>OU612031.1:4800000-7200000 GCA_914767945.1 Eilema depressum
TTGCCCGTTAATAAAGAAAACTTTAGCATGCACCTCCGGGACCTGTTCTTGTAAGAAATTACTTTATATCTCACTCATTGTTCCCGTATTAAAATTTGAAGGCAAGACATGTCAGCGACCTCTGTACCTACCTAGAAAATCAATTTGATACAACTAAAAAAGGTTTGATTCAATTATACTTCACAAAGGAGGATAGAATAGATATCTTTTTTATTTAATTATCAAGAGAAGTGAAATCATCTCAGATAATCTGTCGATTTCGGGCTGTAGTCAAAACCCGTCTACAATTTAACAGTCTCGTATGCCTTTACAGAAATGTTGATAAAGATAATGATCAAGCTCGTAAACTCACTTGGGAATCGATCCACCGTCTCACCACACCAATAACGTACAAAGCCGGGGCTCACGCGATCGTGTTGCCTCGATACGATTCGCGTTGGAAGTCCTTGGACAACATCTTTCATATTACGAGTACCTATCAAATAATTACTTATATACATATTATGAACTTCTCAAAAGATAGTTATTTTCACTAGTAGGTACGGGTGTATAGGGCCAGAAACTTTCGGAGTCCCAAGTCAACCTCACCTGCTAGTCGGTTCACCTGCTAAACAACAAACGAGGTCCTGACGCAGGCTTTCCTACGGGGTTTGGAAGTCTGACGGCGGCCTTTTCCGTAAAAGCCAAGAAACCAATCAAAAGTACACTGTTAATCTATGACCTAATAATAAGATTAAATTAAATGTGATATCAAGAACATTGAAGTCGTCACACGAGTGATACCAGCTCAGCTCATTTTATGTTACCTCAGAGCATTGTACCTAGATGACTTGATTGAGAAAATTTTGATTATGAGATTAGATAACTTTATTAGGTAAACTTTGTACGTCTCATTTTATTACGCAGTTGAGTATCTACATTGTGAGACTTCACTGAGAAATCAAAGATATCAACCGTATTCTTGTAAAATCAGCCCTATTCTCTTTCGTGAATAGGAGGTAGTTATTATAAGTAAAATATTATGTATTATCTTATGAAAAGTTAGTTGACTACCATTAGGTGGAGTAGTTGAAGCAAAGCAACTATAATGGTTCACAGGCGTTCTCTTTCTTGTCTGCGTCACTAAATTACGCAACCACCATATCGTCCACCTTCTTAACGTCATTCACTGAGGATATACTGCTATGTTCGTCACAGATTTTACTCATTTACGGGCGTAACTAGAGAACAGTCTTATTTACTGCACCAGAGACTATCTAATAGTACTACGTACAGCACGGACACTCACCTCCCCTGATCTTAAACTTCACACCCTGTTCGATGCGCTGTAAGCCGTTTCGTAAGAAAATTGTACGTACGTACGGTCATTAGTTACGCCTGTGTGCATAAGTGTACAAATGCAGTTCGACTCGTGTAGTAGTAGTACGAGGTGGTTATGTTACGGTTGGTTCATACATTTTCACTAGACTGCCCAGGGTGTGACTGCACTAAATTAGCTCTATTATACTCACTCATCTGTAAAGCACAACCTTAGCTCCTGTCCTATACAATCGACGTTGCCTCCCACCCACGCTCCCTATTAAACTATAATGTATGAACGCACTCCTATCACAATGAACCCCTAATTCCTTGTTATTGTTCATTATTAACCCACGACGGTTCATTATAAAATGCTCAGATTTAACTTTAAGTTGGCACTAGACTTCAAGAATCGCATAAACATTCTTAAGAGCAGAGTCCGCAACTAATATTATTTTTAAACTCTTCGACGCATTGTGTTTATCTGCATTGTGTCCATCCATAATTATGTCTCATGTTGGGGCGGTGCCGGTGCTGTAAAAACTATAATAAAGCCTCATGTTGGCCAACATATTTATTTGAATTATTGCTATAGTTCCTGTTGAAACTGCATTGCACTACATGTGCACAAATACTAAACTTACGTACCCACTTCATACATTATGTATATTCTTTCAGACTCGTATGTCATTTCGTTTTAATTTGTGGGTATTTAAAAAACTGTGATCCCCGGCGTCGTGCACAGGAACCAAACTATTAGTAGCATCTTCGCCAGAAAATAGGAAACCATCTTGAGCAGAAGAAAAAACTAACTACCAAACAACACGAGTCTCTTTAGATCTTGCTGCGCTGGCTATTGGCGATCAGTTCACGTTTAGAATATCCCACACCAGGTTTCACATAAGTCCAAATATTTTTTAGGCTTTTTCAACTTTCACGGCTAATAAGAGAACCTGTGATATCTGGAAATCATACGTAGCGCGCACTCTTGTCGATCTATCACCTCTATATTCAACTTATGTGATACAGTAGTTCTGTCAATGATAAGATAATAGATCGGTAGTATTGCGTGACATTACCATTGTCGAGAACTGGATTATACCGTATTACATTACGGTATCTCCGAATATACGGAGCACTAATTTAGCACCAGGTTACCAGTGGAAAATATCTCTGTACAATAAAATTATGTCTACCATGACGTAGCTCAGTCCCAAGTATTAATTTAATTCCAATTAATTTATTCAATAAATACTTCATTCCTAAGTAAAAAAAACAAGTATACTACTACTTTTTACCCGACTACGGCAAAGCCAAAGGAGGGTTATGATTTTGACAGGCTATGTATGTATGTATGTATGTTCGTTTGTTCCCTCATTGCTCTTTAACCACTTATTAGAACTGGACAAATGAGGTATCGATAGAAGCGTCTTGATCGTCCGCTGGTTATAGGCTATATAACATGTCACTGAATCCAATGTGGCGCCCTCTAGCAGCCATAAAGTACTGCGTTAAAAAATAAACTTGAGGTAAATATACCGTGTTTGGTATCCAATTCAAGGGCTCAATTAGCTCATTTCAAATATGTAAAAATTTTGGGTATCGGTTGCCCCAAAATAGTACAAATAAAAAATTAAGTTTAAAACTAAAACCCGACTACTGCAAAAGCACGCTCCAAAAAGTATTAAACAAGAAAATATCAAGAATAGCCGTGGTCGTATGCCACTTACTCTAACAAAACAATAATTAGATATTCTAAGAAAAAGTGGCATACGACCACGGCTATTCTCCAACTCTTATGGAAAAAAAGTATACTACTACATATTATTATTATTATTCATCTGTTACACAAAGGCTTTGGTTTGTACAAAGATATCGCCAAAAAAAATCTTTGCTACAAAAATTGTTAAGTCATTTAAGATTCCCATCTTAAATGACTTAACAATTTTTGTAGCAAATCCCTTCAATGCAGGTCTTTGTTTTCCATGTCTTCATCCAGATTAACTGAATATTTTGTGATTTATTTTGTGATTTGTTTTAAATGTAATTGTACTAACATAATTATAAGATCATTGTTACTAACACATATGGACTACGTCTGAAATAAATTATTTTATTATTATTATTATTATAGGTTTATAGGAGCTGGTCAGCTAAGTTAGTTTTCATAACCATCACTCACAATCATCAAAGTGCATCAAATATTCCTGAACGTTAAGTTAAGATGTTTTAAAGACTACGTCTCCCACGCGCTATATATTATGCACTTTCATATTTTATATTGTGGTGCATTCTATATACATTAGCAGCGCGCGGACTTTCCTTATCTGAAGACTGGTATGACCCAATTTACCTAAATTCGTACCCCTTTATAAAAAATTCAGTGCTTCTTTTAGGAGATCAAAAACACAGTTATTTATAGATTTCAGTTAATTAACTTCTAAAAGTTCTACTCTATTATTATTACGACCCTGCTTTTCTTAAGAATCATAACTAAGCATTTACTGACACCAAACTCCAACCTGATGAAATTAGAAGTAAGCTCTAGATTTTAGCTACCAGTTGCAAATGGGCAGGGACAGTTTCAAGCTCTCCATATATACGAACAAAACGTAAGCTTTTGTCGACACTTGAACTCATCAAAATAAAAAAGGAAACCGGCAAAAATATTATAATGTAGATTGTTCGCCGCTGTTATACCTAATATGGGATCGGCAACGCGTAAGTGATATTGATTTTGGAACTGTGTACGACCATTGGCTATATCTGTCTACGTAGTACGACTTCTCATCATTTACATGGTGTGTCCGGTTACAATATTAGTGGTAAATAAGTAGACTGGAGGCGGTAAAAGATATTAAAGTTTTGTTAGTGCTTAATAAAAAGTCTATCTGCTAACGGTATCTGAAATAATCAAAATGCAACTAGCATTTCCCAGCACGTTTCCGACTTTAATCAATTCTAATTAAAACCGAAACATTCATCTCATCGACTTTCATTAGGCGTCCCTCCACCTGAATAGCGCCTGCCTGCAACTTCGCAGACGCGGGGACCAACCACTCTATGTGATTACGATGTGTGTTCCGCCAAGTTATGTATTCGCTTGGTCACATTCGAATACGATACATCTACATACATGTATGAGTATATATTGTTATAATATGTATGCACTTTTACATGCATTGACGTCACATATTCAAAACTAATTTTGTTATTTGATTTAGCTTGACTGCGGATTATAAGATTTAAAATCCTGTTATTTCTGAGTACTTTTTTATTTTAGTCTTGAAACAAATCATAAATATGTCAACAGTGTGTCACCTCATTACGTGAACGCGTGATGTTGAATAATGTCGTCTCCTTGTCCTGATGACATTATACACTGCTTTCAAAGCTTATAATTTAAATCACTTATTAATGTGGGTCACAAATTCACTGAATCTGAATACTCATTAACATATTTTAAGTACATTTAATTCCAGAAGACACAATAAAAGGAAATTTTTATAAGTTTTAACAATTGTGTGCCAAGTGTTAAAACTTTTTTTCTTTGTTAGTAAAGAAATTCTTCAATCTACAGAAAATCAATTCTAGGAAATCAGAATCGTATCCAAGGATCGCAAAATTATAGGTCTACTTTTATGTTCAAATCTAGGTGGTTATAAACTAAACAGTAAATAAAACAGTAACAGTATGCGAACTTGCACCTCACAATAAACCTATGCCTGCAATGCATACTCAACTCACAGTAAACACCAACCTACACTATCTACATGGCATGAACATTAATTTGTAACGAGGCATCCGCGTTGCACTCCTCACGATCGACTAGTATTTGTCTACAGGTCTTTAGAAATGCTAGTATTTATTTTTAAAAAAACAAGCTTTCATGATATGGTAACCTTCAATACTCCCAAGGTTATTCCGTTATAACGACCTCATTAATTTGTAAATACAACGGGGCCAGGAAACTGAATTGTTACGAGTATATTAAGGCATTTTAATGCAGGACTATAAAACGATCCTCGAGCTACTTGACGACATAGAATCAAGGACAGCCCATGAAATTAATCAGAGGTGTCATAAAGACAGTGTTACGTAAACGTTGTCGGGAACGCTTGGCGCTAGTAGGAACGCGCCCCCAGCCGCGTGGTAATGACCCTGGCGGTACTATGGTACGTAGCAGGCGATAGCGTCGACGCTTCACTCTCGCCATACTTCACACATATTGCCGTAACACAAATGGAATTGAATAAAAAGAAAGTTATTGATATTATGCCTTACTTAATGGTTAAAACATGGACTCGGAAGCGAGGCGTTGTAGTTCTGATTTTCATCTTGTAAGTACCGACGTTACGTTATGACGGACAGCCTCCGTGGCGTAGCGGTAGTGAACGCGGCCGCTACGCAGGAGGCGCGGGTTCGATCCCCGCTCAGTGCAAATATTTGTGTGAATGAAATATGAGTATTTGCATTGGTCTGGTCGTGCCTCGGAGAGCACGTTAAGCCGTCGGTCCCGGTTGCCATGAGAACATCTATGGCAGTCGTTACGGGTAGTTGGAGCCCTCAAAAATCCAAAAACAACGGTCTAACTGCTAAACTTCGATATCGCCTAATGTTAACATTGGGTTGTGGAGGTCAGATGACAATCGCTTCACGGAAAATATCGAGGTCTAGTCAAATCCGTGGTTAAGACTGGTAAAAGCGGACCCCAGACTCCAAGCTGAAAGCTTCGGATGCGACTGGGAATTAACGCTAAGAGGAAGAAGAAGTACCGACGTTAATCTTTCCTAACTGAAGTCTATTTAATTCTCAATTCCTTAAGTCAAAACATTGAATGTGATTTTAGTAATGTAAGATTATTATTTTTTGCATGTTACATCTTGCGATTTTGTTATTTCAATTCAAATGTCTTGAGATCTTTATAATTTAAATCTGGCCATTACCTACAATATCATTAGAACACTTCCCGTAAAAAAATTACGTGTCGACAGTTCTTAAGCTTTTTCATTCATTATTTTTGTTGAATGAAAAAATTAAGCTCTTGTTTGCCAGCTACTTACATAAGTACGGTCAGTGGTCAGGGGCTGGTTGCGATGCGGTCGAGTTTTTAGACGATTACCAACGCCGCGCTAGCGTAAAGAGGATCAGTGGGTCAACTCGTTGTGTATCACAGGATAATTTTACGTTTCTGCCCTACGATTACCTACATGAAATTGTACTTTTTAGTAAGTTGTCTACAGACCTACATGGCAAGAATTAAAATGTTTAACGATCTGATAATCAAAAGGAATAATTTGAATGAATCCTGCCAAAAGGAATAATTTGAATGAAGCCTGGTCTTCTTTAGAACAATAAGGGATGTAATGATTTTTTTTTTCCCAATAATACATATAAGTAACCGAAATTATTGCTATTCCCTCCCGTTAAATATAAGTATAACCCTTCCAGTTAAATTAAACTTGTATTAGGAGTGTGCTTACGTCGGTAATATAATTACAAGATTCGAAAACCAGGATCTTTAGACCTTGCGGCCGTTTTTTTACCACTTAACTGCAGGCTTGGGTCACTACATAACCACTTTTGACTAGTTTTGACTAAACAAATGATTAGGTCGTTGAATTTCACAGCCATATAGGTACTAGGTATGCTAGGAATACCTGAACCATTACAAAATGACGTTCCTTCACTGTAATTGTTTCTAGAACAATTGACATAAACAACGGTAACATATTTGCTGCCACCGTTCGCAATTTTGCACATAGCAACACCAATCGACAGGGTGGCTATGTAAAGAGCGAGTTTCGGGACAAAGATCGTGTGTTAATTCGGACCGCGTAGACCAGGGGCGCGGGCGGCCGGGGTTAGTAAACATAATCATGGCCTCCTCCCGCTGTACAATTCAGTAGCTAAATGGGAATGAAGAGTTGGCTCACCCGCACCCCGACCCACACCCGCGCTCTGTCTGCCGCCTCAACGCCCACACGTCTTGTGACGCAGATGTTAAAATTGATGAAAATGAAAAATGCTTATTTTTTCACACATCGTAATGGAAATACATTATGTCCATAAACAACTTATAAAAATCTTGCAATTCATAATGTCATCTTCTCTGTTGGGCATCTTTGAATTTGATTCTGTATCAGTTGTTTTAGGGGGAAAAAATGCTAATACATATCACGACCCCGACTAGACAAAGACTACCTGCATATAGACAATACATCGTTAAGTTGCAGCAAGGGATCTCATAATTGTGTTTTTGCGCAATAAAAATAACACGGGAGACATCAATACTCCGTGACTTGTATTCTAAACTCCTTAACCGAATGGCTGGCCCCTCCCCGCGGGGTGGTCCCCCTCATATCGACCGTGGCGCCCTCATCTCGCAGGTACACGCAACACTTATCCCGGTTTTAATTGTCGCCACGCGCCGATGACCCTCGCCAACAACCGACAACTTCGATGCTAGACACCGTTACGCGGCCTGCTCACTGCCATGCCAACTCACAACTTATTCAAATGTTTTATAATGTACCTATACTTCCACAATTATATATTCCGTTTTACATACATGCGCGACTAATTAATGAGTATGACAATATCACTTGATATATTCAATTGCTGTCTTTATTCACCACTTTAAATGTAATATTATGTAAATAATAATGTTTTAGATTATAATTCAGCCGTATTTTAGTTTGAAACTGTGATGGCCTTGGAGGAGTCCACGAGTCTAGTTCAAGTCTCACGGGCTCTTCCTAATGTAGCATAGCAACAAACTGAACCATAATGAAAAAATGTAAAGAACTTGTATGGTTTATAGTAAATTGTAAGTGCAATATCAGTATTCATTTGGTCAGAATAAAGGATTCATTGGGAGTACACGGAACGGGTACAATTTTTTACAAAGATTGTATAGATTTTGTGGAATTCAATCTTGTGAAATATTTATAGAACTACCTGCATGTATAAATTTCTTGTTTGTACCAGTACCACATATTATTGATTGTCTGACGTATGTAGAAGAATGTTCGAAACCATCTGGTTGATAACGAATCACAACTTTCTATTACGTAACCGATTGTGTAATGGTTGCTTACACGAGTTTAGTCGATTACTGCAACATTGCTAAGACCACACACTCAACCCCCGACTTGGTGAAAAGTGATAGCGGAAGAAAATCTAATCTAAGGAATATATTTTACTAGAAATTTTGAAGTTTCCACCGGCATGATGCTACTACTATTAGTTAATTTCTGAATGCAAACTGACTCAGATTATGTGTAGAATAATTAAATAAATTTTCATAAGAACTAGCTAGCTAGCAATTTGAAAATTAATTCACTGTCAATACCGCAACTCTTCAGAATAAAATTATTTTGCACTGATAGTTAAACTTTTCTGATAATATTTATCTGCAAAACATCATAGCACTAATTTGTGTACAAACGTATTCAAAATATCGATACAGCCAACTTTTCAAACAGGTTTTTTATAACTATTACAGCATTAAATTTATCTTATCAACCGCTTTGCTTTCCGCTACTGCTGCTAATGTAACCACAGCTTTAATGAATAGCCGGTCTGTCGTTATTAAAGTAGAATGGGCACGTTGATGTCGCGATACATTTTACAAATATCTCAACTTACAGCTTTTAATTGAAGAGCTGTAACATGGGATCATGTTCTCTACAGAGAGACTGACTCTAGTACTCAAAAAATATTCGGTTCCTAAACCACACTACTAAACTCCCTATATGCTATGTAACCAGCTATAAAATTATGTCAAGGAACGAAACACCTGTACAATGCGTATAACAATAAAAGTAATGTATTTAAGTGATAACTTTTTGATATGAATACGAGTATTTATGACATAAAATAAGTTTAAAAAAATGGTTAGATACCAGTGTCAGTGACTTAACCACTGCAAATATTATTGTCTTAAGGTATCACGCCTGTAGCACATCTCCGCCGCGAAACCGCGTATAGCGGAACCGCGGTTGTTTCGCCATGTTCTGTCAGTTGTACGAGGAGCGAAACTCTAGCGAAACGGCATGTTCTAATGCATAGATTTACCTATCTTCTATCTCTTTCGCCGCGCAGTTTCGCCTATGCCGTTCACACCTCCGCGCTTCGTCCGCTATTTTGTCAGTGTTGTCACGTGACAATTTTACGTAACACGTAAATTGCAGGGCCGCATTAGGGGTCTTTTAAATTCCAAATGAATCAAGATCAGTAAAAAAGTTTTACTTTGATTATTTTTTCGCCGTCTACAGTTTTTTGTACAGGATGGTATTACCTACATCTAGGTACACTAATATTCTAAAGAGCAAAGTCCTTTTCTTGTTTTTTTTTGTTTGTTGTTGACTGATTTCAATAATGGGAGTAACATAGGCTAGCAAATAAAGACCCGCGACGGCATGCGTTTTTAGTGGTTCAGAGTTCAGTTCAGTTCGACAATCACTCCTGACCATATCCGAGGGAACTTTAGCACGAAAAAAAAGTGGGAACGGAATCCGAATTCCACGCGGGCGGAGCCGCGGGCAAACGTAGTTACGCTACTGAGCGTAACTACGTTTTTTTAAATGATGGACGTGGAATATACCGAAAAGCTTCTCATAGAGATCAGAAATAGACCCGTTATTTATTTAATAAGCCATCCACATTATAAAAATAACGTGAAAAAATTGCAAGCATGGCTAGAAATTCAGAGAGAATTAAATGGAAGGTACGCTTTTTATTATAATAATAGACTTTTAATTGTATTAATATTATATTTATCTAAATGTAATGTTAACGTATAATGGTACCAAATATAAAACTAATTTATATATATTATATTTGTGCAAATTAGTGTCCCCATTGTCCATACAAAAAGTGAACATCTCCTTTCCCTATCACTCACCATAAAGTAACTAATAATTTAACTAGACAGCCAATTACCCAATTTCGGCCCTGTTGATTTTGAAAGTTCTTGACGCACGGTATCAAGTTCGCGCATGCGAAAAAGACGTTATCATGTTGAACGGAGCAATCAGAAGTCAGGTAGTTGGCGCATGCGTTCTACACGGACCAGTTAGATTCGGGTACGCGCTCCATATTAGATAACAAGTGTCAAGTTCCGCTCATGTTTCGCTGCTCCAGCTACACTTGAACACAGCGAAACTCAACTAGCAGTTCCGCTGTCCGCCGCGAAACGGCGGAGATGTGCTACGGGCGTGATTCCATAGCCGACCGCATACGTCAACTGCCGACGCACGCAGCAGTTGCGCGTAATTCATTGCGGCTTCTCAATGGTCCCCTTTATCCGTATCGGAGTATGACAAGTAATGGGTACGCTGTATGTACATACATGCGTCGGCAGTTGTCCTATGCGGCCGGCTACAGAATCATAACTAACTCATAACGGTTTCCCAATGATCCTCTTTATCCGTATCGGAGTTTAACAAGTAATGTATGCACTGTATGTGATGCATGCGTCGGCAGTTGTACTATGCGGCCGGCTTCGGAATCATACCTGATATAATTGTGCTGGTTGGTCTAAGCAATACAGCAGTTTACTGAGTTGCCTTCGTGTGTGAATCAACAGCCACGACTAGGGTGTTTGTTGTATAAATGAGGGTGTTTTTTTAAATTCGCAGAATAGCGGAGTTAACGGATAGTGTAAGGAAGGACGTATAAATATTGCGCTTAATCTTATTCCACCAGTTGTTTTTAACTATCGTCAAATAATCATCGTATTGAAGAATGTGTCATATGGATCGAGAAAATATAGCATGATCGTCATTGAACACCCGGCCAAACAAGAAAGACATTCACAAATTACATTGAAAGGGATGTCATCGATTTTTGTTTTCATTTTTTGGCCAGGAGTCTGGAGACTCTAATCCACAAAAAGGAAACAAACAAAATATACAACGAACGTTTAAAAGTGGCAAATCTATATAAAGCAGGGCAGAAGTCAATTGACAACTATCTCCGGCTTGTTGAGATGACCACTCAAGAAGTTATTCGAGAAACACACGTCATGATACTTTGTAACATGATACTTATGTGGGGAAGAAGCACCCGCAGAAATATGTGGCAAATCTTTAATAACTATCTAAAGAAACTATATAATTTTTGTTCTGCGTCTGAGCACGAGTAATGCACAGGAATACTAACGCCACTGCAGAAACAAAGACGTACCTACATAATTAGTTTTTGAGTGTAAACATGTATAGTATTAAACATACTATACAGACATGTTTACACTCAAAAACTATACTACTGTATTATAGTAGTAGCAATTTAAAGTAGTAGAAGAAGCAATGTTTACCGACGTAAATAATAAAACTAGAGTTGATCACTAAGAAATTGACTTCCAAACAAAACTTCATCCACGACAAAACTCTTTTTGTATGTTAGAAACTAAAGACGCTATGTATTTTTTTATTAAGAATTGAACATTTCATTTGTGAACCTGTCAATTTTAAAATACTCTTTATAACAAAACAAAGAAATTAAGTGTTTCAGTGTTTCTGGTAAATCGCTCTGCAGGTGTAAAGTAAGAATAACCATAAAAATTAAATCAGACGAAAGCTAGCTCCACAGAAACGCTGAAGCATGCAGTTTAAAATGTTACTTTATTCATCAGCTGGATGAATGAGCTGTTGTTTCTACGGCATTCAAATAGTAAAAAGTTAGTAAAATAGTTGTAACTGTGTTGGGATAGGCAGAGATAAATGGAAATGAAGGTTAACATACCGGTTACTGTAAAATAAAAGGTGTTAGGTATTTTTTTTATGGCGAAAATATAAATTTAGAATCCCTTCTAGATTTTGTCAATGTCGATGTGCCGTGGAACTATTTTCCTCCTCACTCACATTAGTGATCTAAATTGAAAGTGCTCTATTAAATTAACCATATCTGCAAATGACTAAAAATGTCTGGATTAGATGTTGCATAATGTATGTGTGTTAATCGGCTTCAAGTGAGACACAGGAAGTGGCGGTGAGATAATCTCAATTTGTTTTTTTTTTGCATTGTAATAATGAGAGCACAACTGGATTCAGTTTTAGTAGATTTTTTGCACTTGCTGGTTTGTTTCCACGGATTTGGTGCTAGCGAATATTTTCGTTACAAAACAAACTATATCAATACGAAGGCTTAGCGAAATAAATTTAAACCTAAAAGAACATGGTCTCTCTTTCATCTTCAAGACTCTAAACTTTAGATTCTTGAAGATAATTAACTTCTACTGCCATATCTAAGAGTCAATTTGTTTTCTAGATTTTACTTAATCGATAGTATCTATCTAATACGATACAGCTGAGATTTTTTAGAATCTTTAGCGTTTTTTCGCGGACCCTTGGTCCAAATTTTAAGCAGGTGACATCCAAGATCACTTAATGTGAGTGTATTTATAATTACTCGTCACGCGCATTTGCATGCGTATCGTTACAAAATCCCCTGCATGGGTGGTCATGACGACAAAGTCAAAACAAACTTCTATCTGAGCGAGTTAGAAACAGTCTAATGATAATCCCATTAATGTTTTAAATCACTGGAGTAAACAATGAAGCGCAAAATGTTTATAAAACAAATCACAAGACGCGAGGAAATTCATATCGACGAATATCAAAAGGCGAACGTAAATTTTAACCTACGTATTTCGAGTATTGTATATTTCGTCATCTAACATAATCTAACATGCTAAAGGGTGAATTTCCCAAATGGCTTTTTTTTTTGTCTTCGGTGAAATTAGTACTTGAAAAAAGGAATATTGTTCAGAATTATTTTTTTTAGTATTCAATAGGTTGTTAATGAGTTGTGGCAAAAAAATATTTAGGCTAGGACTATATATAAAGGTAGAAATAAATACATAAACCTCTATTTTCTTCAAATCGGTGCTGTCCCTCTACTTTTTTTACAAACAAAAAAGCTTATACACTAATAAAAATAAGTAAATTAAGTATAATAAATTATTCTATTTCATAGAATATTAGTTTTATTATTAATTTAAGTCATATTTTATTATATAATTAACGAATATTATTACTGAGAGGCACAAACGTACTTGTCCTGCGAAATGTTCTCAAATCGGTGACCAAAAGTAATTTACACATAACTTTATATCGACGAGTCCGACAGTGTCCCCACCTCAATTTTATTTCTCTCGTTAGTGCCTGCTAGTGCGCAGTCAGGACGGACGTATGTTAAATCACTGCATATTCCCGCCAATAATATAAGTACGCCATTTTAGTTGCTCCCGGACAATTATTTTATACTATCGGTGGTGGCATCTTTCTAGTGTAGTAAGCAGTTTTATTATTGTTTTTTAGTTCTAATAGAGGTAGAAAGTGAATTAGCTTCATTGATTGTTATTGAATTTAACCTAGATATTATGCATTTTGTCTAATATTCTAAAAAGTGTGAAATTTCTCACGTCGGTGTTCGCATATCGGTGTAATCGGTGGTCTTTATTACCACGGATATGATAATTTACACCGAAAATGATAAGAAAAGACGAATCGGTGTCTTACACCTAATATCGGTGTTTTGATTCATGATCAATGCACAGTTTTGTCACATCGGTGGATTGCTTTATCATATCGGTAGATATTTTTTCATCTCGGTGAGTCGTTTTATCATATCGGTTGATCCCGTGCGATTTCGTTAAGTATACAAAAAAAAAATGGTACATACAAGAACATACATATAAACACATACATACATAGGGGGGACTTCAATGCCAAAGTGGGAATACAAGAACGCGACGAGAAGAAAATCGGATCATAAGGAGTGGTATGCAGAAATCGCAGGGGGCAAATGCTAGTCAGCTTCCTCGAGTCACAGGCATCTCTTCTTAATGAATAGTTTTTTTAAGAAAATACCCCACAAGCAGTGGACTATAATAAGGAACTATATAGACTTTTTTCATAATGGTACCTAAGCACATATTCAGAGATCAACAAGTGTGATCAACAAGTTTAATACTGGAAGCGATTACCGACTTATCTGAGGCTCTCTAAATATCAAGATTCCGAATGATAAGGTCAGCCCTCCCACCTACGCCGCTCCAAGTAGCTCTAGGGTCGCAATACTGGAAACCTCTAGGGAGGCATTGACGGGAAGGCCGACTAGTGGTCAAACCATTACATTGTGGGGCTCCAATCCTGAAAGAGCTAGCAAGCCTCTTTAATTCCGTCATCCCGCAAGGGCTAACACCTAGGGCATGGAGCGGGAGTGCGGTGGTACTGTTCTTCAAAAAAGGTGACAAGACCTTGCTTAAGAACGCAGGCCATCTCACTCCTGAGTCATGTCTACAAGTTGTTCTCGAGAGTCGTCACAAATCGCCTCGCAGGTAAGCTCGACGAGTTCCAGCCACCTGAGCAAGTCAGGTTTTGAAAAGCCCATAGTACCGTGGACCACATCCATATACTGTTTGGCAGATTGTAGAAAAGACTCAGGAGTACAACCAGCCGCTGTGTATGGCGTTTGTGGACTACGGAAAAGCCTTCGACTCTATCGAAATCTGGGCAGTGCTGGATGCGCTGCAGCGGTGCCGCCTCGATTGCACATCGAGGTGCTGAGATGCTTGTATTACACTGTCGAAGAAGAAGACAAAACCCATTAGCCTCCAACGTGGAGTGAGACTGGGAGATGTTATATATATAACGAACATGTTGTACTGAGAGCAATTGCCATCGAAGGAACGACACTCGAAGTTGTTCAAAAATAGGTATATCTATCTGGGGCAGGTTATTCAGCTCGGTAAAAACAACTTCGAGAAAGAAGAAGCCAGAACAATCCAACTGGGGTGGGCAGCATTTGGCAAATTACGTCGGGTCTTCTCCTCCCCCTTGCCGCAATGCCTTAAAACAAAGGTTTTCCGACCAGTGCGTTCTGCCTGTTATGACTTACGGTGCCGAAACGTGGCCACTGAAGGTGGGGTTAGTCCGTGACCTAAAAATCGCACAGCGGGCTATGGGAGCAAGCTATGCTTGGAGTTTCTTTGATGGATAGAATTAGAAACGAGGTCATCCGACATTACAACCAAAGTTACCGACATAGCTCGCAGAATAAGCAAGCTGAAGTGGCAGTGGGCTGGCCACATCTGCCGATGGACTGATTGCCGTTGGAACAGACGAGTCCTAGAGTGGAGACTGCGAGGAGTAAGACGGAAGGTGGGACACCCCCTGGCCAGGTGGACTTACGACCTACGAAAGGTGGCTGGGAAGGACTGGATGCGGAAGGCGGAGGATCAGCAAACGTGGCGCATATTGGGAGAGGGCTATGACCAGCAGTGGACTGCAATAGGCTAATTGATTGATTTGTGTTACCAGCTTATAAACGTTCTTTTTTAAATTAATTATTATATTATAAAAAAGAATAGAAGAAAGTAAATATAATAAAATAGGTACCTATATAATTTCAAAAAATATAATATTTTCATTGGATCTTCAAGAACTCTATTCTCGTCGGATATGATCTTCTTCAGGTCAGGCATTCAGTTTTAAGTCACTCTTGTAAAAATAAGGCACCTACTATGTATTTCCTTTTTGATGTTCAAAGGTGGATAGATTATCATTTCGGTGAATATTTTATCATAATGGTGGATATGTATATAATTTCGGTGGATAAACTTATCAAATCGGTGTACAGCAAAAATAATCGGTGCGGGTTTGTCATGTCGGTGGAAACCAAAATTAAAACGGAATTTTCTCCATAATCTTAAATGATACGTTGATGATATTAAATTTGGGGATACATGATTATCACAAAGATTACATAAAACCTTAAAAATATACAAAAAACATATAAATGAAAAAGTTCACCGATATGATAAAAAAAATGGCATTTGTTGAAATTCACCCTAAACCTAACTTAGTTCACTGGTTCGTTTGTGTTCGCATTTACACCGATACGTGATATTTCGCACTTTCTTCAAACCACTAGAAGCTCTAGGCGTTGTTGTATCTTAGCAAACTCGCAAAATAATTTTATACTACAAACATGCATTTATTTATACTATACAAAGTAATGTTTTGTAATATTATAATTTGATTGATGTTATTGTTGTTTTGGTTAGTATGTTATTATTGGTTTGATTTGTGGAAGCGACTGCTATCTGACCTCCCGACCCAGAGAGGCAATTCTTCGCCAAAGCCTTGTCCGTCAATCAGCAGATGTACCGACTTGTAGGTTGGGTTGTCTTGGCCCCCAGAGGACTTGGTGAAGCCATATCCGAGGCGGCAGTGACCCTAAATTTGAGTTACTTAAACTCATAGCGTCTTAGAGCGGTCACTGTATCTGGTAAAGACCACTGCCCCACCAACCCTCAACTCTGATTAGCATAGTTGACCGAAGAGCAAAGCGAACAGTAACAATTCGGGACTGCAAGAAACTAAGTTCTAAGTTCCATAACCCGTCGTCAGCATGTGAAGCAAGTGCTGAAAGATAGAAACATAATGTTAAGTATGTGAAGAAGTTAACTTCATAATATTAATGACTACCACGTAAAAGACGTCGCGTCGCCAGCCGCTCGGAGCATTGATCTGCAATTATTCTGAGGTAGCCCTTAGCCAGTGTTCATGTAGTAAGTTGGTACATCATACTCTTGCAACATTTTGTGCTACTTCAGGTTCGTTCCGTTTAGTTATGGAAGAACACATTATATTCTATTAGATGTCTCGCCACAGACAAGGAATCCATCCCCGCACGTTACGACTGGAAACAGTACGCAGTCAGGTATGAAAGGAAATTCATTCCTCGCACGCTCAGACTGTGGAATGAACATGAAGTCCCTGCTTTGGTTTTTCCAAGCGACTACAGTATGGGGTACTTCAAGAAGAACATTAGAAGATTCTTACGGGGTCGGCAGTGCGAGTGTGACGCCCCTGATTGTATACGTCCAAAGGCCACGGTAACCATAACCACTTTCCATCAGGTGGACCATGTGCTTGCGATTATAATTGAAATGTATTTAAAACTTGTTATGACATATTATTCTCTAAACTATGTCAGTAAGGGAAAGATCTGCGCCTTGGTGCATTAGCATGGTTCCCATGGGTGTTCTAATCAAAAGTACAAACAGCTTCACGCTCTGGTGAGTCGCACCGTTGCGCGTGGTCCTGGAGGTGGTGACGTCACCAGCGACCGATCGGTGGCTGCGCACGGGCACGTGGACTCGTAGAGGCCTCGGGCGCATCGAAAGTGAGACCGCGGGGAGGGGCACGCGGAGGGGGGAGCCGCAGGGTCAACGAACCCCGCGCATCCGACCGATCCGCACTTGTACAAGACCGTCGCATTGTTTCAACATCCCGTAGCCTTACACTCTAGCGTCTCACTCATTGAAACCGGCCTCACAATATTTGAGACAGTATGCTGCCATATTTGGTCAAACAACTTGACATTGTGTCGGTCACTCAACAAATTTTGTATAACGTCCCACATAGAAGTCGTCGTCGACACCTCTCTGACGTAACGAAACAGTGTTAACGTCAATACGTTCGATATTCATTTCTGTTGTAATGCGTTATACACATTTAAACAATAATATATTAGATATTATATAGTTGTGGGTTCTTTTAATTATCGACCGGAAGCGAGCAGGTGAAGCGAGGATCCGTTGCGACCGACGCTGTTTGGCAGACTACGGGCATACGTTAGTGATGTGACATTGCCTGCCTAATGGCGAATACACGTAACGTTCAACGATTTATGCTGATACAGAATGATACGATTTCATACAGTACGATCGCATCGTATATTCCACTTTACGCGTTCCGTGTCACACGAGCTACGAAGATTTCTTTATTAGCTGATAACAGAACGCTAATGTAATCAATACATACGTATTAGGTATACAGATATGATTTAACGTAATACAACAAACTCAAAAACGATATATCAAGAGCAATACTTGTCCTGTACGTATCAGCAGGCCGAATTGCCTCTATATTTTTTTGCCACATCATATTATTATCTATCTTCTATTTAATTATTCTACATAAGTAGTATTATACCGAACACTGACCGCTCAAGTAGGTATTGCGTATTAACGCCAAGGTCATACAGTTGAGGCTCTGCAGGTGCCAGCCGTTAACCGCTCCACATATCAAGTGGATGTCAAACTCGACTCATACAAAAATTTATTTGTATTTTGTACATAAGGCTGATTTGTCACGTGATCGCAATATTCGCGATTGTTGAATCGCTGAGTCACTCCGTCCTTCTGTCATTATTATTGTAACCTCAAAATTGGACAGTGCAATAACACATAGCGATTTAATTAAATACTTCATTCGTCGTTTTTTTAATTTATGGCGTTATTCCAGTTAAATCTCCGGGTGCAAAGCGATGCCAAAATTGAACCCCTTGTTTCCTATATGAGAGCTATGACGGGAGAGGTGATCTATAGACGAAGTATCTTCAAATTCGCAACTTGAAACAAGTGTACACCTCCCATCTTGAAAAGAAAAACACGAGGCACGATTCTGCCCTTGGCTAATATGGTGACAGGTTTGCACCAAACCCAGTTCATCGCGCCGAAACGATTCAGAGACACATTTTTTCCCTGGGCCCTCTGCTTGTTAAAGGGAAAGACCGAGAAAATGCAAAACCCAAGTCTACCTAAACGGAAAGATGTATCCACTTCCTTTGTCTTCCATATTGCTTGCTTATTCTGGACATGAGGTCAAAGTTTCGATTCCTAGGTCTTTCTTTTGTCAACATTGTTGTTGACCATACTCCGTTATACCAAAATAAGTTGTTAATACACCTGCTGTCCTAATCGCAAATGTATTTACCTAAATGTTCTGAAAAGGTTACTCTTGTATTTATGACATACATTAAGTTTTTTTTATATTACGGACATAAGGCAATCACTATTACTAATATCATTGGAACATTTATCAACAAATAATTTTTCCAGCGCAGAAGAAACTGTAGATTTCTATCTAAAGGATAATAATTTTTTGCATTGATCCAACTAAAGCAGTGGAAAGTACCAAATCATCTTTCATGTTTCCTGAAACAATATCAACACATTATCTTATATACCTACTCATGTCATCATAATGTGATAAGACCACGCACTTATACCTATCACAACAATTATTTATCTAGAACTAATTTTTATTGTGGTCAACGAACGGTGTGGAGGTTTTTTTTTTAAATACTTGTGCTTGCCAAGTATAAATATTATCTCATTCACGGGAGTATGTGAAGGAGTCACAAATCCACATTTCGCTAACCATATCTCAGCAGGCACATGCTGTAAGAACATTTCGAACGATATAACGAACTCGACAGCTTAATCCGCGGTGATATTTTCATTCGGCATGCTGTAAATTTTGTGGTCTCGTTGTCGAGCATGAGTGTGATATATGTTTATGTGCTCGACAACGAGACATCACCAAAACAGCATGCGATATTGAAATATCACCGCGGATTCAGCTTTCGAGTTCGTTCGATAGTTCGAAATGTTCTTACAGCATGTGCCTACAGGTCCTAAGTAATAAAGAATAACTATAGACTCTGCTGCTTTGAATTGCCTAATAAGAAAATCCAATAATACTGCCCTATTCGGCAATCAAACCTAGGACCTTAACATCGGTCATACATATTACTGCACCATCGAGGTATGTGTGTATAGTGTAACAGTGAAATGAATGTATACTTTTTTACAGCGCGGAGGAGGATTTTTCAGCGCGGAGCGCGCGGTCCGCTTTCCCGCTCTTTACTCCCCCACTTCGCACGGTTTTCGGCAACTCTGGCAATAGGACCATTGTCATACATATCATCATGTGTAATCCTACTGCTGCAGCTGCTACTATTATCGTATAGTCCCCTAACTTAGCTATATTGTTGGTGTGTTTAGTAACGTAGTAAGAAGGATGAACGAAATAAGATTGACAGATTTAAACTAGTAAAGCGGATTCCAGACTTCGAGGTGAAAGCTTTGAATGCGACTGGGATTAACGCTAGGATGAAGAAGGTGAAGGAGCAACCAGGCTAGGTCGACCTTACCTTACGTATATCGATCACATCGAAGACGTTAGTTAGGTTAAGAGTACCTCCGCTAGAGACCATGTATGAAAACAAAACAAAAAATAGAGGAAGCGGCATACCCCTTGATATGGCTGGCAAGTGGAAACATGTGGAATCTGTCTACCCCAAAGGGAAAGAGGTGTCATTGTCTAGTTATCTAGTTCAAAATGTAATAGGAAGAGGCAATAAATTAATTCACTGCCATTATAAATGAAATTGTCTATAACGCTGTTAAAACATAACTTAATTTAATATTTTTGCAAACAAGGCAAGGAGGTGCCACGTAATTTCAAGGTAAAGAGCCCATTCTCTAAATTTAAGCGCTATTTTTTGTATTTCTTTTTAAAAAAATCAATTATTGTATTTTTATATACTATCGTATAGGTACATTAGGTACTAGTGTACTATTCGTATTGGTACGGAAGACCATTTCAGGACCCCGATAAAGGCGTTGTCCTGCCGTAGTAATACACAAATCTATGGTCGGAAATCTTAACATTGCTCATTAACTTGAAAGCAAATATTGAGGCCACATTCTCATTGAGCGGTGCCACACTTTTGGTCTTTTAATAATTGTATTTAACGCTTGACACTCGTAGGTCACCGAGACGGAAACCGTTAAGTCTGAGAAGTTGGCATACCAATGAATATGTATTATCATTAGAACAATTTACTCGGCTCGTTCGCATACTTTGTGTCTCATAACTGTATCCGTATTATTCCAATGAGTAATCCCACCGAGTTTATCCTGCGAGATGATATCCAGAGCTCAAAGTGAGTGACATAAAGCTTTGGATGTCGTTTTTATGACGTTACTCTTGCACTAAGTACTAACTGGCATGTTATTAAAAAAAATCCAACATAGTAATGATTGTTTTACTATGATAGTAAATATTTAGGCAATAAACCCACATATTAATCTTGAAATGTAAGCCGATTGGAATCTTATTGTAATTAACTCACCGGTGCAGCTCTTTAAAGCTACTAAGTACACAGGGCACCGTATTAAATAATACTGTGGTATCGATGTCGCCGCCAACAAGCTTAATCAGCTGTCCAATTAACTGCCTAGGCAAGTAATTAAACAAGATCGTTCCAAGTCCTTTGCCCAGCCATTTAATTAAATGGCTGAATATCATTCAGGCCGTTAATTGAACGGCGCCGTTCAGTTAACAGCCTAGGCAGTTAACTGAACGGCTGATTAAGCTAGTTGGCTGCGACATCGACATACAATATCCGTACTACTGACATTACTGACGCATCCATTTTTTTTTTGTCTGCGAGGCTGATATACCTACTAGATAACTTATTTCTTTGTTGTCTGTAAATTAAATATATTAGTAGTTACGTACGTCCCAACCGCATGTATAGGTGTAGTATGAACCACTAAGAACTGTATTAGAAAGGTTAACAAAGACAATGTTAAAGCTTTTCGTATTAGCAGCTAGACTGAAATAATTATGAACTCATAAACAGCTTGCAACTTCTCTTGTAGATAACTTCAAACAGACTGTACCGAGTAATGGGAGGGGCTGTAATGCATACTTTGAAGTGCATCGTGTTTTAAATGCATTGAAATACCCATTCTAATGTTATGAATTGAATGCCAGTTGCCAGTTACTTATCCACTTTGATCCAATCTGCATCTGTTCACAGCGTAATTCTTGTTTCATTTGAATCTGTATCACTTTTGGCAGATGATTATCTAAACTTCTTTGTTCGGTTGCTTAGCTTGATAGGGTCCCAAGCGTGCGCGTCAAGTTGCCCACCTAGAACCTTGTTAAAGTGAGCCGACGTCGTGTCATTAGAGGGCGTGAATATTTAAGTAGAGATGGCGGGAGCGGCCCGCGGTTTACTCCCATTCCCGCTTGGGTTATGGGACGGTTGGGATTACCTTCTCATTGAATTAATTCTGTTTGCTGATGAAAAAAGGCGCCACCAATTTCCATTTAAGTAGAATGGAGATATCGTAAGCGTGCTGTACTCTAAGCGGATAACAAACGATGATTTCTTAATTTTAGTCATAATAGTTTGCTTTAAAAGCTTTCGAGGTTTGTTTTATCTACTTGCATAAGGAAACCCATATATTGGCTAAGAGGCCAATATACTCATATATTGCAACGATAAAGTTTTACACACCATCAATCATGTTTTCCTTGCTCCTAAAATCATACTTGAGATCGACGTTATTTACTCTCTGTCTAACCCCTGCAATCCAACTTCTAGTCGGGGTAGCCTTAAGTTGTCCCGGTTGTCCGACACTTGTCGGCTTGTTCGACCTCCTGATTTCTTGCAGGGAGTGTTATAAATGTTCAAATGACAACCGAGACTGGCGGTTAACATACATTCAGGAGCGAGGGAGTTTTCTTTAAAAACCGTCCCGTTTTGGATGCAAGGGTGATGTTGGTTCATAGCTTTTTTGCATTGTGTATGTTTACTTTTTTAGTCAATAAATACAGCTGTTGTGAAGGTGGCATAATGGTATAGAATTCGATTGCTCAGCCGGAGATTTCGGGTTCGATTCCCGGACATTGTCAATTGTCATTTTATTTTTCGCTTAGAAAATTCTTAACAGAAATAATATATTCTGGAAACGAAACCGGTAGACGGCAGTAGCAAAACTACATGCAACAAAAATATGTTATTATTATAATTGACGGAATGTCCGTGAAACATATACCTGTCTACTCGGGAAATTCATGCAGACGTTAGAGTTTAAAAATTAAATATATGAGGCGTATTCACTTTATTTATAATAATAAACTTATTAGGTATATATTACCTAGTCTTTAATGGATCAAACATGAACATCGATTCATTAAGTTCGCCATAGATGGTTTTTTTTACGGTTTACCATAATACTGCCTCTGGAATTTATTAAGCACATAATAATAACGCTTTAAGTGGCGATATCGTTGCATTTATTTATAAGAAATCCTGTTCGGAAGGTGCTAAACAAACATTTGTTCAGGCGAAAAACCCTCCGGTTTGTTTGTACGATTATGATACCTACTTTGGGTTTTACTACCTCGCCGTGTTCATTTTATCCGTCGTCGCAAAATTTCTGTAGCGAAATCTCGCTCGGTCCTATTGTTCACGCGCTTTGCGTTACGCAATCAAGAGGGGTCATTCAGTCCGCGCCCAAAAGTCGCACCCGCGAAGTGGAGAACAGTCATATCCTATCGATTTGTTAAGATGGCGTGCGCGGGAGGGTTACGGGGGGTTTGAGGGTGACGCGGGGTGGCGAGGGTGGCCGCAGCCTCCGCGCGGCGCAGCGTGCAGCCTCGCTTGCACCTGCCCGTGCCGTAACCACCGCGACACACTAGCGACATCGCACCGCACGACGTGTGTGACGCGACGCATACACTTCCAAACACCAGACGCCACACCACAACAACACACGGTTTACTCTTGCTGTGTCTTTTTCATAGATACAATAACCGCAAGCACCTATTTATTTACGAAACCTTTATCACAATTACAAAAAGACGTGTCCAACGCTTATTTTTATGGCGCAATTCAAGTCTAATAGAGCTACTACTCTACAACTAAAAAGCAATATCACATCCTCAACATAAACATGAGATGTTGTTAAATGGCATATCTACAAAACAATAACGTACTAAAAGTTGAATTGCATCATATTTTACGTCATAAATATTACATTCGAGGTTGGCGTAGGTCGTGGCAATTCAAACGTAGTATTCAGTGTACGCATACCTTTACCCGGGATCTCGAGGCGGGCCGCCGACGACGACCGGGGCGTCCCGGTCTCCGGTGGCCGACGCTTAGCCCGTCAAGGTCGCAGACGACTCCTGGCACACTGGCACATTCCAACTATGTATACCTGCATTTAATTGACCATAATGCATACTACTGAACCCTTTTTTTCTCTCGAACTATTCATTAACCCCATCACTTTTTCTCCAAACATCTGACTGTTGACCGTTTTTGCATGAATGGCCGACGCAATGCCGTAGGATGTTATAACTTTAACCTTTCAATAAAGAAATTATTCATAGGCACTTACACCTCGTGACCAACGAACAGGCTTCAGTTCTAGCGAACTTGAAAGTTACCTTAAATCTTCTATCATCCTCATCATCTAAAAAACGATTGTCGTCTCAGGCAGGGGACATAGGGTCGTGTTAGGGGTTAGGGCCCCTATATCGAAAATAGTTGGTGATCCTGAAACGCTTCAAACACAGATTCATAGTTTATAGCTAGAACCATATCGATCAGGACACAGCGCCGTGCCGTCCTTCCAAGAGGCTACTGTGACGCTTCCCCAGCCATTTCTCCATTATGAGTCTTTTGGCTATAATAGTGGTGAGCTCTGCCAATGGTTTCCCAAGTCTTTGCTTCAACTTCTCCATAGCCACTCCGTATTTTTTCGGGGAGACACTAACCGTCAATTACCTTAAGTAAAACGTAACTTCCACTTATATAAAGGGAATGATAATATTTTGCTTGCATTTTTTTTTATACCACTTCATTTTCATTCATCCTTTTGTACCAGCTAGATAACATAACAGATTTAGTTAGATTTTTTATAAAAATTATTTACCCTATAGACCAGTTTTTCCACAATGGCTACACGTTTAGTAGTGTCCGATTCCTCACTAGTACCTACATGGCTCGATGTTAACGCTTATTAATTTGGAAAACCCCATTAGTCACCGACTTGTGGGGTTACTCAGCTAAATGAAATATTTGACTTGTTATAATTTTCTTATAATCACATTGACTTTTGTAAATTCTCTTAGTAAAATATAATTTTTCATCTATTAGGTAATCTATCTATATAAATAAAAATGAATCGCAATTCTGTTAGTCTCGCTAAAACTCGAGAACGGCTGAACGGATTTGGCTAATTTTAGTCTTGAAATATTCGTGGATGTCCAGGGAAGGTTTAAACGGTGAGAAAATATGGAAAGAGAATCTGAAATCCACGCGGGCGATAAAAAAATATGGCGGTACAAAGTTAGCCGGGTCAGCTAGTATCCTCATAAAAGTCATTTTGTCAAACAGCCCAGCCGAAATTCAAGCAAGCTGGTTCTCATAAAATTTATAAAAAATACAGATAAACAAATTTAAAAATCAATACCTATGTTGAACTATTACAAGAAATATTTGTTTGACAACAATCCTAGTCAAAATGGAAGCGAAGCGTTGCGCTCAAAATAGCAAGGGTCACCAGAGTATAAACACGCGGTGCATCAGCTGCTACATACAGGTAGTGCGTGTCAACCGAGGGGAACGGGTTCACTGGGTTACTCGCAGTAACCAAGCCTGTTGCGTATTGACGAACTATGGAACAAGGGTGAAGGTGAGCAACATGCGATTGACAACTCTGGTGTTATGAGTATTTATAGGTAAACTGTAACTGCTTAACATCAGGCAGAAGATGAACTTTATGTAACTTCTACTAATAAATCGTTGGGTCCAGTTCACTAAGGTCAAACAAATATTATGAACGGTTTGGAGGTAAATTCAGATAAGACAATACGAGTAACTGTGATTCCAAACTAAGTTAATTTTCCTACATTTTCAGACAAAAAAATTTTGCTATGAAAAAGATGTACCTATTACCAAAACAAGATACGCACCAATCCATATCTAAGTAAATAAAAATGAATCGCCAAATTTAATGAATTGCTAATTGCAAAACTCGAAAATAGCTCGATTTTAGTAGATTCATCTGCGACAGATCTATAACTTTTTATAGAACGAAGTCTTCGGACCAGCTGAATAATCTGATCTAGTAGCGGCCTACCCCAATATCTTCAGTGTTTTGCCATAAATCTCGTTTTCAGCTTCTGCCAATGTCAAATACCATGAACGGGATTCATTTACGGTTTTTAATCAAATTACTAGGTTGTAGCCAGATCGCCAACATCGGAATATAATTCCAGGTATTATAAACGATCATTAAGCAAATTCTCTACACTATCACTACTGGATTTACATTGTATGTCCAAAGTAAAATCACCCTTGTTTACATATTTTCATCCGGGTTTCATGTTTCTCTTCACGCACATGTCAGAGACAGGTTGAGGCGGCGCGGGCGGTTGAATAATTCGAATTTAAATAACGGAACTTTTATTTTCATTTTCCACTGGTCCTTCAGCCCGATGTGAATCAATGTCAGGAGTTGGGATTCTAATATGCTTCATCTTTATTATACACATAAAATAAAAAAAATGATACTACTTCAATTGATTCTTCTAAGATCTCTGATCTGAACGGCGACATTTCCTGTATTTCCAAACGAATATCATAAAATCATAACGTCTTTTGTGGCGTAGCGCTAGAGCGGGGCTCGATTCCAGCACAGTGCAAATATTTGTTTGCATGGATATGTTTGGTTGATCCTTTGGTCGCAACTGGGATCTGGGATATGTGAATTGATTGGTAATACTTAGTTGGCGAGACTAATTTCGATCTAACTAGGGTTCCGGGCTATGGAAAATGAAATCGGAGGATTTCCTTTTTCCGTAGTCCCGGTAAGTATAAAGCACCAAGGAAATGTATAGGAGTTTGTTAACTTTTGTGGAATTCAACTCACCAGTATCACAGTAGTTGGTTGTTTTCTCCAGTTTTGTTACTTAGTTGCTCGTGGAAATGAGTTGGATAAAAATGAGCTTTAGTTAAATAACTACATTCCACTGTTATGTACTGTATGTATACCGTGTGTAATGAGGATGAATCACATAATGGAATATTGTATTTTTAATCAGTATACCAGGTGCGCTATACCTTTCTGAGTATCCTATTTTTTAAATAATCAAAATCCGTCAAGAAATGACGAAGCTATTAAGGATTTCTTAACGAGTACTTAAAAACGCCCGCTTACACTGCGATTTAGACTATGACGTCATCTGTCCCGACTAGCGCAGTCGCCAGTCAGTCAGTACAAATTCTTTCGTGGATCGACTAGTTTATTTTATTGGTTTTTTTTTATTTTTTTGGTACTATTTTTTATTTTTTATTTTTACTATATTTACTATTTATTAGTACTATTTTATTGGTTTTTCTTAGTACTTTATTTGTGTTTTAAGTTCTTTGGTGATTATTCAAATACAGTTTGTTTTTAAAATACTTTATAATATAGGTACGTAGTTCGTCCTAACGCTTGTACCTACTTATTTACCTACCTTATGATGTTCTGTCGAAAGTTGTACCTACTGTGTTGTCAAGCGAGTAATAAACCACGTTAGAAATGACGTGAAATACCTAACTGAAGCTAGTATAATACAGGTTCAGAAAAGGAACAGGTATTAAGTTTTATAATAAAACTAGCTTTTGCCCGCGGCTCCGCCCGCGTGGATGTCGGTTATCGCGACCAAACATAGCCTATGTCCTTTCTCAAGGTCTAACCTACCTCTATACCAAATTTCATCAAAATCGGTTCTGCGGTTTAGTCGTAAAAGTGAGACAGACAGACAGACAGAGTTACTTTCGCATTTATAATAATATAAAGTAGGGATGAAGTACCTAAGTAGGTATTGCCGTCATGACCACTTCAAAAGTATTTAGGAGACTTATTCGTAGTGGTGCAAGTCTGTAACTTTCAAAAATGATAGAATAGGTAGGTATATAGTATACGCCTGCAGGATAATCTCTAGACTGAATTTTGTTATCATGTATAGACATAGGTAGGTACGCAATATAGGTATTTAAACTTTCATGGCCTTTCACATTACTATTATATTAAGGTCCAACCCCAACAAACGGACGGCATCGGAACGGATTTTACATTACAATCTTTAAACAAAATAAATCTTATGTCACAGCATTTAAAGTTTATATTATCAAGTCACGCATGACAGCTTGACGTGCGTCATGCCGCCGCACGTCGCTGTCAAGCTGTTGTGCGTGACTTGGTAATATAATCTTCAAACACTGTGATAATAAGATTTAATTTTGTTTAAAGATTGTAAAATCCGGGCCGATGCCGTCCGTTTGGTGGGGTTGGACCTTTATTGGAAGCTCCAAACAATACATGGTAAATATCTCGATAGTTCTAATAGTAATAGGTACACAATACCTACTTACGTCAAAATAATCTTCGCAACAATGTAAAACACTTTCGCTTGAAAGAGGAGTTTTATCATCTCTTCTCATTACTTTAACCCATTTTATTCTTATCTTTGCATCTCTCGGAACAAAAAAAAAACAGTTTATTAGGCGTAGTAACACTTTGTATTCTTGCATTTTGGCACAATACAATATTTGTATGGGGGCATTATTACCACCGAAACAATAACAAACGTTCCAGTCTATACACTACAGTGGACTGCGTTGCTTTGCTGCGTTGCCTCCGTCAGAGCGGAAACACACGATGCGTTGCGGCGACGCACCGCAGAAATTTCGCCGCAGTAGCGGGCACACGAGCGGTGCGACGCCGCTGCGTTGTTATGACGCAGCGGCGCCGCGTGCGCCCTAGCTGCGTTGTAATGTCTGTTAATAATAGTGCAAGCGCTAGAGGTAGTTGAGTATGCAAAATCCGAGTGACGGCAACTATGACCGGATTCTTATACCTGATCCTCTAAATAATGACAAAGAAATCTTGCCGCCGGGTGTGATGGTCCCTTCCCGCTCCCTTCACATCCCCTCTGCGCCTTTAAAGTAAGCATAGCGCGCGTATGCGTTTAGTGTGTTTCTACATCTATTGACGTAAAGAAGTTGCTTTATTAAGTCGTGTTTTTGTATCCATTTTTATTTTATACTACTTAGGTGGCAAACAAGCACACGGCCCACCTGATGGGAAGTGGTCACCGTGGCCTATGGACGTATGCAACACCAGGGGCATCACACTCGTGCTGCCGACTCCCAACCCTGAATCCATATTTCCATACTAATATTATAAATGCGAAAGTACCTAACTGTCTGTCTGTCAGTCACGCTTTCACGCCTTAACCACTGAACCGATTTTGATGAAATTTAGTATAGGGGTAGATTAGACCTTGAGAAAGGACATAGGCTATGTTTGGTCGCGATAACCGACATCCACGCGGGCGGAGCCGCGGGCAAAAGCTAATATAATATATATCGATGATTAAATATAATAACATTTTGCTGACAACATTAGTATCATTAATGCTACAAAATATAGGTAGGTACCTTCCTAGGCATATATAAAAGTACACTTTTACGAAAAGCTCAACAGTGACTTACGTCCACGACAAAATGACTATACAAGCCGTCTTTACCAGAGTTATTAATTCCCCTCATGTAAATGAACTGTAAATTGTCGCACAAGGTCTTGTAATTGCAATAAATCTGAATTAGTTTGTATTTCATTATGTAAATGCATCAATAACAAATGTCAAAATTAAAAATAAGTATTTTTTACCTACTTTAAGAAAATTTATGCTTGAATTCGCTGGTTGTTCGAATAATTTTTTTTTTTTAAATATTACTTTTATTTTCGTTTTTTTTTATTAAGTACCTATTTAAGAATCCATCCTCACTTTTACCATTAGAACAAACTATAAATTATAACGGAAATATTCATTAAAATGATTTTATATCATGTACCTACTCAATACATTTCCTTTACGAATAAGACAAGAGGGGGTAAAAAAAAAGGACCAGAAAATAGACCGGCAAGATCCACATTATCATTCTTGGACCTTTTCTTCACTTAAATCCGTTGGCGAAATTCGGTACTCACATTTTGCATACTCATACCTCTAGCGCTCGGTCTATAAATCATAAACAACTACGAGGCGGCGGTGCGGCGCGCGCCGGAGCGGTGCCGCTCCGGCGTCGCAACGCATTCACCCCTCCCCGCCTCGTCTCGGTGGTTGCAAGTCCGGCGCGGCGACGCAGCGCATCGTGTGACATGCTACAGATATTTCTATGTAAAACGACGGAGCGACACCGCTCCGGCGTCGCGCCGCCGCCGCAACGCATCGTGTGTTTCCGCTCTCACTCGCTCAAGTCCGCGCGCTATACACCTACCGCTTGGTGAGTCGTCGACGACACAAACTGGCAGAGAGAGGGCTGCCGAAAGTGCCGAACGCCCGCCTGAGCGCTCGCATCACACCGCACCGCACGTTTCCCGTTCTTACGCTTACCTAACGCTGAAGTTCTTCATTGTAATCAAATAGTTTGAATAGCAATTTTAATCTACATTAAATGCACAATATATTGAACGTATTTAATTGGATAAGGAATGATACTGTATTGTTAAAAATAGCTTCGATAATGACACATTATTATTTTGTAATTTTTAAAAGATAAAAATGATTGCTGTGGGTTTTTCTTAGGAGATAGACATATGCTATCGCGGACTTTTATGTAGATCTTTTTAAGTTATATATTTCCGCAGTACATTATATTATTCTATCATCAATAGTTTTCGCAGCGCACGCGATGTAAGAAATATTTTAAGTAATTTTTTTACATCTCGGATTTCATTATTGAAGTTTTAGTAAGGATTCCTAATTTGTTTGAAAATAAAATAAAGTCTATGTTAGTCAGTGATAATGCAGCTTTCTAATGGTAAAAGAATTTTCGAAATCGGTTTAGTTGTTTTTGAGTTTAATCGAATACAAAAATACAAATCTTCCCTCTTTATTACTATGTTAACATAGATGTATGGAAGTCTGCCGGATTTGTTGACATTTATGAACACTGCTCCGCTCCCTTTTGTAGTAGCGTGATGTTATATAGCCTATAACCTTCATCGATAAATGGACTATTCAACAGAAAAAAAGCTTTTCAATTCGAACCGGTGGTTCCTGAGATTAGCGCGTTCAAACAAACAAACTCTTCAGTTTCATCTTAATATATATAAATAATATTATAAGTAGGTATAGATATAGTTATTTTTATTAAAAAAAGTATTGAAGTAAATAGCACAAAACTATATTATTAGAAGCTTTGTAAATTACTTAAAATCCGTACAAAATTTCAAAATTATACGTTACGAAATAAAACAGCTATGGAGTCTTAACCCAAAAGAGCCCTAAGTCTTCATACTCTCCATAGCGGCGGCGCGCGCTGTCATAACAGATGACGTCACACAGTATTTTGGCGCGGCGGCGAGCGTTTTTGAGATTACTGCATTAAAATTGCTGTATCTTCGTCATTTTTGATCGGATTGAAATAATTTTTTCACAGTGTTTATTGTTTTTTTAATCATTATAAATCTGCATACTCAGCTAAAAACGTGAATGATCCTCATTGGCGTAATTGCTAGGTACGTTATGTAATTTCGCCTTTAAATAAAGTTTGCAAAGCATTAAAAATAGTCCTCTCCCGCAATCTGGTATAGGGAAGGTGACAGCATCATAGGTGTTGGTTATTAGTAGTGTTATTACTATGTATCAAAATTATGCAAATATTTAAACTATTATATGACGTGTCTATCTAAATTCTAAACCTGTATTCAATAGTTTTGCTACGGATCCATTCCTGACATAAGATGACATGGTGTATATTTTATAATACCTAACAGTAGGTATGTTAGACCTCTGCGCGTCGAGCGTTCGACTCACAGATTTACAACTGCTACGTCGTCGTAGACTCACAGGCCATCAATTGTATTCCCGCTCAGTGCAAATATAAAAAAAACTCAGTAAAATAGGGGGCTATATTTATTTATATCCACGTTAATAATAAAAAATTACAAGTATGTAACAATTTACAATCCACATAATGTTATGTCAAGCAGTTTAATGGTAGTTTCCTTATGCGATATTTAATTAGTTACCATAATCGCATTATAACTAAATTCATCCTCATTATAGGTGGAATTATTTATTGTTCAAAAGTATAACGCGTAAACCTATTTACAAATGGCGTCCTTATGTTTAAAGGCCATATTATGACATTCCTAAATCCTAACCGACCAGCAAAAGTTATCAATGAAATAGTTTGTAGTAAAAATATATGTGCTACCTATGTCAATAGTGTGATTCTAAAATAGTAACTATACTGTTACCCATACTATTTAACCTTGACTAATAACTTACTAGCTGACCCGGCGAACTTCGTACCGCCATAATTTCTGATCCCGTTCCCGCTGCATATCAGTAAATTTATCAGTGTTTCTCTACAATATTATGCATGTATTATACATTATAAACCTTCCTCTTGAATCACTCTATCTATTAAAAAAAAACCGTTTCAAAATCCGTTGCGTAGTTTTGAAGATTTAAGCATACATAGGGACGGACAGACAGGGACAGCGACTTTGTTTCATAATATGTAGTGATAGTGATAACGGTCAGGTACGGTGGTGGTTCCTATGGGCTGCAAATAAAAACCTTTAAAAATCACCTGAGGGGGGGCAGATAGTCAAGTGAATACCTGTCAAAAGAAAATTCGGTGTAACATTCTTTAGAATATACAGCCGAGTCATACCGCCCTTTTACCTCTTTTAAATTAGCCTAGTAGTCTTCTGGTGGCTGGGTGATCAACCCCTCGCTTTTTATATTATATCATCATCATTGTTATGCTTTAAAATATCCACCGTATTGATAGAAACCAAGGAACCGCTTTAGTACTTTCAGCGTAATGCTCGAACGAAATAAAAACGAGGAACACAATATAATATTAAATGTAAAATACATCTGCATGTATTTTACATACCTACCTTAAAACCATCACCATTGTGATGTTCTTTCATTATCAAGACCAGTTCTATTTGTTTTAAACTCATATGCAGTAACATCATCGGTCTAGTGAACTTTCCTATTCATAATACTGTAGGTTTCGAAGTCAGCTCGCATTGCTTACGGCTTATTTGGAAGCGTGAGTTCAATGTTTTCAAGACTCTGATCTTTAATTTATACCTTGTATTAACCAAATGCTTATATTACAGTGGCCCAGTCAGAAGACTCACCAGTCGCAATGAAACTCAAAAAAATATGCCTTAAGACGCCGGTCGGCGAGGAGCAAGCGGCACAAGCAGTCCTCGACCCTGCGCTAGGTGAGTCAAAACTTGTGTGTTTAGCGACAACTTGGCTCGAGTGCCGAGGTCAAGGCGAAATATACTATTCGTTTGTAAAACAGCTATGGTGTCGAGATTCAATACAGTAAAAACTGGATTTTATAAATCTATCGACTCGCAAAATCTTTAGTTTCAATTTACATGCCAAATATCAACAAACCATTTGACAAACTTTTAGATTTCGCTTTTGATTTTAACGTCATAGTTGACTTATTTAGATATTTGATTAGATTGTACTCAATGGATTTCCACAGACAGTATATCAAGGTCATCTACATCACTGTCATGTCCTAAAATGTCTTACTAAACACTATAAAACGAAGTATCGTTCTCTGAACTTTACAGCTTCTGTGAACACTTCTTTGAAATCCTATTCCCCATCCAGCTTTGTTTCCAAGATTCATTCTGAATAGAACATTGAATAATATACATCAAATGCACATTCGTACATCGTTACCATAACATACCATAACAAAAACTGCCCTAATAGCTAATGTTGAAATTTTCCAGAACAGTAATTTACTGTTTTGCAATTTAAATAATTAAGTTAACGTTCCTGTTTAACATGTCCAATGTCCATAGTGTCCATACATAGATCGGTCAACGTGTCGCCGCCGCCGTCCCGTTGATTGAATTGTGCTTTTATTTCCCATCACGCCACGCATCGAGGCAATGATGTCATCGATTTAATTGCGGTGGCCACTTCATTACCTACCTATAAAAGCGACACTTATTTCAGTCTTCATCGAAATAAGCCTCGACGACGGCACCGACACGGCGAAGATCGATTTGTGAAAACTTTACGGCGTCGTTAGCTTTTTATGCAACCTTTTGATTTAATTTCCTTTTCAATGTCAAGTTTGATTTTTACGGTGCCACGTCCCTATTTCCTTTACTGCGGTTTTATATCTTTGGCGTGTAGTTCACCAATGCGATCGGGTAGAGTTCAGCACGCGTGAAGGGTTACATCACATATTTCTGTACTCACCGGCGGCGTATGTTGTACAATATGAAGAAGTAGCTATGTATAGGTAGAGGGTACACATTCGTGCACAGGTCGTTAATGGTCCAACGTGGATCTGTTGTGAGGTACGCGAGTGGAATAACCTATAATTAGATGCGCGTATACCAATCCTCCGCCGCGGAACTCGTAGATGTGTCGTTTACGCTATATCCGTTGATGTATTTGATGCAGGAAATCTCTTGTATTTGCACTTTTATTTTTAAAAATATTAAATTATTTTATGTACACTTTAGTTCATTCATCAGATATGCAACTACTGTCCATTGTTTTGTTGATAATAATTTTATAGTATTTGTTTTGTAGATAAATAATTTCAATTTGTCCATGTTCATTTCAGACTTAGTGACATTGTTTAAGAACTTGACCGCCTTTGCATTGTTGAACAAAACCTCTCGACCTAGTAAGCGACTCATCCCTATTTTTGTTACTGTACTGTATTACAGAATTTCATTCTTCGTTTTACACCCAGTCACCCAGCTGTTTACATTGTAGCAGGAACCACGTGTTTTGTTTCAAGCTCCCTAGACATTTTTTCGTTGCGAAGTATAATGGCAGTACTTGGTTTTTATTTATCTGGTTGACTGTTTTCTAAATCTTTTTTATTAATTTTTATTTAGACTTTTATATCTATTTGACTATAACTCATAGGTCGATATTTTATCAAGGTAGTGTAAATTGCATCTGCACAAAGTAGTGTAGTTAAGGGGGTGGCATATCGGGAGGCGTGATAAGTGTCGACTATTCGTCAATGTGTTGCATAGGTGAACGTGTGGTAGGTGGTGGAGTATCGGTATCGGACAATAGGAGCTAGTCGTGCAGTTTCGGCGACGGAACGTGGGGTAGGCGCGGGCGGTAGCGGCGGCGGCGGTGTGTTTCTCTGGCATGCGTGGCACTGCAGTTCTCCTCCACGGCCGGTAATTTGATTGGACCCGAGCTGTCACCTATGCGCCGCAGTCGCCCGGCCGTCGCTCGCTGGCTATCGATTAGAGCCCCCGTCCCTTGCCCCCGCACGGCCCGCGAACCGGATCTCGTCACGCCGCCATTGTATACCCGCGACGCTTAAACGCATTCGTTTCTCCCGATGCGAAAACGACGCATTCCTTCCGCGCGCCCTCCCGCCCCGCAACGGCCGGCCGCGCGCCACACCGCGCGGCGCCACACAGGACCAACCGACCCTCTCATTACACTCTTACCACATTACCACTCCGCATCTGACGCGCCCGCCGACCGCGACAAGCATGACATTCGACACGGTATATCATGATCAACGCAGTTTTACACTAACAATAAAACGTATCTTATAAAAACTTCTCTTCGGCGCAGAGCTTTGAAAGCTTTACAAGATACATTACATTACAGATTACAAGTACTTTGCACTCAATCTGATAGTTGAACTTAAATTTTATACGTTCGTTATTTCAAATCGGCACGTCACATTTCAATAACGGGTCATTTGGTTTATAAAATTGAGTTACTTAATGAAAACTTGTTGCTTATGGAGTCATATAGTTACGATACGAGGCCTACTACGAGCAAATTAATGATGTTGCAATAACGCTGCGCTCGCGCAGATCAATGTACTTACATTGTTGTGCAACTCAAATTTAAGTCCACTTGCTCTGACGTCTAACATAAACTGGTTTGCATGCATGGCATCCTTAAAACTTAAATTATTTCTGTAACACGAATCGATGCAAATACATATCTTAATTCCTTTAGCCATGTTTGATCATTCATGGTGGTGGTATAACTCGTGACTCTTCAAAAAATCGTTTACGGTAATGACCAATCACATGCTATAATATAAATACATAGTATAATGAGAATGAAGTATCTTTTCCGCGACAGTTTATTTGCTGCTAATTACATCTAAAATGGCTAACCATAACATAACATAAAATCAAATTGGAACATGGTGAAGCCAGAATGGGTAGCTAGAGATAATAAATATAGAGCAAAAAATATCATTATATTTTCAAATGTTATAATGTGCATTGCTTAAAACAAAACTCATTTGACATCTTCTTCTTCCTCTTAGCGTTATTTCCCAGTCGCATCCGAAGCTTTCAGCTCGAAGTCTGGGGTCCGCTTTTACCAGTCTTAACCACGGATTTGACTAGACTTCGATATTTTCCGTGAAGCGATTGTCATCTGACCTCCACAACCCAATGTTAACATTAGGCGATATCGAAGTTTTGCAGTTAGACCGTTGTTTTTGGATTTTTGAGGGCTCCAACTACCCGTAACGACTGCCATAGATGTTCTCATGGCAACCGGGACCGACGGCTTAACGTGCTCTCCGAGGCACGACCAGACCAATGCAAATACTCATATTTCATTCACACAAATATTTGCACTGAGCGGGGATCGAACCCGCGCCTCCTGCGTAGCGGCCGCGTTCACTACCGCTACGCCACGGAGGCAGTCTCGGTCCACGGATCATGTTCCTCCGTGATCATGGTGCTTGCAACAGCGCCGAAATATCGGAAACTCCAAACAATACATGGTAAATATCCCGATAGTTCTAATAATAATATCTATAAGAAGTCGTTGGACGCGTCTTTGTCAACAGTTCAATAGGTACCACAAATAACAAATCGAACATATCGTGGGCCGTGGTTCTTTTAAATAAATCACAATATTGTCGAATCAACAACATATTCAACAGTTAGAAAAACAACAATTTCTATGCAATATTCCTCATCCACACCGCTAACGCGATGCGAACACTATTTGCCTCACAAAATTTTTACACTTACAATTCAGTGATACACTCATTACATGGAAACTGGCGACGGTTCCATATAACGGTATTTATCTATTCTTCCTTCAAAATTCTTGAAACATATTCAAATAGACCGTCTTGCTCGCGTTTGTAGGTAACTATTACCAGCCATTGCTTTGTTAAACTGGTTTTATAGTCATACCGGTAACGTTTTTGAGCCTCGTGTAATTATGCTTTATGCTTATGTCCATCCATGTCCGTGATTGGTCAGTGAAGGAAAAACTTCAGAAGAGCCGCTTATTGCTAATAAGTGGCTCTTTTAGGTAATAAATAAGTTATTACCCATACACAAAGTGTCCAGTTTCCATTGGGAAGTTAACCAGTGTTGGTGTCTGTGAACTGTGGCTAGTTTGCAAACCTGCTCATTATTTTATGCATAATATGTAATATTTGAACACTATAGCTTGCGACTCGTGTCTTAGAAAAGCCGAACCGAAACTTACATTGCTGTCACTTGCAGTTGCTTTGCTTGAAATATGAATTATGCTCATACAAATTAAAATGAGCGACTCCAACGCTTAGAAAATGCCTTACTCATCCGTATAATAATCCTGGTAGAAATAGGTTGTAGGTTGTTGTCACAATATGTTGTGATTGTTTTATTCCGAACATGGTTAAGGACTAGGAAATTTCGCTATGTCATCTAATTCCGGGGCAAATGGATGAAATGCCCCACACATGCACGATGGACATAACAATAATGTCATGTTGTCCCATATCGTTATAAAATCCTTTCACTGTGGTGCCATGCCGAACATAGGGTCGACGGCCTAGTTTGCTCACTTTCGCATGGTTAAAACTTATTCTGTGCCAAGAATCGTGTCTTTTGTAGTAATTTATGTGAATTGATTACTAAATATGTTTATGTGTTGTCATGAACGCTTTGTCACATAATGTTGATCGTTCAACTCGTAGTCATAAGTTTAAGGAATTTAGTCTTGGTACAAACTTAAAGAGCTTAAGAACTTTCTCATGTCATTACGGACTTACAATATTCACTAACACATAGGTATGTGATGTGAAAACTGCCAAACTGCATGTTTCGGATTGTGGTTCAGGATGTGATGTCGAATTTCTTAGATTTAAGAATTTCAGGTTTACTTACTTCATTAACGGTACCCGTTATTTAATTTAGTATAGAAAACTTTATTTAAAAAAAAAACGATTAGTCAATATAAGATTAGGGTGTGTGTACTAGGCCTTCGCCCCTCGGCAGCAACGTGCGAGTACCACTTCTTGCCACAACGAACATACGGTACGGCTTCCATTTTTGTACGATATGGTGAAGTGATAGTCCTTGTGCTTTTTTGTTCATACTAGCTTGGTTCCGGTTGCTTAAAAGGTTCTACATTGGGACCTTATTTGGCGTATTGGTAACGGAATCATACACATTGTAAGTGTAACTCCAATATTGTCCATGTTTGGCGGGTGTACCAGTACCGGTAGGTGAGGTTGGTTTGAGACCTGAAGATGTAGGGCCACATTCTTGTTTGTGCCAAAACTGTAATTAATTACATTTAGAAGATTTTTGGTAGCAGTACCTAATGGTTCATGGCGTTCTTGAAAATAGTCCCCAACAACAGCAACTATATCAAACCAATGCTAAGTTAACTGCATTTTATTGCGGGGTGAACGTAGTTCCCAGTCAGCCTGTTCGCAATACCAACCAAAAGTTGTTATTCATATACCCTACGTCCTATGACGATATGTAGAGTATACAAGAGAATAAAGTTCGTACCTATCTAGTGTATGACTCAACAGTCTCATCCTGTGTCCCACTAAGATAGCGTCACTTCATCGGCTTGTTATCTCTTAATTAGCACTTCTTTGTGCTCTACACTGTAATGACTAGAATTTACAAACACAATCTTATTAAATCGGTTAAGAAGTCAGCTTTCATAGCGTGAAAATTCATAGCAACGAAACATAAGTGTTCCCGAGTTTCAATACGATTTCAGTTTAGCCTTTTGTAGTGTCACACAAGGACCCTTTTAATGCGTAACCTGATCAGTGCAGTCAATAAAGGGGTAAATTTAGGGCACCATTGACGTCATAAGATGCTTATAATTAAGTTACTATCATAAAGAACCAGGTGCCAATCATGGTGTCATTCAGTCAGCCTCTGTGGCTTGGCGGTAGTGAACGAGGCCGCTACCCGCTATGCAGTAGGTGCCGGTTCAATCCCAGCTCAGTGCAAATATTTGCATTGATCTGGTCAATATGAACATCTATGGCAGTCGTTACGTTTAGTTGCAACCCTAAAAATTCAACAACTGTTCAGCTGCAATGCTTCGATATCGCCATTGGGTTGTGGAGGTCAGATCACAGTAGCATCACGGAAAATATCGAAGTTCATCCGTACTTAGACTGGTAAAACGAACCCTTCAGATACGACTGGGATTAACGCTAAGATGAAGAAGAAGAATCATGATGTCATTCGCTCTTCTTACTCATTATTGGGTTGACTTCACTTTTACGGGAGCGACTGCTGTCTGACCCTGAACCCCGAGAAGAAATCCTGCATCAGAGCCTTGTCTGTTAATCAGCCGGTACTGATTTTCAAGCACTTGAGCCCCGAAGATCTTGACGTGGCCCTAATACTCGCACTGAATTACCAAAAGTAAACTAACTTTAACTGTTTACTTATTTAATTATGCGACCGGATGACTGATAGGTAGCCGGTTTTAGTTCTTTTTTCGTAAATTATTGAAGGGATAGGCAGACCTGCCCCCTAGACAAGTGGCAACAAATCGTCGGTCGTCGTTTTGAACTTTTATTCTAAGTTCACTGTATGGGATTGATACATATTTTGACGTTTATGGCGTATGCAATGACAGGCGTCAACGTATGTCAATCTGATACATTGACCATTCCACTCTACCCTATTCTATTCTACAAATGAGTTGCCACTTCTCTAGAGGGACTATAATTTACACCCACGTAGTCGACGACTCTTCGTACTGTTTCTGAGTACATATTTGTTGATTACCACTTTGCTAGACTCGGGTATCGATCCTGTCATCTCATTTATAGCAATCTTGCTACCGCTCCACCCCCGCGATAAGTTTCTATGATATCAATGTTTTCATGACTTGCTTTGACAATATATTATTCAAAAACCCCAATGACTCCGATGCCTTAGCCGAGAGAGTCAGGCAACTTAAAACTAATTAGAGTAAGTATAATTATGTATAGATACATAATTATACTTCTGTTGTTTGGAAACGAAACGTCATTGACCCCCCTGTGGAGAGGGCAGAGGCGTCGCAATATCTGAGTACATTCGGCGGTCGCGCGCATGCCTGTTTCTAAGGTCGCACCCGCTGCCTTCCAATCGCAATCATTCCAATTAATGGAGTAATATCTTTTTACTTTTTATATCGCCATTACCGGTACTTTATTCGGGAGACTTATCTCCATATGTATGGAATGGAGACAGTGCGACCGCATCTTACCGGCCGCCACTGTTGTCACTGCGGTGTTTCGCGGGCGGGCAGATTTATTTGGACGTACCCCCTTCAAGGGGGCGCGGGGCCGGGCGCGCCACCCACCGCGCCACCTCCACACATTTGACTGGATCAATAAGTAAGCAAAGGATGCCCGAGCAGAAAAACCATACACCCGACCACCCCAAGGGGGCACACGTAACCGACACCCCCCCCCCCCCCCCACTAGCGGGGGAGGACTCTACAGATTGCCATTTTCTCTTTGCCTACGCTTTAATTAGTTGCGTAGTGACGCGTGTAGATCCATAATCCCATGTTATTAAATTGCCAAACAACTCCTGTCCACCCAATCGTAGCGACCATTGCAGCATGCCACATTATGTATAATATTATTCCGTATGCATAAACTACTGAAAACATAAACGACGGTAAAAAACTCGTAAAATGAACAACGCCATAAATCTTTTGCCTACGCTCTATATTTTCAAGAATTTTCTATCTTCGGACAGCGAAGCTTGAACTTCATAAAGCTCGTCGGCGCACTGAGCAACGTGTGTGTGATTCTTCAATATTTAATCTAAGCAGACTCCGTGAGCCTAAGATTAGATAAGTGATAAATAATTTATAGAATCTCCTCGACAACCGCACCGAAACGAGCGCTTTCTTTGTATGCATACCAAATCCTTAGCAACTTAACTTATATATATATTCATATGAAGGGTCTCCAAAAGAAGACTTTGGGACATCTTTGTCAAAGTGTCACTGAGGGAAAAGTCTGTAACCAACGAATAGTTTTTCTTGGCGCAAGGCGGCCCCTTGCCATCGATACGAGTACATAAAATATTGATATGCTTTCGCACAAGGTATATCAATATATTATAACTTGGTAACTTACTAAAGTCACACCAAAGAACTTTATAATAATATAATGTAATGTAATACTGTATGGTATTATTATAGTAAGAACAGTTGTCTTATTGTCCTAGACGTCGTGATCCCCATGACGATGCTACTACAAGAAATACGTAAAACAACAATACGAAAATAAATTGTTAAGATATTATTATAGTTATATACGTGACAGAATAATCTCTTTAGGAAATACATTTCTACTTCGTACATTTCCAAGATCCTAAACATCAATCTGTAAGGTTGCATTTAATTTCAACGTGCGTGGAATATAATTTTATTAGGCTGGCCACACTGGGTCGGCAGATGGTGGCGGAATACTCTAAGGAAAGAAAGGATGATGGCTGTCAATAGTGTCAATGGTTGTAAAAGTAGATGTTTGTTAATAATTCTAATATGATAAGTTTGAAAGTTTGTTGATGAATTATATGAAAGTTTTGATAACCACTAAGTTTAATAACCGATAAGTTTTGACAACCGTATAAGTTTTGATACCTACTGATAAGTTTTGAACCAGATAAGTTTTGATGATATCTGCTGGTTTTGAACCAGATAAGTTTTGAAGATATCTACTAATAAGTTTTGAACCTGATAAGTTTTGATGATACCTGCTGATAAGTTTTGATGATATCTGCTGGTTTTGAACCAGATAAGTTTTGAAGATATCTACTAATAAGTTTTGAACCTGATAAGTTTTGATGATACCTGCTGATAAGTTTTGATGATATCTACCTACTGATGCGTTTTGAAGAGATAATTGTACCAAGCGAATAAATGAGTTTTGTTAACCTGATCTACGCTGTTTCCTTCTGAGATACCTTACATTTCAGAAGTGGGATGGAAACTGTAAGTACACGCCTGTAATAATTCTAGTACCTATACCAGAACAATGTATACAAACCTACCAGATACCAGAACAATGTACCTACTTTCAATATTGTTTGTGTCCTTCTATAAAAGAGAGTGCGTGGCATCATCTGCAAGGTGGACACGTTATAAGATGTGTGCTGGACTTGGTAGCTAGCTACCTATTTGTTAGTCTGAGATGCTAGCTAACATATGTATAAGTATAATGTGATGGGTAATTGAAGCTATGACCCTGACAATGGAATTTATTTATGGATCCAACGGTGTGTGCGAGCATTTAGAATTTGTTTCTACAGTCATTACCTACACTGATGTAAAACAGATAAGCTGACTAATTAAATAATTATTTGATTGCATGCGTGACATAAGTTGTATTAGTGGGTATTTGACATTATTATTGTTAAATTTAATATTTCATACACTACTATAACTAAATAATCTCATGAATTAATTAATATAGTTTGCATAAGATGACAATCGTTGAGCGCCAAAATGATTGCGTATGCGTATTGCACCGCGTTCACAGACTATGTAAAAAAAAATTCAGCTGAAGTTGTATCGGAATGAAAAAAAAAAAAGTTTCATAATGATACAGTTATGATATATTAAGTATATTGTCATATTTTTAAAAAATTATTTTGATATTCTGTGCGTAGAGACCATCTTTAAAGTTTCGTTTTGATTTTTAATGTTTACGTTTCAGTATGAAATTGGATAAAAACACAAAAACAAAGACTTCGATGCACCATAATTCTTATCAATGAAATTCACTTATTCAGAGACACATCGTTTCTTATCACATGAAGGGGACAAAAAAAAAAAAAAAAAAAAAAAAATTATAAATGCATGGGGGTTCATATACGGGTACATTTATCTGGTTAATTTTGTGTTAGGACTGTGCCCAGTTTTCGAGATATTACGATTTTTGTAGTAAGACATTTCTATAAATGGTACCAATTGTTGATGACTAATAAAAATTAATCATGTTTTAATTGATTTCGAGTTCGAGAGTGGATAAAGAGATGCAGATTCTGGCTCCATGAGGCATGAGACCGTCGTGCTCCAGTCGTAGACATTCCAGGCGCACTAGCGCTCAAAGAAGTGGCTGCAGCGGTTGCCGAGGCAGAAAGAAAGGGAGCGTGCCTTGGAGTGGGAGCGGCACAAGATAAGCCGTATTAAGCGAGACCTTCGGAAGGAACGTGAGGAGGATGAACGTCGCAACCGGCGGCGTGGACGGCGACGAGAGACTCCGATTGGGGAAACCAGCGGCGAGTGCCGCAGCCGAGGCATGCTGCAGGGCGGTCGTGATTCGGCGTGCTTCGGTCGTCGCACGGAAAGGTTATGTAGCTGTACCCATGATATACTCGAAACTGTTGACTAAGTATAGTCAGTGTGATAAGGTGGGACACAGGGCAGATGTGTGTAAACCCGAGCCATAGGGTCTAACTCAGCAACTTATGAACGTCACGTCACCTCACTACCTAGTTCGATGAAAAGCTTCTAAGGTATTACCTATACCTTTCACACACACATACCACACGTACACCTTTTTATTATCCGACTGCGCGTCGCAAAGGAGTGGTAATGTGTTTTTATCAGCCTATGTATGTAATTTCCTTTGAAGCATTATACAGACTAGACGCCTGGGCCGATTTTTATGATTCACACGTCAATCGATTCCTCTTAGTTCGGCGATTGTCACTAAAGACATGACGTTAGTGAAAATTCAATATGGCATCTACTGGACCGCTGGACGCCATAAATATTGTGGAAATGAAAGTTAACAAACCATGTCAAGTAGGGTATCGTTGAATAGGAATTCAATAATCATTTTTAGTTTCCTCTCACCATTTTTCGATTCTACTTACCATTTAGCTAATACATTTCCAACATGGATGGTAACTGGAAATTTTCATGGTTTTTGTAAATCGGATTTTGTTACTCAGCCACGATAATAATCCTGCATCAATGTAACGGTTCAGCAACTGTCTCGTGTTATCAGGTAGCCCTGTCGAGTTGTTTGTCAGTGGATGGTGTGACCGCTGCTGTGATGTTGTGTAGGATCGTAGATGATGACTTACTGGAGAAACCTCGACTTATTGGTCAAACTGTCTCATACAATCGCAATTTGTAGTTTAAGGATGTGTACGAATTACGATTGCCTCATATCGATATACAACTACTTAGCCTAGTTGATGAGATGGAACTGTCTCGATGCGGTATGGTAAACCAGCTGTGGATATGACGGAGGCCACAATGGTTTGTGTTAGGAAACGGTTTGCTGTATTGAGAGGCCAACATGCTGTGTCAGCTGTGAATATGTCGGAGGTCACAATGGCAATGTGGTATGTTGGAACTGTCTCGATGCGGTATGGTAGACCAGCTGTGGATATGACGGAGGCCACAATGGTTTGTGTATTTGGAAACAGTTTGTTGTATTGAGAAGCTAACACGCTGTCAGCTGTGAATATGTCAGAGGTCACAATAGCATGTGGTATATTGGAACTGTATGGTATGCGGAGGTGTTTACCAGATGAAAGATGGGTTTTTATCAGTTATGTAATCATAATTGATTACACCCATGCATTGTGGCTTGCGTTCTGTCAAAAGATTTTAGTGTGTCGCAGCGGGCAGAAAGAGTACAGAACGTCGATAGGTTGATAGATTCAGATACCTGCTCATGAAGATTTAGAAAAATTCATTTAGGCAATTTGATTCCCTATAATGATAAAAGTAGGCTCCTGCGAACTGGAGTCATTAGACGTGTTTTACTTTCTTAAGAAGTTTAGAGTGTACCTTTTAGAATATCCTTTCAAATTACCTATCATTGATTGTAGTGCCTCAGACTAGAAGACTTCTCTTAGTCTGAGTGTAGTGCGTTACAGTCTAAGTTTGTTAAGCGTGATCTCATATCTCGTATAGCTCGGTGGTCGTTGTTATTACAGGAATTTGACTGTTCTTGGAGTATAGAGCAGGCGCTAAGATGGGACACGTTGAAGCTCCGTCAAGAAACTCCATTACTGTATGAGCGATACAAAGAACTTCGAGCAGTGTCTGAAGTCAGTTATGATCATTGGCGAGGAGAATTAGTGGCTTAAAATTAGGAGACTTGGAACTGCGTTGTGTATGCAATATCTTGAAAAATGATTTTGCAAAAGGGGCTAGAATATTTGAGACATTTGCGGTGAAGAATAAAAAGAATATTTCGCTGTGTGTGATAAGGTGATAACTTGATAAGGAATGTCTTAGATTAGTACTTCCGAAGGAAGCAAGGTGGCAGATTTGTAAGAGAAGTAACGATGTCGTTTGATTGTGTGAGAAGTAGCCAAGGTCTTCTACATCCGATAGAAAAAGTAGAGATACCGGTTCATACCTTGCGTGCCCAATTACCATCTTGGCCTCTTTGTGAAGTCGAAGAAAGGTTATACACATAGCAATAGTCGACTAATTTACCAAGTACTTATTTATCAAATCGGTTAGGAACACAAACGAGGTGAATGCTATTACAATATTACGGGATATTTTTGATACGAGTAGGTACATTTAGAACACCTGATAGATTCATAACTAATCGAGGTTCTTGTTTCCTAGAGCGGGGAAAGATGCACGTGTTGAATGCGTAGCCAGCCCACGATCTAACGGTCAGGTCGAATTTTGTGATAGGACGATCCTTGATTCTCTAACCGCTCAAAATCTACACGGTGATGATAAAAATTGGGACGCTGAATTCAAATGGATCAAAGGATCTAAATGGGCCTAAATAACGCAATATAAAACACAATAAGTTCTTTTGGTGTTAGGATGAACAGTGAGTTTCACCCCTCGTTGAATGAAGTGACTAGAGAGATCTGTAAAAATTCCGACATATCATCTATCCGTTAGACTGTTAAATGTAATATTGACAAGGCTCAGGCTGCTCAAACTATGATAAAGGTAACCTTCTTGTTCGAAAGTATGAGAAGCAAAAGAAAAACAACGGTTGCAACCGATCGTAGGCAACCATAGATTCATGTGACTGAATTGAATAGCTAGTGTGTGCCTTGTTATTAGTAAAGTGTGGTTTCCTGTATTTTTGTACTGTTTTCGTGACATTACATAGCTTCGGAATTTATTGTAATAGTTCGTGCCAAGTGTGGGGAAACAAATACGTTTGACTTACCTGACCTGAAACGTTTCAAATTGAATGCCTGGGCTATCTACTATGTTACGTATGGAAAAATTCGCTATATGATTAGGCTTCAACCAAATCTAGAGCTATACCTATAATAATATGGAATAATAAAGCTTCATTTATTCCATGCACTGATTCATATATAGATGTTATGTCTAAAGACGTCCCGGACGAGACGAGTGAGGAATTTGGATTGGCTTCGTGCGGGTCTCGGTGGCTTGGTCAGATCATTCCCCCTGTAAGGGAAAGATCGTGGATTTGAGTCCGCCCCAGGTCGATTCTCTTTTCTCTTTCTTAATCAATTGTAATAGCTAGTATAATAAATGCTTCAAAATGTCTAAATATTCTATTGTAAATTCCCTTGGAGACATTTGTGTTAATTTATAACAATGCTTCTTTCCGGTTGCCGTTGGAGCAGGAAAGGCGAGTCCTAGAGTGGAGACTGCGAGAAGGAAAACGAAAGGTGGAGCGTCCCTAAGGCGGATGGACTGACGACCTGTTGAAGGTGGCTGGAGCGGACTGGATGTCGAAGACGGAGGATCGGCAGGCGTGGCGCACATTGGGAGAAGCTATGTCCAGCGGTTGACTGCAGTGGTCTAATTGATTGAATGTTTCTTTCACCGAGTGTAAGGTTCCACCAGGTGCGTGCATGAGGGCATGCACGTTGTTCAGGATGGTCGAGTGTAAGGTTGCATTTAATTTCAACGTGCGTGGAATATAATTTTATTAGGCTGGCCACACTGGGTCGGCAGATGGTGGCGGAATACTCTAAGGAAAGAAAGGATGATGGCTGTCAATAGTGTCAATGGTTGTAAAAGTAGATGTTTGTTAATAATTCTAATATGATAAGTTTGAAAGTTTGTTGATGAATTATATGAAAGTTTTGATAACCACTAAGTTTAATAACCGATAAGTTTTGACAACCGTATAAGTTTTGATACCTACTGATAAGTTTTGAACCAGATAAGTTTTGATGATATCTGCTGGTTTTGAACCAGATAAGTTTTGAAGATATCTACTAATAAGTTTTGAACCTGATAAGTTTTGATGATACCTGCTGATAAGTTTTGATGATATCTACCTACTGATGCGTTTTGAAGAGATAATTGTACCAAGCGAATAAATGAGTTTTGTTAACCTGATCTACGCTGTTTCCTTCTGAGATACCTTACAAATCTGATCAATTTTCTAAGAGCAAGTAAACCAATAAGTTTAGTCATACTTATATCGTTTCTTTATTGTACACATACGTTTTTGAGATACAGTATAAAAGATATTTAGGTACAAAGGCGAGCTCAACTCAATGTTGAATTTACTTCCAGCAAACCTTAGAGTGATAGAGGAAATAATATTGAGATAGTGTGCAGAACCAAGTGTTCAACAGAGTGGATATAGCAGACTAGAAAACGAATAAATAGGTGACACCTATGTTATATGCTCAGAGTCTATTACTCCTTCCCTAGCGGAAAGCAGTTATCATGTATTACGTCCGTATATTGTTTCAATAGAAAAAACTGTTCGTAAAGAAACACTTGACAAGTTCCTTAACTGGTTGTAGCAAGGGGGTCCAAACAGAGATAGCAGCAGCACGTGGAAATAAACGAAATCCATGTTCTAGAAACAAGCTCAATAATACTAGTTTATAATAATGTACCAAACGATTGAGAAAAGGAACTTCTTTAAAATATATCATCGATATAATAATCGTCTTCACAATTAGCTAGGCTCCACTCGCGTACAATTCTGATCCTGTTGCAACAACCTATAGGAACCTATTCCATGGTAAAAAGTAGCCAAGTGTTGTTCTAGATTATATTATAATCTAGCCATAGAATGTCCAGCCATTTGATCGTGATTGAGTAACAAAACATACAATATCTTTACTTTCACGTTTATAATATTAATATGTAGGAACAAAAAACCTAAAGATTTATTTAAATTTATTAAAAACGGCACTGTTGCGTACTGTGATGTGTATGACTATCATAACTGTTTTGTATTCATGCGACTCGCATGTTGTCTGTCGTCATTCCGCATTCCATTTAGTTCTAGGAATATTACGACAAAATGCATAACCACCTCCTAGATTACTTCTTATTACTATACTAAATTACATAATATAATATATCATACATGGCACTTATGTACTGTAATTACCTGTTTACTGTACCGATTTTAGATTACTGATCGAACCCAACCATAGATTTCGTACTGGAGACGCCTAACCAAGCTACGGTTCAATCTTATTCTCGAAACAGTGACTACACACTTTAAATCACAAAACCGATTTTTGAACTTAATATGAATTACAAACAAGTCTACGTTTCTGCACTACATGAGATACTTATGTTTTATGCATCATTACAACAATAAATTCGGCTGCTCGAATTTGGATATTAAACAAGCCTTATATTCAATCGGAACAGCCCTATAAGAGCCTCTTAATTGGTATCTCTAGATTGCTTTCTAATTTCAAGCAATCACGATGCAAATTGCTCGTCGGCTGTAAAAAGTGGTTCGGTGTTAAGCTGTGATTTTTACGGGCTTCTCGCATCGGTCGTCTCGAGATCGGTTCGAGCACCCTGGCTCTTTCCTCACGATCGCAATCGAAATAATTATCATAAAGTAAATCCCCCGCAATTCGGCGGCCGCCCCGGGGACGGGGCGTCGCGGTAAATGGCGGGCCCTCGCCCACCGCGATGCGCTAGTGATGCCGATCTGTGTCGACGTTACTGATCGATGTATAGATGCCGATAATCACCTTAAGTTTATAAATTTGTATCCTAAGGATTGGAGAAGTAAACAGCTAAACAATTTCATGTTCGAAGAGTTCCCTTTCTCCTGATAAAAGAATCGTTAGAATATCAATTTTAAGAACGACATTTCTAACAAGACGACACGACTGTAGAGTGTATATTATTGTGTTGACAGATATCCCTACGAATTTTGGATCGATTGTTTTATACTCGCGTATCGATGTCTCTAAAACAAGGACGCGGCACTAATGTACGGCTCTTGGTCGTGGAGAGCGAAACAATCGCGTTTCCACTTTTTGCCCCACACCGCCACTCATCTCGTATTGGCGACAGAATTTAATTCGCCTGCTTGTTTTACTGTCTCTCTCTTTGTGCTATTTTCTTCATTTATCTCATTAATATACATAATGAGTTTACCTCGAATTCTAATTATTGTAAATTCTGTTATATTTATTCATTTGCGATTATTCCAATTTGACCCCTCTTTGCCCATTAGTTTTATGCGATGCTATATGACATCTGTCGAGTATTGTACACTGTACACCCCATTTGGCTCTAAAATTGTTCAGTTCACCAAACACAGCTTTTATTATTACTCGTGTGATTAGTGAGGTGTCTGCGTGGTAATAATAAAGTAGCTGATACATACCCACCCCATATACCCCGCCCTTCTACATTAGAGGCGACGCAGTACACCCGTCTTAGGTAGAAACAACAAAAGCTCTATTATTTATATTGACCTAATTTGTTTGACTTTTTGTTGAACTCATAGCAGTAAGTATATACATATTAAGCTAGGATGTCGTACATGTTTGGTATTGTTGAAATCTTAGCACGTGACGCGACGCCAAACCAACTTTGGGCCGCAGGGGTCGCGCTTTTGTCTGCCCGCGGGGACGGCTGGCCCTTTTGTTTACCTTTCGACAACGCCCACTTCATATTGGAATAATATAGAAATACTTAAAAATCTGTATTTTTGACTATTACTTAATTGCAAATTTGTAACAACGAGGCAAAGGTTATAAGTGTTATAAGTATAACATAGTATTTTAAGGCACGAGTATGTTGTCATTTCATTTACAATAATGCATACCTCTATATTGCTTTTTATACGTTGAATCCTTCTGAATTTCTAAAGGTCAGCAGCAATTACAGTTCAATCGGTGATAACTTTCTCAAGTAAGAAATGTTAATAAAATGTGGTTTTATCGTTACACGTAAGACAGAAGGTGTGTAGAGAAATTCCTTAAATTACTCAAGGTCATTAAAATGAGTAAAGAAGTAATATTAATCGAGTAGTACAATTTATTAGTCTCATTATTGTGTATATTTATTTAATATGAATCAAAAGGCTGACATGTTCATGCGATGCATATAGGTGCGTCTCGTGTTGTAATGACGCTGAGTATCGGCACATAAAAATCATAAATTGACGTGGGCACATTTCGCAACGCACCTGCCCTACCGGTAGCTACAGCGAGCGGCAACCCCGACCAACGCGAACACAAATCCCCGACCCTTTCTACCCATTATATGCTGCAAGAAACAGCTAATTCAATTAATCTTAACGACCTAGAACACATTTCTTATATCGAGGTATATCGCTAAAACCATCGTATTGTATGTATTGATTTATTGTACGTATTAAGGTACTCTCACTCGATGATCCAAGTGCAGCGGTCCGCACAAGGCAACCATGTTTCCGCTCTTACGCAAATCATGCTAGCGTGCCACTCGAGCGTTCTCGGTGCTCGACTATGGATCGCAGGACGACTCGCGACGCGTGTGATTCATCGTCTGTGCATTATACACAACATAATGTTAATGGAAATATAAGATTATGTCTCGTGAAACATATACCTACCGCTAATTGCAAATGCACCATGTATGCTTTGATAGTCGGTAAACATAAGCTGCGGGATTTACAGCAACAGAAGGCTCAGGATAATAATAAGGACGTGCGTGGATGAATCTGATGGATCTGATCATCTCAAAATATTGAGATAGGTTTTCGACCATTATAGTGTCAAATTGTTGTGTAAACAGGCAGATAACGTCATAGTTACCTGCAAATGTAGTATTAAGATGTGATTCCGTAGCCGACCGCATACGACAACTGCCGACGCACGCAGCACATGTGCGTAGTTCATTGCGGCTTCTCAATGGTCTCCTCTATTCGTATCGGAGTTTGACAAGTATGGGTACGCTGTATCTGCTGCATGCTACGGCAGTTGTCGTATGCGGTCGCCTTCGGAATCATACCTTTAAAGCTTTGAAGTCCTTTACCTCAATATTTTGAAATTATCAGATAGCCCCTTCACTCACTCACATCTTGAAGTATGCTTGAGATATTCATTTTCCTTGCAAAGTACCTTGATTGGATTAAACTAAAATATTTTTCTTATCTATAATTTTAAATTTTTGAATTATTTTGATCTAAGACAAATCTTTTTTTCGGAGACCTTTACAGACTAAAAAATACACCCAGACTCATAGTCTGTTAGTGAGATAAATATTTTGTCCTTTATTGATAAAACGGAATCTTAATGTGGTCTCCAATCAAAAAATGTATTTACATTTATAGAGCTAATATTCATATGCAGCTAAATGCTTTATTTATCTTGGCATTATTTAAATTTGTCTATTATTAAAACAAATGTAGGTAAGCGCAGCCAGATTTTTATATTGTTATGTAGTGAAAATTATATTGAATTTGTGTACCACTGAATATGACCACAAAACTTGCTATCAAGCAAGCAGGACAAGTATTAAGAAATGAAATTTCAATAACTTGGTTCAATTTCCCACATAAGGGACCAATCTATATGAACAGATAATTGTTCAGAATCTGATGTTCCTTAGCAGTGTTATGTTTTAAAAAATATTAAGATATTAAATATGACTGTCATTCAAAAGTCCACCTTGTATTTAATACTGTTAAGTACAAAAATCTTTTGTAAACCTATAAGCATAATCTGATTATGATTTTATCGCATTCCAGCGGCGATGGAGGAGGAATCTAGCGAGTTGCCAGGCACTGACGGTCTGGCGCCCAAGCAGCGGCACCAAGCAAAGCACCGTGAGCTGTTCCTGTCGAGGCACGTCGAGACGCTGCCGGCGACGCACATTCGCGGCAAGTGCTCTGTCACGTTACTCAACGAGACAGAGTCGCTGCTCAGCTATCTCAATAAGGATGTGAGTATGTACCTCGGACGAACGACACACACGCACACACAACATTTATACATTATGTAAGTGCCCTTCTAAACGGGCTATATTTTTCTGCAATATGTGGCTGCACTATTGGCAACTAATTGCCCGGCAACATCAAAAATATTTCATTGCAACTGATGGCCGAACAATCAATGACTGGGCAATGTGTTGCAAATATATCTGCAATAGTATGGCTCTTGATGCAGATTCATAAACGGGCTACACAAACCGGCAACAATGGCTGACGAAATCACACTTGTTGCAGCAGCTTATATTGTTTTATTAAAAAATAAACAGAAAAAGAAGAGATTGTGGATTAGACCTTACTTAAATAGGCGTGAAACTTTAGATAATTTAAGTCTAGAAATAAGCATTGGTAGTAAATTATTTAACAATTCGCGTAGAAAAGGATAGACTGTGTCATAACAAGGAGAGCGACTGAAACAACAATAGAACTGGCCGAGCAATATTGCAGTAAAATCGACCGCCTAGCGATCGTCCGGCAACCCATTGCGGCAATATCGGCCATATGTGGCAACACAAAACATGTTTGGCTATATTTCCGTGACATTACTGCAATACTGGCCGGTATTGCTTGCAATAGTTGAAATGTTGCCGGGCCACAGTGTTGCAGCCACTAATTGCAGTAAAACATTGCCCGTTTAGAAGCACCATAACACATACCTACAGGTCTTTGAACAAACGGCTCACGAAACGTCTCCTAAAATTAGACAGAACAAGTCTAAGAACTATTATAGGGACAATAACAGGTCACTGTCCACTGAACAAGCACCTTTACACCATCGGGATCACGGATAGCCCTCTCTGTAGGGGGTGCTTCGTGGCCGAGGAAACGGTTGCCCACGTAGTACTGGAATGCGAGGCAGTAGCCCCCCAACGTTCTCAAATCCTCGGCACAGCGAGGTCGCTCCGCGAAGCCTGTGAAGCTCCCAGTAAGCTTCTGCGCTTCTGGGCGGAGTTAGGCTGGCTACTATAGCCAGCACTCTCCACGCACAATGGCCCAAAAAGGAGGCTAAGTGCGGAAAGATGAGTCCCCTTTCCATTCCACCTACAGGGTAGGTCTTTAGATATGGTACATGATGACGAAGATTGAGAATTCGACTAAGCTAAGATGAGTTTAATTATTTTTTTAAGCATCATTCTCTTGATCGTATATCGAAATGATAGTTTGGTACCTTTATAGAGTAGTTAACACCGTTTGTATTCAAAATTATGTATTAGCTGTGCCCGCGAATTCGTCTTCGTGAACTTAAATAATTAATAACATAATTATAGTGTCGCGGATCCCCAATACTTTTTTGAAATTTAAAAGTAGCCTAAGTTTCGTCATATAACATCAGCAATCTACAGTAAAAATCCCGTAAAATTTTAAATCTTAATAGTTATGTTGTAAGACCACAGTTAGCTTTTTTTTAATATTTTTTTTTATTATCAGTAAGTGCGTAAAACTACAAATCAATCCGACATTTTGAAGTAGTACAAAATCTAGTTCAAATACAAACAATACCAAGCTAATAAAAGCGTGTTAAAATGCATACATGTACTCACACCTGTCTCTTTCCCGGGTAAATAGAGAGAACAGGCTCGCCATTTGCTTACCTAATGTCCTTTCACACTTCACGAGCTTCCTCTGTCATTAAACTTTTTATGCAAGCCAATTAAAAAAATATTAAACTCTAAACGTATGTAAAATTTCTAAAACCTAACATTATAAAAATGTAGGCAAAAATATAGTCTTTTTAAATAGGTAACTAAGACGTCTATGGATAATTTAGTATAATTTACTCTAAATGACCTGAATTTCATTAATGAAAAGCATATATTATCTGCATATTATACCGAACAAAGAATTAACTGCTTGAATGTCAGAAACATTCAAAATTCATAAAGTTTCGGCCATATTCGCATAAATGATACCTACTTATTATACAGCAGTTATGTTTATGTACTAGATGTTGCCTGCACCTCCTCTCGCGTGTTAATCGATTGTCGCGACCCAACATAGCCTATTTTCCTTCCCCAAGGTCTAATCTATCTCTATACAAATTTCATCAAAATATGTTCAATAGTTTAAGCGTGAAAGCTTAAGACAGGAAGACCGAATTACTACATTTTATAATGGTAGCATGGGGTACCTCCAATAATTTTATAGACGAGCTCGGGGCTAAGTGGTTACCGAGTTTGCTAATACTTTGCATGGCTAAGCAATACTGCAAGCAGGATGGGTGACCGCGTCTTCCGGGCCTCAGGGAGCACGTTAAGCTTAGTTGCAGTAGTAGTAGTTGTTGCATCAATCTATGACATTACGGGTAGTTTTAACCCAAAAAAATCCCATTTTTCCACAACCTGGTCTAAATACAGAGGGTAGGAGGTGGGTAGGTTGCGTTTTCGCCATACCACTATCTATCTAACATGTTTATTTTGGGTGTAGCGCTGTGTAGCAAGTCCTAAAGTAGCTATTACTATCTTTACTCCACTATTCGGCCTTTCCTTACACCGATCCTACCGACCATGAACTAATTCAGTTCCATGATTCACTTACTAGCACTTTGTTTTTGATTTGTTTAGTTTACTATGATCTTAAATAGAAACTATTTAAAATCACCATTTTACTACATATCTCCTATTGGAAGAATTTTCTGAAAATGTTAGATTCTTTTCAGACTTCATATTTTTATAAATATATAGGTATTTTGCCTAGCCGTTCGCGGCTCCGCCTGTGTCGGTGTCGATTACCGCGACCAAACATAGCCTATGTCCTCGGTCCTTTCTCAAGGTTTAATCTATTCTGTACCAAATTTTATCAAAATCGGCTCAGTGGTTTAGGCTTGAAAGCGTAACAGATAGACTAACATAGAACATAGTTATTTGTGTGTTACCTTAGAGGCAGACAGAGATGCACTTTTTTACAAATACATCTGATTCCAAGTAACGTGCAGCTAGTATTTTACGGGTCCTCTACCTGGCATGTTGTCAGACTCCATGCGAGAATTTCCTAACAAAAAACCAATAACACGTCGACCCGGAAATTGAACTATGACCTTACGTTTCCCCTTAAACAAAACCTATGTATCGGGGCCTATATAATGTACTATACGTCTAGCCAAATATGTAGCTATGACTGGTAAAGCGGACCCCAGACTCTGAGCTGAAAGCTTCGGATGCGACTGGGAATTAACGCTAGGAGGAAGAAGAATAATGTACTATACGAAATAACTTTTGGTACACACGGTAGGAGGGCTAGACTCAAGAAGTACTGGCTTGGCGTCGTACGAGATGACATGCTTACCAATGAATTCACTACCGTGGAATAGAGATGTAAAACCCGAAAAGCGGACCCCGGACTCCAAGCTTAAAGCCCCGGATGCGACCGAGAAAGGTATGATACCGAAGCCGATCGCATACGACAACGACAGACGCATGCAGCACATACAGCGTGCCCATTACTTGTTAAACTCCGATACGGATAAAAGGGACCATTATGAAGCAGCAATGAATTACGCGCATGTGCTGCGTATGTCGGCAGTTGTCGTATGCGGTCGGCTACGGAATCATACCTTAATACAAAGACGATGATGATGAATATAATATCTAACTGTCGATTAATTATTATTAAAGTTGCTTTATTGTCGTTGTTGAGAGTAGAACAATAAATTATGAAATTAGGATTAAATTTTATGATTTAATCTCTCAATAACCAAACCTGTTGAGCCCTTATGACAAGAGCTTTATAGCTTCTTGAGAGTGTTAACCTATCAAAATATCTAATAGTAACAAAGACATCAGTTAAAAGAACTGAACATAATTTGGTGTAATTGGATACGAAAGTAGAATAAAAGATAGCTATAATTAGCCGCGTTTAGCTGAATATGCAAACTACTTGAAAGATATGAAAACTTGTTAGACAAATTCCTCAACTGCGCGATAGTTCTATGTGAACAGTATTGTATTATTTTTGTGTGGGAATTTTGGAAAATTTTCTCAAAGTTGAAAATGACAATCAAAGTAGTATTTTTTGTCCGATCGCCGATAAATCTTATACAAAAACTGTTAGTTATAAGGAGATGGGAACTGAAATGGGTTGAAATCAATGAAATAATTGTTACTCAACCAATTTCCAAAAACTTGTAAATTTTCAAAGTAATACCTCGCTTAACGCGACCTCAGTTAGCGCGATTTCGTTATAACGCGATTTCCAAAATTTGCGCTAATTTACCTCGCTTTACGCGAAACGCACTGATTGGTTCTTTAGCTCGTGCTGCATGTTTGTTTAACCAATAGAAAGTCGTAGCTTTATTGATGTTTACCTTTCTTTTTTTTTTATCGTGCGAAAAATCCCCACGGATACCTTCCCCACCGGAGCCCTTCCCCACCGGAACCCTTCCCCACCGGAGCCGGAGGAGGAGGTTATGTCGGACTCGAACCGACTAAAACGCAAGCCGTCTGTGGGCCGTCAGTTGCTGGAGGTGAAATTGTCGTAGCCATATCCCTCGCACCCCGGCCGACCCAAGGCCATATCTCTCGATCTGGCCCTCTTCCAGTGTGGGGACCGCAGAGTCCCCAACTCGCCCCCGGGTATGGGGAGGCACGCAACTGCTTCTGCTAGGGCTCCAGTCGGATCCACCCGTCAACCCCAGGCCCGCGCTCTGCGGGGACGGAGGTCATTCTGTGACCTCCAACGCCCGAGTTACCGTCGCTCGTCACGGGCCGCGCGGTTTGCGATTCTCCTCCGCTATTGATGTTTACCAATGTTTACACATTTATTTTCTGCTTCTTTGTGGGTAATCGAAAATGTTACTTGATCGCAAGAAAAATGCTACACAAAAGACGTTAGACCAGTATTTCTCCAAAAATTAAGATTTCGTTATTTTTTTAAAAGCTTTTAAGGCAATAAAAGTACATTTTGCTTGTTATTTTTTCAACCTCGTTTTACGCGAATTTCGCTTAGCGCGATTTTGTCCGGAACGCATCCCTCGCGTTAAGCGAGGTATTACTGTACCTTATTGATTCCTGCTTGCAAATCTAAAAGGTTCAAAACGAAAAGTTGTTTGTTTGTTAATACTATAGTCGTTGCTGTGCGTTACGTCCGCTTTGCTTTAATGAAATTGTTTGAAACGAACTGCGCGTGTTTTTGTTTAAGTTTAGTGTGAGGCAATATAGTAGATTGAAAAAATTAAGCTTGTGCTAAATAGAAAACTGGCAACAGAAATCATCGAGTAAATTACTGCTTTATTAGAAAACCTTCAGAGCAAACGTCCAGTACCAAGAAGTAAATTAAATGTAAGATGCTTATAGTAAACACATTATACACATAAATGATTCAATTGTATAGTTAACTCACCAGTCCTAGAGTGACTTTTAACTATCCATTCAAGATCCAGCCACGTGTGTCAGTTACACAGGAACAACTACAGATATTATTTTTATCCTTAGATATCAATGGATATTTAGATGATTAATGTTTGCGATTATAGGCATAGATATAGCCCCTGCCATCAAGAGGGTTCTGCGCTGAACTTTTTCATTCTATCTAATAAAGATGAATATTTCTTCGATAACGAATGTCAGTGCATGCTTTGTTTTAAATAAAATCAGTAACATATTATAACAAATAACATCTCGCTCTCAATTTTGTTTAATTTACACAGTCATACATACACCTAGGCAGACGTGGCGCAGACACTGCTGGACATAGGCCTCTCGACAAACGTGGAGAGGCCTATGTCCAGTAGTGGACTGCAATAGGCTAATTGATTGATTGATTGATTTATCATACACCTAGAATAATCTAGATCAAAATTAAATAGGTACCTTGAATAATAATATTGTTCTCTACCATATTTTTCATAAAAATGGACAGCGGCGTGCAAATCTGATAAGATTATACGAGATAAGTGTGACAACTCATTACCGTTTGACTAAAGAATATTAACTGATTTGAGCCGTCACGCGAGTACTTATTGATTCATTTGATAATGTTACAGACAGCATTGTTACCTCTAAAAACGTTAATTCTGCTCGGCGGTAAATAGGAGTTTTTTCACAATAAGTTGGATTTTAATTTAAATCAAGCAAATACAAGGATAATTTCTGAATATTCGAATATCAGGAAACTGCGCTTACATATTGTGTAATGAAATGAATTATACGAGTAGGTTATCTTTTTATGAACCAGCGGTGGTCAATTTTCCTGCTTTATGCAATAGCTAGCTCTAGCCTGTAGGCGCATATGTGTAGGCGATTTATTTTTTAGGACAAAAATATTAAAATATTCTCCATAAACACTCTCAAATCTGCCATCTATGAATCACGTGAATGGTGTTGAAATTTAATAAATTACTCTATCGATTTTTTTCCTCTACTCTATCTATAAAACAAAAATCCATTTTTAAAAATAAAAATGTATCTGCATGAAGAGGTAATAGTGTTGGCAATCGTACCTCATATATTATAATGATACAGCACAAGTGATACAAAGACAATTTGTCACTAATTAAGCCCAATCTACTTCAAACATGTGAACAAAATAAACGGGTCCAGACCCGTGCTTCACCTAGGTTCTCCACCTGGGTGAAGCATGGGGACTTGCAAGGTCCCGTGCTCCAACTGATGACGTTATTGTACAGTTAACCAGTATGTTTTCCCATGATTCAAAAGATCTAATAAAGATTTTAAATTTTTTTAATGCCATTTTTGTGTTTGGCACCTATCTAGTAGTACCATCCCCTGCTATTTTTTTTTTACATTTCCAAACAAATGACTACATCAATTCTTTAAAATTAATTAAATTTTGATCAAGTACTTATTACATAACAGAAAATAAACCCAATTTTACTGACTACATTGATTCGATGAGTTGGATAACCTGAACAAGGATTATGGTTGGCATGACTAATGGTCAGTCATCCTGTGTTATTTCAAGGTTAAGTCAATACAGTTGCTAATAATCTCAATTAGGTATTGTCACGCCCTAGTTTGCCGTCACTTCCTATTTCCGACGAATGCTATGCATATTCACAAAATATACAAAGGTCATTGCAAAATATACTGGTCATTTTCGTTTTTATAATAATACTGTTTGATAGTTACTTTACTTTGTTTAATAGGTACAGTCTGCAAAGGAGATACGTATGCACCTTTACATACGACGTTTTATGAAAAAATGTGTACCTACCTATCTACTTTGTCGACTGTACAGTAACTACAGTGCCCGGCTTTCATCAGATCGCGTCGCGATTCAGTGAGAAGAGACTTGTTTCGATTTCGTACAGCGTTCTCCATCGCATATCGTACAGCGTGATATATTTTTGAAGTAAATAAAACCGAAGTTATAGTTAAATGTTTTAAAACATAAACCGTTTTAACTACTCTATAAATGTATCAAACTGTTGGTCTTATAAACGATGGAGAGAATGCTCTTCAAAATTCAAGCAAGCCAATTTTAACTGGACTCGTACGATTTCCCTGATGTATCGAACCTTATAACATTTTTCCAATATATTTCCCCTTATTTACCACAAAGTTGCTTTGAAGTACTTTTTGTTGTAACCGTTTATTCCTATTTTCAATCTTAGTGTATATTGAATGACGTATACTGATACGATTTCTCTCTTTGTTTCAGGACGCATTTTTTTATTGTTTAGTATTTGATCCTTCACAAAAGACTTTATTAGCAGATAAGGGAGAAATCAGAGTTGGAAGTAGATATCAGACTGAAGTAACTAATTTATTAAAAGAAGGTACGTATTCATTTATATATTGTTTAACAATACTTTATACATAATGTTGATCTATTCGTAAGTGATATGAAAAGTTGAAGAAGAGTAAAAAAAATAGTAAAGAAATGTTTTACATAATTCATATTCCTTAGTCAAGACAGTACTATATTCTCACACCTTTATATATTCGAAGGGGTAGACACAAGTATATTATTCACGCCCACTTGTCGCCAACAAAATTTTCAATTTAACATAACTTCAAGCGGGCAAAGAAACAGGTTTTCCTTGCGCTTTTAATTGCACTTTTTTTTCTTTTCTATGAAATGATAAACTTGTGTCGTGGTACTTAGATAAGCTATTTGTTGTAAGTGTTTGTTGACCTGTTATTTATGAGAACCAGTTTAGTATCACCGAATCTAAACTATCCGGTGTAATAAAGGAGTCGTGTGAAAATATTTTTTTAATTTAGAGTTTTTAGATAATGTAATTGCAGATCCACTTCCGAATGTCATTTAATTTAATGTGTACCTAGATCACACGATAGATCATCCTCGCGTTTGTGTCTGAGAATGTACACTTTTACAACATTACACAGGGATATATTGAGGTATTACTATTGTTGATTGAAAACAATTATAGTGAACGCCATGCATGAATCTATAGGGGGAATATCGATCGGATAATTACCACCCTCTCACTTAATATTCACTTTAAATTGTAATATGACGCAATTATATCGGGCTTTGACAGTTTTTGAGCAGTCCCCTTTCATTCCCAACACCACACTAAATGTAGTGTTGTTCCAACTACGGGGAAATGTCCTTGTAGTTGGAAAACGTACAATATGATACCTCTGGTTTTACAAGTGAAAACTTCAGTCGATATTGTTTAAATATGTTTTTATTACTGGTATCCGCTTAGAAGACAACTAAGCATTAAATCGTCGATTTTGACAGTCGCCAAGGTGTAGTAACTATTGTACAGCTACATTTCATGACCCATATTTGTTTTAACCACAGTAATAGTCTTTCATCTGTGCCGCTGCTGAGAACTTCCCAATAGAAAAACCCTATAATAATTTTCACAACTCCGGTCCAATCAATCGGGTGTTTGCAGTATTTTGATTGGGTCCGAGTTGTGAAAATTATTATTGGGTTTTCCTAGTAACTGCATTCTATACGACTGCTCTACTACCGAAGCAGTCATTTACCGTAAAATGGGATGAATATGGATCAATGGGTAAATAGGGATAAAATGGTTGTTAGAATTTTTAAATAATTTCTCTCCCGAATTCCAAGTATCTAACCAGATATTATTGATAACTCTGCTCATTATTACATTGAACTAATCCATAATTTCACTTGAAAGAAAATAACTACAGAATTTAACTGACCATTTTATCCCTTGAGATAATTTTTAAAGCAATTAGTTTGCTAAACTAAACAAATTATAATAAATTGGAAAAAGCGAAATCAATTCTCGGGTGGGGGTAAGGGAAAGATCGCGGGTTCGAGTCCCGCCCGAGAATTGATTTCGCTTTTTCCAATTTATTATAACATTTTATCCCTATTTACCCCATATAAAGGTACCTATATGTTGTATTGTCTACAATGTTACAAAGTCTACGATATTGTAGGCGAAGAAGACCCACGCAACACAGAAGAGTTAGAAACGTTGGTATGGACGCCGGAGCACGGGCTCACGGACCGGCAGATCGACCAGTTCCTCGTGGTGTCGCGCTCCGTGGGCACCTTCGCGCGGGCGCTCGACTGCTCCTCCAGCGTCAAGCAACCCTCTCTGCACATGTCCGCCGCCGCCGCCAGCCGGGACATCACACTCGTGAGTTGATCTTGACAATCTCATTATAGCGTTAAGATAAGATAGATAAAAAAAAATTCGCAACTAGCTTCCGCCCGCGTGGTTGTCGGTTATCGCGACCAAACATAGCCATGTTCTTTCTCAAGATCTATTTTACCCCTATACCAAATTTCATCGAAATCGGAAATGGTACCTGAGGACAGATTGTATAGAACTATAGACCGTCAAGCTGAGTGCCACCATTGTAACATGATACGTGTCTGTAATGGTGACCCTCTTTTCAGAGACTTTGCCAGCTTACCATCAGGCGAGGCGAAGTCAAATTGACGTGTCCTATATTTAAAAAAAAAGACAATGTGTCTGACAGCCTGCCAAATCTGAGGAATCTGTGCATACAATCTTACCTCAGGTAAATCGAGATTCAGCTGAGTGGCATTCTAGAATACGGGCCTTAGTTTTTATAACAACAGAATCGACACTAATATTTAATACTCAATTTTTTTTTTTTCACAGTTCCACGCTATGGACACATTGCACAAATCAGGCTACAGCATAGAGACCGCCCTGTCGTCGCTGGTTCCCGCGTCAGGGCCGGTGCTGTGCCGCGACGAGATGGAGGAGTGGTCCGCCTCGGAAGCGAACCTCTTCGAGGAGGCGCTCGACAAGTACGGCAAAGACTTCGCTGATATACGGCAGGACTTTGTAAGTATACCACCATCATCATCATCATCATCCTCCTCTTAACTTGGTTACTTTCACTTCGGGACCTGGGGTTCACTTACTTCTCCTCCTCCTTTACACTTGACTTATGCGAGTGACTGCCGTCGACACGAATCTCGAGAGGAAAGGCCGATACCTACAAAACTTTGATATTACCTGTACTGTAGGTTCGATTGTTTCGTAGTTACGGGACCTGGGGCTCACTTGGTTCTTCTCCTCCTTTACACTTGACTTATGCGAGTGACTGCCGTCGACACGAATCTCGAGAGGAAAGGCCGATACCTGCAAAACTTTGATATTACCTGTACTGTAGGTTCGATTGTTTCGTAGTTACGGGACCTGGGGCTCACTTGGTTCTTCTCCTCCTTTACACTTGACTTGTGCGAGTGACTGCCGTCGACACGAATCTCGAGAGGAAAGGTACCTACAAAACGTCGATATTACTTGTAGGTTTGATTCTTTCGTAGTTAGGACAGAAAGCCGACCGCAATTGAGTTGGGAACCGGCGCGGAGGATATGATTTGTCGAATGTATGTTTCATCACGATGCAAGCAGTGGGACGAAGATAAATATAATGACTAAAATGAAAATGTATGTCATAGATATTGTGGACTAATTTCGATCCTAGTTGATGTATTAACTGTTATTGACTCTAATTTTGTTATCATTGTTTACAGTTGCCATGGAAGACGCTAAAAAACCTTGTGGAGTACTACTATATGTGGAAGACGACGGACCGCTACGTGCAACAGAAACGTGTGAAAGCAGTAGAGGCAGAGTCCAAGCTGAAACAAGTGTACATTCCCAACTAGTGAGTGTTTGTACCGACACACTCAATACATTTTTATGTATTGTTTTATTTTATTCTTTTGCATCTTATGTTCTTTTGTAGACGTTCGTTGAGTAATATTAGGTTATATAAATAGCTATACTAGCTAGTACTTCACTAAACTTGTTAAATTTCTATCCGTGTAAACGGCATCATTGAAAAGCCGCAATGGATTAAAACAATGAACAACATTATGACATTGAAGTCTATGGCTACGATTCGTACCATTATTTACGCTTGATTGACTTACTTTCTAAATTTACAGTTTTATTCACTAGATAATATACGTGAATATGCTATAAAATGACGTCACCACTACAAATATTAGTCACTTTAATTAACTATGTATTAGTTATTTTTGTTCTACAGCTTAATTTATGATATTTTATTAAGATTTTGTTGTTTTAACTGCCCTTGTATACTAATTTTGCATGCCTAAATCAGTAGAATATAACGTATTCATCGTATAACACCTTAAGATTGATTTACACCAAATAAGCGAATGCTCATTCTGTCCGTTCTACGTCAAATTCTATTAGTGTAAAGTGACAGAACATTCGTTCGTTATTCTTTCTTATGTAAACGCTGAAAACAAGGTTTACTTTACACTAAAATATTAAGAAAGAATGCTCTTATTCTAGCTCTATGTTCGTTTGGTCAAAATCCACCTTTAGGTATAAACTTATTAACGATTGATTGATTAATCAACGATTAGCAAGCAATACTACAGCATCATCAGCGTCACTCACTCTCAATTGCAGCAACAAACCCAACCCAGCTCTGATCACGAGCAACAGTTCTAGCGGTAAGACGCCGGGCACCGTCCTCAACGGCGGCACCAACGGCACCGCCGCCGTCAACGCGCCGCACCTCTGCGCCTCCTGCCAAGGTAACCTTGTACACCATACTACCCATAGACTCATCCTCACACATTGCGACCGGAAACGGTGCGCACTGTGCGGTATGAAAGGAACTTCATCCCTCGCACACTCAAGCTGTGGAATGAACTCCCCGCGATAGTTTTCCCAAGCAACTACAATATGGGGTTCTTTAAGAAGGGCATTAGAAGGTTTCTTCAGGGTCGGCAGCACGAGTGTTACGCCCCTGGTGTTGTATACGTCCATAGGCCACGGTAACCACTTTCCATCAGGTGGGCCGTGTGCTTGTCTGCCACCTAAGTGGTATAAAAAAAAGACTCGGAACTCTTTTCTCCGTCTAGTGGTTGCCTGATATCTAGATAATCGTCAATCACCTTCAGGCAACCGTCTATCACCGCATTAGACGATAGGTTATTCGTCAATCAAAGCCGTGATTGTGGTTAAACTGATAGCAAAACTTACCGTGTCATAGGCACCTAAGAGATTGCCACTAGGTGATAAGGCCGCCTACTATTTATACCCAAAATGTACTATTTAATAACATAATGTTTTCTCCTTGGTGTGCACAATACCCTGCACTGAGCAGCTCCCATGGTTTTATCGTACTTTCAGGCTTATGTTATGTTAAGAAACATGTTAAGGTGGTGGGATGAATGTTATAAATAAATAAATTAAAAAAAAACAACGAAACTGGGTATGAAATGATATTATTATAGGTACATCAAACAACTAGCAGTGTGTAGATAATATTTTGAATTTCAAAAGGGTTTGAACCTCCTCAAAATATTTATTTGGCGATTGGTTGGGCTCGACTACAGAATTATCTACTGCACTATCATTTAGAATCTACTTTCAGTAGCAGTATGTAGGTTTACGCGACTTCTGGAAACCTTATCTCCCTTTCCATTATTATTATTATCCTGTTGATACTCTGCCACCTTCCCCTCTCCAGGTAGAAAAGTGCGAGGACAACTTAGGTCTTTGGTGTTCAAAGTGTTCTTTGGCCACGCAAATTCCGTAGTTTCTTTTTACTCCTAAATGAATACAAACTTAAATAGTTCCAACGTATTGATATTACATTGACCTGATAATTGCATGACTTGCACTTCAGATATAAAACAGAAGTTAAAATCTACATATTTTGACTATTTCATTATCTTCATCTACACTACTTATAATAATGTCTGTGTATATTCCTCATTAATGTATCGTTTTATCATCTTTTCAGTGACAAATTCAAACCAGTGGTACACATGGGGCCCACAGCATTTACAATACAGACTTTGCGGCTCATGTTGGGCATACTGGAAAAAATATGGTGGTCTTAAGGTGAATTTTAACGATTGATTTTTTAGCTTGTTTTAAGACACATGCTCGCTTTTTTAATAAATTAGAAATGAATCCAGTAAATCCATTAATCAAATGTACAACCGGATATACAGTTCAGATGAAAGAATCAGTTCAGTCATTTGTACAGTCGATAAAGAAGATATGATTGCACTGATTCATATAAAGTTGTATGTAAAGGTGCAACATAACCTCTTTTGTCGACTGTACATAAATTATAAAAATATAAAGACAATGTTAAAATTATCTTGACAGTAACACTTTTAAATATATGACTTATTTTCCGCCTCGCATTAAGAGCTTAATGAACACAATGATTAGCGAAATTTTGATTCTGAAGTGTAACATATTCACTATAAGTATAAGATATCGAATAAATAACAGGTTATATTCAAGTAAACAACAGCATTTTATTAAAAATCTTTATTCATCTCCTTAAAAGAACATGATTTAGTTGCTAAACTAATTCAAAGAATATGAATTTCATAACCAGGCCATCCTAGATTCCACACAACCGTCATAACACAACAATATAGTGGACACTGACCAATATTTTACAATAGGCATCTCTTTCTTTCCTTGAAAATATTATGCTCTTTTATGAATCTTACCTCCTCAGTTACATCGATACTCATTTGGAGCAGATAGGCACAATGGGATAATTCTGGACTGACTTCAGTAATGTAGACATCAGTTCAAATCTGTCGAAATAAAGTACCCAAATTAAATAATGAGGTTATCAAAGATGTATCAGGGAAATAAAAACACACTATACAATCAGTAGAGGGTCTATAATGGTCCAGTAAGCCCACTACATTACAGCATAACTCTGCTGCCTAAATGCACAAAAAAGTTTAATCACTGAACAGCTACAGTGACAGCATAGCAAATTAGTACAACTGTCAAACGATAGTGATGTCACAGGTTCAATTGAACGAAATAATTAGCTCAATGTTACAGCTATACAGTCCCACTGTACATAATTATATGAAGATGTTTAGAATGTTCAAAGGGCTTTGTCACTTTGCAACCAATACATACAATAACGATACATAAATCAGGTTGTATAATAAAGACCTAAGTATAGAAATTATAATGATACATGATCCGCCACACAGTGGTTCGAAACTTTAATGTGAGGGGTTAAAGGCTTAAATTCTTATTTTAAGGGATTTTTTAGACCTAACAACAGTTCTTCTATAACTCATCCATCAACTTACCATGTAGAACTAATATACTTAGGTAGCATTATGTTGTTTTGTATGAAAAGGATACATTTTAACTTAAAACTAATTTTCAGTAGTGATGATAGTTTTCGCTTGGGAAGCTAATCTACTCTACTTTATTATAACTGCGAATATGCTCATCTCTGCCAAATCAATAGATTGGATAATATTAAATTGAAAACAATAAATATTTATTTATTTATTTACTTCTAATTATTATTGAAAACATTGAAAACATAATATATATTGAAAATATAACAAAGTTAAGTACCGAAGACTGCGTTGAATTCCAAATTTACCGCCACTGGGCGGTAAATTTGGAATTCAATTTTTGCCTTAATAAAAAAAAGCATTGGTTGCGGCAATGAACAAACTATTCCAAATTACAATTTTTACTACTCGATGAGTTGTAAAGTACAAGTTATTTGTAGACGTTAGGAGAAGCAAAAAATGAAGATAAGCCAACTGGCATCAAATGTATGACTGCGCCACTGGTATAAAGGCAAAAAGTAACAAAGACTGGACGGCATGTCTTTAATGCTATAGAAAATAGGCAGAACTTTCATAGGGACCGCAAAATGCCTTTGAAAAAATTATTGGAGACTCAAAATTAACACGTTTTCGTACCTTTTGGAAACGATACGTTATAGGCGGTCGGAACGCTGTTAATTTATTTTGCGGAAACTATGAAGCGAATAATCGCTTCAAGTGCTTGCTGTTTTAGTTCAGAGGACATGCAGTTTCATGTTTAAACCCAGCAATCCGCTAGGTAGTTTACCCCCTCATCGCAAATCAAGTGTTAGACGTAACAGTGCAAGTGCTTTATTCATTGTGACCACCAATCGCCGGCTGGCACCTACAAGATCACAGGTTTGCCACCATCCTAGCACTGATGGCAGCCGAGGATTGGAGATCCGGTAAGTCCATCTCTTACTCACGCTAGTCGGTCCACTTCTATCTATTGACTAATATTACTGGTATGTTCAGTCTTAGAAATGAATACGAAGTTATTGAACAATGATCAATATATTGATAGTTATTAGTTGGCTATCTTGAGTAATTACTAGCATCAATAGTTTACTAATTACTTCTATTTGTTTTGGAATCAGGAAGATTTGTAATGTTCGGATAATTAACTTTGATAATCACCTTCAAAATAGTATTTTGTTTCTTTTGAAGTAATTTTTAACTCTATGTTGATTTTTCAAATGCACAAGGAAGTAAAAAATTACTCTTTTAATGTTACTATATTTTCCGATCTATTTGTCTGGCAGAGAATGATAATAGGGTAGACCGGAACCAAGAACGAAAATGTCAATTGGCAGGTTAGTCCAAATTCATTCTTTCCCACCACACAATTTCACAAATAGAATCTTTTTCTCTACGCTAACTGGTTTAATAAAAGTATTGCAACTATTCAAACTCATAACTTTTTTATTTACATAAAAAAACAATAGGTTGTTAGTCCCTCGAATTACAGTTTCGGCCCACTGTGCAGCTGTTAAAACACGAGGTTTATAATTTTCTGCGTATCATCCACAAAAGTAGTATTATACCTAAATTTCGCCATGCTTGTGTCTGAACATTGTAGGTGGACGAATGCTAGACCTAGGATTATTTTACTCGCGGGAAGAAAGTGGTGACCCTTTTTACTGTTATTCTACTTCGGCGTCGGCAGCTTAGTGGTTAAGGAGTCGGCCTTACGATCGAGAGGTCCCGGGTTCGAATCCTGGCCATTACACTACAGACGTGAACCCATTTAGCTTAGCGGGAGGGGTTTATATGAATAGTAGTAATTTCGGTTACTAGTATTCTTTAAAAAAAAGGATTTTGTTATTTGTATTCAGTATTTATAATAACAATTTATTGCTTTTCACTACTTTTCACAAATATGGTTCTGATACAAACTTATTGAAACTGTACAATTATGTGATGAATCTATATGGATTTTTAATACAACCAGTACATACAAAACAAAGGTGAACTCTAAAATTAAATATACTTTTACAACACACCTGCGTATAATAAACAAAATTTTCACTCAAATTTAACTTTTTTTTTTCTCTAAGTACAGAAAAAAAAACAGTAAAAAAAAGTTAAGTTCAAACCTAATTTTTTTTTAAATAATGGTCGACCGCCATTGTTAAATGCGCGCGCATAGGAAAACGAATTAATTTGTACTATTGTTTATTTAGTATTTGTAGTATTATTTTATTCGCAAGTGTGTTGTAAAACGTCGTATGGCACGTGTGAGCATGATGATTACCGTCCTCGGCTGTCTTAAGACCCTCGCCTGGCGGCTCGGGTCTCAATGGCGCCTCGGCGGTAATCACCAACGTTGCTCACTTGTACCATAATGTACTATAAAGTTATCGGTAACTTTTTTAAAAAGTAAATAGTTGTTAAGATAGCGTCAGAAACAATGACTAAAGACCAAGCAAAAATAGTGAACGTTATTATTAGCTCTATTTGCGCTTTTGTTCCGTCACTAGCACTAGGCCAGCCGAGGCCTATGCTGCTCCAGATGGGCAATATCACTAAAAGTGTGGATCCCGAATATGTCTTTAATTAAAAAAAAATATCAAATTTGAAAGAAACTCATGTTTTTGTATTATGAAGAATAAGACTTTAAGGTTGTCAATTAGCCCATTGCAGTCCACTGCTGGACACAGGCCTTAAGGTTGTAATAAGTTTATTTAGATGTATGAATATAAATAAAACAAAGTGAACAATGTAAAACAGTGACGTGTATTATCGCTTGCATATGATATATAATCAAATATCGTTTACTACAGACCGCCGGCGTGTTCAGTGAAACCGAAGTAGAGGTCGCGAAAGGGCCTCGTGGAGAAGGTGAGGACACCGCCCTGTCCGTATCCCACCGTCCGCATCGCTGTACTGTCCTCAATTGCGCTAAGGTATGTTCTGTAGATATGCAAATCCATACTCCCATACTAATATTAAAATGTGAAAGTAGCTCTGTCTGTCTGTTACGCTTTTACGCCTTAACCACTGAACCGATTTTGATGAAATTTGGTACACAGATTAGACCTTGGGAAAGGACATAGGCTATGTTTGGTCGCGATAACCGACATCCGCGCGGGTGGGACCGCGGGCAAAAGCTAGTTTGTAATGTAATGTTGAATCTGTACAATACTAACCTAACATTGTATGCATATTGGAAGTGAAGCTTTATGAAGTCATTGAATGTTTATTGATTAATGGTGTAAGGCTTCTAACAGTGCGATGCGGATCCACTGAGATGAGCGGAAGGTGTCTATCGTCAACGATAAATCGTTCAATGCCGTGGACCGAAAAACCGAGACGCGGAGGAACAATATGGATGGAGATATATCCATTCGCGTAAGAGATTCATATTGCACTGTTAGGGTCATAAAGATGACTGTGTATGAGCTGTATTGCTCGGGAAATTCTTACACCTTAAAATTAAATGTGCTCTATACGCGCAGTACACGGTGCTTCAAAAGGCACCGAATTCACCGAGCTCATCCACTACGATGGATAAGCTAAAATTCACCGAGCATGGATTATTACAAAACAATCCGCGCGCGCCAGGGCTTTTCTTTTTTTTATCGTGCGAAAAATCTCCACGGATGCCTTCCCCGTCGGAGCCGGAGGAGAGGAGGTTATTTCGGACTCGAACCGACTAAAACGCACGCCGCCTGTGGGCCGTCAGTTGCCGGAGGTGAGATTGTCGTAGCCATATCCCTCGCACCCCGGCCGAGGCGCGCCAGAGTCTCGTTTGTCTCGCGATGTAGGTGCTATGTATGATGTGTGTGTGTGTGTGTGCGCAGGAGTTCAAGCTGCGCGCGCACCTGGCGCGGCACGTGGCCACGGCGCACGGGTCGGGCGAGGGCGCGCGGCCCGTGATGAAGACGCGCGCCGCCTTCTACCTGCGCGCCACGCCCTTCACGCGCCTGGCGCGCCGCCTCACGCGCGCGCTGCGCCGCCCGCGCCACTACGCGCGCTCGCCCTTCTCGCCGATCAACCTCGCGCAGGTACCTACTACTGCTTTGTATCTTGTAAACGGTCTGCCGTGATACTTACATCTGGAAGTTTGGGGCGGTTTGAAACAAGAATAAAGTTCTTGCATTGACATCGGTTCAGTTCTATTTAGGCTGAAATGTCACGTATCATCTTTTGACCCGATTGCGATACCCGCTGTTGTCCGGAAATTCAGATGTCCGTTTCATGGTAGCCTACAACTCTCTGAAATTACTTAGAGTACACGATATTTTTTATGCATCGACAAGACATCTTTCTACTCCCCTGCAACCAAGATCAAGTTTAAGAAACGAAAAGAAATAGATTCATAAAAAAATTTACATGTATTGTTTTGTTTTTTTAAGTGAAGCTATAGATTATTTCAGTAATGAACATCATAAATATATCTTCATAAATGCTGGACATTTTATAAAATAAATAGATCCATAATATCTGATAACCATTTTATCTCTCATCATCATCTGCATATAGACGTATTCTCCCGATTGCATCCGTGGCCAAGATGACCCCGGAGCTCAGGGTCCGCCTTCCGGCTCCTCCTTCTCCACTTCGCACGATCTTGGGCGTCCATGGTAGTGAGACCATTTGCACGCATATCACCCTCCACGACGTCAAGCCAGGACTTCTTTGGCCTACCCCTTTTACCTGGACCCGGCGGGGGTACCATTGCCAGGCATTTGTTCCCCACGTAGCCTGGCGGTTGCCGCAAGACGTGGCCGCACCAGCGAAGGCGGCTCTCTTGCATTTTATCCGCGATGTCACGGACATGGAGGCTGCCGCGGATGCGAGAGTTTCGTACGCGATCTTTACGCGTAACGCCGCACATCCACCGCAACATTTTCATCTCCGTGACACGCAGCTCTTGCTTGTGTCGCTCGAGCAGCGGCCACGCCTCACAACCATACAAGAGAACAGGCCTAATGATCGTCTTATAGACCTGCCCCTTCAACCTGACTGGCATTTTAGGATCACAGGTCACGCCAGTCATTTCTCGCCACTTGGCCCACGCGGCAGCAATGCGTGCCTTGACGTCGTAGTCGATCTCACCGGTCACATGAAGTACAGATCCTAGGTACTTAACCTGGTCCGTGCGCTCGACCAAATCATCGCCTATGCGGACGGGTGTGGGATCTGTGGAGTTTAACGCTAAGTATTCTGTCTTCGCTACATTTAGCTTCAGACCGCCGTTCTCAAGCGCTTCTTTCCATCCTTTCACGCGTCGCACCAATCTGCTCCTGTCCGCGTCCATGAGCGCAATATCATCAGCATACATGAGCAACCACGGAGGCTGCTCATGTGAGATTCTAATGCTGTCCGACAAAACATCTAATACCACGCTGAACAGGTAAGGACTAAGGACGGATCCTTGGTGTACCCCGACGGTGATGGGGAAGGCTTTCGAGTCGCCAACAGCAGTCCGAACCACGGAACCGGAATCGTAGTACATGTCTCGGATGGTGTCAATGTAAGTCTCTGGGACACCCTTGGCCCGCAGTGCCCACCAGATCACCTCGCGAGGAACACAGTCGAAGGCCTTCTGCATGTCTAAGAATAGGCAGTGCAGGGGCGTGTTCTTCGCCCTGTATTTCCCCGCCACAACCCTTAGGGCGAACACTGGGTCCATGATCCCGTGCCCGGGACGGAACCCGTACTGGCACTCCGAGAGTGTACTTTCCTGTCGGATCCGGGAGTCGATTATCCGCTCATAGAGCTTCATGGTGTGGGACATTATCTTTATACCGCGGTAACTACCACACTCCTGCACCGATCCCTTGCCTTTGAAGACTGGCGTGATGATGCTCAGCCTCCACTGGCTCGGGATCTCGCCGGTGAGGAGTACGCGGTTATAAAGATTTGCTAGAATGCCCACACCACGGGCGCCCATTGCCTTCCAAGCCTCGATGGGGACTTCGTCATTTTATCTCTATTTATCCCTTAGTTCCTAGTCGCCGCATTTTGCAGTACACATCCAGTACCGTGCACTTACCAGCTATGCAATTCTGTAACCGCACAGCGACGAGCACAACGTTGCGACAACCTTAATAGAGATTGTCATTGGTCTAACTGGGTGACGTCACTGGAGATAGACCAATGACAATCTATATCAAGGCTGTCGCAACGTTGCACAGTATATTATTTTGCCTCAGTAGCGGTCATCCTCCTTTTATAGCCAATTTCGATAGATATAATCGTAATACATCATAATATGACACACCAAAAAAAAAATATGGCTTAGTTTTTAAAATATACAGCTTCTTTTGAAAGGTCATTGAACTTTGACAAAAAGATTTTTACAGATTTAGCGCGAAATAATAAAAAAATATCTTATTTAAAATTACCAAATAATGGAGGAATATATATGTAATTGACTGTAAAGATCACAAGTCTGTAACTACTCTGAAATAAGAAAAAAAAAATATTTAGCAAATTTCAGAAAAATAATAATAGTAAATTTTCTAGAAGATTGTCGCATGCTTTTTTGCTGGCAAAATATACTCCAGCAATGTAGCTTCCTTTTTACAAACTTTCGTTTTTTTTCGATGTAGGACAGCTGAGGTATGGCGTTTCTAAGTTTTTTATGAGTTTCTATGGAAATAGGGTTGTCACAAAAAAATTATAGGTATCCAAAATTTATAATATTCAGATTGACGGTACGATTTTGATAAAGTTAGACTGGCTTAAATTTTAGCATGATTTAGTGACACAGCCCTATTTTTAACTTAAGATATATATAAGCGGAACTCTTTAATTTTCGCTTTAAGTTCGTAAGACGTTTCAGATATAATGTATGTTTGTCAGTTGCGGATAGCCGTCATTCAACTAATTAAAGCGTGATTGTGATGTTTCTTTCCGGTTTGATAAGTCGTGCAATAGAGGTAGTATATTGAATTTCATCAAAAATGATTCAGCACTACTTGTTTGAGGTAATTACAAAAATATATAGGTATGCAATTAAAAACGTTACTATTTGGTTTCTTTTGATAAACATTTTTCACTTTTTAATTTTCATTTTAATTTAGAGTTTATTTATCATTATTATTATTTTGATAGATTACTTGTAATTTACTTATCATATTAGTAAGCCGATATTAATTCATATTATTTCATAATGCTCTTCTTCATTATCTTAGTGTTAATCCCAGTCGCATTCGAAGCTTTCACCTCGAAGTCTGGGATCCACTTTACGTACCGCGGATTAGGCTGAACTTCGATATTTTCCGTAAAGCAACTGCCATCTGACTAGTTAAGGACTTATTAGGGTTCCAACTACCCGTAACGTAAATGTTCGTAAGGCAACCGGGACTAACGGCATAACGTGCTCTTCGAGGTACGCCCAGACCAATGCAAATACCCAATGTTTATGCATAGAAATAATTGCACTAAGCGGGGATCGAACCCGCGTCTCTTGCATAGCAGCTACATTCACTACCGCCACGTCTCAGAGGCTATCAGTTTTGATTCAAATTAATAACAAATAAAAAATATACCTAATGATAACTGAACTATGTATACCATAGACTTGAACCCTAACTAAAAACTTCAAAACTGAATAACGCAGCTCTCTTGAGCTCGTAGTGTTTAATTTTTTTTGTAGTAGTAGTAATAACTGCAGTTAACAATTTGTTATTAAAAAAATACGCGACAGAGCAGAGATACGTCTTTAAAAAAATAAATGAAATAATTGAAAAAAAAAAATATATTTTCCCTAAATTAGACAAGATGATTTCACTGTTTATTTTATAAATCGGTGCCTAAATTATAACAGGATCATATTAAAAAAATCCATGAAAAAGAACGAATAACAACAGAGATGAATGGTTTCTATGGACTTTTCTCGATTTCCCAAATTTCTCTGAAACCATGAGAGATAAAAATTTGAGAGTTTTACTACAAATTAAATATGGTTGTTATCCATCTTAAAACATAATAAGAAGAGAATGATCGCTACTGAGGCAAAATAATACACTGTGCCTCGGAATCTGGGGTCCGCTATACCTACTGCAGATTTGGCTGAACTTCAATATTTTCCGTGAAGCGACTGCCATTCAACTAGTTGAGGACTTATTAGGGTTCCAAATCCCCGTAACGTAGATCTTCGTATGGCAACCGGGATTGACGGCTTAACGTGCTCTTCGAGGTACGCCCAGACCAATAAAAATACCCAATGTTTATGCATATTATTTGCACTAAGCGGGGATCGAACCCGCGTCTCCTGCATAGCAGCCGCATTCACTACCACCACGTCTCAGAGGCTATCATTCAGTTTTGATTCAAAATAATAACAAAAAGAATATAAATGACAACTAAACTATACCATAGACTTGAGAGACAACCCTAACTAAAAACTTTAAAACTGAATATCGCAGCTGTCCTAAGCTCGTAACGTCTAGTTTTTTTTTTGGTAGTAGTAATAACTGCAGTTAACAATTTGTGATTAAAAAAACGTGCGACCGTCCAGAGATACGTCTTTAAAAAAATAAATGAAATAATTGAAAAATAAAATATTCTGCCTAAATTAGAGAACATTATTTCACTTTTTTTTTATAAATCGGTGCCTAAATTATAACAGGATCATATAAAAAAAAATCCATGAAAAAGAACGAATAACAACGGAGATTAATGGTTTCTATGGTTTCTATGGACTTTTCTCGATTTTCCCAATTTCTCTTAAACCATGATAGATAAAAATTTGGGAGTTTCACTACAAATCTAGTTTGGTTGTTTCCCATCTTAAAACACAAAAAAAAGAGGATGACCGCTACTGAGGCAAAATAATATACTGTGCGTTGTGCTCGTCGTTATGCGCTTACAGAATTGCATTGCAGTTCAGCAGATAGGTAATGTGACTGTCCTCTCCACAGGTGAAGCACGAGTGCAGCGTAGCCATGGGCGGGCTAGGCGGCGCGGAGTTACGCGCGCCAGGTCCGACAGGCGCGGCGGGCGCGGCAGGAGCGGCGCGTGTTCGCGGGCCCGTGGGCGCGGTGGCGTCGCGGCTGGCGGCGGCGCGCGGCGTGCCCGTGACGGCGGGCCGCGCGCACGACTGGCTCGCGCTAACGCCTCGCGACCGCATGCCCGCGCCGCCGCACGTCGCCTTCCCCAAGCCGCCCAAGGCGCCAGGTACGCACCCCGACACACACACACATAGTGGACTTTGTGGCGTAGCGGTAGTGAACGCGGCCGTTACGCAGGAGGCGCGGGTTTGATCCCCGCTCAGTGCAAATATTTGTGTGCATGAATATGAATATTTGCATTGGTCTGGGTGTTTCTATGTATAATTTGTATGTATTTACGAAAAAAAATGTATCTAAGTATGTTTATCCGCATTCTAGAACCTATAACACAAGCAAGTTAAGCTATGCTTACTTTGGGTCTTGATAGCGTTGTGTAGAATGCCCTATAATATTTATTTATTAATACATACACATACGAACACACGCTATATGTATATTCATCGGCGTCGATAGTCGAATGGTTATGGGGTTCCCTAAGCTGCCTAAGGCGCCCGGTACGCACACATACACACGCATACTAACACGCTACATATTCATCAGCGTTGATAGTCGAATGGTTGACGGGTTGACCTTTGACATTACATTACCGAAGTGAACCCATTCCTAATTCAATTCACCTACACACACTCCCAAATAAAATGTTGGTCCTTCGAGCCGAATGGGAACATACTAAATTCGAATTCGGCTCGAAGGACCAAAATTTTAGACTACCAGTATATGAAATATTTCCTACAACATATCTCACGAAAATTTGATTTTACACCTACCCACATATTTTTTGAAAATTATTATTTATTTTAGCAAAAATTTAAAGGTGAATTTATTTTTCGTCCAGATGGTAGTCTGATGTACGAGCGAGTGTTGTCCCGTGCCGAGCTGGAGGCCCGACGCGCCGAGATGGCGCCTGCGCAGCCACTCAAGCGTCGCGCGTACGACGACCTCAATGGACTCGACAGTCAGTATATTTGTTTATTCAATAATTGTTTACATTTATACGAGTGTGTGCAGCGATCTAGACAGGCAACAAGCGTTTATAAGTTAGTTAAGTAGACACAACATAGCCAAAGTTTTTGTAATTTAAACCATTTGGCATACCATCACTGCTCATAATGATGATCGAATAGTTTAACTATCCTTCATTTTTAAGTTAGGTAATGTTAGATCCATTATCATCATAACCGACTAGTGTGATAATCACTTTATTCAGGTATAAGTTCACACCAGACTCAATGACCACTCTGAGCATTGCAGTTTGATAATTTTAAAAAATCACATGAAACTGCTTAAACTTATTCTTTACTGTTCTGTATATAAAACTTCAAAATAAAATCCGACATTAATGCTTAGCGAATTAACCCCTGTCTTCAATTTTATAAAAACCTTTTTGGTAATATCATGCACAAGTTTTAATTCACCTCTCGTTCGTAGCGGCCACCAGGCACCCAGGCGCGGTCCGAGGGGGGGGGGGGGGGTCACAGGGGACATGGCCCCCCCCCCCCCAAAACCATGAACGTCATATTGAAAAGTCCCAGTACGAGGGAAATTTAACTCCCCCTGGGTTAAATTTATTAAGGAATTTCCGAAGTGACCCCCCCCAAAACTTCAAGCTGCGACCGCGCCTGCAGGCACCAAGGTGTGTCTTCGTATATCGTATATTGTATGTCGTGTGTTCGGTCGTCGCAGGAGCAGGCAGCGGCACGGGCGCGGCGCCGCCGCCGGCCAAGCGGCCCAACAAGCACCCCGCGCCCATGCAGCGGCCGTCGCGCGAGCAGTACGCCGCCATGTGTGCGCGCGCGCAGGCCACCGGACAACCGCTGCCCGCGCACGTCTTCACACACGTCAGTGCACTATAACATACCACACATATTGCTCACGGCACATATCTTGGACCTAAAATGTGCTCTATACGCGCAGTACACGTTTCTTCAGTGTCTCTTGACGATAACACAGGGTGCTACTGCGGTGGACGAGCTCAAATTCACCAAGCATAGATTATTACAAAACAATCCGCGCCCGCCCGCCAGGGTCTCGTTTGTCTCGTGATTTAGGCCCAAAATATGTGTCTCGAAGTATACACCATCCATACCACGCCGTACACGCAGAAGTCGAGCTCCGTACGCGTGCTCCAGCAGCTTGATTGATAACGAGATGGATCTTCTGTCGTGGAACTTCCATTTGTTATATTGCACGGGTTATCCGCCAAGTATGCTCGTTATTAGTGATTTGTATACATACAATAACGTTATAGGTGTAGTAAACATCACTCAACGACTCGAATTTTGGCGCGTACCCGCGTAAAAATTACAATACTATACATGAGCTTAACTTCTGTATACTTCGTTTACTTGCCCTACCCAAGGCTATCATAACTATGATGCCAACAGAAAAGAAATTTTTTGTTACATTTTTTAAATCTATACTTACACAATAATATGTAATAGTAATGTTAAGTAGTTTTCAAAACTTATTGATACACATATTTTAGGTCGATCGTGCTCCCTAAGAGTGCCTCGATGTCATGTACCCTCGTCTTTACCTCCGGGTAAGGACGCGGTCCTACTGATACTGATACACCTCGCCCGCGGGCCTTGCTATAACGACCTATCCGTGTGCAGGTGAACGGCAAGCCGACAAACATTAGCGGGCGCGGCGGTCGCCGCCCCGTCATCTCCTGGATGGACGCTCCCGATGACCTGTTCTTCCGGGCGAATGAATCAACCAAGTGAGTAATCGCACCTCTATGATTTGTACTGTCTCTGTCGTTTTATTTGCCTATGTGTCTTCTATATCATCTTATATTAGGTTCTTAAATGATTTTATTTAGTCTGATTCGGTACACTCGTGATTTTGTTACGAATTTACATACTGCATTTTAATTGAACTCCCGATTTCGCGTGCAGTTGTCGTTAGAACTGCGCATCAAGTGTGCAGCCACAAGCGCGGTCGCAGCCTGAAATTTTTGAGAAGGCCACTTTTTTAGTGCGGAAATTCCTTCAGAAAAGCCCTTTTTAGAAGACTTTTCAATTTGACGTCCGAGATTTGTGGGGTCATATCTCCAGTGACCCGCCTCTCTCGTTTTAAACCGCCTCACTCGTTTTAAACTGCCTCTCTCGTTTAAACCGCCTCCCTCGTTTTTAACCGTGTCCCACGTTTTGAACCGCGTCCCTCGTTTTGATCCGCGTCAGTGCAGTCAGGCTCTCTAGTCTAGAGCCTCACTACGTGTCTACTTTGACAGAGGCCGGCTGATGCAAAGCGCGCGGAATGAATTCCCCGGGGTCGGAGAGTAACTGTGTTTTTGTTGCAGGGCGGTCCGACGCAGCCTGTCGTGCGGCGAGCTGCGGCGCGGGGCGCGGGCGCCCTGGCGCGCGATGCGCGGCGGCGCGGTGGGCGCGGCGGGCGCGGCGAGCGCGTTGGGCGCGGGGCCCGCGGGCGGCGCGGTGGGCGCGGTGGGCGCGGCGGGCGCGGGCAAGGCGGCGGCGGCGGCGCCCGCGCCGCTGCAGCTGGTCATCCTGGACTGACAGCAGGCGCCGCGCCCGCCGGCCTACACCATGGAGGCGCTGCTCGGCTAGCGCCCGCTGTATATTCCGCTGTACATAGAGGCGCGCCGCCCGCCCCGCCCGCCCCGCGCCGGGGGCACCGAACGAAGATTGTATTTTTGGTAATCGAATCGCCGAGGACGGATTCTGTAGATAATATTTTAAACTATATTGTTCTTATGTGGTTTGATCTGGCGTCGAGCAAATAATGTATTTGATACATAAAACGATATGTAAGTCTAATTCATTCGGAGATTCATTGTAGGATAATTTACAATTTTTTTCATAAATAAAGCACAAATTGAAATATGTTGTCGTTTTATTTCATTGAATCGATTACTACATTAGAGCTCCAGCACTTGGTGTGTCCGTGTCCAATCAATGTGCATCTTTGTAAGTTGCGCCACATTTCTGACTTACTGGTCCTACTGTAGCAGAACATCGTAGGATTACGATCTCGACATCTCTGAGTCTTCTGCAAGCCCCCTTAAGATATATAGCAGCCATAAGTGTACTTCAACTCGGGAGCGAAACCTCAAATGTAATAACCGGAGTTCTATTGACTGTCGCGTGTTATTTAGTTACATTTCATCACCATCGCCATACAAATGCAATTATAGTGCGCCCGTGGCCTATAGAAAATGGACTCGAGATTTGTGAACGGCCACCTCGACCCACCGCCGAATCTAACTGAACGGTTCATATCAAGGTACACTTTCCAGAAGCACTATACAGCACCATGTAACTGATGTCACACATTCCGTGCGATCTGCACGTTCCATGTTCCACATGTGAAAACGTTCTTCATTAACTTGAACGTAAGTCCGGGGTAATCCATGAAAAACAAGTACCGCTCTGATGCAAATCTATGAAAAGATTGTGGTGTCGTGAGACACTGACAGCATCACATAACCGTAATTCGTCCATCAGCACTACCTCCATGATTGTATTCAAGTTTAGTGCGTACGGTGGAAACTGAAAGGGCTTGAAAGGTGCCCATAAGTCGTTTTGCATTGATTCACAGTAATGTTATGTATATGAATAATGATAATTATTCATGATTAATAAATGTTAAATGTATTATATAATAAATATAAATAAATTGGGTGTAAGTATAATAACTGTATGAGCGAACGCCTACAAACCGCTCTAGCAGTTTGGCGAAGAAGTTTGTTAGCGCCTTCGCTGGCATAGGCGGGTGCGGGTCGCGGACGTCCGGCGCGGGCGTCCGCGCCGTGCGCCCGCCTTTCCGTCGCGGGCGTCCGCTGCTCCGTCGCGGACGTCCGCGACGGGCGTCTATCACCAGTATAATTTCAATAGCGTCGGTGTACAGTCGATAACTATGGATCATTTATTGATATATTACTTAGCCAAAAGACGACGACGTGAACAGTTAGCCAATTAGCCCATATGTCACGTCAATATACCTATAAACAATATACCTATTAGCAGGGCTGGCTCGCGGCTCGCTTGGGGGTACAAGTGGTGCAATGCATCCGGGAGCAGGTTCCTGCTTTTGCATTTTATATTGATATGTTGTTCTATGAATAATAGAAGACTGACCTTCAAAATAACATTCTATTTGAGTTTCGTTTACCAAAAAATTTCAAAGGTATTTGCCGTAAAAAAGCTTTTAGTTTGCAGTTAAGGATTATTCTAAGTTTATTGCAACGACTGTACAAGCACGGCACGTGTGACACGGATAACGTATAGACTACTGGCCCGTGTAGAAAAATGATGGGTCATTTGAACCACCAGGTGAAGGTCATAGAACGATATAAGAGCATAAAATAATAAGATTCAGCACTATGCCGTCACTTGTAAGCTGTCCAACTGAGTGCAGGTGAAGAAGAGGGGGTTGTAACCCACGATTACTTCACCATGTCGCATGATTTTTGTACGGCGTTGCGGAATAATGGATTAGAAGCAGTATTGAAATATTATGAAACTGATGCCGTACAAAATCAAATGACCAAATTTACCCTGGTAATGTCGGAAAATAAAATAAAAATTCCGACTTTGTGGCTCACCATTTTTTGTACAGCACTACGCGTTTGCTTGTTATTTTTCATGGATCTATCGATGGTAAGAATGCCGTACAAAAATATATGACCAAAATGTACTCACTCTACCTGTACTTTGTACCTGTACTCACCTGCACTCAGTTGGACAGCTTACAAGTGACGGCATAGTGCTGAATCTTATTATTTTATGTTCTTATATCGTTCTATATAGGTCACCTGGTGGTTCAAATGACCCATCATTTTTGTACACGGGCCAGTAGTCTAGTAGCGGCGGTCGATGATTTTTAACCGACTTCAAAAAAGGAGGTTCTTAATTCGTACCAATTTTTTTATTTTTTTTTGTATGTTTGTTACGCGATTGTGAAGCCGATTCTAGACGGATTTTGAAAATTCTTTTTCTGTTCGTAAGTAGATTATTCCGAAGTGGTCCCATTTAAATTTAGTAAAGATCTGGTGATGGGTTTCCGAGATTAGACCAAGGAACTCTTCAAAAAGTACCAGGAAATCAGCCGCGATTGCTGCAGTGGCATATTATTGCAATGTTTCTGCCATTACACATCATAACATCACGCCTGAGTCCTTTGAACGGGTACGCAGAAGTGTTCAGAATATTCAGCTATATTTCCGGTGTATATGCATTGATTTTAAAAATTCTTTTTGAATAATGCTTTAATATTTTTTTTTAGCGTGGCCGGTTCGATCTGTAGTGCAGCGTCAGCAGCGCATGTACAGACGTGAGACTGTACAAACTCACTAAAAAGAGAAAAATAAATTCATTTTAACAAAAAAGTTTAACCGACTTCAAGAAACGAAATAGAGGCACTGAAAAGCGAAAAATAACTCAATTTACAGACTTACTGATTTATTAGAAGTCGGTGCCAGCCAACTTTGTTTGTTGTATCTGAACTACTATGATGCAATCAATTGAAATATGGCATCTTGGGCTAAGCACCGATTTCTAATAAATCAGTAAGTCTGTAAATTAAGTTATTTTTCGCTTTTCAGTGCCTCTTTTTCGTTTCTTGAAGTCGGTTAAACTTTTGTGTTAAAATGAATTTATGTTGAAACAGACCCGCTCGCGTGCTCCGTTGCGTGCCCCGCTGCCCGCGTGGCGGGCCCCGCCGCCCCGCCGCCCGCGTTACGTGGACGGGTATCCGCCTCAGGTAGCGCTGCTCTTGAAATAACATGAAACAAGCACGTGAAGCGAACGTCCGCGACCCGCACCCGCCTATGCCAGCGAACGGCCCAAATACTATTTTTAATTATGGAATAAAAGATATAAAACAAAAAAAATAAAAAATAAACTTCACTCGCATTATTATTATATACGAGTAAGACCATTTAAGTTTTTCTATTCCTATGTCATGTCATGGTACTATTTTTCTAGATCTAGATAAAAGTTAGCAAATGTAACAAACTATCTCACTTTCACATTATTTTATAGGTACATAGGTATAAATGTGAATATAATAACAAACATACATACTTATAATCACGCCTTTATCCCTGAAGGGTTAGGCAGAGGTGAATTAACACGAACATTTCGCCAATTATTGTATTCGGTCCCACCCACGTAGTAGGGGAAGTATATTGCCGTATGCGTATTCTGGGCACCATTATTGACTCGAGCCATGCATCTGAAGCTGAGTCTGAGCTGTACCTATATATCTGTCTGATGTTAAACAGCCCTCCCTTAGTCGCCTTGTACGACTACGACGACACCACATGGGAAGAGATGGGAGTGGCCCGAATTCTACTCAACCGGGAACCACGCGGCTTTACATTTATAACATGGAGGTATTCGATGTTAGAATCAGAAAATTAGGAGCCATTAATCAAACGTGTATCCACGAACCGCGCACTATTTTTGCAGGTTCCTATACCTACATGTCTACCAATGTCTTTACTGGACGCTCTCGACAGATTGTAGTGAAGTTCAGTCCGCAAAAAAAACGTGCAGGACTGAGGCGTCACCCTGATAAGATAATTAAACTTTGAATAACAAAATATGATCTTGATGACATCAATTTATTTGAACTTATGTTTTGCTTTAGTAACAATAATTTAAAAATCAATGATGTTTTGTTATCAATTCTTTAGGGTAACCATACCTCATCACAAAATTAGGATACATTGTAATTAACACATAGAGTAGATACATAAAAAGAAAAGACCTCAGAAAAAGTCCTCTAACAAAATGTCCTGCCAAAACACTTAGCTGTTTGAGAATAATTATGTATGATCAGTCGAGGTGACACGACCGGCCACTACGCAGGAGGCGCGGGTTCGATCCCCGCTCAGTGCAAATATTTGTGTTCATGAAATATGGGTATTTGCATTGGCCTAGTCGTGCCTCGGAGAGCACGTTAAGCCATCGGTCCCGGTTACCATAAGAACATCTATGACAATCGTTACGGGTAGTTGGAGCCCTAAAAATCCAAAAAATAACCAAACGGTCTAGCTGGAAAGCTTCGACATAGCCTAATGTTACCATTGGGTTGTGGAGGTCAGATGGCAATCGCTTCACGGAAAATATCGAGGTCTAGCCATCCGTAGTTAAGACTGGTAAAGCGGACCCCAGACTCCGAGCTGAAAAGCTTCGGATGCGACTGGGAATTAACGCTAGGATGAAGAGTCGAGGTGAAATTATTTCAACGTGCCCTTCGTAAAGATAAAGAACCCTCACCTTGAATTCACTTGCAGTTTTGAACTATCTTCAAGAATTATTTAGCATGTGGGCTTCCAGCTTAAGGCCTGAATCACTAGAGACGTGAGTAATTTAGTTATTATATAAAATCAAATTTTCCTTTGCTTATAATTTCAAGCAAATGCGGAAGACCGGATGTGTCAGGTCCAGGTCACATAAGAGGTATAGGTACAACAGAAATGAATCAAAACACACTTCTAAAAAGTTATATTTATTCGAGTAATAACTACATCTTAATATAAATGGATAATAACTATTTCTCGGTATGATAAATATGATTTTACGGGGATTTAAGACACCTGCATGTTGGAGCCTTAACTATTTGAAAGCACTATCACATACTTCAAGTTTCTGTTATATAATTGCTTACAAAAATATTTCAGTATGTTAAAAACAGCGGTAAAGCAATGTTGTAATTTTGAGGGAAATCTGTATTTTTGGACCCATATATAAATATACTTAAGTATATAAGTTTGTAATGGACAACACTATTGAGAAGGGCCCATAGTTGCGCATTTTTTTAATAGTTGCTAGAAGCTGTTGTTATTAAAATTTAGCACAAATAAAACCGGCAGCACTCTTCACCCGCGCTACAAAAAGTGAAAGTCCTCAATGGTGTTTTCGCATTGTCAAATGGCACACAAATGTACTTGATTGTTCTTCCGTTTCTAATACCTAACGGCAGTGAGCAATTGATGCCATGTTACCACCGATATTTGTATTCGAAACGCATTAAATTTACAGTAGTAACAATACAGTATGCTAATTATATTATCCTCTTCAAATTATGGACAAACATTTTTTCTTGGTCGAATATTATCGATTTTACGTTTCAATTCTTGTTAAACTTGATATTAAAACATTAAAAAATAGGTACACAATTTGCGGAAATAATAATACAAGAGTTCCTCAAAATACAATCAAAAGTTCAATTTTCAAGTACATGCAATTCACAGCCGAAGAATTGCAATATGTAAAGTATATAGTGTTTAAAGTGAAATGCATGTACTCAAAGTCTCCCGACGTCGCACACATAAAAAATACAGCTTCCTCCAGTTTGCACTACAACATTGAAATAAAGTTGTTCCCTAAATTTACTCAAGAGTTAAATTGAGCAGGATGTATTATAGCTACATTTACACTAAGTCAACTTAGTTGGAGGACAACATGATCGTTCCAGTAGGCCATCGATTATATAACTATTTTATACAGTTCCATTAATGATAATATTACATCAGAAGTCAGTCCCTTACCGTCATTTAACTGTTCTTATAATACATAATCCCATACTTGAACTAAAATTGCAGTAAATCTAGCTCTACGTTTTAATCTCAAAGCCTGCGGCAGACGAGCGCCGAGCGCGAGGCTCGGCCGCTAGGCCCGCGTCGCCTCGCCGTACATCGTACACCGTCACAAGACAGACTCCCGCATCAGCATAAACATCATAAAATACTCATTATAAAAATACTGTACAATTACAATAATTATTTGAAGGTAATAAACTCCTTACTGATAAGTCGTAAACGATTAATGCTCTGATATAATCTACGCCCCGCACTTCCATCAATAATACACCATTCACAAATTATATACAATGTCTCCTATTTTTTTATACATGTTACATAAACACACATCCAAATTTGTTCCCAAAACTGTAGTCTTTACCTCATTTTATTTTCTAAATTAAATAATGAGATCGAACATAAACATTATGGAATTTTGCAAATGAAAAAGGAACAGCATTAAAGTTCGGAAATATAATGTTGTATAACACTTTATTATCAATATAGCAGTACCTATGTGTTATGTTGTACAATTTGGACGAAGCCGAGGCTTCTCTTAATACTTTTCGTTCATAAATATGATCATAATATCTTTATTTGTTTCAAGGCACGTAATTCAATAATTGATAACTGTATTTTGTTTATTTAGATCATCTTAGAATCTTATCCTAAATAATAGCCAATATTAAAATATTTAACTCGCAGTACAAATATTTCGTATGAAAATACACACATGACTCTGCATACATACATCTATTATATACTAAAATAGAATATGTCAGTGTAATACACAATAGTTTGTAAATAGATCCCCAATCGGATTGATTAGTAGGAAAACGACAATCTATACAAAAATACTTTTGCATGTATGCAAAACATATTTGCTATAGTTACAATATAAAATAATCGCAACAGCGCGATCGCGACCGCTGGGTTAGGTGGGATCTGGTTTTTGGACTTTTACACGCGCCAATCGCTTGCTGTGACAACGGAATGTTCTAAGAACAACTTTATTGTAGACATGACACCACAAGTTTACTGTTCGAACTTGCTTGCCCGTGTTTCTTTATTATACAATTTGTAAACCACGGGTATTCTGATACTTTGCTTAATTGCAATAGTGATAGAGTTTTAGATTGCATTGACATGATACTTAACGACAAAGCGCATGTGTTCAGGGATCACCCGACGTGGCAGTCTCAGGCACGACGCAGTGAAATTAAGCGAATTTATTTAAAACAATGTTTGTTTGTGTGTTCAGTCTCACGTCTCAGACTTGCACCAGCGCCATTGTCCCGCTCAGTGCTTCGACAAGTTCAGCGGTAAATCTGGAAATAAAGAGAATAATCGTTACTATTCTGTCAAACATTGTACGGCATTCAGGTGTTGACGTGTATTTATAGTGAAAATAAGCCCGCGACTCCACCCGCGTCGACTTCTGATCCCGTTCCCGCTGCTGACCCTCCCAAATAGCGTGATGATGATATATACGCGCACAAAATAATGTGGCTTTCTATTAGTAAAAGAATTTTCAAAACAGGTTCAGTAGATTCAGAGATTTCCTAAGTACCTAAGTAGTAAGGGTTTAGGCATCAAAAACATCGGCCAATATAGCTTGAAAGATGAATCAGGGTAAAGAAAGCAGGCCCGCGACGAGCGGAAGGAAATCGCAAACCGCGTGCGCGCGACGAGCGGCGGCAACTCGGGCGTCGGAGGTCGCAGAATGACCTCCGTCCCCCATGAGCGCGGGCCTGGGGGTGACGGGTGGAGCCGCTTGGAGCCCTAGCAGAAGCAGGCCGCGGCGGCAGCGCGCATTGCGTGCCTCCCTATACCCGGGGGCGAGTTGGGGACTCTGTGGTCCCCACACCGGAAGAGGGCCAGATCGAGAGATATGGCCCTGGGTTGGCCGGGGTGCGAGGGATATGGCAACGACAATCTCACCTACGGCAACGGACGGCCCACAGACGGCGTGCGTTTTAGTCGGTTTGAGTCCTACATAACCTCCTCCTCCGGCTCCGGCGGGGGAGGTATCGGTGGTGATTTTTCGCATGATAAAAAAAAACGGTAGAGAAAGCTTATGAAGTGTGTATGGATAGAAGCAGATTTCTGTTTCTATCCATAACCATCCATCCCCACACAACTATACACAGGCTATTATTTCTGCCTAACCTGTAGGGAAAAGAGCGTGAGTATATGTATGTAACTTACCTGAAGTGGGTTCTTCCTTAGGTATGTGATCATTGGCGAGCGGCATTGCAAGTGGCGCCCAAGGGCCCGGGGGCACGCCAGGTGACATAGGGTAATGCATCCACAGTGGAGGGGGGGCGCGGTACAGCGGGGTCATGTAGGGGTAGGGGTACACGTAGGGCACCTCCCGCGCCCACTCCTCGCGGCCCGGCGAGCCCCGGTACTGGGCGCCGCCACCCACCGACCAGCCTCGCACCCCGTACGGGGACGTGGGCGGCGGGTAGGGTGTCCGGTACCGCGCCAGCTCTAGCGGCGGCGTTGGCGAGTCCCGCGCCACCGCGCCCTGACCCGGCGAACCCATCAACGTAGAATACCGATAACGGTAATTATCTGGACTGGGACTCAAGTCCGGCGAGTTCACGCTCGAAGGTGATTCGGTCTTTAGCGAGGCCGGATGTGAGTGTGGTGACCGCTTCGCCTCGGGCGACCTTCGTGTCGGGCTCTCATCAGGCATACTCAGCAAGGAATGTATGCTGTAGCTGCTGACGTTCTTGGAGACCGGTGCGTCCTTTCGCGGTGCGGTACCATTGTGTGAGCGTACAGGCGTTTCGATGACGGGTTTGTGCGTTGTTGTGTGACTGGGGCCTGGCGAAGGCGGGTACGATGCCGTACTCAGTGCGGGTACGGTCTTCGCGCGTCGTTTCATTCCCTGGTCCTCGAGACTGACCCGCTCCAGTTCTCGGAGAATTCGCTTCCTGGGTGAGACCATCATATGCTCCTGCCTGCAGTTCGCTAACTTTGCGTTAACAGGCATTGGCAAAGAAGAGATCTTCTCGCGGAGCTTGTTTATAGTTTTGATCAGCTCCTTACGTCTGATCGCCGGCCTCGTCTTTTTGTACACCTTTAATTTACGATACTGATACGGTTTCTTTAGCTTCATATGATAGTATTTTTCTCGATCGTATTCTGCCCATCGATCGTCGTCAGCGTTCGTTTTCGCTTTTGTCGTCGCGCCATCGACGGTATCCTCCCCTCGACTGCTTCTGTTGTCTGGCGACCCGACATCACCATTTTTCTTATCACACACTCCATTAGTCAGTGTTTTCCTGGAAACGTTACCATTCACTAAACCATCCAGGTGGCTAGTGTCGTATGGCCTCCTCCTTTTGAGTCGGCTGGCCGCCTCAATAGAGACGGTATGCAGTGTGCTCGGTCTGCAATAGTACATGGCTAACTCTTTGGAAATATTTCTGCGCGGGGCAGTCTGCTTCCAGCAGTGGTCTCGCTGCCAGGGCGATGACTGCACGGAGCTGTTGTCGTCGGAGACAGACAGGGAGGCGGAGGGCGGGTGCGCGGCTGCGGGCGGCGTCGGCGGCGGGGCGGCCGGCGGCCAAAATGTTTTTCGCTGCACCGACACCCAGCCAGCGCGCTCGCCGTTCCCTCCGCATCCGCGTACCAACTCCAGAATAAACTTTCCATCTGCAAATGGAACAATGCAACTTTAAACATCATCAAATATAACACATTTTATTCTTGTATCCTAACACCCTTTACTATATTTACCTTACTACACTTAAAATGGTGTTGAAAAGAAGTAGCACTTTACTCTTTTAAAACTAATGACTTTCTAGCATCACAAGATACTAATGGAAATCATGTCAAAGTCCAAGGCAAAGTCTTTATTTGTGTTCATGTGTTGTACAGATCTAGACCATATTTTGTGTTTTTGCCAATGAGCTAAAACTTGAAGCCTCATATAGTTTGTACATTATGGAGACTCTTAGGGCCGGCGCCTACTACCGACACGGCACGGCATGACATGGCAAAGGATTGTATTACTAATCAAGTTATTTTGAATCTTATATCAGTGACTTTAGATTTCATTTTACTTTATTTCGTCACCACGATGCCGCGGCATGTGTCACGACGTGCCACATTTCGTTTGACTGCCTCTGTGTCATGTCGTAGCGGTAGTAAACGCGGCCGCTACGCGGGGGCGCAGGTTTGATCCCCGCTCAGTGCAAATATTTGTATGCATGAATATGAATATTTCCATTGGCCTGGTTTCTATCCTACTAATATTATAAACGCGAAAGTTTGTAAGTATGTGAGAATGTATGTATGTGAGGATGTTTGTTACTCTTTCACATAAAAACTACTGAATGGATGTTGATGAAACTTTACAATAATATAGCATATACATCAGAATAACACATAGGCTATATTGAATGAAATTTTGAGGCATTTATTATACTACTATTCAAATCGATTAAGATTCATCATCATCATCATCATCATCATCAAGATAAAAAATCAATGTTTAAAAATGATTGTAACGTCATTCATTGATTCCGATAGTTCGTATGAATACAGGTAGTGGTAGATGGCTCCCACCGTCGCCTTAAGACGGATTTATATGAGAATTTGGATTGACTTCGTGCGGGCCTAGGTGGCTTAGCGGTCAGAGCATTCCCCCTGTAAGGGAAAGATCGCGGGCTCGAGTCCCGTCCGAGGTCGATTCTCTTTTCTCTTTGCCATGGCTCCACCCGAGCAGTTCTTGGTTAAAGCAACTTGTGCATATATCTCTGGTCCTACTGAAGCGATTGTGATCAAACAACGGAAGATTTTATGTCTGACCAGACCAAGCTTTCTAACACACAAAACCGCATCAAAATCCATTCAGTAGTTTTTGTGTTACTCGCAACAAACAGACAAAAATTTCAAAAAAAGAATTTACGTGTACAGTAATGTAATGTAATTATTAATGTATCATATCATAACCCAAGTTTTTTTTTTTTAATTTGCAATGTACAGACACAACCACTTTGCAATTATATAATCCCTACTAATATTATAAATGCGAAAGTAACTCTGTCTGTCTGTCTCACTTTTACGACTAAACCGCTGAACCGATTTTGATGAAATTTGGTATAGAGGTAGGTTAGACCTTGAGAAAGGACATAGGCTATGTTTGGTCGCGATAACCGACATCCACGCGGGCGGAGCCGCGGGCAAAAGCTAGTAGTATAATATTTTAGAAATTATGACTACACTATTCCAATATAAATCTAACAATTACGAAAATAATCCAATTCCTTAATAACCATTGATAACATAATAAATTATGACTATTTTATCAATACTTATTAATAAATAGGATACACTGAATATCCTATTACTTATGTATGATACTGTAGAATGAGGTAATAAGATAATAATAATATGATAAAAGAAAGTAGGATTCATAAATCAAAAAGAGTACATATTTTTCGACCTATATTCTTTTAAGTTGTACCCAACAGGCAATACAACAAAAGGAAACAATGCAAATGAATATTGCTATAATCAGCAAAAGAAATGTCATGCAATATTATGTTTTCCTTTTCATGTTTTGTTAGAACTTTCAACAAAATATTCTTATTTAAGATAATATACCATAGCAAGTGCAAAGATGTTGTCTCTACATACACTAATGAGGATCAAGTGATGCTTGATATGGATAACTAATTTTATGTTGTGAGTTTTATAAATCAGTGTTTATCATTATTAAGATGTGATAAAATAATAATAAGTTTATTGGCATCAGAAATAATTTACAATTAGGTGCTGTCTTATACTATGCAATCTTGAGTGCTAGAATAGATCCTGATACTGGTACTAAGCTATACCTATTACACCAGTGTCTTATAACTATTATTTACGAGAAACAGAGATTTACTGTTGAATCTATAGTAGCAGGAACCCAATGAAGTGCTTCAAACTTTAAGGTAGAATGTGTGTGTGTGCGCGTGTATGTGGGACTGTGAACAGTGAAAAAGGTAAACACATTGACATTAAATGATATTCACCTGTTCACCCACATTTTAGATAGTTTAATACCTCTACATAGGTATATTGTATACCTTTGAAAGAATAATTTGACTGCAATATCAGTGCAATTAGTGAACTAATATTTGTATAATTAGATAAGAGGTGTTTCTCCTGACTGACGAATGTATTAACCTGACTGTATAATTTAAATATATTTTAAATAAACAAGACAGGAATGCTGCTGCTGATTGTACACTCTTATCAATGTATTCAATACCCATGATAATTGTAAACAGGTGATCAATACAATGTACATGAAATATATGCTAATAGAATACTTGATAATATTATTTATTTGGACATAATTGACCGGTGATTTTTTTCTATTTCTGAGTACATCTTTACTTTTTCAGTTACTTTTAATTGTTCCTTATCAATAAGGAAATTACATTATAAGACTTAATTATATGTAATTATACTGCATAATCAGGTTTTGAATTCAATCTAAACAACACTGAAGTAAAAACATACCATCATGTTTTACATCAACCTCACCATATGATAGCAAACAAACTCAAAATATGTAATATACACTAATAGTTACTTGTTTCCACTTGCCCATAGTTTCTTATGAAACACAACAATAGCACAGAAGTTGTGCTCATACAATTGGCAATGGCTCAGTCAAATGTTCTTATGTGGGTTTATCAGAGCATGAATGACTTTCTAGTTTTTCTTAGCACACTATCTGGTCCATGTACATTATTTAGCAGCCAACTACAACTTTGCCCTCAAAATGTACCAAAACAGACACCCACCTTTGAAGAACTTAAGCCTCCCACCAGTAGCAGTGAGAGCAGAATTGTTCACAGGAGCATCTTCACTTGCACCCTTACTACTGCTGTTACCATTTACGCCATGTCTTCTGTCTACTTCCTCTGTCATTTTGGTACATGTTGTCAGAGTTGTGTTTGTTCCTTCCTGTATATGCATTTCATTTCTGACCGCTCATACATCACACGAGCGACACTTTAGTCCGAACCGTCTCGCCATGTCGTACCGAGACTGGGCAACGGCAACGCATCAAACACTCGCGAATTCAGATTGACACACAATAATAATATATCCGTCAGAGTCCTCATCCTAGTGCCACCTGCGGATTGTGAGCCCCACTGAATCTTTCGTATAAACACATTACCGACACAGTGACTTCTGAATTGAACGATATTATTGTCGATTCAGGATCCGATTGCACTTTACGTTTCTCACTACATAAATAATTGCAAAACTTAATTGCAACGCCGGATTCCCGATTATAATCGGGCCCACGACACAACTCAATAAAAAGCTGTTCGTTTTTCAGTACATAGTTCATTCACACCCAGCATCCATTTTGATTCGTTCAAAATCAAATATGATCGTTCTTTTGACTACAAATAAACTTGAAATCCGAATGGTTACATGTCCGAATGCGTTGTAAACACGTTTAGTTATTCTACTTATATTAAGAGTTTTTTTACTCTCTATCAAAATCATCACTATTATTCTTTATTCATCCATATAAAAATAATATTATGTTTTAAATAAAATCTTAATGATGAGGTTGAAATCAACAATAAATAGAGTCGGTTCTTGAATCCCGATGGGGTACGAGCTTAGAGTATCTATCTTTATTATTATGTTAACGTTAACGCTAGGATGAAGAAGAATGTGTGACTATGTGAGTGAAATTTCGTGAAAATCATTTGCACGAATTCATTTGCATCACTTCCAAGTAAACCGCTCAATGGACGCTTTTATAATATATTATCCTTGAGTTCCTATGTCCAGCAGTGGACTTCCTATGGCTGAAATGATGATGATGATGAGTTCCTCGACATCTCGTCAAATGATGTCGTGGATAATATAAAAATAAAAGGGCCCATTACAGAGTTTACCAAAAGACCTAGTCCCATATCTAGTCAACCATTTGACATTTCTATTTATTATTTTTGATATTTTGTCCGTGGTATTCAGGGGCGTATTTACCCTAGGGCCAAGGGGGCCATGGCCCGGGGCGGCAGGTTGCTCGGGGCGGCGGAGCCGCCCCGAGCGTCTAATTTTTTTTTATACCACTTAGGTTGCAGACAAGCACACGGTGCGGCCCACCTGATGGAAAGTGGTTACCGTGGCCTATGGACGTATGCAACACCAGGGGCGTCACACTCGTGCTGCCGACCCTGAAGATCTGATCTGGGCGCTTTAATCTTGACTCTAAAAGGCGCCCAGAGATAGACGCTCGGGGCGGTTTCGCCGCCCCTCGCAACCTGCCGCCCCGAACGTCTATCTCTGGGCGCCTTATTCTTGCTCTAAAAGGCGCCCGGAGATAGACGCTCGGGGCGGCTCTGCCACCCCTCGCAACCTGTCGCCCCGAACGTCTATCTCTGGGCGCCTTAATCTTGCTCTAAAAGGCGCCCAGAGATAGACTCTCGGGGCGGTTCCACCGCCCCTCGCAACCTGCCGCCGCGAACGTCTATCTCTGGGCGACTTAATCTTGCTCTAAAAGGCGTCCGGAGATAGACGCTCGGGACGGCTCTGCCGCCCCTCGCAACGTGCCGCCCCGAACGTCTATCTCTGGGCGCCTTAATCTTGACTCTAAAAGGAGCCCAGAGATAGACGCTCGGGGCGGTTCCGCCGCTCCTCGCAACGAGGGCGACTCCCTCGCAACCTGCCGCCCCGAACGTCTATCTCTGGGCGCCTTAATGTTGTTCTAAAGGGCGCCCGGAGATAGACGCTCGGGACGGCTCTGCCGCCCCTCGCAACGTGCCGCCCCGAACGTCTATCTCTGGGCGCCTTAATCTTGACTCTAAAAGGAGCCACGCTCGGGGCGGTTCCGCCGCCCCTCGCAAACTGCCGCCCCGAACGTCTATCTCTGGGCGCCTTAATCTTGCTCTAAAAGGCGCCCAGAGATAGACGCTCGGGTGATTCCGCCGCCCCTTGCAACCTGCCGCCCCGAATGTCTATATCTCTGGGCGCCTTAATCTTGACTCTAAAAGGCGCCTATTAGAGTAAATATTACGTATATTTTTTTTTATTATAATTTTTCGGAGCTTACTTAGTTACAATATGACTATGTCACTCATTATTTTAATTGCATTCAAATTAGAAAACCCTAACGCCGTACCTTTCCGGGGTTCAATGGGGACACCGACTACCCACACCTGAAGGAGCTATCTTAAAAGGTCAGCCGGGTTGCGAGGGAAATATCTAATTGGGTAACTTTACACCCGATAATTGAGACCCGACAGAGACGGTGTGCGGTTTTAAACCGAGACCGCATGTGGCACTTCACGAGGAATAATCACCCCTCGCAGACGGCCATAACTAGCACCAGGACCTGCAGTGAGAGGATTCCCGCTCTGACGGTTGCTTAAAGAATACAACGCCTGAAGTGGTATATACATGGAGGAGCCCAGGCAGAGGTGGCATTGCAGGGGTCGGCTCCTGATCTGTATGTCTCAGGATCTCACCGAAGCAGCCCTAGCTGGGCGCATTGCGTCAGCTGGTAGGAGAAGCTACCGTGATACCGTACCGTACCCTACTGACATATTTTGTTTGCCCAGTGTGCAACCACCCTGATGGCGTTCTCAGAGGCACCCATGAGTTCCTGCGGTGTACACGTGCTTAGGCATGCAGCACACGTTAGCGCCTACCTCACTGTAGTTCCGCATTCACACCGTGGTGCCTGGGTCTACCTCATCTGAGAAACTTCATCCATTCGGTTTTCGTTACTTCGGCTGACCTGCATCCGAAGTCTATTTAAGGACTGCCAGGTGGTGTATGGGCAGCCTCTGTGCTCCCCACACATCAATTGGCCAGAAAGGGTTCGTAAGTAAGAGAACCAGGTATGCCCACTTCAGATCCAGTCACCAAATACGTCCAAGGACTTGGGTAACTCCAGCTGTGGCTTACTTGGTTGCTTCTGATTTCGTGCCGTCACCATCCAGTCCTAGCCGATGTTCCACAGAAGCGGCCCCAGATCCGCGCCAGCCGGAACACTCCGCCACATATCTCCCACATATCTCACTTACCTTGTCCATCTACCTACATGGGTAGATACTGGCTTTCACCGATAGATAAGCCCCGACAATGACGCGAGGATAGAGAGGCACCCCGTGCTGAAAGAGTGCAGCTCTGATGCAGCTCCATGGCAAGGTGTTAAAGACGTAGGCAACAATAGACACTGCCAGCATCAACTCACCGTGCCACCTCACTCCTGTAAGGCGCTCGATGTGGCACTTCACGAGGAATAATTCATTTAAAACACCTGCATGACTGCACACCTTGTCCATCAATACAATGAGCCGATAGGCGGACGGTAACTTTGCAGAAGAGGACCAGTTTTCCTGTCTTTCAAATTTTCGGAATCCGTCTCTACTTGAGACATATAGCCCTTCAAAACGGGATCCGAGTGCCTTTAGAGCCTAGAGTGCTGCCAGGTCCCAAAGCGGTGCTTTTGCTGTTGCCTTTGAGCCATAAAACATCATTCTTCACAAGCTATTGCTGTACTCAAGTGATTTTTGGTTGCGATATCATCTTCTACGTAGGGCGCTTTAATGGAATGGAATGCAAATATTTCCCCTTGAAGGGATTCTGGTTGGGAGCCTGGGTTAGTGGAGAGATCGATGGAAGTCATTTCCCTCGCACCATAAAATAGAGATCTCACGAATCAGACTTGAAAATCTCCAGCAATTTCTGACGGACCCCTATTTTGTGTCAGCCCCTTGGGCGCAGGCTAACGGTGAACGCGAACGTCACATAGAGGTAGGCGAGGTCGCAGCTTGAAGTTTGAAGGGGGGGGGGTCACTTCGGAAAATCCTTAAGAAATTTAACCCCCCCCCCCTCCCCTCGTACTGGGACTTTTCATTATGACGTGCATGGTTTGGGGGGGGTCATGTCCCCGGCAAACCTAAGTGGCCCGGGGCGCCAAATCTTTAAATACGCCTCTGGTGGTATTGATGGGATTTGTTTTTGTTATCTGTACTGTTCGCAATACCATCGCAATCTTAGGGGTCCATTACACGCTCATGCAAGCGTCATGCATCATGTCGTCAATCATGATTATTGTTGGTCAATCGGTTATTAGACGTTATGTTATTGGTCAATCACGGCGTGATTGATGGTTAAACCATGGCAAAACTTAGCGTGTAATGGACCCCTTAGAGGATAATTAGAATCGCAATAGGGGTCCATTGCACGCTAGGTTTTGCCAAGGTTTAACCATCAAGCACACCGTGATTGATCAATAACATAACGTTTAATAACCGATTGACCAATAATATTCATGATTGACGTCATGATGCATGACGCTTGCATGAGCGTGTAATGGATCCCATACGCTTTAGCGGCCATATTGGTCACGGCCACATAGTTATTGCATCTTTTTTTATTACTGTGTATTAGAAAGAGATAGCTAGAAGAAGAAAACCACATGCATTTGAAATTTTTAATCTGTGCGGTGTGACCATTTTGTTTTGTAGCATTGTATTTGGTCATAGACTTCCAGTTTCCAGTTTCCAGTCACTTTATTTTTCTGGTTGCGACTTGCGACCTCGTTGATTTCCTGAAGATTTATTTGTTAAATATTGTGCTACGTTTAATATTGATAGGAAGTACAATTTCGAAACTTATAGAACAATAACTATTCAGAAAGATGACTGCGTCGGAGGTTTCGTATAATCGAAAAATAATATCTGAAGATTTGTCAAATGTAGAATTTGATACAAGTGAAGATGTGGAAGTTATTCCCACTTTTGATTCTATGGGATTACGAGATGAGTTATTGCGTGGCATATACACATACGGTATGTACAGTTTATTATAGTTATCATGAAATCCTTAGCATTGATTTTCTCCACCTCCCCTGTAAATCTGTAACTTTCACATTTTTGTAGGTTTCGAGAAACCGTCTGCAATCCAACAAAGAAGTATTCTACCTATTGTCAAAGGAAGAGACGTGATAGCCCAAGCTCAGTCAGGTACTGGCAAAACAGCGACCTTTTCAATATCAATACTGCAGTCCTTGGATACCACTTTACGCGAAACTCAAGTTTTGGTTCTATCACCTACGCGCGAGTTGGCTACGCAGATCCAAAAAGTCATACTCGCTTTGGGTGATTTCATGAACGTGCAGTGCCATGCCTGCATTGGTGGCACAAACCTTGGTGAAGACATTCGCAAACTGGATTATGGCCAACATGTTGTTTCCGGTACACCCGGCAGAGTTTTTGGTAAGATATTTTGATTAGTTTTTAAATAGTATAGTAGTTCTGTGCTTGTTCACTCATATTGTATGTCATTCAATATTGCTTATGTGAACATGATCAAGATCATATTGAATACTTCTATGCATTGACAAGTAAGCCTCATCACCGTCTTCCGAGACTTCTTAACTTGGTTGAGCTTGGCTTTCAGTTTTAACTACAAAATTCTGAATTTCAATATTTGCTGTTGAACAACTCATCTGACCCCACAATGAATTGAAGATATCCAAGTTAGACCAAGAACCTGAAATAATTTTACATTTCATGCCCGGTGGCATAGCAGTTATCATTAATTTTATTATTACTCACTAATTAAAGCTTACAACATACTAAACATATAAGTCACTGTCCTTCCCTGATCAAAGGCATGTTTAAGGAGCTTGATTCTTGCGAGAGGAAATAATACCACATGAATGAACAATGTGGTATTTTTAATTCTCTGAACATTCTTAAAATTGCAGTTATAGTCAATTCTTTCTCAACTTATCATTAACTAATTATATCAAATCATTAGTATAGTTATGTTGAATAAGAGGCAATGTGAAAGACATTAGCATTATCTTTCTATTTAGGCTCAATGTGAAAGACTCAATGCACTAATGCAATGCATTAAAAATGTAAAACAAGTTTATTAATTATAATTAAATTATTCAAGTTTTAAACTGTAAACCACAAATAGTACATAAATGATGTTTTTTACAATAAATAGAAATTAAAGTATACCTCTAAGCTTATAATTGTTGGAAGTGAATTCACATTGGTAATGAATGAACTAGAGACCTCTTAATCATAAGAATGACGCTAACCATCAAGCTACCTACATGCTAATGATTTTTCAATAAGCAGTAGTTTTTCTTAAATTCAATACAACTGATGCATTTGTTCAATTCACATCAGGTGAATTATTAATATGACGTTAGCATTTGTTCAATTCATGTCAGGTGAATTATTAATATGACATACCTTTACAGATATGATAAGGAGGCGTGTACTAAGAACAAGATCCATTAAAATGCTGGTACTCGACGAAGCTGATGAAATGTTAAACAAAGGCTTTAAGGAGCAAATCTACGATGTGTACCGCTACCTTCCACCCGCAACACAAGTTGTACTCATCTCGGCTACACTGCCCCATGAGATTCTTGAAATGACATCCAAGTTTATGACTGATCCTATCCGAATCTTGGTAAAGCGGTGAGTATAAATACAGACATACATTGATATATAATTCTATTAAAAGTAGCCACACACAGTAGAATGCAATATTTATTCTACTGTGGCATGGTGGTAGTGAATGCGATGCTATGCAGGAGGCGCGGGTTCGTTCCCTGCTCAGTGCTAATATTTGTATGCATAAATATGGGTGTCTGCATTGGTCTGCTTGTGCCTCAGAGAGCACATTAAGCTATGGGTTCCAGTTGCTATACAAATATCTATGGCAGTTGTTATGTAGGGAAAAGGGTGAAATGGGGTGAATGGGGAACACAGAAAGGCTTATCACCCATCCGGTCAACGGATCCCCAATGGAAGTAGCAGAAATATTTATTTTAGCATCTTTTGACCTGATCTATCTATGCATTGCCTTGGTGAGATGTGGTGTAGATGTGGGATCTACAGGTGGAATTCTTACTATATTAATTTTATTATGCAATGATCAGTGTTAATATTCAGTATGCGTTCAAAATATAAAAAAATAACTTTCACAGGCATATTACCAAGGCTTTATTGTAATTGGATGATTTATGTAGGAGCTCATAATGGATGAACAAAAAAACATTTATTTTAATGCATATTGTTATATTTATGTTATTTAAACAACTTAGTTAATCATTTTATATCTAAAATCGAAGCTCATAAACCGTAGTAAATACATATACTCAAGCCTGTAAATTCCTAGAGGTGGTAGGCAGAGATGTATTAACACCCATATTTCGCCGACTATGATTTTCAGTCTCACGTAATACGGAGCGTGCCTATTGCCGTTAAGCATGACTAGTAGCTTTTTTTTTATCGTGCGAAAAATCCCCACGGATACCTCCCCCGCCGGGGCCGGAGGAGGAGGTTATGTCGGACTCGAACCGACTAAAACGCACGCCTTCTGTGGGCCATCAGTTGCCGGAGGTGAGATTGTCATAGCCATATTCCTCGCACCCCGGCCGACCCAGGTTAGGCCCATATCTCTCGATCAGGCCCTCTTCCGGTGTGGGGACCACAGAGTCCCCGACTCGCCCCCGGGTATGGGGAGGCACGCAATGCGCGCCGCCGCATACCGGCCTGCTTCTGCTAGGGTGACAGACGGCTCCACCCGTCACTCCCTAGTAGACCTTGGTAGCGGTGATTAATGTGACTATTTTTGCCCACAGTGATGAGTTGACTCTGGAAGGCATCAAACAGTTCTTTGTAGCCGTTGAACGTGAAGAGTGGAAATTCGACACCCTGTGTGACCTCTATGATACACTCACCATAACTCAGGCGGTCATCTTCTGCAATACCAAGAGAAAGGTGGACTGGCTCACACAAAAGATGCAGGAGGCTAATTTCACAGTCAGCTCTATGCACGGCGATATGCCCCAGAAAGAGAGAGACAATATTATGAAAGAGTTCAGATCTGGCCAAAGGTAATTTTTTATTATAACCTATTTTTTAAACTAACAAGTGTAGTTTCAAATTCTAGTATTTATTCATGAGCATTATCATAAGATCTTCTCATTATTCATTAGCCTAATTGCTAAGGCCCAGGCCTAACGATTCTTGGGCATTTATGATGGTGACCATTGCATGCAATGTTACCTTTACCAATTACCAATCATAGAGTTTAATTAATCAATCATGGGCTTCAAGGGCTCATTAATTGATCAGCATTATTGGTTTTTTTATTGGCCCTTGTAGTGCACATACAACAACTTTCCGATTTTTACTTCAAGATGTTTGCCGGCAGTTATATCTAGTATTGATATTAAATGAGGTGCTACAGTTCTCAGTAGAGTAGGCTCATTTAATAATTTTACTGTCTGCAAGTCCAGTACTGTTTTGGGGTTATCCCTTTTAAGGTGGTGGATGAATTTTATAAATAAATAATGAAAAAAAGTTATTAACAGCTTGTTATTTCTAATTTCAGCCGCGTTCTCATAACCACAGATGTCTGGGCGAGAGGAATTGACGTACAGCAAGTTTCCCTCGTAATCAACTACGATTTGCCAAATAACCGTGAGTTGTACATTCATAGAATCGGCAGATCTGGACGTTTTGGACGTAAGGGTGTTGCAATCAACTTTGTGAAATCGGATGACATCAGAATATTGCGAGACATTGAACAGTACTACTCCACGCAGATTGATGAAATGCCAATGAATGTTGCTGATTTGATATAAATGCTTTTATTAACTACGTCATCTTTCATACCCAGGGTAGAACTGGTGAAACGCACTTTAGGGGAGGGGAAATTGTCAGCACCCAAGTTTTGAGCTATTATTAGTTTTACATCAGTGTCTTGTCTCATTAATAATAAAGTTTATATGTAAAATGGTTGTTTCTTTGAAGTTATATCCATTTTAATAACGTCGGTTCTAGCTGATAAGAAGCGAAAATGATAGCTTTGTAGGGTATGCGGATTTATAAAGGTGCATAAGACACGGCACAGGGGCCGTAACCCGTAACTACAGGTAAATATGTAATCCCTAGAGTTAACAATTAATATGGCTTCGTAAAAGTAAAGATAAATCCACATCAAGAGGGGAATAACGTAGCGTAGGAGAGCCGACTCCGGTCTCCAAACAGCAAGCTTTGGAGGCAACCAGTTTTTACGTTGCAGTTCTACATTTTAGAACCGACTGGCGTTGAATTATAGTCTCATTCTTGTAACCTATGTACCGTACTATTCTGTACTAACAACCAGATCCGTTCAGCCGTTTGAGCGTGACTCAGTAAAAACATTTTCACGAACTATCTGTGTAAACCCTTGACAAATCATAAGTAAGTCCTTTATTCCATCTAGTCCTACTCTGTCCTACCGTTCGAGAGTCGAACTGTTTGGATTTTTTTATTCCAAATTGTTATAGGTACTGACGGATCGAACTATTTGGAAACGCCAAATATTTTCGATCCGTCCAAATAGAACTACTGACTCCGATGTACAGTGAAACAAAAAAAAAAAAATAATTCAATTAAAAAAAAAAAAAAAAAAATTTAATTCAATTTCCTCTCCAGACACGAATACATTTTAAGATGACTGTATTCACAATAGTTCTTTTTGGAATAAAATTCGCGTTTCCAAATAGTTCGATCCGTCAGTATAACAATTTGGAATTAAAAAATCCAAACAGTCCGACTCTCAAACAACTTACCAGTCGTCAGACTTCCTTTATTCCATCTAGTCCTACCGGACTAGGACTAAAGGAAGTCTAGTAACTGGACGTCTGCTAATCAGAGGGACACGTGGAAAGCCTTCGAGCAACCCTTCAAACTTCAAAGGGTGTACAATGTGCATGTTACACAGATATTTGCGTGCTCACGGTACCCCTTACCTACTAGAGATAGAGACAGGAACATAGCAAACAGCTTCAGTTTTGGGTCTAGTTCCGAACCCAAGGATTCTCACTTACCACCATATTAACATCCTGCACCAACATAAGTCAATGGTGAAATCAGGTGATCATTCTGGAGACCCCACCCACTACTACCCCCAAACTAAAGATCACGTTATTCTGTAGGGCGAAAGTCAATTCAAATATTTACTAATCCCGATAAGCAATCATTACTTTCTGAGGACTCAGTAAAGTGTAATAAAAAGTTCTTCGGACTCCAATCCAATCACCTGCAAGTCGGCAGCACTGCTAGTAGTGCTAGTTAACGGACTGGTCACTGGCGCAGGCTTTCCTTTGGGTGTTGGAGGTCAAACGGCCAGTCATTCCCGTAAAAGTCAAGCAAGATAAACTAAGAAGCATCGAAAATATCGAAGTCCAGCCAAATCCGCAGTTAGAATGATAAAGCGAACCCCAGACTTAGAGGTGAAAGCTTCGGATGCGACTGGAATTAACGCTAGGATGAAGAAGAAGAAAGACAGCCTCCGTGGCGTAGCGGTAGTGAACGCGGCCGCTACGCAGGAGGCGCGGGATCGATCCCTGCTCAGTGCAAATATTTGTGTTCATGAAATATGGGTATTTGCATTGGTCTGGTCGTGCCTCGGAGCAGGCGCGGTCGCAGCTTCACTTTTTGGGGGGGGTCACTTACCGAAGTGCGGCAATTACCCCCCCCCCCTCCCCCCCATACCCTCGTACTCGAACTATGTCGGACTCCAATCGACAATAAAATTAATAAAATTAAGAGTCTCTGTGGTGGTAGTGAATTCGACTGCTGTAGGAGATACGGGTTCGATTCTCGCTTAGTGCAAATATTTGTATACATGGATCTGTCTATTTGAATTTGCCTGATCTTTGTATGCCTGTCATTCGCAATAATGGACTTTTAAATAAATAGACTTTCGCAGAAATAGTCGTACCAAACACGCTAGACACTACATAGGAACTGGACCTAAGAGACCGAAAGGGTTAACTCGTACACCAAGGGCATTAAACCCAAGCCGATGGGAGTGATTATGTCGGACTCAAACCAACCGAGGTTGAGATTGCCACTGGCATATCCCTCACACTTCGGTGTCCCCATCTTGTCCCGGGCTCTACCTGTCACCCCTAATGCTTATGAAAAAGCCTCCGACGCCCGACTCGCCTTCGCGCATTGCGGACTATGCGGGACGGAACGGAACTGACGGAAGGGACCTCTGAGCCTTCTCTGTCCCCGCTCCCCCACCTCTTTCTCGAGAACATCACTGTGAGTGAGGCACGTGCTGAGGGAGACAACTTCCAACCCCAGGGCCGCCACAAAGATCTGCCTCGGTGTTTTTCACGCCGTGCATTCATTCAGTTAGTGTGGGCAGCCCCGTGTCCTCGCTTGCATCACAGAGATGACACTCAGGCGTTGCCTCCTTCTGGATCCGACGTAGGTGACTCCCGAAACACACGTGTCCGGTGATCACCTGTGCCAGCCGGTACAAGAGGCACCCGTGAGGCCTCTCTAGTTAATTCTTCATGATGTGCTTTACCGCCGCTATTACGACGTGCCTTGTGTTTGGTTGCCGAAGTTGTAACTTCCATTCCTCCACCACGTCCAGGCGGCGCTGGGACTTCACGGCCTCGATTTCTCGAGGCTCGGGTTCATATCAGCGGGAACATCCGCGCCGCCCTTCGGTACCTGTATTGCACCGAAAAGGCTCTCGCCTCGCCTCCAGGTACCACAGTATGGTTCCGCCAAGGAGACTCGACACCTTGAAGAAGATCGTGCGGTACCCTCTGAAGACCTAGTTGGCCATTTTTTGCCCCCCTCGATTTGGACAGCAACCCCACCAGAGCGGCAGCTGCGCCTTTCAGATTGGGGGTCAGACTTCGGAAAAGTTTTCCGAAGTATCATCGGCCATCGAGAACGAGCCAAGTATTTCATATGGGGCTTGATGCCGACGGGAGTGCCTCGCGCTATGAGGTTGGTTCCCTAGGTGGCGCACGCTGAGGTCCATAAAAGAACATGGCCTCGATTTTATGCAGGACCATGGGCTATCGTTATGGGCACAGGGTCGCTTCGCGCTGTGTAGCAACGCATGCCATGACTGGCGTGCCATCCGTATAGCACGTGACGGTGACACCGTCCTCGAGCTCACCGCGAACACCCAGACGTATCCGATGGAGTATACCGCAGGAGCGGGCGCAGAACCAATCCTTGCGGAAAACAGCACGACATCTCTCGCCAGCCGAGGTCGGACGCGTTTGGGTAGCTGGCGGCTTTCTCCATCGGTTACGCGGGCTATGCGGCGAGGGTGGAGAGGTACTTCATAACTCGTGATACATGAGCGTCTCCTTAATGCAACTCGAGGGCAAAGTGTTGAATGCGTTGGCGATGTCCAAAGAAACCACCAACATCACCTGGTTCACAAGTGGGCATCCACAGTCCACAGTGGAGCGTCTCTGGCGGTATTCATATTGACCACCCGCCAGGTCTTTCAAAGAGCTTTCACAACACGTCAGGCAACACTATAGGTCGGTAGGCGGACGGCGAATCCACCGCCTTTCGTATGAGGACCAGTTTCCTCGTCTTTAACAATTTCGGAAACAAGCGCTTGATCGTCGTCACCGCCTAAAGCTTGCTCAGCCCGGAGTGCCGCGGTTCAGCCATTAGCTTATGAACCACCAGCTTTAATTCTATCCAACTGACCTCGGACAGGTCATCCTTATCCACGCTTGGCGCCATAGGGCTTCGATTGTGCCTTGATACGTAAGTTGTAAACAATCCTTCAGCATTTTCCCGTTTACGTAGCAAAACTTTCTTGAAGAGTATTTAATGCTACCTAAATTACAATTTTACCAATTTTTACCTTTAAAAGACGCGACAAGGAATTAAATATTGCAATATAATTACTTTGCAAATTTTATGAAGACTTTTCAACTCGACGTGCTGGGTTTTGGGTAGGGTTGCCAACCATACCTACTGTTTAAAACAGTATTATACTGTTTTACACCCAATTATACTGTTTACTGTTCAACAAACAAACAGTAGGTATCCAAAATACTGTTTTCAGCATCAAAATGCATAACACAACAAAAATGTGCAGCAATTGATGCAATTTTAATTAATTGGGCACCAATTTGCAATTATTTTATAAGTGTAGGTGTTGATTGTCCCATGATAATCCAAAATTTATTAATGATAAATCATAATATAGAAAATAATACAGTTCACAGCTATCTTCTATTTGCCAGCCATATCAAATCTTTTAATTTATCCACCGGTGGCACACACCAATGACTTTTCGATGCTTTTCGAAGTTGTGTGTGTTTATCGCAGGTTTATAAGTGCCCGGTTAATGGCAATAGGCTCGCCACCTATTACCTACATTGGGACCTAAACATAAACGGCGAAATGTGGATGCTAGCACCTCTGCCTACCCCTTCGGGACTATAGGCGTGAGTTTATGATATGTTATGTTTAATTTATCCATAAAAAAATTGATGGGAACCATATTACCATTTTAGATGTTTACGAAACCATGCTTTCTTTTAAGACAGACAGACCTAAGGGGGCAAAATGGGTGACGAACCCTTGTATGTAAAACCGTATTTTGTGAAACGGATTTTTATGATCTTTGTTTTGTTGGAGAGAGAAAGTTGGTTCAGGGAGCCAGAATCGGATGACAGGATCAAGGGAGTCAGGATTGGATAACAGGATCTAGGGAAATCCTCAAAATGATGGCAAAACACTGTTTCTGCTGTTTTAACATAATTTAATTTCAGTATTTGCATTTAAAAATTATCTGCACGTGATTTTAAGCTGCTGATGATAGGAACCTAAGCAAAGGATGGACGATGGATCGATTATAACTCACTAAAAAGAGAAAAATAAATTAACAGCCTCTCGGGCTAGGCACCGCGGTTATTTTTAGCCTCTTTTTCGTTTCTTGAAGTCGGTTAAACTTTTTTGTTAAAATTAATTTATGTAATTGTAAAATACTGTTCTATTTTCTAGAATACCTACTGTTCAATTTTCTTCTCAGACCTAAATATACTTTTTTTCTCGAAAAAAGAGTTGGCAACCCTAGTTTTGGGGGGGGTCATGTCCCCTGTGACCCCCCCCCCCCCCCCCCCTCGGACCGCGCCTGCCTCGGAGAGCACGTTAAGCCGTCGGTTCCGGTTGCCATAAGAACATCTATGGCAGTCGTTACGGGTAGTTGGAGCCCTAAAAAATACAAAAACAATGGTCTAGCTGCAAAGCTTCGATATAGCCTAATGTTAACATTGGGCTGTGGAGGTCAGATGGCAATCGCTTCATGAAAAAATATCGAGGTCTAGCCAAATCTGTAGTTAAGACTGGTAAAGCGGACCCCAGACTCCGAGCTGGAAAAGCTTCGGATGCGACTGGGAATTAACGCTAGGATGAGAGAGAAGAAGAAGAAACTAAAAAAAAGTGAGGGTATCCAGTAGACTCAGTAGAGGGTCGACTTAGGGCTATAATATACCTACAAGCCCTGGACGTATGTTGACGACGATGATGGACTTTCTTAGGGTCTGTAGGCTACGAAATAATACAACGTTATTATATACATGTAGTGAATTTACAAACTTTATGTTAATCAGACAATGCAACATATTATTCAGAAAGCAATGTTACAAATAATTTACATACAATTTTATAATGTACACAAATCTTATCACTACAACAAATATTAGAATAATAGTTAGAAATAGCATATTATATGTAACACTTAAGTTCAGGAATGTCACCGACATACACATGGACATAAAAAAGGTACAAAATTATATTTTATTAGTCCATGAACACATTGTAGGGTTGTATCCAAAACTGTGAATTATTATGTTGCCAATTGCAGGTTCAATTAATGGCAGAGTAGCCTAAACATGCTTGACAGAAGTTCTAAAAATTTTTGAGATCCTTTTAATGTTAATATTTATATCAATGCCTTTTATACAAAAATAATATAACGGAAATTTACTGTCTTACGGTACCCATGAAAAAAAAAATCATTAATAATATTTAATTACATACATAAATATAGTTAAAAAAATATGTAGTGCATTCTAATAACAGTAAAAAAATATAAATAAATAACTAATCAACACTATCTAGATCCATGTGTTATGGGTTCTAGTATGGCGATATATATACTTCTTAGATAGGTACATTTCCTTTATAAATACACACATATTACAGGCGCGGTCGCAGCTTGAAGTTTGGGGGGGGGGGGGGGGTCACTTCAGAAATTCCTTAAGAAATTTAACCCCCCCTCGTACTGGGACTTTTCAATATGACGTGCATGGTTTTGGGAGGGTCATGTCCCCTGTGACCCCTCCCCTCGGACCGCGCCTGACATATACATAGAAACACCTAGATGAATGCAAATAGACATAGGTATTCATATAATCGTCACATACCCTTTGCACTGGGCGGGGCGGGATTTCGACCCGCGACCTTTGACAGCACTCAGCAGTCGAATACTACACAAGAAGTAGGCTACTTCTTGTCACAGAGGTCGTATTTACATATTTTTAAGTATATGGGAATATACTTAGAAAATATATTTATACAGATGAACTGAGAATACTCCTCTCTCCTCTCGCCTTCTATGTACTCAGTACAAGAAACTAATTTCATAATATGTATAGTTGAATTGATGTAGGTATTGAAATCAGGGCAGGTCCAAAGCACTTGAAAAGTTGAAACCAGAACCAAATGACCAATTGTTGTAGAACCAAATGAAAGTACTGGAAGCTCTAATGTGTCAGGATACCAGTTGACGGGCTGTTCTCTGCCTACACTGGAGAGGAAAAGGCGAGAGTATATGTATGTATAGTTCAGAATAAAAAAGGGCTATAATATTTAATTTACAGCAATGTTCTTTCAAATAAATCTGGTAGTGATTATATTCATATTATGCGTGCAATGGTGCCTAAATAAGTGATTATTAAATAATTAATAAATAGCTATTTAAAAGAAATTAAATACCTATTATGTAACAGTTGTTATTAATATTTTGCATGTAGTCATTAAAAGAATAAAATAATAAAATGCAGTAATGAGTAAAACAATTGCAATATTCATTTCTAAATATCACAGATTATTTGATATTTTTTTGTTAAGGGAAATATATTGACAGCAAAATTCATATTTTGTCATCAATTAAAATGGTACATCTGTCACCAAATATATTGATTATTGTCTGAAGAATATGACACCACATGCTAAGATACTTGTGATAACTCAAGGCTACACTTTGGTGGCAGATTTCCTGTTTTTTGGACAAACAATATTATTTTGATGACAGCATAAATTATGCCCGTTTGTTAATAGGAGTAAGATGAATGAGGGCAGATAATGAAAAAATTGCTAATAAACTCATAAACATTTTTTTTTCACTCTCTTTGGCAAGAACTAATTAGGGCTCAAATCTTTAAAAACCTGCAATCATTAGCAGCTGTTAGCTATATGAGCTATAGATTACCACATAACTTTAAAAATGACTAATAATTTAACAATATCATATGTCCCCATGTCTTTCTTATAATAAATAACTTAAAAAAAAATAAACTAGGTCCTTTGTTAGAAATCATAGGCAAATGAAGATTTAGATTTTGTCTCAGAGGGATTTAGTTAGATGCCATAAGACACAGTTTCAAATGAAAATATAAAATAAGGAAAATAAAACTAATATGAATAAGTATAATCATTCTGGTGCAACAGAATGTCACAATTCAAAATATGATCTCGGAAAAAGGAGGATGCATTGGATCATTTATCATCACATGAAAATACTTCAAAATTATTCTTAGGTCCTAGATTCAAAGATCAAAACAAATTACAGCTCTGTTTCTGCACTGTGGTAATGTGCATTCCAGCGCCTATATATAAATATACCTATTGCTCCCACCAACAGAGCGACCAGAATTTCTGTCAATTGATCTAGAAAACTGTTTGTGGGCTCGGATGACTCCAAAACTTGAGGCTCAACTTCATTTACAGGCTCTTCTGGAGGTTTTGCAGTCTGCTCTTCCTCTCCTTTGAAAGCTATCTGATTTAGAACAGATTTTTCTTCTTCAGTAATTGGTTTTGCTGCTGTAGATGACAGTAGTACTGATATTTCACCACATTCTGAACAAACCCAACCTTCTGATTTTTTAGCAAGGGTTTTCCGTTCTGCAGGGGAGTAATCAAGCGCGCCGATGGTTCCTTCGGCTGGCGTAGGCATGAATGCTATAAGTGCCAACAGTGCAGTCCTTATTGACCATGACGGTTGCCACGTTTCTGGGTGATGACCAGAAATAGACAAACAAATCTTTTTGTTCACTTCGAACCTACCGTTTGGCGTCAAAAGTATTATGTGAGGTGGATGCATAGGATACTCTTTTGGCAACAATATCCTACCGTGGTAGATACCACCCTCGAAATCTGTACCTTTAGGACCTCGAACTGTGAAGTGCCACTCAAAAAGGTTGTCTTCCAAGGGCCTTGCGCAGTATTCTTCCGTAGCCTCCGCCAATTCAATGGCCTCTCTCATGAGGCGTTTAACACCAGGGCATTTTGTATTATATTTTTCGCTTATTTCAGCCATCTTCTATATAGCACAGATTGTTAGTTTTCAACCGAGTGCTAATTATTGTGACGCAACAGCAATCAAGCAGTGGTACACGTATGTTATTGATGTAATCACAAGAAAATTTGATAACAAAATCCTTTTGTATACGATCGAGCACTTGTCAAAAACGTCAATAGCTATGAGTCAATATGTTGTCAAGCCAGCTGATTGTTATTCCAGGTTACGTAACGCATCTACGGAACATTTTATACATTTTATGAATACAAAAAATAGTATAATGAATCCTGAATAATAGAAAACTAGACAGTAACAAACAGAACAATGCAAGTTGGACAATTTTATCAGCTTCAGAAGGTATTACTTAATTATATGGGGTTCTTTACACGCTTATGCAAAGCGTCATGCATCATGCCGTCAATCATGAATATTATTGGTCAATCGGTAAAATCGGTTATTATACGTTATGTTATTGGTCAATCACGGCGTGATTGATGGTTAAACCATGGCAAAACCTACCGTGTAATGGACCCCTTTAATTATAAACATTCAGTTTCCATGTCTGTCGATCATTCATTACTTTTTCCTTATCTGTGATGTGAATTTTAATAGTTTATAGAAACTGGCAACACTTTTTTTTTTACTTCGTTCGGGGGCCGCTCTAGGTGTCAAAAACATTTTATTTGTGCTGCGAGGTTTAGGTTTCCACATAATTAAAATAACAATTACTGTAAGGAAAAACGATGTAGTGTTACATTTGTAACTGCACTTATTGAACAGATATGTCGTGTACTTAATTGTTTAAATTGCCCGCATTAGTTGTGTCATAAATAAATAATCCAAGATGGGTAATATTAACAAAGACAATTCGCTGTTTATGGCGAAATACTCAGCATTTAACCCTTATCGTTTACGTGAGAGAGAAATGGGGTACAAGAACCCCATCGGAGCAAGTGATGCGATGGCCAAGAGCTTATATTGTGGCATGAAGCCTATCGCATCATGGGATTCTGAGCGAGACAAAACTCCCCCGACTGGAGGTGTCTTCAACCTTGAATTTTCTCCGGAAGGGTAAGTGTTATTCAAAATCTCCAACACAGCTCGTTAACCTTGACTTTGGTTATACGTCAATACCATTCTGTCGAATCAGATGAAGTGACATTCTTCACAGGCAGAAGTATCTGTATTTATCATAGACATGGCAACAGGCTTTAGAGATGCTCTACGTTAGAAATTTTGTTTAAATTCGTTGGTAAATAAAAATAAATAATGTTATAGTTGGTCAGGAAGTTTTCTCTGAATTGTTTTATTATTTGTAATTTGTGATAAACTGCTTGTCTGTGCAAATTACTTGAAATATAGTTGTACCTACTATAAAGTAATATAAATAAGGACTATGGGGTGCAAAAGACCTGGTATCCAGTGCACCTGTTGATTAACAGATGAGACTTTGGTGCAAGTTTTCTACTCATGGTTGGGGGTTCAGAAGGCTGTTACTTCTATCAACTGACTATTAATAAACAGTAGATCTTTTCCACAATGTTTTATTTGCCATGAATTTAACAAAAAAATCTTTTATTCCTATTTGTTTATAATTAAGTAGCTTTATTAAATAAATAATAATACTTGTATTCCTTAAAAATCATAGTAGTATATTGTAGCTATTCATTGTCCTAAAATTGATGAAATACAATGGCCAATTTGATTGTAAAGTACATTTGCAATTTTTAATTATAATATGCTTTGGATGCAGCAATTGCATATTTTTGCCAAGATCCAGCGATTCTGCATATTTCACTATACATATTTAGGTACAGTATTGTTTGGTAGAGTGTAGTTAATAAGTAAAATGATACATTTTTGCCAGCCAAACAAGAAATTTATAATAATAATCATTGTGTAGTTTTTTCATGGGTCTTGGCTGAATAAATAATTTTTACTTTTTTTCTGCATCCAAAATTGTACCTGAATCTAGGATGGCAGAACTTGAGATTAGATTATATAACATTCACATTTATGTATAGTCCAGTTAAGTCAATATGTCTGTCCTTCAGTTTCCTTATCCAGCTATCTTGTTACTGAACATTTAGAATGGTATCTTGTTGTTAATGTTTACAAAAATGATGAATTGTTAAACAATTGATAATTTAATTATTATTGTTGACATCATGTTTTAGTTACCAAGAAAGTGGTTATCAGCTATGTCCCTCTGAACTATCTTTGTTGCTAAATAGACTATCTTTAATTTCGATGATTAGGTTTTATTTAACTAATAAAAGTGCTACATGTTTACATAGTATAACAATATTAAAAATAATAGGGGTGTTGTGCACCCATCTTTCAGTATGCCCTTGCGGCACAGGGGCCTCCTCCAGTTGTTTCCAGGTCTTTCTCTCTCTTGCCAGTTTCTGTTACAGAGGGCCCACACTTTTGACTAGCAAACACATTTTGAACACTATTGGTGCTACTAGGGATATAGGCTGGCACAACTGCACACTTTTCTCATAGTCATTCAGGGCTATGAGAAAAGTGTAAGTCTATCCATACTGACTTGGGAAAAGATACCATCATGGTAGAAAACCGAGTGGTGTCTCGGCTAGTGAAAAAGGCACTTTGAAGAAGCTATATGTTGCTAAACTCATACTAACGTCATAATCCCAACAAATTTGCAGGCGAACTATTAAAGTCCACTAGCACCCAGGACCTTCTTCAATAATTGTAGAACATGGTCTCGGAAAACCTCCTACTATAGGTGTGTGGCACTGGGTGTATACCATGCACGCCCAGTACAAGAAATGTTTAACTTCCAGCTAAATGTCCAGTCAGGTGCAGATTGCAGGACTCAGAGAGTTAAAAAAAAATATGTATGTTGCTGAACAAAATTTCTTACAGAATAACCAACAATTCCACAGATCAAGGAACTAAACATACTGCTACATCACCAAGTGTTTTAGTTAATAAGTGTTATATTAAAGTTTGTTATCTATTTGTGTTACAGGTCGTTACTGGTAGCTGCTTGTGAAAAGAAATCCATACAGATATTTGACCCTTTGACACATGAACTGATACATTCTGTAAATGGCGCACATTCCGACTGTGTCAACTGTGTCAAGTAAGTATTTCCGTTACATATAAATCTACTTAATAAAAATGGATGTTACTAAGCGCGTAACTCGAGAACGGCTCGACCGATATCGCAAATTTTTTTTCGTATGTTCTTAAGTTCCACGGGATGTGGATCTATGTAGAAAAAAAAATATAAAAGAGTCACGGGAACGGGAACAGAATTCCACGCGGGCAAAGTCGCGTGCATCAGCTAGTAAACAACACAAAATTACAAATGAAGTATGTTTACAGAAGGAAACAAATTTTATATTAACTAATATTTAAATGAACTGTGTATAATCATTTTCTTTTAGTTCCTTATAGTAGGGGAGGCGTAGAACGAAATTCGGTAGTTACCCGAGTGTTTCAGATTAATATAAGGGAGGATTCCTTACATATTTACAAGTTCCTTCAGCCAATAAGAGCCTTTAACGGGCAAAAAAAGGTAGCGGGAAGGTAGCAAAGTTGCTAAAAAACTAAGTCTGAATTTACTTGAGCGCGATCATCTTTTCTGTTTTTATTTTAGAGGTAATCATACCAGAATGAACTGATTTTTTTTTACATAAGATCAAAGTAATACAAAACGTTATTTAAGATGGATGACATGTGTACGTATTTATTATGATGATATGTAGACGCTTCTCCCACCACTGAAAGTGGAAACATTATAATACCATTTTTCGTTCTATCATCTTATCTACCAATTCTAATAGATTTCCGCGACGCTCGACTAACTACACATTTAGCGTCGTCGGCTCCCCTACTATTATATCTTTGTTTATCATTTTGATATTGTCGGAAGCTTCCGCGAAAATCACACCTAGATATAAGACTATTTTTAGCGAATTCTTGCGCGATTCAGTTATTTCTTTTGTTCGTCAACGCTCCATTGTGTTGTCCAGATGTGAAAACTTTTAACTGACCTTCCAATGCTGATTAGCTGTAAGTTTTCCGTATTTATAAAATATAAATAAAAAGTTAATACGAAAAAAAGGTGTGGGAGAAATCGTACTTAGCGATAATACCGGCGCGGCGGTACCTATTGTACTGGCACATTTTGGTATAAAATAAACTTATTTTTTTCTTGTTAATAGTTTACAACAAAGAATATTGTATTGTATTTTCTTGTACAAAAAATATAGCCACAAAGATCTTCGGATCACATAAAATCTAATAAAAATCCCACCGTCACCCAAACCGCGCCATGATGTGAAGTTGCGGCAAATAGCCCGCCATGCCATACCAAAGATCTCCAATGTTAGTCTTGATTGCATGCTGCTTCTCTTCCTTTTGATTTGACTTGTACGGCTTCAACGGGAGCGACTGCCGTCTGACCTCTTAAACATGATGAAAGTCTGCGCCAGAACCTCGTCCGTCAATCAACCTAGAATGTACCTGACTTACTTAAATGTTAGAGTAGGTATATTACATATTGAATAAATCACTTGTACTTTTCCACAATTATTTATTTATTTGAACCTTACCGGTTTCACCTTACGGCATTATCAAAGGTTTACTGCAAACCTTTGATAATGCCGTAAGGTGAAACCGGTAAGGTTCAAATAAATAAATAATTGTGGAAAAGTACAAGTGATTTATTCAATATGTGTAGCAAGTTCCACCAAGTGCCATCAATCTCCAGTATAAACAGTCTAGGTATATTACACTGACACTGATATTCTTCCTGTCGACCATTACTTCTGCCAGAGGTTTCAAAGCTCCAAAATTATATTTTACTTCAAAACTTTTGAAATGTGATTCATGTAAATTATATTAAGCGTTATGTGTATGTTATCTACCGTTAATTTGCGTAAATCAGTTAGAGTTCAGAATAACGAGGGATTCTACAGATTATCTGGCTGAGCCAGTTGAAGTCGAAATAATTGCTTGAGTTCTTGCAATAAACTAGATAATCTGCAGATTTCCTAGGTAATCTGGAAAAAACTAATGCCATAAAACATATTCTTTTTTTTTGAATAAAACATCTTAAATCAATGTTCTTATAGTTGCTGCACGCTATGATGGCCGTTTTGACACGACTGGTTTTGCTCGTTTTCTTTTTTTTGGTGCGCTTAATATTGGACAACGAACTGTTAGACGAATAACTAAAGAAAAATATGGCACATAATACAATAAACTTCAAACACCAAAAAAGAGAAAACGAGCAAAACCAGTCGTATCAAAACGGCCATCATAGCATGCCGCAACTAAAGTTATAAATTATTATGTAAGTATGTACGTGGGAGCGAGCGAAGCGAGCTCGTAGATACGCGCGCCCCGACTCGGTCTCGGACTCGGACAGTAGTTCAGTAGATGTAGTTCCGTAGCGGAACTAAATAAGTTTGTCTACCAAATAAAATGACCTCTGGTGCTTATCTAGTTAATCGCGGTTTGAGTGAATACTTGAAATAAAGACATTAAAACAAATTATGTAGGTAATTAATAAAGTTAAAACAACAATAATAAATAATATAAGTAGTCAGAAATATGAAATAATGAAGGGAAAATAAGAAATTATGCTGACAAGGTTGAAAATTATATGCACCAATTATTTCGTAAGACTATACCTAAATGTATTTTTTATGAAAAACATTACCAGTAGGTATTTATGTAGGAACAGTACCCTTTTTTGTACGCCGGAGCTAGTGGACCGACCGACCAAAACCGCACGGCCGTCTTGGGCCATCACTTATCGAGCGTGCGTGAGGTAGCCTCTAGCATATCTTTCGGTGTGAGGGGTATGCTAGAGATTACAGTACCCAGCTATTGATTTGACACGTCCGTCTCGTCGGAACAAGGAGTGAGAGGTTGACTTAAGATCGACTTAATTCGGTTATGTGTAGCGTCCTCTTTTTCACACAGCTTATGTCTACTGCTTGATATCTTTCAAGAGTAGTCAACACCAAAGCATATCTATCACCATACACAATTTATCAGCAAGTCGTGAAAAGCGGATCGTGTGAAGCCAGCTAAATGCACCGCGCGAAACGCCGCATTTCCATAATTATGAATATTTCTACATGTATCATATCCAACAATATGCATGTTAGTTAAATTAACAAAAATATTCAAATACAAACAGATTCTTGAGAAATAAGTTCATTTTAATAATAATCCTTGGTTGCTAGAGCTAATATCGATAAATTATTCGTAGAAAATTTCATGTATATTTATTTTAATAATTAGTGTAGGAAATACATATCTATTTTTATTACATTATAAAATTATAATTAATTAGACTTGTTAAAATTATTCTAGGTACATATTTATTTCGTAATACTATAGTAATTAATTACCTAAATTAAATCTAAATAGTAACTACAATATTTACACAAAAAGGGAACCGACTAAAACCGCACGCCATCTTAGGTATCAAGTAGCGAGGTGTAAGGTGGCCCAGTAAAGTATTAACCCTCGTACCCCGGCTGACTCTAGCCATCTCTGGTTTCGACCGTCGGGTATGGGAACCACGGCGCCAATACCAATTCTCTGTGCAAGAAAGAGATATTCATCATGATCTTGTCCCCGGTTGTGTCCAAGATTTCACCGCGGAGCCTAGAGACTATTTACACCTTTTCCTCCTTTAGGTCAGGTCAGTAGGCATTGGTCGGTTAGAGTCCGATATATAAACGCCGACGCTGGCTCCGTTGGTACCCGGGTACCCGAGGCGATTTCCATACATAAAAAAAAGAAACAGATCGGCAGCCTGTCTTTGATGGACTCCCAATCCCAAAAGGAAATTATAACTCGAAGGTCTTGTTACGGCTCTCATAAACCATTTCCTTCTGTGTAATAAAATAATACAATATTTCATTCCAGATTTCTAGACGGACGTATGTTTGCAACATGCTCAGATGACACTACAATCGCTCTGTGGGATGTTCGAAATTTGAAAAGGAAAATCCGTTGTCTCCTAGGCCACTCGAAATGGGTGAAAAACATAGAGTTCTCGGTGAAAGACAAACTGCTGGTGACGTCAGGGTTGGACGGGAGCATATATACATGGGACATCAACTCTTATACAGAGTGTAATCTTTTGTACGAGAGGGTGTTTCACACGTCGAGCCTCATGAGGTGCCGGCTGTCGCCCGACGCGAGGCAGATGGTTATGTGCACGACGGGCGGACTTATTGTGATTATACACGATTTGAATTTATCTACATTAGCTCAAGATTTATATGGATTTAAGGTATGTATGCATTTGCAAGTAACGTAATCTGTCTTGTATTTAATTGATGAAAAATACAGATTATAGAGCTTTCCAATTTGTTGAAGTAATTCGAGCCCATGGCCCGCCCTTCTACTCTTGGTTGTCTGGGACACGATAGATCACTGAGCCTTCCTAACTCAGCGTCGACTCTAAGTCTATCTGTGATGCCGGTGTATTTCGATATTTTCCATGAAGCGCCTGCCATCTGACCTCTACTACCAATTGGCGATATCGTAGTTGTGCAGTTAGACTAGTGGGACTTTTGTGGGCTCCAACTACTCGTAACGGCTGCCATGGATGTTCGTATGACAACCGGGACCGACCGAGTGGAAATCATCCATTTTGTCATTATGTAATATTAGATGTTAAACATATCTTTCATTTGCAGCCGAATTTATACCGGTTGATGCAAATGAGCCAGCAACTGATCCCCATAGCCGCGATGTACGACCACCTGTTCGACTCGTCGCGCAAGGTCAACCGCGTGGAGTTCGTGTCGGACTTCCCCGAGGGCAACGACGCAGAAGTCGTCAGCGCGTTGCAGGTACGACGGCGACGTTCAAAGACATTTGTTTGTTGGCATGCGGTAGAACATTTCCCTGGTATTTTAATTTATTGTTCGACAAATTTATCTTTATTTTAATTTTGGACCACTTAGGTGGCAGACAAGCACACGGCCCACCTGATGGCTACCTTGGCCTATGGACGTGTGCAATTTCCTACTTTATATGTATTATTAAATGTGAAAGTATGTTTGTTCTCAATCACGCTCAAACTACTGAACGTTAGTATAGATATGAAATTGTGATCAGGATAACACATTGAAACGCGTTAGCTTAGTGGTTACGGAGTCGGCCTTACGATCGAGAGGTCCCCGGTACGCATCCTGGGCAATTACACTACCGACGTGAACATACTACTAACACAAGCAATTTAGCTTAGCTTGAGAGGCTTGGGGATTACTAGTAAATTCAGTTTCTAATATTCTTTTAAAAACACATAAAAATGTATACTAGAACTCTTTTTCATGTTAAATAATATCTTATCAGGTTGTAAATGTTTTATAGTTCGCTATAAAACGTACCTATAGTTAGTAGTAGATAATAGTCTGTTATTAGTACAAAATCTTATATTTATAAAATTCTCGTGGCAGGTGTTTATTTACAAACTCCTCCGAAACGGCTTTACCGATTCTTATGAAAATTTTCGTGCATATTTAGTAAGTCTGGGAATCGGTCGTAAACTATTTGAAAATCGTTTTAAGATAGAAAAAGCGAATACAGCTTAGGCGGGGCTCGAATCCGCGATCTTTCCCTTACAGGAAGAATACTCTGGCAACTGAGCCACTAAGCCTCCCGCAAAGCTGATCCAAATTCTTCTATACATCTTTCTTACGGCGACGCTCGTAAACTATATTTTATCCCGAGATTAGGTTCTTGTTATGGTTGCCTGTAAGAGATTGCCACCGAGCGATAAGGCCGCCAACTGTACTTACCACGAACCTGTAACATTATGTAACATTGTAAAATCCTTGGTGTACAATAAAGACGTTTTATTATTATTATTCTTGTGAGTCACGGAGCGGGATCAGTATTTCACGCGGGCGGAGCCGCAAGCAACGGCTAGTAATTAAAAAGAATTTATGAATTGTTTCTAGGTACACCCACAGGGATGGAGCGCACTGAGTAGAAACATCAGCCACGACGATAAATCAGAGGTAAACGGCATTCGTTTTATCTTACTAGGCACTATATCCTACTTCCTAGTCGTCCTTCCTAGTATATTATTTAATATTATAAATATAAACATGTGAAAGTTTAGTTTGTTACTCAAGCACGCCAGAATATATTCATGTATCTACTAGCTTTATCCCGTAACTTCATTTACGTTTCCTTTGTTTTTGGATTTTTCACTTTGGCTTTTATGTGATCGACTGCCGTCTGATGCGGCTGCGCCACAGCTTCATCATAAAAGAGGTTGCCCTGAATCCAAAAAATCTTGTTAAGACCCATATCCCCGTAGAATGTTATTATTTATAGTATAATATGTTATGTTAGGTTATGCTTCCTGAATTATACATGACAAACATTGACAGTATAGACATGGTATTTACAACAAATAATTGACGACTGTTCGAAACATTAGGAAAATATTATCTTCAAACTGTCAATTCTTGCATGTTATGCGATGTATAGTATTTTTTTTACGCCGCGTTGTAATTGCCATTACTGTCTCTATAGAGTTTGTATATAGATTAAGATTATAAGATATCGAAAACTATGAACTTCCTATATTTTTAGCAAAGAAACGTTTATTGAATGTGTTGTTATGTGTGGTACAGTGGACGTGCATCCACGATATCCAGCCGCACAACGTGAACCCGGACAAGGACACGAGGGACAGCGAGCCGACCGCGCGCAGGCTGCCGCCGCGCCGCACGCGCCTGCGGGTGTACCGCATGCCGCGCATCAACGTGCCGAGGGCCACGTCAGTACCTGCTTCTTGTTACTATCATACCTAGGCACATACCTCACGCCTCCCCACAGTACCGTACAGCCGGTAATAGTCGAATGAGGGTAGGGCATACCTCACGCCTCCCCCACAGTTTATTACAGGCGGTAACAGTACCCATAGCAAGAAACCTCACTACCTCACCCCCGGCAACTGATGGCCCAAGACGGGCCGTGCGGTTTTGGTCGGTTCGAGTCCGACATACCACCCCCGCTGGCTCCGCCAGAGGCGAGGGAGTATTCGAGGGGTATTCCGCACGAAAAAAAAGTTGGCTGGTCCTTAATGTTGGTGAGTACCACAAATACTGGTCGACCGGGGGGTAGGGCATACCCACGCCTCGCCCTCAGTTTAGTACAGGCGGTAACAGTACCCCTAGCATGAAAAATTATCGTAATCGTAACGTGAACGAATCGAGAGAACGGAGCATTGCTTGTGAAGCCTACGATAGCTTTCGTGCTCGGGGCACAGTCGGCCAAGGAGTTAGGGCGATTGGCAGAAGAATGTATATCTCGGGGCATATATCTTGGGCCGAAAGTGTGCTCAAAATGCGCTCTTTACGGGCAGTACATGTTTCTTAGTTGTATTTGAGAATAGCACGGGATGCTACTGCAGTGGACGAGCGCAAATTCACCAAACATAGATTATTATAAAACAATCCGTGAGCACCAGGGTCTCTTTTGCCTCGCGACTTAGGTTCAAGATAATAGGCTATTTGACAACATTAAAAATATACTACAAATTATGGTCATCCTATTAGAAAATAATGTTAAAAGACCTACGAGACTACAATTTACTCTCAAATATGTGTATTTTATGAGAATTTCAATTATAAAAATGTTATATTTTGTTGATTTATTGTCTATGGCAAAAACGCTCGTGATTGGTCAGAGCTCTGGGTGACGTCATTGCTTTGTCAATATTTACATAATTGTGATTTACATTATTTACGACATCTCTTAATATTGTTTGTTTCGGTGTTATTACTTGCTTTTTCCTTGATTATATCGAGTTTTATGGACATATTTTGTGATTAAGTTCGAAATGGATACAAATTTTGTGCGAGCAGATAACAGCAACTTACCTACAATAGACGCGTTCATGATAGCACTTTTCTTCAAAAACAACGCTGATTTTTATGCTGCTGAACTTAAAAATGTGAAAACAGCAAAGTAAGTATCACTTAGTATCTTTATAGTATATACGTATTCCTTTACAAACGATAATCTGTGATCATTGACATTTTATAAAATCTAATTTTAGGTTATATTGATATAAACTTAAAAATAGTCATGTTTTTATTTTTACTTATGCTATGCTAAGCTGTTTGGGTCTCTTCTTGATAACTGTAACCACATTTTTCGTCTCTTAGGATCGGTGGGAACATAAACAAATAATTTTCCTGGGGTTCTTATAGACGTACTTATACACTGTGGCACTACACAATATTTATATGTATATGCCATTTTTCGCACTAAAATGTTCAGAGAGTAACTTGATAAATAAGAAAATGTTGAATTCAAAGAGAAAACAATATTATACGTAAGAGCGTAAGAGTTGAATTTTATTGAAAATTTGACAGTTGCCAGGCTGCCAGCTGTCAACAAACTATTGTAGGTACTTCTTGATTTGTTTATTTCCTGAGCAGTGACGTCACACGCATCGCCATTTTAAAAAATAGCGTTTTTCGCGCACTTTTGAATATTTAAACTTCATCATTGATTTTTTAACATAATGCATTGTTTTTTTACAGAAATATTAATGTGGTATGTTTTTACTGTAATAAGCAATCATTTAAAACGGTTTTCAAAAATTAGTCAAATAGCCTATTATGTGTACCGAAGTATACTATTACTATTTCCACTGGTGACCAGGTGGATGATTTACCCTTTGTATGTCTATGTGTATACTGTGTACCATACCTTTGCCTTCTGGTCGGTTTTATGATCGAGAGGTCCTGGGTTCGAATCCTGAATTTACAATATCGACGTGAAACCCCATAGCACAAGCAATTTACTTTTAGCTAAATAGCGCGAATACAAACTTATCAAAGCGGAGAGAAAATAAGAAGAAACGACTCCACGGATAAATTTGTCTGATGTCGGAGAAGACTATTGGTTTTAGTTGCATCCGAACATCATCGGCGCAGTTGTAACTTCATGCGAAAAAGTAAAAAGATCAATATTCTAGAAAGAACATTGTATTATGATCATTTTTGACATTTGGCAGATTGACATTGATTTATTACGAGAATTGACTCCTTTTCACATTAATAGTATCGATAATGCCAGTGTCAGCGCACAGAGACAATTGCTCGTAAATTTTGAAAAGCATTGCTTTTTTGGTACTTTACAACAAAACAAAGTCGTTTCATCCATGCCTTTTACTGCCATTAAAATAACATTTGTTATTATTATTTGTTAGAAATATTAATAGCGCGATGCAGAACTTACATTATGACTAGTATATTAAGCTTATTTTATATACTTATCAAAATAGTTTATTCACCAATAAGTATGAATAAAATTATTGATACTTTTGCAAGCGCCTAGTGATTCGCCGAGTAACGATCTGATCAAAAGTGGGTCTCCAGCTCATAGGAATGGGCGTCTTATCACCTCTGTAACCAATCTATATTACATATAACATTATAATGCTGAAGAGTTTGTTTGTATTTGGTTTAACGCGCTTATTTCAGAAACCACTGGTTTGAATTGAAAAATTAGCTAAAGTAATCTTTGTTAATAAGTCCAGGAGATTCTCATTAACAATTAAAAAATTCTGACAAGTGCGAGTCGGACTCGCGCACTGTGGATTCCGTACAAAACTGAATTACGGGACGAACTTATGTTACATGGTATAAACGGCAATAGCTTTTTATTGCATTGTGATTATTTCACGGTTGTAAGTGGTTGTAGACTTGAGTACTTGGTATAAATTTCAACTGGATCCGTCCACATAATTTCGAGAAAAAGGTCTTTATAGACAGACAGACGGACCAGCTACGAAGTGATCCTATAGTTGCGAGCATTTATCTGATACGCAAAAGTAGAAGAAGCGAAAGTTGTGTGCTAGAATCGGAGCAAGTGGAAATATGTGGCCCCCACAGGGAAAGAGGCGTGACTGTTTGTATGTATATGGTTTAAAGGGGGTTTCGAAATATATCACATGCGAAGCCGAGGAGGGTTGACTAGGCCCCCTTTTTTGATCTAGGGTACAATTGGTCAAGTGTCAATTCGTCAAGCGTTTTTTTTTCCCTCCAATTATCGTTCATTGGTCAAGCAGTGAAATAGTGTCGATTCGTCAAGTAGTTCATATGTATCTATTAGTCAAGTCTTTCTTTTGTGCCAATTCGTCAAGTATTCGAAAATTGCTTACTCGTCAAGTGTTCCTTTTTGCGGAAGTTTTTTATCTGGCACTCGGCGGCCGCTGCCGCGGCACGCTCGCTTCGCTCGCTCGCCTCGTGCTTGTTGTGGTCACAGTTCTAACCTAACCCAACCCTGGCGATTCTCGTGATGTAAGAAAACCACTAAGAGTATGTTTCATGCAAAACAATACAAGTAAAATTGAAAAACTCTCAGTCGGCAGGGTTAGGTTAGGTTAGAACTGTGACCACAACAAGCACGAGGCGAGCGAGCGAAGCGAGCGTGCCGCGGCAGCGGCCGCCGAGTACCAGATAAAAAACTTCCGCAAAAAGGAACACTTGACGAGTGAGCAATTTTCGAAGACTTGACGAATTGGCACAAAAGAAAGACTTGACTAATAGATACATATGAACTACTTGACGAATCGACACTATTTCACTGCTTGACCAATGAACGATAATTGGAGGGGAAAAAAAACGCTTGACGAATTGACACTTGACCAATTGTACCCTAGATCCCTTTTTTCTGGGAACAGATGGGGACGGCGTAGTCCCACACCCGAGGGAGCCTTCTACGGCCTGGGTCAGCCAGGGTGAGCGAGGGATATACCAGAGGCTACCTCACCCCCGGCAACTGATGGCCCGAGACGACCGTGCGGCTTTAATCGGTTCGAGTCCGATACAACCAACCCCGCTGGCTCTGGCAGAGGCGAGGGAGGGAGTATTCGAGGGGTATTCTGCACGAAAAAAAAAATGTTGGCTGGTCCTTAATGGTGGTGAGTACCACAAATATTGGCGTACCTGGTTGGCAAATCAGGGTATTAACCCTGATTTTAGTTTTGGGACCTGTAATTGTTTGATATTACCACCTCTAATGTAACCATATTATTATGACGCAGTTTAAATTAAATATACTGGCAGTCAGACGCTAGTACACAAAATCTCGATTACAAATTTGATCTCTAAATTATTCGAAGATAAAATTTGTCTACAGGTCACCTCCCTCCGCCATGCGCTTGCGACGCTATCCTGAGGCAGAGGGAGGGCCCAGCAATGCGCAGTTCGCCGCCGCCCCTATATCAGGTGGCCGCCCGCGCCAACTGGGGGTAAGCTGCACCCCCTTTCTGTTATCTAATTTCAAACATAGCACAAAATATTAACTAAAATCATGTCAACGTTTTATGAAATTGTTTTATACACATGCGTCATTTAGACGAGAAGAGTTTCTCGCCCACAAGATACGATTATCGAAAGTACAAAAAAAAAATTGCTTCGTCTTAGCGCCTTTGCTCCGTTAAGCGGGTGCGGGTGCGGGTCGCGGATGCGCGCGCGGTGCGTCCGCCTGTCCATCGCGTGTGACGGGTATCCGCCTCACGCAGCGCTGCTCTTGTAATAACATGAAACAAGCACGCGAAGCGGACGTCCGCGCCGTGCGCCCGCTAAACACAGCGAAGGCGCTAAACATTCGCAGAAACAATTGCCGCTCGCTCGTTCACGTCTGGCGAGATTTAGTGTCCATCAAGCAATAATCGTATGTAAAATATAGGCGATAATATGTCACTAGCGAATCTCATATAATATAATCGTATAGGCGAGAATATAGTGTTTGCCTGAGTGTAAAAACTTTAATACGATAATCGTATGGTGATTATTGCTAGCGATAGTCGCGTACGATTCTCGAACCGAAACGTGCGAAAACTCTCCCCATCTAAATGACGCCTTAATATTAAAATACTGGAATATTCTCAGGGTCTAACGGGTATTCAGAACGATGTATGGGAAGCAGCTATCACGCTCAAACAACACAGATTAATGCAAGACATGTTTACCAGGTGAGAACGCACTGACTGACTTGAGCATTATAGTATGACCGCGACCACTGTACCGCGCGGGAAAGCGCGATGTAGAGGGGGATGAGGTAAAGAAAGAGCATGAGTCGAGAGCAAGCGAGTTAACGCCGTGAGCGTTGGCGGCGAACTGACCAAATCCGACGGTCGATTGGTCTATACTCCCCCCACCCCTCGTCTTGTCGTGCACATACCCAATACCCAAGGCGCGGTACAGCGGTTATGGGCGGTCTACAATTAAGAATGCTGTCTCTAGTACTGCTTACCGTTTTAAATGGTTTTTGTGGTCGTGTAGTAGTTATTATTTATGTTCTATTTTCTGCACCTGCATCGCACTATTGATATCTTCTAACTATTATTCATATGTCAAGCCTTGCTCGTTCCGGTAGAGGCGGGGAAACCAAACTGCATTTCGTTCTATCCTATGCCTCACGAATTGCCTCCGCTGTCATTTAAACTTTCATGCAAGCCAGGTTAGCATCCATCTGGCCTGCTCTTTTTCTCTTAATAACTGTAATAAGGTATAACTCCGGACACGTATCTTGGACCTAAATCGCAAGACAATCGAGGCTCTGGCGCCCGCGGATTGCTTTGCAATAGTCTGCTTGGTGAATTTGAGTGCGTCCACCACAGTAGCACCCCGTGCTATCCTCAAAAGACACCCAAGAAACGTGTACTGCACGTATAGAGCACATTTTAGGTCCAAGATATGTGTCCGGAATTATAGTTAGTTGTCTTTAATATCAAAACGGAAACTTCTTTAGGTTCTATGAAATAACAACTTATGACGACATACTTTGTTATTGTTAAATAAAATAAAATACATACCTATATAATTTATTGTTATTATGACGACTGTAAAAATAAACATAACATTTTATTCACCCCGGACCCATAGACAAACTTGATAGCTCAACTAGTTGTGCGATCATTTCATATTTCTATAACGATGGACCTGTGGCACAACCATTTTGTGCATCACAGGTTAGGTATAAAGGCCTTAATTTATGTAATGTGCTGTCTGCTCTTTGTGTGCTGTAAATTGTCATAAACAAATTATTCTTGATGTACGAATCATTATCATCTTGTCTTGCTATGTTTCTTCTCCTAAAAAAGGAGTACATAATAAAATTCTACTGGTATATCCGCAGAGGTCAGGTCCGGCGCAACTTCAACATGCAGAGGATAACGGGAGTCAACACAGGGATCACTCCACCGGTCATGCCTCGTCCCAGGACGCAGGATGACGAAACTAGGTATGGATATATTTATAGGTACCTATTTATGTATGGATACACTCACATCTTTCGGTCCCCTGCCCTAGGTGGCAGAGGTAGTGTAGCTGCCATAATAACTTTAATACTCCATTTAATACTCCATTCCATGATGCACAATTATAATTATATGACTTTGGTTATTTATTTATATGAAAATATTATACTTTTAATCCACTTTTGTGATTTGTACAAGAGTAAGGTCTCACAGTTATGTCTGATACAGCAAATATTAAAAAAAGCTAAATTTTCAGACTGTTTATGCTATTGGTCGATGGCACTGGGTGGAACTTGCTACACATATTGAATAAGATATTAGAACTTTTCTGAAGTTTTTTTATTTTTAAACCTGAAGAGTTTCGCCTCACAGCATTCTCAAGGGTTTACAATGACAGTTTTTAGTAAACGGTTTTTAAAAAACCATTTTTATCTGAAACTCGTAGTTTTCAACTAAAAGGTACATTTTGTTCTGTCAGTACGTCACCTTCGACGTCAGGCCGGACACCAGGGTCAGAGTTTCATGGCTCGAGCGAGGGCGAGTGCCCGGCACGCCACCACATACGGCAGAACAAGAACCGATTGCTGTACCACATAGAGGAGACTAACGAAGGAAAAGGGTTTATTAAGGTAATGAAGCTGCTAGCTGTGCACTGCCTAGTGCGAGTTTTTTTCTCACCGGTGACAAGTAAACGGTGATTCGTTTGCGTAAAAAATGTTTCATAATTTTACCTCCAGGTGGCGCTAATTGAATGTCATACAATGATACAAATCACCGTTTACTCGTCCCCGGTTAATGTGAGAAAATCTCACAAAAGCTTGCTCCCAAACTTAGCCTAAGTGGTATACAGAAATGACACGAGTGTTTGAACTGAGTAAGGAACTTATAAGTTATGGATGTCTGTTATTGCTACCAAATATAGCCTATTTCCCAAAGTCTAATCTACCCCTGTACCAAATTCCATCAAAATCAGTTCAGCGACAGGCGTGAAAGCGTAACAGATAGAGTGACTGACTTTCGCATTTATAATATTAGTAAATGAAATGTGGCAATCAATACTGTGTAGCGAGAAGGAAGTCTGAGTCTAAAGATATAATTCTGAAGCCGCCCGCATACGACAACTGCCGATGCATGCCGCATGTTGTCGTATGTGGTCGGCTTCGGAATCATACCTATAAAAGTATGATATGACTTATTTTTGTTGAATGATTCACAGGAGCTGTGTTACTCAGCAGACGGTCGGATCGTGTGCTCGCCGTTCGGCCGCGGGATGAGGTTACTGGCTCTGAATGAGGACTGTAGCGAGCTGTCTAGTTGCGTACAAGAACTCAACGGTGCCAGAGAGATGGTGGAGGTCGGCACGAGCTTCAGTCACCAGGATCTCGTCGTGAGCTCTAAGTTCAGTCCAAGATATCACATGCTCGTCACCGGTTGTCTCGAAGGAAAAATAGTGTGGTACCAACCTTTCAGTGGTGAATCATTGTAAACTATAGAACTCCGGTGAAATGTTACTATTTGATGTGAAATTTTCTTCGTAATTGTCAAGTGTGTGTCGTTTTTGTAAGTATACGTTGTGAATTTGTATATTCGACTGTATCTTGACATTACAACGTTATCAAATCATGTTGCGTTTTTAATTCGCAGTAGGTCGCACAGGCGGTTAGTCTTAATTTTTTGTAAAGACTTGGCCTCGCATTACGTGGTCAGTCTACACTATAAGGCCGCGGTCGCAAAGTCAGCGGCGAGAGCGCGGCAGCGGTACGGCAAACCAAATAGAATTTATAATCTTCTCACTTTTTCTCTCATAAGGTATGATTCCGTAGCCAACCGCATACGGCATCTGCCGACGCATGCAACAGATGCACGTAATTCATTGCGGCTTCTCAATCGTCCCCTTTATCCGTATCGGAGTTTAAAACGTAATGGGTACGCTGTATGTGCTGCATGCGTCTGTCGTCGGAATCATACCTATAGGCTAGTGGCGCCACCGTCGCTGACGTTGTGACCGTGGCCTGTTAGGCGCGGCGCAGACGGTGGGGCGGGCAGGGCCGGGCAATTTCGCCGCGAACGATAGCGCAAAGAGAATCCTATACTACCAACGCACATGAAGGCAAAAAGACCGCGCCTTGGTGCCCGCCGGGCACTGGCGACGCGGCGTGGCAAATCCGTGGCGCTTTGTGTTCGCGGCGCGGACAGTCGCGGGCATCGACGGGCAGACGCGGTCTTTATTACTTCGTGGTCAAAAAGACCGGCCCGCCCCGCCGTTTGCGCCCCGCCTTAGGGTCTGTATGTGAAGGGCTTGCCGAGTGTGTGCCGTATGTTAATATGCGACTAGAAAAGAAAACCGTGACGTGTCGTGTGATTTTGAAACAAACTCTGAAAGTTTCATATTGGACTGTGATAAAACTGACAAATTAGAGATATTTCCACCGAGGAAAGAAGGAAATAGCGGACTGTTGTCTCTACCTACACCAAAGCGAATAAGGCGTAGTTATATGATGGTGATGAGAAGAGGCCGCGATGCGTGAAGTCGGAACTCTTATTGAAACGCCCTGAAGTATCGAAAACTTGCTGTTGTGTACTTTCTATAATATAATATTTTATTAAATCGGATGTGAATTATTAATGTGGATCACACGGCTGTATACACTGTGGCCATTTAAAATATACGTATTTAAATATAGTTAAACCTTCAGCAGGGCAATTTTTTTTAATTGTAATGATAGTTATGATTAAATATAGTTTCATTTAGTATCAAATTATGTCAACTTACGCGTCGATCCTAGGCAGTTAATTGAACGGCTGAATAAGCTAATTGGCTGCGACATATTCATTATATAAAGAATAGGTCGGAATGGCACCACAATGTGAAGTTTACCATATTACATAAGACCGCCGCCGTTGTTCGCTGGTACAAACAGTTTGATCAAATTGGCATGAATGTGGCAAAATTTGTTCCAATTTAATAAGAAAAAAACGAAACCTACTCTCCACCTTGAGGTTGGCAGAATCATCGTACCTATATAACCGATGCAAGGAGCCATTTAAATAAAATAAGAAGAAGAATGAGAAAGAGATCATACTAATGTGATCAAAGTGTTAGAATCAATAAAATTGTTTTGGTCAAATTTCTTGGACGTCTATAGCGCCCATTACATAGTTTGATGTTAAATGAAATTTTAAAGCAATAAGTATGGAATTTCCAATCTTAATCGATAATTTGATGTGCAGCTAAAAGTTTAACCAACAATGCATTTGTCTTAAATAAGTATTTTTTTGCCAGAATTAGCTATAATAGATAATCAATGATCTTATTTCTTTCTATGTTTCACTTGCGCTTGCGTTAAGATTCGGGTGACCGTTTTCCCTCTTTAAAGGGTCCTAGGCAGACACGTAGGCAGATTTGTCTTACTTGTCTGTTAAATACCTACCAAAGATGAGCAAGTCCCCGTCTGCACGTCGGCGGACGCGTCCACCGATGACATCTGCGAATGAATCTGTCTACGTGTAGAGGAGCCCTATGATAAGATCATTGTAGATAGTCATATAAACTATTGTTATTGCTGTTAAGGAATTAAATAATGAGGCTGAATCAACATTTGTCTGTGTGGTTTCTTACTGTTCATATTGTCTCGTAGCCCGTCAATATTCACGACTACGGCTTGCGTCACTAACGCAGCACTAGCTGGAATTTAAATTATTGTAATGGATCAAAATATTTAAGTTTTTAGACTAGTTGACTGAGTGTAAATGTAAAATAGTAAGGAACCGTGTAAATGTAGACGCCTGTAGGCAGGCGCCACAGGTACTTAATAAAGTGTAAGTTGTCATTTATTTGTTTTTTTATTTATTACTTTTCTCGCGGCTCCGTCCGCGTGGAATTCTGATCCTGTTGACGCTGTACATTTTGTTCAGCTGACCTTCCCTCCACAGCTTCGCTCGTGACATATTAGAACCGTTGCACTCCTTTATGCCATAATTATAATGTACTCGTAATTAAAACTTTAAATTACTGCTTCCCTCCTTTGGATAGTAGCGTGATGATATTTAGCCTATGTTACACAATTATAAGGTAGCTTTCAAATGCCAAAAGAATCTAAAATTGATCCAGTAGTTTTTGAGTTTATTCATACAATAATCTTTCTTCTTCATAATATTATACCGCGGTAGCCTAGTGGTATGGGTAATGGACTGCTGAGACGAGGTCTCGGGTTCGATCCCAGGTTTTACCATGGCACACACCAATGACTTTTCGATGCTTTTCGAAGTTATGTGTGTATTTATCGCAAGTTTATAAGTGCCCGGTTAATGGCAATCGGCTCGCCACCTATTACATTGGGACCTAAACATAAACGGCGAAATGTAGGTGCTAGCACCTCTGCCTACCCCTTCGGATATATAGGCATGAGTTTATGTTATGTTATGTTCATAATATTAACATAGATAGATCAATAGTACTTCAGACATTTTAACAAGCATATTATTCAGACTGGTACAATAAAGACCAAACCAACATACAAACCAAAGATAACGATTAAAAAGGTTTATTAACAATTACTCATACATATATCATCTACAGAATCGCGTTAACTTCATACAAAATCTCAGTATAAATATGATTTTCAAGTTATGACAAACTATTACACAACACTTGTGATAAATTAGATATGTCCACCCTCCTTGAGCTTGGCGACGAGCGTGTCGACGTCGGGCAATATAGAGCCGGCCTGTCTGGTGGGAGGGTCCTCTACCGACACTATCTTGATCCTGGCGGCCAGGTCTACGCCTAGGTCCTTAGCTGAGACCTTCTTTAAGGGCTTCTTTTTGGCTTTCTGAAAAAGAGATAAGTTCCATTAAATTAAATGGCCCAATCCCAATTCCGAAAATGGTGTGTTAAATAAGGTAGTAACAAGCTCTAATTATAGAAAGTAATTGTGATTGTCATTGTTTTTGACATTTTGGAGATGAGTTGAGATTATATCGAGACTAGATTTTGAACAAAATTGTAATAATATGAGTGTTGGCCTTCGGATTTCCGATCTTGTTATTCAGAATGTTAGTATGTCCATTTCTTGGCAGCTATCGGCGCGTTTCTCCATGATTTCGCGGTCAGGCCACAACCTCGGCAATTGATGACTAAAACAGCATGCGGTTTTAGTCGGTTCGAGCCCGACAAAACAAACCCCACCGGCTCCACACTTTAAAAAAGAAGCCAAGCCAAAACAGACAAAAACGTGATCTTACCGAATACCGATATTTACATAGAAGTTGTCATGTGTATAAAGCAAGATAGCATACCATAATGTTAGGGAGAGTTGCGTATCTGGGTTCGTTGAGTCGGAGGTCGGCACTGATGACGGCGGGCAACTTCGTCTTGATCACTTCGAGGCCGCCGTCGATCTCCCGGGTTACCGTCAAACCGCCATCTGATTTCTCCACCTGAAAGATTTATTAACTGAATGAAAATTTATTTTCATTGCAGTGGAGACCATCTAATCTATTCTGTTATTAACTATAGATAGATGTTTTATTAGCATGTTTTACTCACTTTGGAAGCAAAGGTGCCCTGTGGCCAGTCTAAGAAAGCCGCAGTCATTTGTGCAGTTTGGTTGGAGTCATCATCAATAGCCTGCAATATAATGTCATAGTCAGATATGGCATGAAAAATCGTTAGCCGGCGTTTTGCAGAATAGAATGATGAGTGTATGGGATTGACACGTATTTTGACTTTATGACAGTCGTGAACATACATCAATCCTACATTGCTCAATCTATTTTATTCTATTTACAAACGTATTGCCACTTGTCTAGAGGGCTGGAAAACAAATAGTTTTGACAAATCAGCTGATGGCTATCACCACAACTGCAGCATGTCTCATCCATTACACATTATTGTGCATGTTCTGTATCATATGGCAACTAAAATGTCAATAAAGTGCCTAATATAAATAGCAGTGGCTTTTGTAAAAATTGGCAATAAGATTACATAGGTACTTAAACATTTATGAGATTATGGTGAAATAATATAAACATTGTGTTGAAAATACAATTACTTTTATTACATCATTATCATCACAAATTATTAATAAAAACTTGAATCCTAATAGGTATTGAAGCCAACTAGAAATATTAACCCATTATGGACTGAGTTTTTTTGAGGTCCCCGATTTTTTTTTCCTCTTAGTATGTTTTTGATTAGGGCCTAATTAACATGATACAAGCATTTAAAATTTGATCTAAGGCTTAGTTCACACGGAATATGCTGGTACCATATGGGATCGCTAGTCTCTTACCGTAGCAACATTCTAATTTTAATATTGGCATTTATTGGTAAACTATTAGGTATATTCTGCAAGAATGAAAATAAAATACACAGTATACGGTAAAAAATGTGTTATTTATTATATTTTTACAATAACATAGTATGGAATTGATAGTTACAGGCAGCACATAGCCCTACATCGCACTTCACGCAATGCTATCTTCTTCGCGATGAGCAATTTTCTAAAGCGCACTTTTCACATTTCCTTCAGAAAATGCAGGTAACTCCTTTGATAGACCTCCTTTCACTCAGGTACGCGCTGGTAGTCTTGCGTTTTTCGGGCAGGTTCATCAACCGATCTATCTGTATCATCACCGGAGCAACTGGAGCTTGATGACTTAGCCCTAGAACTGCTCCACGTCCAGTAACACGTGAACTAATACGACCACGTCCTCGCCCCCAGAAGTATTTTGATCTGAGATCTTGTTTCGAGGCTGAATTTCAGGTGAATATACATTACGTGGTCGACATTCACGACGAGGTCTTTTTCATGTACTTTTCGCTAACAATACCAACAAGGCGCGCTGAGCTGCCGACCACTCAGATTGTTGCTGAATGCACCAGTGTATTCATCTTCTGAATCCTCGTCTAAGCGCACGGCGGGCTCTGAAGCTGCTATGTAGATCTGGTGAAACTCAAGCTCTTTATAATCTTCTAAAATAGCAGCAAAATAGTTTTGTGTATAATCGAATTGCAGCTAAATAACAACAAAAAATAATTTACTTTGGAAAACATTCACATTATGTTTATTGTTACGTATTTATAATGATGTTATAAAAATATAACTACAACATTATACCCTTTTACGACACTAACTTCCAAAAAAGTGAAAAATTCGAAAGCCACGGTAAGCGACTAGCGGTACCATATGGTACCAGCAACTTTAGCAAACCATATTACCGCCATTTTTTTTGAACTGGCCTAATGTAACTGATTCACACAATCGAAGCACTCTTATAGAATATATAATCATAATAAAATGATCGCATAACTACAAAACTAAAGAAATATAGGTACTTACTTGAAAAGCTTATCCATTTTTAGGAAAAAAAATTGACACATCCACTTCTGCAATCAATTACACTCAAATGAAGACAATAACTGTCAAACACCGGTCATCGAATAATAGCGCACACTTTCTCGCTTCGATTGCACCAATTTAAGTGTATCTATCGCATCATCCGTTGGTTCAGGATGACAAAACAAAACGCGCGAAAAAGTGGTACCGTATGGGATCGCTAGTCCATAATGGGTTAAGTACTAACCTGCTTGCCAACAATCACCAAGTCGACTTTTTCGTCTTGAGATAACTTGGCTAATATCTTGGCAACATGCAGGGGCTGTAGAGTCTCATATTCAGCACCAGCCACCTCCACATGGATGGCACGGTCAGCTCCCATTGCAAGAGCTGTCCTTAGGGTTTCCTGGAAGAATAATTACTAGATTAAAACTGTTTACCCAACTCTAGGCAATATCTGAGAGCCCTTTATTGTTGGCAGCAATTTCCCAGGAGAGATACAGAGTATAGGTCTTCTATAATCCAGTCTACAGAAATAAGTGATACTGTGAACATTGTTTTGGGAACATATGATTAATGTGTTTTTTTTTTTATTAATTTTGGTAAAGATCTTATAATAAGGTAAAAAAGACATAATTTTTTTGGAATTTTACTTAATAAAACTATGATATAGACCTGTGCCTGTGCAGGTCCACATGATACAGCAATAACTTCACTGGCAATCTTCTTTTCCTTCAATCTGACTGCTTCCTCTATAGCAATCTCATCAAATGGGTTCATTGAGTGCTTTACACCATCTACGACTACACCAGACTTGTCTGGCTTGACACGGACCTGTAAATTTTATATAAAATATTATGACCTGATACAAATCCTTTTCTACAGTTTTAGGTATATAATGTATTAATATTATCAATTTATATTGTACTAGCTGATGCCTGTTGGAGGAGAGTTATTTTTATTAGGAAAAGCTTGCAACATAAATTGATGACGAAATGTAGCCCTAGCAGTTTAGGTTCTGCATTGATAAATTAATCAGGACAAGTCATTAAATATTGGTGATTACTGCCATTTGCAGAATAAGGGTACACCTAGGATAGATTTTCACTTTATTCAATCTTCGATCTTCTAAATCTATGAGAGAAGTTAACATACTAATTATTGCTTTAAAAATTTTATATAGGTAATATTTAATGAAATTAATGATAATAGTAAGAATCACTCTTGAATAATCTATTGTTACATTAGATTATATAAGTAATTAAATTAGGTTAAGTTAATTGCTTTCATTTAATGACTTAGATTTTTGATTATCAGTTCAAGGCTGTGCTGTGACTGATAACAACACAAAAGTTAACTGTATATTACAAAATATTATATTCTTATGTGTTAATAAATATTTTAATACATTGATATCTCATAGATTATATTAATTACCTTGCATTACAAATCTTTGTTATTATAGTTATGTTTCAGAATAAGTTTCAGCAATGAAATAAATGAAAACAAACTTATGTAGCTATAACCTTTGCACTCTACATAATACTTACTTTGACGGCATAGTCGATAACTCTCTTAACTCCAACTAAAACTCGCGACATTTTTAATGTTTGTGCTAACTATTTGAGCTTAAAACTAGCTGTTAGAGTTAAATTTTAATAAAAACAAATGAAAAACCTCCGTAGTACAAAGTTCAGTTTAATTTTTTAAATTGAAACGTCATACGTCATTTTCATAGAAAGGTTTCGTAGTTTGGCACTAAGTCTTTTGAGTTAAAATCGTAGACGCAGTTTGACTTTGGCTCCTTTATATTACTATACTCTTTGGACAGTTCATTTTTGACATTACTTGTAATTTGCACTTCGGGGTCGAAATTGGTTATGTTATGTGGGGTAATTATATTTTTTGCCGAATCTGCCTCGTACAGCCTCCCTCCCTTTCAAGCCTCCATCTCGAGAGGCGAGCTGAGAACACATCTCACCACCTTTTAGACCTGCTTCTGTTAGGGCACTTCGCCGCACTACACCACAGAACACTTATATCCTAACACTACACTTTGTCCTAAGGCCTGCGCTCATGGAGACCGGAGACCTTTTATATTTAACTAGCTTTTGCCCGCGGCTCCGCCCGCGTGGATGTCGGTTATCGCGACCAAACATAGCCTATGTCCTTTCTCGAGGTCTAATCTACACCTATACCAAATTTCATCAAAATCGGTTCAGTGGTTTAGGCGTGAAAGCGAGACAGACAGACAGACAGAGTTACTTTCGCATTTATAATATTAGTAAGAAAGTAAGGATAAGGATAAAGTACTCTGTGGCGCGGGGTTACTTCACACGAATAAAGTAAACGAATGTAATTTAAGACTAAAACAAAATATATTCTTGAGTTGTTGGGATTCTCCATTTAGGGTTTATTTCCAGTCGCATCCGAAGCTTTCAGCTCGGAGTCTGGGGTCCGCTTTACCCGTCTTAACTACGAATTTGGCTAACCTCGATATTTTCCGTGAAGCGATTGATTGGGATTGGGAATGGACGAAAAACACAATTTGGTAATTCATAATATTTTATTTTTTACCCAGAAAAACTTACATAGGATATCAATACGCTTAAATATAATAATAAGTCTAGTATCACTATTAAAACTTGAATTCTTTGTATTTCTTCGACTGCTTTGAATCTGTATTTTGCTGTCGTTTCCTCTTGTTCTGAAAACAAATAAAAAATATTTATGGTGTATATTATTACTTGTTTATGGTGTACACAATGTACAGAATATTGTATTTTTTTATTTTTTTTTTCGCGGGTTTAGCGAATGAATTATCCATATCCAGTAGGTTGGATGTGGGCTACAGTGTGAGTGTGTGGGTACCTTCTGGCGCGCCACGTGGTCGGCCAGCATGTCAGACAGGTCCTCGTGCGCCTTGGGGCGCGTCTCGCGCAGGTGGCGCTCGTAGCGCGCCGCCACGGCCTCGGGCTCCAGCTCCAGCTCAGACGGGTCCAGCGCCACCTCCACGCCGCCCGCCGCGCCGCCGCCCTCGCTCGCCGTGCCCGCCGCCCCCGCTGGCGCCGCAGGGACGCTGCGTTTGCCTGCCGTACAGTATCAGCGATGATTTTAAAAAGATATATGGCAAAATTACTTGTCTGTCAGACAGACGTTTTCACCTAGAAACAAGTTTAAAACTTGTTTGATACAAAACTTGTAGAAGACTAGTCGAATACTTGTTTTATACATGTACTGAGACTGTCTCAAGCACTTTTTCGTTCACACTGTATATATAGCCAACAAGTTGTAGCTTCTTGTAGCAGTTAACAAGCGTCGAACGTGATATAACAGAAATAAAGGAAGTTCTCACCAGGGTTGGCAGCAGCACTGATATCGTATACGTGTGTGGACGCCATCATGCCCGCTGATATTCCCACACGCCGCTCTGGCAGCACTTGGTACAGGGCTGGAGTATCGCCGCTACAAAGTGTACAATCATGTTAGATACTTGGTACTTTCAAATTGATACAATACTCATTACAGAATAATTTCTAACATAGTATAAGACAATTGTAATATATGGTTAGTCTTATTTTTTTTTAATACTTAGGTGTTGCCAGTCAATAAAAAAACAATTTCAATTTTGCATATCTAAAAAGACTTACGATAAGGTGAATTAGAATAGGTAAGTGGTATGTACTCACCCCTCAATATCACTTTCGACCTTTTTCTTCCTGAGTTCAATAGTGTCGGGGGTCTCCATGCCAGGAGGCACAGAACTGATGCCGAGCGGAGTCACTAGACCCTCGCCAGGAGTCGCCACTCCCGCCGCCACTTCACCCTCACCTGGCTTTTCACCCTCGTCTGATTCCTCTGTGGAATGATAAGCATTTTTAATGAGACTTCTCATATATTCACATTTTGTATTACTGAATGAGAATTGACGCAAGTAGAATACTTGACATTCAGTTTTAAACGCAGTCGTAAAGTAATTAGGCGTTGGATTTCAATTGGTTAACATGGAAAATACAACAGGCGTTTTACCAATTTAAAGCCCGACCTCGCCATATTGCGGTAAACTATTGGAACTAATTTCTTCATATGGTAACAATCTATACAATGTCATTATGATCATCTGTCAGTGTGGTGTCAATTGTGCGTGTTGTTGAGTTTGAGAGCGCTACAAAACTACAAAACTATAGTAATATGCCGAAAACTATTAAAAGCCAGTTAAGAAAAGTAATTTATAATATAACAAAGTATTTGTCGGATAAAAAGTAGGAAGGATTGGACTCTGTTCCTCTAAATAACATCACGGACCTTGTTGTCAACATGACGGGTAGGTACATCATAGAGTACGTGCAATGAAATTGGCCTAAACTACTGATTTTACTGTGACTAATTATTATTCACATTTTTAGGTATATCCCGATCTTCTGTAATAAAAATACGAAGAGAAGGTCAAACGTCAAATGTATTTTCAACGCCTAAGAAAAATAAGCCTAACGCAAAAAAGAAAATCATGCTCGATTATTTTGATCTCTGTGCTGTTAGGCATAAAATACAAGAATTTTATGCAGTCCGAAAAACAATATCGCGTGGTCCCTGTTCTATACATAGTGTAATGTAACTGTATGTCTAACTTGTATTTACCATTCCAAGCAGTAAACTATTATACGGATACTACTGTGTTGTGATTTGTGCCCAGTCCTTGTAAGTCTATAACTCACTTTTGTGAATAATAGCAATGAAAAACATGACAGCCTCCGTGGCGTAGCGGTAGTGAACGCGGCCGCTACGCACTAGGCGCGGGTTCGATCCCCGCTCAGTGCAAATATTTGTGTGCATTAAATATGGGTATTTGCATTGGTCTGGTCGTGCCTCGGAGAGCACGTTAAGCCGTCGGTCCCGGTTGCCATAAGAACATCTATGGCAGTCGTTACGGGTAGTTGGTGCCCTAAAAAGTCCAAAAACAACGGTCTAGCTGCAAAGCTTCGATATCACCTAATGTTAACATTGGGTCGTGGAGGTCAGGTGGCAATCGCTTCACGGAAAATATCGAGGTCTAGCCAAATCTGTAGCTATGACTGGTAAAAGCGGACCCCAGACTCCAAGCTAAAAGCTTCGGATGCGACTGGGAATAACGCTAGGAGGAAGAAGAAGCAATGAAAAAGTCACAGTTTTATATTAGGTGTCATTCCGTGCTTAATTGCGGGGAAATAAAAGCCTGTTCATAAGCAAGTGTGTTGCAAAAATATTTGTACACTTGGCATTTTACATGTGTATCACTATACTTGGTGTTGTCATAATCATAGTGTTTTTGGCGCCCCCAGTACGGGTTTTTTATTTTATTGGTCGGACTTTAAATGCGTCGACTAATACGAACGCGCGTAGTTACGTTTAGTCAAGCCGAATAAGGGCCCTGGTTATTTGGTATACAAAGTTGAGAAACAGATAAAGTATGTATATTTAAATGAAATGATTTTATACCTTCTTCCGATTCTTCCTCAGATTCTGACTCTAGCTCTCCCCACATTGTCCTGTCTATATCTTGATCTTCGACATCCTGTTACAGAAGAAATATCACTTATGAATTTTATATAACCATTCTTGCTACTACATATTATGAATGCGAAAGGTTCAACTTTCGAATGTGGTAGAAATTTTGCACAGAGATAGATTACATTTTATAAAAAAGTTACCTGGGATTTACCTGTAAATTAATTTTAAAATGTAATCAAAAGTAAGCTGTGCTGAGATATTATAAAATCTAAGTTTATTTACATGATAAACAAGCTTGGAAACAAGGTGTTCGGTCAACGATGCTACTCAAGAAAATTATATTATTTAGACTAAGTAAATGTTTGTAAATAGAACAAGGTCGGAGTATTCTCGGTCCGCGTTACGAACGGGTGGTCCATTTGCTAAGGCTAAGCTAGTATTTAATATTTTTAATTTTATGGTATATACAGAATAAATGATTTTTGACTACAAATGCATCCTAGAACATGATATTTACAATAATGTCTTGTGTGTGTACTTGCCCATTTCAGAAATAGATTTTCATTTCGCTAGATGTTTGACATTGGTATCTAAAATTTGTATGGAGGTTACTTACGTCCTGTCCACTACTCTGGTGCCCGAACACGTCTCCGTACAGCGGCTTGCCGGTCTCGTCCACCGGCGGCTTGCCCCAGCCTCCCGCGTGGTAGCCGAACGCGCAGCCCTCGGGGATGGGCGCGTTCAGACCCGGGATCTTCAGGTTGGGGTACGACGGAGGCGGGCCGTAACGTTGTTGGGCGATCAGCCATGGTGGAGGTACCTGTCAACGTAATTTTTTTAATTAAGAATATTAGCAACCGAAATTACTGATATAACCCTCTAATCCTGCCAGCTAAGCTAAATTGTTTGTGTTAGGAGGTTTACAGTAGGGTTTGCCATACATCCCGGTACGCCGGTAAGGTTTGAAGCATGGGGTCCCAGCGCGTCCCGGCCGGTAAGCAAATTGTCCCGGTTTAAAAATCATAGCTTTATATTATAAGGCTAGACTTGGTAAATAGTAATTATACCTTGATTACATAGTATGCTAATTTAAAAATTTAAAAAAATATTGACCTAGATAACTAATACTTTAAGTTAATGTTGGTTTCGTAAAAATATTTTTAAAAAATTATCATAATTAACTTTTTGTAGCGAAAAGCGCCAAAGAACAGAAATCCCGACTTTAGTTTTAAACTTTTAAAATTTTTCTTCAAATGTCCCGGTCTGAGTCCTCACACTTATGGCAACCCTAGTTTACGGCCAGGATTCTAGCCCATGACCTCTCGATCGTAAGGCCGACTCCTTAACCACCAAGCTACCGACGCTTCTCTGTCTATATTATAATATATGGCGTTGGCGCTCAGCTTTGAATAAAACAAAGATTTATTGTACAGATCCCGAAATTGAAGTCGTGTTAAAGAAAAATAGTCAAAGAAATGCTATTGCACTCCACTATTTCAGTACTCCTATATAATTAGGCACGGTTAGCAGTACTACGCTTACCTTATGAGAACCAGGACCGACGGGCATGCCGAGCGCGGTTCTCAACTCCTCCGACAAGTCACCAGGTTTCTTCTCTCTCAGCCGAGTCTCGAACTCTTTACCTTCGTAATACAAGTCACCGTGAATTGTCATACGCGGTTTTGTTTGCCATCTGCGGGACGAAGTTCATTAATACAATTATATAATAAACCAGCCCAGGTCCCAGCTTCACCTGGGAATAAATTAGTAAACTTTCCTTCCGAGCGTTCATCGCCTTTTACCCTCTTAGTAGTGAAATTTTGTAAAAATAGTTATACATATAGATATACATTTACAACGTGTTACAGAAAGGTGTGGTCATATTCGGGGGACGCATTAAGTGTCATATAAATAACATATTGGCGTGGGGCACAAATCCGATTTACTTGCTATGACGTAGAAAAATGCTTTTCTTTTTTATCGACCATTTGTAAACTGGTGAAAATTGCCGATAAACGTACCGCACTACAAAATAACCGGGGCTACAGCACGCTGTTAAGAGCTGTTTACAAATAAACTACCATTTGAACCCGAGTAGGTTTACCAAACGATCTGAATTGGTGAGACAGTCTCAATATCGTCCTACTTGATTTCCAGGTAAGTTAATTTCATGATGTTATCAGGCAAAAAAATTCTGGAGCAGCTTCTAACTTATTAAATAGTCTCAAAATGATAATAAAATTCACTTAATTAATAAGAAAACATTTTTATGTGTCTGAAATCATTCATGCTGAATGTGAGACTGTCTCAAACGCTGCCTTTACTTAAGGTTAACCTACATTCAATACCAGGAGCCGTGGACCACCGAATTTCCAGCCACGCCCATTAATATTATACTATTTAAAATTGGTTCTGTACCCAATTTAAATTTTTTGCATCCATTATTTACCTTTTTTTGCGAAATGTTACGCAAAAATAGAACAATAAGCACATTCAAATACCAGGATAACATAACATGTAAGAGCGATTTCGTCAAAGTTTTTGAAATAACAAATGCTACGGTACCCTAAAATAATTGATAATAAAAACTTTTTCTGCAATCCTGGTAAGATTTACCTTTTTGGACGTGGTTTCTTAGCAACCACGTTGTTTAGTCAGTGTATCTAAAGTTTATAAAAATATTACGAAAAAAAGGGTAAACATAGCTATTCTATCTGAATAAATAGCAAACATAGTATGTCATTTTAAAAACGTATGCCGCATGCCGTGGAGTTTTAAGCATGCTGTGGCGTCATGAACTCTTCAGTACTTGTGTTTGTGAGTGATAGTTAAAACTCCTAGATTCGTGCTCTTGAAGTGATAAATTAGTGCATTAGTGCGTAAATGGTTGTATGTACACTTACCTGATTAGGTATATCACCGCTTCGCTGAAAGTAGACACCGGTATGTGATAATCAAAATATCTCCGATGTATTCGTAAGCTCCATTGTAGGTACCTACACTACACCTCTACGCAGCTGTTCGCCTGATAGCCAAACTACTGTTCGGCTACCAGGCGAACCAGCTGAGTGAACTTATCGCAAAAGGACAAAATACAATAGTGATGTCACCTACCCCGTTTACTAATGTATCGATTAATTTAAGGAATTTTAAAATTTTGTACGATGAATAACGATGCCATCACTTTATTACTATTTGTACTTTAGTCGGTGCACAGGAGTTCCTTATCAGACATGTGTAACGACCCTTTAATATGACCACACCTTTCTGTAACACGTTGTATATCGGACTAAAAGTAACTGTACCTACGAAATTTCATGCTTCTTACTTTTTACTTAAAAAATGATGGATTTTCCATACAACCGTTCATCGCCTATTTTACCCCTTTCATATTGAAATTTCCATTTTTTTTTCTTAGTGTTAGTAGTTAGGAATCAGTCAGTCGGGACAAGTAATTTTATAAGTGTAAATTATCATAGTCATATAACTCTTGTCTTTCTCAAACCGCTCGAGTACCGAATTATACGCAAACCTCGTAGCTGAATTCACACGTGCGTGAGCTATGAGCATCGCGTATTGTACGACAAGCACTCGTAACTTTTTGATTTACTGTTATCAGTGCAGTAGTTTTTGTGTAATACTCGAACAAACAAACAATACATATTGTATGTGTAAAGTTTATAAAGATACTTACGTTCAAATACTGTCAAAGAGACCATGCTTTTCCTGTCTTCTTGCTAAAGGAAGGAAACTTGGAACTCAGTGTTTAAACTGGGTCCCATGTGATCAAAAAATTTAAGAGTTTAATAAACTCACTTTTATAACCACATGTTTATAAAAATGTTTCAATAAATTAGAATTAAGTATGTTCTTTGGTAATTCATCACCAAATCACCTTTTTAAAGAGTGGTAACAAACAATAATAGTACTCCAGTTAACCCTTCATCTAAGCTAAATTCATTCAATTCTTTCGGGTTTGCGGGTCACGCGGCAGTCCCGCAAAGGCAATATAAGCCAAATGAAGGGAAAAGTAAAAAAGAGCGGACCCTGGGCTCCATAGAACGAGATGTCGATGCAACCGAGACTAAAATATGATGATGATGCATTGTAATCTAAGATTTATGTTTTGTGACTGCCTCTGTGGCGTAGCGGTAGTGAACGCGGCTGCTATGCAGGAGGCGCGGGTTCGATCCCCGCTCAGTGCCAATATTTGTATGCATGAATATAAATATTTGCATTGGTCTGGGTGTTTCTATGTATAATAATAATGTATGTATTTACAAAAAAAAAAAAAAGTATCTAAGTATGTATATCCGCATTCTAGATTCCATAACACAAGCTAATTATGCTTACCATGGGTCTAGATAGCGTTGTGTAGAATGTTGTAGAATATTTATTTATTTATGTACTCACTTGAAGAAGGCGTCATGCAGCTTCTGATAATCAATATCAATTTTGCCCAGTTTCGGTCTAGAACGTTCTCGCATCTTAGCTTTGAGCGTCTTCGTCTCTTCCTTGTCTTGTAGGGACGCTCGCATCTCCATGATGCCCGTCTTCTTGATAAAGTCTGGCAAGTCGAATGGCGGCTTTTCTATACCACGCTTGCCTTGGAGATACTGTAGAAAAAAGTCGTTGGTTAAAATCCGCTGACTTATCTAAGGCTAGATTGAATGTAAAGCCCGACCAGTAAAATAAAATACCTCGCCATATTGCGGTAAACTATTGGAACTAATTTCTTCATATGGTAACAATCTATACAATGTCATTATGGTCATCTGTCAGTGTGGTGTCAATTGTGCGTGTTGTTGAGTTTGAGAGCGCTACAAAACTACAAAACTATAGTAATATGCCGAAAACTATTAAAAGCCAGTTAAGAAAAGTAATTTATAATATAACAAAGTCAGGGCCTGATTAACCCTTAGGCTAATTAGGCTGTAGCCTAAGGCGCGAGGATGGGGAGGGCGCGAGAATCGGGGCGGGGCGCGAGGATCGGGGGGCACGCGCTGAAATAGTGCCTTCGCATGCATTATTCATCTAACATCATTGCATCCACCCTACATATTTCAAATAGACACTGAAACTAAATGCGCTATGAACTGATTAATTTTGAGAGTCCCTGATTTTAAGAAATATTAAGAAGTGCGCACAAAACCAACACCGACTCGAATCGAGTCACTCGAATTAAATAGTTTGCATAAAATCACTTTCTATGGCAGCCGCCCCCCCTGGAATTCTGGCAGAAGATGTATGACTCGCGTTAATCACTATAATACTGCATAATCGAGTTATAAACGGGGCCATCTGAGCTGACTTTTAACCCTTGGCGAAATGTTGCATAGTACCTATTATAAGGCAAGTTGTCCGTTCAAAATAAGCAAACCATTTTCAGACGCTTCGTTCGTCTCCCGGCTCTACCTCCTCCACTTCGCATGATCTTGTGCTTGATAGTAGTGAGATTATTCGCACGCGCATTTCACCCTCCACGACGCCCATCCAGGACTTCTTGGGCCTACCCCTTCTATCTGGACCCGGTGGGGGCGCCATTACCATTAGCCTGGCGGTTTTCGTAAAACGTGACCGCACTTTTTTTTATCGTGCGAAAAAACCCCACGGATATCCCTTCGTTCCACCCGTCACCCCCAGGCCCGCGCTCATGGGGGACGGAGATCATTCTGCGACCTCCGACGCCCGAGTTCCGCTCGTCGCGGGCCACGCGGTTTGCGATTCTCGGTGAGCGTGTGCATTGTGTGCAGCGCCGAGTTCTCGCTCGCGTCGCAGTGATGGGACTCGTTGGCTCTTTTTTCGCGATCATAAGTAGATACCACCCGAAGCACCCGTGCCCGGAGATAATCTGCGTCAGCCAGAACGAGAGGCCGCCGTGTGGCCTCTCTAGCCACTCCCCCATGATGAGTCTGACCGCCGCTACTACGGCGCGCCCTGCACGTGGTCGCCCAAGTTGTAGCTCCCACTCCGCCACCATGTCCCTGTGGAACTGGGATCTCACGGTCCGAATTTCTTCAGGTTCAGGATCGTGTCCCCGCTCCCGCAACTCCTTTCGAAACCGATATAGCGCCGAAAGGGTTCTCGCTTCCAGAATCCACGGTGGCGATCTAGCAAGGAGACTCGCTGCTTCAAAGGATATCGTGCGGGGTACCCCCTGATGGCCCTGGAGGCCATTTTCCGCTGTGATTTACGCAGTCGGTCCACGTGCCTAGCCTTTAGGTTCTCCACCCATACTGTTCACCCATATAGAGCCATGGACCACACGACACCCGCGTAGAGTCTCCTGCAGGAGTCCTCCGGGCCCCTCAAATTGGGCAGCAGACGCGTAAAAAGTTAGCTGTGAGCACCAATTTGGGGACTAGACTTCGGAAATGCTCCCCGAAGTGCCACCGACCGTCGAGCATGAGCCCCGGATAGTCATCTGGGGCTTGATGTCGATGGGAGAGTCTCCCACTGTGATGCTGGACCCCGCCGGCGGTGGTCCGCGCCGGGGTCCATGAAAGAACATGGCTTCGGTTTTCTGCGGAGCCACCTCGAGACCTAGCCGCCGGATCCGTTCCACGACTTGGGCAACCAAGGTCGTGGCGTCGCTTCGCGGTGTGTAGCCCCGCTCGCCGTCACTAGCGTGTCGTCCGCATAGCACGTCACGGCGACACCATCCACGAGCTCACTGCGAAGCACCCAGTCGTATCCGATGTTCCATAGGAGAGGCCCCAGGACTGAGCCCTGCGGAACACCGCACGACATCTCTCTCCGATCGACACCAGGCGCGGATCCACTAGGGTGGGCAATATGGGCATGCCCACCACCTTAATAGACCTGTGACGTCACTTTTTTATGGTTTATTGAAAAAAAAAAAAAACAAATGAATCATGAATCACGCGTGATTTGGAACACAGCGTATAGTGCAATAGACGATATACCAGCATTTGTTCACACTGTTACAATATCAGAAATTACACACTATTATTGCGGCTTTTCTAGAGGTCGCACACAGGGCTGTGCTAAAAGTTGCCACCTTCCGACCAATATTGTACCCCACCATCGAACTGTACAAACACTGTAATGTCCTTAACATAAGACAACTATTTATACTACACACAGTTATCTTACAACATCGCAACACACCATATGTGCAACAGACCAAACGTAGGATAGATAAAATCTGTACCTTACCAAAACCTAATTATGAATTTACGAAGAGGTTTTTCTACTACTTAGGATCTTTTCTCTATAATCAAGTCAGCAAAAGTATAAATATTTTTGGCCTGACAGGTCATGAATGTAAGGGCCTGGTACATAATTTTTTAATGACTAAAACGTTTGAAGAAACAGAAAATATGTTGAACACACTAACCTAAATCAATCTCACATCCACAAATCAGAACACTAACACGAACGACCACTAGGTACTCATACATACATACACACACACGCGCACACACACACACACACACGCACACACACACACACACACACGCGCACACACACACACACACACACACACACACACACACACACACACACACGCACACACACACACACACACACACACACACACACACACACACACACACATACACACACACACACACACACGCATGCTTTTATGTAATTAGAAATTGTATCGAGAAACGTAGTGCTTTATGATTGGGTATATCTGCACGTAGTGAATATTGTTAATTTTGTGTTTGTCAACCTAAAGGGGAGAGCAAACTGTTCATCCTTAACACAGGCTATTTCATAGCCTAGCTAGGAGAACAGGATGTCACTCTTTGTAGTCAATTTTGTGAAATATTATTGAAGATATATTACACCTAAGTTCACTCATATGTACTACTTTTTGTCCGATTTAATTTGTCAAATAAATAAATATTAAATATTAAAAATATTTTTGTACGCCTTTTTAAGGAGCATAGGTCTGAGGTGTAAGTACATTCAATCAATCAATCAGTTAGTATATTGCAGTCCACTGCTGGATATAGGCCTCCCCGAATATGTGCCACGTCTGCCGATCCTCCGTCTTCCGCATTCAGTCTGTCCCAGCCACCTTTATCAGGTCGTCAGTCCATCTGCCTAAGGGGCATCGCACCTTTCTTTTTCCTTCTCGCGGTCTCCACCCTAGGACTCGTCTGCTCCAACGGCCATCAGTCCTTCGACAGATGTGGCCAGCCCACTGCCACTTCAGCCTGCTTATTCTGCGGGCTATGTCGGTAACTTTGGTTCTATTTCGGATGACCTCGTTCAAAGAGACTCCAAGGATAGCTCGCTTCATAGCCTGCTGCGCGAATTCTAGGTCATGGACTAACCCCACCTTCAGTGGCCACGTTTAGGCTCCGTAGGTCATAGCAGGCAGGACGCACTGGTCGAAAACCTTTGTTTTGTGGCATTGCGGTAGGGGGGAGGAGAAGACCCGACGTAGTTTGCCAAATGCTGCCCACCCCAGTTGGATCCATCTGGCTATTTCTTTCTTGAAGTTGTTTTTACCGAGCTGGATAACCTGCCCCAGGAGATATATTTTTGAACAACTCTGAGTGTCACCCCTTCAATTGCGATCGATTTGGTACAACATGTTCGTTGAACATAATCATGGTGTTGTCCAAGTTTACACCCAGGCCAACTTGTCGAGAAGCTCCATTCAAGCTGTGCAGCATTTCGCCCAGTTGTTCCAGCGACTAAGCAACTATGACGATGTCGTCGTCGAACCGAAGATGCGAGATGTACTCACCGTGGATGTTGGTACCCCGCCAAAGTCCAATCCAGAGTCTTGAAGACGTCCTCCAATACGTTGGTGAATAGTTTGGGAGATATAACATCTCCCTGTCTCACTCCACGCTGGAGGCTAATGGGTTTCGTCTTCTGGTCTTGGAGTAAGATGGACATTGTGGCAGTGTCATACAAACATCTCAGCATCTCGATGTATCGCCAATCTACACGACACTGAGCTGCAGGGCATCCAGCACTGCCCAGGTTTCGATTGAGTCGAAGGCTTTTTCGTTGTCCACAAACGCCATACACAGCGGCTGATTGTACTCCTGCGTCTTTTCTACAATCTGCCGAACAGTATAGATGTAGTCCACGGTACTATAGCCTTTTCGAAACCCGGCTTGCTCAGGTGGCTGGAACTCGTCGAGCTTATCCGCGAGGTGATTTGTGACGACTCTTGAGAACAACTTATAGACATGGCTCGGGAGTGAGAGAGTCTTATCACCTTTTTTGAAGAACAGTACCACCGCACTCCCGCTCTGTGCTCTAGGTGTTAGCTCTTGCCGGATGATGGAATTAAAGAGACTCGCTAGCTCTTTCAGGATTGTTGCGCCACCTGCTTTCAGCACCTCAGTAGTAATTTCCGTCATCACCATGGCATCTGTTGTTCTTCAGTTGCCTGAGAGCCGACTATTCGACATCTGGTATCTCCTCGGTGTAATGGCGCGTGAGTGGGGCTCTGTCCAGGTGTGTCTCTGCACAGGTCTTCGTTGCTGTGTACCGTCGGTTTACTCATCCGTGCTGCGTATAGCTCAGTAAGTAAGTTTCGTCAGATGGGGCCTTCCCAACTGCTGAGCGAGCACTTTTGACCCCCCTATATCGCTCGATTGTCTCCTGGATGGAGCGAGTGTTGGAGCGTTCAAGGTCGCATCGTATCGGCTTTTTGATTTAAAGTTCGGAAGTCTCAGGAGAGAGCCTGGACTCTTGCTGTTTGCGTTTTCCGGGAAACAATTTTCGAGACACTTCCTGCAATGTTTTGACCACTATGCCGGCCTTCTCGTCAATGCCGCTAGGTTTCCAGCATTGCGAAACGATTTTGAAGTTCCAGTTGGAACTTTTCGGACCCTAGAGCTACGAGTATAATCATTCGGAATCTTTCAGCCTTTATGTTGATATTTAGAGAGCATCGGATAAGTTGGTGATCGCTTTCAGTTTGAAACTTGTTGATCACAAAGACATCTCTAAATATGTGCGTAACTACTGTCCATTATGAAAAAGTCTGTCTCGTTCCTTATCGCAGAGTCCCGGCGTTACCAAGTCCACTTCCTGTTGGGGTTTTATCTTAAAGGAACTATTAATGAAAGCTACTCGAGGAAGCTGACTAGCATTTGCCCCTGCGATTTCTGCACCCCACTCCTTAGGGTTTGATTTCCGTCTCACCGCGTTCAATTCAACAGATCAATGTGAGATCAACACCGCCGAAGACACCCCCCCCCCCCCCGGGCGTATTTAACATGCTTGACATGAGTTCGCACTACGACTCGCACTTGACCAATCTTCAGGTACCTGTGCCCACAACCTAGTTCCGCGTCTGGATCCGCGCCTGATCGACACCGGTCGTACTTGGGTAGATGACGGAACGTGACCGCACTAGCGAAGGCGACTTTCTTGCCATTTATCTGCTATGTCACAGACATGAGGGCTGCAGTGGATGCGAGAGTTCCTCTCGCAGTCTTTACGCGTGTCTCCGCACATCCACCGCAGCATTTTCATGTCCGTCACACGTAGTTCCTGCTTATGTCGCTCCAGCAGCGGTCACGCTTCACTGCACTGTAAAAGGACATGATCGTTTTATAGACCTGTCCCTTCAATCTAAATAGCATTTTAGGGTTGCATATGACGACAGTCGTTTTCAGCTTGACCTACGCGGCGGCAAAACGTGCCTTGATGTCGTAATTTATTTCACCAGTTACGTGAAGTCAGGTACCTAATCAACCTGGTTCAGGTGTGAGATCCGTTGAGTTTAACGCCAAGTATTATATCTTCTCCATATAATATAGTCTAAAGCGCTTCCTTCCACACTTTCACACGTTGCACGAATCTGCTCCTATCCGTGTCCATCAGCGCAATATCATCACCATTAAGGATACATGAACATCCTGATGTTGAAGAGTGAAGTAGTAAGTAAGGATTAAGGAAGGATCCTTGGTGTACCACGACAGTGATGGATCCGGTTTTCATGTCCGACAGGGATCCGATCCACGTAACCGGAATCGTGGTATATGTCTCGGATGGTGTCAATGTAAGCCTCTGGAACGCCTTTAGACCGCAGTGGCCACAAGATCATCGCACGAGGAATAGGCAATGTGGAGGCGTATTTTTCGCCTTGTCATCATCATCATCATTTCAGCCATAGGAAGTCCACTGCTGGACATAGGCCTCCCCTATAGATTTCCAATAAGACCGGTTGGAAGCGGCTCGCATCCAGCACGTTCCCGCAGTCTGTCCACCTTGTGGGTGGACGTCCTACGCTGCGCTTGCCGATACGTGGCCTCCACTCGAGAACTTTTCGACCCCATCGGTCATCAGTCACTGCCATTTCAACTTGCTAATCCGCTGGGCTATGTCGGTAATCTTGGTTCTTCTACGGATCTCCTCGTTTCTGATTCGATCTCGCAGAGAGGCTCCGAGTATAGCCCTCTCCATAGCTCGTTGGGCTACTTTGCGCTTACTCATAGTGAGGGACCACGTTTCAGTGCCATAAGTCATCACTGGTAACACACACTGGTCGAAAACTTTCGACTTGAGACACTGAGGTATGTCGGACGAGAAGATATTACGCAATTTTCCGAACGCTGCCCATTCGGCGACTGACCTCTTTCTTGAAGTCGGACCTACCTAACTGGACTACTTGTCCTAGGTAGACGTACGAGTCAACAACTTTAAGAACCGAGCTCTCAACAGATATTGGGGTGGGTACAACATGGGCATTACACATAACCTTCATCTTGTCCATGTTCATTTTAAGACCCACCTGTTGAGAAACTCGGTTGAGGCCTTCGAGCATCGTGTTGAGATCTTCCATCGATTCTGCCATGACTACAATATCGTCGGCAAACCGGAGATGAGTGATGTATTCGCCATTAATATTGATGCCGAATCCTTTCCATTCCATTTCATTCCATTTTCGCCTTGTATTTCTCCGCAAATCCTTAGGGCACACGTCGGATCCATGGTCCCGTGACTGGAACGAAACTCATACTGACACTCCGTGAGTGCACTGTCCTGTCAGATCCGGGAGTCGATTATCCTCTGGTAGAGTTTCATAGTGTGAAACATTACCTTTAAAACGCGATCGCTGCCGTACTCCTGCGCCAATCCCTTGCCATTGAAAACTGGTGGATATTACTCAACCTCCACTAACTCGGGATCTTAAAAAACTCCTAAACGAATCTAGATAAATCCATAGAGTTTGGGCTCATTTGTGTAGTCTATTTAAATTGTATTCAGGGTCAGAAAATGGAATCAGGAGGTGGCCATAGGAACTCCTAAACTACACAAGATAAATTCAATCAATATGGGCCCATTTGTTTTGACATAAAAAACTGTCTTTTGTTCTATTCATGACTGTCAGGTTTTTAAGATGGAGTAGAAAAGTGGCTGTAGTAACTATTGAACTAAAGAAGATAAGCTTATCGAGATTGGGCTTATTTGTGATGTCTTGGAAAATTATTTGATGTTTACTATGGCACCTTGGAGCTGGTCTGATGATGGACAAAAAAAGGTGCTTTGCCTTTATATACCTACAGTCAGCTAAAAAAATTGTTTGCCAAATTGTTTGAATATGACCCATGTTAAAATTTTCACACTTGTGAACAAAGTCAAAACGGCTATACTACTCTGACCAGAACGGTAGACACACTTGATGAGGGCGCGTCTTCAAAATTAGCCTAGGGCGGTCAGAACTCTTGATCAGTCCCTGAACAAAGTATTTGTCGGATAAAAAGTAGGAAGGATTGGACTCTGTTCCTCTAAATAACATCACGGACCTTGTTGTCAACATGACAGGTAGGTACATCATAGAGTACGTGCAATGAAATTGGCCTAAACTACTGATTTTACTGTGACTAATTATTATTCACATTTTTAGGTATATCCCGATCTTCTGTAATAAAAATACGAAGAGAAGGTCAAACGTCAAATGTATTTTCTACGCCTAAGAAAAATAAGCCTAACGCAAAAAAGAAAATCATGCTCGATTATTTTGATCTCTGTGCTGTTAGGCATAAAATACAAGAATTTTATGCAGTCCGAAAAACAATATCGCGTGGTCCCTGTTCTATACATAGTGTAATGTAACTGTATGTTTAACTTGTATTTACCATTCCAAGCAGTAAACTATTATACGGATACTACTGTGTTGTGATTTGTGCCCAGTCCTTGTAAGTCTATAACTCACTTTTGTGAATAATAGCAATGAAAAACATGACAGCCTCCGTGGCGTAGCGGTAGTGAACGCGGCCGCTACGCACTAGGCGCGGGTTCGATCTCCGCTCAGTGCAAATATTTGTGTGCATTAAATATGGGTATTCGCATTGGTCTGGTCGTGCCTCGGAGAGCACGTTAAGCCGTCGGTCCCGGTTGCCATAAGAACATCTATGGCAGTCGTTACGGGTAGTTGGTGCCCTAAATAAATAATAAATAAATAAATAAATATTGTAGGACATTCTACACAACGCTATCTAGACCCAAAGTAAGCATAGCTTAACTAGTTTGTGTCATGGGTTCTAGAATGCGGATAAACATACTTAGATACATTTTTTTTTTGTAAATACATACATATTATACATAGAAACACCCAGACCAATGCAAATATTCATATTTCATGCACACAAATATTTGCACTGAGCGGGGATCGAACCCGCGCCTCCTGCGTAGCGGCCGCGTTCACTAGCGCCGGTCTAGCTGCAAAGCTTCGATATCACCTAATGTTAACATTGGGTCGTGGAGGTCAGGTGGCAATCGCTTCACGGAAAATATCGAGGTCTAGCCAAATCTGTAGCTATGACTGGTAAAAGCGGACCCCAGACTCCAAGCTGAAAGCTTCGGATGCGACTGGGAATAACGCTAGGAGGAAGAAGAAGCAATGAAAAAGTCACAGTTTTATATTAGGTGTCATTCCGTGCTTAATTGCGGGGAAATAAAAGCCTGTTCATAAGCAAGTGTGTTGAAAAAATATTTGTATACTTGGCATTTAACATGTGTATCACTATACTTGGTGTTGTCATAATCATAGTGTTTTTGGCGCCCCCAGTACAGGTTTTTTATTTTATTGGTCGGACTTTACGTATAATTAGAAGGAAGGAACAGCGCAATAAAGGCGTTCGCTGCGTTGAGTGGGTCTGTTTCGTACAAATATTTAAGCAGCGCTGCCTTACGCAAGTTCCCCTTTTTATTCGCGACGTAAGCCAGGTCGAGAATGCATTGTACAAGATAGAAAACGGAAAATTAGATGGACGAAAACAGATTTATGAGGGGAGTGTGAACGGGTAATCTGATAAAGCTAAGGGGGATGACAAAATTGTAGCGACTGAATGATAAGATGATGTCTCTGCGTACTACTACTATTTTACAACATTGTTCTTAAAATGTCGATATTAAAAGCTATGTAATGTAACGAAAGTTTTATTATAATTGAACTCTTAAGATATGATTCCGTAGCCGAACGCATACGACAACTGCCGACGCACGCAGCACATGCGCGTAATTCATTGCGGCTTCTCAACGGTCCCCTTTATCCGTATCGGAGTTTGACAAGTAATGGATACGCTGTATGTGCTGCATGCTGTTGTCGAATGCGGTAAGCTACGGAATCATACCTTTAGTATGTTCCACTGGTTCCACAGAAATCAAGCTAAATCGTTTTTTTTTTCAAATAGAGTGATATGTGACTTGTAAAAATTTACCTTTCTCTTGTAACACCAATGGCGGGGTACTTGAACAGTGTTTCTGTGTGCCTTCAACTGCACCAACAACTTGGGATCCCGAGCTGTGACGTCATACATTTCCACCACGTCAGGCCTCGACACCAACTGCTTCAGTTCAGCGACGGATAACCGAGACAACTTCTTCAGTTTGCGCTTTGATAGCCGCTCTTTTTCATCTGCTGCATTTTTCTGTAAATCATAATATATTTGAAAAATATTCTAGTACATATTGCAACACTTCATGTCCGTGATTTCGCAAATAAAGTGCAGGAGAGTCGGCCTCGCCGGTACGGCCACATTTGGCGGCAACCGACAGGCTTAGTGGATAACAAATGTCTGGCATTTTATGGAGAACTAACGCTTCATCAAAGAACTAACGGTTCTTAAGACAGTTTCTTTGTATAGTACCTACTATGGTTTCGGATCTCCACATACTGATCCAGTTAATAAAGATCCTATTTTGTTGAAAAGTTTGAGACATTATTTCGTTTCTAGTGATGCTTGGTTAATATGATGAAACAATGGTGGGAGGAATCCATACTAATCCATATTAATATTATAAATGCGAAAGTAACTGTCTCTGTCTGTTATTCTTTCACGCCTAAACCACTGAACCGATTTTAGATGAAATTTGGTACAGAGATAGATTAGACCTTGGGAAAGGACATAGGTTATGTTTGGTCGCGATAACCGACAACCACGCGGCCGGCGCCACGAACAATAGCTAGTATACTATGTTTTCTTTTACCTCCACAGCTTCTTCATCAGCTGCAAACTGATCCTGGATCTTCTCCATAGGCTTGGAGGGTTTGGGGGCATCTTTGTCCTCCTCCTTGATGGCCTCATCTTTCTTCTCAGATATCTTGAACGACTCTAGGATACGATGGAACTGACGGTACATTGGCTCAAGCTCATGGAACTGAATGGATTCTTGGACATACCTGTGAAAAGAATTTAAAATGTATTTCTGGTTGATATAATTTATATATTATAATAGTTACTGGTATATATTTTGGGCCCTTGGTCTCACTACCATGGACGCGAAGACCGTGCGAAATGGGGGAGGAGGAGCCGGACGGTGGACCCTGAGCTCCGAGGATATCTTGGCCACGAATGCAATCAGGAAAATGCGTTTTTATGATGATGATCTTGAGCCCAAGTGGCAAATGAAACGAGAGATTGATGCATGCCGATTCGTTTGATATTATCTAAGATTTTTGGATTTGGTAGATCATACAATGCTTTATACCTGTGCTACACTTGATGAAAATTCCGTTGTGGATCTGCCGATCTTTATACTGAACATTAGCAAAATTGTTGCTGTTACGTATTAAAATAAGAATGGAATTTAATCAAGACGTTCTATGTCTTTCTTTTTTCTCATAGTGAGATCTCAATAGCTATCTACAGAATGTTTAGTAACAAAACATACTCAATTTCGGCCTCCTTTTCATTTTCTTTGTCGCTAGACTTCTTGCTCTCATCCTGACTAGACACTGCTTCACCATTTTCTTTTTTCTTAGCTTGTTCCCGCCTTTTTTGTTTAGCTTCCTTCTTCTTCTTTTTCTTTCTTTTGTTTTTGGTTGCTTTGTTTGCTTGAGCCTAAAATATAGTAATTCATTAAATAGAAGTAGTAGGTAGCATTAGTCTAATGGAATTCATGTTAATACTATTTCAGATGTATAATATTATATTATGTAGGATCATAATAGTATACAGCAGTGATGGCTGTACACCAGGTGTGTAAAATAAGCACAAAGTAGGACAATGATTAGTTCACTGAACAACTATTAAAATATAATATAATACACTTTTTAACAGATTCTATTGCTGTGCTCCATGAGCAGGGGTCAATAAGTCTCTGTGGCCATGGTTACTGACAGGCAACTGAAACTTCAGGATCTATGAAATGTACAAAATAACACCATTTCTCTTAAAGTTCCAACAATATGAAAAATGAATTTAGCTAGTTCATAAATGCTTCCACAAGTCAGATATTTGCCTCTACAACCATACTATGTATAGGAGTTACACATGTATTTTTCTCACCAGGATGTTAAAAATACTATTACATCTAACCTCTCAAATATCAACCGGTGCCCGGGCACCGCGAGTGTTAGGTGAGAGTTTGTTAACGTGGGTAGACTGGTTAAAATGTGGACCAGATTTAGGTACGAACCTCTTGTTTGGAGATAATAGGAGGAAGTGGTGCATCAGGAATGTTGTCATCGTCTGAGTCACCTTCATCTTCAACATCATACTCTGTGCTGATCACCGGTGCTGGAGGAGCTTCCGGTGGTCGATCTCGTTCTGGAAAGTTATAATCACTTAAACTGAGAATCCTACTCACATGCTGCCAAATTAGGAGTAATACTGTCAGAGATACAAAATTATATATAAAGTTGTGACCTAGTATTTACACCTTAGTGTGGAAGGAAGTTGAAAATTCTAAAATTACAGCCTTGCCAATTATGAAGTTATTGGAAAGCTTAGTTACAGAATGTTTAGTATTTGTCAATTCATTATTTATGATGACTTAAATCTTAAATGTTTCCCTGAATATTTTGCTCAGCCTAATCAGGGCACCAACTAAAAACCATGCAATATAAAAAATGTGATTCATCATTTCTTGTAGGTTTTATTGCAAAATGATTTAAGTAGACTACATGCAATCTTTAGTAGATTAAAGGAAAAGAATCCAATTTACCTTTTTGCCCCTCATCTTGATCACCTAATGCAGCTTGTCTTTGATCTTTATAAGCTAGAGCTTCTTCTAAAGCCTTGGGCAACACAACACCACCAACAGTAGCTGGCTTATTTCTAAACTCCTCAGGAGTGTCAATCTTCATAGTCAACAATGATGGCAAAGACGATGGTGGGCCTTGCATGCCTGAATCATCTCCTTCTGTCTCATCTTCGTCACCTTCATCTTGATGATCTTCCCATCCTGGTGGTCCATCCTGTCTACCCCAGCCCGGAGGGCCTTGACCCTCCCAACCCATTGGAGGCATATTAGGCGGAGGCCCCATTCCGGGTGGAACCATATCCATACCCTGATTACCAAAATTGCCTTTCATATTAGCTCCACGCATCATGTTTGGTGGCATCCTTGGCGGTCCCATGCCAGGAGGACCCATTGGAGGCCCCATTCCCATGCCTGGAGGACCCATTCCTGGAGGTGGTGGGCCCATTCCCATCATACCTGGAGGACCCATACCGGGTGGCATATTCGGCGGCCCCGGAGGCATATTTGGCGGTCCTGGAGGCATATTAGGAGGTCCAGGAGGCATACTAGGAGGCCCAGGTGGCATATTTGGTGGACCCGGTGGCATGCTTGGAGGTCCACTGGATGGACTAACAGGAGGTAGAGTTCCAGGTGGTCCCATCGGCGGTGGAGGCATATTGCCGGGTCCCATAGCGCCCGGGGGCTGTGGTATTGGGGGAAAGCTTGGCATCCCCGGCGGACCTAATGAACCATTGTTGCTAGGCGGCCCCGTGCCTGGTGGCCCGTCCATATTTATGAAGCTTGAAACAACTTATATTCACGCCACTAATACACAGAAGATTTCACCCAATAAATATAGTAATAAATTAAATAGTTTAGTTTATTGACACAACAGCGCAACGCATAGGTTATAATACCACAGATATTATACTGAATTGAATGAATGAGTGAATTGCAATGACCTGAATTGCACAGATTAACTTCAAATTCACTAATCCTGTTTCGAAACCAAACGCTCTTTTGACAAAAAAGGGTAAATCAGGGTAAATTGACATCCGGTCCAGTCGAGCCAGGTGTTTAAATAATAATAATCTCGATTGTAGAATCCTAGATGACTATATTTTAAGCACCTTGGCTTTTAGCTCACTTGGCACAATTTAAAAAGAGCATGGTCGTGGGATCACTGCGATTCAATATTATTTAAACGATTATACCATTGTATTATAATAAGTGTGTATCTCAGGATGTAGGATGTATTGGGCTCCTACCAAACACCTCCTATTTATTACTATACTCTTTGCCAAACACTAACCAATCAAATATTTACTGACAAGGGTCTAAAGCAGGCTTTCGTTATATAGAGGGTCAGGCGCGGTCGCAGCTTCACATTTTGGGGGGGGTCACTTACCTAAGTGCGGCAATTACCCCCCCCCCCCCTCCCCCCTCCCGTACTCGAACTATGTCGGGCTCCATTCGACTAAAATTAAGAGTCTCTGTGGCGTGGTGGTAGTGAATTCGACTGCTGTAGGAGGTACGGGTTCGATTCTCGCTTAGCGCAAATATTTGCATACATGGATCTGTCTATTTGCATTTGCCTGATGTTTGTATGCCTGTTAACTCGGACACCAATGGCATTAAGCCCAAGCCGATGGGAATGGTTATGTCGGACTCAAACCAACTATAATTGCACACCGTCTTGGGATGGATCATTATTTGCCGAGTTTGAGATGGCCACTGGCATATCCCTCGGTGTCCCCATCTTGTCCCGGGCTCTACCTGTCACCCCTAACGCTTATGAAAAAGCCTCCGACGCCCGAGTCGCCTTCGCGCATTGCGGACTATGCGGGACGGAAGGGACCTGAGTCTTCTCTGTCCCCGCTCCCCCACCTCTTTCTCGAGCATTACTTACTTGTTTGCAGAAGGAAGCGGCGGCACCCCACACACTCGCACTCTGCAACATCACTGTGAGTGAGGCACGTGCTGAGGGAGACAACTTCCAACCCCAGGGCCGCCACAAAGATCTGCCTCGGTGTTTTCCACGCCGTGCATTCAGTCAGTGTGGGCAGCCCCGTGTCCTCGCTTGCATCACAGTGATGACACTCAGGCGTTGGCTCCTTCTGGATCCGACGTAGGTGACTCCCGAAACACACGGTGATCACCTCTGTCAGCCGGTACAAGAGGCACCCGTGAGGCCTCTCTAGTCAATCCTCCATGATGTGTTTTACCGCCGCTATCACGACGTGCCTTGTGTTTGGTTGCCGAAGTTGTAACTTCCATTCCTCCACCACGTCCAGGCGGCGCTGGGACTTCACTGCCTCGATTTCTCGAGGCTCGGGTTCATGTCAGTGGGGACATCCGCGCCGCCCTTTGGTACCTGTATTGCACCGAAAAGGCTCTCGCCTCCAGGTACCACAGTAGGGTTCCGCCAAGGAGACTCGACACCTTGAAAGAGATCGTGCGGTACCCTCTGAAGACCTAGTTGGCCATCTTCTTGCCCCCCTCAAGTTGGACAGCCTCGCGCTATGAGGTTGGTTCCCTAGGTGGCGCGCGCTGAGGTCCATAAAAGAACATGGCCTCGGTTTTATGCAGGACCATGGGCTATCGTTATGGGCAACCGCGGTCGTGCCTTTCAGGGTCGCTTCGCGCTGTGTAGCAACGCATGCCATGACTGGCGTGTCATCCGTATAGCACGTGACGGTGACACCGTCCTCGAGCTCACCGCGAACACCCAGACGTATCCGATGGAGTATACCGCAGGAGCGGGCGCAGAACCAATCCCTGCGCAAAACAGCACGATATCTCTCGCCAGCCGAGGCCGGATGCGGTTGGGTAGCTGACGGGTCTCTACATCGGTTACGCGGGCTATGCGGCGAGGGTGGAGAGGCACTTCATAACTCGTGATACATGAGCGTCTCCTTAATGCAACTCGAGGGCAAAGTGTTGAATGCGTTGGCGATGTCCAAAGAAACCACCGACATCACCTGGCTCACAAGTGGGCATCTACAGTCCACAGTGGAGCGTCTCTGGCGGAATTCATATTGACCACCCGCCAGGTTGCTCGACGAGGCGCTTTGCAATAACTCTTTCAAAGAGCTTTCTCACCTCGTCAGGCAACACTATAGGTCGGTAGGCGGACGGCAAATCCACCGGATTTGCCGTCGCTTTCGTATGAGGACCAGTCTTTAATAACAATTTTGGAAACTAGCGCTTGATCGTCGTCGCCTAAAGCTAGCTCAGCCCGGAGTGCCGCGGTTCGGCCGTAAGCTTATGAACCACCAGCTTTAATTCTATCCAACTGACCTCGGACAGGTCGTCCTCATCCACGCTTGGCGCCATAGGGCTTCGATTGTGCCTTGTTGCCTCGTAGTTGTAAACAATCCTTCAGCATTTTACCGTTTACGTAGCAAAACGTTCGTATCTTGAGTATTTTAATGCTACCTAAATTACAATTTTACCAATTGTTTACCTGTAAAAGACGCGACAAGGGATTAAATATTGGAATATAATTGCTTTGCAAATTTTATGAAGACCTTTCAATTTGACGTGCTGGGTTTTGGGGGGGGGGTCATGTCCCCTGTGACCCCCCCCCCTCGGACCGCGCCTGTAGAGGGTTAGACAGAAGTAGCTAGTCGCTCCCAATAAGGTCAAACAAACCAGTATAGTAGAGCGGACGTTGAGTTCCAAACAAATAAAGTGCAAGTTTGAGATACCTACAGCTGGTATAATACCTATTTTTAATCACATGGAGATGCTTCCAATAGTTTTTGAGCGTGAAGTATTGTATAATCTAGGGAAGTACAGTTACCGGCAAATAGTTTGACCGCAGTCATCATTCTCTGAGCCTTTTCCCAGTCTAGTCTGTGATGTGGCTGAACTTCGATATTTTCCGTGAAGCGAGGAAGCGACTGCCACCGACCTTATCGAAGATCTGTAGTTAGGTACTTTGTAGGACTCGAACTACTAATACAAATAGCTAGCAGGGCCTCTTTTCTCTCGTGACTTAGGGTCAAGATGTATGCCGGGAACTATAAATTTACGACTGAACACATCGCACGGTTCAGTGCTGGGTGCTGCGCCCACACGAGCGAACTTATTACGGAGCGCACCAAGTTCGGTGTGCAAAACGATTGAACCAACCGCACCGTCAATAATAATAATAATGTGCGGTGGACGATCAGTTAGGGCTTTTAACGTACGTAGTAAGAGCTAGGAGTTGTCTATCGATTAGGAATAGGATCCATCAATAAAACAATTAACATAGAGGCAGTGACTTTGTATTACTTTTACTAATTGCACCCTTGCTGGTTTTGTTTAAATAATTTAAGGTAAAAAAAACATGGTTTAACAATGTTTTTCTAACTATAAGGGTCCGTTTAGATCGGGTGGAAAAACGCTCGCGTATGTTCGAACTTGTTCTTACCCACCATTCACACTTAGCGCAAATAGCTCACGGTTACTCGAACAGTCTCGCGTACGTTCAATCATCTCGTGGTTAAAATCAGTACGCCCAATTGCAATAGTATACCTAGACGTAATATTCTGTTAAAAAAATATCAACGGGAATTTAGTAGTCATCCCACTGTCAGCTGAAGAAGAGAAAAATAGGAGCAAAATAATTAGAATTAGACGCCTAGAATTAAAAGGGACGTCGCACGCATGTTAGAACATAATCGAGCAGTCGCGTGTGCGCTCACACAGACGCGTAGAGGACGTTCGAGCACGCGCTACAAGTTATTGAATAAGATTTTAATGTTACACACTATTGGCAGCTTTGTCTAAACGGAATAAGGTTGATATTTAATGACTACTTAGAAACGGCTCATGCATTTTTCCGCCTGATCTAAACTGACCCTAATTAGAACATGTGACTTTATTCACTAAATTACTAGGTAATCAAAAACTCAATATTATAATTTTCGAGCATAATCACAATAATTAGCATGTTCAATTTACTAATTTACATTATTAAAAAAGTCTAAATTAAATGTCAGTTCACATTGATTTTACTTATAATACTACTTCATGACAAAATAAACTTCATAATACTTATGCTAAACATTTGTTCACCAGTTTATTTGCTGAGCAGGCACTGGTGGTGGTGGAATTTCATTTGATTTCAGTGCTGTCTGAAGATACACTTCCAACCTGGTTTTGGGTCCACCTTCATCAATATTCTCTAATATTTTAAGATACTGTGAACCTGTTAGTATTAGAATTTTTCTGAATTGTATGCCATAGAGCTTATGACACGTAGATCCACACATAATATAAAAATCATGGAGTAAAGTGGCAGATATGTCAGGCTCAGCCTTCAGATTTACAAATGAGGCAAGCCACCGCCATGCATACTGCAGACCAAGTGGATGAGGTGCATTTAAAAACTTGGGCATCTTAGCTGTCCATATAGCACAGTGTAGTCTAAAAATACCAGACATTCTCTTCAGAAACTTGTCTTGTTTCTCTACAACACCTTCATCATTGTATGTGTAGCCTCTTGATAAGTAGAATTCTTTGTCAGTCTGTCCTTCTTTTTGTGGTAGAAACATAGGCACAAGATAAGGGCACATTCGATGGAAATAAGCTTCAACTAATTTACCAAAATGAGGAAACTGTGCCCACAGGGCCACAGCAACAGCTGCAAGAGGGTATGCTGCTTCTGTGTTACTAGACACTAAAAGATCTCCTTGCCTAACTATCTTCTTTGCTAACAAAGCTGTACAGTATGCTAAACCTTGAGGGTGCTGTGTTGCTGTCACATAAATATCTAATACTTGGACCCTTTCACCTTTCAGCAATTTTGAAAGTTTGTCAAATTTGTCTCTCATGTGAAGTGCACTAACAGAAGACAAGGCATTCACTGGGGTATTGACTGCTTTCTGACAGTCAAATCTGAACTTTTTCAGGTTACTATCTTGTAACAGATCCTTATACTGTGCCTCATATTGCTCCAGGTAATGCTGAAGTTGTTCATAGTAACTGTAATTGTTATTAGAATAAAATATTGGTTTTGTCTTCTTAGCTTGTTCAGCTTTCTCCTTTTCAGCAGCAGCAGCAGCAGCTTCTGCTTCAGCCGCTGCTTGAGCCAATTTCAGCTCATGAGCTTTTTGTTCTTCTAATTCCTTCTTTATTATTGCAATTTCTTCTTTCTTCTTCTTTTCCAAATCATGTGAAAACTTTTTCCTAATATTTTCAAGATTCATTGCCAAAAGCATGGCTTGTTTCACATCTTTGTCTGACACAACTCCAGTTTTACAATAATCCATAATTATATTTATATTTTCTATAACTGTATTGATAGGGACCATATAAGAATAACATACACTTTTTGCAAGTGGTTCAGTGTTAATAAGCTCAGATATTTCATTGTAGCATATGAAAATTTTTGTGTAGCTATCTGTAATAGAGGCAAACCTGGCAGTAGCTTTATTCTGTTCTTCTAGAATTTTATTCATGTTTTCTATAGCATTTGAGTTTACAATCTGACATTGTTGTTCATCAGTACGAGCCTTTTCTAATAGAGACATATTGTCATTCTCTTGTAAACTTCTATACATTTTCATTTTACGTTCCTTAAATTGCAAAGCTCTTCTCTCACACTCTTTACCTTGGATCTGCCAAAATTGCGTCGTTGCCTCAGCATGTTTAGACAACATATTTCCAAGTATGTCCTTGAACACTTCATTAGATGTCTCCTGGATTTTGTTTTCACATTTTTTTAATAAAAGTGAATATCGGAGATCCTCTCGAAGTTTATCTTCGAGTAAGTTTTCTTCAGGCTGTTCTTTCTCAATGATCGGCGTAGTGTCCTTGTAATCATACTTTTTCGCTGGACTATTTGGTCCTATGGTCGCTTCTTTAACTAATGGACTAATTTCAGCGGCTTTTGTTAAAGCCGAAACACGTAGACGTTCGCATATATCCGCAAGTTCGTTGCTGATGTTTATACCACCTTTGCGTGGAGATACATTGGTAACGAAGCTATGTTTGGATGAATCTTCATAGCTACTAAAACTTATATCGTAACTACTATTCATCTTTAAAAATGATGCTGTTATATATTACTAAAGTTTTGTTATGGAAACAACGTAAACGTATAAGTTCAAAGCGCACATCGCACAATTTTTAAGTTTTTATGTCAGTGTCAGTGTCACTCACTGTTCAATTTTTTTTTTTTAATTTGTTCCTTTTTTTTTTTTTTTATTTGTTCCTTTCGGAACAGGCTAAGGTTCTATGACCATGCTGCCTTGTCATCAGTTAATAATTTATTTTTATTTGGATGATGATGATGATGATGACGATGATGATGATTGCTGCTTCAGTAAAGTGGTGGAAACTTTACTAAAGGCTTCTTACGGAGATTTGAAACCAACACGAGAAATCACAATCCACTGTAATATTTCACTTTCCTACTCTTGTGCGCGTTTTCTAAGACGTTATGTCTAAAATTCCACCATATTTACACATAAGGTAACTGTACCAATGCTCGACACTGTACCAATGCTAGACACTTTCGAACAAAACCCAGTATTTTGAGAAAATTATCCATTTGTTTTATAAGACTATTGACTTAAAAGATGCCTAATGGTATCTATAAGATATGTTCAAATATTCGCAACACCATCCGAAGTAAATTTAGAAAGACTGTTGACAGCAAATAATGTGACTCCGTGAAAACGGTCGTGTTATTTCTTAAGATTTTTGCCAAGGGTACTGATTTTTATAGGTGTGATTTTTTTGTTTATAAGTTAAGGTAACTGTACCAATGCTCGACACTTTAAGGAAAAATAAAATTTCAATCTAAAAAATTTAACAAATTAATTACAGCATGGTCGTTACATTCTTTTTTGACTGTTACAGCAACAATTAGACATTAACTTTTGCCCATAAAATCTTTAAAATCTATCATACTTTTACTTTAAATTAAATTATTATGCACTTGGTCGAAAACACCAATGCTAGACATCATTGTCCCAATGGTCCAAGTATGTCAATAACTTCAATATTTATAACGTTTATACTAAAATTAGTAATAATCATAACTTATAAACAAAAAAATCACACCTATAAAAATCAGTACCCTTGGCAAAAATCTTAAGAAATAACATGACCGTGTTCACGGAGTCACATTATTTGCTGTCAACAGTCTTTCTAAATTTACTTCGGATGGTGTTGCGAATATTTGAACATATCTTATAGATACCATTAGGCATCTTTTAAGTCAATAGTCTTATAAAATAAATGGATAATTTTCTCAAAATACTGGGTTTTGTTCGAAAGTGTCTAGCATTGGTACAGTGTCGAGCATTGGTACAGTTACCTTATGATTATTACTAATTTTAGTATAAACGTTATAAATATTGAAGTTATTGACATACTTGGACCATTGGGACAATGATGTCTAGCATTGGTGTTTTCGACCAAGTGCATAATAATTTAATTTAAAGTAAAAGTATGATAGATTTTAAAGATTTTATGGGCAAAAGTTTGCTGTAACAGTTAAAAAAGAATGTAACGACCATACTGTAATTAATTTGTTAAATTTTTTAGATTGAAATTTTATTTTTCCTTAAAGTGTCTACTATTGGTACAGTTACCTTAATAACTCGAACTCACATCAATTTCGGAAAATAAAATAACACCGCGATTTATCATTCTACGCGTTCGCGCCAAAACTCTCACTGTTCAACACTTTGGGTATGTTTGAGAAGCTTGCTTTTATCTTTAGCGGTTGATCGTGATTGGGAAAAGTGCGTTGGGTTGGCATGTTCTAATAGCTTGATTCCCGAACTTATCCTGAATCTTGAATGAAGTGAATGAATAAAACGTAAAATGTTAAAAAAGGCGCGAAATTATGACAGCTTCAGATACAGCTGATATTATGTTAAATCAAGTTGTTTGTAATAGGGATGTGACATTGAAGGAAAAGAATCGATTAAATAAAAATCGATTTTTTCTTTACTCAATATAAATCGATTTTTTTAAAATCGATTTTTTTAAAATAAATAATCGATTTCTGTGAAAAAATCGATTTTTTTCCTAATTTTTAAAAGTCTGCATGCTTTTCGTATTCTAATAATAAACCTACTGACATTACGAAATTATCAGATTAAAAAAAAAATAAAATAATATGATTAATAAAATTAATAACCAATTCAAAACTAAATCTCAAAGAAAATGTTCTTTTAAACTTTCAAGGTATTTCAATCCATTCTTCCTTTCTTTCTTCTTTCTAATATTATAAATGCGAAAGTAACTCTGTCTGTCTGTCTGTCTGTCTGTCTGTCTGTCTGTCTGTCCGACTGTCTGTCTGTTACGCTTTCACGCCTAAACCACTTAACCGATTTTGATGAAATTTGGTATAGAGGTAGATTACACCTTGAGAACGGATATAGGCTATGTTTGGTCGCGATAACCGACATCCACGCGTGCGGAGCCGCAGGCAAAAGCTAGTTTCTTATAAATGTAGAAATTGATTTCCGCAAAACTATTTTTTTTTACTGGCAACACTAAAAGAAACGACGACCCCCTAACCGTCCGTAACACCACTGTGTCACACTGGCACTGGTGTGACCCTATTTATATATTTCATCTATGGGTGTGACGGTTAGGGAAGAAAATTATAATCGTCACACTATTCGCTGTCATTGTTATAATGACACAGGCAGCGGTGTAACTGTTAGTTGGTCGTCAAAGAAACATCAACAAAGTCAATTTTGTCTGTATCATATTTTCATTATCACAACAATAATTATGAACAAACTTCTTCGTAACTCTTTTAGAAAATTATAAATTAAATAAAACTATAAACTGAACAGATAATAGTACTAGCGTAACCATAGTGTGTGTGAGCGATTCGAGAACCTAGAAGTCATATATTATACAAAGTGTTCATAAATGTTACGAAAATTTCGCATTTATGAAAATCGATTTAAACGCGTAAGTTAAAAAAATCGATTTTTTAAAAATCGATTAATATTACTATAAAAATCGCTAATAAAAAATCGATTATTAGAAAAAAATAATCGATTTTTTTAAAAATCGATTATTTTTTAACATCCCTAGTTTGTAATTTGTATTTCGGCATTTATAAAACATAAACATAATTAAAATGGTTTGGCAAAACACAGGGAAGTACCGAGCAGATAGAGGAGATTTTAATAAAAACGAGGCGGGTTCCTCATCGGGGCCTAGGTGAGTGTTGATCATTCTAATGTTAAATTAGTACACCATTCAGATTTCTGAGTAACCTGTCCGCTTATTATCTTTATAGGGAAGAATCTTCGGAGTCCCGTATTCGTATTGCTTTAGACAATGACAGGATCGATGTTAAATATGGCTTTGATAGAGTTCGAGACGTTAAAGAAAGGACGGGCTATTTAATAAATATGCATACTGTAAGTATCTTCCTACTATTTTCTGTGAGTATCTTAGAGTTCTTGTGACTCAAAATTATCGTTTTTCAGGCTGAAATATTAGATGAGGACAAAAGGCTAGTGGCAGCAATGGATTACTACTTCATAGAGATGGATGGGACCAGGTTTAAGGTGTCATTGACCTTTCAGCCTTACTTTCTCATCCTGGCCCGGAAGGCCTGTGAACAAGAAGTCATACAATTCCTATCAAAGAGGTTTGCTGGCACTATACACAAGATTACTGTTCTGGAAAAAGAAGATTTGGACTTGGTAGGTTGTTAAAATAATAACTTTGATTTATGCTTTAATTGAGATGTATGTAAAGAAGGCATGTAGTGGATACCCATGTCTGTAAATAAAAAAGTAACAAATCTTATATAAAAAGTAGTAATCATAGATATGAGATGCCTTATTCAATGTTTTCAGCTAAATCACTTATCAGGTTTAAAGCAACGCTACATAAAGCTCTCTTTCATATCTCAAACTGAAATGATGAAGGTGAGAAAAGAGATATTAACTGCAGTTAACAAAAATAAAGAGAGGGAGAAAAAAGATCACATCTATACTGAACTGTTAACCAATGCCTTGACTAGTGCAGCAGCTGTAGAGCATGCCAAGAAGACTACTGATCATATGGAGAATATTTTGGATATCAGGTAAAGATTTTTTATACCGCTTTGGTGGCAGACAAGCACATGGCCCACCTGGTGGAGAGTGGTTACAGTGGCCTGACCCTGTAAGAATATAGAATATATAGTGCATTCCGTGCCATTAGTGCAGAAGACAAGCAGGACAAGCCTTTGGGCTTCCCACTGACAGAATAAAACCTCTTCAGTGAGACTTGTATAGTAAAACCAATTATGTCAGTGTAACGGTGGTAGGTAGGTGATGATGATGTAAGTTCCATACTATGTTCACCTAAAAAGTGATCAATGAACCTAAAGAAGTAAAAGTGGTTAATGATCCTAAAGAACTTTCACTTCAAATAAAGAACACAATAAAACTTGTGCAGACTGTAGTAACTATGGTGGACTAACTTAAGAGGAGCTAGTGTTAACTCACCTGCTAATTACAATTTATATCACAAACCAATGCATCTTAACATCATATTGCTGGATTTAAACCCTCATAAGTTAGACTTTTTGTACTATTACTAATTAAGCTCAGCTTAGTCAGTACATACCTTAAACAGGTTACTTGGCAATACTTGCTGTAAACAGGATGGTGGGGTAACTTTGAGACAATTTTTTTTTTCAAAGCAGCAGACAACAGCTTATGTAAGAAACAGATAAATAACAGGTATAGCATTTCCACTTCTGAAGAAACTGACGATAATATAATTATTGACGATTTATATTTCTGTATATTATTAAAAAATCAAATTTTAAATTGTCACCCAGGTGCCCAAAGTAACTCCAGTTTACAATACTTAATTTTTATAATTAATATTCCTCTTGCAGAGAACATGACGTACCTTATCATGTTAGAGTGTCAACTGACATGCAAATCTTCTGTGGTACCTGGTACACTGTCAAAAGCAGAGGAACAGAGACACCAATATTTACAAAGCGAGACGACATCATTGAGAGACCAGACCCGATAGTGCTGGCATTCGACATAGAGACCACCAAGCTGCCCCTCAAGTTCCCAGACTCACAGACTGACCAGATTATGATGATCTCTTACATGATCGATGGCCAGGGATATCTGATCACTAATAGACAGATAATATCGGTGGATGTAGAGGATTTTGAGTACACTCCAAAGCCTGAGTTTGAAGGGTAAGTCTATATAGGGTTGAGAAGTATATTATTCTGATATAGCAGCAGCCATCTGTCATCATCATAAAGCTAATAAATTGTTATAACTTTTCCAGTCAATTCATAGTGTTCAATGAAGAAAATGAGCTTGGTCTGATACAAAAGTTCTTTGATCACATAATGGATGTCAAACCACATATTTTCGTCACTTACAACGGTGAGTTTGGTTTTTATCGAACAATTTTTTAGAGAATTCGATATTTTTTTTGTTGTATTAAAAAAAAAAAAAAACAAGGTGCAGCAGGAACGGGATCTGAATACTACGCGGGCGAGGATGCGTGCGAGGCAAAAAAAATTGTGGTACGAAGTTCGCAATTGTGTGTGTATGTATACAGAGATGGTCCTGGGTCGGCCGGGGTACGAGAGATATGTTTCAGTCTCACTTTCGGCAACCAAACCACCCACAGACGGCGTGCGTTTTGGTCGGTTCAAGTCCGACATGGCATAACCTCTATTTTAGAGTAGGCAGCGCGAGTGTGACGCCCCTGGTGTTGCATAATATACAATGGCCTATGGACATAATATAAGCACTATCCATCAGGTGGGCCGTGTGCTTGTCTTCCCCACCTAAGTGGTATAAAAAAAACCTACCCTGCCAAGCTTGGGTAATTTGCGCACGATAAAAAAAAAGGACAGGCCTAACCTAATAATGGCCTGCCCCTTCAACCTAAATCCAAGTTTTGGATCAACATTGTTGCCAGTGTCATGATAAGTCGAAGTGTTAATTTGAGTTTGTTTGTTTTTAAGGTGATTTCTTCGATTGGCCGTTCGTTGAGGCGCGCGCGGCCGCTCTGGGGCTGGATATGAAACAAGAGATAGGGTTTAGTAAGATAACAGCCAGGGACGGCACATATGCTTGTCGGCCTGCTATGCACATGGACTGCTTATGGTAATGATACAACGGTATTACTTGTCTTCCGTATCTATTATATAAAAATGAATCCCTAAATGTGTTGCTAAGCGCAAATCTCGAGAACGGCTGAACCGATTTCGCTAATTCTTTTTTAGAATATTCCCTGAAGTATGAGGACTTACAACGAGAAAATTAAAAAAAAAAGGCGGTACGAAGTTCCGGGGTCAGCTAGTATATAATTAAAAATGAATTGCTGACCGCAAATCTCGAGAACAGCTGAACCGATTTTGCTAATTTCGAATTGAAAACGAGGATGTTTCTTATGCAGAGAAAAATTACGTCTATGTGCTATCTAGACTCAATTAACTATGCATTGCTTGTAATATGGGTTCAAGAATATGGACATACTTTTTTTTTTTGTAAACAGATTCACACACAAAATTTTGCACTGAGTGGGCATCGAACCCGCGACCGCTGCCTTAGTTAAGTTATGATAAATCAGTTTACCGCCATGTCACATAGGTCATCGATTCATATCATCTGGTTTTATACCATTCTTTGTGTGATTTTCCAGTTGGGTCAAACGAGACTCGTACCTGCCAGTTGGGTCCCAAGGCTTGAAAGCAGTAGCCAAAGCGAAGTTGAGATACGACCCGGTGGAGTTGGACCCTGAGGACATGTGCAGGATGGCAGCTGAACAACCCCAGGTTAATATATTTTTTAGTTCTAGAACTTGCCTTCAGCTATCTACTAATATATTATTACTAGCTGTTACTCGCGGCTCCGCTCGCGTGGACTTCTGATCCCGTTCCTGCTGCTGATTCTCCCTGACTCATAAGTAATATGGCTATCTATTGATAAAAGAATTTTCAAAATTGGTTCTGTAGATTCAGAGATTACCCTCTATAACATCACAAACTCATAAACTTTACCTCTTTATAGTAATAGTATGGAACTATAGATACATGTAGTTGTGTTTGTAAAATAAATATTCTTGGTTTATATTAGATTTTTATCGATTTGCAGCACAAAAATGTTATTTTTTTAAACTATTGTCTGCGCCGTGTCCAGGTAGAAGGGGTAGGCCTAAGAAATCCTGGCTTGACGTCGTGGAGGGTGACATGCGTGCTAATGGTCTCACTACCATGGACGCCCAAGGTCGTGCGAAGTGGAGGAGGAAGAGCCAGAAGGCGGACCCTGAGCTTCGAGGTTATCTTGGCCTCGGATGCAATCAGGGAAATGCGTCTTTATGATGATGTCTGTTTGTCCGCAATAAACTCGAAAATAATTGAACAGATTTTGAGTCGGTTTTTTTAGTCTGTTTGATCGCCATCGATAGAGTCCGCGTATACTTCCGACAGTATTATGTGTTGTTATTTTGTTCGCAGGTGCTATCAAACTACTCCGTGTCGGACGCTGTGGCGACGTACTACCTGTACATGAAGTATGTGCACCCGTTCATATTCGCCCTGTGCACCATCATTCCGTTGGAGCCAGACGAGGTGGGTCTTTTTACGTTCTTAAATATTTAAATGTCTACCTACATCTAATATCCGCTATGCGCTTTCGTATGTTTCGTTAGGAAGCATCAGTGACTTAAAAAAATAACGAAAATGCCATCGTATGTTTATAGACACTGCACGAACTATTATTCTAAAGTTAATACACCAAAAGTGTAGAAGAATTAAAAATGTGTGTGTGTGAGTTCGGCACATTTTTCTACGTTGATTTGTAAGCATATTATGACATGTCTATTGCCACACCCGTACTTAGACACTTTTTTTTCTGAATATATTCACGCCTGTATATACCTGAAGGGGTAGGCAAAAGTGTATTACACACACCGACATTTTCGCCAAGTATGATTTTCGATCCCATCCCAAATTATGAATAACTAGCTCTTGTCCGCGGCTCCGCCCTCGTGGATATCGGTTATCTCGACCAAACATAGCCTATGTCCTTTCTCAAGGTCAAATCTACCCCATACGAAATTTCATCAAAATCGGTTCAGTGGTTTAGGCGTGAAAGCGTAACAGACAGAGTTACTTTCGCATTTATAATATTAAGTAAGTATGGAGTATGGAAGTATGGATGAATGATGAATGATGAATGATGATGAATGATGAATGATGAATGATGAATGATGAATGATGAATAATTAATAAAGCCAGACCAATGCAAATGCAATTCATTAAGCAGCAATTGCGACCTCTGGGCTCTGACTTAGCAGGCGAATGCTGGCCACGCCGAGGTCGTCTTTCCTACTCGTATTTTATCATATCAATTTCCACTTGTCATGTCCAGGTCCTCCGCAAAGGTTCAGGCACGCTATGCGAGTCGTTGCTCATGGTGCAGGCGTTCCACGCGAACATCGTGTTCCCCAACAAGCAGGTGGAGGAGCTCAACAAGCTCACGACGGACGGACACGTGCTCGACACCGAGACCTACGTCGGCGGACACGTGGAGGCGCTGGAGTCAGGTCGGTGGAAAATACAGCCACGAAAGATTGCGCTCTTCTACTATTTCTATTGATATTGCTTATTGTGGCTTTTGTGGAAATGTCTGCTTTGACTTTTCAAACTTATTTTTTACTAACTTTTTCCCGCGGCTCCGCCCGCGTGGATGTCGGTTATCGCGACCAAACATAGCCTATGTCCTTTCTCAAGGTCTAATCTACCCCTATACCAAATTTCATCAAAATCGGTTCAGCGGTTTAGTCGTAAGAGCAAGACAGACAGACAGACAGACAGACAGAGTTACTTTCGCATTTATAATATTAGTAGGGATAGTGCGGAAATACCTACCAATACCAGCCGGACCTAGCGGGGATGTATATGTCGGACTCGAACCGACTAAAACCGCACTCCCTCTTGGGTCATTTGTTGTCGAGGATAAGATGCCTCTGCCATATGCCTCACGCCCTGGCTCTGGCATAACCCCCCTCGGATTGACTTTCCAACCCCAAGAGGAACGCTTGAGCTTCGTCCGTTAATGAGCAGGTGTGACTTGATGGTGAGGTACCCTTGAACCCGAATTTCTTTGTACGGGCCCAATAGAACACCCTTTAGTTGTGACATATTTAAGTTGGCTATATTGAAAACGAATTTGAGGTAATGTTAATGATATGATTTAAAAGAAAGATGACTACTTTCATATTGACTGGCATTCAGCTATTTTTGTTCAATGACAACATACAGCCAGCATAAAAAATAAATGATCATTTATTTATTTATCATCATCGTTGTTGTATTTCCAGTTTATTTAATTCTCGATCAAATTACAGGCGTCTTCAGAGCAGATATAAAATGTAAATTCAAAATCGTGCCGTCGGCTATAGACAAACTAATGGATACCACTGAGAAAACCATGAGACACGCCATAGAAGTGGAGGAAGGGATCCCATTGGACTTGGTGACGAATTTCGACGAGGTCTGCGCCGAGATCAAAGCCAAGCTTCAGCATATGAAGGATCACCCGCGAAGGGACGAAAACCCTTTGATATACCATCTCGATGTGGGCGCTATGTACCCTAACATCATTTTAACGAATAGGTAAGTAGGTTTCAAGTTTCTATTTATTCTGATAGATAACCAGTGTTTCTCTCATTCTTAAATAACTGCATACAATACATGATCTCTGTGGTGTGCTGATAGCGTTCGAATGTTACGGTGGAATTAGCGTGTTCGATTCCAGCTCAGTGTAAATTGCTTGATTTTTTTACTGTTGATGCCTTTTATGACTTTTATGATACAAGCATTCCCTATAGAGTTCTTTTTGGCAAAAACCACTGTAGTGAATGCTTGTATCATACTGCCTATGCAGCTTATGTTCATAATGCCTGTATCAACCTACCCTTAGGGGTAAAATTTTCAATTTTTTTGGGAAATTTCATCCCTAGAGGTGAAATATGAAAGGTTCGCATGCGAAGCCATAACGAACTACTATCACAGTCGTCCTCAGAAGTGTCTGAACACTTTACAAACGGTCTTTGATTTTATCATACTGTATCTTTCTTTATAGATTGCAGCCATCAGCCATGGTAAACGCGAGCATTTGCGCGGTATGTGACTATAACAGGCCCGGCGCTACTTGCCAGAGGCACATGGAGTGGATGTGGAGAGGAGAATATTGTAAGTTCACATTTACCTTATATGTACTGGGATTCCAGGATATGGTCAGTGATAACTGCGTACGCCAATGGAAAAAAAGGCGTGAATATATACGGCCGTATACAATGGGTGCCCCATTGTATACGTACAACAAGAAATACAAAACAACAAGTAGTACCTCTCTTCCTACCACTATGAATTTTTGAATTTGACATAATAGTGTTAAATAAATAAATTTACATTTTTAACGGTTTTTCTTTTTTATTACTAAAAGTTTAAGGTTCATGACTTTTTTTGTTTCACTTGCTGTTTTATTTACAACTGTACTTCAATCTGTCGTGTAATGAATCTGTCAAGTCCAAGAATCTACCCAATCCACGAATCTGTCGTAGTCGTACACCAAGCAATCAATAAAACATAAAACATAAACATAACATAAACTCACGCCTATATCCCCGAAGGGGTAGGCAGAGGTGCTAGCACCCACATTTCGCCGTTTATGTTTAGGTCCCAATGTAATAGGTGGCGAGCCTATTGCCATTAACCGGGCACTTATAAATATTATACAGTACTAGCTGTCCCGGCGAACTTCATACCGCCATATTTTTCCCGTTCCCGCTGCACCTATAAACCTTCCCTGGACACCCACGAATATTTCAAGACTAAAATTAGCCAAATCGGTTCAGCCGTTCTTGAGTTATAAGCTAACAACGAAAAGTGACATTGATTTTTATATATTAGATTTTATTTCCCGTTTGATTGTCTATAGCACCTGCAACCAGAAGTGAATACCAGCGTATCCAGCAGCAATTAGAAACAGAAAAGTTTCCTCCACTATACCCTGGAGGGCCCACCAGAGCTTTTCATACCCTCCCTAAAGAAGACCAGGTTAGTGAACATCTATTACTACTACTTACGCAAATAAGGATGAATCAAGGTGTTTTTTTATATACCATTTAGATCGCAGAACCGCACACGGCCCACCTCATGAAGGTTAGGAAAGTTACCGTTGCTTTTGGAAGTGTGAAACAGCAGGAGCATTGTACTCATGCTGTAGGAACGTAGTCGTATTATAGATTAATCGCGACCGCTATACCGCGTCTTAGGAAAGCGTGACGTGGCGGGGAACGAGGTAAAGAAAGAGAATAAGAGCATGATTCGAGAGCGAACGAGATACCGCCGTGAGCGCTGGCGGCGGACTGACCAAATCTGACGGTCGATTGGTCGATACCTTCCCCGTCTCATACCCGCGCACATACTCAATGCGCGGTACAGCGGTTACGTCCGGTCTATAGTCAAAACACCAACAGATTCTTCATATTGACCTAATATTTTTAGGCGGCGTACGAAAAGAAGCGTCTCGCAGACTACTGCAAGGTGGCGTACAAGAAGACGAAGGTTACGCGGACTGAAGTGAGGACCACCACGATATGTCAGAAGGAGAACTCCTTCTACGTCGACACCGTGAGAGCGTTCAGGTAAGAGACAACAGCCAACAAGTTCTGTGGGTCATCGCTCTTATTCCTCCCCTGAGGAGGATGGGTGATCGTCGAAAGTACAAGTTTCCTTGTGAACTATTCCACATTCAAATCCTCGACGTCTTCTGTGTCTTATGTGTTCGTTCCCATAATCTCCCATCTCTTATCAGTGAGTACATAGGGCATGAGGCGAGCAGGTTGATGCTCGTCTCCTTGCCATCCATGCATTCTGGGCATTTGCGGTCGGTTTTCATACCTATCAGTGTCAGGTGCTGGGCATTTGCAGTCGGTTTTCATACCTATCAGTGTCAGGTGTTGGGCATTTGCAGTCGGTTTTCATACCTATCAGTGTCAGGTGCTGGGCATTTGCAGTCGGTTTTCATACCTATCAGTGTCAGGTGCTGGGCATTTGTGGTCGGTTTTCATACCCATCAGTGTCAGGTGCTGGGCATTTGCGGTCGGTTTCATACCTATCAGTGTCAGGTGCTGGACAATTGCGGTCGGTTTTCATACCTATCAGTGTCAAGTGCTGAGCATTTGCGGTCGGTTTCATACCTATCAGTGTCAGGTGCTGGGCATTTGCGGTCGGTTTACATACCTATCAGTGTCAGGGGCTGGGCATTTGCGGTCGGTTTACATACCTATCCGTGTCAGGTGCTTGTTTAGTCGGCAGTGTCCTGTTATCACTTATATGACAATGAGCGAATCCCTTAGCTCTAAAACTTTCTCCACACTTTTTCTCTCCTCTACAGAGATCGTCGCTACGAATATAAAGCGTTGAACAAACAAGCGAAAGCGAAAGTGGCGGAAGCTGTCGCCAGTGGAGACGCAGCCGAAATCAAGTCAGCGAAGAGTCGAGAGGTCCTGTTCGATTCACTACAGCTGGCCCACAAGTGTATCCTTAACTCTTTTTATGGATACGTCATGAGGAGAGGGTGAGTTTATTGAAGCTTTATTTAAAACTAGCTGTTGCCCGCGGCTCCGCCCTCGTGGATGTCGGTTATCGCGACCAAACATAGCCCAAAAACATAGACCAACCATGTCCTTTCCCAAAGTCTAATCTATCTCTGTACCAAATTTTATCAAGATCGGTTCAGTGGTTCAGGCGTCAAAGCGAAGCAGACAGACAGACAGAAAGAGTTACTTTCGCATTTATAATATTAGTATGGATTAGTTTTAAATAACTAAGAATCAGTGTGGAGTGAGTGTTCGTCGAGGTAATTGAAATCGAAAAGTACTCTACAAATGACTACACTATACTACAAGTAGGTAACGGCTTAGGTCCGGATTTCACCGGTGAAAATAATTGCGTACAACTAAACTGGATTTTCACATTATACACAAGGAAATTCATCGTACAAACGTGCTAGCGCAATTTACCATCATTGAAATCTGCTATAATAGAGACGAAATAAACTGGGTTATCACATGATAATTTAGTGGAGTTTAAATTGGTTATGGCTACTATAGTGACTGGCAAACTCAGTGACAATAGATGAATAGACTCTAGCTAGATGATCAGTTTTGGTTTATTAAAATTCTTTGATGAAAAGCGCGGGTTGGGGCGCGCCAATCAACCAATCATAGATTACATTAAACGCGCGTCATTATGATTCGTGTTTTCCTATCCATATATTTAGTACATGTGCGCGGACTTTCCCACTTTTATTCACGAAGTTTGCCGCCTCTATTAATGAAATTTGCTCTTGAGTTATATGAAAAGAATGCTTACACTTCCTCCTTCCAATAGACAGTCGTCACTTCATATTGGACACAGACAGTAATGTATGATTGTATTTGCCAGTGCGCGTTGGCACAGTATGGAGATGGCGGGTATCGTGTGCTACACCGGCGCCAACATTATCATGAAGGCGCGGGAGATCATCGAGCAGGTGGGCAGGCCGCTTGAGCTCGACACAGACGGTAACTTGCACTTTATTGCTATCTTAATAAGGTGCACAATAAGTGCAGGACTGTTACCAATCCCGTCTCAAACACAAACTATACGTTCCGAAACCCACGAAGTTTCTGAGACCCACTAAGATCATCGGTGTCTGAACCAGTGCTTATTTTTTATTTTTTGAAGTCGAAACTTCTTAAGGCGCGTTGTACAGTTTTTACACAAAATTTTGGATAAGCAAAAATCATGGAACTCGAATCGTCGTGTTCGGTCCGCTCCGGTTCGGTCCGGTCCGGTACGGTCCGGTCCGGTCCGGTCCGGTCCGGTCCGGTCCGGTCCGGTCCGGTCCGGTCCAGTCCAGTCCAGTCCAACCCAACCCGGTCTAGTGACACTGACATTGCGACACAAGCATCAGCCGCGCCCGCCAACCGACGATACAATTCAAGTTATTTACTTTATATTTTATACAGCCAGCAGGTACCTATTTGAAAAATTGTGACAATTTACATGTACACTTTTTTTGTGTATAATCGCCTTGTTGGAGTCTGTAATGTTGGTATTACTCTTTCACTCTTGTTAGGCAAGGTGAAGTCTTCTTGATGTGTGAACATCAAAGTTACATTCAAATATTTTGTCTTCATAGTGTTTAAACTTCAGGTATCTGGTGCATACTGCCGTCGTCATTCCCCGAGAACGTCACCGTCCTCACAACTCATGCCAAGAAGAAGAAGATCAATGTGTCGTTCCCGAACGCAGTGCTTAATGCTATGGTCAAGGTAAGCACTTGTATGTATGTACAGGCTTAATAACCTCGTGTTGTATTTCCGACAGTGAGTAGAGCAGCCAGAGCTCACTGGAGAAATTTTGTTCTGTTAGGGGGAAAACCAAAGGCTTTGACCTACTTACCTTTTGCGCTGACGGCACAGAATATCTCTGCTCTTACAGGGTCGGCAGTACGAGTGTGACTCCCCTGGTGTTGCACTCGTCCATAGGCCACAGAAACCTTTTACCATCAGAAGGTCCCTGTGTTTGGCTGCGACCTAAGTAGTATAAAAAAAGTTTATTAATAAATTTTCTGCGTAGCTGGAAAGCTCTACCCGCGGACATGTTTACCTCTTCCTACAGTCCCGGGTCCTTCAAGCAGGGCGTGAAAAAGCATGTATCAAGGCCGTCAAGTTAGGAACTACCATTTTAAGGCCAATAACATCAGAAATGGTGGTCCGTATCTTCTTGATTGCACCTCAGCTTTTTACCATCTAGCGGTGCAGTCAATTGACGGACCAAATATTAAAAAAGTAGTTTTAATTGTGTGGTGATATACAGAAGAAAATCATGTGTCTTCCATCAGGACCATTTCACAAATGACCAGTACTTCGAGTTAACCGACCCCGTAGAAAAGAAGTATGAGCAACGCGCAGAGAACTCAATTTTCTTCGAAGTGGACGGCCCGTACTTGGCTATGGTGCTACCCGCGTCTAAGGAGGAGGGCAAGAGACTGAAGAAACGGTACGCCGTGTTCAACTTCGATGGCTCACTCGCCGAATTGAAAGGTAGGTTTTGAAACTTTATTGGTTATTTTTAACTGTGTTTTCACCCGCTAAGTTTCTTGAAGGAGCCTTCTCAAGACGAGGCCACATTTCGAAATGGTGTTCCATTTGCTAAAATGTTTTAGAATATATTTTTTCGTATAGTGCGTATTACTTTAATTATCTTTTTGTTTCTAAACCGCCAATCAGGAGCTTGCTACGATACGTAAGTCAAAACAGTATACAATTAGTTAAGTTAAGCCGTTTCTGGAATGAGTGTGCATAAACACACAGAACAAATGTGTTTCACCATTTTTGGCCTCAATAACATAAGAACAGTGTGTGTTGTTGTTAATTTATATTCTAAAAAATGTTCAATTCGATTGTATTTCGGTTGTTTTGAATATAAATGTCTTGTAATCTTCACCAGGTTTCGAAGTAAAGCGCAGAGGCGAGCTGCAACTCATCAAAATCTTCCAGTCCTCAGTATTCGAGGCCTTCCTCAAAGGCAACGACTTAAAAACTTGCTATGGTTCCGTTGCCAAGGTGGCCGACTATTGGCTAGACGTACTGTACTCTAAGGGTAGCAACATGCCGGATTCTGAGCTGTTTGAACTGATCTCAGAGAACCGATCGATGTCGAAGAAGTTAGAAGACTATGGAGGTCAGAAATCCACGTCTATTTCTACTGCTAAACGGCTGGCAGAATTTTTGGGAGATCAGATGGTGAAGGATGCTGGGTTAGCTTGCAGGTATGTGTTTATTATTACTTCCTTGCATTAATTTAATTACAGTACTTTTTAGGTGTGTTTTATGTAACCGTGTGTTAGGAAACCGATGCTGCAGACATACAGTCATACACACAATCACACACTTATTAGACATGCACATATGCGCGCATCAATATGCATACAAACTTCTACATATATGCATATGAATATGTGTATCATACACGAATGAAATAAAAGCACACACACACACACACACACACACACACACACACACACACACACACACACACACACACACACACACACACACACACACATACACACCACACTCTTGCACCCACATATACACACGCATCACGCACATACACACGTATACGCGCGCGCGCACATACACACACACACACCAGGATACACACACACACACACACACACACACATACACGCGAATAAACATACATCGACATGAATACACACACATGGACAATACATACACATCTATCGCATCACTGCAACATTCGTTGATTGTCTTCTGACAATCAAATTTGAAACTTTCAACACAGGTTTATAATATCGAAGAAGCCGGAAGGTGCTCCAGTGACGGAGCGCGCGATCCCCCTGGCGATCTTCCAGTCGCCCGCCGCCGTCAAGCGGCACCACCTGCGGCGCTGGCTCAAGGATAGCAGCATTACGGAGCATATCGACATCCGGGACGTGCTCGACTGGGGCTATTATATCGAGCGGCTCAGCGGCGCGATACAGAAGATTATCACCATACCAGCTGCTATGCAGGGGGTGAGTTCATGTGTAGATATTTATAGAGTCTACAAGGATTTGTGAAAATATCGAGGTGTAGCCAAATCCGCAGTTAAGACTGGTAAAGCGGACCCAGACTCCGAGGTGAAAGCTTCGGATGCGACTGGGCATTAACGCTAGGATGAAGATGAAGAAAACAGATATTTGTGAGTATTCTTTGTACTGTTTGTCAGTCGTATCGTTTTCTGGCTTCTTCTAATATATCCAAATAATAAAGTTTATTCTCAGCGCCTTTTTCTAACTCAGTTGGAGTCGGTTTTCCAGTCTAACTGTGATGGCTGAACTTCGATATTTTCCGTGAAGCGACTGCCATTTGACCTATAAAACCAATAGGCGATATCGAAGTTATTTATGGTCGGACTTTTAAGGGCTCCAACTACTCGTAACTACTGCGATAGATGTTCGTATGACAACTAGGACCGACGGATTAACGTGTTCTCTGAGGCACGAAAATACCCAAACGAATTCAAATACCTTACGATCGAGAGGTCCCGAGTTCGAATCTCGGTCATTACACTACCGACGTGAACCCAGTCCTAGCAAAAGCAATTTAGCTTTAGGTTAAAGGGAATGTTCGTAATTTCGGTTGCTAATATTTAAAAAAATAGACAAATTCATGCATACAAATATTTCCATTGAGCGGGAATCGAACCCGCGCCCCATGCTTACCAGTCGAATGCAATCCCAACTTTCCTCAGTTGGACAACCCGGTCCCTCGCTGCCAGTACCCCGACTGGCTCCACAAGAAGATGCTGGCCAAGACAGACAAGTTTAAGACGAGGAAGATCACCGATATGTTCAGCGCGCAGCCGAAAGAACTCAAGAGCGCCAATGTGGACGACGAGGAACCTTCTACCAGTGCTGACGGCGCTATGGTGAGTGTGTGTGTGTGTATAAACATCAAAATGAAAATAAATATGAGAGACTTGTTTAGCAAATAGACCACACCGGTTCGAAACGCGGCTCCGAACTGATAAAGCTCCGGCTAGACACTCAGCAGCCTTTTTTTTTGGTCAGTGATTCAAAATTTAAGACCTACCTTACATGCCACGTTATTATACCTACATCCCATTTTTCATCATAAACATATATTTTTTAATTAAACAAAAAAACATGTTTTCTTCGTTTTTAAATGAATATGTATGTGTATTACCCCCGTTAACAGGATACGGAAATAGATATAGAAGACATAGGCAAGTCAAACACAGAGAAGAGCAAAACCATCCGTCCGATAGTACACACGGTCAAGAGGAAGAGGGAGGAGTCTCCGCCCAAGGCACAGACGTGGAAGGAAGAACTGGGGTCCCCACCGCCTTTCGGTACCACCAAGGTGTGTATAATGCCTGCACGACATTTTGGTACAGGGATAGCTTAGGTTGTCTGGAATAACATAGGCGGGGAATTCATCCTCACATATTGCGACCGGAAACAGTGCGCACTGTACGGTATGAAAGGAACTTCATCCCTTCGCACACTCATGAAGCTGTAGAATGAACTCTCCGCGATGGTTTTCCCAAGCGACTACAATATGGGGTTCTTCAAGAAGGGCATTAGAAGGTTTCTTCAGGGTCGGCAGCACGAGTGTGATGCCCCAGCCCCTGGTGTTGCATACGTCCATAGGCCACGGTAACCACTTTCCATCAGGTGGGCCGTGTGCTTGTCTGCCACCTAAGTGGTATAAAAAAAAATATAAGCTACTTTTTACCCCTAGACAAGGTACCCATGATTTACGGAATAGAACTTAGACACGGGCAGCAGCTAGTAATTTAAATAATCTTGTAAAGAACAAGGCTCGTTTTAGTAATATTCATGAAGAATTGCCATAATATTGCAAGCAAGAATAGGCTGAAGGTGCATCCAGAGCTCATGTTTTTCGCAACATTTTCACTAACATAAATAACAATAAAATAAATTAAATGTTATGAAAAGCCATATGTAAATCTCTTACCTATGTTGTGTTGCGTGTTTTTAGTGAAAATGTTGAGAAAACTATGAGCTCTAGATGCACCTTAAAATAGTATCTCCCTTTCATTTCACATCGATCTTGAGTAGCATGAATTCCCTTAGATTGCCATGACTTCAAAAAAAAATATTTCCAACATTTTTAATTGCCTATACTTTGCTCATTTCACAGGTAGAGAGAAAGCAATGGATATTGTTTCAAAAGAAGAAATGGCTTTGGCAAATGGAACAACGTGGTCTTCGCAATCGTAATAAACGAGGTGGGTAATATTGTTTTTATTAAAGCTATTAAAAATAAAAAAAATCCGCCTGGACCTGAAAAGATCGAAACAAGGTTGATAGCCGCCTGGTACCCATTAATTTTCATCCGGTTTCTTCTTCCTCCTAGCGTTAATTCCCAGTTGCATCCGAAGCTTTCAGCTTGGAGTCTGGGGTCCGCTTTTACCAGTCTTAACTACGGATTTGGCTAAACCTCGATATTTTCCGTGAAGCGATTGCCATCTGACCTCCACAACCCAATGTTAACATTAGGCGATATCGAAGCTTTGCAGCTAGACCGTTGCTTTTGGACTTTTAGGGCACTAACTACCCGTAACGACTGCCATAGATGTTCTTATGGCAACCGGGACCGACGGCTTAACGTGCTCTCCGAGGCACGACCAGACCAATGCAAATACTCATATTTCATGCACACAAATATTTGCACTGAGCGAGGATCGAACCCGCGCCTCCTGCGTAGCGGCCGCGTTAACTACCGCTACGCCACGGAGGCTGTAATTTTCATCCGGTTTATGGTTTGCAAATGGATATCGATCTTTTCAGCAAGTAAATAAGTATATTTTACGAAACTAGAAACCATAGCACAAGCTAGTTAAACTATGCTTACTTTGGGTATAGCGTTGTGTTGTAGAATGTCGTACAATATTTAGAAAATAAATAAAATGCTTAAACATTCATTTTGCTTGCCTCTTTGTTACCAGTTTATAGTAGTTCACTATCATCACTATCACTATCATCACTACATATTATAAAACAAAGTCGCTGTCTGTCCGTCCCTATGTATGCTTAAATCTTTGAAACTACGCAACGGATTTGAAGCGGTTTTTTTTAATAGATAGAGTAATTCAAGAGGAAGGTTTATATGTATAATACACGCATAATATTGTAGAGAAATACTGATAAATTGGGATCAGAATACCACGCGGGCGGAAAATATGGCGGTACGAAGTTCCCCGGGTCAGCTAATAAGGTTTAATGAATTTATTTTCTCGAAAGACTTACTACTAATGTACTATAAACCTTAGAACGGACGACCTCATTAAGGCCGCGGGAACGCGCTGGATGCGAGCCGCTTCCAACCGGTCTTATTGGAGATCTATAGGGGGAGGCCTATGTCCAGCAGTGGACTTCCTATGGCTGAAATGATGATGATGATGAAATAAAATGCAACAATTTGTTTTTTTAAATCAGTACTTTCTACGTCCATGTTTTACTTGGTAGGTAAACAAGATAACGAAGCGATGATGCCCCCCGCCTCTGCCGGTCCCGCGACCACACTTGGTGGGTTCATCAGGCGAGCTCAACGTACGCTACTCAATACCCCTTGGCAGATCATACAGGTAATCTACTCCTGATTAAAGATGGTAAATTTTATAATATTACAGGATTGTTAATAAAAAAAATTAAAGCATAAAAACATAAAAAAATAAGTTTTTATTTTCGATAAAATAAAAATTTATTTTAATTTACACTATTTCACTGATAAGTAAGTTGGAAAATATTGCACTTTACACACATACACATTAACGCAATACATCGTGCTGAAATTCGTTAAAATTTGTTGTATTTCAATGACGAATTTCCTTACTACTACATCCTTACGTTAATCCATGGTCGCATCCGAAGCTTTCACCTCGGTGTCCGAGGTCCACTTTTTCCAATCTAAAGTCTGGCCGAACTTTCTGTGGAGTGACAGCCATCTGACCTCCATGCAACAATATTATGTATACTTTTCTTTACAGATAGCCGAAACAGCAGAGTCAGGTTTATTCAAAGTATGGGCTTTAGTCGGTACGGAGCTGCATCAAGTGAAGCTATCAGTACCGCGCATATTCTACGTGAACCAGCGAGTAGCGCGCGCCACGGACAGCGGCCAGTACTGGCGCAAGTGCAGCAGGATACTGCCGCGCTCGCACCCCGTACTGCACCTGTACCAGTACTGCGTGCCCGAGAACGTGTACCGGGAGCACCAGGAGTAAGTACTGTACAGTGGCCACTATAGCGCAAGTGCAGCAGGATACTGCCGCGCTCGCACCCCGTACTGCACCTGTACCAGTACTGCGTGCCCGAGAACGTGTACCGGGAGCACCAGGAGTAAGTACTGTACAGTGGCCACTATAGCGCAAGTGCAGCAGGATACTGCCGCGCTCGCACCCCGTACTGCACCTGTACCAGTACTGCGTGCCCGAGAACGTGTACCGGGAGCACCAGGAGTAAGTACTGTACAGTGGCCACTATAGCGCAAGTGCAGCAGGATACTGCCGCGCTCGCACCCCGTACTGCACCTGTACCAGTACTGCGTGCCCGAGAACGTGTACCGGGAGCACCAGGAGTAAGTACTGTACAGTGGCCACTATAGCGCAAGTGCAGCAGGATACTGCCGCGCTCGCACCCCGTACTGCACCTGTACCAGTACTGCGTGCCCGAGAACGTGTACCGGGAGCACCAGGAGTAAGTACTGTACAGTGGCCACTATAGCGCAAGTGCAGCAGGATACTGCCGCGCTCCGTTTTTTAATTCGAAGAAAGATTAGACGATTTCTCAACCGACAAGAGCATTTCTCTATTTAGAGAGAGAGTGAGAGATAAAGAGTGGGAGAGAGAGAAAGAGTGGGTAGGAGAGAGAGAAAGAAAGAGATGGAGGGAGAAAAAGAGAGGGGCAGAGAGAGAGAGAGAGAGAGATTGGAAGAGAGATAGATATAATAGAGTTCTTTAATTCTGCTAAGTAGAATGACTACTATCGAAGTAGTTCCGCTTGTGAACGCTAATTAGGACTGGATGCAAGTGGCGTCACCACATGTATGATTATTTTTATATTAACATTTCCTTTACTTTTCCAGACAACTTATGGCCGAACTATGTGCTCCGGAAATCGAGGGTATTTACGAGACTCAGATGAGCCTGGAGTTCAGGGCGCTTGTACAACTGGGCTGTATATGCACTGTCGACCCGGCAGAAGCAAGAAAGTAAGGGAAACTTATTATGTTATTCAAATTTCTTTATTATCGAAGTCTAGCAGCCCGTGAAATCCCACTGTGTTGTGAATCATATTTCAATATAACAATTTTTGTTACACAATATAACAAAAAATAAATACTTTTTGGCTGACAAATATATGTACACTAGCTGACCCGGCGAACTTCGTACCGCCATATTTTCCGCCCGCGTGGTATTATCTCTAAATTTATCAGTGTTTCTCTACAATATTATGCATGTATTATACTTAAACCTTCCTCTTGAATCACTCTATCTATTAAAAGGAACCGCTTCAAAATCCGTTGCGTAGTTTTGAAGATTTAAGCATACATAGGGACGGACAGACAGCGACAGCGACTTTTTTTTATAATATGTAGTGATGAAGATGATAGTGATACTTATTATAATTTTTTTTTTCTTTTTCAGACAAATACAATTTGGCTCCAATAATATGGATTCATTTAAACTGAATCAGCTCCAATTTAAGAGTGTGGCACATCAGCCTTATTTACAAAAGCAGGTGAGGTTTGAGCCATGTTGGATGGATTTAGGACCTGAAAAAGGAGGCTGCGATTAACTTGATGCGGAAGGCGGAGGATCGAGCAATGACGCCCATTTCTAGAGGCCTATATCCAAGTAGACTGCGATAGGCTATTCAATTGATTGTTTTTTTTTCTTTTTTTTTTTTTTTTTCAAATATTGTTGTCTCCAGGACGGCGTGCCCCCAGTAAAGCACATATACATCTACCAGCACTCGGCCCCCAACTCCAGCCGCAGCATGTGGGCGTTAGTTCTACCGCCCGTCAAGCGCGCCTATATCTACGTACTGGACACCGTCAAAACTAATCAAATGCCCAATATGCACACGCTCTACCAGGCTGAGAGAACCGCCAAGTAAGTTGTACATACTAAGAATTTAAATTTCACAATAGGCTGTGCTGCACTGCAATTCTGTAAGCGCACAACGACGAGCACAACGTTGTGACAACTTTGATAGATATTGTCATTGGTCGGACTCGGTGACGTCACTGGAGATCGACCAATGACAATCTATATCAATCAATCAATCAAGGCTGTCGCAACGTTGTATTCGTCGTTATGCGCTTATGTTGGAAAACAGCTACAGCACGTTCCTATATTGTGAGAGTTACACCTATAGATATCAATATTTATTTGCCTCTGCTTACCCCAAAGGGAGAGAAACGTGGGTATCTGTATGTATTATCTATTTATTGCTTTTAGATTTATATTTGCAGCGGAATTTTGTAAGGTTATTAAAAGTACCAGAGGGTTCCAATAACATATCTTGCTGAATACGCCTTGTTTTATCATCATCATTTTCGTGTAAATCCCTGTCGCATCTGAGGCTCTCACTTCTGACGCTGGGGATCATTTCCAGCTTTTACTCTTCGGGACACGCATCTTGGACTTAAATCACGATACAAACGAGGCTCTGGCGCACGCAAATTGTTTTGTAATAATCTAAACTTGATGAATTTTAGCTCGTAGTAGCAGCCCGTGCTATTCTCAAAAGACACCCCAGAAACGTGTACTGTGCGTATAGAATACATTTCAGGTCCGAGACATATGTTCTGAGCAATATAGAACGTCATGCTTGATATAGCTACTATTTTGTGTAGGATCAACCTGGGTACAGAGGAGAGTACGCTACCAGGCGCCGAGCTGACGTGGGAGGTGGTGGTGGAGACGGACGTGCGAGCGGTGTCGCGGCACATGCAGCGCGCGCTGCAGCGCTACCGCGACGAACGCTGCGGGCCCACGCTGCTAGCGCTTCAAGCGGCTCTCACACCACACGCCTGCGTGCAACATATGCCACGTGAGTCGCATAATAGAGCTGTTTTACATAAAATAAAACAGTTATTATGGCCGAAAGAAAGACGGTATTAGTTTGAAGAAGCTGTCTGTGATTTTTCCCTTTTTTAAGCGTTAACATTGTTAAAATCTTACCTCTAGTCCTCTTTCGACTATAGTTACCCGTTTAAATCACCGCTAGGGGCGCCACTGTTTCCAGTCGCACATCTTTATGTCAATCATAGATCATAGTGTCTTCTCGCCAGCAAGGACCTTGCTCTAATACCGTCTTTCTTTCGGCCATAATAACTGTTTTATTTTATGTAAAACAGCTCTATTATGACCTCCGAAAGACGGTATTAGTTTGAAGACCTGTTTGGTTTCTGCTGGTGATGGTAACTATAACAACGCTATGTGATAATATAGAAATCAGTATTATTTAGCATATGAATTAAAATAATGCCTTATTATAATTATTAATCATAATAAAATGTTTATACAAAACATGCAACCAAGATGTATATCATATTCATAACATCAAACATTAATTAAAATTTATTACCAAATTGAGACTTCCAATTTCCTCAACATAAAACCTATGCCATGGGCATAATTACAAGTCAACCTTTGAAGGTAACTGCGGATCTGAAGCTACCTTGAGCCGCATCAATATGTACTGCATAAAAATAGATCTTATCCATTCTCCTAGGAGTGTCGTGGTAGCTGCTCTAATTGAGATAAAACAACTAGTTACATCAGTAACATAGACCGCAAGGTTGAGTGTACTGAAGTACACAATTAGGCATTTTGGTGTTTGACAATTAGCACCGATTGCCTATGCTAGCTACAATCAGTTTTAGAATATAATGTATTCTGGCTTTCACTTAATTCTCTCTTCGACTTATATAATGCACAATGGGCGGCCTTATCGCTAACAGCGATTTCTTCCAGGCAACCTTTGGATGGATAGAAGCAAAAGAGATGATAGGGTAGCGTACAATTTTTCAATGAGATGAAACAATGAAGCTGCGATACTGCGAAATTTATCTAATACGTGAAGTCATGTACTCACCTGTCTGAAGCAAGAGACAGAATAATGGCAACTCTTCTAGAAATATCTAAAATAAACTGTTATATGGTACTGAAAATAGTCAGTTAGATATTATTTGGGTATCCTATCACTTCTCGTGGTATGGGTTACCAAGGAATAGGGCTATTCCCCATCCGACAGTAGACATTAGTGATCAGTGAGTCATGACTCATGACCAAGCGTTTATCTGACTGCAATGGGTCTGGCCCCCGTCATGTGAACTCATAACTATCTGGCCAAATGTGGGTGTCAAATATTACACCTCTGTCCCATGGAGGGGTTCACAGGCGTGAATGTATGTATCCCATTCAGGATAATTAATGGCCTGGGCTTTCCTTAGAAAAACTGTCTACATTTGTAGCACAGTACGGAAACACTGCAGATCCTATAGATCTGCGGGCCCTGCAGATGTTAATTATTAAATCAATTGAATTGTAAGCCCAAAATAAAATTATGTTTAAAATGGGGATATGCAAAATACATTCCTGCCGTATGACATAAAAGATTGCCAATGAATATGCAATATGTAACCCATAGTTGTATGGGTCGGTATCCCGTACACTTAGACTATACACAATCTATACATTACCGTCACGACGTAAAAAATAGCTACTACTTTGGAACAAGTTTGAGATATACTAAAATCTCATAATATGCAAATTTGACATGCAACTGATACTTTGTCAATACAGTGTATAGTCAAAGCATTGATCAAGAGTGGTTATCCGCTAACTACAACTTGATAACTCCAGTTTTCCTCTTTTTCAATTTTTATTTCTAACCCCCCCCCCCCCCCCTTTTTTAAGGAGGATAGCAACTCTCTGCTGAGGGGTCTATTAGGATCTCCCGGAGATCTTTTATTGGCAAGGGGTCGATTAGGGCTCTCAATCAGCCCATTTTGTGTTCCCTTGGCATTGTATAGAAGGGCCAGCCACTGAAGTATTAAAATAGGTGGGAGAAAACATCCATCCCAATTCCCAACTGATGTATTAGGATCTTCCGCAGATCCTTTATTTGTCAGGGGCCGTTAGGGCTGTCAATCTAAGACTAATCAGCCCAAAGTACTGATCCCACTATGTGGCTATATTTAGAATTATTAAAATAGGTGGGGGAAAAACCTCCATTCTAACTGATCTATTAGGATCTTCCGCAGATCCTTTATTAGTCAGGGCCGTTAGGGCTGTCAATCTGAGATCAATCAGCCTAAAGTACTGATAGGTATGATGTAGTTCCAGTTTAACTGAAAGCCTTACATGTGGTCACTGAACCACCTTTGAGTCCCGCGTCATGCACTGGGGAACGACGGGTGAGTCCCTTTGATGTAAAAGGGTTGATATTGCATATGTCCTGATCTTTGATCGAGGCCATTGCGACTCCTAGCAGAAGTTTACATTCATGAACGAATCAGCCTCTTGAGACGAGGTCAAAGAATCCGTTAACTTCTCAGGGAGATAACCGTCAGTATTATATTGAACTGCTCGGTTGATTGGTCAGCTCTAGAGGGGTTAAGGGGCAAGTGCGCCCATCATTTCAGTTGGCTGTCCGACTGAACCAGTAGTGCATTTTGTACATAAACAATAATGCTGCATGCACTGCAAACAACTCCCTCACATTGGAATGCCGTTTTTTGTAGGCTCTAACTCCATTTGCTTGACAACATAAAGTTGTTCAACTTCAGTCCCCCAGCCCGCGTCCGCCGCGTTCTGTAGTGAGAAAGTGAGTCACATTTTGCCTGTGTATCACTTGTGCACTGTGGTTCCCATTCCTGAGCCGCCACTATAATTTGCACCTCACTAGGGGATGCAGAGCCCATCTTTCTCTTCATCTACCTTGTTTGAAGCAAGCAAAAATAAAATTGCATCCTGAGACAATGAAATTGATCATTCTAGTCGTCAGGTTAACTTCAAGTGTCTTGCAACTATAGTACAGTCAACGACAAAAGTAGATTAATTAGTAGTACTGTGTAGTTACTTTGTTTTCTAAATATTATACGACTACTTATACATCAACTTAATTGACACATTATTAAGCAATGTAATTTTTTTTTTTTTTTTTTTTTTTTCATTAAAAAAAATTTTTTATGGACTTTTGATGTTGACTGTATCGCTTGGAGGCAAGTCATAGTTTGGCAAATTTTTGGCAAATATACCAATTAAGTAGCTATTTTAGTTACTTTGTGGGCAAAGGCATCAAGTTGAAATCTGTGTTTCAAGTGACTCTAGGTGAATTGATTGGAATTTACCTACCGATCCAACTTTAACAATGTGACTATATGTTATACTTTAGATAATTATATTATGTTCACGGATAAAAACATTATTATGGCATCGTTAAGTGGGTATTAACCAAAGCCCCAAAACAAAAATTATATAGGAATTGTTTAGCAAATGAACCATAACCATGACTTGTTTCCAAAGGATTTCCGCAATCCAATTAGTCGCAGTTACAATGGTATAAGGTGAAGATGAGGCTGAAAGAGTGGGCTCTTAGAGAGACAATTTCTTTTCCATATTAGGTGTTACTCGCAAGAGCCTCCTGTGAAATTACTTTATGCATAGATGAAGATATGCCTGGTGCAAGTCTTGTCATCCAATCTACCTGTTGTAAGAACTGAATCCCAAATAATTGGAATTTCAACTGACATGTTAAGTTCAAACTTTTAAGTTTAAAAAGGGGAATAATGTCCCATCTGACCTTTTATTAAAGACGTTATGAACAAGAAAGAGCTGTTCCTCAACATTTAATTTAATTATTTTTTAACTATTTATGTAGGTATGTGTAAAATAGTAGTTATAAAAAAAATTTTAAATTCTTTGCATCCTAAGATGACATGCATTTATGCCTACTACTTTCTTACAATATAGATTAGTATTTTTATAGATATTCTTGTTTTAACGTATGAATATCACGCCAACTAGGGCACCCTCAAGAATTCAACTTGGAATAAGACTTAAAATGCAGTCATTGGGCACTGGGTTGTTACAAGTCATTGGGCCTATTGTTTATTGGTATAAAAAGACTTGGAATGTTATAATATTGCTATTTTGTAAGCCAGTTTTTAGAAGTTCCTGACCCTGCAATACAATGTATACAAGTACGCCATCGACTGTTCAGTGCTGGCAACATAATCATACCTTTTATTAAAGTGATACATCATTTATAACGTATTTATTTTTATTGGGCCGGTAAATCCAAGCGCCACTACACTCATTATAATAGTCCATAAATCAAGTACCTCTCTAGGTTTCCAAGGAACGATCTTATTGTTTTTGTAACAAATATAATAATTTTATATTTTCCAATAAAAAAATTAAAGTACCTACATCAGTAACTAACGAATGTAAATGATTATTAATATAATTCTAACAGGTTGATTTTTGTAAAAACCTTAACATATAGCGGAATGAGTTCCGAGCGTGAGACCGAACTCTCAAACACATTTCGAAATGACTTGGTTAAACCGCTTATTTTATTCGAGGACAGCGAGGCAAAGTCGTTCTAATCTTCCGAAGATGAGAACTATTTTTGGACTTATTAGTGCTTCGCTCTTCGCTCTCCCTCGGGAGCAACGATTCCTCAGCGGTATTCATTAATTAGTATGGTACAATCTACTTACCGAAGCTCACGGAAAGAAACTTCACTAAATAAGATAGCTTGTACTTATTTATGCTGCACTGTACACATACATACGGTAAAAACAATGTATTTACTATTTAACTAGTTATTTATTAACTTTTATCTTGACTTGAAAATTTTTTCACCTTCACGCGGTAAAATCACAAAACGCTATGATCTATGATTGACATAAAGATGTGCGACTGGAAACAGTGGCGCCCCTAGCGGTGATTTAAACGGGTAACTATAGTCGAAAGAGGACTAGAGGTAAGATTTTAACAATGTTAACGCTTAAAAAAGGGAAAAATCACAGACAGCTTCTTCAAACTAATACCGTCTTTCGGAGGTCATAATATCACCTAACATCCATTACGAAATATCTCATAGAACGCCAAATATTCGCTAAAGAAAATCTTCTAGAATCGTCGATCATCCACTATTGGATATCGCAATATCGTGTGTTTACGAGGTCATAAAGAAACACGGTATCCACCACGGAATATCTCGTAATATCGCTACACATTCGCTACGGTATATCTCGTAATATCGCCTCACATACGTTACGAAATATCTTGCAAAAACGACAAAAATCCACAACGGAATATCTTATAGATACGCCATAGGATCACTGCGCATCCATTGCAGAATATATGGTAAGATCGCCGCAAGTAGCAATAACAACTATGTATCTCGTAATATCCCACCAGACAGACATTATTTATTGTTAGTCTGCTGTATTTTTATTTAATACCCTATTGCAATAATAGCCTATTGCAAGCCATCGCTGGACATAGGCGTCACCCAGTGTGCGTAGCACCTACCCATAGCATATTATGAAATTTGGCAGTGATATCGGAGTTCCCTGTAGTCCGACTACACGTGCGTGACGTAGAGACACTCTACAGCGCACTGGACTGGCAGCGATTGGGCGCGAGAGCCATAGTCCGCCACTACCTTGGGTTGGATGCTATACTGCAGCTCACCGTGGAACAGTGCAGGTAAGGGATATTTAGGTTTCTAAAGATGTTATTCTGATAAGTTTGATTCGAATAAAAAAACGATTGAAAGTCTAATAAAAACATATTGTGATGTAGATTTTTAGAGAAAACTCATTTATAACTGCCGAAGGATCACCGTGCGAGTGCCGGGTCTATCGCGCGGTTGATAGATGCCTTGTATTGACAAATTATCGCCAGCTTGTACTTTGGAGCTCGAGAAAGTCCAACTCTTCCTCTCAGCTGTATGATTCGGAGAGGAAATCTCTGCCAGAGCCTCGCCCCTCAATCAGCAGGTCTACCCGCAAGCCAGTAGATCTTGGCTTTGAAGAACACTCTTAATGAATTATTATGCACACAAAAGTATATATTTCCTCGTGCCAGGTACTTCCACATGCCGCTCGGCAACATGCCGGCGGACCCCACGCTGTTCGGCGCAGACCTGTTCTACGCGAGGCACCTCGTCAAGCACAACTTCGTGCTGTGGTGCTCCAACACCGACCGGCCGGACCTGGGCGGCAGGGAGAACGATGATAACAGGTACGGATGATAGATCCACTGAGGCTGGTCCCAACACCAGTTCTGTTCTGTTCCCTGGGGTCAGCTTTTGATCTATATAGTTGCCGGATTTCGAAAATACCCTTAAAGTTATTTAACTTCTGCAAGCAATGGTGATATTGAGGTTTTGTAGTTAAACCAGGACCTCGATTTGTGTCAGAGCAAAGCCATTGTCATTCCACTGACGCTGTAAAAATTACATTTAATTTCAGTATAAAAGTCAAGTCTAAAATGAAATGGCATTTTGTACAGTGTCGGTGAAATGATAATGGCTTTACTCTGACACAAATTGGCAGAATCGAGGCCCAGGTTGTCCAATCTTTCTTGATGCACGTGCATATGAGACGTCGAAGGCTTCTGGCACTGTTACTTCTTCGAAAAAGCACGAAGTATTGCAAAGGTTTTAGTGTGTGAGAGCTACACAACTGCATGGTATACCGTAGAACATTTGATGAAATTTCGATTCGATCACGTACTACATCACGTTCCTATGGCAGCCGGGATCAATAGCTTAACGTGACTTATCCCTTGATCACATGTTCCGAGTGCAATGGCGAGACAGTGCACTCGTACCGAGCACTCGACCGAGTGCACTGTCTCGGTGTGTGTGTGATCAAGGTATGAACGCCCTCGTCCGCAGGCTGATGAGCGAGGTGGAGGACCTGTCGGGCTGCACGCACAGCTGCAGCGGCGCGTACGGCAGCGTGTGCGTGGAGCTGGAGGCGGACGCGCTGGGCGTGTGCGCGCTGCTGCAGGCGCAGCACATCCTGCAGCTGGAGGGCACGAGCGTGGCCACCAGCTTCGGCGCGCAGCACCACAGCATACAGGACGTGCTCGACAGCACCGGTGAGCGCCACGAGTGTATACAGGGTGGAGCTGGAGGCGGATGCTCTGATGCAGCACATCCTGCAGCTGGAGGGCACGAGCGTGGCCACCAGCTTCGGCGCGCAGCACCACAGCATACAGGACGTGCTCGACAGCACCGGTGAGCGCCACGAGTGTATACAGGGTGGAGCTGGAGGCGGATGCTCTGATGCAGCACATCCTGCAGCTGGAGGGCACGAGCGTGGCCACCAGCTTCGGCGCGCAGCACCACAGCATACAGGACGTGCTCGACAGCACCGGTGAGCGCCACTAAAATGGGCTAAAATAGCTACCAAACTGCTAATGACTCAAAATAACAAATCATAAAGTGTGTAATTTGCGACTAAATGCGGAACGTTTCAAATTTTGTATAATTTGCTACAAAATGTATGAAATGTTATAACAGTGTAAGTTTTATGAAAGTTTAAAAAATGCTAATAAATCCGTATATACAGGGTGGATGTGTGAGACAGGGCAGTAGGGGCAGGTACCTTAACCGGTATCAGTTACAGCGAAACGGTCCTAGGAGACTGTTCATAACTTTTTAAGATATTCTGAATTGCATTCATAGATTTTGAAAAAAAAAAACTACTTATGTACTGCCACATTAGTGGTTAAGTTACGTACTTTAAAGCCCACCACCGCAACATCCAGGACTCGTATGACTTATCCAACACTAATGAGAAGACTATTTATTTTGTTTTTAGGTGCTTTTATTCAAATCTAAACTTCCCCTCCCTTCCGGAAACTTAAACCACTCAGTCACTCCCTGCTAGAACTGCACAGGTTATGACACAAGAAAGGGCAGTCCGGGCGGTACGATCTTATTCGTATTGGACTAAGGTTGTATTTTGTCTGCGCAATAGTTGAATATTAATGTACCTACCCTCTACCTACCTCTTCGACGATGTATGTATGTAATAATAGCTAATGTCACTGGCAGTATAGACAGGTAAAGTCCAACCTAATAATTTCTGAGTACAAATACGACAGTTATACATATTTGTCTGTATCAATCCTGTCAGGTGTGAATGCATCTCTGAGCTACGACGAGACAGCTCAGTGTAGCGCGGCGTTCAAGATTCTACGCACGATGGTCGCGTCCTGGCTGCGTGACGTCACGCAATACAAGAACGTCTTCGCTGACTTCCAGATATCACACTTTTATAGGTAATGCTTTTTAAATATTACCAATATAGGCACATAATATGAATGTTTATACTGTTGACCGATGGCGCGTGGTGGAACTTGCTACACATCTATACTAATATTATAAAGAGGAAAGATTTGTTTTTTTGTTTGTTTGTTTGTTTGTTTGTTTGTTTGTTTTTTTGTTTTTTTTGTTTGTAACGAATAGGCTCCGGAACTACTGGACCGATTTCAATAATTCTTTCACCTATAGAAAGCTACACCATCTGGGAGTAACATAGGCTATATAACATCACGCTACTACTAAAGGGAGCGGAGCAGTGAGCATAAATGTCAATAAATCGGGCAGATTTCCATACATTCTTTACTAATATTAGATTTGTATTTTTGTATTCGAGTAAACTCAAGAACTACTGAACCGATTTCAAAAATTATTTTACCATTAGAAAGCTGCACTATCACTGACTAACATAGGCTATAATTAATTTTCAAAAAAATAGGGATCCTGGATAAAAGTTCAATAATGTAACCCAAGGTATAAAAAAAATGACCTAAAAAATTCCTTACATCGCGTACGCTGCGAAAACTATTGAAGATAGAACAAAATAATGTACTGTAGAAATGTATAACTTAAAAAGGTCTACATAAAAGTCCGCGACAGCATATGTCTATCTAATAAGGGTAGCTCACAATAACCATTTTTATCTTTTACAAATTATAAAAAAAATATGTGTCATTTTCGAAGCTATTTTTAACAATATAGTGTTAAGCCTTATCTGACTAAATACGTTAGATACATTGTACATTTAATGTAGATCAAAATTGCCCTTTACACGGAATAAATTATAATGAATATTTTAGAATCTATTGCAGTATGAAAGTAACGCGCGACGATATAAATTCAAGCCGAAATGCCGATCAAAGTCAGACCACGGAATCTATACCTTTATATTAATTCTTATCTAAATAAATCGTTTGGTATTTAAGATTGTTTCAATACCTGTTGATTACTTTTTGAATTATTGAAATCGGACGTTCTATTCAAAAGATATTACGAAATTATAATGTCAATAAATCCGGTAAATTACCATACATTATTTGAAAACTAATTATTTAAAAGGGTGCAACCACGGGTGTTCGAAGTATTTCACGAGCGAAGACAGGGAAGGTCAGATGAACACAAGATGCAACGGTACCGGGATCCGAATGCGGGATTGGAACCTCCATGTGATGCATCCTGGGTAACGGAGGCATTAACGCCCCTCACCCAGGGGAGGCGCTACCGCCTACGGCAAATACATACAGCAACGGGAGCAGCTCTATAGAGGGCTGCTCAAAGGCTTCCCACATGTCCCTCTGACTACGAGGAGGCCCAGTAGAGAGCAGGAAAGGGAAGGGCTGGTCACCGAGCGCGGACGTGAGGATTAATAGGTCCGGCCTCCTGTCATCCCTTCACGCCCGTCTCCTCCCTTTCCGGAATTCGATGGGACATCGTGCTTCCCACTTCTGAGAGGGCCATCTTAAAATTGTAGATGGCCCAGGGTCAGCCGGGGGGTGCGGAAAATGCCCTAGGCAATTTTACACTCCAGCAACTGAAGACCCGCGACGGCATGCTGTTTAGTGGGTCCGAATTCCACATGGCACTCCTGATGGCTGACGGGGATGGTATCCGAGGCAATTTTAGAACGAAAGAAAAGTTTGTACGGAATCCGAATTCCACGCGGGCGGAGCCGCGGGCAACAGCTAGTATTGAATAAGGCACCAGGCGCGGTCCGAGGGAGGGGGGTCACAGGGGACATGCCTCCTCCCCCCCCCCCCAAACCATGCACGTCATATTGAAAAGTCCCAGTACGAGGGGAGGGGGGGGGGGGTTAAATGTCTTAAGGAATTTCCGAAGTGACCCCCCTCCCCAAAACTTCAAGCTGCGACCGCGCCTGTAAGGCACTTGTACTTTTCCACACTATTTTATTATTTAACCTGACTGGTTGAACAATAGTTTAAAACCGTGATTAATATGTATAAACTATTGAGAATGTCGTGAGGATTTAGCTTAGCTACACAGGCTGTTGGGGGGGGAATACTAGTAATTTGGGTTACTATTTTTCTTTCGTACTAATTATTTTCTTCCATCGATTTACAAAGAGACTCTTTTCTCTTTCTCTTTTCTTTCTCTTTCTCTTCTCTTTCTCTTCTCTTTCTCTTCTCTTTCTCTTCTCTTACTTTCCTCTTTCTCTTCTCTTTCTCCTCTCTTTCTCTTCTCTTTCTCTTCTCTTTCCCATTTCTTTCTCTTCTCTCTTTTCTCTTGTCTCTTTGTAAATCGATTTGAACAATCAGCATAATAAATGCTTCAAAATTTAATTCAATATTTTCTTACATTTTAACAGATGGCTGAAAACCTCCTCATCTCTCCTGTACGACCCCGGACTGAGAAGAACTCTGTACAATTTGATGAAGAAGCTATTCCTCATGTTGGTGGCCGAGTTCAAGCGACTCGGCTCTCAGATTGTGTTCGCAGACTTCAACAGAATACTGCTCAGCACTAAGAAAAATACCGTTATGGATGGAATCGGTGAGCTTAGATTTTTGGATCCGCTGGGCCCCGGTAGGTGGGGTAGACTCAAAAAGTGCTGGCTTGGCGTCATAGGCCCCCATACATTATTATAATAGGCCAAAGTCATTCGAACTAGAGTATGACACTCCCTGCGTGATGATTGTCTAGGCCAACGTCATTCGAACTAGAGTATGACACTCCCTGCGTGATGATTGTCTCATCAACATGGATGTCCAAGACAGCGAAGTGGTTTTTGAGCCGCCATGTTCCTGCATCGCGTGTCGATATAATAATACGTCCTTGATAGCCTTAGTTAGAATATACACTAATATGCTATACAAGGTGATTTTATAGTCGTTTCGGAGCGAAAGATTTGGGTACAGTTTTGATAGCAAAATCGTCTGGAAGTATTATTTTGGCGAAAAAAATTTTTTTTTTCTAATAATGTAGGTGAAAGGCATATTGTATGGGAGTTGTTAAAAAAAAAAAATTTTTCACCAAAATAATACTTCCAGACGATTTTGCTATCGAAACTGTGCCCAAAATCTTTCGCTCCGAAACGACTATAAAATCACCCAGTTCGAGAAGAAGAGAGTGATCGTTTTGTTTCGATTTTGAAAAGCTTTCTGTTTATCGCACAGCGCAATTCTTCAGCTTGATATATTTTAAGAGTTGTTAAAACCGAAGCTATATGAAGGTATCAAGATTTATCTGATGCTGACTGTACTTTGATACTCATCCTACTTTTACTTTTTTACAAGCAAGTGCATGCTTCCATGATATGTTATCTGTATAACCTTTGTTCAGGTTACGTGGAGTTCGTGGTCCAAAGCATCAGGAATAAAGAGCTGTTCCACGGCATCGACATCAGGTACAAGCAGTGCTGGTCCTACCTGCTGTGGCTCGACGAGGCCAACTACGCCGGGGTCCAGGTATTTAGTTTTTTTTTTATGGCAACTCCTATAATATCTTGTTTTAGACAAGTGACATTCAAATGACATTAAAATGTGATGTTCGGTCCGGTAAATTTAGTATATTATATGAAATATTCGGACAGCTTAGTAGGAGTTTAAGTCTAAGAAAGTTTAAGATAAGTAAAGTTTAAGTTTAAGAAGAAACAGTAGGCCTACCATGGAAAATTCGCTGTTGCAAATCGAAGTTCCGGGCAATCAAAACATGGAACAGGTTTACCCCAAAATTGGAACCCAAGGCAGTGTCACGTGACACTTAGGTTCGGCTTACACCCTGCTGCGGCCTTACCATAAACCTTAAAACAGGTCAATAATTGAACTGCTGTCATTCTGCCAACTGCAAATGTCACTTTGTAATGTGATATAAATATAAAGGATTACAAAGTGACATTTGCAGTTGGTAGAATGACAGCAGTTCAATTATTGACCTGTTTTAAGAGTTCATGGTATGGGCCCTGGAAGAAAACCGTAGTGACTCCATGGTACCTTCATGGCTAAATATCTGTGTAATAATAATATTTCATCTGTGTTTTGAGCGACGCCGAAGTTTCGGATGTTTCATGATTCATGATTTGAGTAATGTTTTGTATTGCTAGGGTAAACTACCAGAAGGCTTGACTGAGGTCGGTTCATCGCAGTTACCTCCTGCTAGTGAAGAAAACGGCGATGACGAGGTAAGTAACGTTCTTCTTGATTCTTTGATAGTTTGTGAAGATGTCTGAATGTTTGTTATTCAATCACGGTACTCGAATCCCTGGAATAGATTCTTATGGATTGCAGGAACGAGAGGCGTATTGCACTGAACTATCAAGACCAACATCCCGTACCTATGTCCGCAATTTATTAATTGTCAAATATTGTATGGGAATCTGCCGGATTTGTTGACATTTATGATTACTGCTCGGCTCCTTTGGGTAGTAGCGTGATGCTATTTAGCCCATAACCTTCCTCGGTAAATGGATTATTCGACAAAAAAATATTTTTTCAATTTAAACCAGTACTTTTAGATTAGTGCGCTCAACCAAACAAACAAACTCTTCAGTTTTATAATACCTATTAATATAGATTAGTATAGAAGTGAAACTTTGTGAAGATGTATGAATGTTTGTTATTCAATCACGCTCTAACTGCTGAACGGATCTCAAGGATATATTATAAATACGTACATACATACATACAATCACGCCTTTCTCCCCGGAGGGTTAGGCAGAGGTGAATTAACACCCAGATTTCACCAATCATTGTATTAGGTCCCACGTAATAGGGGGTGAGCCTATTGCCGTTGTGCCGAGTGCGGATAGATTATACCCTGGAATAACACACACGATATTATTTATCCTGGGAAAAGGTTCCCATGGAATGCGGGAACGTATTTAAGAGCCACGCGGAAGTCGACCGCGGCTCCTGTCAGCAACTGGTAATGTTATAACAATGTCTACGAGTATCTCACCGTCGCCCCTAGACAGATGTATAGAAATATTTGGATCAGCTTCGGGTAAGGCTCAGTGGTCAGAGCATTCCCCCTGCAAGGAAAAGATTGCGATTTCGAGTCCCGCCTGAACTGTATTCGCCTAATGGATGAAGTAGTCATTATTATTATACTTTTTCCAATTTAGAGCTTTTCCTGTTTATAATATTTTGTTTTAACTGTGTGCACATACAGAACGGAACTGTATTTTAGTATTATTATTTTTAAATTATTGTAATGTGTTTTGTGTAATATAAAAAGGTATTATAAACAGGAAAAGCTCTAAATTGGAAAAAGTATAATAATAATTACTACTTAATCGACTATAACAATGTGTTCCAGGAGAACTCAATCACGATGCACTGGAACCTGGCCAACTTCCTGCCGGGCCCCGTGCGGGACTCGTTCGGCGCGGCCGTGGCGGGCTTCCTGAGCGCCGCGTACGAGCGCCCCGCGGAACTGCCCGCCTTACTGCAAGGGGAGATCTCGCAGAAACTGTTCCAGTATGTACTATATTATACTGGTTGCTGATACGAGCTATGAGCGTATGGTTATTGAATCATTATTACCATTTTAGCGTTTTAACTTTGGAACTCGGGCTCCGTTTGCTTCATTTGGTTTGATTTTCCTCTCGAGGCTCTCAGACGCAAAAGCCAAGATCTTCTTCTTCATCTTAGCATTTATTGCATCCGAAGCTTTCACCTCGAAGTTTGAGGTCCGCTTTTTCCAGTCTAAAAGCCAAGATAAGAGGACCCTGGACTCCAATGTACAAACTCTGGATTTACTAAGACTAACGGAACTCTAGGACGTTGATGAAGTTCATTCGAATAAGCACTTCTGTTGTTACATGTTTTTACACTACTCTGATTAGTCATCATTTTGATTTCCCAGTTGCGTAAAATTTTCATTATGGAGCCCGGCTTCCGCTCATTGTTTTTATTGGAATGTCGATTTTTCTGAGAGAGACTACCGTTTGACTTACCAAGCCCGAGAAGGAACTCTGCGCCAGAGCATCGTCTGTTATTTAGTAGTTGAGGTTGGCTTGAGGTGTTGGTAGGCCCTAGGTAGGTACACAGTACTTATGCTCATTGTACGTTTTGTTCTCAAGGGTGACAGAGAAGATAAACACCCGGTGTCCGGTCCTGCGGCCGTCGGACATCGGTCCGCAGCCGGGCCTGAAGGCGGACGCGTTCTCCGACGACCTGTCGCCCGCGCTACTGTACGTCAACGCGGTGTGCAGGGTGATATCGCTGGACCCGGCGCTCGAGGACGAGGTATGGACCGATATATGGCGTTATTACTAGTTATTTCAGTAAGTGCGGTCAAAATGTTGTCAAATAAAAGGGCAGTCAAAATTACTTTAAAAGTAGACGCGTTCACTAAATGATTTGTCAAGTAGATCTACAGTCAAAATCAAGTAGACGTTGTAGCACAGGAATAAAACTTAGCGTTAGTTCTGCGTTCAAAGTAGTGTTAGTAACTTGACCGCGCGAAAGCTTTCTGTCTGAAAGATTCCTTAAACATAAAACATACAAGCAGCGCTGCGTTAGGCGAGTCGTCCGTCACACGATATCGTTACGTTGCCTCTTAACCCACCGGGCACAGACACTCCCGCTTAATGCTAACTGCCCTTTTTTACCATACACTTGAATTTAGCTAGCTTTACAACTGTATTTTTTCAATTCAATTTTACCAATGTGTTCCCACTGGACAGGTAACCCTGCTCCGGCGCAACCTCCTGCGTCTGATCGGCGTGGGCGAGTTCAGCGCGCGCGCAGAGTGGCGCGACGCGTGCAACACGTGCGTCCTGACGGAGGTGATCTGCAAGGTGTGCAACCACTGCCGCGACCTGGACCTGTGCCGCGACACGCACCGCGCCGCGCCACACGACCTGTATGTCACTGCTTTTTTTTTATGATTTTAATGGCTAAATGCTAAGCAAGACTTTGCATTTAGCCATTATCAAGTAGTTTATAATAATCTTATTTGGATGGGTGGATGTATGGATAGATGGATGATGATGATGATGGTGAGTTGATGATGATAATGATGGCTGCCTCAGTAAAGTGGTGGAAACTTTACTAAAGGCTTCTACGGAGATTTGAAACCAACACGAGAAGTCACAATCCACTGTAATATTTCACTTTCCTACTCTTGTGCGCGTTTTCCAAGACGTTATGTCTAAAATTCCACCGTATTTACATATAAAAAGTCGAACTCACACTAATTTTGGAAAATAAAAAAACCGCTATTGTTTCTTTGATCGTGTTCGCGCCAAAACCTCCTCCACTGCTTTCTATATTGATCGAGACATATGTCTTGAACTTAGAGTATACAAATACATCGCTATAGAGCGCGCCTTACAAGTATGAACTGCTAGGGTGCGCCAAAGTTCACCTAAATTTTCAACTCCGAAAATTGGAACTCCGAAAATGTTCTTCCTAACATTTTTCATCCTAACAATCACAATTCCTAACTACTCTGTCTCTAATGTTTTAATTCCGAATCATTCAACTTCATAATGTCGGTAGCAATAAACATCTATTATACTATTATTTCTTTTCCTATATTTTGTCAACATAACCATCTTTTACACTATTATTGAAAGTCATAGGTACCTTTTTTGTTTAGATTTATTTTTATTAATAATATAATCAGTATTATTTACATTAATTTTGCGTAACTTTTACAGTTTTAGTTATTTACACATAACATGATAAGAAATAAGAATACCAGTACCTTGGTACAAGTTATTCTAATATTGAATAGCTATTGAATTAAAATATTGAAAATTGAAATAAAATTGGAAAAATATTGAATAACTTGATAAATATATCATTGTACAAAGTATTGTTTATATAAGGCTTCATTTCACAAATTAATTATTTTTAAACATTTTATTTGGCAAACAGACAGTTAGTAATAGATTCATTGAGAAAGCTGCTCATTCCGACTTGGATAGATTAGGTTAGAAGGCTAATGCGGGAGCGGAGCGGAGCGAAGCTCCCGCATTAGCCTTCGTGGTTATTTTTTTTTATAACCATGCAGAACTATATTTAATCCAAAACTATATTTAATCCATGTACGTACGTAATGATACTAAAACACTGACATGAACTTAGCAATAGACATAACTCAGTACGTTATTAAAGCATACCCCAAAATAAAAATCATACCCTCGAATTAAAACTATAAATAAAATATAATTCTACCGACATATATTTTTATTACATTTGGTAGATAAATGTTTCTTTCTAGGTATATTATGGTAATTATGTTTAGGGATAAAAACGTTAGGATAAAAAACAGTAGGAGCTTTAATATTGTATGTTAACGATTTTATTGATAACAATTTTCGGAAACATGAGTATTATGAACATCGACGGTAGCACTACAAATAGTATGAATAAAAACTTTAGGATGAAAAATTTTAGGAGGAGTGATCATTCGGATTACAAATCGTTAGGAAGAACAATTTCGGATAAAGAACTTTAGGTGAGTCAATATGGACCCGAACTGCTATCACGGGTATGAACAGTACCGAGGCTCCTGGCTCAACCTCAATCAGTAGCAAAACAATACCCGTCAAAATTACTTCGCAAATAAAGGTGCGTACAAATTATATAGCATAACATGTTATATAACATGGTTATATAAAATGTTTCAGTAATGTAGACACTGAAGTTAGTACAATGTTGCAAAGTTATAATACAATGTTAGATAATGTGGACGTGTTATATAACACAAGTTATACAACATGTTACATGATCTGTACGCACCTTAACATTTAATTCGATATGTTAAATCATAATTTTATACAACATCGTATATTTGTAGTAATAATGACGCAAAAATAACGCAAAATGACGCCATTTTTTTGTATTTTGGCTTTAATTTTATCAATGTAAGTATATCAAATCGAACCAGGCGCGGATCCAGACGCGGAACTAGGTTGTGGGCACAGGTACCTGAAGATCGGTCAAGTGCGAGTCGTAGTGCGAACTCATGTCAAGCATGTTAAATACGCCCGGGGGAGGGGGGGGGGGGGGGTCTTTGGCGGTGTTGGTCTCACATTGATCTGTTGAATTGAACGCGGTGAGACGGAAATAGAACCTTATGGAGTGGGGTGCAGAAATCGCAGGGGCAAATGCTAGTCAGCTTCCTCGAGTAGCTTTCATTAATAGTTCCTTTAAGAAAAACCCCAACAGGAAGTGGACTTGGTAACGCCGGGACTCTGCGATAAGGAACGAGACGGACTTTTTCATAATGGACAGTAGTTACGCACATATTTAGAGATGTCTTTGTGATCAACAAGTTTCAAACTGGAAGCGATCACCAACTTATCCGATGCTCTCCAAATATCAACATAAAGGCTGAAAGATTCCGAATGATATATAGCTCTAGGGTCCGAAAAGTTCCAACTGGAACTTCAAAATCGTTTCGCAATGCTGGAAACCTAGCGGCATTGACGAGAAGGCCGACATAGTGGTCAAAACATTGCAGGAAGTGTCTCGAAAATTGTTTCCCGGAAAACGCAAATAGCAAGAGTTCAGGCTCTCTCCTGAGACTTCCGAACTTTAAATCAAAAAGCCGATACGACGCGACCTTGAACGCTCCAACACTCGCTCCATCCAGGAGACAATCGAGCGATATAGGGGGGTCAAAAGTGTTCGCTCAGCAGTTGGGAAGGCCCCATCTGACGAAACTTACTTACTGAGCTATACGCAGCACGGATGAGTAAACCGACGGGACACAGCGACGAAGACCTGTGCAGAGATACACCTGGACAGAGCCCCACTCACGCGTCATTACACCGAGGAGATACCAGATGTCGAATAGTCGGCTCTCAGGCAACTGAAGAACAACAGATGCCCTGGTGATGACGGAAATTACTACTGAGGTGCTGAAAGCAGGTGGCGCAACAATCCTGAAAGAGCTAGCGAGTCTCTTTAATTCCATCATCCGGCAAGAGCTAACACCTAGGGCACAGAGCGGGAGTGCGGTGGTACTGTTCTTCAAAAAAGGTGATAAGACTCTCTCACTCCCGAGCCATGTCTATAAGTTGTTCTCAAGAGTCGTCACAAATCACCTCGCGGATAAGCTCGACATGTTCCAGCCACCTGAGCAAGCCGGGTTTCGAAAAGGCTATAGTACCGTGGACTACATCTATACTGTTCGGCAGATTGTAGAAAAGACGCAGGAGTACAATCAGCCGCTGTGTATGGCGTTTGTGGACAACGAAAAAGCCTTCGACTCAATCGAAACCTGGGCAGTGCTGGATGCCCTGCAGCAGTGTCGTGTAGATTGGCGATACATCGAGATGCTGAGATGTTTGTATGACACTGCCACAATGTCCATCTTACTCCAAGACCAGAAGACGAAACCCATTAGCCTCCAGCGTGGAGTGAGACAGGGAGATGTTATATCTCCCAAACTATTCACCAACGTATTGGAGGACGTCTTCAAGACTCTGGATTGGACTTTGGCGGGGTACCAACATCCACGGTGAGTACATCTCGCATCTTCGGTTCGACGACGACATCGTCATAGTTGCTTAGTCGCTGGAACAACTGGGCGAAATACTGCACAGCTTGAATGGAGCTTCTCGACAAGTTGGCCTGGGTGTAAACTTGGACAACACCATGATTATGTTCAACGAACATGTTGTACCAAATCGATTGCAATCGAAGGGGTGACACTCAGAGTTGTTCAAAAATATATCTCCTGGGGCAGGTTATCCAGCTCGGTAAAAACAACTTCAAGAAAGAAATAGCCAGATGGATCCAACTGGGGTGGGCAGCATTTGGCAAACTACGTCGGGTCTTCTCCTCCACCCTACCGCAATGCCACAAAACAAAAGTTTTCGACCAGTGCGTCCTGCCTGCTATGACCAACGGAGCCTAAACGTGGCCACTGAAGGTGGGGTTAGTCCATGACCTAGAATTCGCGCAGTGGGCTATGAAGGGAGCTATCCTTCGAGTCTCTTTGAACGAGGTCATCCGAAATAGAACCAAAGTTACCGACATAGCCCGCAGAATAAGCAGGCTGAAGTGGCAGTGGGCTGGCCACATCTGTCGAAGGACTGATGGCCGTTGGAGCAGACGAGTCCTAGGGTGGAGACCGCGAGAAGGAAAAAGAAAGGTGCGATGCCTCTTAGGCAGATGGACTGACGACCTGATAAATAAAGGTGGCTGGGACAGACTGGATGCGGAAGACGGAGGATCGGCAGACGTGGCGCATATTCGGGGAGGCCTACATCCAGCAGTAGACTGCAATATACTAACTGATTGATTGATTGAATGTACCCCTCCGAATCAGAAGGTCCATAAGGGAAAAATGTCATTGTTTGCAGAAGGTCCACATGTTTATAGTGCCCGGAAAACAGCAATAGGCTCAAAAGATATTACGTGGGACCTAATACACTGATTGGTGAAATGTGGGTGTTAATTCACCTCTGCCTAACCCTCCGGGGATAAAGGCGTGATTGTATGTATGTAGATACTAAGCAATGCTTGTAGTATGGGTATGAGAACACGATTTTCTTCTTCATCTTACGTCCCATCCGAAACTTTCACTTCGGAGTCTGGGGTTCGCTTTACCAGTCTAACTGCGGATTAGGCTGGACTTTGATATTTTCCGTGAAGCGCCTGCCATCTGACCTCCACACCCAATAGCGATATTGGGTGATATCAAAGCATTGCAGCTAGACCAGTTGTTGAACTTTTACCAAATCGTTATTTTTTATGCCAATATGTAGCGTACCTAGAGTAGTATCAAGTGCCTTCTGATTATCTATATATGTATGTAAGTAGGTAATCTATATATGTAAGTAGGTAAGTAAAAACGTCTTTATTGTATACCATAGATATAAAAATATAACATAGAAATCTGAGTTATGTTGGTAACAAAGGTGTCACATGTGAATAGTCATAAGAGGTGTCGGTAACAGTGTCGCTAGTTCAATAGTTGAAAAGAAAAGAAGTAGTCACCTTCTGACACACGCCGCAGGAGTGCACGAAGTTCTTGAGGTGCTCCCAGTCCACGTGGTCCTTGAGCCGCGTCTTGTTCGCGAACCGCTTGCCGCAATCCGTGCACATGTACCTGCGATATAGAAAATTAGAGTCTTATTGGGTCCCGGTGGAGTAGAATGCCACCCCATCTCTTCCCGTGAGTGTCGTAGATATGTGCGTGCGGGCGCTGCTATATGCGTCGGGGAGGTGCTATGTGCGTGGGGGCGCTGCTATGTGCGTCGGAGAGGTGCTATGTGCGTCGGAGAGGTGCTATGTGCATCGTGGCCATGCTATGTGCGTCGGAGAGGTTGTATGTGCGTCGGAGAGGTGCTATGTGCGTCGAAGAGGTGCTATGTGCGTCGGAGAGGTGCTATGTGCGTCGAGGCGCAGCTATGTGCGTCGGAGAGGTGCTATGTGCGTCGTGGCCCTGCTATGTGCGTCGGAGAGTTTGTATATGCGTCGGAGAGGTGCTATGTGCGTCGGAGAGGTGCTATGTGCGTCGGAGAGGTGCTATGAGCGTCGAGGCGCTGCTATGTGCGTCGGAGAGGTGCTATGTGCGCCGTGGCGCTGCTATATGCGTCGTGGTGTTGCTATGTGCGTCGGAGAGGTGCTATGTGCGTCGAGGCGCGGCTATGTGCGTCGGAGAGGTGCTATGTGCGCCGTGGCGCTGCTATATGCGTCGTGGTGTTGCTATGTGCGTCGGAGAGGTGCTATGTGCGTCGAGGCGCGGCTATGTGCGTCGGAGAGGTGCTATGTGCGCCGTGGCGCTGCAATATGCGTCGTGGTGGTGCTATGAGCGTCGGAGAGGTGGTATGTGCGTGGGTGCGCTGCTATGTGCGTCGGAGAGCGGCTATGTGCGTGGGGGCGCTGCTATGTGCGTCGGAGGTGCTATGTGCGTCGGAGAGGTGCTATGCGCGTCGAGGCGCTGCTATGTGCGACGGAGAGGTGCTATGTGCGTCGAGGCGCTACTATGTGCTTCGGAGATGTGCTATGTGCGTCGGAGATGTGCTATGTGCGTCCGAGAGGTGCTATGTGCGTCGGAGAGATGCTATGTGCGTCGGAGAGGTGCTATGTGCGTCGGAGAAGTGCTTTGTGCGTCGGAGAGGCGCTATGTGCGTCGAGGCGCTGCTCCGAGCGTCGGAGAGGCGCTTTGTTATTCGAGGCGCTGCTATATGCGTCGGGGAGGTACTAGGTGCGTCGGAGATATGGTATGTGCGTGGGGCGCTGCTATGTGCGTCTTAGAAGTGCTATGTGCGTGGGGGCGCTGCTATGCGCGTCGGAGAGGTGCTATGTCCGTCGGAGATGTGCTATGTGCGTGGGAGAGGTGCTATGTGCGTCCGAGAGGTGCTATGTGCGTCGGAGAGGTGCTATGTGCGTCGGAGAGGCGCTATGTGCGTCGAGGCGCTGCTATGAGCGTCGGAGAGGTGCTGCTATATGCGTCGAGGAGGTGCTATGTGCGTCGGAGAAGTGGTATGTGCGTGGGGGCGCGGCTAGGTGCGTCGGAGAAGTGCTATGTGCGTGGGGGCGCTGCTATGTGCGTCGGAGAGGTGCTATGTGCGTCGGAGATGTGCTATGTGCGTCGGAGAGGTGCTATGTGCGTCGGAGAGGTGCTACGTGCGTCGGAGATGTGGTATGCGCGTGGGGGCGCTGCTATGTGCGTCGGAGAAGTGCTATGTGCGAGGCGGCGCTGCTATGTGCGTCGGAGAGGTGCTATGTGCGTCGGAGATGTGCTATGTGCGTCGGAGCGGTGCTATGTGCGTCCGAGAGGTGCTATATGCGTCGGAGAGATGCTATTTGCGTCGGAGAGGTGCTATGTGCGTCGGAGAGGTGCTTTGTGCGTCGGAGAGGCGCTATGTGCGTCGAGGCGCTGCTATGAGCGTCGGAGAGGCGCTATGTTTTTCGAGGCGCTGCTATATGCGTCGGGGAGGTGCTATGTGCGTCGGAGGAGTCGTATGTGCGTGGGGGCGCTGCTATGTGCGTCGGAGAAGTGCTATGTGCGTGGGGGCGCTGCTATGTGCGTCGGAGAGGTGCTATGTGCGTCGGAGATGTGCTATGTGCGTCGGAGAGGTGCTATGTGCGTCGGAGAGGTGGTATGTGCGTGGATCGCTGCTATGTGCTTCGGAGAAATGCTATGTACGTGGGGGCGCTGCTATGTGCGTCGGAGAGGTGCTATGAGCGTGGGGGCGCCGCTATGTGCGTCGGAGAGGGGCTATGTGCGTCGGGGACGTGCTATGTTCCTCGGAGAGGTGCTATGTGCGTCGGAGAGGTACTATGTGCGTCGAGACGCTGCTATGTGCGTCGGAGAGGTGGTATGTGCGTGGGGGCGCTGCTATGTGTGTCGGAGAGGTGCTATGTGCGTGGGAGCGCTCCTATATGCGTCGGAGAAGTGCTATGTGCGTCGAGGCCCTGCTATGTGCTACGGAGAGGTGCAATGTGCGTCGAGGCCCTGCTATGTGTTACGGAGAGGTGCTATGTGCGTCGAGGCGCTGCTGTGTGCCTCGGAGAGGTGCTATGTGCGTCGGAGAGGTGCTATGTGCGTCGAGGCGCTGCTATGTGCGTCGGAGAGGTGCTATATGCGTCGAGGCGCATCTATGTGCGTCGGAGAGGAGCTATGTGCGTCGAGGCGCTTCTATGTTCGTCGGAGAGCTGCTATGTGCGTAGGAGAGGTGCTATGTGCGTCGGAGAGGTGCTATTTGTGTCGAGGCGCTGCTCTGTGCGTCGGAGAGGTGCTACGTGCGTCGAGGTGCTGCTCTGTGCGTCGGAGAGGTGCTATGTGCGTGGCGGCGCTGCTATGTGCGTCGGAGAGGTGCTATGTGCGTCGGAGAGGTGCTATGTGCGTCGTGGCCCTGCTATGTGCGTCGGAGAGGTTGTATGTGCGTCGGAGAGGTGCTATGTGCGTCGAAGAGGTGCTATGTGCGTCGGAGAGGTGGCCACGTGGCCTGGTGCAGTAATATCCAGGTACAGTACCAAGTACAGTACCGTCGGAGAGGTGCTATGTGCGTCGAGGTGCTGCTATTTGCGTCGAATAGGTGCTATCTGCGTCGAGGTGCTGCTATGTGCGTCGAGGCGCTGCTATGTGCGTCGTAGAGGTGCTATGTGCGTCGAGGCGTTTCAACAGCATAGGTCTTATAGTTTCGGAGAAAAGTGGCTGTGACATACGGACGGACAGACAGACGGACGGACAGACATGACGAATCTATAAGGGTTCCGTTTTTGCCATTTGGCTACGGAACCCTAAAAACGACTGTTTATACTGGAGATTGATGGCACTTGGTGGAATTTGCTACACATATTGAATAAAGCACTTGTACTTTTCCACAATCATATAATTGTGAATTCCACATTAATATAATTGTTATAATTGTGGAAAAGTACAAGTGATTTATTCAATATAAATAAAATACGTGTCGGAGGAATTAAATTTTGTGTTTGTAATCGTAAGTTATATGTTTAACTTTTGTTTCTTTAAACTTTCTCATGAACCTTTCTGTTGTTTTCTTGATTGTACCTGGCCTTTCGCAATAATGACATTTTCACATTTTGGACGTTTTACTAGTAAGTCGTTTTGTCACTCTAGACATTCTCATTTTATAGACATTTAAACATGTGGACCTTCTGCAAACAATGATATTTTTCCCTTATGGACCTTCTGATTCGGAGGGGAATGTACTTACACCTCAGACCTATGCTCCTTAAAAAGGCGTACAAAAAAGCCGCAATAATAGTGTTTAATTTCTGGGCTGTGGCCACGTGGTCCGACCGCTTCGTTCGACTGATCGGACGACGCGGAATTTTTTTTCCCTGTTGATCCGACCGGTCGGACGACGAGGAATTTCTGTTCCTGTTGATCCGACCGATCGGACGACGCGGAATTTCTCTTCCTGTTGCTCCGACCGATCGGACGACGCAGAAACACTTTCCTATTGGTCCGACTGGTCGAACGACGCGCACTCGTTTTTCCTATTGGTCCTACCGGTAGGACAGACGGGGACTTTTTTTATCCTGTTGGTCCGACTGATCGGACGATCGTCGTAGAGAAGTAATTTCCAATTAGCTTTCTGTACCAACATGGAAATTACTGCGATTGGAACAGTTTTATATCTAGCATGGAATTTATTGCATCAGAAGAAAAAATGCGGATTTCTTCTACATACGGCAGGAATAATAATGGATGGATCATCTTTGGGATAGCTCCGCAAAGTAACTACTAGAGTACCCACTAGATACTCTGTTAGGTACTCTACTTTTTATCATTGACTGCGAGAAAATCATAGAAAATAATTACTCTGTGATTATGAACTAAAGTTTGTTCATGGATGATACATAAAAGAAGCAGCAATTTATCAACAATAGCTGCCGCTTTAACGCGAAAAGACCCCGAAATCTTTTCGAGTTCGAGAATACGAGAGTTTCATTTTCATCACTGGAATAAGAGACGAGCAGAAACTTTTACAAGAAAAATTGCACAGAAAATTGGCGGCATTTTTTTTAGCCATCTAAGTCATGCATGTGTTGTCCTGTATAGGAAAGGAGTGGGTGGGATAAATTGGAATCATCGGAACATTCACTGAGACAGCTGAGACAGCATAGCGGACGCTCGAGGGTGTTGGTGACCTCAGGATTTCCAATAATGCGAACCGCACGTCGCTACAATCTATCGAGAGTATCTAGTGGGTACTCTAGTAGTTACTTTGCGGAGCCATCCCAAAGATGATCCATCCATTATTATTCCTGCCGTATGTAGAAGAAAGCCGCATTTTTTCTTCTGATGCAATGAAATTCCATGCTAGACATAAAACTGTTCCAATCGCAGTAATTTCCATGTTGGTACAGAAAGCCAATTGGAAATTACTTCTCTACGACAATCGTCCGATCAGTCGGACCAACAGGATAAAAAAAAGTCCCTGTCTGTCCGACCGGTAGGACCAATAGGAAAAACGAGTGCGCGTCGTTCGACCAGTCGGACCAATAGGAAAGCGTTTCCGCGTCGTCCGATCGGTCGGAGCAACAGGAAGAGAAATTCCGCGTCGTCCGATCGGTCGGATCAACAGGTACAGAAATTCCTCGTCGTCCGACCGGTCGGATCAACAGGGAAAAAAGATTCCGCGTCGTCCGATCAGTCGAACGAAGCGGTCGGACCACGTGGCCACAGCCAATTTCTGATATTGTAACAGTATGAACAAATGCTGGTATATCGTCTATTGCACTTTACGCTGTGTTCCAAATCACGCGTGATTCATGATTCATTTGTTTGGTTTTTCTTCAGTAAACCATAAAAAAGTGACGTCACAGGTCTATTAAGGTGGTGGGCATGCCCATATTGCCCACCCTAGTGGATCCGCGCCTGAATCGAACAAAATACTTCATAACAACAAACTACATTAATAAGTGCATTTATTGATATTTTTGGTAATGCATGAAACGTCACTATAGGTGCGCTATACCATCGCAAAGTATCGGCTAACACTCGGCGCCGAAGACCTGAGTGATAGGCGCGCTCTATATATTAATGTATACTCTAAGGTCTTGAACCTAATGCTTCGTTTACATACTCGCGGCAGAGCGAGGGAAGTGGCGAGAGAAGTGGGCAGGGACGTGGTGTGAATGGTATATTCGTCATTCCGCGAGTACTGCCGCGTATGTTGCTGCGAGTGACGGCTTGGCGGCGCGAGAAGGAGCGGCAATACTAGCGCGATGAAGCATTCACATACTCACGTCGCGCACACTTCGCATCGAGCGCTCGTTGTGTACGCGCGTGTCACAGTCACAGGATTACTTCGAATTTATTATCATGACAATGACGCAACCAATCGAATGGTCCAACGAAAAATCAATAGAATTTATTGAAATGCTTGCTACGGATCTAATTAAATAATATAGGTAATACATAATTATGTATATAAAAGGTAGGTAGGTAGGTACCTACCTACCAAACTAGAATAGGTAGGTAGGTACCTACCTATCTACCAAATTAAAATAGGTAGGTAGGTAGGTAGGTAGTACCTACCAAATTAGCCTGATTACCTACCAAATAGGTAGGTAGGTAGGTACCTACCTACCTACCAAATTAGCCTAATTATACCTACCAAATAGGTAGGTAGGGTACCTACCAAATTAGAATAGGTAGGTAGGTAGGTACCTACCTACCAAACTAGAATAGGTAGGTACCTACCTACCAAACTAGAATAGGTAGGTACCTACCTACCAAACTAGAATAGGTAGGTACCTACCTACCTACCTATTCTAATTTGGTAGGTAACCTACTTACCAAATTAGCCTAATTACCTACCTACCTATTTTAATTTGGTAGGTAGGTAGGTACCTCTACCTACTAAATTAGAATAGGTAGGTAGGTAGGTACCTACCTACTTACCTATTTGGTAGGTAATCAGGCTAATTTGGTAGGTACTACCTACCTACCTACCTATATTAATTTGGTAGGTAATTAGGCTAATTTGGTAGGTAGGTACCTACCTACCTACCTACCTACCTATTCTAATTTGGTAGGTAACCTACTTACCAAATTAGCCTAATTTACCTACCTACCTATTTTAATTTGGTAGGTAGGTAGGTACCTCTACCTACTAAATTAGAATAGGTAGGTAGGTAGGTACCTACCTACCAAATTAGCCTAAGTATACCTACCAAACAGGTAGCTAGGGTACCTACCAAATTAGAATAGGTAGGTAGGTAGGTACCTACCTACCAAACTAGAATAGGTAGGTAGGTAGGTACCTACCTACCAAATTAGCCTAATTACCTACCAAATTAAAATAGGTAGGTAGGTAGGTACCTACCTACCTACCAAATTAGCCTGATTACCTACTAGCTAAGTATCTAAGTAGATAGCCTAGCCTAATAAAATGCCTATACTGCATTCGGTTAGGTGTCCACTTAACTAAAGTCGTCCATCTCCATCGCAAGGCGAATACTGTATGCGGGGCAACGCGATGAACATCGCGATGATGCGAGTGTTGGGCAACGCGATGAACATCGCGATGATGCGAGTGTTTGAATGCTAGGGCATTATTCGCGTGAATATTGCCGGCAAGGCGATGAGCAATGCGAGCGGCAGTATGTAAACGCGGGGTAAAATGTGCTCTATACGAGCGGTTCAACCTGGGGTGTCTGTTGAGGATAGCGCGGGGTGCTACTGCGGTAGACGAGCTCAAATTCACCAAGCAAGATTTATTACAAAACAATCCGCGGGCGTCAGGGCCTTGTTTGTCTCGCGACTTAGTTCCAAGATATTTGTCCCGATACAAAGTGTATTTTATTCCAATGCGGCACGCGGCACGCCGCTCGCTTTCTTAAATTTCTCATTTTTCTTGTTGCTTGACTTCTAGGAACCATAACGTGATGTTCTAATGCCTATAACCTTTTTGAAGAACGGGACTTCATCTTCATCCTAACAACATCGCATCCGAAGCATTCACATCAGAGTCCGGACTAACTGCATGTTTGACTCGACTTCGACATTTGCCGTGAAGCGACTGCCATCTGACCTCCACAGCCCATTGGGGATATTGAAGTAGACTCCAGTTACCATAGCGTGATGTTCTGCCTATAACCTTCTCCAGGAACGTGTCTATCAAATCCAAAAAAAAACTAATCGCTAGTAGTTTCAAAAATAATCTTATTTTTTTTAAGAGCTTATAGAACACATCCTTGGCCAATGGTCTGAATGGTAAGTTAAGGAGAAATATAATAAATATTCTCTTGTTAGGCTTTAGAACATTCACCATCAAAAGGAGCGTTTCCAACTGTCTTTAATCACGATCTCAAATCATTGACTCGAAAGAAGAAGAAGAATCACGAATTGTAAGATGTAACTTGTCCCCACAGGCCTGTCTGCTTATGCCCAACCTGTGGTACTCCATACGAGAATCAAGAGCTGGAGTGGCGCCTGGTGGAGATAATGAACCGCCGCACCATGGCCTTCACGCTGCAGGACCTTATATGCACCCGCTGTCACGAGGTCAGACCACTGTTCAACCATGCATTAGTACCATACAGACATTATATACATACATACATTACATACAGACTGACATTAAAGAGTCCAAAAGAGTCTACTAACTGCAGTGTCAAGATCACATCCTTTTTTTCAGTCAACTTTTGGACTCTCCATATATTTCAGCAAAAGTAGAACCGCGTCCGAGTGTGCCCTTCTAGACAAGTGGCAATTCGTTGACAAGCGTATTGTAGAATAGAATCCTACTTAATATTATAAATGTGAAAGTTTGTGAGAATGGATGTGTGGATGTTTGTTACTCTTTCATGCATAAACGGCTGGACCGATTTGGTTGAAATTTGGTATGTATATAGGTTATACCCTGGATTAACATATAGGCTATATGTCAGCGATGAACGGGAGGGGGGAGGGGGGGGGGGGGCAGATCGGATGGCGTCCGAGTGCACTTGGTTAGCATATTTACACGATACGAGTAGCATCCGAGTGTAAGTTCACCAGAACGCACTCGGTGCGGGGCCTACTCACAACGTCAAAACCCGGCTTTACTGGAAGTAATAAACCACTGGTTCACATATTATATTGCATTTGGTTTATTATGCATGTTGCAGGTCAAACGCGGTAACATGACCATGGTGTGCGAGTGCGCAGGCGCGTTCGCTCTCATGGTCACCACCAAAGAAATCCGGGCACAGCTGACAACTTTCAAAACAATAGCCGAGTACTACAAGATGCCGCTACTGCTCGAACTGATAGAATTCCACCTCGGCAACATGTGATATTTTACTGTAGTTCTAATGTTAAGTTTCATTAAAATCGTTTTTTATATTAAAAAAACTCTTTTATTGATGAATTTTTTTATGGTACGAGTACTTCAGTTAAGGAAAGTTATGAATAGTTATTGAGCTCAGAGAATGAGCAGGCTGGCCGAAGTTGACCTCACAAAATTAATGAGGTATTGAAAAAAGGTTAGAACTAACTGACTAAGCTAGAGGAAGCTTGTGTTGGACACACAAGCTTCCATCATTAAACCCATAGAAGCCTAATATGTTTATGACCTAGGTGGTTCCCGGTACAGTAGAATTTGGGCCACCCCATCTCTTCCTATGCGGTGTCGTACAATAAGGGACGTATGACGTACGACTAAGGGATAGGGCTGCTTAACATCAGACAGATACATACAGCTCAGATTCAGCCCCAGATGCATGGCTCGAGTCAACCATAGTGCCCTGAATATGGCAATAAGTTCACCTATGTGGGACAGAATACCATGGTGAAATGTAGGTGTTAATTTCACCTCTGCCTCACCTTCCGGGGATAAAGGCGTGATTGTATGTATGTATGTACCATTTTGAATCATATACACAAAAAGATGTATTCTGAGAGATGATGTCACACTAGAATAGCTTATTAGACTTATTGCCATCAAATATATTGAATACTATTATTATTATTATTAATTTTATGGACGAGCAGCAACTTGCTGATGTGTCCACATCACTGCACTGGAGTAAGGTCTCTTTAGCATTGTAGATCATTATATTGTTCATTGTTCAGTCCAATGGGTTATTTTTCTCAAACCATTTGTCTAGTTCACACTTAAAACCGTTCACTGACTTAGCGGTTACTACACATTCTGGGAGTTTATTCCATATGCGAACAACACGGTTGTTCAGAGTGTGATAAGCTACCAATGTGTGCGAAGGCATGCGATTAAGGGTCAGGGTGTGTCCACGTGATGAGTAAGCTTTTTGCTCTAACCAGAACATATCTTTGATATTGGGGAGATTGTATCTTGAGCTTAGTATCTTGTAGGTTTCAATAAGATCACCTCTCATCCTTCGATGTCTTAATGTTGGTAGCTTGAGTAAGCTTAAGCGTTCCTCATAAGGTTTACGTCGCAGTCCATACGGTATTTTTGTTGCTCGTCTTTGAACACTTTCCAGTATGTCAATGTCCTTCTCAAAGTATGGGTTCCAAATTTGAAAGTTATATTCCAGCAAGGGTCTAACATATGTTTTGTAAATTTTGACAAAAACTGGTGGAGTTATGTGTTGGAAAGCACGGCGTATCGCATATAGGAAAGAATTGGCCTTTTTGACTATGGTATTAATGTGGTCAGCCCACTTCAGGTTGTTGGTCATAGTTACTCCAAGATCTTTCTGTGTCATGACTGATTTAACTGTGGTGTCACCTATCTTATATGGCACTCCAGGGTTATTCTTGCCTAGTCTTAGGACAGTGCATTTGGTTGCATTAAGTTTAGCGATCCACTCCATGGTCCAGTCTTGCAGTTTATCCAGATCTGATTGCATTTGCCCTGACTGAGTGATGGGGTCACCGAAGAATTTACCATCGTCAGCAAAGAAACAGGATTCAGATTGTATTATTGCTATTAGGTCTGTTGTAAAGATGTTGAACAAGATAGGTGAGAGAACAGAGCCCTGGGGGACGCCACTCAAGACCTGCTTTGGCTCAGATAGTATGTTACCCACTCTAACTTGATAAGTTCTATATAAGAGGTAGTTTTCAAGCCATTTCAGGAGTTTTCCTCGTATGCCAAAGTGCTCAAGCTTCAACAGCAGTCGATGGTGGGGAACCTTATCAAAGGCACGTTCGAAGTCCAGGTAGATAACATCCACACTTCTTTTTTGATCGAGCTCCTTGCTCCATGCTTCCACACAAGTCAGTAAGTTTGTTACTGTAGATCTCTTCTCGACAAAGCCATGCTGCTTTACAGAAATAATATTTTGTCTATTGAGGAATGATCTGATGTGGCTAGATATAATTTTTTCCATACATTTGCCTATGGTACTGGTGAGACTTATAGGTCTAAATTTAGCTGGGTCAGTTTTATCGCCACTTTTGTATATTGGTGTTACTATAGCATGTCTCCAATCGTTAGGTAGGCTACCACTAGTAAAGGAGATTCGCATTAACTTTGCTAATACGGGAGTAATCAGATTCACACTATTTTTAAGTACTGTATTTGGTATACTGTCTGGTCCAGGGGAGGAGTTTGCGTTAAGATTCTTCAGTACCTTTGCAACTTCTACTTCCTCGAAGGAAATGTCACACAGGGAGTCTTCGACACGTGCAATACTATTAATTTTGGGTGTATTGTGTATAGCTGGCTCTACGGAGTATGCCTTGTGAAATTCCTCAGCAAATGTGTTGGCAATGTCCAATGGACTCTTTACCAAATTGCCAAGCGGGTTCCGTATGGCAGGTGGAATGCCAACCTTAGAGGAGGTACACCTACGCAAGTACGAATAGAAGCATTTATCACCCTTTTTGAGTATATTTGCTTCATAGTAACTTCTGTATTTTCTGGAGTCGTTGACACATTTGTTACTGATGTTTCTATATTGTACATAGTCTTCCACTTTTTTACTGGCCGAGTATATATCCCAAAGTCGTCGTTTTTCAAGTGTTAGTTTTAATATGTCTGGTTTTATCCATGGTTTGGTGTTGCATTTTTGACTGACTGTCTTTAGAGGGGCATGTTTTTCTATGTTAGCATTCAGTATAGTTTTGACACAGTTCCAAGAGTGTTCCACATGTTCATAACAGTCTATTTTATTTAGGTCTACAGCAAGGTCGTAATTAAACTTATCAAAGTCAATATTTTGATAATATCGCCTTTGGTGTGGTTGTGAGCCTGATGGGATAGTAAGGCACTGCATGTGAAATTTCAGTACACAGTGATCACTCTTTCCAACTGGTGATTCATGCACTATGTCCGACACCAGTGTTTGGTCATTGGTCATAATGAGGTCCAGTAATGATGGTATGTTGTTCTGTCGGAATCTTGTCGGCTCTGAGACCAGCTGGTGTAGATTACTATCAAGAAACATATTTCTGAACAGCTCTGATGAACCACTCAGTTTTTGGTTTGCACAGATAGGCCAGGTTAAGACAGGATAGTTAAAATCTCCTAGAATAAGCATATTATTGTTTTCAGAAGCTTGTGCTAGGTTGTGAAGTAGGATATTGTCGTCAGTTGCCCAGTTGATATTATTATCTGCACGGTAGACCCCAACCAGCAGGAAGTGGTGGTGGGCAAATTGTATATCAAGGTACAATGCTTCCACCATATCAGACATGTACCGTTTATTCTTGCGAGCAATTATTGGAGTGCCACTAACATTGGTTTTAACATAAATTGCAACACCGCCCCCTCTTTTTTTATCACCTTTTGCTCCGGGTCTCCTCTTACGGTCTTTCCTAAACAGAGTATAGTTCGGAATTGCATAGGCACTGTTCCTGTCATTACTATTGAGCCAGGTTTCTGTTATAATTATAAAAGTTGGTTTCTGCACATTTATGTCAAGAAGGAATAAGTCGAATTTGGCAGGAAGTGAGCATAAGTTCGTATAGTAGAATGAGAGATTGGTGTATGGAGTGTTGGTGTTTATAAGTTTTTTGCCTTAACAATCTTTGGCATCCCGCTAACATATTTAATAGTAATGTCTGTCTCACCTTTATCCATTCTTACTTTGAGACTCTCACGCAGCTGGTTGAGTTCTTCACGTTGTTGGGGTGTTCTATCGTTATAAAATCTTACTTCCTTAGGTGCTTTGGCCTTGTTTTTCAAAATGTGGATAGCGTCAGTTCGACTTCCCATTATAACTTTAAGTGGTCTGGGCTTGGAGCTCTCTTTTCGCCCTAAACGGAGCACTCTAATCACCCTGGCTGGAGCACCACTGTCTGCAGTAACTGCTTGCAGGATGTCCTTAAGTGCATGTTCGTCGTGATCTTTGCGCGTGACACTATCCTCAGAGTTGGATTCCTTTATACCAACTATAATGACATTGGCAGCTCGACGCTCCCGTTCTGCCATTTCTTCAATTATAGAGTTAGTATTCACGGTGTTTGTCAGCGTTGCCGTAGGCACAGGGACACATTGTGATGAAGTTTGCTGGGCGAGTTGTTCTTTTATTCCATCAAGCTCTTCTCGCACTGCTTCATATGTCTTTATTAGTTTTGGCACTTGGAATAACGCCTCGCGACAAGGCGTGCAGAGGTATAGCAACGTGCGTCGCGATTTGAGTCCCATTACCCTAGCCTCACTGCTTGTCAGGTTACTGCATGTTGAGCATACATTTCGCTTGCACCCATCACACTGTACTACACCATCATCACCCGTAACATCACCTTCACATTGGAAACACTTCATTTTTATTCTAATTTGTATTGTATCAGAGCAAAAGTCAGAAAAAAAGTCGTTAGATTGCCGCAACTTTTTCGTTTAGACAGAAATGGATTTAATGATTGAGAAACACTTTCACTATTTATGGTAATTGATTTGCACTTATTGTTGATAATAATTTGCAGTATTTGCGTAGTTTTAGGCATAAAATACCAATAAAACACAATTTTTGATCGTAACTTAGTTTCCAGCACAGTTCACTTTACGGTGGGTAGACGAAAAAAAAAAAAAAAAAAAAACACACTACAATATATTTGATGGCAATAAGTGTGAAAGTATAACACAGCTTTGACACAGTAGAATATTTACTAACACTTAATAAGAATATATTCACGTTAATACTCGGAAATCAATTCAACAACTTTCTATTACTTTTAAATCTTTGCTACTAGCTAAGAAGCAAAAATTTATTTGGACACGACATTGACAATGTCCACCAGTTCGATAAAAAGATAAGTGATATGGTCTAAAAATATGACGGGAGGATAAAATAAGGCAAGGGTTAATGATATTATGTATATTATGAAATTAGTACTATTTAGAAATTATTCACAGATTAATTAGAATAACACAAGAAAAAAACAAAATTTAAAGTGTGCTTCTCTCATCATTTGGTGTCTGCCCCAAGCCTTTGGCAACTTCACTGATGCATAGCCATTGTCCGTCGGTTCCTTCACGCCAGAGACTCACTTTATTATCACCTCCGGAAACAGCCAGAATATTACCAGTTAGAGACCAGCTCACACTCCATACAACATCATCAAAGGTATTCAGAATGGTTGGGTTCCAAGACACATTATCATCACTGGTCCATATTACAACTCTCTTATCCTGGGAGCAGCTTGCAATCATAGAACGTTGAAGTCCTAGAGAAGGTGCCCATGCTACATCTCTCACCCAATCCATGTGCATTTCAAGTTTGTTTTCTTCCACCCATTGCTCACCTTGTTCTCTCCAAATCTAAAAAAGTAAAAAGTTTAATGTTTGTAATTTATAAAATTATGATAACTTATATAATTATGATAATAAATGAATTATAAAAATGTATGAAATTATGGATAATAATATGAATAAGTCTACTAGCAGTCTACTATCATATTATTTTAAATATCGTAGCCATGTGAGTTTCCACACTGAAATGGCCTTTCTTCTTCTTACTCATTCACTATTGTGTATTGTTTCTTTTATGAGTTATCATAATTATTATTTCTTTGCTTTTTTATGAACTTAGCTTATACATACTGTTTGGCAAGCTGCACAACCAATGTGTGTATAAGTATTACATAAGTAGAGCTCTTGAAAGTTCATTATTTACCTAGTGAATTTGCCAAATCATACTAGGGGTATGCATATTTATAATTATTATATTATAACTAACTGTAGGCAATGTAAGCATTATACATACTTTGATCAAATTGTCACATCCTCCAGTAACTATTCTTTTTGGAGCCTCTCTATTGCTTAGCGGATCCAAATTCAAATCGGCAGATATCGCAGGGCACCAGCTGACAGAGTTAACGCCGATCGCATGCGCGCTTGATATCTTCTTGACATCCCAGTTTCCACCGTCCTGTGAGTATGTTATGATGGAAACGGATCCGTCAGAACTACAGCAAGCTAATATAAGCCCGTACTCGGCGGGTGCCCACGCTATCGAGTTCACAGAGCTCTCGTGTCCGGTGTATTCGTATAGTTTGGTCCACTCACCAGCTTCCTTCCATATGATAACTTTTCTATCATAGGAACACGATGCCAACAAGTTACCATACTTAGGATGGGCCCATGCTACTTGCCACACTGGTCCGAAGTGACCCTTCAGATCAGCAGCAAGAGTTTGTGTACCACTCTTGATGTCATAAATCTTCACTGAATTATCGGAAGAACATGTCGCTAGTCGTAGTCCGTAGTAGTCTAGCTCAGCGTCGTGTATCATATCCTCGTGACCCGTATCGATTGTATTTAGCACAGTAATCATGTTTTTAATTTATTTCCAAAAAACAAAACTGAACAACACACCGCAACCGCGAGTATTCTGCCAACTGTCAAACAGTTGACGTGGAATGGATTTGATGTTACTACAATGAAAATTCTGCAAAAATCGAAATGAAACCCTATTTCTATAGATTTAATTACTTGAAATACAGGAAAGAAACAGTATTATATTATTTTCAGCTTAGATTGCACTAATATTCACTTACTCTGTGTTTAAATGCATATTAACGCCAATTGAAAAAAGTGCCGATACATTATTATTTACCATCACTGCAACACTGATAAGAAAATGTCAAAATTTATGAAAGAAAGTGAATTCTTGAACTCAAATCTGAAAATATTGATGAGCTAATATCAAGAAAATTATGATAGTCTATTGGAAAATTTAATATAAAATGTTTCAAGAAGGCGGTATTTTCTATAATGTTCAGAATCTATTACAACAAGATTATCGTGGAGTGAATGTAAGTGCAGTGATCTCTAAAAATGTAATCAATGGACTTCTGATCATTATCACCTGACAATTTTATTATTTACAGATAGCAGTTTATGCTCTCGCAACTGCAGGGCTAGCTGCATCAATACACAAGATTCGTCCGGTAGGTGACCCTTACCTATATGTTCATAAATATTGACATTACATAACTTTGATATCTAACTGTATATTTTTATTAGGTTAGTAAGTTCTCAAAAGCAAGCAAAGTTCCTGATCACTTTATACGCAATCATGAACCGCTCCAAGGGGTGTATGCTGGCGTGCAGCATTCACCAGTCCGTGTCCTGGTGAATCACAAAGCACCCATATATCTACCTCTATGGCATTCAAGTAAACCACCACTTCCAGTTAAGGTTTGTTTACATTTACTATTATTTTAATGATGTAGTGCAAGTGCATAGTTACTAGTTTCTTCATTTCTTCACACTTCTAATGAATAATGTTCATTTTCAGCTATGGGGAGTGGAGATTGTGAGTGGGAATGCCGTGAACTGGTTGGAGTGTGTGGCTAAAGATCACCAAGTAACACTGAAACCTATCGGAAGAGATAATGAGGACCTTGTTTCCACTGTATTATTGCATTTACCACAAGCTAGGGTAATTCACATTTTGTATTTCTTGATTTTAATATTTTAGTGCCAACTCTCCTAAATTAGTTAAAATAGCACTACTCCTTAACTATTGCCCCTCTAACCTTTTCTGAGGGTAGCAGTGGTGAGGGGACCTTATAACCTGATTCCTGCCATCTGCAGAATATGACAAATTAGATCAAGATAAGTTTGTTTACTTGGCTTACCTTTCATACATTTACCCTTTGCAACTCGAGGGTAGTCATTCCAGCATAATTGACCAGTTCAGAGCTTTGACTGTGTATTAATCTAAGAGTTTGAGAATTAGAGGACTCATCATCATCATCATCATCTGCATATAGACGTATTCTCCTGATTGCATCCGTGGCCAAGATGACCTCGAAGCTCAGGGTCCGCCTTCTGGCTCTTCCTTCTCCATTTCGCACGATCTTGGGCGTCCATGGTAGTGAGACCATTAGCACGCATATCACCCTCCACGACGTCGAGCCAGGACTTCTTTGGCCTACCCCTTTTACCTGGACCCGGCGGGGGTACCATTGCCAGGCATTTGTTCCCCACGTAGCCTGGCGGTTGCCGCAAGACGTGGCCGCACCAGCGAAGGCGGCTCTCTTGCATTTTATCCGCGATGTCACGGACATGGAGGCTGCCGCGGATGCGAGAGTTCCGTACGCGATCTTTACGCGTAACGCCGCACATCCACCGAAACATTTTCATCTCCGTGACACGCAGCTCTTGCTTATGTCGCTCGAGCAGCGGCCACGCCTCACAACCATACAAGAGAACAGGCCTAATAATCGTCTTATAGACCTGCCCCTTCAACCTGACTGGCATTTTAGGATCATAGGTGACGCCAGTCATTTCTCGCCACTTGGCCCACGCGGCAGCAATGCGTGCCTTGACGTCGTGGTCGATCTCACCGGTCACATGAAGTACAGATCCCATGTACTTAACCTGGTCCGTGTGCTCGACCAAATCATCGCCTATGCGGACGGGTGTGGGATCTGTGGAGTTTAACGCTAAGTATTCTGTCTTCGCTACATTTAGCTTCAGACCGCCGTTCTCAAGCGCTTCTTTCCATCCTTTCACGCGTCGCACCAATCTGCTCCTGTCCGCGTCCATCAGCGCAATATCATCAGCATACATGAGCAACCACGGAGGCTGCTCATGTGAGTTTCTAATGCTGTCCGACAAAACATCTAATACCACGCTGAACAGGTAAGGACTAAGGACGGATCCTTGGTGTACCCCGACGGTGATGGGGAAGGCTTTCGAGTCGCCAACAGCAGTCCGAACCACGGACCCGGAATCGTAGTACATGTCTCGGATGGTGTCAATGTAAGTCTCTGGAACACCCTTGGCCCGCAGTGCCCACCAGATCACCGCGCGAGGAACACAGTCGAAGGCCTTCTGCATGTCTAAGAATAGGCAGTGCAGGGGCGTGTTCTTCGCCCTGTATTTCCCCGCCACAACCCTTAGGGCGAACACTGGGTCCATGGTCCCGTGCCCGGGACGGAACCCGTACTGGCACTCCGAGAGTGTACTTTCCTGTCGGATCCGAGAGTCGATTATCCGCTCATAGAGCTTCATGGTGTGGGACATTATCTTTATACCGCGGTAACTACCACACTCCTGCACCGATCCCTTGCCTTTGAAGACTGGCGTGATGATGCTCAGCCTCCACTGGCTCGGGATCTCACCGGTGAGGAGTACGCGGTTATAAAGATTTGCTAGAATGCCCACACCACGGGCGCCCATTGCCTTCCAAGCCTCGATGGGGATCTCGTCGGGTCCGACAGCTTTCCGGTTCTTCATGCGGCGAATGGCAGTCTGGAATTCACATTTTGTATTTGTTGATTTTAATATTTTAGTGCCAACTCTCCTAAATTAGTTAAAATAGCACTACTCCTTAACTATTGCCCCTCTAACCTTTTCTGAGGGTAGCAGTGGGTGAGGGGACCTTATAACCTGATTCCTGCCATCTGCAGAATATGACAAATTAGATCAAGATAAGTTTGTTTACTTGGCTTACCTTTCATACATTTACCCTTTGCCACTCGAGGGTAGTCATTCCAGCATAATTGACCAGTTCAGAGCTTTGACTGTGTATTAATCTAAGAGTTTGAGAATTAGAGGACTCTAGATTTATTTATGTCTATAGCAGTAATAAAAATAAGTCAAAACTTTAGTGGTTAAGCATGGGTTGGTATAATGAGAGGGTCATGGCCCCTGAACAGATTATTGTGCATTCCTTCAATCTTAAATTGATAAACTCTAACTCTCTAACTCTATGTCATTGACACCATCACGGTGTCAATGACATAAAGTTCTACATTATATAAATAACTTCTGAAAAATGCCTTTCAATAATTTATAATCTTACCGTTATTATGAGTTAGGTCCAAAACTTTTACCTCAGAACCTGGAGTCCATTTACTGCCAGGAGGGGTGTTGACCGGATGGGTGATCTGCCCTCTGATGTAGGCCATTTCACCCATAAATCCATTCCATTTACTCTTCCTCCTTTTGGCATCACAAAATATCCACATACTGTACTTGAAGCCAATATTAGTCCTATCAATTTTATATCCTTATATAATTCATTCAAAAAGTCTCAAAACCTGCTCCAATCTACAACAATATTCCCTTACTGCGGGGGCACACGGTGCGTTGCGGCACAGCACCGCAGAAATTTCGGCCAATCGGCGGCCACACGAGCGGTGCGGGGCCTCTCCTATGGCCGCCGATTGGCCGAAATTTCTGCGGTGCGGCGCCGCAACGCATCGTTACCCCTGCTCTTGTAGGTGATACCAACTGACATTGGCTTCAAGGTTGGCCTAAGACATAATAATGTAAACAAGAATCTAGTTAGTGTGTTCCAACTAAATGGAAGAGATCATAGCTTCAAGTCCCATTCTGAATATTGACCTTTGCTGAAAAAAATATATTGTGTGCAAATATTTATAACCTAGTTTTGTTACTTTTTATAATATGGTGCATTTTATTTCAGGTAAAATCAATGGAAACACTAGATATTGGGCAAAAGCTAGTTGAATTAGGATATGCCAAAGCATCTGTGCCTGAAAATATCAAGAAAAATACTATTGAATCACAATTAGCACCAGCTTTATTGTCAGCTGAAGCTTATGCTAAGAACTATCGTAATGGTATTTGGTCAGACAGTCTTCCGCCACTGCCGCGACATATTGTGCTCTGGAGAAAGGGGTCTCAGTTAACTGGAGAAATCATAGTATTGTCAGCAAAGAAACTATTTCGCCTTTTAACTCTCGGTTCAAAAGGTGTCTTAATAGGAGTGAAGACTATAATTATGTGGCCCTTCAGATCATCCCGCAAGCAAGTACAAGCAACATGAAAGCATTTATTTACAAGTTATTGTTATTTAAATTCTAGTAAGACTGTACCAGATGCGTTACAGGGACTGTAATTAGACATTTAGGTACACAAATGGAGGGTAAACCTTCTATTTGAAAAAACTTCCTTTTGTATATAAAGTTGGTCAATAAAATGTTATTTCTATACAATTTCAAGGAGTTTAATTATCACAAAGACATATTGTAAAAAAGCACTTTATTCAAATTAAATATTATATTACATTAAAATATATATTATCTTAATTAAATTGCAAAAAGAAAAGTACAGCTAAACAATCTATTGAATAAACCTTCCAACCATTATTTGCATGATGTAACACCGTAATTTCGCCCTAATATAAAAATAAATCTTCGTCACTTTAGAAGTAAATAAACAAATTTACAAGATAATTTAAGAGGAATACTGTTCCGTTTCAACTGAAGTCGAAGTAGGTATCATAGTCGCGGATATAAAAATACAAAAAGCAAGTCTGATCCCCCTACGGAGTTGACGCACCAGTTACAAAGATCGAGAAACATAGTCGAGGTGGGTGGTGGTGGGGCGGCGCGGCGGGCCGGCGGGCCGTCAGAGCACGCTGCAGCGCGACAGCCACGACGTCGGCTTGCGCTGCTGCTCGTTGGCGCGCAGCTGGTGCCCGCCCGCGCGCAGGGCGCCCGCCGGGTTGCTCGCCTCCTGCACACAAGCATCGGTTTACTACGAGTACATGCCACTACTGGACATAGACCTCTCACAATTTACGCCTTTTGTAGGGTTTCAACATAATATTACCCCACTATAAACGCGCTGACCAGGACCTCGATTCTGCTAAAGTAAAACCACTGTCATGCCACTTACACTGCAAAAAAATTCCATTTAATTTTAGCCTTTAAAGTAATGCGTTAAAGTTCAAAATGAAATGGCTTTTTGTAGAATGCAATGAAACTCTTTTCATTTAATTTTTGACTAAGTCTATAGAGATAAGGTCTAAAATGTAATGCCATTTTTTGCAGTGTCTGTGATATGACAGTGGTTGTGCTTTAGCAGAATCGAGGTTTGGTCTTTACCAAGCCGCTTGGTCAGCGCGTTTGCAGTAGAAGTGTTAGTGGAGGAAAAGTCAACAAAACTCCTGTGGGTTAGAAGGCATGAATAATATAGAAAAGACGTAAGGCATAATCAAAACAAAATAGCTTCCGCACTACGCCTATTTTACACCAGTTTCGCCAGTCGCCTCATAACTTTTCTGTATTATCCACGTCTTAAGCCACTCTGGCCTAGAAAGAACATCAGCCAGAGGCAGCAACGTATCTCCTAAGTTGGAGGTTGAAGGAGAGTTGCCGCTTCCGTCGCCCAGGGTGCACCACTAGGAGGTTTGCTAGCACAACACATGGCGTGGGTAAACGAAATCTTATCAGCAAGCTAATCTAAAGATAGGTGTCAGTATATTACAAACATTTAAGACTGATCATGTCGTTGTTATCTACGCACTCGTAATCGATAATCCAACAATGTAGGCCCATCATGGAAAATTATAGAATTAACGTATTATGTGAAAAAATACCATGACGGTAAGGTAATATCGAAACCGATAAATCTGGAAATTCTACATGTTATCAAAATGCCACTGTATCGACATGTATATGCAACTGTATAATTGGTACTGTGTGTAACTTTTCACCTCGTTTCAACACTCTGGATGTATTTCCAGTCTTTATATGAATCATAGATATCTACTGGTATACTAAATAATTATGAAATTTACCTGAACAAATTATATACCAGTGGCAAATAGTGAAAATTAGTTGAGCTATCAGTGGGGTGAGCACGAACAACTATCGCAATTAGGGGTCGCAATACCGAATCATTTAAGCAAAACCGGTATATTCGGTATTGGCTCTAGACCAATACCGATAATCCGGTATTTTCGATATTTACGGGATTAAGCTAAAGTTAGCAAATTTAGTATCTATAATAAAGTTAGTTTGCGGAGGAATAGTAACTCAGGAGTGTGGCAGTTACCGCGGTATAAAGATAATGTCCCACATCATGAAGCTCTTAAGCGGATAATCGACTTCCGGATCCGACAGGAAAGTACACTCTCGGAGTGTCAGTATGGGTTTCGTCCCTAAGATTTGTGGCGGGGAAATACAGGGCGAAGAACACGCCCCTGCATTGCCTATTCTTAGATATGCAGAAGGCCTTCGACTGTGTTCCCTGCGCGGTGATATGGTGGGCACTGCGGGCCAAGGGAGTTCCAGAGACCTACATTGACACCATTCGAGACATGTACCACGATTCCGGTTTCGTGGTTCGGACCGCTGTTGGCGACTCGAAAGCTTTCCCCATCACCGTCGGGATACACCAAGGATCCGTCCTTAGTACTTATTTGTTCAGCGTAGTATTAGACGTTTTATCGGACAGCATCAAAAACCCACATGAGCAGCCGTACTTACTCATGTATGCTGATTATATTGCACTGATGGACGCGGACAGGAGCAGATTGGTGCGACGCGTGAAAGTGTGGAAGGAGGCGCTTGAGAACGGCGGCCTGAAGCTAAATGTAGTGAAGACAGAATACTTGACGTTAAACTCGACAGATCCCACACCCTTCCGCATAGGCGATGATTTGGTCGAGCGCACGGACCAGGTTAAGTACCTGGGATCTGTACTTCATGTGACCGGTGAAATCGACCACGACGCCAGGGCACGCATTGCTGCCGCATGGGCCAAGTGGCGAGAAATGACTGGCGTCACGTGTGATCCCAAGATGCCAATCAGGTTGAAGGGACAGGTCTATAACACGATCATTAGGCCTGTCCTCTTGCACGGTTGTGAGGCGTGGCCGCTGCTGGAGCGACATAAGCAAGAGTCGCGGGTCACGGAGATGGAGATGAAAATGCTGCGGTGGATGTGCGGCGTCACGCGTAAAGATCGCGTGAGGAACTCGCATCCGCGGCAGCCTTCATGTCCGTGACATCGCAGATAAGATGCAAAAGAGCCGCCTTCGCTGGTACGGCCACGTGTTGCGGCAACCACCGAGCTACGTAAGTAGCAAATGCCTGGCAATGGCGCCCCCGCCGGGTCCAAGTAGAAGGGGTAGGCCTGAAGAAGTAGAAGTCGTGGCTTGACGTCGTGGAGGTTGGCATGCGTGCAAATTGTCTCACTACTATGGACGCCCAAGATCGTGCGAAGTAGAGGAGGAAGAGCCGGAAGGCGGACCGTGAGCTCTGAGGTCATCTTGGCCACGGATGCAATCAGGAAATTGCGTTCGCATGAAGATGATGATGGCGCGTAACTTTTTCTATTTGTTTTTTATTTATTTTACTAAAACCGAAAATACCGAATATCCCGGTTTTTGTGAAATGAATACCGGTATTAATTAGTCCTAAATTTGGCCCGGTATTCCGGTATTTTCGAAATTCGGTATCCCGGTTTGCGACCCCTAATCGCAATCGTATCGTGAACGTAACGAGAGCACGGAGCATTGCGATTGGCCGCCTGCCTGAAGCCTGCTAATCGCAATGCTCCGTGGTATCGTTACGTTCACGATACGATTACGATAGTAGTTCGTGCTCACCCCACAGATGTCGTAATTTCTCACCGGAATAACTAACCGCGGGTTAAACTACTGTAACATTACGATTAGTATAACATGATTAGTACCTATAAAAAGTTTATCTGGTTACAAGTCCAACCGTTTACAATCAATTCAGTGACACAATATGTGACATCATTAGCGATTACAGTTTGTTCTGTAGATTTAATACATTTTTACACTACTAAGATGACAAACAGGCAATCGTTCCACCGAATGAACTAATGGATCTAATGGCCTGTGAAAATTCGCAATCCCCAAATGTTGTCACATGTATTGTTACCAGACAAAACCAGGAACTGGAAAGAACACAAACCGCAGTGGTTTATGGTTTGATGTAATTGTTATCTTAATTGTAAAATAAATAAATAAAAAAAAAATTGTGTTAATACCTAAAGATAAAACAAATTTGAAAATGATATTTGATCAAAGCGTTTTATACACAACAAGTAAACACAAACACTAATAAAAAAAATATAAAAAAATAATAAATGTTGTACACTTATCATAGGAATTGTTTTCATGCTCAAAACACTAATACAAACACGGAACAGCTGATGTGGGTGCACCTATCAAGGTTCATTTGCGGAAGGTCAACCGTCTAGCTCGAAACATTTCGATACGATTTATAATTCTACAAAGTGTTTACTACTAAAATGGATGTTGCAACCAATCTTGATCCTTGATTCAATCAAAATAAGCCTACTATACTGTAACTCCTGTATACCAGGATGAACAGCGTCTGTAGATTAATGGATAAGGAGTCGATCTCACGAGGACCTGGTTCGAATCCTGGCCATGACACTACCGACTTGAACCAACTCCTACTGTTTTGGAACCCACAACGAAATTAAGCAGAATTAAATTCCTCTATGAAACAGTGAAGCATACAACCAAAAGCAATATGAATATTTATGTATGACAGTATAGTCCAAAACACCCGGATATTGTTCGTAGATGACAATAACAGTAGTGTTAAGTTATCAAAGTGCATCATGCATGCAGCTATCCAATTAGTGTAAGCATCTAAGGAACAGTAGTTACCTAAAAGCAAACCCATCGACTAAACCACTAAGGTTGCGATCCGCTGAACTTGTACTGAGATTATGGAGGTCAGACGGCAGTCGCTTCCGGAGAAGCCGATAGGTATAACTAATAAAAACAAATAAGCGGACCTCGGCCTCTAGCGTGCAAACTTTGGACGCGTCCAAGCGCTATGAGAATTATGAATTTATTAGATAGGTACTAGCTGACCCGGTGAACTTCATACCGCCATATTTTCCGCCCGCGTGATATTATTTCTAAATTAATTAGTATTTCTCTACAATATTATGCATGTATTATAAATATAAACCTTCCTCTTGAATCACTCTATCTCTTAAAAAAAAACGCTTTAAAATCCGTTGCGTAGTTTTGAAGATTTAAGCATACATAGGGACGGACAGACAGCGACAGCGACTTTGTTTTATAATATGTAGTGATACTAAGTGATGATGATGATGAAGTGATGATGATGATGAAGTGATGATGCGTAATGCGTAGTTCTTTATCCTGGTTCCTATCCTATCATACCTGCCCTATCGATTGATTTTTTTGGTGCAACAACTTCCTATAGCATACGTTTTTATATTTTCGTATAGCAAACTGTTTGTAACCCCGTATCGTTTAAACTAGCCACGTTGGGCAGCCTGAATGGGCAGCTCAGTGAGAGTCAACCTAGACGTACGAAAGTCAATCAGTTTAAGGATATTTTAAAAGAGGACAATTGCCAGGTAAAGAGCTAGCTCAAGAGGTGCCCGCAACCGGCTCGTATGCGAACAATTTTGAAAGAAGAAGACACGAAAAGTGTATGCAGGGATTGCAGCGAGTGGTATCATATCATGTATTGTGGACTTTATCTACTTCATTGGGTAAGACGCGTGACTCCTGTGTGTAAGGAAGACGGTAGGTTAGTTCAGTTGATAAGACAGCACGTCCGAATATGATTATATCGGATAGAGTACTACAGTGTCACGCTTATCGTCTCAAGTAATTGAAAGGTCAATACCCACTGAAAGAACGGCGATTGGTATTTGTTACTAGAAATATACTCCTAATTCCAGTGAGGACACCGTTGACCGAGCGGATGATCTGCTCAGCCAATCTGTGTGAGTCATTTCACCCATTTCTCCTAATTAACGACTCCCATATTCGTATGTCAACCGGGACCGACGGCTTAACGTGCTCTCCGAGGCATGGAAACACCCTGACCAGTGCAAATAGACATATTCATGTAGGTATACGAATATTTGCAATGCGTGGGCATCGAACCCGCGCCCATTGTGTAGCAGTCGAATACACTACCGCTACGCCACAGAGGCTGTCTACTAGAAATATAAGCGAGAACGAAAAAGTTCGCGCAGCCGCTCCACGTCTCGCGGCTCCTCGTTTTTGTTTACCTTCAAATGACTATAACTTTTTCTCCCATACATATAAGATTTATAACGGTTTATAATATTTTGCCTCAAAAACACGCTACCGGTCGTTGCTTTTTCAGTGGGGATTGATCCTTAATACAACCAGCTAAACTAAAGTGCTTGTGTCAGGAATGTCAGAAGTGGGATCTCGTTGGCAATTGCCGGGATTCGAAATCGCGACCTCTCGATCGCAAACCCGACATTTTAACCGCTAGCTTGCCGTCGTATTATTGTTAATTGGGTCAGTTAATCAATAACTCAAATCAATAATAATGTTAATGGTTAATAATACTGAAATGAGGATGATGTTGAACTGCAAAGTTAAAAAGCAATACAATATGAATCTAAACTAGGTATGTACACGTAATTAAAGTACTAATAACGAATAAATTATCACAACACGAAAGCGCTAATTAATCTAACTCGGCAATCATGATGTTTTTGTGCTACGTAATATGTAACCAAAAACAAGGCAACAAAAACAACACTAAAAAACAACTACGGCACACTCAGAACGTTACCTTCTGTTTTCGCATAGAATGTCATGGAACAAAAGAAGATATTTTAGAAGTGTAATATAATAAATAAATAAATATTCTAATACATAATTACATAGCGGCATCTAGACCCAAAGAAAGTTATAATATGGGATCTAGAATGCGAATAAACATACTTATAATGATATAATAGAAACACTCGGATGCAAATAGCCATTTTATATTTGCACTGAGCAGGAATCGAACCCGCTACATGTGATGTGACGTGACGTAGCAGTCGAAAGCTCTACAGCCAATGATAAACTACCTGAATTGATGAATATAACCGGGATTTATTTTAAGGAGATATGCAGGAACACTAGGAACACATAGTGCATATATGTGTTTTTGCTACATCTCTCTACATTATGTAACTTCTACGAGTATACTCGTAACTAAAAACATTGATGCAACTAAATTAATCACAGCTATTCGTAGGAGATCTATGAATCCTTTTCTTTCCTTAGCAGAGCGTCAAATCGTCTTTGACTAGTTTCGCAAGGAAACTGCGCATAAGTACCTACGCCTTGAGAGATTTTTAATTTCATAATTCAAAAACAGGCCATTGATAACTACATCAGTCGTCGCACTGTATACTCGTACTTTTTCGTGGAAATCACGTGTCTTTTTAACCAACTTCAAAAAGGAGGAGGTTCTCAATTCGATGAGTTTTTTTATTTTTTTATTTTTATTTAAATTGTATTATTGTCCGAACTAAAGGTGTATACCAAATATCAGAACAATCAGTCAACAGAAAAGGGGGGCAAACCTAGGTATTAAGTTCATTTTGAGTACTACATAGTCAAGATCGATTTGATGCTGACTGTACGATTCCTATTTCAATGATTCACTAAGCAGGTAGTGGAGCGACATCACATTAGGCCCGCTCATGAATAAGACCTTGATAAAATTGTTACGAACAGAACAATATAAACACCATTTGACCAGGCCATATTTTTTAACACCTGCTTCATTGCTACTATGGGGTCAATAGCCTATTTGCCATAAAAAAAATAGTGCCTATACAGGATGGACTTTTGAATCGGGATAATATGGGCAGGTACCGGTTACCTGTACCATTATAGTTATAGGAAAACATTTCTAATATATCATTCATAACTGCAATCATTGATTTTGAAATAATTTTATACATAGTTGTAAATTGTAAACATTTTTCTATTGATGCAATTCCATTATGGAGATCGAAAGGCTCCATAATGGAATTGCGTTATTAAGGCAGTGGTAAAATATGCACCCACATTATATTGGCCACATTTTTTTTTTGCCTCATGGAATATGAATCTTTTTCCAACTTGTTAACACTACTTAGAAATTACAGACAAAAAAGTCAATAACATTTTGCTTGACCCGAGAGTAGAACCTAGACGTCGCGCATTTAACTTTTTCGTGTTATCTAAAATATTGATAATACAGTTGCTACTACGCGTTAATACATTTCGAATTGAGGACTGCCTATTCATTGGCACACTTTCAACTAGTTCATATAAATTATTCAAGAATATCGTTATAAACGACATTATTCTGGGCTTAGTAATAGTAGCTTTTTCTAAACGATTCACGACAAACTTGCAGTTACTTTCCGTTGACAACTCCAATTTCCTTAACTATTTTCTAATACAATGGAATCATACCTGTTTTTTCTCCATCTTGGCCTTGATATCTCTTGCTAACGTATAAAACGCCGATTCAACATTTAACGAGTCTTTCGCCGATGTTTCTACAAATTTTATCTGATATTCTACAGCTAACTGTTCACCTCGTTCCTTTGACACCTATAATAAATATGAGCACACTTCAATTAGATCCTGAAATTAAGAGTTGAGACTAAACAGAACGAAGAGATACATGGTGAATGAGATGATTAGAAGCCCTCCCAACTTGGTGGGGATCTAGGGGCCCATTTTCTGGAATGGTACTCAGTTCTTAATCCAGATTCAAGACTGAGTATCATTCTAGAATATGGGCCTAAGTCTGGGCCAAGCCAGTAGACACACTCATACTGATTGACAGACCAGCTGGGTTTTCCTATCTGGATTAGTGGGTAAGAAGGTAGAGGTCAACATAAGTCTAATATATTAAAATTATCAGTAAACATAGATATTGTTCAACTCAATAAAACACATAATTTTCCAATACCGAAACCCAAGTAATTATTGTAACTGTAAAAATGTATAATTAATAGCAACAAATTGCACTGGATTCCGCTTATCGTTGTTTATTATAAATATTAATACTATAGGAAGTAATTCCCTTGAAAAGAAGAATTTATTTCCAATTGGTTTTCCCACAATCTATTTTTTGTGTAATGTGTACTTAATTTTGTGATGTACCTATGTGAAATGGTGTAATCACAATATAAATACATAATATAATATGTATTATTATTGGAAACAATTACAGGACAATTTCAATAGTTCACAAACTATTGCAAATCCCTCATATATTCTGAAGAGAACCTGAAAGCTGCAAGAGACACGTAAAAATATACAAAAAGGGAACAAAAAGACACTGCCCTAGCATGAGTTCTTAATTGTAATTTTCTGGACATTGCAGGATGATCCAAATTGGAGTTGGTTTTCAGCTTAACTACAAATAGCAATTGGTTAGTACTTTAGGTGAAGTGACAGTGAGTGAACCATGGCAATACTATAGTTTTGTAAAATGGATACCAAAAATGTATGGTAACTGGGAGTGAGGGCTTAACATGTTCGATGAGATACAGATACAATGTGAACTAATGGCCTCAAAAAATGCAAAATTATACTTTCAATATAGTTAGTTTTGTTTATTTGGTTTCAGCCACAGTCCAAAAGCAACAACACATAACATAACAGTCTAAAAATATTGTAAAACCACAAGTTTATTTTAATCTCTACTTAGTCTAAGTGATGATTCATGCAATATAAATGGACTACATTTACAAGATTAAATTGTTGCTTATCAAAACCAATACATATATGATTATGTCACTTGACAGTAGGGAAAAACATTATTAAACATTAATAATGTTAATTTGTGCAATTTATATAAAACATTATTTTTGCTAAAAGCACAATTTTATTATATTATAGTTCTATTGTGGTAATTATAAAGCTTGCGGTTGATCATTTCTAATAACTTCTCGTTCAGAAGATAATATAGGTGTTTTATAAAGTAATCAGGTTTAGTGTGAAGGGAAGGAGGGAAATTGTTATTGTGAATTTCAGTAGTTCAAGCCACATTCATTCATAGTTAAGGTAATCTAACTACTAACTACAAAGTATTAGGATTAGTAAGAGTTACTATTATTTAGTAGGTAATTTCATTATAGAATTAACTATGGTTAACTTCTAGACTAGCTTGTAAATATTGGTATTATTAACGGTGTAGTGTTATAATGTGATTGGCACACAACTGCAACTGGGTTCTATCCACTCGATGCAGTTTTGTGTGACTCATAGACAATAATCATTCCAAGTTTGAGCATACTTTGTATTTGTTGTTTGTGATATCTTCTCAACACAGGGATAATGCCATGCTATGCAATGTGGGTATTATCACTTTTAAAAAAGAGCTCATTTAAAAAACATACAGGTATTGTAAATATTATCTAATTGAAATGCAAGTATCTCTTTGTTTACATTTTAAAATATTTGACAAGATGGATGATTGGTTAAAATCAAAATAGTAGACTGTTTATTAGTAGGTAGTTAGCGACTATACCTGTCTCTTAGCCTCTAAATCACACTTGTTTCCGAGGATCATCTTTTCAACATCGGCACTGGCATTTTCTTCAATATTCCTTATCCAATTCTTAATATTTTCAAAGCTCTTTTCATTTGTTACATCATAAACAAGCATTATACCCATAGACCCTCTGTAATATGCTGTGGTGATTGTTCGGAACCGTTCTTGGCCTGCAGTATCCCTGATGACCATTACAATAACATTTATATTTTGGTAAACAGAAACATTTTACTGTTTTAAATGTAAATATATGAAACTTTAATAATAATACACTGTCATTCACATATTCTAAAGATTACCGTGTGCAACAAAGGTGATTGAGGCCATGGCACCAGTACAAATGTAAATTTTGCTATTCTCTCATATCTTGTGGAGTCATCTATTATGTTCACTAGGTAAAGAAAGGAAGTGGGTACATTGAGCTAGCATCGTTACTAATTTAGGGTTGCAACAAAAGTTGTGTTGACTTAAAAAATTCCCCTTTTTGGAGATTCTATTTATTTGATAGAATAAAAATAAATGTAATAAAAATAATTGTGATTAACTTACCATATCTGTAATTTTACTTTTTTGCCGTCAAGATCTATTGTACGAATTTTAAAGTCAATACCTGCAACAACCATACAACTGTTATTCGGGAGGCAGCTAATTAATTAGTGTGTATGATGTCATGAACTCTCAATTCATTTAATTCGATAAGGGTTCCATTTATGACGGCACCGCGCCCTATCCGCGGCAAACATGTATCACTATAAAAAGTAGACACAATGAACATGGAAACAAAAAATCCTGTTCATGACAATATACGTAAAAAATTATCTGACAATAACCTTTGATATAAAGACATGAATCAAAGTACTCACCAATAGTCGATATAAATGAAATATTGAAAGCATCCTCTGAAAATCTAAACAGTATAGATGTTTTACCCACTCCAGAATCACCTATTAGAAGTAATTTAAATAAATAATCGTAAGTTTTTGCCATTTTTTACAACAATCTGATTACGATACACATAGGTCTGCCATTCATTTGGCATTTTTGAGTAATCATAGTGATGTCTTTTTGTACTTTACTTAATGTAAATTGTATTCGATTGCAAAAAAATCGATATTTATCTGATGCCTTTTAAACGCTTACTGTAATGTGATGCTGGCTATTCTATCCTAATTCCTATCTCAATCTTGATACATTTATTCCATCTAATCTTATGCGATTTATTATATGAATATTTCAGGTGAATTTCGCAAATAATTCAAAGAGTAAAGAGTATAATAGTAATAAAATAAATAATCACAATAAATGAAATCGACAATATTCTCGGATAACAATAGAATATCATCATCATTTCAGCCATAGGAAGTCCTCTGCTGGACATAGGCCTCCCCTATAGATCTCCAATAAGATCGGTTGGCATCCAGCGCGTTCCCGCAGCCTTAATAAGGTCGTCTGTCCACCTTATGGGTGGACGTCCTACGCTGACGTCCTAGAATATCAAGTTCTATTTTATTCTTTGCATTTTTTATAAAACGCATTTGATTTTTGATTTAAATACATGTTTCATACTACGCATATAGTTATTATTTAATATATTGTTGTCATTAAAGGTCTCAGGTCGGCTGCTGTAGAGCAAACCGGGTAAAATGGGGCTACCTGGACGCGGGGGATGGTGGTTGTGACTGTGGACCACTGTGGTGCACCTCTGCAGTCGATGGACCATCTTCTGTCGTACCTGGTGTGCCCCTACAGTCCCTACACCGACCGGTCGACCGACCGACCTAAATGAAGCGACGGAAGGTGCAGCCAATATCGCCAAGTTTTGGGCTGGGCCTGGGCACATCTAATTTTTATTTATATTGCTGCTGTTGACACGAAGAAGTAAAGCATAATTATTATTAAATGAGTTATCGGAAAATAGTTCATTTAGAAGTCTGAGTATCAAGACAAGACGCTTTAGAAAATTATAAAACTAACTGACAGGAAAAAACTGGCGCCATATAAAAGTTTTGTTTTGAAAAATTGATTTAATCTTCTTTCGTTGGCCAGAGTCGAACCTATCGACTGAAATTCATGATTGCTGGATATCACATATCCTTACCAAGGGGCGTTGAAAGGAGATCGAGGCAACTGGCAGTAGCAAACTAAATAAATTACCATTTAAAGCCCGACCAGTAAAATAAAAAACCTCGCCATATTGCGGTAAACTATTAGAACTAATTTCTTCATATGGAAACAATCTATACAATGTCATTATGGTCATCTGTCAGTGTGGTGTCAATTGTGCGTGTTGTTGAGTTTGAGAGCGCTACAAAACTACAAAACTATAGTAATATGCCGAAAACTATTAAAAGCCAGTTAAGGAAAGTAATTTATAATATAACAAAGTATTTGTCGGATAAAAAGTAGGAAGGATTGGACTCTGTTCCTCTAAATAACATCACGGACCTTGTTGTCAACATGACGGGTAAGACATCATAGAGTACGTGCAATTGAAATTGGCCTAATCTACTGATTTTACTGTGACTAATTATTATTCACATTTTTAGGTATATCCCGATCTTCTGTAATAAAAATACGAAGAGAAGGCCAAACGTCAAATGTATTTTCTACGCCTAAGAAAAATAAGCCTAACGCAAAAAAGAAAATCATGCTCCATTAATTTTATCTCTGTGCTGTTAGGCATAAAATACAAGAATTTTATGCAGTCCGAAAAACAATATCGCGTGGTCCCTGTTCTATACATGGTGTAACTGTATGTCTAACTTGTATTTACCATTCCAAGCAGTAAACTATTATACGGATACTACTGTGTTGTGATTTGTGCCCAGTCCTTGTAACCAGTATAAGACGCCGCGTCAATTTCTCTATTTTAACCAGAAAACTTAACAGAGAAAAACTTAACTTTTTAACAGAGAAAAAAAAAATACATTTTAGTGAAAGTTTTGTATATTAAACACGTACTACAAGTTGAAATTATCTTTTAAAATATGAAGCTGCATGAAATGAGCAAGCAATAGGTATATTAATTCGTTTGTAATATTGGACACGATCTTTTTTGTATCGAAACTTAAGAACAAAGCAACTTAATCAATGAAATTTAAAAAAAGAAGTCTATAACTCACTTTTGTGAATAATAGCAATGAAAAACATGACAGCCTCCGTGGCGTAGCGGTAGTGAACGCGGCCGCTACGCAGGAGGCGCGGGTTCGATCCCCGCTCAGTGCAAATATTTGTGTGCATTAAATATGGGTATTTGTATTGGTCTGGTCGTGCCTCGGAGAGCACGTTAAGCCGTCGGTCCCGGTTGCCATAAGGACATCTATGGCAGTCGTTACGGGTAGTTAGTGCCCTAAAAAGTTCAAAAACAACGGTCTAGCTGCAAAGCTTCGATATCGCCTAATGTTAACATTGGGTCGTGGAGGTCAGGTGGCAATCGCTTCACGGAAAATATCGAGGTCTAGCCAAATCTGTAGCTATGACTGGTAAAAGCGGACCCCAGACTCCAAGCTGAAAGCTTCGGATGCGACTGGGAATAACGCTAGGAGGAAGAAGCAATCAATAAGTCACAGTTTTATATTAGATGTCATTCCGTGCTTAATTGCGGGGAAATAAAAGCCTGTTCATAAGCAAGTGTGTTGAAAAATATTGGCATTTTACATGTGTATCACTATACTTGGTGTTGTCATAATCATAGAGGTTTTTGGCGCCCCCAGTACGGGTTTTTTATTTTATTGGTCGGACTTTATATAACTTAAGTTTAGTATAACTATTTCTGATGCTTCGTAATTGTATACTTTTATTCGATTTATCTTACTTTTACGTGGACGACTCTATCGAAAAAAAAAACATACACGTCAAAATTGTCAAATCTGTCATTGACAGTACTGACAGAAAGTGACAGTTTGGCTCAGTTTCAGTTTGGCAGGCTCAGGCTCATTGCTCATTGGCTGAGCTTGGCTGGCTGAGATTATAATCAACACGGCTTGAATATTGGAATATAATATTGTCGTTGTTGCGTGCCGCTTATTAATATATGTATACGGACATTAAATTATTATAGTGAATCAAAAGATAATCTATTTCTACAATGTTTTATCACGTAAGTGAAAAGTTCTAGGTTGCTATAAAATATTGAAATGTTTTGATGCATTTGTTTTGTAAACAAATCTTTCAGATATCATTAGAACATGAAATTCTACTGCATCCCAGATATTTTGGACCACAATTACTTGATATTGTCAAACAGAAACTATACACAGAAGTAGAAGGCACTTGTACGGGCAAGTAAGTATATTAAATTTGGAGGTTATAAGAAATTTAGTTGCTTGTTTTTACTCTATACATAACAAGTAGTTTGACTGTATCTGCTTTATTCATTTTAAAGTAATATTTTATGAATAACAAATGTATATAAATATTCTTGTTATCAGGTATGGTTTTGTGATAGCAGTAACGGCTATAGACAGTATAGGCGCAGGGCTGATTCAACCAGGCCAAGGCTTTGTCGTGTATCCAGTAAAGTATAAAGCTATTGTATTCCGACCATTCAAAGGAGAAGTACTAGATGCTATTGTCACTCAAGTAAATAAGGTGAGCAATGTTCCAAATTTATTAGTATACCTCGATACACATATCTGGGATCTAAATCGTGAGACAAATGAGGCCCAGGCGTGAGCAGATTGTTTTGTTATAACCTATGCTTAGTGCACATCGGGGTATCCTCAAAAGACACTCATGAAATGTGTAATGAGTGTATTGAGCACATTTTAGGTCCAAAATATATGTTCTGAACAGTAGTCTCAATTTAATTACCCAGTTTAAGGAAAAATATCATTTAAAAAAATTGTTTTAACCCAGTATTATTTGTAAGTTGACTAGTTTTGTGTGCAATATTTTTGTGCTTCGTACACATTTTTAAATGCACATACCTCAATTTTGTGCTTCTTCATCTGAAATAACTAATTGATTAATTGAAACACTGCCTTCATTTTTCAGGTTGGAATGTTTGCACAGATTGGCCCATTGAGCTGCTTTATTTCTCACCATGTAAGTATTATCCTACTGCTTTATATGTACTTGGTGACATAGCATTACCAGATTGTGGGTGAAGCAAATCCAAAATAACTTAACTTGTGAAATAATATATTGTCACTGGGACAGACTTGATGCGGAAGGCGGAGGATCGGCAAACGTGGCGCACATTGGGAGAGGCCTATTAGACCGGGAGATGATGACAGAAAAGTTCAAGTCATTTGTCAGTAATCTCAGAGTGGACCTGCGGGCGTTTAATTACAGGCTGTTTAATTAAATTTGTCGGAAAAATACGGTGTTCAAACGATTTGTTACACAAAAACTTTTGCGTTTTTTTGTAGTCCATGAAAAATAAACTTGGCGCCAGCGTAATGCCATCCTTTTTGACGGGTTTTAATTTTTATTAAAATCTTGTTATAAAATAAGAATGGCCTCGCGTACGTGTTAGAAATGTTATACTTAAGTTGCTTGCACTTTCTGCTTGTATAAAAAAATTATGCCATACTGTAACAAATTGTTTTAATCAGCCTCTGAAATTACATACTTGTATTGTAACAAATGACTTGAACTTTTCTGTCATCATCTCCTGGTCTATATGTCCAGCACTGGACTGCAATAAGCTAATAGATTGATTGATTGATTGTCAATTAAATTCTGACACCAGATAAGTCTAAATAGCAACATAAGCAAAATAGCCTCAATTTATGTTTTGTAACAAAAATTAGGCTCAATATTGTCCCACCAAAATAGGACTAATGGGATGTTAGAACTTAGAATGACGATATCTAGATCTTGATCTCTGTAAAAGCAAAGAAAAATGATAAGCCTCATGTTATTTTAGTCCATTCCAGCCGATATGGAGTTCTGTCCAAACGTGAACCCGCCCTGCTACAAGAGTAAACAGGAAGACAATGTCATTCAGGAAGAGGATGTCATCCGGTTGAAGATTGTGGGCACGAGGGTCGACGCGACCGGCATTGTGAGTTGATTAACAGCATTCATTTATCAAACATATTTATCATTACATCCTGCAAATTTTACTATGAGAAGTTTTATATAGTCAGAGAATTAATAAAGTATCAGGTTTGTATAGAAATTAGAGTGTTGACCTATTCCCACTAGTCCCTGAAAGTTCCATCCCTGAAAATTCCATGTACCATACCTCGAGAGACGTCAATATACGTCTCTCGAGGTACTACATGGAATTTTCAGGGACGGAGCTCAAATTCACTAAACATAGATTATTATTATTACAAATCAATTTTCGTAATAATAATCCCTACTAATATTATAAATGCGAAAGTAACTCTGTCTGTCTGTCTGTCTCGCTTTTACGACTAAACCGCTGAACCGATTTTGATGAAATTTGGTATAGGGGTAGATTAGACCTTGAGAAAGGACATAGGCTATGTTTGGTCGCGATAACCGACATCCACGCGGGCGGAGCCGCGGGCAAAAGCTAGTAATAATCTATGTTGGGTGAATTTGAGCTCGTCCACCCCGCCGCATTTGTGCCATAGCACCCATAGTCTTACCAGTTGTACTACATACAAGAAATTTTCATTGCCTAACATCGGCGGAGACTTGGTTTTATTATTTTGCATGTCTTGTGCTAGTCAAATAGTAGAATCAGTACAAAATGCATTCTTTTTCGTTATTCTTGCTAGAATGTTATCAGTGTTCTAGAATCCATATTACAAGTCCTACTTACGGTGCGTACAAATCATATAGCATAACATGTTATATAACAATGTTATATAACATGTTTCAGTAATGTGGACACTGAATTTAGTACAATGTTGCAAAGTTATAAAACAATGTTAGATAATGTGGACGTGTTATATAGCACAAGTTATACAACATGTTACATGATCTGTATGCACCTTTGAGGTTGTATATAAATGGATGGTGTTGTGTAATATGTAAAAATCCCCTTTGCACGACTTATGTCCAATTATGGAAAAAGACAATCTAAAATTGTCCAACCATAGAAATTGATCAATCATAGAAATGTCCAACCATAGAAATTGACCAATCATAAAAATGTCCAATCATGATCTTTTTATAATGCATTCATAAAAATTTTCAATTTAGACTACTCTCTCTATTCTCTAACCAAAGGTTTCAGTAAGGCTCTCTGTAAATAACTGGTATAAGAGAGTCATTACAGGCGCGATTTATTCAGGTACAATTCGAAATGTAGAAATTTCAGTTTCTACGTTTCGAATTGTACCTGAATAAATTAGGTTGGACAATTTTCATAGATGGACAAAATTCGTGTTGGATATTAATCCTCGCATCCAGCGCGTTCCCGCGGCCTTAATGAGCCGCTTCCAACCGGTCTTATTGGAGATCTATAGGGGAGGCCTATGTCCAGCAGTGGACTTCCTATGGCTGAAATGATGATGATGATGATTAATCCTAGTTAGACATTTCGTATTTTGGACATAAGTCGTATTGGACAAAAACCGTGTTGGACTTTAATCCTAGTTGTATATTTCGTAGGTATTTTAGACATAAATCGTATGAACCAAAAATCCGACAAGAAATGAATTGTGTCAAGCTTTGCAACGGATTTGCGTGTTGGATGATAATCCAACAATGATATACTTACTATTATAAGTTATTACGTATTTAGAAATGGTTTAACTTAATTTATAACAGTTTCATGTATCCTTTCAATAGTGCCTAGTTACCTTCCATGAATCCAGAGATCTGTCAAATCGTATCTCTTAAATAATTTCAAGTGTAGTGTGCGACGGAAGGCTTCAGGAAGAATATTAATATGCGATTTTGCATAGCCGTCCAACCTTCTAGTCCAGAATATCAAATTCCCAAAATGTCAAGCTGTTTCAAAACGACAAGTTCCCAGAATGTCAAGTTCCCAAAATGTCAAGTTCCCATAATGTGTGTGACATTATGGGAACTTGACATTGACAGAATATGAAGGTGGATGTATACTTTTCTTTTTTTTTACATAATTATCTAAGTAGCTACCTACTTAGATAATTATGTAAAAAAAAGAAAAGTAAAGTGATAGAAGTAATCAAAATATTTTAATCCACATTTTCGGATAAATAATATCAAACAGTCAAGTTTTATATTTACTTCGTAACAAAAAAAACCTTTTCTTATTAATAGTAATAACAATACTCAGCTTCATAGGTACTAATATATCTTTTTTTTTAAACAAAAATAATCTTCTGTTGCACCTTGCACCCCACACATTGCACATTTTCTTTGACTGCACCCCGCTAGATGGTAAAGCTTTACCATCTAGCGGGGTGCAGTCAAAGAAAATGTTAATGAAATTTATCAGAAAATGTTACTATATATGTTGACTACCTGTATCATTTTATTTTTTACATAATTATTAATTCCTAGGGTTTAGTCGCATAATGCCCAATTCGCAAAATGCCTACCGTGTCTCAAAAGGACTAATTCGCGAAAGGACAAATTCTCAAAAGGACTAATTCGCAAAAGGACTAATTCTTAAAAGGACAAACACTTGATTATCTTAGATAATAATACTAATGAAAAATATTGTTTGCCATAATCATCCCCGATCATAATATTTACTTGCACTATTATCATCGTTTAGTCGCATAATGCCTAATTCGCGAAATGGCACCCGAGTCTGAAAAGGACTAATTCGCGAATGGACTAATTCTTAAAAAGACTAATTCGCGAAATGGCTAATTCTGAAAAGGACTAATTCGTCGAACGGCTAAGTCTTAAAAAGACTTAGTCGCCAAATGGCCAACTCTTAACGACATATGACAGCACAGGTCAGACATTTTTTAGACGTTAAACGAAGCTAGAGGACGATGAAATTGCAAACAATAAATGAGAAAATATTTTTATTAAAAATAAAAATCACAGATTATTATGAATATTTTTCAAATCAAATCTTTTCAAATTATGTCAGCCAGCAAAAGTAATTACAAAGAAAAAAGGGTTTAGTCTCAAAACGTTCAAGTTGCAAAATAACATATATAATGGTAGCAAAAAGTTCAAATCTCATAAGACACAAGTCTCTAAACCTCCAAGTTGCAAAATACCTACATCTCAAAACGTTCAAGTTGCAAAATAGTCTAGTCTCCAAACATCCATGTCTCATAATACCTATACATTTTTATCCACACGACACTGCCCACCCCGACTCGGATAGGTTAGGTTAGAAGGCTAAGGCGGGAGCGGAGCGGAGCGGAGCTCCCGCATTAGCCTTCGTGGTTATTTTTTTTATTGAAGTGGAATTGTAAGTGAACGCACGTCCTTTTGTGTTTTATTTACTATAATAAAATCCTGAAGTTCAAAATCCTTGTATGTGTGGTTAAAAAAAAAAATAACCACGAAGGCTAATGCGGGAGCTCCGCTCCGCTCCGCTCCCGCCTTAGCCTTCTAACCTAACCTATCCGAGTCGGGGTGGGCAGTGTCGTGTGGATAAAAATGTATAGGTATTATGAGACATGGATGTTTGGAGACTAGACTATTTTGCAACTTGAACGTTTTGAGATGTAGGTATTTTGCAACTTGGAGGTTTAGAGACTTGTGTCTTATGAGATTTGAACTTTTTGCTACCATATAATATATGTTATTTTGCAACTTGAACGTTTTGAGACTAAACCCTTTTTTCTTTGTAATTACTTTTGCTGGCTGACATAATTTGAAAAGATTTGATTTGAAAAATATTCATAATAATCTGTGATTTTTATTTTTAATAAAAATATTTTCTCATTTATTGTTTGCAATTTCATCGTCCTCTAGCTTCGTTTAACGTCTAAAAAATGTCTGACTTGTGCTGTCATAATATGTCGTTAAGAGTTGGCCATTTGGCGACTAAGTCTTTTTAAGAATTAGCCGTTCGACGAATTAGTCCTTTTCAGAATTAGCCATTTCGCGAATTAGTCTTTTTAAGAATTAGTCCATTCGCGAATTAGTCATTTTCAGACTCGGGTGCCATTTCGCGAATTAGGCATTATGCGACTAAACGTTATCATTTATACTAATAACGTTTACCTTAACAACTCAACAGTGATAACTTTTATTCGTTTAGTCGCATAATGCCTAATTCGCGAAATGGCACCCGAGTCTGAAAAGGACTAATTCGCGAATGGACTAATTCTTAAAAATACTAATTCGCGAAATGGCTAATTCTGAAAAGGACTAATTCGTCGAACGGCTAATTCTTAAAAAGACTTAGTCGCCAAATGGCCAACTCTTAACGACATATGACAGCACAAGTCAAAAATTTTTTAGACGTTAAACGAAGCTAGAGGACGATGAAATTGCAAACAATAAATGAGAAAATATTTTTATTAAAAATAAAAATCACAGATTATTATGAATATTTTTCAAATCAAATCTTTTCAAATTTGTCAGCCAGCAAAAGTAATTACAAAGAAAAAAGGGTTTAGTCTCAAAACGTTCAAGTTGCAAAATAACATTATGGTAGCAAAAAATTCAAATCTCATAAGACACAAGTCTCTAAACCTCCAAGTTGCAAAATACCTACATCTCAAAACGTTCAAGTTGCAAAATAGTCTAGTCTCCAAACATCCATGTCTCATAATACCTATACATTTTTATCCACACGACACTACCCACCCCGACTCGGATAGGTTAGGTTAGAAGGCTAAGGCGGGAGCGGAGCGGAGCGGAGCTCCCGCATTAGCCTTCGTGGTTATTTTTTTTTAACCACACATACAAGGATTTTGAACTTCAGGATTTTATTATAGTAAATAAAACACAAAAGGACGTGCGTTCACTTACAATTCCACTTCAATAAAAAAATGTATATTATTATGAGACATGGATGTTTGGAGACTTGACTATATATATATACTCCACCAAGTGCCATCAATCAACAGTATAAATAGCATTTTTTCTTTGTAATTACTTTTGCTGGCTGACATAATTTGAAAAGATTTGATTTGAAAAATATTCATAATAATCTGTGATTTTTATTTTTAATAAAAATATTTTCTCATTTATTGTTTGCAATTTCATCGTCCTCTAGCTTCGTTTAACGTCTAAAAAATGTCTGAATTGTGCTGTCATATGTCGTTAAGAGTTGGCCATTTGGCGACTAAGTCTTTTTAAGACTTAGCCGTTCGACGAATTAGTCCTTTTCAGAATTAGCCATTTCGCGAATTAGTCTTTTTAAGAATTAGTCCATTCGCGAATTAGTCCTTTTCAGACTCAGGTGCCATTTCGCGAATTAGGCATTATGCGACTAAACGCTTTTATTTGCCATAAAATTACTTTCTATAACAACATATATATCATAATAATTAGTTTCCATAAGTAACACATCTCATAATCGACTCTTGACATATTCAAAATTTGATATAATTATGAAAATAATACCTACATAATATTTGTAGGTCGAAATTAATTATCGTTAACACCCAGAAGTCCCGCCTTAGTCTTCGTGGATATTTTTAAACCACCCAGAAAGGAGTATTTATTCTTAACCAGTTAAGAAAAAACAGTTATGAAAGTGGCCGAAAGGGAAGTAGGAGCCCCGCGAAGCGGGGCTCCGTCGACTAATAGTGAATTGACGACTAATGTTAAAATGAAATTATGGCAAATAGCAGTATGGCATATGAAATTATGGCAAACATTAGTAAGCCATTATTATCTAAGATAATCAAGTGTTAGTCCTTTTGCGAATTGGTCCTTTTGAGAATTAGGCATTCTGCTAATTAGTCCTTTTGCGAATTAGTCCTTTTGAGACACGTAGGCATTTTGCGAATTGGGCATTATGCGACTAAACGATTCCTAGCTAGTACACTTCTTTTTCCCTATTATCCAACTGGATATTCTGGTAACTTGACATTCTGAGAACTTGACATTTTGAAACAGCTTGACATTTTGGGCATTTGACATTCTGGACTGGAAAGCCGTCCAAGATCAAAACACTTGTCCTTTTAGTTTTTCTCTTTTTTCTTTTATACTTTTCCTTTCTTTACGATCATTTCCTTTTTCTGCTTGCAGTATTTTTAAATAAAAATTTTCTTTGCAGTTCGCGATTGGAACGTTGATGGACGACTACTTAGGATTAGTGACGCAGTGAATAATTTAATTTAATGTATAAGAATTTTAGAATAATTAAAAAAAACAACACATCTTGTAATTATTTATTTGGCATTCAAATAATTGGGTAAAATTCCATACACAATGTAACAAAAACAATCATCAAATTGTTAAAATATTTGGACACCATCAGTCTATTTTGGGCAGTATGAGTGGTGGCTAGCAATTAAACACGTACTGTGCACACTGACGATGCTTCACTGACATACATTACTCTATGTTATATATAATTAGTTTTAAACTTACTTCTACGAGAAACAATTCTATTTCAAAATGGTTATAGTCTAATGATTATGTTAGAACTGGCGCATAAAGGTATGATTCCAAAGCCGACCGCATACGACAACTGCCGACGCATGCAGCACATACAGCGTACCCATTACTTGTCAAACTCCGATACAGATAAAGGAAACCGCAATGAATTACGCGCATGTGCTGCGTGCGTCGGCAGTTGTCGTATGCGGTCGGCTAAGGAATCATATCTTAACAGGTTGTAGAAAGACGCCAGAATGTTTCTTTTTATTTCATAACAGATTCCGTTGTTCGGTATAAGTCGTGCACATATTAATTTATAAATCGTGTGATACATGAAGTAGTAACGTTAAAATTGCCATAATACTACATATTTGACTTGAAAGCCAAATACATCATACTGAATGCCAAACGTTTGAATAATTTAATATAATTTCAGCCTCTATGATATTACGAGAATTTCACGTCGATGAGTATATATAATGATGTCTATAATTATTTACATGTCTAATTGGAATCAGTAAAAGTAATCATTATCCAAAGAGACGTCTCAAGTCTTTGGTTCACCAATTATATACAAGTTATCAAAATACATTATTAAAAATAAATAAAACCTAATCAAATATTGCTCGTAAATCAAAATATGGCATCTAAATAAATAATACTCAATATGAGATCAGAAACAAGCTAAGCAACTCCGCGACAAAGCACCAAAGAGGTCAAACATAACTGTGTCCAAGAGACACATCGACCTAATCCAAATTAATATTCAAGCGAATCCCATTCTTTTTATTTTTCATAAATATTTCGTGAACACACAGCACACGTATCAAGGTGTACGTAAAGGTGTATACCTATTTCTTAGGCCGTGTGTACAGTACAAACATGACATCTGTAAATCTGTAGAATTTGGATTAGATTGATTACCAATTTGGACTGTTAGCTTCGTCATGGCGTACCACGTACGCGCGGCGGCCTCAAGGGCACACGCCGGGCGCGAGTGGGCACACCCGAGAGCAGCTGTTGTTCCTTATTTCATTACAATTCCAGGAGTTACAAACAAGCGAACAACAGCGTCCTAAAGTTCATAAGTGTAATCACAAAGTGAAATTCTTTATTCCAATTAGCTCTACAATATCAAATATATTTTTATCATTACAATAAAATATTGAGACATAACATTGTGCAATATAGTGTAATATGCATGATAGAAGTTATAATTTTAAACAATCAGTAATTATTTTGCAGTCACAATGAATTTGCACGAACGCTCACAGAGTTAGCTTTAATAATGTGCCGATAGCCATAGCGTACTTAGTTAAAACTCATTATTTTAATTGATAAATACAATTTATTAGAGATTCAAATGACAGGCTTCTGATCAGCGACATTACTTCAGCTTTATACAAGGCACAAAACAAGAGTTCAAGAGGAAATATACTTCTCGGCATACATTGAACCGTATATCACTTTAAAGGGTTAGACTCATATTGACTTGGTTGTAAAAGACCTACTTTGCAAAATGTCTAGTTTGCAGAATGACTACATAGCAAAAGGTCCAAGGTGCAAAATGACTACACAGCAAAAGGTCCAAGGTGCAAAATGACTACATAGCAAGAGGTCTAAGGTGCACAATGACTACATAGCAAAAGGTCTAAGGTGCACAATGACTACATAGCAAAAGGTCCAAGGTGTAAAATGACTAGGTATATAGCAAAAGGTCCAAGGTGTAAAATGACTAGGTATATAGCAAAAGGTACAAGGTGCAAAATGATTACATAGCAAAACAACTACCCGTGGTCCCTGTCGTAATGATAAACCAACTGATTAAAAAATACGTGCTCCACCTTACTATTCTTAACACTGCTTTGTCCACTTGTCACACTCACTGCACTGTGTGATGGTCAGGATCACACCATTTAGAGTTTAATGAGGAATCTTTTAATTATTTTTTTTTTTTTTTCGTCATGATGCTCGAATAGCACCTAAGTCTACTTTCATTTCATTTTTATTTATGTAAAAGAAGGAAGTAGTAGGATGTTTATTAGCAGCCGTAAAAGAAAACATATGTAAAGGACATCACCCATTCTGGTCCAAAATTGAAAGTGCCGGCCAAAGAAAAAAAAATGCGATGTTTCGTTAAAGCTTGTTCTTACTAGCATTTTTTATTAAGGCGTCAAAGTTGAGGGACCACTTCCCTCGTTTTTATTTAAGTTTAAAAATCTTGAAAACATACATTTCTGTGACACGAAATATTGAAATTAAAGAAGACTATATTGGAAAAATAGTGTTAATAAAATCATTAAAAAATAAACCCCATACTGTATCGTTATATTATCGTTGCTTTTCGTCCATTTATTTAGATCCAAAATTAAAAGTGCCAGTCAAAGAAAACAAATATGATATTCCGCTAGAGCTTGTCCTCATTAGCATTCTTTATTACGACGTCAAAGCTGAGGGACCACTTCCCTTGGTTTTATTTGAGTTCAAAAATCTTGAAAAAATACATTTTTTATGATACGAACTCAATCAATCAATTAGCCTACTGCAGTCCACTGCTGGACAAAGGCCTCTCCCAATACGCGCCACGTTTGCCGATCCTCCGCCTTCCGCATCCAGTCCGTCCCAGCCACCTTTCGCAGGTCATCAGTCCCACCTTCCGTTTACCTTCGCGCGGTCTCCACTCTAGGACTCGTTTGCTCCAACGGCTATCAGTCCTTCGGCAGATGTGACCAGCCCACTTCCACTTCAGCTTGCTTATTCTGCGAGCTATGTCGGTAACTTTGGTTCTTTGTCGGATAACCTCGTTGCGAATTCTATCCTTCAAAGAGACTCCAAGCATAACTCGCTCCATAGCCCGCTGCGCGACTTTTAGGTCACGGACTAACCCCATCGTCAGTGGCCACGTTTCGGCACCGTAGGTGATAACAGGCAGGACGCACTGGTCGAAAACCTTTGTTTTGAGGCATTGCGGCAGGGGGGAGGAGAAGACCCGGCGCAATTTGCCAAATGCTGCCCACCCCAGTTGGATCCTTCTGGCTACTTCTTTCTCGAAGTTGTTTTTACCGAGCTGGATAACTTGCCCCATGTAGCTATATTTTTGAACAACTTCGAGTGTCGCCCCTTCGATGGCAATCGGTCTCGGTACAACATGTTCATTGAACATAATCTTGGTTTTATCCAAGTTTACACCGAGGCCGATTTGTCAAGAAGCTCCATTTAGGCTGTGCAGCATTTCGTCCAGTTGTTCCAGCGACTCCGCAACTATGACGATGTCATCGGTGAACCGAAGGTGCGAGATGTACTCACCGTTGATGTTGATGCCCCGCCCAGTCCAATCCAGAGTCTTGAAGACGTCCTCCAATGCGTTGGTGAATAGTATGGGAGATATAACATCTCCCCTGTCTCACTCCACGCTGGAGGCTAATGGGTTTCGTCTTCTGGTCTTGGAGCTGGACGGACATTGTGGCAGTATCATACAGGCATCTCAGCACCTCGATGTATCGCCAATCAACACGGCACCGCTGCAGGGCATCCAGCACTGCCCAGGTTTCGATAGAGTCGAAGGCCTTTTCGTAGTCCACAAACGCCATATACAGCGGCTGGTTGTACTCCTGCGGCTTTTCTATAATTTGCCAAACAGTATGGATGTGGTCCACGGTACTATAGCCTTTTCGAAATCCGGCTTGCTCAGGTGGCTGGAACTCGTCGAGCTTACCCGCGAGGCGATTTGTGACGACTCTCGAGAACAACTTGTAGACATGACTCAGGAGTGAGATGGGCCTATAGTTCTTCAGCAAGGCCTTATCGCCTTTTTAGGGTTCCGTAGCCAAATGGCAAAAAACGGAACCCTTATAGATTCGTCATGTCTGTCCGTCCGTCAGTCTGTCTGTCTGTCTGTCTGTCTGTCTGTCCGTCCGTATGTCACAGCCACTTTTCTCCGAAACTATAAGGCCTATGCTGTTGAAACTTGGTAAGAAGATGTATTCTGTGAACCGCATTAAGAATTTCATACAAAAATAAGAAAAAAAGCATTAATTTTGGGGGTCCCCATACTTAGAACTGAAACTCAATTTTTTTTTTCATCAAACCCATACGTGTGGTGTATCTATAGATAGGTCTTTAAAAATGCTATTGAGGTTTCTTACATATTTTTTTTCTAAACTGAATAGTTTGCGCGAGAGACACTTCCAAAGTGGAAAAATGTGTGTCCTCCCCCCCCCCACTCTAACTTCTAAAATAAGAGAATGATAAATCTAAAAAAAATATATGATGTAAATTGCCATGCAAACTACCACAAAAAATTGGTTCGAACGAGATCCAGTCAGTAGTTTTTTTTAATACGTCATAAACCACAATTTTCGCCTTTGCTACTACGGAACCCTTCATGGGCGAGTCCGACTCGCACTTGACCGAATTTATTTGAAGAACAGTAGCACTGTTCTTCAAAAAAGGCCAACCGGCACTTCATATTTTGGATAGACAGATAGATAGATAGATAGATAGATAGATAGATAATACACAAATACATTACAGTAAACGGACAATATATGAAAATAATGTACAATCGGCGGCCTTATCGCTACAAGCAATCTCTTCCAGGCAACCTTAACATAAATAAATGGCCAAATATACTACGATATACAGTATGCGGTATATTTTTTATTACATTTATGAAGTATTCTTCCAATACAGAACAATATTTTTCATTCATTTTCAATAGTTCGTATCATAAAAAAATTATGTTTTCAAGATTTTTGAACTCAAATAAAACCGTTGGAAGTGGTCCCTCAACTTTGACGCCGTAATTAAAAATGCTAGTAAGAGCAAGCTCTAATGAAATATCGTATTTTTTTTTCTTTGGCCGGCACTTTCAATTTTGGACCAAAAATGTATGCAGCGTGAATGTCCTTTTGATATTAAATAAACTTGTCTAATAATCTTTCCTTAATCGAGGTTATATTTACAGCAAAAAAATGACGTAAATCGAGGCAGTAGTTATTAGTTGTTATTTGTAAACAAACAAACGGTGTCCTTAGTTGGTATAATATCCAAATTTTAATTTCTGTAATAATTATTTCCAATTATAACCTTTACTATTGATGCTTTATTATTGTTTTTGTAACCGGTGACTTTCAGTGGTCCGAATATTATGGTCGTACACTGGTATTCCACTTAAGCTAAGAGCGCTTCATTCCAGTCTCTGAACTGAACTTGAACGTTTAGCCACCTAGTCATTCTGCTCCCTAGACTTTACGCCATATAGACATTCTGCAACTTGAACGTTTAGCCACCTAGTCATTCTGCTCCCTAGACTTTACGCCATATAGACATTCTGCAACTTGAACGTTTAGCCACCTAGTCATTCTGCTCCCTAGACTTTACGCCATATAGACATTCTGCAACTTGGGCATTTTGCTATCTGGTCATTTTGCAATCAGAACGTTTTACGACAAGTGGGTAGGCATTATGAGACTAACCCACTTTAAATACTACCGAAATCTAAGATATTTCGAGGAAAGAGATTGCAATACGTATAGGATACAGAGTAGGAATCACGATTAAGTCGTTAAATATATGGAAGTACAGTCAGAGGGGAAATAAGAATATATATTATAGTACATATTAATCAAAGTTCTGTTTCATCTAGAATTTTAGTTCTTCAGCACTCAACCGCCTTCGGACTGATGGTCCAAGAGCAATCACTGTGATAACAGTCTTTAGATTAGCATATCACTTTTTATATGTATTCTTATTTCAATAGTAGTTTGTAGTTAGCACAATTACTATTACATTATAGCATTTTCTACAAGAACAAGGATATAACAGAATGATGTACAGTGGGTTGGCTTAGTCGCCGGTATCGACATTTTACCTATTTAGTTTTGTCTAAACACCAAGTTAAAAACGTCGATACATCTAGATCTTAATATACCAAAGACTAAAGGGAATAAGATTGATTACTATCTACCATCAGATAAATGTTAAATATCAACGACCAATATATCTAAGGCTGGTCACAGTTTGTGAATTTCTACAATAATTACGAGTTGCACGAACGACCAACCCCTCTAAACAAGTGTCAATTCGTTGCTCGGCGTATGATGGAATAGAATGCCAAATGTGGATTTGATGTATATGAAAGGCGTCAACGAATGTCAAAAACGTCAAATCCTATACATTTGTCATTCTATTCCATCATACGCCGAGCAACGAATTGACACTTGTCTAGGGGGGCAGGGTCTAGCCATGTGCTACAAACGCTCAAGCTGTGACCAGCCTAATTGCAATATTTACTAACACACAAATTTAACAGTAATAATACTGGCATTAATTTAATGTGAGGAATTCAATCGGAATATATCAACTATTTTACGGTAATGGGATAAAACTGTTTTATTTTTATGATTTTTTATGCTTCCCCGTCTTTTCCGGCAACTGAAATCGTCCATTCTGACACTCGAAACCAAACACCACTCGTTCAGACCTGTTGCTCGTGAAGTAAATGCGTTACGTGTTCTCAAATTATGTATTTAACTAATTGTAATATAGAATTAAAAAGTGGACGATTCGCTAAAACGGCGAATCTTCGTTTGGGACATTTGAGCTAATGCCGACGCATATATATTTCATTTACTTGTCACTATCAACATTTTCATCCTCGAAGTGACTGGCGTTACCAACAGTTCGACCGCGGCGCGATGACTCCGAGCAAGCAATTTACAACTAAATCGTAGCAGTCGCGTACTCGGAGCCACACTTATATACCACAAGCCCACAGACAAACATTAACACGATTTATATTTTAGACCAAACCCAATATTAAATTGGAAGACTCGAAAATAATAAGTTAAACATTTTTAGACTTGATGTCTTTTTATTTGGTTTAAATTTTGAGAGTCGAGGGTATCTCGAAGGGTTTGTGGTCGTTGTTTGAAATCGTGTGTAACGTGTAGTGTGGGGTGTGTGGTGGTCGCGTCGCGTCTCGTCACAGTCGGGCTAGGCCTAGGGCTCTAGCGGCGGACGTGGAAGCACTGGCACTAGGCGGCCGGGTGTCACGCGGGCGGCGCGCCGCCGGCGGCGGGCACGGCGGGCGACACCGGCCCGCGCACCGCCTCGATGTAGTCCTTGATCAGCGTCGCGATCTGGTACGCCTGGGGACAACACATATAGCTGTTACTTGTCATGAACGTATTACATGAACAAAAAAAAAACTAGTTACAGTTCTAGTTACAGTACTAGTTACAGAGAAATACGGAAAAATTAAATCTGTGTCGAATACAGCAAAGTGCGCATCTAGCTCGAAGGACCAAAAATATTGCAGGATTCTTCTCACCATAAAATCTAGTTTCAATTTGTACAGAAGCACTAAGGTGTTAACACTACCACCAGCCCACTCCTAACACAAGCAATTTAGCTGAGTTGCGAGGGATTAGAAAGAAATAATTTCGGTTGCTAACATTGTAAAAAAAAATCCGAATGATTAAAGCAAACGAACAAACCTGATCAGTAGACAGCACGAGCTTGGCGTGCTTCCTATCGGCGCGAGTCACCAGCAGCAACGCTCGCGGCGCGGGCGACACGGCCAGCAGCTGGTCGTGGTCGTGCGACACTAGCGCCGCGCGCGAGTTACGCCGCAGTAGCGTCAAGCCGCGAGCGTCGACTGCTAGCCACAACGCGCGCGGCCAGTTCGACGTAAACGACTGCATTACGTCGAAGATAGTCGCGCGCGTCAGAGGCCATGACGACGCCAGAGTCAATGCTCTCTGCATGGCAGCTGTTGGAGGAGTGCCACGTAACGCCAGGTGGTGAAGACGGACGGCGGGCGCGGGTAGTGCCGGTTGCGCGAGCCGTGGCGGTAGTACCGCGCTGGCGGCGGCTGCGCATTCTTCCCCACCGCCGCCGCATTCGCCCTTTACTACCTGTGCGTGTAGTGCTGCGAGCATCACCTGTAAGCAACCAGGAGTGTAATATAGAGGCCCTATCCGCATCAGCTAAAGTTGGATACGGGTCAACTATTTTGGGATTAAGTTCTTATCCTTTAGGGCCATCTCGTCCATTCTATCAAAATGTCCACTGTATCGAAATGTCCACTGTACCAAAATGTCTACTGTATCGGAATGTCCACAGTACCAAAATGTCTACTGTATTAATCTGGACGAGATGGCCCTAACGGGTTCTTATGGACCGGACGCTATCTTCTTACCTTTACGTTAGCCTACAATATAAACTCCAAAAAACCCAATGTTTTAAAACTCATACCAGGGAAGTATATAGTTGAGTTCTTTTTTTTTTCAATGATATGTATGTTTTGTATATGGATAATGAGGATTAAGCTATGTACTGATGTAAAGAATTAACATGTGCCGTGATTAATATCAATGTATGGCGCTGTATGTTAGAGATTAATAAAAAGACTAGCAAGTTTTCAACATTCTCAAATATATGAAATTATCCCTGAATAGCGTCGAAAAGTTGTGAAAGAAGGATGATCTGAAGTCTATTGAAATAAAAAAAAAAACGTCCCTGACTTGTATAGACAAATAGTTGGAAATGTATTTATAGCTTGGGACTATTAACTTACTTAAACCCAAGAAAAAACACAACACAGCAAAACTTCAAGACGTAATAGTAACAACACACACAAGTTCAAATACTTTGAGATTACACTTCAATCTGACCACCGTCTTAGTTCCGTGACCATGACTACTGAAAAGCAACCGAAATGTCAGTTATAGTGTAGATATCAAAATAACACAATCATCTGCAATATAATTTATTTATGCACAAGTACATAGGCGGACTTAATGCCACAGGCATTCTCAATCAGTCAACCAAAGGTGGTGCAAAGGTAAATTCAATAAGCGCATTATTGAGTGTAATATTTAATAATTTAACACTATATACAAGTCTAATACTGAAATGTATAATCCATTACATTTTAAAAATATAGTAGATCATGGCACATCATATAAAGCGTCATTTAGACGAGGAGAGTTTCTCGCACGTTTAGATTCGAAAATAGTACGCTATTATTACTAGCAATAATCGGCATACCATTATCGTATCAAAATGTTTACACACAGGCAAACACTAAATTCTCGCCTACGATTATATCATACGAGATTCGCAAGTGACATAAGTCAAAATACGATTATTGCTGCGTTAAGACGGACTCTACCAATATTCAATTGCGAGGCAATTCTCGCCAGTGAGGACGAACGAGCGGCAATTGTTTTTACGCAACTTTTTTTTATCTTTTTGATAATCGTAACTTGCAAGCGAGGAATTCTCCCCGTCTAAATGGGCCTTTACATAGGTGACAGTTATATTCATAACAAATCAAAATTTGAAGAAGTAAAATTGATCGTTATTTATATTTTATAGGTATTCAAGAGTATATTTTCAATAGCATAGAATACGTTTGTAGAATACTCACAGCCTCGTCAGTCTCGATGGGCAAGCGGTCGTGTCGCACAGAGTGCAACACTTGGTAGTAAAGGAGTTCCATCTCCGCCGCACAAGTCGTTTGGAGAGGGCGCTCACCCAAAAATAGGCGCTTTTTGAATACCAATCTATAAAAACAAATATTTCGATGAAGTAATATTGTATCAATGGGAATAGCCTGTGTAGCGTGTTGGTGGAGCGTTCGACAACTATGTTGAAGGTCGCGTTCAATGCAACATCTGTTTATTTTTTTTAAACCGCGTGTTTCTATAATAATATACAATATGTAGACCCATAATATGCACTATGGATTATAGAACACGTAACACATTTGTAACCCAGTGTGTGTTTTATCCGTTTTCTAAAAACTATAACACAAGTATCGCTTTGGGTCTAGATGGTGTTTCGAAGATAAAACACTACATGCATAAACACAAGCCTTCCCTTCGAAGTACGCAGAAACAACAGTGCGGTGTTTGCTTGACTACATAAGCTTCACCTTTCAAGCAAGCTCGCCAGTGCAGAGTCCTTCTAATCTGCGCTTGCCCTACTTTTTGCTAGCTTGGAGGAAATATATCGTAGGTAGATGTACGTACCTGCAGGCAGCGGCCGTGGCTCCCGCCTTCTCCCAGCGCGCGAGTACGTCGCCCACGCGTTCGCTACCGCCCAGTGCGCGTTCACCCGCGCCCGCTGGCGTCGAGTTTGCACATACCTCGTACAGTGCGTAACCTGTTCAGAAGTCATTGAAAAGTAACGCCGATGTAAGTAGGTAATCATGGCTCGAGGCAAGAGTAGGTACTGAGGGTAGAATATTATGAAAATATGGGTAGGATATCAAAACGAGCTTTTTTTATAATGTTAATTGATGGCACTTGGTGGAACTTGTTGTTACATATATAACTCAAATAACGTGGAAAAGTACAAGTGTGTTATGAATGTGTATCAAAATGAGGGTAGGATATAAAAATATAAGTGGAATATGGGAATGTAAGTAGGATAGGAAAACGAGGGTAGTACATGAAGACGAGAGTAGGAGATAAAAATGTGGGTAGAATATCAAAATGATGGTAGGAAATGAAAACGAGGGTAGGAAATGAAAACGAGGGTAGGAAATGAAAACGAGGGTAGTTAATGAAAACGAGGGTAGGAGATGAAAACGAGGGTAGGATATGAAAATGAGGGTAGGATATGAAAATGAGGATAGGATATGCAAATGAGGGTAGGAGATGAAAACGAGAGTAGAAGATAAAAACGAGAGTAGGAGATGAAAACGAGGGTAGGATTAGAAAATGTGGATAGGATATTGAAATGTGGGTAGGTATAACAATATAGGTGGAATATGAAAAAATGGGTAGGATATAAAAACGAGGGTAGGAAATGAAAACGAGGGTAGGAGATGAAAACGAGGGTAGGATATGAAAATGAGGGAACGATATGCAAACGAGGGTAGGAAATGCAAACAAGGGTAGGAAATGAAAACGAGGGTAGGAAATAAAAACGAGGTTAAGAAATGAAAACGAGTGTAGGAGATGAAAACGAGAGTATGATATGAAAATGTGGGTAGGATATGAAAATGAGGGTAGGATATGCAAATAAGGTTAGGATATGCAAATGAGGGTAGGATATGCAAATGAGGGTAGGAGATGAAAACGAGGGTAGGAGATGTAAACGAGGGTAAGAGATGACAACGAGGGTAGGAGATGAAAACGAGGGTAGGAGATGAAAACGAAGGTAGGAGATGAAAACGAGGGTAGGGGATGAAAACGAGGGTAGGATATAAAATGTAGGTAGCACATTGAAATGTGGGTAGGATATCAAAGAGAGGGTGGACTATGAAAATGTGGACAGGATATCAAAGTGAGGGTATGATATGAAAACGTGGGTAGGATATTAAAATGAGAGTAGGATATGAATTAAGGGTAAGATATGAAAACGAGAGTAGGATAATATGAAAACGAGGGTAGGATACGAATATGTGGGTAGGATATGAAAATGTGGGTAGGATATTAAAATGTGGGTAGGATATGAAAATGTTGGTAGGATATCAAAATGAGGGTAGGATATGAAAATAAGGGTAGGATATAAAAATGAGGATAGGATATGCAAATGAGGGTAGGATATGAAAATGTGGTTGGATATCAAAATGTGGGTAGTGTACCTGTGGCGCTGTCGCTGAGGCCGATCTTCTCGCGCAGCATGGTGACGAGGTGGTCGGCGGTGGCGGCGGGCCCGAACACCAGCCCGTGCTGCTTGCCGTCCAGCAGCAGCACGCGCACGTGCATGGGCCGCCGCGCCGCCGCGCACAGGATCTCCTCCTTGGACGGCGCGCCCAGGCGCCGCCCCACCGCCGCTATGCTCAGCGCCACCTGCCCAACACAACGGACATGTCAAACAAACCGAATGGAGTAAATGTACAGAATATCATGTCTTGCTCCCCTAGATAAGTGGCAATTTCATGGCGGGTGTATTTTGGAATATGTTGACAGATGTATGGAATTTGACGTATATGACAGTAGTAGTCATAAACGTCAAATCCCATACATTCGTCATTCTATTTTTAAATATTTGATTGCCACTTGTGTGGAAAACGATTTAGTAAGGATGGTTAGTTTGACACGAGGTTCAATTTTAACACTGTGGAACTCGTAGTAACACTATCATATTATTATGAATCCAAACGCTCAATTACGAATTCAAATTGACCTTCATCCGAGACATTCTGGGAATAACCACCGATCTAAACTCTTCTGTAGATAGAACGATAACACCAATGGATCGTACAGACCAGATGGTGATCGCTTCACGGAGCATTCTGGGAATAACTACCGATCTAAACTCTTCTGTAGATAGAATGATAACACCAATGGATTGTAAAGGCCAGAATGATGGTGATCGCTTCATGGAACATATCAAAGTTAAGCCGTACGATAGTAAAATAGCTTAAATGATGAAAGATCGTGCAAGCTACTTTGTACTTTATCTCTATAGTCATAAGAGCGAAGGCGTGCGTACCTGCTCGGCGCGGCGCGCGAACTTGCCCTCCTCGCCGGCGTGCAGCGCGGTGCCGCGGTAGCGCAGGTGCGCCAGCAGCAGGCGGCGCAGCGGCTTGGCGGGCGGCAGCGCCGCGCCCACGCACGCGCACAGCAGCGCCCAGTGCCGCGCCGACACGCGCGACAGCGGCTCGGGGTGCTCCGTCGTCTGCGGACACACCACGCACAATCGTCAACACTTCTTCAGAGCCCATACCTCCTTTTAAAACAGGTCAATAATTGAACGGCTGTTATACTATCAACTGCAAATGTATCTTTGTAATCCTATATATTTATAAGAGATTACAAAGTTATTCATGCAGTTGATAGTATAACGATTGCTCAATTATTGACCTGTTTTAAAAGTTCATGAAAGACCTGCAGGACTTATGTTTTAGACTATACATAAAAACCCAAGCAAAAACCGCGCCTTGACGTGGAGTTGCGGATACCAGCCCGTGATACCAGACTATACATATCACAGAATAAACAGATTTCGTAATTACTACTGGGAAGACGTCAGAGTAGGCCTGAAGGTCACAGCGTAACCAGGCCTCCTCCTCTCTGTATATGCTGTTTCACACATTTCAAAATTTCGTGTATCGATTTATTAGTTTAATATTTTCAAATTACTTTATTTTGATAATATTAATGATGTCTCTACCGGCTCGAAAGATTCACCTTCATGGTCTTTCAAAACGGTATAACCGTTAGCAATACCATAGTCATTATTAACACCATCTTTAACAACGACGTATCTAGCACTTACCTGTTTGATAAGTTGCATGTACAGTTCGCACAGCAGCGTATCTTTTTGTAGACAACGTTGCAGTAACGCCTGCGCGAGCGCCGTGGGGTCGTCACTGTCCGTCTCGTGCGTTGCTGTGGCTATATTGTTGTTCGTCAGGTTCGTCGTACTTCCAGACTCGCTTGTAGTTAGCCCTGCGTGGCTCATTATATCCTGCGTCACAATATTCAATTATTAACAAAACGATCATTGTGTTGGTAAAGTTTACATTTTTTTCCGTTTTGTCAGGCGAGATGACGACGGCTAAGGTATCTATCTCTATCCGCCTTCAAAAGAATAAGGGACTTACCATACCACGTGACCCTATTTAATAAAAGTTTAGTTTAGTTTTTTCAATATAAAGTATGTAAACCCGTAGCAGTAGGTACGTTTCCTTAAGACAGTATGCAAAACAAATATGAAACAATAAGAAGTCCGTTTGGACAGTTCAAGTCCATGAAGTTCTCTATTTTTTTCCGATCGAAATGCTCTGAACGTAATGACATTTTTCATTGATGGGTACCGCCCAAGTAAAAGGCTTCTACATAGTTTAATTTCTAACGAAATATAATGGCTACCTTAAATATCTGCATGGCGGCTACTTCCTCAGCTTCGTTGAGCTTGGTGAGGCTATGAGGTAAGGTGCGCGACCAGCACCAGTAGCCGGCGGGGAAGTTCTTGTAACTCTCGCCAGAGGCCTCCGCCGCTATGTCCAGGCGCATCTTCTCCAGTCTATGCTTGCTTAACCTAGGAAAGAATATGTCTCTTAGGCTATGGGTATGACCAGCCAATTGCGCCTAGATCGGTGATTTTGTGTATCTCACTTTGAGTTATTGATAAGTAGTGGTGCGAAATAATTGTAGGTTTTTTTTTGTTATTAATATTAATTACGTTATGATTTCAGTTTAGTCTGAGAAGAAATGACCCAACATGTAATGATTGAGATTTAAACTGTGAAATTGGCAAAGTTGACTAACTCACCGTCAATTAACTTGTAAATAAGTAGAAGTAGAATAAAGGTCCAACCCCACCAAACGGACGGCATCGGCGCGGATTTTACAATCTTCAAACAAAATAAAACTTATATCACAGCATTTAAAGTTTATATTACCGAGTCACGCATTACAGCTTGACGTGCGACATGCCGCCGCACGTCGCTGTCAAGCTGTTGTGCGTGACTTGGTAATATAAACTTCAAACACTGATAATAAGATTTAATTTTGTTTAAAGATTGAAAAATCCGGGCCGATGCCGTCCGTTTGGTGGGGTTGGACCTTAGAGTATCTACTTACTATAGAGCAAGTCTAACACTATGGTCCATTGTGCCGAGTGTAAGCAGTTTTTTATCTGTGGTATAAAGCGCCTATAGTGATGTTTCATGTACATATTACCAAAATTATCGATAGTTGGTTATGTTGTGAATTTAGTGTGACGCATGCGTGGATGAATGGATAAAATTAAAACCAAGATACAAATATATTAGTATCATTTAATGAATTATAGAAATTAAAATCCCACAAATCTAACATATCAACAGACAGAGTCGTATATAATATTAGTATAAATAAATAAATAAATAAATATTCTACAACATTCTACCCAACGCTATCTAGACCCATGGTAAGCTTATTATAAGCTTGTGTTATGGAATCTAGAATGCGGATATACATACTTAGATACTTTTTTTATTTTTTTTATTTGTAAATACATACATATTATACATAGAAACACCCAGACCAATGCAAATATTTATATATTAATGTACACAAATATTTGCACTGAGCGGGGATCGAACCCGCGCCTCCTGCGTAGCAGCCGCGTTCACTACCGCTACGCCACAGAGGCTGTCAGTATGGATAAGCATATAAAGTTTTGACGCACTTTGGAAGAGGCCAGTGGTTAATTGAAATATAAAGTTTTGCATAAGCATTTACCTACGTGGAGGTAAAGTTCTGGTACTGCATCGTCATTCAGTTTGCAAAGCCCTTTCTTAGTTACTTATTTGAAATCAAGCTTAAAATAGATAGAACAGATGAAACTTCGAATATTCGGCTCCCAATCAGGCCTCTTTATAGCTTTTAGCTTTCACTCATGCATCTATTATTATGCATCTTAATATTTTTGTAAACCTAACAAAAATAATAGTGCATAATATATAAAAGTAAAATGAGCAGATTTATTTGTTTACGCAGTAAATACTCTATACTATAAAAGAAAATAAACCTACAATGAAATTCTACTGCAAAAAGAAAATTATCGTAACCGAAAGTGCATGTGCTACATCACTATTCATTTAAAAGAAAATATGGCCGGTGACAGCCGTCAGCTGTAACCCGCCCCGCGTTTCTCGCATCCCCCTAGGAGACCCGTATAAATTTTATGAAAACAAATAAATTAGTCATATAATACTACTCACGGGTGATATGAAATGTTATCATTCTTTTTATTTTTCTTTCGGGAATCGTTTTGAGAGCCTGGCAATGCACAGTTCACCATTATTACCACAAAATGAAATAAACTGTTATTTGCGAAATCACTTTGGCAGATATTGTTTTGCTACTGATTGCAGTTGTCAAAAATTCTAGGTACTGTTCACACCCGTGATAGCAGTTCATACTTGCTAAGACGCGCTCTACAGGTAAGATAGATACTCTAAGGGTTGGACCTTTAGTAAACTTTGTTCAGGGGAGGCGAAAATGCGAATGAGATAATTGGACGACCAATCCGTAGTCACACCAAATTGACACACTGGTGTGACTATGGTTAAATTGATATCATGATGATGACAGTGCATTATATTTTACAAGTAGTCGGTAGTCGAACTCGGTGTCATAGAAAACACTATTCATCATTTCAATGTCTGAACGTGAGCACAGATTAATAAATAGTTACTACGTAACAGATACATCACTCCCATACAAAAGTGAAAATATCTACGCTATATTCACCTACAAAATTTTAATAATAATACCTGCTGCTCAGAACGAGAAGAATTGTACCTTAAGCCGCACTCATAGAGTCGAGACTGTGTTGCCCGCCGTGCGGGTGACGTCATCGTAAGAATGCGCTAGGGTTATATCTATGATGATTATTGTAATAAAACGAATTAACCACATTTTTTATTAGTCAATCTGTTTTAGTTTTATATGATTTATATTTTTTTCTCTTCTCGGAATTTATTACATTTTATACCTAGTCGAAAATATCTTTAATCGCGTAAATAATTTTAATAAATAATATAAATCAACGGTTTATAACATTTGTAATACGGTGCTACTTTATAGGCCTTAGTGTACCTATAGGTAGGTATACAGTAAGGTATACCTACTGTATTTATAGTTTTCTCATAAGATTTTTTCCAATTTTAATGCATTTAGATTAATCATTTTGTTCAAATCAGTTTGGTCAACCATTGGTATAAAATTACGAAATAATTAACAGTAGGTATAGCTTATAGACGCTTATTCCTACCCTAAAAATAACGGATATTACCTACTATTCTATTACGTAAGTACTAGGTAACTTCAGTTAGTATTAGAATTACCTATAAAACAACACTTATATAATACCTGACTCAAAAAACGTCTTAATTTACGATTTACATACTTATTACTTAGGTACTTATGTTCAAAGAAATAGACTTAGGTATATACCCATCCACTGCACATTAATTACGTGGTTTCGGCATTTCGAAGCGTAAGCGCGGGAAACGTGCGGTGCAGTGTGATGCGAGCGCTCAGGCGCGCGTTCGGCAGCCCTCTGCCAGTTTGTACAGTCGACTGTACGCCAAGCTGTAGGTGTTTATCGCGTGGCCTTGAGCGAGTGACGGAAGCCTGACGTGAGTCAGAAACTGCTTGAAACTAGAATTACCGTAGGCGTGAAATATGTATGTTTGGATTATGATTAGGTTGTTGATAGAAGTCCATGAGTTTGTTATTCAGACATATGAGACAGATGAATGAAAATGAGATACACTTAGTGATCACCGAGGTTGGCGCTTTTGGCTGTGGGGGGTTCCCAACCCATGTGTTTGAAAGGTTATGAAAGGAACGCTAGAAAAGTTACTTATGATACGTCATTCGGGGACAGGTGTCATTTGCGGTTGAAAACTCGAAGCCACCTGTAGATAATGTTGTGTTGTGTAAAGAAGAAAATAAAGTACATAGGTTTATAAAACATGATAGTTATGCTTAGTTTGCAGTATTAATATTTAAGATGAATACTGTTCTGTTATAAATTAGTAGAAGGGGTAAATTTTAGGTTTTTATTGTTATTTTTTAGGAGAATAATTTTATATTACAATTAGTAAGATAAACTTTCAGGAATGAGGGCCACCATTACAGACACACCTGAAATATTACAATGGTGAACATGGGCGTACCCATTGCAAGTGGGGCAACAGGCCTACCCTGCTCTGCCCGAAGTTACGAATTTTAAAACACACCACAACACCCCAGCTCCGACCCGACTTTTGTCCCATCCCTTAAAGCTGGGTACGCCCATGATGGTGGGCTTCGTCAGCTTGACAGTCTGACTGAAGTAAAAAGGACACTTGTAGTAGAGAAATCCTTCCTCCATGTGTTTAATAAGTGAGCGTGTTCACATTCGTGTGTAGTTTTGTATGGTGCACGTACCTTCGCAGCGTGTTCCTGAGGAAGTTCCCGGGCGTGGTATCCGCGGGTCGGCGGAGCACCCCAGCGTCCACGATGGCGCGGCGGGCGCTCCGCAGCGCGGCGGCCAACCGCGACCGTTCGGACGCGGGGGCGGCGCGGCGGGGAGGCTCGTCCGCCAGGCCGTTGCCTAGGACAGGGCTGTACGCCGCCATTAGCCAGGCCGCTTCGTGCTTTGTTGGTGACTCCAGGACTATGCATCTGAGGGGTTTAGGCGATATTTAGGATGATCCAGTGTATAAAGCGACGGATTGGTTTGATTTGGTAACACGTTATTTGTATTCTCAGATAGTAAAATAGAAAAATATTAGATACCTAATTATACAATCGTTTTTTTTATGTAATAAATTTTTTTAAATATTGTATGTCATGAAATGTTTCTTTCTTTGTATGTAGTATTTTAATAGTTAACATGTAATACCTTACTGACATTGCCAAGCCAGTTCAGTCTACCTACAATGAGATTGACAAGATTTCATTATCGAAAACCCTTACTCAATGAATTAGGTACACTGAGCAACAGATGATAATGCAATATTCTTAAAATTGATCTCAGTTTCAATCATTTGCAACACTCCTATACAAGCTACACACGAACACACTACCCAGTTCAGACTAACTACTACTCAAATAACCACACACTAAATAAAAAACATACTGTGTCAACATTCAAAACAATACAATTTTGTGTCTAAATTCTCTAGAAGCGTTTTACCTGTGTCCGTCGTGTTGCCCGTGGTGCGTCAGGCTGATAGTGAGCCCGTTGTCGACGGGGTCCATCAGTAGCGCCGCGATGTTAGTGTACGGGTACTCGGCCAGCACCACCTTGTCCGTGGGCCGCACTAGCACCACGCCTTCGGACCCCACGCCCAGTAACACGTTGGGGCCTAGAAGACGAATTATTATTAAACTTATCTCAGTGCACATCGCGTACAGGGCACGGCTAACAGGGCAAAGAGGACTTTACCTTATCATCATAATATAATAGAAAAATAATCAGATCAAAATTACGGATTTTCAAGTTATATGAGAATAATATCGATCGATAATAGTAATTCATTACCGAATATACCTACCCTCATTAAAATAGTATTATCTCAGAATGCCAACTTCGCAAAAACTATCGTCAATTTTTTTACAATCAATCAATATTTATATAGCATTAACAATTAATAGCGTTTCTACCCTTACCGACTCGTAGTCACACCACATTATCACACCAGTATGACAAACGGTATTTTTTTTCTCGTTTGTCACACTGCTGATTTTTACACACCATGTAATGTATTTATTTCCGAACTAGTGCTGTCCGAGTTATACTACTTATTTATTTTCACCATTGACACTCGAAAAAGGGCCCGTGATTCATCAAAAACAGTGAATAAAACGCTCTTTGTTTCACCGAGTGAATAAAAAAATTTGAATTTGGAACATGCGTGAATGTACGGATTCTAGTGAAACATACAAAGAGGTTGCACACTCTCACTATAAAAACGTACTAAAAGCCACCTAAATGTAATCACTGGCTGGATGGAATGTGGCTCAGTTTAAATTAAGAAAAAAAAATGCCGCCATTTTCTGTGTAATTTTCCTTGTAAAAGTTTATGTTTGTCTCATAATCATAAAATTACTTCATCTAGTGATGAAAATGAAACTCATATTCTCGAACGCGAAAAGACTCCTGAGTCTTTTCACGCTAAAGCGGTAGCTATTACTGATAATTTGCTGCTTCTTTTGTGTACTATCCATAACAAAATGTAATTCATAATCACAGAGTAATCGTTTTCTCGTAGTCAATGGTGAAAAGTTGAGTACCTACCTAACACGTGAAAAAAGAATTCATCTCGGCTCTTGTATCCCTCGATCCACTCAGGTTTCTCTCTAGAACCCCTCGCTACGCTCGGGATTCTACCGGAGAAACCTTCACTCCTCTCGGGATACAACTTGGTGCCTCGAAAAGAATTCACCTTTTTTTCACTTGTTGGGTAATCTACTATTTATTTATTTATTCGTAGAGACATTAAACAGTTACACGTTAAGTACATTGTTAAAAAGAAAGTGAATGAACTTGTAACCCACACCAATGTCCGCGAAATAATTATTGTGAAAATTAGGTATAAATCGTGCTTATTTTATATGAAACGTAAAGTAATATTTTAAAGTAGGTATCTACTGAGAGAAAAATGAGTAGGTACAATACTACAGTAATACCTACAGTAAAACTTCAAATTACGTATTAGCCAATGCATTAGCATTTTGCTAAGTACTAACAATAAAAGCTTGTTTTAAAATGTTTACTAGTTTTTTGTTAACGCAACATTTCAAGGAAATGTTTAACTGGGAGTGCCAACTTTCACAAACGTTGTTGGTTCTGTGTCTTTGACCAACTACATTCCAGTCAGCAATATATTGTTCATCATTTAGCCATTGACGGCCAACGTATGCAATGAACTGTTTTATCTTTTCCCCGCTCAATTCATTTGATTCATTTTTTATGTACTTCCATGCGTTTTTAACAAGTTCTAACGGAGTTAGCGGCAATACCGTACATAATCCCACAATTCTTTTATGAATTTTGCTTTTCAAACCAATTGATTTCGCTTTTCGCCATAAGCACTGACAATAGTGATAGTAACACTTTTTAATCGATATACGTGGAAAAAAAAGTTTTATGGCATTTGCTACAGCTATCTCAAAATCTGCGTGAAATACAGTGGGACACCAATCGGGAAATTTAGTTTTCAAGATGTCGAACAATGCAGCGTATGTTGACTCTTTTTTGTCACTCATGAGCACATGAATTAGTGGTACAACTGAAGTTTTTTGAGATGTGCTTCCCATATCACCGAGGATAGAAAGCAATTGTGGAAATGGTTGTGGAGAACTCTTAAAAGTCGCATCAATAAAATATTCTTTCACACTTTTTAATAATGCCTTTGCGTCTTCAGAACAAAATATTAGTAGTCTGGTATTCTCATATTGATAATCAGCAATTAGACATTTTTCAAATGTAATAGGTACTTGTACGTCTTCAATGTGTTTGAAAACGGTCTTATTCACGTTTAGTTTTCGTTTGCGTGCATTATAGAGGCTGCACTTTACGCTATCAAATTGTGGCACTTTCAACCCTTTTTCTTTTAAGGGTCTAATATGTTTCTCGAAAATTTTTGTCATTGGCTCCGCAGAAGTACAAGCAACTTCATGTATTTTGTGTATCGAAAGCGCTATTTCATTATCGCACTCATCTGGTTGACATGTATTCTTGTGCTCAACTGTTTTTATAACATTTTCACCCTGAGAAGTTTAAAGAACGATTAGGTTACGGATATTGAGGCGATATTTTTCTCTGTTCCACCTAGTTACGTTGATGTAACTAGTTGGACATATTTGTTCCAAGTAGTTAAATTATTTAGAAATTTTATTTTAGTGTAACTAATCAGACTACTACTGAAACTAATCTAACTACTTGGAACAAAAATGTCCAAGTAGTAACATCAATGTAACTAGGTGGAATAGGGGATTATTTAACTTCTGGAGACTCGTTCATATAGCATTTTATGAATCTTCAAGAAGCAAAAAGGGTAGTCATGCGACGATCGTGAAACATTGCATTCCCTTCTCTCTGCCTGCCCCGTTAGAGACATAACGTGAAGATAGACCTTAGACAGAGATGAGGTATGTTCCTATATTTATATAACAAGTATATGTATTTTATGTACACTGGCACTTACGTTTATTGTGACTGAACCGGAGCACTTGATATTATTGCGACGGTTACGACAGAACCATATCTGATTAGAATTTTTGTAAACTTTCTGTTTATAGTATTGATGTTGCTTAAATAATAACACTTGTCCACGTTTCCTGTTAATAATACAAAAAGCCATGTTGCAAAGCCAATGTGAAACTATCGTTTTTGTTTATATGTTGACGTTTGTCAGTCATTATCAATCATTATCTCAATGCATTTCTAACCGGCCAGTCGGTACTATAGATAACAATATTACAATATGAATCACGGATTATTCACATCTAAAGACATGCCATAGGTTGTAGGTCAGTTGCATTACTTGTCGGTAAACCGACTTTATTATGTTGGCACTGCACTAGCAATTACGATATACATGTTGTGTAAAAATCAGCAGTGTGACAAACGAGAAAAAAAATACCGTTTGTCATACTGGTGTGATAATGTGGTGTGACTACGAGTCGGTAAGGGTTTCTACGGGTCTTACGCTTTGACATAAAAAAATTGCAAAAATGTACTCACCATGAGCCCAGTACCCCTTGTAGGTAACAGGGAAGAGCGTGACTCCGTACAGCGGGTACTGCATCACACACGACAGGTACAGCGCCTTGGCAGTCAGTTCCGCGCGGCCCGCGCCGTACTGGCGGTGGGCTTGAGCGAGGATCGTCGCCTGCTCGACAATTCAAATCAGTTATTTGATTATCAGTTATTTCATTATAGTTATTTGATTATCAGTTATTTATTATCAGATAATTGATTATCAGTTATTTGATTATCAGTTATTTATTATCAGTTATTTGATTATCAGTTATTTGATTATCAGATAATTGATTATCAGTTATTTGATTATCAGTTATTTGATATTATCAGTTTTTTTTTTGTATACAGGCTGATTTTATAGACGACTAGCTGTTGCCCGCGGCTCCGCCCGCGTGGAATTCGGATTCCGTACAAACTTTTCTTTCGTGCTAAAATTGCCTCGGATACCATCCCCGTCAGACTCGGAATTCGGACCCACTAAACAGCATGCCGTCGCGGGTCTTCAGTTGCTGGAGTGTAAAATTGCCTAGGGCATTTTCCGCACCCCCGGCTGACCCTGGGCCATCTACAATTTTAAGATGGCCCCCTCAGAAGTGGGAAGCACGATGTCCCATCGAATTCCGGAAAGGGAGGAGACGGGCGTGAAGGGATGACAGGAGGCCCGACCTATAATCCTCACGTCCGCGCTCGGTGACCAGCCCTTCCCTTTCCTGCTCTCTACTGGGCCTCCTCGTAGTCAGAGGGACATGTGGGAAGCCTTTGAGCAGCCCTCTATAGAGCTGCTCCCGTTGCTGTATGTATTTGCCGTAGGCGGTAGCGCCTCCCCTGGGTGAGGGGCGTTAATGCCTACCCCTTCGGGGATATAGGCGTGAGTTTATGTTTGTTATGTTACCCAGGATGCATCACATGGAGGTTCCAATCCCGCATTCGGATCCCGTTACCGTTGCATCTTGTGTTCAGCTGACCTTCCCTGTCTTCGCTCGTGAAATACTTCGAACACCCGTGGTTGCACCCTTTTAGCCCATGCCCGTAATAATAATTAGTTTTCAAATAATGTATGGTAATTTACCGGATTTATTGACATTATAATTTCGTAATATCTTTTGAATAGAACGTCCGATTTCAATAATTCAAAAAGTAATCAACAGGTATTGAAACAATCTTAAATACCAAACGATTTATTTAGATAAGAATTAATATAAAGGTATATATTCCGTGGTCTGACTTTGATCGGCATTTCGGCTTGAATTTATATCGTCGCGCGTTACTTTCATACTGCAATAGATTCTAAAATATTCATTATAATTATACAGTATAAAGGGCAATTTTGATCTACATTAAATGTACAATGTATCTAACGTATTTAGTCAGATAAGGCTTAACACTATATTGTTAAAAATGGCTTCGAAAATGACACATATTTTTTTATAATTTGTAAAAGATAAAAATGGTTATTGTGAGCTACCCTTATTAGATAGACATATGCTGTCGCGGACTTTTATGTAGACCTTTTTAAGTTATACATTTCTACAGTACATTATTTTGTTCTATCTTCAATAGTTTTCGCAGCGTACGCGATGTAAGGAATTTTTTAGGTCATTTTTTTACACCTTGGGTTACATTATTGAAGTTTTATCCAGGATCCCTATTTTTTTGAAAATTAATTATAGCCTATGTTAGTCAGTGATAGTGCAGCTTTCTAATGGTAAAAGAATTTTTGAAATCGGTTCAGTAGTTCTTGAGTTTACTCGAATACAAAAATACAAATCTAATATTAGTAAAGAATGTATGGAAATCTGCCCGATTTATTGACATTTATGCTCACTGCTCCGCTCCCTTTAGTAGTAGCGTGATGTTATATAGCCTATGTTACTCCCAGATAGTGTAGCTTTCTATAGGTGAAAGAATTATTGAAATCGGTCCAGTAGTTTCGGAGCCTATTCGTTACAAACAAAAAAACAAACAAACAAACAAATCTTTCCTCTTTATAATATTAGTATAGAAGTATAGATTAAGATAGGAAAAACGAAATCAGCTCAGGCGGGACTCAAACCTTACAAATTAACATCAAAATTCACTGGATTTTTTTTCACTCCCATACATACTTCTCGTTAGACGTCAACTTAAAATGGCAGGTAGTTGGAGGCGACACTAATGCTTTGGTATTACTAGTGTAGAAAAAAAGTCATTTAACGAGAAATCTAGAGGTGGTACGAATTAAAAGGCGGTACAATTTAGTGAACCCCTTCTTCATCCTAGCGTTAATCTCAATCGCATCCAAAGCTTTCACCTGGGAGTCTGGCGTCCGCTTGACCAGTCTGTGGACTTCGATATTTTAGCGACTTTCCCCAAATAAAATGTTATAATACTGACCCATTGATGAGCGGGTCTAGCCCTAGCGATTCTTTGCGGCAGGAACTGTTCGGGCTGGGCGTAGTACGCGCGGGTATGCGGAGGTGGCGGGCTAGGCGGGGGCTCACCCAAGGATACTTGGGCCTGCAATCCCGCTAGCTGGAGAGCTACCTTTTCTGACACTGGGAACTCATCCATCTGGGGAGAACAAGATAAGGTGACAAAAATGACCTACAATACGTTTTACCATGTAAAAGAAACTATAGATATTGATGAAACAGTTGCTCTGGCTTTTACCAAGATTGTCATACTCATGTAATGTGTCAACATACCAAATACTGAGCGCTGATTGGCTACTTAAATTTGAAAGCAATTAGTACGCACTAAAACATGGTATTGTAGACGAGAATTTTTGACAATCCAGGTCGGGTTCAGGTAGCTTAGTAGATCCGAGAAGTCTCCCTAGGAACACAAAGGTTCTCAATGTTCCATCCTGGTTATTGAATTTGCCCAAAATAAATTCATTGCTTGCTTATTGTTCATCGATCATCATCAACCAATGAGCGTACAGTATTTAGAGCACATGAGTTTGATAAACGTTCAAGAAACTGGAAGTAGGTTCTATGCCTCGAGCACGAAAAATATAGCAACTCATAACGTACCGGCAGAACGTAGTATTGCGATTGGTAGACTTCGGGTTCCCTGTAGACAGGCGGCCAATCGTATTGCTCCGTTCTCTCATTACCTTTTACGTTAGGAATTTGAATATTTTTCAAGCTAGGGGCACTGAAGGGTTCTCAATTTCTAATAACTAACCTTGACTACGCTATGGACGGCCTGTGCGTACAGCAGGGCCACTTCGACGGGATCGTGCGGCAACTCGCGCCCGCCGCGGAACAGGCGGCGCTTGAACACGAAGCGATTGTCTGCGGAACCACCGCCTGGACCTTGTTGCCTGGGGATGAATACTTGCTTTTCGAATTTTGTTGAGAGATGATCGGTGTCGATCGGCAAAAGTGGTAATATGTAGGAAACCAATACTTTGTTAGTTATTGTTAAAATACTACCAGTTTTGTGGGTTATACTCGCAGAGCAAACACAGAGAGGAGGCGGTCTAAGTATCTGTGCACTGTGATTATCAAATAGGTGCTGACGTCATGGCAGTAGGAGTGGCTATAGTATCCTGTGCATAGCTCTTTCAACCTCAGTGTTTTACGTAAATTCTACTCGATGCTTATGATGTTCGATGAATGAAGTAGGTAGTTTTGCTATTCATTGGTAGATGGAAAATAAAGAAGCGGTCGAGATCTAACGATTTCCTCACACTCGCTTCTGTAACGTGTCACGCGTTCTTCTAAAGGCAAAGCTAGTTTAGACCTGACCGAGTGCAATTCTTGTGAAGAAATCATTCAAAACGAGAACAAAAGAAGACTCACATCTCCCAGGCAGCGATGACGTCATACAGGTAGTGCGTTGCCCGCACGTGCTCCTCAGTGCCCGCCCGCTGCTGGTACACGGCCCAGCCGGCGCGCGAGTGCGGCGCCAGGCCCAGCTTGTCCGCCAGCCGGGCCGCGGCCGCCGCCGCTGTGTCCGCGGGGTGCACGTCGATAGCCTTCGTGCGCCCGTCCAGGAAGAAGAACCGACAGACTATCGTGCCTAGGCGACGCATTGCCTGACGAATTCGTAATATTAAGTAAATGTTTTAGGATATTCTATACAACGCTTGTTGTATGTATTCTACATAACGCTAGGCTCCCCTGAGACGGTCAATGGAGTTGATTTGTCGCTAGATTTCAAATCGACAGATCGAACTCTATTGACTGTCTCAGGGGACAAAAGCAGTATATGCTGCGCCCACAGCCAATGCTGGTTTGGTGCCCAACATTTAAGCAGCAAATGCGTCTTAATATCTCTTGTCAAGAAACATTTTTCTTGTTAGTTTGCTGTGTGTGCAGCAAATGCTGTAAAGGTGTATAGCACCCCTTAGTGGTGTGCTGCGTGGAATCAAAAGATCCCAGTATTCCCGTAGTCTCTCCAACTCGTGTATTAGTAGTGAGATGAACTATGATGATAGTAATTTCTAGATAGTGAGGATAGCCTAATTAGTCTAATATGTACATAAGGATCTTCTATAATACTTATACTTCTTATACGTCTATTGTAATTGTATGAATTCATCATAAGCTATATTCTCAATAACAAATCTATATACCTACTGTGATGAGTGTTCATAGATAGAACATTGAAACATGGCGATACCTTGTTCTGAATAACTTCATTCCTAAAGCAAGCAACTTCATCGTTTACATGTACAGGTGTTTCAACAATCTCGCGCTTTAAATTCCGAATGAACTTCGGACTTCGGAGTAAACAGTTTGCGTTCATCGATTTATCATATCTTGTGCACTGTTTTACAACAAAAGTAAGTGTTTTATTTAAGTTACTGGCACTAAAAACAGTAATGTTCATCTGGTGGTAGAACCACCAGTTGAATTGAAAAGTTCAGAATCAGAACCTAAATGAAATTGATTAACTCAGTATGGTTTTCTTGAGGGGAAGTATTAAGATTTTAACGACCATCTATTTTAATTTAAACGATTTTTCGTTCCATATACCCAAGGTTGCTGTACAAAAGTACATTATTGGGCAATCATCGTTACAAATAATGTTTTCGTATTTATATATTGCGCTAAATTATTTTAGCGCAATATAGTAGTCCGTCGCTTTACGAAAAAATATTGTAAGTACCGCCGAATCATACACTAGAAAGAGAGTTGGAGTGCAACTGAGTTGGAAAAGGCTCAATGATGATGGATAGCCTTTGCACGACTTATGTCCAATTATGAAAAATGGCAATTAGCCTAAAATTATCTAATCATAGAAATTGACCAATCATAAAAATGTCCAACCATAGAAATTGACCAATCATAAAAATGTCCATTCATAAAAATGTCCAACCATAGAAATTGACCAATCATGAAAATGTTCAACCATAGAAATTGACCAATCATAAAAATGTCCTACCATAGAAATTGACCAATCATAAAAATGTCCAATCATAAAAAGTCCAATCATAAAATCGACCAATCGTTATCTTTTTATAATGCATAGTACTCACAGCAATTTCAACAGTGCTCGGCGGTAGATGCCTGGGCGCGGCTCCGCGGCAGTTGTCGAGACACCACTGCGCGCAGTGCGCGGCGCGTGCGGCCGGCGACACGGGCGACTGCGGACTGACGTTGCCGGTGCCAGGGGGCAGGCGGGCTCGGGTGCGGAGCCAAGCGCTGTAGTAGCGCTGCAGGCCGCGGGACGGCTGCCACGCTACGGCGCACAAGCATAGCACCAGCCATACGCGTTCTGCCCACTCTTCGTTTGGACAGTCTGTTAGCTGCGGACACAACACCCCTTGTTATTCTACGGCTACAATACCTTATTAAAGCGGGGGCACACAATGCGTTGCGGCGCCGCACCGCAATAATTTCGGCCAATCGGCGGCCATACGAGCGGCGCCGCACCGTCTTAGCGTCTACCAGGCTGTTACAACAATAGTTATGGTATTAAATTAACCGTCTTAATTGTCAATTAGGCGGTAAATCGTGGCTAAATCTAGGCATTGTTGAAATTATTGGCAGATCACGGTAGTGTAGCCCACAAATCGCGAGACAAACGAGGCGCCCTGGCGCGCGCAATTGTATACATACATAAGCATCTACGAAGACTTCTACTAGGTTTGGACTACGCTACACTTGGTAGAAATTTCTTCACGGATCTTCTGCGTAGGAACGCCAATACATGATATTGCATATAGACTTATGACATAAGTAGTAACGGGTACATTTTGCGGCTGATCCATCGCGTACAGTACATAATGCAATAACATAATACAGGCGTTCCAACGCGATGGATCCGCGATGGAATATTCGTCAAGTGTGGCGTTGACATATAAGTAATGAATGATTATGAAGAATTGTATTTACCTGTCTAACACACTGCACGAGAATTTCATCTCTCAGCTCCTCTCGCTCGATACCCTTGCCGATAATGGACTGGATGACTTGAGTTTCCTTGTCCGCTGTCAGCTCGCCGCGCATGTATCGACACAAATCCTAGGATAAATAACAAATACACTATAACATAGGATATTGACACTACTAGCAATTTAAATAAGTTTACTGCATTCGCGCACACACACATGCACACGCCTCACACACACATTCATACGAATATACACATGCATACATGGTTCTGATTCAAACGTCCTACCCTCTTTTTGTAACTCTTACCATTGTAGGACATCCTCAATAACACATTTTGTTTAATATATTTTCAAGTTAAAAGCACTTACCCTGAATATATTGACTGCAGCGGTGACGCTATCAGGATCGTGTAGTTGTATGTGTGACGTCGGAATGTTATTGCCTTTGTGGTATGTGATCATCTCCTCTTTGGTTAGCAGTTCCATCGACTTGCTTTTCCGTGTCAACGTCGCTATTATTGTACCTGAGGAGAAGTTATAAGAAGGATAGTAAAAAATGGAATCAAATAAAAGCCTTATAATCTACAGCTTCTAATTTTACGCCCAGGGTGTATGGAGGGATTGTACCAGAGGTCAAGCCAACCTAGCCGGCCAATCAATCAATTAGCCTACTGCAGTCCACTGCTTGACATAGGCCTCTACCAATATGCACCACATTTGCCGATCCTCCGCCTTCCGCATCCAGTCTGTCCCAGCCATTAGCTTGCCAGCCTACTCTTATTGCAAGTACATCTGCTAGAAAGACAGACTAGGCTTTGGCGTAGATTTTCCTCGCTGAGAGGTCAGGTGGCAGTAGCTTCCATAAAAACCTTATAAGCCAAATCAAAAGGTGTAGGAGTTAGCGGACCCCGAACTCCAAGGTTGGATAAAGCCTGGGATGAAACCAAGTACACAATAGCTATCAACCTAAGTACATTGTCTTCGTGTAAAGTCGGTTACCTTCGGGCGACCTCGGGTGGTCATTGAAGTACAGCTTGGCGAACTCCGAGATGTCGTTAACTGGGTCGGTAGCAGGCGGCGTGGTAGGCGGAGGTGCTTCTAGTTGGTGCAGACGACGCTCTACGCGCTCTTTACGACGTGCGTTGCGATCATAGCCCTGTAAGGAAATATTATTATTTAAGTATCATTGTTATTAGTGTTGTTAATAGGTATTGGTTTATGGCCTCAGCCTTGTGGAATGACGACCCAATATGACTCATTTTTAGGTCATTCTTAGCTTAGCTTTTTAGCTCAAATAATATACGAAAATGTGTGTTATGTTACCATTCCCGTCCATTTGACGACTCTTAAAAATAGTAGGAAAAGGCGAAACAGGCGGGACCCCGTATCTTGTTTGTGCTGTGAACTATCTTAATCGATTTGAATAGTTACCATACTAATTGCTTTAAAATTTTATTCAAAAACAGTAGGTTCTCAGAAATGGTTTTTCTTCTGCATTACTTTGTATGTATCTTTTATCTTTATTTGGCACAAAAGGTCCTATAAAGTGTGTGTTCATACAAAATCTGCGATGACAGGCTATGTACTTACATTTACCTCCCCATTCATGACAGGCGGGGGGCTAATACACGTGTCCATGGGCACCGGCGTCGGAGGTGAAGGCGCCACAGGCTCGCTGACCGGCAGCGGCGGTAGAGGAGCGTCTGATGGTTCTGCCTCTAACTCCGGCTCTTTGGAGTTTTGGACCACATACCTAGATGGAAAATAACGATGAGGAATTTTAACTTTGTATCGGTTATATGCGATGACGACTATTCCATATAATTTGCATTTTACAGCAACTGAATATGTATTTATTGAGTCATGGTGCTAAGTAGGGTGGGGACTCCGTGGTCCCCACACCGGAAGAGGGCCGGATTGCAGGCACAAACCTCCACGCATAACACTAGATTATCTTCTTATTTTTCGAGACCATTGACGCTTTACGGTACGTCCTGGCTGAATTTCTAAGTGATTAACACCACTTGAAACCACTTTTTAACAGATTCTATCGCGACTTGGCATCAATTATATTTAGCCCAATATTTCGGCTACTTTCCAGCAGCCATTGATCGCAAGGTGGCCATGGATGCTGAAAAATAATATCATAAATCGCAATTTTAGCATCCGTTAAAAAGTTATTTATGAAGCTTACGTGATATTCGCGTAAACTTCAGACAGTATCTTGATGAATTTTACTTGAGTGAGGTTCTTATAATACTACTCGTACCTCAGCCACAGGATCATATTGGTTTGTGCATACGTCAATCAATCTAGGAGTTACTTACCCATTGTCAGTGGGTGGTGGTGGTGGCGGCAATGGCGGCGTATTATCATTGCCAGGGCGCGGTATCACAGACTCGTAGATCGGTTCCTTGCCCTTCACGACCGATAGTTTTCCATTAGGAATCACCCCATTGGTGAGTTCTGGTGGTGTTTTATCTGAAATGGTACCTTGAAATTTAATATGAAAGAGTAAGGATACTGTAAGATTGGTTTACGATACCAACAGGACCTAATTAAGTGCTGTTGGCATGTCATGTGGTTATTGCTGACAACTTTTCGTATGTAATGCTTTCATGAAAGTTGAAATTCTAGTTTCTCTAATGTTCTCCTGACGAAAATCCAGGGTTGGTTCTGTAGATAGATATTTGGTATAAAATTAATCTTTCTAATAGCTACACACGTATGAAACAAAAATCACGCAGTCAGCGTTATAAACACGCTAGTGACGTCACGCTCGCGTTGCCGATCTGGTAAAAGTATTTTCAGGCTATTTTTAAGAACCTAGTATTCTAGTCGATTTGAAATAATATGCGAGGAAGTCCTTTCTACAAATCCCTACTAATGTTATAAATGTGAAAGTAACTCTGTCTGTCTGTCTGTCTCGCTTTCACGCCCAAACCACTGAACCGATTTTGATGAAATTTGGTATAGGGGTAGATTAGACCTCGAGAAAGGACATAGGCTATGTTTGGTCGCGATAACCGAAATCCACGCGGGCGGAGCCGCGGGCTAAAGCTAGTTATGAATAAAGCTGAAATAATCACGTTGACAATCTAAAATACAGAAAATAATAAAACCTTTTTGAAGTCGGTAAAAAATTCCACATACCTTTAGTAACAGGCGGAGGTGGTGGCGGAGGTCCGGCCGGCTCCGGCAAGGTGCAAGTGACGGGCGGCGGAGGAAACACCGGCGACTCCTCCGTCATTGGCTCCATGGGCGGCGGCGGCGGAGGCAGGATAAGTGATGACGTCATCGCATCGCCGTTAGACATTGGTGATATGCCGTTTGTCAAAGATGTTGACATTATACCTGTTAGTAGAGCATGGAATGAAATTACTCGTGCCATATGTTGTTATTCAAAAGACGAAATGATATGTTTATTGTTTATACTACCCAAATCGGTCCCGTTTGCCATACGAACAACTATGGCAGGTCTATACCTAGAACTTCGATTGTCGGTGACTAGTGGGTTGTGAAGGTCAGATAGAAGTTACTTCACAGAAAAATATCGAAATTCTACCAAATTAGTCCCGGTTGCCATGAACAAAGTCTACCTATACCTAGAACTTTGACATCGCCGCCGGTGAGTTGTGAAGGTCAGACGGCAGGCAGTGAACAGAAAAATATCAAAATCCGACAGTTTCATAATTAGACTGAAAAGCTAACTTGGTTCGAGTTGCTAGTATGAATTGTAATCTGTTAGCAGCATAGATGCGCTATTTGCAAGAGGTGTTAGTCTTCATCATTACTTCACATACCGTTCATAGACGCGGTCATGACGGGCGGCGGAGGTGGCGGTGGAGGCAACACCATGGGCTGTATCGGCAGCGATGAAGGCGGGGGAGGTGGTATGGCGTCTGACGGGGCGCCGTCCGGCTTGCGTTGCGCCTCAGTATGCGACTTGCTGAGTTCGTTCATCTCGGCGGCTAGCACATGCTCCAACTAAAAAGAGGGTAGATTGAGATTTGTGGCGTAGTTGTTGGAACAGGTATGGGTAATATAATGTATGTGGAATAGGTATGTGGAATAGGTATGTGGACTAGGTAAGTAAGTATGGGTAAAGGTGCGTACAGATTATGTAACATGTTGTATAACTTGTGTTTTATAACACGTCCACATTATCTAACATTGTTTTATAACTTTGCAACATTTAACAATACTGTACACATTAGATTTAACAATGTTATATAACAATGTTGTATAACAATTTCGTTGGACGCTGCAGTGCTTTTAAAATAAAAATAACGTGTTATATAACTTACTAACATGTTTTATAACTTCAGTGTCTACATTACTGAAACATGTTATATAACATTGTTTTATAACATGTTATGCTATATAATTTGTACGCAGAGGTATGAGTAACAGGTATGTGGAACCGGTATGTGGAACAGGTGTGTGGAATAGGTGCGTGGAATATGTATGTGGAATAGGTATGTGGAACAGGTGTGTAGAATAGGTACGTGGAATATGTATGTGGAATAGGTGTGTGAAACAAGTATGGGTAAGAGGTATGGGTAACAGGTATGTGGAACCGGTATGTGGAACAGGTTTGTGGAATAGGTGCGTGGAATATGTATGTGGAATAGGTATGTGGAATAGGTATGTGGAATAGGTATGTGGAACAGGTGTGTAGAATAGGTACGTGGAATATGTATGTGGAATAGTTATGTGGAATAGGTGTGTGAAACAAGTATGGGTAAGAGGTATGGGTAACAGGTATGTGGAACCGGTATGTGGAACAGGTGTGTGGAATAGGTACGTGGAATATGTATGTGGAATAGGTATGTGGAATAGGTATGTGGAATAGGTGTGTGAAACAAGTATGGGTAAGAGGTATGGGTAACAGGTGTGTGGAATAGTTATGTGAAATAGGTATGTGGAACAGGTATGTGGATCAGGTACGTGGAATATGTATTTGGAAAAGGTACATGAGCAGATACGAACTTCTTGATGCAAGTCATCAGCGAGCCTTTCCATGGAGTCTCCTATTTCTGCTATGGTGGGTTGGTGCACGTCGGGTTGTCCGTCGGGAGCGCCGCGCTGCGTCGGCACATCGGCCAGAAAGTCGAACAGATTGTCCAAGTTCACGGACTCTGCCCGAGTACTGGACGGACAAGACAGTCCGCGGAGCTGGCCCGCCATGTTTTCCAGTTCTGCACGTTCTAGGTTTGCCTTCTCTTGAAGACTGGAAAAACATTTGGGAATGAAATGTAGCGATTGGCAACATATGAAACTATGATAAATGACTGAATGAAATTTTGAAGCATTTACTATGCTAACTGTTCAAATCGATTAAGAAAGGGAAAAAGAATCGACCTCGGACGGGACTCGAACCCGCGATTTTTCCCTTACAGGGGGAACGCTCTGACCACTAAGCCACCGAGACACGTACGAAATCGATCCAAATTCCCTTATACAACCCTTTCCCTTTCTTTACCTTCTTAATCCCCTTTTAATTCCCTTTCTTAATCGATATGATAAATGATTTTGATGTTTGAGTTACTGCATTGGGTAAATATTTGAGAGTATGTTCTTGTATTACCCAGTAACCACAAAGTGTGAACAGCATTATTACTTGGTGTTTTAATACAAATAAATAAATAAAGGAGAGGCATCGACCGAATCGGTAAGAGGCGAGGCAGGCTATAAGATTGTTTTACTGAACATAAATACAACGTCCTGCAGCGATTTTGTTATTACATCATAATTTTCAAGTACAGAATTTGCAAAATAAAGCTCGATATAGTTGCTGCAAATAACCAGGAAAGAATTTTCAGCACGCATCTAAAAAAGCCGTTTAGTTTCCGAGCTCGCTCCCTACAAATAGCATGCTACAATACCTGTTCCTTTCCTCCCTCAGCTTCATCTCCTGGTTGACGCGCTTCATCTCACGCAGAGCCGCGGCAACTTCTCGTGCGAAGGCGCCGCGCAGATGACGCTGTAAGGTGAGCGCGGCACGGCGCAGACGCAGGAAGGCGGCACGCTCCTTCCAGCCGCGCCATGCCGCTTGGAGTACTATCGCCGCTCGACGTACCACGCAGTACTGGCCGCGAGCCACGCAGCCCTTGTACCACTGCACACAACAATACCATTGTTATTACTCGAGACATTTATATCTTGGACCTAAAATATGCTCAAAATGTGCTCTATACGCACAGTATACATTTCTTGGGTGTCTTTTGAGGCACGGGATGCTACTGAGATAAACGAACTCATATTCACCAAGCATAGACTATTACAAACCAATCCGCGGGCGCCAGAGCCTCGTATGTCTTACGATTTAGGTCCAAGATACGTGGCGCGGGTTAACCTTACTGATTTCTCCATCATGGAGGGTTGGTAGATTAGCGGTTAAGGAGTCGGCCTTGCGGTCGAGAGGTACCAGTTTTAGAATCTTGACCATTACACTACTGACGTGAACCCACTTCTTTTTTCGTCTTTTAGATTTAACATATGCAATTTATTATGATTGAGCCAACAGCGAAAATACTGTTAGCTGATCATCCGATAGTTTATACTTAGTAATTGGAATGGAATATAAAAGAGTTCACAGACACACAAACCACAGATACATCATGTCTCTTTAAAATAGGTTAATACCTTTTGTATTCGAAGAGCAGAGGACTGGAGCAGCGCAGACCGTTTCGCTTCGAGCGGCGCGTGTACCGACGACCTCATGAATATTTTGGTGTGGCCGATCTGCCAGTCGTTATCTGGCGCCTTCACTATCGCTGTTATTGCGCTGAGGAAACAAACATTATCGGTTAGCAAAAACTATACAGGAAAAAAAAACTGGATTAAGCAATTATATCAATCGCCACACAAAACTAGTCAACTATGGTGACTTATCTGTTATGTCATTGGTGAAACCCGCTATAAGAGTAGTTGTGTATTGAATAATTATTGTCTGTGCATTTTAGATAAAAAATATCCTGGGTAACTCACCTGACTTCTGGATGTTTAGGTCTAGGATGCGACAGCAGACATCTATATCTGGCCTGGAAGTGCGGCGTGGGTAGGTGTATCGGGTACCCGTCCCTACGAATGCGGACGATCTCGTTCATGCCCAAGTACCGGAGTTGTTCAAGCACCAGTTGGTCGTTGTACTTGCCCGCTTCTTTATTCTCGTTGGGCTTTATGCATCGGACATACCTGAAATGAAAAATGTGGATTATTTTGTGTTTCCTATTGATATATACGTCATATAGTGTAATACTTGGGTGTCTGTGTGGTAGTTTTCTAGAATTATCCGATTTCACAGCTTTGATTTCGTTTCCCATCTGATCAAAAGGTATTCTCCTCAGCATACCATTATGTGGGACTCTTATTACACTAAAACGAAAAGTTATCAACCAAGCCCTGTACCCAAAAGAGGGTACCGGCAGAATACGTCATTGTATTACATCATCAACGACCCATCTAACTTTACCAAATGAGGACGTTTGTGTGTAACATGCGTGGTTAAAACAGTGACGAAACTGATTTTGCCAAGTCGTTTTGGTGTTTGGTGATAGTGAGATTTTCATAGTGATTTTGTAAAGAAACACGATACCAACCATACGTCAGTGGCTTGTAGCATATCAACAAGGGATTGTAATTGTGCTCTGAAGGTATCCACAACCGTAGGTCGTCCCTTAGACGTGCCGCGCTGTGTTGTACTCGTTGAGTTTGGACTCGATAGTGACGTATCCTAAAACCAATAATAGTAAGATTTAATTTATATTGTCTAAAGATTAGCATAGTAGAGATGTTCTCTGGAGATCGGCATGTTAAGACCGTGTTCACAATCTGTGTTGTACTTGTTCAACATCAAGCGCTACTCGAAAGATAACTTCTTTCGTTTATAGCGAAGAATTTTTGAAGCTATAAGGATAACGTCTATGTAGGTTACTTAAGATAGGCTACTTAGGCTTAGGCTTGGAGAAAACATCTTGAGAAATCCTGGTACCAGTCTTGAGATGTGAGCCCGTCATCTGGTAACATAGGTAAGAGGCGCGTTCGTGTTTTGGGTATTGTGGTCGTAAAATTTTGCTCCGTAGTCTATACCACTTGTAGTGGCATTGTCTAAATTCACAGACACAAGGTGCTATTAGTAGTCCAGTCCAACTCCAAATTGAACAATCAGTTGACCCTAAATTATTTTTTTCCTATTTTTTTAATACTATCTAGGTCGCAGACAAGCACACGGCCCACCTGATGGTAAGTGGTTACCGTGGCCAATGGGCGAGTACAACACCAGAGGAGTCACACTCGTGCTGCCGACCCTGTAAGAACCGAGAGATTCTGTGCCGTCAGTGTAATATATTCAGCATACTCACATGTCCAGGCGGTGCCAAATCATGCACATAGTCCGCCAGCTCCCTCACAAACGGGTTGGCGGACCGCGACAGGTGGTCGATGAACGCGTCCTGCTGGGTGTCCCTGTTCTTGTCCACGAAGCCGTACACGCTGTAGCAGACCGTGCCGGCGTAGTGTTGAACACCGAACTCTTCCTCCCATTTCCGTCGGGCTCCCTTTACGAAGCTCTGGTGTTCGCCGAATTCGCCTTGGATGTTTGTTAGGTAGGCGCCGTCTGAACCCTAAAAGAAGAAAAATAGAATAAATTTTTCTTCTAAATTTAAGCGTCAAAGTGTTTACACAGAGGTAACACTAAATTATCGCCTACGATTATATCATACTACGAGACTCGCCAAATAATATTTGAAATACGATTATTACTTGAAAATGACACTACCAAATTTGAAATGCGAGGCAATTCTCGCCAGGCGATGACGAGCGAGCGGCTATTCGTTTCTGCGAATATTTAGACTATTTTAGACGAATCAAGTTTTTTCTATCCTTTCGATATGACGCCTTAAAATAGTTTACAAAAACGAAATTCCTTCAAGTATGGAACGTTTAAAAAAATATTTCTGTGGGTACACTTATTTCTATTTGAGTTAATGTCTTATTCAGTAATGTAAATTACTTACCTTTGGCATGTGACATTGTTCACTGAGGAGTTTGAGCAAGCTTCGGGGCGGCTTCTCCAGTAATTCTAGACAAGCCCCGTTGTCGGTGAACGGGATCTGATTGTATACGATTCCCTCTTGACGATACTGAAATAACAAAACTCCATATCAGACATTCGTTACATTGATTAAGGTAAAGCCCGAAGCAGTTCGATAGATAATTGAAGCAAAAGGATTCATACTAAAAATTATAAATTTGAAAGTAGCTGTCTGTCGGTTACGTTTTTACGCCTAAACCACTGAACCAATTTTGGTGAAATTTGGTACAGAGATAATTTAGACCTTAGGAAAGGCCATAGGCTTTATGGATGGATATATGTTTGGTCGCGATGACCGATATTCACGCGGGCGGGGCCACCTAAATCTATATCTATACTAATATTATAAAGAGGAAAGATTTATATGTTTGTACGTGATGAAAATCTCAAAAACTATTGGACCGATTTCAAAAATTATTTCGCCATTAGACAGCTACATTACTAGGTACCAACATCATTACGCTACTATCGCGGGCGAAACCGCAGACATCAGTTAGTATAAAATAAATACGTTACAAACTCACAATCTCCTGCTCGAGCGCGAACACGTAGTTATTGAAGAACATGTGCAGCTTTTCATTAGCGTAGTTGATGCAGAGTTGCTCGAGCGAGTTGGTGTGGAAGTTCTCGAAGCCGAAGATGTCGAGCACGCCGAGCGCGCGGGCGGCCCGGCCCGGCGCCGAGCAGCTGTTGACGTGGCGGACCAGCCACGCGAATGTTCGCGCATACAGGGCGCGGGCCATGGCGTGACGGTTCTCGCGGGCCTGTGGGCCATACATGAGTGATATGCTATGAGCAAACGTAGGGTAACGTTGTTGAACCCTGTAAGTATCATCAGGACCCACGGTTGATCTGATATACAAAAATCTGGTACACTTTTTGTGGTTGAATTTCTCAGAGACAGCTCATTCGCAAAACGTCCATTTCACAAAATATCTATAGGTAGTAAAATATTCCTTTCTCATACTGTCCCTGTCTCATATTGTCCCTGTCTCATATTGTCCCTGTCTCATATTGTCCCTGTCTCATATTGTCCCTGTCTCATACTGACCCTGTCTCATACTGTCCCTGTCTCATACTGTCCCTGTCTCATAATGTCCCTGTCTCATACTGTCCCTGTCTCATACTGTTCCTGTCTCATTCCGTCCCTGTCTCATTCTCATACTGCCTCCGTCTCATACTGCCCCTGTCTTCAGAAATGTATATTTCCTTACCTCTGGCAAACGCAGGGGAATATCCGTGACATTGCCTCGCACGTTGATCTGCCTCTCCAGTAACACCCGTCGCGCGGTAGGCAGCGGCAGTCCCAATAAATTGGCCACTGCGTCCACTGCTTCAGAATCCTCAGCGGCTAATGTTGTTCTTTCACCATCCACATCCTAAAATGACCAAAATATGAACATGATAATTTTGACATCGGATATTAGTAATAATGTGAAAATTTTTGGCACTGAACCAAATTGATTCAAGCCTATATTTTCAAGTGTTTGCAGAATACAAACATGTGATCTTCACCTAACCCAATGGGAAAATTATTTCATTATCATCAATATATCAAAAAAATTACACTAACAATGATTAAATATAAAATGTATTCAAACGTACCTCAAAATGTATGTTCCCGAGCCACAGAATAGCGGCGAGCACCTTGAACAAGCCCTCGCACATGTGTGGCGGCACCTGCAGCACGGTGAGGGCCAGCTGCAACGCCTCCAGCTTGCCCTGCTCACCCCCGCGCCCCCTGTGGGCCTCCTCGTCCTCAGGCCGTAAGTATTTGTACTGCACATCTTCGCGGAGACGGAGGGTTGTGCGGAGTTCTGTGTTATGCTGTCGAGTGGAAAAAAAACTTTAGCTTATACAAAGCGATTTTGTAGTCGTTTCGGAGCGACAGATTTTGGGAACAGTTTCGATAGCAAAAGTGTCTGGAAGTATTAATTTGGCGAAATTTTTTTTTTTTTTTTTTTTTTTTTATATAATGTATGGGAATAATGTACAGGTGAAAGGCATAATGTATGGGGGTTGTAAAAAAAAAAGTTTGTTTCCGCCAAAATAATACTTCCAGACGATTTTGCTAAAGAAACTGTACCCAAAATCTTTCGCTCCGAAACGACTATAAAATCACCCAGTATAAGCTAAAAAATATTATAAGTAAATTAAATATCGTGGATCACGTATTTTCTATGGGTGATATGGGTCTGTGGTTTATGATATGTTTACTTTTAACACTTTCAATAACGAATTAAGTTACAACAAATATATACTGTTTTTAGACTTTTATCTCAATAAATACATTTTTTTTTTTTCAATAAGTTAGCACGTAAAGTGATATGATAACTCTTATGTTGAAAGTATTCATAGCTTTCAGTGTCCGTTTACTATCGTGAAAAAGAAGTGGATAAAGGACAAACTGACTACAAAAATCGAGGGTGGTTTACTTTGCCACCTTAGTGTTAAAAATCGATATAAAATCTTACCTTAGCACCCTCAACGAGTTGATAGAACACGTGATAATTAGTCTCTTTGGGCGCTGGTCCCGTAATTCTCGCTCGCTCAAGCAAGAAATCTCTGAGCACGGCGCCTTTGATGCCGCCGCGGTGATCCAACCGTACTTCGACGAATTTGCCGAAACGGGAAGAATTGTCATTGCGGACAGTTTTAGCGTTACCTGCAAACAACAGTGAGATATATAAAAAAGTGTCACTTACTGGGCACTAGATAGTCATATCATTATCACCATCACAGTGTTAGTCCACGTTGTAACAAAATATGATAAACTTTCCAATATTATGTTTAGGCCTCATGGCTACTAGACAACATTTGACGCGAAACATGTGTTGCTCAACAAGTTCGGCAACGTTGCGCAATACGCGCTGAATCGAACACCTTGTGCAAACATGACGCGCAACATTATTGCCTAAGCCTAAGCTATAAAGCTTAAACATAAAATTAAATTATAAAACTTTACGGGAGCGACTGCGGTCTAGCGCTCCACCTGATATGATGAGTTGAGAACCGGCGTCAGAGCCTCCTTTAACAATCAGTGCCGGTGCGCAAACTTGCAGAAAAGGTAGATTTGTTCTAATCTAGGAATGACTAAAATTTGCACTGTTTGACCTACCAAACGCTTCCAGTACTGTGTTGGCCTCCAGAATCTGTTGCTCCGCCCACGAGGCCTGTCCGCCCGCAGCGCACAAGTACTGCAGAATGAGCTTTGTAGTCTCCGTCTTGCCGGCACCACTCTCTCCAGATATCACCACAGATTGGTTCTTTTCACCGTTCTAAAGGACATAAATAGATTTACAAATTACTGGTTAATTCTGGTAATACTCCGATACGATAAATTATAGGTATAATATAATGTAGTAGGTAGGTACTTATATCTCAGGGGTTTTGGTAAATGGTAAAGTCATGCAACGCCCAGTATGAGCAAGCCGCTTTGACTGGAGAAGGGTTGTTCTCTCGCTTTGTATCGAATAAGTTGCAGAATACCACTTGCGAGGTCTTGTATGCAAATTATTCGTCATGACACTCATGACGTATAGTTCTTGTAAGAACAGGAGCTATACGTCATGTCATGACGAGTAATAATATATACGTCATCAGTGTCATCACTAATAAGGTTCCTGTAAGAACCAGAATTATACGTCATGACGATTTTTTTTCCCATATTTCGCTGTTCCGCGCCTTTTCTGCCCAGAAATTGTTAACACGTGAGTTATTAACGTCTACGGCTACGGCAATCACGTACTACCAGATCGACCGTGTGCTCGTTTACTACCTTAGTAGTGCAAAAGTAAAAGAGTGACCTTGCCTATGTCTGCGAAAGTGACATTTTGCGAAAGATATATTCTACGAAAGAGACGTTTTACGACCAGGGGACATTTTGCGAAAGAGACGTTTTGCGCCTGAGCCGTTTTCTTCACATTAACAATAATCTAATCCGCAGTTACAGTGGTAAAGCGGACCTCGAGTTCTCAGACTCGAGGTGAGAGTTTCGGATGCGACAGGTATTAACGTTAGGATGAAAAAGATTATCGTCCCATGTCAACCAATGCACGAACACTAGTATCTATCTATAATTATTTATTATAGATAACAGTGATCCAAGTTGTAAACAAGTGTTGCGGATTCCGGGTGCGGGAAAACTTATTTACGGGCCATAAATTTTTAAATACGCAACCTCTCTAGAGTGACATAGAATCTGTAAGAAGCCAATACTATCGTGTTACTCTGCCAATGCGGTTAACAGAGAACTGAAATTTTCATTTAGTCGGACAACCTTCGGAGTTGAGCGAAATTCTAGGCAATTGCATGACAGTGCATGACTTGCGGTATACCCCAGGGGCAACGGGTTGTAATAGATACAGGTCATGTCGATATTCAGGTCAAGGTTATCTTTTATGAATATAATAGAACTAGCTGATGTCCGATATTCGTTCCAAGCATGTTTTTTGTATCTATGACAATTTAATTGCAATTGATTAAATGACATGGAGGACAAAACATTTCTTCGAAAGAAGACATTTTTGTTTATTCATTGCGAGTTTGGCATATTGCGAAGTTAGCATTCTGACATGATAGCTTCCAAATTTCAGTCGTCTTGATTGACGGATGGCACGCCACAGTTTAAGTGGTCACCATCTACAACATTATCAAGTAATTCCAGTATTACAAGTTCAATTCCCACTACACGGCATTTCAATTATTAAAGCTGAAGTACCGGCTTGCACGTGTGTTGTGTGATCCCAAATTATATAATTGTTGCAATTGTGTCTCTGAAGTCCCCACTCAATAACAAGCATATCTACTTAATTTCTAAGTACGAACGTGGTCTTAAGAAACTCATTTCAACAGGCTTACGCAATTGATGTTTAAATCATGTCCTGATAATTGTACAAATTGATCATCATCATATTAGTGTACTTTCCAGTTGCATCCGACGCTTTCACCTTGGAGCCCGGGTCTAATTACTTCCCCTTCGAATTTGCTTGCCGTCTGACCCACCCCAGAGAAGAAAGCCTGTGCTTGAGTCTCATCCATCATCCGTGTGCCAGCTTGCAGGCAAGGTTAGTTTGGACCTCGTAGATTTTTGTGGGACCTTATACACCAAAATTTACAAGGCTGTAATGACATACACGTTCAGATATACATTGATATCAAAATCATATTCTGAAGGGAACTCAGAAGCATGTATATTACCGTGTGTACCAACGACAATTTTTGTGACGGTATTGTCTACTAAATAAGCAGATGAATTGCTAAAGTAATGTGTAATATACATACCTGTAGTGAGCTGTACGCTGATTCAGCCAGCGCAAACACGTGTGGCGCCATCGTACCAAAGGCCTTGCCTCGGTACTCCTTCATGTGTTCCTGAAAATACATGTACATAATTCAGTTTTACTGACTGTATGCTATTCAAGTAGGTACCTACCGATGAAGGTAGGTATTGCCGCTCTGTATAATTATCATGACTAATCTTTCGTTTGATGATAGGTAGGTATCTGAGTCATCATCATCCGAGCGTTAATTCCGGCTAAATCCAATGTCTATGGTCAAGTATAATTTATGTGCAACTTAATTTTTCTAAAATTCTGGATTCGATATTCAAAGATATCAATGACGAATCAAAAATCTGGCGCCTTTGTTACCAACGGACCACTCAATCCATCCACCGAGGTGGTCAGTTAGGAATTTAATTCCTATCAAACCACCTGCTGTCCACTAAGGTGGTCAGTTAGGAATGTTTTGAAGTAACCAACCACCTTTTTTTTTTGGGTGGTCGGTTACGATTATAGATGCGAAGCAGGTTATTAACGATTCTTACGCGGTTAAATATGTATTTTTCGTTATTAACGGGTAATTATCCGCATTTTATGCTTATTACGGTTAAATACCACCGCTAGATGCCGCTAGTGGCTTGAAAAGTGTATTGCGATATCAGCCATCCATCAGGGGCGGATCCAGCTTTCAATTCAGGGGGGGGTCATGGTGTAGCCGAGACAGTTTCGGGGGGGGAGGGGGGGGGGGGCTAGCTAGCAGCTAACTATCACCCATCATGGAGAACTGGCTAGAAAGGCTTCAATGGGGAACTCTCGTAGCGGTTGACGCAGATGATCACAGGATATGGATGTTTCGGAAGTTAGCTGCGGCGAATTCAGAAATAGCCAACGCCCGGGTGTCATCACTGTGATGCAAGCGAGGACACGGGGCTGCATACGCGGACCGAATATCCGGCATGAGAAACGCCGAAGCGGGTCCTTGTGGCGGCCCTCGGGATGGGAGTTCTCTCGCTCAGCACTCTCTCTCGCTTGCTTACAGTGATGGCGTAAAACCGTAAGCTCGCGGATGCCACCGCCTCCATCTGAGAGCAAGTAATGCTCGAGAAGGAGGCGGGGGAACGGGTCTGCAGAAGATTCAGTTGTTTCCCATTCCGCATAATACACAATGCGCGAAGGACTCGGGCGACGTAGGTCACTCAACATCTCCATTATCGTCTCAATATCTCCATATCGGTCCCCATTAGCACGGGCCTGGAAATGACAGGGGGAACCGCCTGACACTCTAGAAGAAGCAGGCCGCGTTGACGGCGCGATGCGCGCCTCCCCCTTTCATGATTATCGTACATATTTTCCTGATTGCTTCCGAATCCGAGGTGACCTCGGGGCTCAGGGGCCGCCTTCCGTCACTTCCTCCTCCACTTCGCACGACGTTGGGCGTCCATGGTGGTGAGATGAGACCATTTGCACGCATGTCACCCTTCACGACTTCAAGCCAAGACTTCTTGGGCCTATCCTTTCCACCTAGTCCCGGTGGCTGTGCTACTGCCAGCCATTTGTTACCCACGTAGCCTGGCGTTTGCTGCAAGACGTGGCCACACCAGCGATTTTCATCTCCGTGACACGTAGCTCCTGCTTATGTCGCTCCAGCAGCGGCCACGCCTTACAGCCGTGTAAAAAGACAGGCCTGATGATCGTTTTATAGACCTACCCCGTCAACCAGACTGGCATTTTAGGTTCAAATGTGACGCCAATCATTTCCCGCCCCTTGACCCACATGGCGGCAATTCGTGCCTTGACTTCGCGGTTGATGTGACCAGTCACTTGAAGTACAGATCCCAGGGACTTTTTTTTTTTATCGTGCGAAAAATCCCCACGGATACCTCCCCCGCCGGAGCCGGAGGAGGAAGTTATGTCGGACTCGAACCGACTAAAACGCACGCCGTCTGTGGGCCGTCAGTTGCCGGAGGTGAGATTGTCGTAGCCATATCCCTAGCAACCCGGCCGACCCAGAGCCATATCTCTCGATCTGGCCCTCTTCCGGTGTGGGGACCATAGAGTCCCCAACTCGCCCCGGGTATGGGGAGGCACGCAATGCGCGTCGCCGCCGCGGCCTGCATCTGCTAGGGTGACAGGCGGCTCCACCCGTCACCCCCAGGCACGCGCTCATGGAGGACGGAGGTCATTCTGCGACCTCCGACGCCCGAGTTGCCGATGCTCGTTGCGGGCCGCGTGGTTAGCGATTCGCTCCCGCTCCGCCGCCCACTTCACGAGCATTATTTGCTCGCAGAAGGAGGCGCCGGCGGCCCACGCATCCGCGTAGCGAACCATCGCTGCGAGCAAAGTGGCGAGCGTGAGAACTCTCACTTCCAGCGCCGAGTCCTCGCTCGCGTCGCAGTGATAGCACTCGGACGTTGGCTCTTTCTTCGCGGTCCGATGCAGATACCGCCCGAAGCACCCATGGTCAGTGATAATCTGCGTCAGCCAGAACGAGAGTGTGTGATGTGGCCTCTCTAGCCACTCCCCCATGATGGGTCTTACCGCCGCTATTACGGCGCGCCCCCCAGGTACTTAACCTGGTCCGTGCGCTCGACCAAGTCATCGCCTATGCGAACAGCAACTTTTGCGGCAACCACCAGGCTAGGTGGATACCAAATGTCTGGCAATGGCACCCCGGGCGGGCCCCTGTGGGAGGGGTAGCCCCAAAAAGTGCTGGCTTGACGTCGTAGAATGTGCAGATGTAAGGCCAGGTATATGCTGGGCGTGAGAGCTCTCACGCTCGCCACTTTGCTCGCAGCGATGGTTCGCTGCGCGGATGCGTGGGCCGCCGGCGCATCCTTCTGATGCTCGTGAAGTAGGCGGCGGAGCGGGAGCGAAGGAGAATCGCAGACCTTGCGGCCCGCGAGGAGCGAAGGAGAATCGCAAACCCCGCACCCCGCGACGAGCGGCCCGTGACGGGTGGAGCCGCCTGTCACCCTAGCAGAAGCAGGCCGCGGCGGCGCGCATTGCGTGCCTCCCCGTACCTGGGAGCGAGCTGGGGACTCTATGGTCCTTACACCGGAAGAGGACCAGATCGAGAGATATGGCCCTGGGTCGGCCGGGGTGCGAGGGATATGACTACGACAATCTCACCTCTGGCAACTGACGGCCCACAGACGGCGTACGTTTTAGTCGGTTCGAGTCCGACATAACCTCCTCCTCCGGCTCCGGCGGGGGAGGTATCCGCGGGGAATTTTCGCACGATAAAAAAAAGGACCAGGCATATGAGCCAGCTGTGTCATCCGCAGCAGAAGATGGCCACTGGCCACAACCGCTGGGCCCGCGGTAATAGCGGTAGTAAGGCCCATCCCATCCTATGGGGGAGTGGCTAGAGAGGCCACATGGCTGCCTCTCGTACCGGCTGACGCAGGTTATTACCGGGCACGGGTGCTTTGGTGACTACCTACGTCGGATCCAGAAAGGAAGGCTTCTTCCAAGTTCACAAAAAGTTTTTGTAAGCAAACAGTAACATAAATACGGGGCCTTTGAAGCTGAGCCCAAGTCAAATTGTTGCCCGAATCGAAAAAGGACCTCATGGCTGTCAGCTCCAGACCTTCGACTGCCGGCCTGGTTAGTCATTCGCGCTTATTTCTTTAACATAGCGGACAGGGTGTCAGGTCCGAAAACTATTCGAGTCCATCGGTTGATCGGCTGCGCTGCACAATAAATTGAAATTTTCAATCGTGTGAATAATATTCATACTGATGTTTGGTGCCTCATAAAATTATAATACTATTAGGTACAAAGAGACAGTCTTCTTATGCGTGGTATTTTTTAAAATTTATCAGTGACATTGGGATATTTTTTAGTAGGTGACCCGCCCAGGGGGGGGTCATGACCCCCACGACCCCCCCCCCTGGATCCGCCACTGCCATCCATAGTCATACATAAGCCCTACGCGCGAAAATCGGGGGTCAAAGGGGGGGGAAAATACGGGAGGAAAGTTTGCATGAAAGTTCATCATTTTTACCCGACTACGGCGAAGCCCAAGGAGGGTTATGATTTTGACAGGCTAAGTATGTATGTATGTATAATTGTATGTATGTATGTATGTATGTAAATTATTATTATTATTATTTATTTATTTATTTGTTGTATTTGTCCATCCCATGTGGACAGTAGGTGGTCTGAGAGGAATGAAATTCCTAACTGACCACCTCGGTGGATGGATTGAGTGGTCCGTTGGTAAAAAAGGTCCTAACCGACCACCCAAGAAAAAAAGGTGGTTGGTTACTTCAAAACATTCCTAACTGACCACCTTAGTGGACAGCAGGTGGTTTGATAGGAATTAAATTCCTAACTGACCACCTCGGTGGATGGATTGAGTGGTCCGTTGGTAACAAACGTCTTAAGTAGTTCTTCTGTTCTCCTAACTAATATAACAACAAAAAAATAATAAAGAGAGAACATAATTCCTTTAGTTCAGTATACATATAAAGCGAAAGGATTTTTTCAATTTTCACGTTTAAGCTTAGATGATCCACAAGTCACGTGTAATACATGAACGAATACTTACACGCTAATTAATCCTTTAATGTCATTTACACCAGAAATTGGATAATACTCTTGTTGTCAGACGATATCACACGACAAAGTCATTCAGGCATGAAATTGCCTTTTATAACTTTCGTGTTACATTCCGTAAAACTGGCGAATCAGACGTAGCGACGCAAATAATGTACTTGTTCTTGTGTATAAAGCCATAATATATGTTACTAGCCTTCCGCCCGCGGCTCCGCCCGCGTGCATCTTTGTTAACGCGACCTTTGCTCATACCTCCGGTCTACTCAATTGATTGCGATCAAACAAACGTGAGATTTTAAGTCTGAGCAAGCCCTTTCTAACAAAAAAAACCGCATCAAAATCCGTCCAGTAGTTTTTGCGTCCATCGCGAACAAACAGACAAACAGACAGGAAATTCAAAAAAAATACTTTCGTGTTCAGTATCGTTAACAAAAAAAAATACTTGGGTTATGTTAACCCAAGTTTTTTTTTTTAAATAACTCCAATGTACAGACACGACCACTTTACAATTACATATATAATAGTAATAGATGTACATAGATCATATTTCATTCTCTCTGAGCCTTTTCCCAAACCAGTTGGGGTCGGCTTTCCATTCATAGATATTCATACATAGATATTGCTCGGGACATAATATTATATCTTGTACCTAAAATGTACTCTACACGCGCAGTACACGTTTCTTGTGTGTCTTTTGAGGATAGCACGATGTGTTACAGCGGTGGAAGTGTTCAAATTCACCAAGCATACATAGTATTTCAAAACCAGTACCCCGTTTGTCTCGCGATTTAGGTCCAAGATACGTGTCCCGAGGTATACGACATGCATAAATTATTTAAAGCTGATGTTTAATGTACAATTTCCTCAGTTTATATCTGTCGGTATTAATGGAGACTGACATGCTATTGTGATTGATTGAGTTCTATGTAAGAAGTGTGAAAACAATCATTAGGAAGTAAGCTTGCTATGTGTTTTTTTACCGTTGATTAATTGACACTTATGTGAGGTAATAAACCGGAGAATACATGATGAGGTGTAACTACTTGAAAGCGGAGGTATTTATGCATGTAATATGATAGTGGCATATTATAAGTATAATTTTTGTAACAACTTACCGTTGTGTAGCATCCTAACTCCTTGTACGGATTCACTGCGACTAGAATGGATCCTGTGTATGTCTGTGCAATTATCATTAAGAAATATTATTAATTACTGCGAAGAAAAATGGAAAGATTGCGAGTTACTAAGGGCAAAGAGAAAACTATAATAAGCATCTTAATTTTAGTAGAATGAGTAGGTACAGAAGAGTGTAACATTCGGCCAAGTTTATATGGTAAGGTAATGGTTAAGGATGAGAAGAGCTAAAGAGAAAATATATACCTAAGCTAACACTAATGAGAACTAATAATAAAAATAAGCTTCTAAATCAGGCAGACCATCAGGTAAAATATCAAGCAAATAAATAATGCTGTCAAGCTGTATTTCTGATGTGGTAGCCTTTATCAGTTCGGAATGATCATTGCCATACGGTCAACATGTTCAATGAATTTAAAGTGAATAACGTGTTTATTCCCGTTACATTCCTTCTTTTATCTCAGCATTCAAAAGTAACATATGCAAACACCCGCCAAAATTGACATGATTAAATTTGATGCCTGCACGGTGATGGAGCGAGCTATCCTTGGAGTTTCTTTAAAGGATAAAATTCGCAAGTAGGTCATCCAACAAAGAACTAAAGTTACCGATATAGCTTGCAGAATAAGCAAGCTGAAGTCGCAGCGGGCTGACCACATCTGTCGTAGGACCGATGGCCGTTGAAGTAAACAAGTCCGAGACCGCGAGACCCTCCACACGGAGACCGCGAGAAGGCAAACCGATGCGGGATGCGGGGAATCAGGAGCAATGACGCACATTGTGGAAGGCCTATGTCCAGCATTGGGCTGCGCTAGGCTAATTGATTGATTGTTGATGATTCTTTAAATTGTTCTGCACATTTTTAAAGGATACATAAACTAAATCGTCGATGTATCGCTTCTTGAGGTTGTCGTTGATGGCCTGTTCGGTGATCTGCGGCATCATCGTCATGTCCGGGACCCCATGGTCCGATTCGTTCTCCCGCTCCTCCATGGTGTCTGAAAAAGAAGAAAAAGATATTATAATATTATTTATATTAGGTCTAACGTGTGATGGATTATTGAATTGGAATGTGAGATTAATAGTAAACGAAGTAAATCGTCGTTTCAGGAGGATATTTTCAGAGGAACAAGAAAAAATAGGGCAAATGTTTTTTCCGTACAAATGAGATGGTAGGAAAAAATGGTAATAGCACTAATGCTATTTTATGATTACTCTTATGTACGTCAATGAGTACTAGACACAGTGGAAACTGAGTCAGAAATCCAGGAATGCAATGCTGAGAACTGTAACGGAAAAGATCCTTGAGCTAATTTTGCGAAACATTCCTTCATTTATTCATACGACGAAATACTAAGCGTGGGCTTTTCCGAAGCTCTATAGCGGTTTTTTATTTAGTTAATCATATTATGTATATGATAGATTAGATCCACTTCCAAATTTATGCGTTTTTCGTTATGCTGGAAGAAATTAAACGACTGCCTAAAAAGCAGATATGTATAATGTTTGCAGGGTTCACTTTCTTGTTAGTTTTTACAACTGTAGCAACTCGAAAAGATCAATCTCTGTACCAAATTTCATCATAATATTAGTATAGATCCAGGAAAAGAAAGATCTGTGTCAAATTCGTGCCAACAAACCATTCAAAGCCATTAACAACAAGACATTCATCCATACACACTTTCGTATTCATAAGCACTAAGATTTACCCCCCACAAGGGGCCTAATAGCCTGAGAACCTGAACTTGAGTGTGCTTACACACAAACGGCTAATATAAACGGTCTCAGTAAAAAAAAATTCAGACAGTAGCTAAGTGAGAACACTCAACACTAAATAATTTTACAGAGTGGCAACCCCTTCACTTCGCTCCGCTTATTGCTTTAGTCTAGCTCTTAGATCGTTGCTGAAGCTGAAAGCGTTTAAATTAAATCTCGTTGAGGCTTGGAATGGAACAAGTAGTATTGTGTTTGGAGTGTAACACTCCTCCACTTAACACAGAAATGTTGGTTATACTTGTTTCTATTACTGGCACCATTATTTTTATTAATATTATGGAAGTTAGACGAAATAACAGGGTAAAAAAACAAAAGTAGTTTAAGAAGGAAGAAGAGTATTCTGATAGGTATTCTCTCGTTGTACTGATGGGTCAGGTGTTCCACTTCGTTATATGAATAAATATTTAAGGGCATTATACACAGCGCTATTCGGACCCAAAGTGAGTAAAGCTTGTGTTATGAGTTCTATAGGGACTGTGGAAGTGGATTAATGTTGTTATAATTTTATTTTTTAATCAATCCGCTTCAGACCTAAATGTGCATTATTTTCCTAAATCTTTAAAAGCCCAAACAAGCGTTATAATGTACCTATCTAATTGAAAGTTATTCATTCCAATTAAATGTAAAAATACACTGCCTACAACATGCTTTCAACGAGCATTCGTTTACATAAAATATTTTCCTTCGCACAATATGATTACGTCAATAAAAGTCGAGATAATCCCCCAAGGGCTGAGAGAGGAGAGGGTAATGTTATCTCAAAGTCGACGGTCTGAGGGCAGTATTTTGACACCGTGCGACATTTCAAGGACTAATATCAACTAAAGGTGGATTTAAACCAAACGAACATAGAGCTAGAACAAGAGTATTCTAAGACTACTAACTACTAATATTACCTCTAACTCCTCCTGCTAAGCTAAATTGCTTGTGTTAGGAGTGGGTTCACGTCGGTAGTGAAATGACCAGAATTCGGACCCGGGACCTCACGATCGTAAGGCCGACTCCTTAAAACTATTAAGCTACCGACGCAACGCTTCAAAATAATATTTTAGTGTAAATGAAACCTTATTAGAAAGGTGCGTTTTGAGAAAGGTACATTCTGAGAAAGATGCATTTTGAGAAAGGTGCATTTTGAGAAAGGTACATTTTGAGAAAAGGTACGTTTTGCGCATGGGGTACATTTTGAGAAAGGTACATTACATTATGCGACGGAGCCTTTTCAACGTTTCTTAAGAAAGAACAACAAACTAGGGCCTAGAAAAAGATATATTAATTTAATTTCTAAGAAAGGGAAAGAAAATAATATTGTGTTGAGTTAGAAACTTTCAGGGTTAGAATTCATCAGTGAAAATAACTGGGATTAAGTTGAAACCCACTATAATATTACCACGTTTCACTCATTGAATTTCATTTGCCGCATCGATGGCGTGAACGTGACATTGTCTTGGCATTCGTACCACATTTACACCCTGTGGCGCCATAGACATTAAATTAATGTCTTCCCCATAACTTGATAGTTGCGTCACAACTACTTATAAGGTTTATGACTAAGGTTCATATTCTACAACGACACTCAGTCCTGAATCTCGATTTATCTGAGGACAGATTGTATAGACAAATTGATAGATTAGACAAACTGTCCCATACCATCTGTCAAATTCAAATCGGCCTAAGCAGCATTGGCGTAGACATTATCTCTTCGCTTCTCTACGACCAATGACGTTTTGGCCATATGATACCTTTTTTCAGCGATTTCATTGGTCGAAGAGATGTCTCGCTTTTGTCGATGTCAGCCATGCTGAGTTTGTCTTCAGATAAATCGAGATTCAGGACTGAATGTCGTTCTAGAATACGGGCCTATGAAAATAACCCCATAATCGTATACAGGGCCGGATCTAGGGGGGGGGGCAAGCCGGGGCACGCGCCCCGGGCGGCAACATCAGGGGGCGGCAAATCCGCCCTGAACTTGGAAAGGCCGCCCCTTGGGGCGCCATAACATGTTCCACCGCAGATGACTGAGCCTCGGTCACCTATGGTGCCCGCGCCCAGCGTGGATGACGACGACGTGCCTGAGGTGACTTCGGTAGAACTAGAGCTGGCGGTGCAATGCTCAGACCCAGAAGTAAGAAAACCACCCCGGCATCCGACGGCATTCCAGGACAGAAGTGGGTGCCTACTTCTTGCTCTATTCGAAGAAGTTCTCGAGCCCGACTGACAGCTTCTCAGCGTATGTTTGTAGCGGAGCTAGTTTCCGCAAATTGGAAGACGGGAAAACTAGTCCTCATCCGAAAAGGCGCCCTGTGGACTCACCGTCCACCTACCGACCCATAGTGTTGCTTCTTTGAAAGATTTATAGCTAAGAGCCTCATCGGGTACGGGTGACGCCGGAGCTGGTGGAAGGCCAATATGGCTTCAGTCTGAGGCACTCCACCATCATCATGCGCATGATGAGGTGAAAGATGCGGTTGCCCGGGGCGAGGTAATTTTAGCGGTATCATTCGTCGTGTTCACCGCATGCTTGGGGCGTATCTGACAGAGTGAGCCATCATCTACCAAACAGAGACCGGCCTTGGTCGTCGTGAAATGTCATGCGGTATTCCGCAGGGATCGGTCTTGTCGTCGCTCCTGTGGAACATCGGATAGGACTGGGTGTTCCGCAATGAGTTTATAGACGGCATGCGGTGCTACCACCACGAAACGGCCCTGAAGCTGGCCTTCAAGAACCATGGTATCCCAAGTCGTGGAGCGGATTTGGTGGTTGACTCTCGAGGTGGATCTGCATAAAACTTTAGGGATCCAGCCTCATTGTGGAAGGCTTCTATCAGCATCAAGCTCTGAACGAAATTTTTGAAGCTCGTAAGTGCTCGATGGCCGATGGGACTTTAGGGTGATTCACCGAAGTCTGGTCTTAAAATTGCTGTATTAGTCGTGAAAGTTGACGCAGGAACAGGGACGGGAACTCGAGAAATCGAGGCCGCAAAGTTCGTGCTCCACCAGGACATCATGGTGAAGTGAAAGGAACGACTTGGACAACCGAGCGCAGGGCACGCCGTGTTATCGGCGGTAAGACCGATCATGGAGGACTGGCTAGAGAGGTGATACGGGAACCTGCCGTACTGGCTGATGCAGGTGTAAGAGTGAGAGTTTCATGGTGGTCCACGTCACGTCCCTGTTTTGGATCATGAAAGAGTCAATCCCCCCCCCCCCCCCCGGTATCCAAAGGAATTCACGCACTACAAAAACGTGGACGGGGGCGGCATTTTCAGTTTTTGCCCCGCCTAAAAAAAATTCTAGATCCGGGGCTGATCGTATATCAATTTACATCGATCTTCGCGCCCTCCTACCCTTGGGCATGGGCACCCTAAACGTGTTATCGCATAACCCAATGATTACTGCTTTCATTACTCACTATAAATCAAAGGGCTGAAGATGGCTGTGACTTCACAAATTGTAATATAAAATCTTTGCAATCAATTACTGAATAGAAAATGGAATTTTGTTTCACGACGTTATTAATATTCAGAACAGGACAATTTGATCCGTAGTCAAAGGAATGCTCAAGGCTTCCATGAATTTATTTGCTGCGAAAAATATATTAACAATATTTGATAAGCGCGAATATTTTAATTTCGAGAGCTTTTGCCTATTTATACTTGGTATGCTGGACTTTTATCGGTTTTCATTTTAGTATCTTAAGTGTAATAATGTATAAGATTGTCGCGCGTTTCCCGGTAAAGTAGCAGGCGGTCATCCGTCATCATATTTTCTCTCCTTTGTGGCACAAGGCGACTAAAGAATTGGGCTGTTTCAAATTACTTACTAAGGCCTTTACTAATAAAACCTACATATTATACATTCTACGAAGTGCCTGTCCCACATTATCCACGTAAGTTCGAAAAATAAGTTGTGATATAATAAATGACTCATTTTTCATGCTTTCTGGACCCTGGTTGAGTTATCGCCGGAATTACAGATTATCACTTGGGTAATTAAGATTTAAAATTTTTATTGTTGTTTATGCGTTCCTATGCTCGTTATCCGATTGCGATTAAACTTTAATGAGTTAGTGCGTAGGTACATGCATGAACGTTGATAAAATGCCAAGAATTTTGAATAAACGAATAAAAAAAGAATTCTGAATAAATGATCTTATACGTAACCTCTCTTATCCTACGCACAAATAAATGTTTTATAGATATAGATAAATGTTCATCATTACTCCTCGAATCCAACATTTTTAGAAACCAATATTTTAGATATTCCGACCTAATAAAGGTCCGAAAGGGAGACAAGAACACAACATGAAGTATAATTTGCACTGTCACTAATTTTCTACATGTCGAGTTTAGAGTACGACATGTGACATGTGACAAGGGCGAAATGGCGACCCTGTCGCTGTCCTGTGGTCATTTCACATCCATTTAATTAGCACCGGAATCTTGTTTATTCCTTTGGATTAATTTGTCCTGTATACCTCGGGACACGTATCTTGGACCTAAATCGCGAGACGACCGAGGCCCTGACGCGCGCGGATTGTTTTTGTAATAATCTATGATCGGTAAATTTGAGCTCGTCTAGCGCAGTGGCACCCCGTGTTATCCTCAATTGCCCCTAGTAAAGACCCATGGTCCAACTAGTTGGATAGAGTAGTTGGACCACTGCCTCGCATTGCTCAAAGGATACCCAAGAAACGAGTACTTCGCGTATAGAGCACATTATGAGAATATTTTAGGCCCAAGGTATTTATCCCGAGCAATGCTTAAAGTTATTAATCTTTGACGACCGAAAACTACACAACATTCCTTTGTTATCGCTACGGTATATTACAAAAATACTCGGCTCGAAATAGAAACAAACAACATTGATCAACAAGTTGGGCCGACTCGACAGCCCCAATCGGCGGAGGCATGGAAATACGATCAAAAGGTCGAGAGTTCAAATCACACAGTTGACTAGTGGTGAACCCAGTAACTAGCACAGCACCATACTTAGTATAAAAAATACTTATAGCTATTAATTGTACAAATATTTTTATCTGAATATTATTTCGTATATTAGGATATTATTTAATGAAGTTTTGAAGCAGTTAGTTACTAATTGCTACAGAATTTACCTCTTGTAAATAGAAATCGGAATAACGTGAGTTTTTACACGAAAAGTAGGGCGTGAAAGCCCCGACCGTCCCTTTCTAGGGAGAATAAACTGCCAAATGAGCTACCTGCATAGCTGAAATTCTCATCCACATATGTAATATATATCGGCCACATAGGATTTTTAATTAAAAAATACCGTTAGATAATACGTAATTGAAGTTGTGACAAAATTATGACACTGAATTTTTCTATCGAATTTTGAAAAACATATAAAAATTAAAAGTACAATATATTTTCTAAACATAACAATAAAACTTACAAGTGTCGTGTTCAAATGGTGTTAGCGACGTGTTCTCACTATCCTATGGGTTCCATATAAACAAAACTAAAAAGACAACTTAACTGTGTAGGAAAAGAGATTAATAGGATGTTGATCTCCACAACTTAGAAGTGTGGGACACTTCAATGAACGGTCACACTAACTTATCGGACGGAAATGTCACTTGGTCGTAACTACGTCACGAGGGCCCGCGCAGATATCACTATAACACATTATTTGCACAATTACCAGCTGTGGCCAGTGCAGATATATGACAGTGATTCACAGAACTTGCGAAGACAATCGCTTTACAGGATGTTCGGGATATAATGTGATAGTAAAGACTACCATATCCGTATTGGTATGAAGTCATGGGCAAAATATGCCATTTAGATTGTGTGAAATTGAATCTTTGGTAAATACGCGATGTTTGCAAATGTCTTTAAACATTTTAAAGTTATGTCAATTATGGAAGATTACCAGCGGGTAAATACAGCTACGAACTACGAGTATTTATTCTTATCTAGCTTCACTGGAACTAATTTCTATCATATAGACACTTTCTATGAGATGCGTAAGACAATATAATAGGTCAAGTCCGTGAGAAAGTTACTAGGAATTACAATGATGGTTTACAACCTATATCAGTAAGTAAGATGCTCTAACTGTGGAGAAATGACAAAGTTAAAGATATTATAAGATAATACAGGACTAGATAAATCAAAAATAGGTCCAAAGTTAACTACTACAGTATAATCAGAACTAAACATTCAAAACAATAATCCTAGATTAGTCATGTACGAATTTCAATGCTTTTTAACACTGCATTTTAGGATTACTTGGTGGATCATGTAACATTAATATAATATTCATTTGGATATTGGATATTGTCATTTTTAGGATACTCCTTCGAAAGACGTGAAATGTGGAATATACAATAATAATTATCCATAGAGTTTCATGGGCATTGGTAATAGCAACAATTTCTTGGTTAAGGTAAAGGCGTGTTCCTCGCAAATATTATACCGAGGCATTCAATATCAAATCTCCCGGTTTTCATTTCCGCATAATCACATCGTAACACCATTCCGAGTGGGAACTCGAAAGATTTTCACACCAAAACGGTTTACCCCTGTATCTCAATATCCTTTGCAATTTGTCATATTATAGGCTGTATTTCTGCAAGCGAGAACAGAGTTTTGACCGGCAGTAACCTCTAACAATTGTGTGTAGAATATAGAATTGCAATATACATGATTATCTTGTATTCGTCGAGGTGTTGCTGTAACCGTAAAGTAGTAATTTAACAAGTTCCTTGATCTAAACACGTTTCCATATTTGTATTACCACTATGATACAAGTATTGTTTGAACTTGACAAAGAGATATTAACGATAATGTTATGTTTGTAAAACATTACGTACAGAATGGAGCATTACTGGTTACAGAGCTGACAAGGAATGATTACGTCAGAAGAAGTTTTAATTTTGCATCAGAGAATGGAAGAAATCGGTAGGCTGTCATAATATGAATAAGAAAGGTTCAAAGTTAGGAGCAGTTAGGCCCAAAAACATGTATGTTGTTTTGAGTGAAAGAGGACACGCAAAGTAAGGAGTGGCTGAAGAATTTTAAAAAGCTGACTGAAGAAAGTAAACTACTAAATACAACTAAATATATATAACGAACGGTTTGTTCCCTATAGATACACTTTTTGAAAACCCTCACACATCGGTAGACGACAATAATGTACGCAACTCTTATTACGTTAATGGTACCAGGAAATACACGTTTCTCGAATATTTTGGGGATTGAACTTTCTAACAATGTCCAGTCAGACAGAAAGAAAAAACAATCCTAAAAAGTCCCAGAGCGGGAAAATATACGTGGTCGAAATGCTATATCCTGCTGGTTGTATCAAAGGTTTTCCTTTTACTTTGACTTATATGCTTACGAGTAGGTTCACGCGGTCTTTTGTTTCTACCAGTTCAATAAATTCCCGAACGGTATGGACTATTTTCGAGGCACTATTTTTACAAACGATTATTATCCTTCAACGTGCTCTGTCATAATAAAACGGATTACAATAATATTGTTACCCCGATCAAGGACCATTCTCAATATTTACTTAATTTAATGGTTCTATTGACTCGTAAACCCTTTGCAAGCCTCGTATCGCGGTGCGGCGCCATGCTTGCCTGTTACAAAGGTGTGAACAGATATCGATGAATGTATGGTTCTGTTTCTAGGGTTACCAAGAGCTTATTGTGTTTCCATCTTTTATTGGCTATATTTTACGTTTGGCAATTTATCATTCAGAACACAACCATTTATTTTACCTCAAAATTGATGTTATCACCTACGACTGAAGACCATTACCTACTTATAATATTTTACTATGCCGCAATTTAAATATTGGGTTACTAGTGTTTTCTTATTAAGTTATTGTTTTATTTATTTATATAATTGTGTAATGTAAAATGTTCAGTCCGGATTGTCCGTATTCGGAATTCAACTTTCTGTTCCTGGAGGATCACAGACAACCCTGTTTACCGCCTAAGTATTATAGACACGCACTAGCGTGCTTGACTGCTTCGCTTGGTTAATATCATTTGGGGGATATTCCCCTAATATATTTGACGGGTAAAATCTATTAGCCGAAGTGACTCGACGGTATTGAGATCTCATTTCTAAAAATTTGTCAAATCTGTTACATTACAGATTTAAGACATTGTGATGATCTGATATTTAAGTTTCTTATAAAGACGGTTATTTTTACTATCTTTCCGTTCCTTGTTTTATTTTATGTGAATCATCTTTAGCTTTATCGCTAAAACAACTGGCATATAATGTGTTAGCTCTAATTTATACTAATAAATTAGTAGATATAATAAATATGAATAAGTGAGAATATGATATAAATAGTATTTATGTTAATAAACATTTAGCATAGCATTTACATATTATATTTCGACTTCACTCATTGTTTATTTACTTATATCATTTTTATATCATGTTTTTGAATACTGCCTAATCCAACTGTCACAGGGACCAGAAATGGCAGCATTTTTTAAAATTGTAATTTGAGCACAAGTCAACACGTGCCCTATGCAAATTTGGCCTTATTCATAATGAGTAAAAAGACGCGTAGCCATTCTACATCCCGTTACGTTTCACTTGGTAGTGGATGGTCCTTTAATTCAATAGACTGTGTCAGGCACTATTGTGACATTCAAATATGATTCCCGAAGGATAGCCACTCAACGCGGTACAAGTTAAAAGTGAAAGTCCTCATTGGGTATTTTTTTGAATCGAGCACTGCTATTGGTAGCTTTCGTATACTGTAAGCGCAGAAGTCACAAAAGCATAGATTAGGTAATACTGGGTGGCGCAAAAGTAAAGACCCTATTTGGTTCGGCTATAACATTTTTTCTAAATTAGAAAACTAGATTTAGGTTTTTTTAAATGTATATTTGTACCATTAAATTTCGTACCATTAGGATTTAAAGATGATGTCTTTTAAATGGTGACCTCCAGAGTTGATACACATTTGAGCCCTATTTATGACATTTTGCATAACTTGCCGTAACACTTCCTACGATATGTTCGTTATTTCTTGACGAATGTTTTCTTTTAGAGCTGCGAGAGTCTGTGGCTTGTTCACATACACCCGAGATTTCAAAAAACCCCAAAGAAAGAAGTCTGGACTGGTCAGATCGGGTGATCTTGCAGGCCAAGGCAAATCGCCAAAACGAGAGATAACTCGGCCTGGAAAAGCGTCCCTCACTAAGTCCATAGTGTCGCGCGCTGTGTGTGCCGTAGCGCCGTCTTGTTGAAACCAGATGTGCTCCAGCCCCAATTCGTCCAAACTGGGTATCAAAAACTCACGTAACATGGTTCTGTAGCGTTCTCCAGTGACAGTTATCGCATTGCCTCCAGCGTCTTCGAAAAAATAGGGTCCGATCACTCTGTCAACACAGATGCCACACCATACAGTAACTTTTAGTGGGTGTAGAGGTGTTTCTTGAATAATGCGCGGATTATCAGTGCCCCAGAACCGAGTATTCTGCTTATTGACATGCCCTGAGAGATGGAAATGCGCTTCGTCACTCATAACCAATTTTGAAGGAAAATCATCCTCTTCAAGGTTGAGGTTTATGACGCGCTGGCAGTAATCTAGACGAGCTCGGTGGTCAGCAGGCAGCAGCTGATGAGTCATTTGAGTTTTATACGGGAACATCTTTAAGTCTTTCACCAAAATACGCTGCAGGGTCCGTCTGGAAATGCCCAATTGCGTGGCACGTCGCCTCGTTGATGTTTCTGGACACTCTTCCACATCTTCGCGCACAGCATCGATATTTTCAGCTGAACGGCCTGTTCTTGGTCTCCCAGACTTAGGTCTATCCAATGTTGAGCCAGTTGCTTCAAGGCGTGTGGCAAAGCGTCGAATTGTGCGACCAATCGGTGCCGGACGGTGGGGAAATCGTCGACGAAATTCACGTTGTGTTCTTATCACTGATGAATTATTCCGTAAGAACATTGACACAATTATTCCACGTTCTTGGGGAGTAAAACGGTCCATGTTTATTTTCAGTGTATTTTACATTTGTTCACTACACAATTTTCAACAACAGAATGACAGAAAATGTCATATAAAAAAAATAAAGGTATTTTCTTTAGTGCCAGTACTTTTGCGCCACCCAGTATAATATTACTGTTAATCCATACTTTGTAATTTATATTAGGTATACATGCGAAAGTAACTCTGTCTGTTACGCTTTCACACTCAAACCACTGAACCGATTTTGATGTAATTTTGGTACAGGGGCAGATTAGACCTTGGGAAAGGACATACTACTACAAAGGACGATAGGCTATGTTTGGTCGTGATAACCGACATCTACGCAGCCGGATCCGCGGGCAATAGCTAGTCGAACATAAATTACATGACGGTCATCATAATACATGACATTTAAAAATATTGTTGCCATTACATTATATTATGTAGTATTTATGTCTGTCACAAAACTCCACAGAATTCAATATCCATGTTTCTTATAATTTTCATCACCACTATAAAATTAAACGATACAACTATTAAACAACCGCTTGTAACTTGAACTCTACGTAGGTGTCGGTAGGTGGCGCCGGGTGCTTGCACCCACAAAGTATTTGAGACAACTCGCTACTAAAGACCCATACGCAACTTCGTCGGAAAGGGGAACCCCATTCAAAACTTCTGATTTGATAGGACCATTCACAAACTATGCTCAACCCCAAAAGGGAAATGAAATAGAGTATTATTTTGATACTGTTGTATTTAGTTTATTGGATTACGTGCGAATATTTAGACAAGTATTCGGCACAGGATTCCAATAGAATAAGTTATGTAAGCAATAAGTATGTAATAATTATTGCCAGCAGGTAATCAATGATCTTATATTTAAAAAATCCTTGAGGTATAAAGCACTGATACTTCAAAACGGTATCGTTAAAGACTAGGTTAAAATTAAGCTCGCACAGTTTCGGTCGAACGCACGAGTGCTGTAGGACACACCTACAAAGTATGATATCTATGTCATACACTTTTGACATCGCGATAAGTAATATTGAGATAACAATATCTACCCCATTTTAATACATGATCCCTGTCAGTAATGGGGTAAAATTAATAATACCGGACTGCAATAACCCCCAGCAAAGTCAATACCTAATTGGTTTCATACGTCAATCACAAATTCTATTAAGAATTATCCAGCACAAACAGAGCAACAAGTATGTAACGTTTCCCAACACAGTATATCTAAACATTGCCACATTCGCTGAATGGAAAAGAAATAAAAGTAAAGCTGTGGGCGGACGGGTACGGGTAGAAAACCTAGGACCGCTTGTAAAAAGAATGTCGCAATCGCGAGTATCCAGGGTGTGTGGGAGTCTAATAAGCTCCGTTCACAAGGCCGGGACTGCCGGGAGCAAGTCTATTTACTCGATAATACCGTTGTAACTAAGTTACGTGATTTGGAAATTTATTGCCCCGCGTTCAATAGAAAATATTCTCGGAAAGAAATCAGTACGGTTGTTATGATTATGAAAGAGGTTATGTAGGCGTAACGTCAACTTTAGGGAATTTAATGGTTGTAGACTAACTTAAAAACAATTTTTAAGCTATTGTACGAAAGTGAATAGATATATAGAAGAATACCGATGCTTTACTCATTAATAATAATATAATGAATAATTCACATGTTTCTTTTAAATTGTTTTTGTTCCTGTGCCCATTTTCTAGATATTGTAACAGTGATTACTTCCATTTCAACTAGAAGCGGACGCTCCACGAACGATATATTTTATGACATGCGCGTAACTAAGATGGTCGCATAGAGCTCGTTTGTTAGAATTAGTTCTATAATCTAGACGTATAACTTTCCAACATGGGCGGCTGAAATCGTAGGTGTGTTAAAATACCACGTTCCGATTCCCAAATGAGGTCATGCCGAAAAATATTATCCTTGCGCCAGTTTACGAGTTGTATTTTCATTTTATTTCAACTCACGACATAGGTACCTATCCCAACTAGCTGGGGCTTGTTTATTGTCATGTTGGTTCATAATTTTTAGAAGCTTATTGATACTACCGCTACAGTAGAAGGAAATCTTCAGAAAATAATCAGGGATAGTGTATAGGTTACCGGTTTTAAACCTCGAATTTTTTTACTGAAGAGCAGAGTGCACTTCCACATTAGAACACTATTTAGTCTGAGTTCTGTTGCATGTACATAACATAGAAATAAATGCTAGCGGTGAATTCCCAAGTATTACTAGGTCTGATCTTCAAGTATTATTCTAATTTTAATGACAACATGCCAACAACCTACTCAAATAGGCTCCAAGAACGGGATAAGCACCAGTCATGTATCTGTTGACAAGTTGTCGGAGACAGACTGGATTGTGACGGCTCATTTTCTAAATCTGTAGTAAGCATAGGAGCCGCTGTGGGCGTTTCGCACTTCTTTTTGGCTGACAAGAATACTTGGGAGTAGGCGTCAAGAAAATAGCTATCGTCTAGCTGGGGCGTTGACCATTAAACGAGCGAATTTGTAGGGTGATGACGTTGTGTTTTTGAAAGTACGTGCGAATTAGGGTAGGGGATGAGCTCGGCAAAGGCTATTTGAAATTTTAAAGCTGAGTCTTATCTTGAGAGGTTTAATATAATTCGTGTTATTTGTTTTTAAAAGAATCACTATGGTAGGTAATGAAATTAAATTCCTCCCTTGCCTAAATGGCTTGGCAGTTACGTTCAATCACTCTCATTAGTAGAGTTTGATGAGGCTAAAATATTATTGAATTAGGATCTATTTACTTTCCACAGAAAGGACTAGTGGAGCGAATCCCAGGCTGCAGACTACCTAAATAGTTGGTGCTTGGACTTCAATGTGCAGGCTTTAGTAGCAGCTAGAATTGGCGCTCGGATGAAGAATATACTGGTAAACATAAAGCACTCAATTTCCTACAAACGTTTATTAGGTCGTATTTATTAGCTTAATAATTGCTCAAACAATGAATACTGAACAGGCCAATTAGTAATCACGACACGTTTTGTAATAAATGTTTAGCAGTATCGCTTTTGGCTTCAAACTCCTGGTAAAATTCGGTATTTTAGGGATTATAAACAATATGGCTCGTAGTTAAGGGTGAAAGTTCCATGAAAAAGGGAAAATGAAAGCAAAACTTCGTATTCGTTTTGGACAAACAATGGACTGATGGACGATGGGTATTGGAATAAGGTGTGTTCACACGGATGCCAGCAAGCGTGACCAAGCGTCTCGGTCCCTTGAGAACTAAGTATTTACATCAATCAGTATGTGCGTAAAGCTATGAACGTCAAAATTATCAAGGGCTCGAGATCGCTCGTATACGTTTCAATTCCCATAATATATGAATATTTTTAACCTTTCTGTTTGTTTGTGATTTTATTATTACTGCTGTCTGAATCAAAACAAGTAAGATTAAAATCTTACAGACATTTTTGTGTTTTAAGTTTAAGGTACAATGGGTTTGATTTGTTACTGTAGGAAAAAAATCTTAACTAAAGAAGAGCAAAAATAAATTTTGTATAATTAGCCATATATGACATGTCACAATTAAATTGTCTTGATATTAAAATAACAGGCTGGTCATAGGCCAGTGGTGGAAAGGGTTTTGCTATATGTGGCGTATTTTCAGTTTCTCCTGAAATAGATAAAGCGCACGCTATGTATGTTTAACACCTTAGTTGATAAAGGTAATAGGTATCTGGGGGCACCGCAGTGCTCCCGCCAAGTCGAGCATAATAATATGTATAGATAGGTACACCTAGCCTAGATAAAAAATAGGTCTAGAGATGGTCGAGAAATTCTTTAGCACACAATTCTTTACAGCAGATGAGAAGTCGAAACATCGATCATATCGGTGGAGAACTAAATAAAAATATTTATAGCAAGGACAAAAGCAGCGACATCGATTCTAGGTGAACACTCAAGCGATAACACTTCTATTGTGCTTCTATTCTTATTGTAAGTTCTGTGATCGACGCAGTCTGCAAACGCACGGTCAATTAAACTGAAATTATACATGCACTATGAGTTCCCTACCATTTGCGTGCACGTATTCAAAACTCCGTAAGATAGTAAACACAATGTAACTACTACATAATTAGAAGGTAATTGTTTTGTACTGTGAGTACTTTATACCTGCAAAGCAAATGAACAAATAGCGTTGTTAGTTCTGTTTTTTTTATAAGCTTTTATTTTTTGTCCTTTAGTCTAAAGATGTTATGGCCAGTAACCAGGAAGGCAGTGAGGCAGTGAATATTATTGAAGTGATTGCAAGCAAAGGTGAACGGAAAAGTCGACCATGTTGCGCCGATTCCAAATAAATATGGTACAAGGGTCGCAAAGAAAGATGATGATTTGTAGTGGACCACTTCCTGCAAAGGCTATTTCTGTGGAAATCCATTTCTGGATTTAACCACTTCTCTAATTGATGAACGACTGCAAGAAGTACAAAAACCGAACGAAACCTCGATATAGTGTCGTCCAACTCGCATAACATTCAAAACGAATTTTTTTTTTTTTTTTTAAAGAATTATTAGCAACCGAAATTACTAATATTCCCATTAACCCCTCCAACTAAGCTAAATTGCTTGTGCTAGGAGTGGGTTCACGTCGGTAGTGTAATCGTCGGTAATGCATTAGCGCGTGTACACGATGTTCTAGATCAAATCAACGAACATATAATTATAGTTCTACAATAGTTACGATAATAGCTTTATTCAGTAAACAGGACGATTATTTAACAATGTATTACGTTACGTACCTACCAACTTGATATAACCTACACACCAACAGTTACTGCACCAGGCTGTTGTTTCATGTTGGAGCGGAACAAATTACCCTAAGCGATTAGGAACACTCGTACCTACTAATTGTGAATCACTGAACATTGCAAACTTGCGATGAACATGATGGAATAGCCATATATCCCTTTAATGGTTCTTAAGGTGTTCGCTTTTGGATAAGAAATAAGCAACATTTTATTTTAAACCAAACATTGGACAATGTTTGGCTTAAAATAAACAATGATAAAATGGACAATGATTTAAATAGGCATGAATCTTCCCCATCATTTTTTTGGGGTTCTCTATTTTTATTCCTACAATTTTATGTCATAATTTAACATTGCATAATGTTACTTGTCCTAACATTATTTACGCATAATACTCATTAAATTTGCCATAACTTTTGAATCATAATTTTTTTAATCCTATTTACTATAAGCATTACTGTCCCAAAGCATAAGTTTACTTAAGCATAACGACGCGTAACCATAACTATTTTAAGCCAGAATGTTCATTTGACTAAATAAAGTTCTACATGGTTATAAAAAAAAATAACCACGAAGGCCTAATGCGGGATTAGCCTTCTAAACTAATCTATCCAAGTCGGAATCAGGAGCTTTCTCAATAAATCTGCCAAATAACTATTAGAGAAATAAACAATATGCTTTACAACTTTATGCATATCAAAGTTATGAATAAAAACATTAGGATAAACAATATTTATGCTTAATAACATATTATGCTAAAAACCAATTATGGCACACTATTATTATGACAAAGAAAATTATGCCTAACTTGTTATGACAATTTAAATTAGGACAAAAACCATTATGAGAAAAAATGAAATCCCTTTTTTTGGTACTAATAAGCTCACGTTTGACCATTATGTATCTCATCCACAAAACTGTCAGTTATATAATGTCATCTGATGATAGGTGATGCGTGTAGTCGATGCAACATGCTTGCCTATGTGCAACTTGTTCACTCTAGGAATGGGACACTCACACTCCCAGTTTTCAGGAAAATTAAAGGCTCAGGGAAGCAGTTCCAGTACTTAGTAGTACGCATAAGAAACAACGTTTCATGGGTAAAGTATAGGCGGAATATCCATGATGCAACGATGGCGTGTTGCAATACGTCGGTGGGTTCGTTCGATAACAGAAGGGGGATTGGAGGAATTAGGTTCTGCAATTCTAGAGCACACTCACACTCATGGGTTTGCAACTATGCGTCGATGTTCTAGACTCTGAAGCCTAGTCTCAACTAGCGTTTCGTTGTTGACGAGCTGCTTGACCCGTTTGCCAATCGACTCCAGTACTTCGAGCTGCTATTTAGCTGAGCCGTCACGAAAACCATCAGGAAAATTTATCACCACAGGGAGAAGTTATTTTGCGTTCGAACTTTTATAGAGCAAAATTATTTCCCGAGCGTATCAGATTTGAGTAGGGAATATAGTCGCCTTAGTAGGTATAAAGTCTAGGATTAACATTGTATGCGGGTGTAATAAAGAAGAGAAGGTATCCTGTTAGTAATTTTACACGAACAGTAGGTACCTTGCTTTTAAGTAGTCATAAAATTTAATTATACTGCCTTTAATTTACGTTTATAGTGGTCCACTGACGAGAATTAATCGTAAAATATGTTGCAGAATTAATTACTCCTGGGTATGTATTTATGTAGATGTAGAATGTTAATGAAAACCTGGCCCTTTAGTGTAGGCATAGGGTATAGCGTTAACCAATTAGCTTAGTCGTAGTTTCCCCTGACCAAACAACAAATTTGAATGTACAAAAGCGTTGCGTATTAAACATTCGAAAAAAATGTATCAAGTAATCGCAAAAAGCCAGGGAAGATAAAAAAAGACAATTACGTCGGTTCTCGAACGAAATGGCTTCGCTAACACAGACCCCGTACGTTATTAAAAAAAAAGACGAAAATATTAGCGTTTGCACGTGTGGCATCTCTATTGATAAGCTCGAAACGAAAGTGTAGCAGTTATTAATATAGAATTTCATATACGAGATCTAACATTTTAATTAAATTCTGTATAACATCCACCCAATACCTCACCGCCTTGTGAACCGGCAGACATTATACATAGACTTGCGTCTTCTTCGTTGTCTCGGTTACGTTATTTACAGGCTTTACCCAGGACACGTGAGCTCGCAAGATGAGGCGGCATCTCCACGAGAGGGCGGGCGGGGAGGGAGAAACATGCCTTTACCTAATGTGGAAGACAATGCGACTTTCAAGGACCATATCAATGTTATTTCGGGAGCTTGTGGAGCGACGAGCTACCTTAACCTTACCTAACCAGTATCTCGATAAAAACTAGTTCAGAATTAAGATTCGAAGTTTCAATACGACATATTATATTCTTGTTCGTACTCTTTGTTCGCTGGGGGCAATTTTAGGAGCTACTGAACCGTACTAAGGTTCTTAACGGGTGAGTGGGCAGATTAAATATTGGGACACGTCCGGTCAAAGGAAACAAACACGTCCAAAATGATTTCTTCGAAACCTTCTAACTTCTGAGTTGCGTCTGCGTATAGCCTTAATCCTAGTGCCATTGAATACCTACCTTAAATTAGATAAATTATGTTGAAACTGTGACGTAGCCAGCTAGGCTTAACACGTAAAATATAAATAAGATTATCATGACATCCTGTATAGTTCATATCTACACGTTATAGAGTTATAGTGCTAGTAAGTTACCGCACCCATAAACTTATTATATTGATATCTGGATGATATGATTGAAGGGGGATTTTATAAGCCTTATTGCTTTCCATCAGGTTGATTGATATTTGGAAAGCTTAACGACACCTCAAATAGAGATGTGAAAGTACTTCATTGACCTGAAACTATTTTTATCTTCTTATTATATTAAAATCAATTGCTGTCTTCTTCTTATGTATAAAAATCAATTGCTGTTCGTTAATCTCGCTAAAACTCGAGAACGGCTGGACCAATTTGGCTATTTTTAGTATTGAAATATTTGTGGATGTCCAGGGAAGGTTTAAACGGGCTAAAAAATATGGCGGTACAAAGTTCGCCGGCTCAGCTAGTCTATACATAATTATATTATTTTTGCCGGTAAGGTAAGCCTTTGCAGACAGTGATGGACACGAACTGGTTTAGATCCTTTAGTCGCATTATGCCCAATTCGCAAAATGTCCAGCGGGCTCAAATTGTCCAATTCTCACAACGTCCAATTCTCACAACGTCCAATTTGCAAATTGTCCAATTCTCACAACGTCCAATTCGCAAATTGTCCAATTCTCACAACGTCCAATTCTCACAATGTCCTATTCGCAATTGGTCCAGTTCGTAAAATCATTTGATTTCGCATTTGACTAAATAAAGTTCTGCATGGTTATAAAAAAAATTACCACGAGGGCTTCTAACCTAATCTATCCAAGTCGGAATGAGCATGAATGAAATTCGCAAGAATGAACATTCGTATTTACGTCTTTCGAATAAATAACTGTCGTGATTTAAAATAGGTACTCGGAGTTTTGTTTCTTAGGAATTATAATATTCGGTAATAACTACGGCAAATTAATATTTTCCATAGTCCGGTTGACCAGACATCTTAACCGTTCTGCGGGTAATAGATCGTATGTATGTATGTGAAAATCGGAATATTGAAATTCGGAACTAAATATTTCGGAATAGTTGGGTATTCCCCTGTTAACTAAACGGCCTGAATGATATTCAGCCAATTCAGCAAATGGATTCGATAGATGACGTTCAATTACTTGCCTAGCCATTTAATGAAACAGCTAGGCAAATTACTTATTTCTGCACGGCTGTAAAAAAATAACCACGAAGGCTAAAGCGGGCATTAGCCTTCTAACCTAATCTATACATGTCGGATTGCGCTAGCCTTTATCTCAGAAGGTTGTCAAAAACGCTTCTCGTAATCAAGGAGGATCCCTAATTACGAACTGGACCAATTGCGAATTGGACCAATTGCTAACTGGACCAATTGCGAACTGGACCAATTGCGAACTGGACCAACTGCGAACTGGACCAATTGCGAACTGGACCAACTGCGAACTGGACCAATTGCGAACTGGACCTATTGAGAATTGGACAGTTGGACCTTTTGCGAATTGGACATAATGCGACTAAAGGGTTTAGATTTTCGCGCGACAGAATTATGTAAACCCATATGCATATTAATATTATGAATGCGAAAGTAATTGTCTATCTGTTGCGTACGCTTTCACGCCTAAACCACTGAACCGATTTTGATAAATTTGGTACAGAGATAGATTAGACCTTGAGAAAGGACATGGAACTATGTTTGATTGCGAGCCGCGGTCATTAGCTAGTTGTACATAAAGACATAAGTTCTGTTGTTTATGTATTGTGCTGAGATATAGTTCCAGAAAACAACGATATTCTCTTGATTAAACCATTTTCGATGACAAAACAGACAATTTCACGACAGAACTAAAATCTGTAATGACTTTATGGATCATGAGGTGCATAACAGCCAAATGTTGCACAACAAAATTTCAGAGGAACACGCATCCTAACATTCGAGGAGAGTTAGAAATGTTAAAAAGGCCCCTGAGGCAGTGCGGTTAAGTGATGTTATCAAAAACCGGTCTATAGATGGGTGAACGATTGTAAGTTACGCGCCTGATCACAGTACACAGTACGTCATCTGCCACCGCACTATACCTACCTGAACAAAAATTGTTCAGCTTTATACATGTACTATCGTAATTAAAAGTGCATTAGCACCGTAATGTTTATAATGGCTTGTCCGTTTAAACGCGTATCTATGTGTATGTAATGTTTAACGCATACATTTATACGTCACACAGTATCGATATGAGAAAATATAAATGTGTGTGATGCGAAACAAAGAAAACGTTATGCTCGCCTTTTCATACTATTATGTTCGAAGCATGCATCTATATAAAGTAATGCAAAAATTCGTGATTCTACGTAAGGCAGTGCGTAGCCTGGTTGGTAACAAGGCTGCTATGGATAGTGTTGAAATCGAATGTCGTGGGTTCGGATCTTAGTTTTCCCACTTTTTGTTGTTTTGTTTTCATGAAATTTTAGGAACAAGTTAACAGAATTAGAAATAATTATTTACAAATAGAAAAATATTATACTTAATTTACAATAGATTATAAATAAAACAATAGTTTAAAAAAAAAGTTTATTAAAAGAATTATCCAATGTTAATTTGTGGTTATAATAATTTCATCCAAAAAATATACTTTTATAATAAAATTAATATTGCATATTGAGGTTATAGCTTAATTATTCATTTTCTCGAAAGTTTTTTTTCGGAAAAGAGGATTGAAACTTAACCTCAACCATACAGTCTTATACTAATTACAGGCCAGCACGTCCCTTGATAGGCTCAGTAGTCTCAATAGGCTCAACTGAAATTAAATAACAAAAATATTTAAACAAGGGTTCAAATCAGGGGATCGTGCTGGCCAAGGAAATTCAGTGGCGAGGAGTACTCATAACACGATTCCTGCCGGCTTGCTCTGCAAAGGGAAGTCATGGTAGAGATGCTTAAGTTTAATGCATTATTACATGTATTACACCTAAAATTCAGTACCTATCTAAAATTTGAGAGAATTTCATACAAAATTGCCATGGTTGTTCTTTGGGATTTGCCACCGGCTTCCCTTTTGAACATTTTCACCCTTCGCTACAGCAAGGAATAAATTTACGTTCACTAAACCATTCGCGAAGTATGGTGGCTCGATGGATGGGAGAATTATCGTGCACAAAACTTATATAATTTTTTTATACCACTTAGGTGGGAGACAAGCACACGGCCCACCTGATAGAAAGTGATTACCGTGGCCTTTGGACGTATACAATACCAGGGGCGTCACACTCATGCTGCCGACCCTGAAGAAACCTTCTAATGCCCTTAAACCTTCATTTATATCTGGATAGACATTTCGCACTGTGGGCAACATTATATCTTCTAACACTTTCACATAATTTGCACTATTTGCACGCGTAGATATTGGGTCTAATTCACCCGGCCCTTGCGCTCTAATCTACCCCCACATAATTTTACACTTAGATTCAGTGTTCAGTACTATGGTGTTTTCACACCACCGTGTTTTATCCTTATGCCATAAATGTAATCTTCCTTTTTGAGATGATTTAAACGTTTTTTCATCAGAAAATATTGTTGATTCCCAGTTAAAGTAAATACTCTTCGTTATTCGTTTCATATTCTGCTACCATGTAACGCCGCTTCAGCAGGTCTTCCATTTCTCCTCCAACTCTGCAACTCTTCTTCCTCAAATTGTTTCACGCAACGACTCCCAGTATTTCTCTAAAAAAACAACAACCGTATTACACAATTGCAACCAATGAACAAAATTGCACTACAACAATATTAATTAATTAATTAACTTACAGAGAAGCCCGTCTCATTAGAAATTTGAGATATATTCAGACCATTCGAATATGGCCACAATATTAGCTTTTGCTTCAATACTTATATTTGACATATTGATTTATTAAAAAAGAAATGTAATCGCTCGAACAGTAATTAACACAAACAGTCGTAACCATAGATGATATAATATATAAATAGGGTAGTCGTAACTGACTTCACCAACCAACAACTTCACTCATAGCCAATGAATCCATTTTATTTCAAATGCACCCTCAAATAATTATTTTCTCGCTAAGTTTAAAATTCTACCTAAGAAACATTTTTATATTCGTATCAACATTTATAATATCATAACTTTTAAATATAAAACACAAAAAGTTATATTAGTTCCGGTAGGTTCGAACCATCACCGACAGGTTTCATACTATTCGTCAAGCCGCACGCTAAACGACTCAGCTACGGGGCGGCTTACGTATGATATTGAAATTACCAATATCAATCAACGAGTGAACAATATTAATGTGTGTGTATGTGTGTGTGTGAATTATCTTCAAAGATTAAGGTCATAACTTCAAAAGTTTAGTAAGAGTACTGTACGACTAGTGTTGTGTATGTGTGTGTGAATTGTCTCCAAAGAATAAGGTCATAAGTACGATTAATGTTGACGCGCAATAGTTGCGTCAGATTGGTACTGCACTTATGATCGCGATAGTACAGGCAAAAAGGATCATCCACATATGGCAGCCAAATGAACAAACATTTGACAGCAGAAGTGGCAGAAGCCTCTGTTCCTTTCTGTCATTCTGGTATTGTCCATGTCTATATTTGTCAAATAGGCGTATAAGGTCAATATTTTGTTAAATATGTAATACTGTCCACACGTGGAAAATGTTTACCAAATAAATATCAAATACGCAAATACAAATTGCCATGCATTTCCGCATAAGTCCGAAACTTCTTTATAAATACTTTTCATTTTATTCTGAAGCTGTTACTAAGTTTCCGTAAACTACTCGCTAGCGAGTTAAGCATCAGAATGAGGATTAACGTTGTTTGTGAGCTCACCGTGGCTTGCGTTGAACACTCTTTATTGGGGATCGATCGGCTTAAGGTCTCACGTTTCAATGGCATTACACTGCTTTGTCCCTTTAATTGATAGCAAACGATGTTAAACAGCTCTTAGTTTCTTATTTATCAATGGAATATACTCTATTAGAAACCGACCGATAGAAATTAGTATAAAATGAAGTGGTCGAGTCATGCTACTCAAAACTTGAATGGGCCGGCTTTATCGGAGATGTTGCTTACAATTTATGAATAAGCAGCAGAATTCTGTATTTTATTAATGACTTATTTGTATAGTATTTACTAGACAAGTTGTTTAGAACAAAAGTTGTGTAGCGGTTCAGGGGTAGGGAACTCATGTCTCACTTTTGATTAGCTCTGTACTTAGAATAATCTTCTCGCCTCTTGAGCTCAGAATAAATAATAGTACCTTGAGTCTTTTTTCGACTAATAAAATAAGTCGTTTTGATCACGTGATGTTTTTTTCTACTATTCCATTGGTCGATTACGAGTTATAATTACGGGATTTTTTTTAAAGGGGTTGCTTCATTAAATATATGTTTTTATAAACACACACATTCTAGTTCATTTGTAGAGCGATCTAGTTTTGAAATTTTAGAGCCTCTTGTGCCTATTTAGTCATTTCAGTTACGTATAATATCAACACACGCAATGTGATCTAGAATTCTAGACAATAATTCTAGACAATTTTCAGATTAATGACGCACCTACAAGTGCATTGCGAAGTATATACCACTAAACTCAATTTATTCTAGAACACATCCAATTATTTACGGAATATAAACCGCTTCAAGACAAAATACTTATAAACACGAATAATAAACTGAAATGTTACAACTTACAGCGACGTCACCCCCCTTGTACAATGACATAAATATCATTTCCGTCAGTTGATTTATGAAACTTTTTTGGTCACAAATAAAACATTTGTTTTTATTTCTGGGAAGATTAATTTGGTAAAGGTTTGTTTTTTTAAGTCCTGCAAAGGAGAATAGTTCGTGGAGGTAGGGTTGTGGTGGATTCTATAATTAATTTAAGGGAGGTTTAGGGTTAAACCAACATTATCATGGACTTTTGTTAATTTTAGAAATACATATCACATAATCTGTATAGTATAGGTAGACCACAAAATTATACTGGAACAAATACAAAATTGATATCAATTAATTCTTTATTCATGTTTACTTCAGTTGAACGCTTTCATAAATCACTGGATTCATCAGTCCCCTTAATTAATACGTTCGTGACTGATTTGTGAACCAATAACAGTACCTACTTATTCTTTTAATAATATGCTTGCCGCAGTTCTGATGCATGATACATATATATCACGATTTTGGCGATACAGCTTCTCAAAGATAAACATGCTTATTTAACTCGCATACGCTCACGCCTATTTCCTTCCGTGGTAGGCAGAGACAACTACCCGCTGGTTCACCCTTGTTTGACCAAAAAACGTATGACAAAAAATAATTTGACAAACAACGTTTGAAAAACTAATCATTTGACAAACTTTCATTTCGCCGCGGTAGCCTAGTGGTATGGGTAATGGACTGCTGAGACGATGTCTCGGGTTCGATCCCAGGTTTTACCATGGCACACACCAATGACTTTTCGATGCTTTTCGAAGTTATGTGTGTATATATCGCAGGTTTATAAGTGCCCGGTTAATGGCAATAGGCTCGCCACCTATTACATTGGGACCTAAACATAAACGGCGAAATGTGGGTGCTAGCACCACTGCCTACCCCTTCGGGGATATAGGCGTGAGTTTATGTTATGTTATGTTTCATTTCGCAAACATATTACTTTAAAAATAATCATTTGACATAATACACGTTTCGCAAATGTATTACTTAGAAAACATTTCGATTGCTAAAATTTTATTTTAAAAATGTTCATTTGACTAAATAAAGTTCTACATGATTATAAAAAAAAATAACCTAATCTATCCAAGTCGGAATGAGCAGTTTTCTTAATAATCTATCACTAACTGTCTGTTTGTCAACTAACATGTTTTTAAAATAATCAATTTGTAAAATGATGTTTTATATAATGATTTTTTTTCCAATAAATATTTATTGTCTAATGAGTAGTTTATTAAACAATAGTTTGTCAAATGATACATTTATCAAGTATAATTTTGTCAAACGTTGTTTGTCAAATGAAAATTTGTCATTCGTTTTTTGTCAAATAAATAGGACACCCTACCCGCTACTCTACTTGATTCTATCCTTCCTTACATTCCTACTTCACGAGCTTCCTCTCTTATTTAACAGTTATACATAGTTATGACTGTTGAGTATACATAAATAATTCATCGATCATAATAATTTCTTTGCGTTAATACGCAACCGTGTCAATTCACGCACCAAGGAATTCTAGGCCTTATTTGTTCATATCTAAAACATTAAGACGGAATTGTTTAAATAAAAGACATATATCTAATTGTTTGCGCTGATCCGATTTTTATTATTTTTCTGTATTTCCTGGTCAGGAATTAATTTGAAATTTAAAGTAATTAAAGTAGGTATACCTAACGAATGCAATTACTTGTGTATGTAACCGTGTGTGAAAAAGATTAATTACCTACATACATATTATGTAATGTCGCTAAATTATTGTTTAATTCTCCAGATGTTTGTCACTCTTTCATGAAATAACAGATAATTTTTAGTCTGGACTAACAATCCTGTGGGTCGTGGGACTCGTGGGAATGGAACTAATATTTTACGCGGGCAGAGTCACGCGTAGCTGTTTAGTCAAATAGATCAGTTAAAACGTTTGACGTGTTTCGACGACTTGTACACATTATACAAGGGGTAGGCAAAGGATATTAACACCCACATTTCGCCAACTTGATTTTCGGTCCCACGTAATACGCGGCGAGCCTATTGCCGTCTAGCGGGCACTTTGTCATGGGCTGTATGTTTACTGTCGGATGGAGAACAGCCCTGTCCCTTAGTCGCCTTTTACTACAACCACAGGAAAAGATAGGGTGGCCCTATTCTACTCCACCGGGAACCAACACGTCTAGATTTCAATCAATCAATCAGCCTATCGCAGTCCGCTGATTAAAGGTCCAACCCCACCAAACGGACGGCATCGGAACGGATTTTACAATCTTTAAACAAAATAAATCTTATATCACAGCATTTAAAGTTTATATTACCAAGTCACGCATGACAGCTTGACGTGCGTCATGCCGCCGCACGTCGCTGTCAAGCTGTTGTGCGTGACTTGGTAATATAAACTTCAAACACTGTGATAATAAGATTTAATTTTGTTTAAAGATTGTAAAATCCGGGCCGATGCCGTCCGTTTGGTGGGGTTGGACCTTTATCGCGAAGCGCCTCGTCGAGCACCTCTCTAGAGAAGGGCCGGATCTGGCGGATGCCCAATATGGCTTCCGCCGAGGGCGTTCCACCGTGGATGCAATCATGCGCGTGAGGACTCTGGCGGAGGATGCGGTCGCTCGGGGCGAGGTGATGTTGGCGGTGTCTTTAGACATCTCCAACGCGTTCAACACCTTGCCCTGGAGTTGCATTATGGAGGCGCTCGTGTACCATGATGTGCCTCCCTACCTCCGCCGCATAGTCGGGGCGTACCTGACGGAGAGAGCTGTCATCTACCCAGGTGCGACCGGTGTCGGTCGGCGAGAGATGTCGTGCGGTGTTCCGCAGGGATCGGTCCTGGGGCCGCTCCTGTGGAACATCGGATACGACTGGGTGCTTCGCGGTGAGCTCGTGGATGGTGCCGCCGTGGCGTGTTATGCGGACGACACGCTAGTAATGGCGAGCGGGGCTACACATCGCGAAGCAACCCTGAAGGCCACGACCGCGGTTGCCCAAGTCGTGGAACGGATCCGGCGGTTGGGTCTCGAGGTGTCTCCGCAGAAAACCAAGGCCATGTTCTTTCATGGACCTCGGCGCGGACCACCAGCGGGATCCAGCATCACAGTGGGAGGCACTCTCATCGGCATCAAGCCCCAGATGAAATATCTGGGGCTCGTGCTCGACGGTCGATGGGACTTCGGGGAGCATTTCCGAAGCCTGGTCCCCAAATTGGTGCTCACAGCTAACGCTTTGACGCGTCTGCTGCCCAATTTGAGGGGCCCGGAGGACTCCTGCAGGAGACTCTACGCGGGTATCGTGCGGTCCATGGCACTATATGGGTGCCCCGTATGGGCGGACAACCTGAGAGCCAAGTACGTGGACCTGCTGCGTAAACCGCAGCGGAAAATGGCCATCAGGACCATCAGGGGGTACCGCACGATATCCTTTGAAGCGGCGAGTCTCCTCGCCGGATCGCTACCGTGGATCCTGGAAGCGAGATCCCTTTCGGCGCTATACCGCTTCCGAAAGGCGGCGCGGGAGCGGGGACACGATCCTGAGCCTGAAGAAATTCGGGCCGTGAGATCCCGGCTCCACAGGGACATGGTGGCGGAGTGGGAGCTACAACTTGGGCAACCACGCGCAGGGCACGCCGTAGTAGCGGCGGTAAGACCCATCATGGGGGAGTGGCTAGAGAGGCCACACGGCGGCCTCTCGTTCTGGCTGACGCAGATCATCACCAATCATGGGTGTTTTGGGCGGTATCTGCATCGGACCGCGAAGAAAGAGCCAACGTCCGAGTGCCATCACTGCGACGCGAGCGAGGACTCGGCGCTGCACACGCTCACCGAGTGTCCGGCGTGGGAGACGCCGAGACGGGAGCTGGTGGCGACCCTAGGAGTGAGAGTTCTCACGCTCGCCACTTTGCTCGCAGCGATGGTTCGCTGCGCAGATTCGTGGGCCGCCGGCGACTCCTTCTGCGAGCAAGTAATGCTCGTGAAGGAGGCGGCGGAGCGGGAGCGTGAGGAGCGAAGGAGAATCGCAAACCGCGCGGCCCGCAACGAGCAGCGGCAACTCGGGCGTCGGAGGTCGCAGAATGACCTCCGTCCCCCATGAGCGCGGGCCTGGGGGTGACGGGTAGAGCCGCCTGTCACCCTAGCAGAAGCAGGCCGCGGCGGCGGCACGCATTGCGTGCCTCCCCATACCCGGGGGCGGGTTGGGGACTCTGTGGTCCCCTCACCGGAAGAGGGCCAGATCGAGAGATATGGTCCTGGGTCGGCCGGGGTGCGAGGGATATGGCTACGACAATCTCACCTCCGGCAACTGACGGCCCACAGACGGCGTGCGTTTTAGTCGGTTCGAGTCCGACATAACCTCCTCCTCCGGCTACGGTGGGGGAGGTATCCGTGGGGATTTTGCGCACAATAAAAAAAAAAAAAAAAAAAGGGTTGGACCTTTATCCTTGCATAAATGCTTGTTTCATCTAACAAGGCACACACGAATGGATTGACAACCGGACAAATGGATAACTAGCAATGCAATAAGCATTGAGGATTGTTTTATCACCATATATTATCATTATACTTAACCCTTTGCGAGTGTCACACAGAAGCTATCAAATTAAAGGAGGAAGGATACACCATGGTGTACAAGTTCGGACTCGGTTCAGATGAATTCCGCCTGTACGGGCACAATGATTGGCAGCCTAACAAGATGTGCTCGTAAACTGTCCCATATTATACTGTATGTGTACACGTATACCTATATTTTCGTGGCTTTATAAGGAAATTATCATGGAATGGATTGAAGAGGAAGAGGACAGAAGTGAAGTTGATCACGAAATAAAAATTTCTTCAGAAAATGCTCTTCCGGAACTAATTGATCAATCCTTAATGAACATTGTATAGAAAGAGAACTTTATAAGTGTGGGCAATCAACAAGTATGATGGGGTGCTGACGTTATCATCACAATTTTAGCCCCGGTTGAATCCAAAACTTGCTTCGCTCAATCTTAATTCTGGTTTATTTTGGATTTTACGGGAGCGTCTAAGTCTGACCTCCCAATCCCGATAGACAACAAACCTAATGAATCTGAAGGTAAAATAAAATTACATTCACTGCAGAACAATTCGTAATCAAAGATTGACAGTGAGTGCCAGATCATTTAATTCAACTGTTGTATAAACAAAATATACCTTAGCACATACCGTTTTCACATCCATCGCGATAAACTGGTCCATTTCCCTTCGTCAGCCTGGCTGTACGGCACATAGCTGCACTTCGTCGGACGTGTCGTCAAATGAACACGGTTATATCCTCAACTGAAGGGCTATGCACTCCGTATGCTCTATTTGCTTGACGATATATTGAGGGATTTATTTGCCAACCTTTTGATGGTTAGCAATACTTTTCTTGAAATATTTGGAGAAAAAATTATAAACAACGTCACACAAGAGACTTACAAAGAAAACTGACGGGACGGGTGATCGTCTTTTTGATTTATAAATGGAACGTTTCAATGTATTCAAAAGTCAAAGAGACGCATTTTGAATATAACCTCTTTTCTTTATAAAGGCTGTCAAAATTATTCGAAATTTTTTTCTTATACTAGCCATAACTAAGCGGTTTCCCTTGTGTACGACGACGTCCAAAATAGTTTTCTTGTCGTTGTAAAATGAAATTTACGCGAATTTTCATTGGTTCAACCTTAGAGTATACATTGCTATAGAGCGCGCCTTACAAGTATGAACTGCTATCACGGGTATGAACAATACCGAGGCTCCTGGCTCAACCTCAATCAGTAGCAAAACAATACCCATCAAAATGATTTCGCAAATAATATTTAATTCGATAAGTTAAATCAAAATTTTATACAACATCGTATATTTGTAGTAATAATGACGCAAAAATAACGCAAAATGACGCCATTTTTTTGTATTTTGGCTTTAATTTTATCCATGCAAATCAAATCGAACAAAAAACTTCATAACAACAAACTACATTAATAAGTGCATCTATTGATATTTTCCGTAATGCATGAAACGTCACTATAGGTGCGCTATACCATCGCAAAGTATCTGCTAACACTCGGCGCCAAAGACCTGAGTGGTAGGCGCGCTCTATATAATGATGTATACTCTAAGGGTTCAACAGTCTATTGCGATGTAGTACTGCCAACATCGCGTAGTATTGTCGTTTTTATCCAATCAAAAAATAAATAACTATGAACTGGCTTGCGATGCGATGGCAAGAGAGATAATAGAGTAGAAATTAATAACTGAACTATTAAAATAAGTGATTACAGTTGGCTACAAACAATAAACGCCTGGGGACGAGCTAGTCGCACGACATAATTACAGCCCCCGGGATGTAGAGATATTGGTTTTCTGATTGCGTGCACAGCAGGTAATTTGTCGGTAAATATGCCATGTGGGTAATGGCGAATTATGTATTATCTTATCAGCACCGAATAACGAACATACTGTTATACCTCGGGACACGTATCTTGGACCTAAATCGCATTTATTTATCGCAGGTTTATAAGTGCCCTGTTAATGGCAATAGGCTCGCCATCTATTACATTGGGACCTAAACATAAACAGCGAAATGTGGATGCTAGCACCTCTGCCTACCCCTTCGGGGATATAGGAGTGAGTTTATGTTATGTTATGTAAATCGCGAGAATAACGAGGCCCTGTCGTCCGCGGATTGTTTTGTAATAAAATGTTTGGGGGATTTGAGCTAGTCCACCGCAGTAGCACCCCGCGCTATCCTTATAAGACATCCAAGAAATAGTACTGCGTGTATAGAGCCCATTTTGAGCACATTATAGGTCCAAGATATTATGTGCCGAGCAATACGTAAGTATATTCTTAAAATTGATTAGGTCATCTAATATTCTAAAATTTTATAGCCTTTTGTATGGATTTTTTAATTAGGGAGCTTGTTGTATAAGGAGTAGTTTAATCATTTTGCATTTGCGGTATCAGGTGCATGAGATTTATGGATAGAACTAAAATCTCTTGTCAAATTATAATATAATTACTAGCTAATCAAAAAGACTGGAAAATTCGAAAAAATATTAATTTGTTCGGCGCAATCTATGGAGTTTAGAGGGATGAGCGATCGTCAGCACATAAAATACGAACACACATTGATTTTCATATACCTTTTAGAAATTGCGAAGCAAGCCTCGGGGATAATCTGATGTAACGTTAAGGTTTGATCACGTTAGTCAATAAGATTTGAGATAATATGATTAAATTTTAGGATTCATATTTCACCATTATTACATTTTTACAGATATGGATGCTGGATATGATACGTATATTAGTAACACGGAGATTACACATGGGCACAGAATAGATAATATGACATGGGTGTGTCGGTGAGTGCGAAAATGAAATTACTTAACTTTTCCATGGAAAGTAGCAATAGAAGGGTTTTGAGCAAAACCATTACAAACATTTATGATATTATTTATCGATGGTAAAAGAGAAAGCATAATAAACGATGCTTCTATCAATTAGAATCACTTTTAATACGCTTTGGCGCTTAGGGTTCAATACGAGAATGGTCCTAACGATCGATTGCTGTAATAAAGCACTGCTTTTTGTCTGTCCGGTGCATCAGTCAGAGGACAATGAAGCTAACTGAAGACGAATGAAGCTGAAAGAAGAAATCATGTATGCCATGAAAATGTCATATTGATTCAAAAGTTCCGTAATTCTACGGAAAAAACTGAAAGCTCAAGGGCGCAAAAGCACTAAACTTGAATAATACTCGTATATAAATGAAAATCGCGCATGACAAGCTTTTCAAGATAGGCAGCGCTATTATCGAAATCTAAAGAAAATACCTCAAACTATTTCCGTGGCCTTTTTGTAGATTAAAAAAGAACTTTTAAAAGATGCTTAGAATTTGGAGTTAATTCTAAACATCGTGGTCTAAAAGTATCTACACGAATCCCTACTCACACTTGACTAGTTTTTTATTTTATTTAACCTACAATTATAAAAGCGTACAATATAACCAAAAATAAATGTTGGAACTTTCTTATTTAAATCAATTAAGCTAATCCATACATCACGACCGATTAGGCAATTTTGTGGTTACAGCAGCAAACATCCGTTAAAGTTTGATTTTTATTTTTATAATTTCCTGGCTCGAGGCGGGTGCGCACGCGCAGACCCATAATTTATCTCATCTTATCTAATGGCCGTAAAAAGTGGCGCGTGCTGCGGTACAAATAGATCGTCTTCAAGTGTAGATGCATCTTTATAGCTTTTAGGAATGAGATAATTGAGTTGTATTTCATTCATAATGTGGATTTAAAATGACTTAGGATGTGTTTTAAAGTTTGTTTCACAAAGTAATAACGTCTGTAGGATTTTAACTAAAGCAGTTCAACTAATAAGATATTTATAAAAGTATTGGGATTTTGAAGTAAATGAATGCAACAGTATCTTATCTTTGTTATCTTAACCAAATGTTTTCTAATAAGTCTAACAAAAAAGATTGGTTAATTTGCCTACATTTTTTGTTCAGTTAATTATTCAATAAATTAATTTATGCGTGAATTATAATTATAATACGACATAATTCAACTAAATATACATACTTACGACATAATTCAACTAAATATACATACTATGTTGTATTATTATATTACTATTAAGGTCATCGTATCCTAAGTGGTCAACGCCAAGGCTCCCTTATCGGAGGTCCGTGCGATGACCTGAGTGATCAATCTTGGTACCTACTAATTTGCATACAGCGGCGTTTTGATTAATTAAGTAAGGAACTGGAGCGTACTTAGTACTTACAATAACGAAAACCACAAGACCAATTATTACTAGGTACTACCAGTGGCGAAGGGTTCCTATAACTCGATTCCTGATTTCCGATTTGCGGAGACGTATGTGAACTTGGCATCTCAAGTGCCAGCATCTCATAAAAAATCGACAGTTCCAGTGGCATCCCACATAGTTCTACAGTTCTCAATAAGTTTTAGCAATAGTTCCATCGATTTTAGTACCAAAATCGCATTTAAAAAAATGAGATGCTAACTTCACAAAAAATTCCCAGCATCTCATCCAAAAACGTCACATATAGTGGCATCCCACATAGTTACACAGTTCTCGATAAGTTTTAACAATAGTTCCATCGATTTTAGTACCGAAATCGCATTTTATAAAAATTGAGATGCTAACTTCACAAATATATTCCAGCATCTCATCGATTTTCGCTAAATTGAGTTCTATTGCAGTTCTGTTGCCCATGAAGCTTCTAAATAATAGGTAGAGACCTGCTGCACGTTTAACGAGACAGTTCCGGACATATAGAGCTCCACAAGGATGAGATGCTAAGGTCTGAATGATTGTTTCATGCAAAGAAAGGATTTTTTAAGAATGGTGTTAAACAGGTGTGAGATGCTGATTGATTACGAGGAGTTCTGTGTACCATGAAGCTTCTAAATGATAGGTAGAGACTTGCTGCACGTGAAACGAGACAGTTCCGGACATATAGAGCTCAAAAGGGATGAGATGCTAAGGTCTGAAGGAAAATTCTACGCAATACTAGGAATTTTTAGCTATGGTCTTGAACAAGTGTGAGATCCTGATAGATAGCGAGGAGTTCTGTGTACCATGAAGCTTCTAAATGATAGGTAGAGACTTGCTGCACGTGAAACAAGACAGTTCCGGACATATAGAGCTCAAAAGGGATGAGATGCTAAGGTCTGAATGATTGTTTAGTGCAAAGAAAGGATTTTTTAACAATGGTGTTAAACAGGTGTGAGATGCTGATTGATTACGAGGAGTTCTGTGTACCATGAAGCTTCTAAATGATAGGTAGAGACCTGTTGCACGTAAAACGAGACAGTTCCCGATACAAAGAGCTCAAAACGGATGAGATGCTAAGGTCTGAAGGAAAATTCTACGCAATTCTAGAAATTTTTAGCTATGGTCTTGAACAAGTGTGAGATGCTGATAGTTTGCGAGGAGTTCTGTGTACCGTGAAGCTTCTAAATGATAGGTAGAGACCTGCTGCACGTGAAACGAGACAGTTCCGGACATATAGAGCACAAAAGGGATGAGATGCTAAGGTCTGAAGGAAAATTCTACGCAATACTAGGAATTTTTAGCTATGGTCTTGAACAAGTGAAAGATGCTGACAGATAGCGAGGAGTTCTGTGTACCATGAAGCTTCTAAATGATAGGTAGAGACTTGTTACACGTGAAACGAGACAGTTCCGGACATATAGAGCTCAAAAGGGATGAGATGCTAAGGTCTGAAGGAAAATTCTACGCAATTCTAGGAATTTTTAGCTATGGTCTTGAACAAGTGTGAGATGCTGTTAAATAGCGAGGAGTTCTGTATACCATGAAGCTTCTAAATGATAGGTAAAGACCTGCTGCACGTGAAACGAGACAGTTCCGGACGTATAGAGCTCAAAAGGGTGAGATGCTAACGTTTAAATGTAAATTCTACGCAATTCTAGGAATTTTCAGCTATGGTCTTGAACAAGTGTAAGATGCTGATTGATTGCGAGGAGTTCTGTTGCCCATAAAGCTCTAAGTGATAGGTAGAGACCTGTTGCATGTGAAACGAGACAGTTCCGGACATATAGAGCTCAAAAGGGATGAGATGCTAAGGTCTGAAGGAAAATTCTACGCAATACTAGGAATTTTTAGCTATGGTCTTGAACAAGTGTGAGATGCTGATAGATAGCGAGGAGTTCTGTGTACCATGAAGCTTCTAAATGATAGGTAGAGACTTGTTGCACGTGAAACGAGACAGTTCTGGACATATAGAGCTCAAAAGGGATGAGATGCTAAGGTCTGAAGGAAAATTCTACGCAATACTAGGAATTTTTAGCTATGGTCTTGAACAAGTGTGAGATGCTGATAGTTTGCGAGGAGTTCTGTATACCGTGAAGCTTCTACATGATAGGTAGAGACCTGTTGCACGTGAAACGAGACAGTTCCGGACATATAGAGCTCCACAAGGATGAGATGCTAAGGTCTGAATGATTGTTTAGTGCAAAGAAAGGATTTTTTAACAATGGTGTTAAACAGGTGTGAGATGCTGATTGATTACGAGGAGTTCTGTGTACCATGAAGCTTCTAAATGATAGGTAGAGACTTGCTGCACGTGAAACGGGACAGTTCCGGACATATAGAGCTCAAAAGGGATGAGATGCTAAGGTCTGAAGGAAAATTCTACGCAATACTAGGAATTTTTAGCTATGGTCTTGAACAAGTGTGAGATGCTGATAGTTTGCGAGGAGTTCTGTATACCGTGAAGCTTCAAAATGATAGGTAGAGACCTGTTGCACGTGAAACGAGACAGTTCCGGACATATAGAGCTCAAAAGGGATGAGATGCTAAGGTCTGAAGGAAAATTCTACGCAATACTAGGAATTTTTAGCTATGGTCTTGAACAAGTGTGAGATGCTGATAGTTTGCGAGGAGTTCTGTATACCGTGAAGCTTCTAAATGATAGGTAGAGACCTGCTGCACGTGAAACGAGACAGTTCCGGACATATAGAGCTCCACAAGGATGAGATGCTAAGGTCTGAATGATTGTTTAGTGCAAAGAAAGGATTTTTTAACAATGGTGTTAAACAGGTGTGAGATGCTGATTGATTACGAGGAGTTCTGTGTACCATGAAGCTTCTAAATGATAGGTAGAGACTTGCTGCACGTGAAACGAGACAGTTCCGGACATATAGAGCTCAAAAGGGATGAGATGCTAAGGTCTGAAGGAAAATTCTACGCAATACTAGGAATTTTTAGCTATGGTCTTGAACAAGTGTGAGATCCTGATAGATAGCGAGGAGTTCTGTGTACCATGAAGCTTCTAAATGATAGGTAGAGACTTGCTGCACGTGAAACAAGACAGTTCCGGACATATAGAGCTCAAAAGGGATGAGATGCTAAGGTCTGAAGGAAAATTCTACGCAATACTAGGAATTTTTAGCTATGGTCTTGAACAAGTGTGAGATGCTGATAGTTTGCGAGGAGTTCTGTGTACCATGAAGCTTCTAAATGATAGGTAAAGACCTGTTGCACGTGAAACGAGACAGTTCCCGATATATAGAGCTCAAAGGAGATGAGATGCTGAGGTCTGAAGGAAAATTCTACGCAATTCTAGATATTTTTAGCTATGGTCTTGAACAAGTGTGAGATGCTGATAGTTTGCGAGGAGTTCTGTGTACCGTGAAGCTTCTAAATGATAGGTAGAGACCTGCTGCACGTGAATCGAGACAGTTCCGGACATATAGAGCTCAAAAGGGATGAGATGCTAAGGTCTGAAGGAAAATTCTACGCAATACTAGGAATTTTTAGCTATGGTCTTGAACAAGTGTGAGATGCTGATAGTTTGCGAGGAGTTCTGTATACCGTGAAGCTTCTAAATGATAGGTAAAGACCTGTTGCACGTGAAACGAGACAGTTCCGGACATATAGAGCTCCACAAGGATGAGATGCTAAGGTCTGAAGGAAAATTCTACGCAATACTAGGAATTTTTAGCTATGGTCTTGAACAAGTGTGAGATGCTGATAGTTTGCGAGGAGTTCTGTGTACCATGAAGCTTCTGAATGATAGGTAGAGACCTGCTGCACGTGAAACGAGACAGTTCCGGACATATAGAGCTCCACAAGGATGAGATGCTAAGGTCTGAATGATTGTTTAGTGCAAAGAAAGGATTTTTTAACAATGGTGTTAAACAGGTGTGAGATGTTGATTGATTACGAGGAGTTCTGTGTACCATGAAGCTTCTAAATGATAGGTAGAGACCTGCTGCACGTGAAACGAGACAGTTCCGGACATATAGAGCTCAAAAGGGATGAGATGCTAAGGTCTGAAGGAAAATTCTACGCAATTCTAGATATTTTTAGCTATGGTCTTGAACAAGTGTGAGATGCTGATAGATAGCGAGGAGTTCTGTGTACCATGAAGCTTCTAAATGATAGGTAGAGACTTGCTGCACGTGAAACGAGACAGTTCCGGACATATAGAGCTCCACAAGGATGAGATGCTAAGGTCTGAAGGAAAATTCTACGCAATACTAGGAATTTTTAGCTATGGTCTTGAACAAGTGTGAGATGCTGATAGTTTGCGAGGAGTTCTGTGTTCCATGAAGCTTCTAAATGATAGGTAGAGACCTGCTGCACGTGAAACGAGACAGTTCCGGACATATAGAGCTCCACAAGGATGAGATGCTAAGGTCTGAATGATTGTTTAGTGCAAAGAAAGGATTTTTTAACAATGGTGTTAAACAGGTGTGAGATGTTGATTGATTACGAGGAGTTCTGTGTACCATGAAGCTTCTAAATGATAGGTAGAGACCTGCTGCACGTGAAACGAGACAGTTCCGGACATATAGAGCTCAAAAGGGATGAGATGCTAAGGTCTGAAGGAAAATTCTACGCAATTCTAGATATTTTTAGCTATGGTCTTGAACAAGTGTGAGATGCTGATAGATAGCGAGGAGTTCTGTATACCGTGAAGCTTCTAAATGATAGGTAGAGACCTGCTGCACGTGAAACGAGACAGTTCCGGACATATAGAGCTCCACAAGGATGAGATGCTAAGGTCTGAATGATTGTTTAGTGCAAAGAAAGGATTTTTTAACAATGGTGTTAAACAGGTGTGAGATGTTGATTGATTACGAGGAGTTCTGTGTACCATGAAGCTTCTAAATGATAGGTAGAGACCTGTTGCACGTAAAACGAGACAGTTCCCGATACATAGAGCTCAAAAGGGATGAGATGCTAAGGTCTGAAGGAAAATTCTACGCAATTCTAGAAATTTTTAGCTATGGTCTTGAACAAGTGTGAGATGCTGATAGTTTGCGAGGAGTTCTGTGTACCATGAAGCTTCTAAATGATAGGTAGAGACCTGTTGCACGTGAAACGAGACAGTTCCGGACATATAGAGCTCCACAAGGATGAGATGCTAAGGTCTGAATGATTGTTTAGTGCAAAGAAAGGATTTTTTAACAATGGTGTTAAACAGGTGTGAGATGCTGATTGATTACGAGGAGTTCTGTGTACCATGAAGCTTCTAAATGATAGGTAGAGACCTGCTGCACGTGCAACGAGACAGTTCTGGACATATAGAGCTCAAAAGTGGTGAGATGCCAAAGTTTAAATGTAAAAGACAGTTCCGGACATATAGAGCTCCACAAGGATGAGATGCTAAGGTCTGAATGATTGTTTAGTGCAAAGAAAGGATTTTTTAACAATGGTGTTAAACAGGTGTGAGATGCTGATTGATTACGAGGAGTTCTGTGTACCATGAAGCTTCTAAATGATAGGTAGAGACCTGTTGCACGTAAAACGAGACAGTTCCCGATACAAAGAGCTCAAAACGGATGAGATGCTAAGGTCTGAAGGAAAATTCTACGCAATTCTAGAAATTTTTAGCTATGGTCTTGAACAAGTGTGAGATGCTGATAGTTTGCGAGGAGTTCTGTGTACCGTGAAGCTTCTAAATGATAGGTAGAGACCTGCTGCACGTGAAACGAGACAGTTCCGGACATATAGAGCACAAAAGGGATGAGATGCTAAGGTCTGAAGGAAAATTCTACGCAATACTAGGAATTTTTAGCTATGGTCTTGAACAAGTGAAAGATGCTGACAGATAGCGAGGAGTTCTGTGTACCATGAAGCTTCTAAATGATAGGTAAAGACTTGTTACACGTGAAACGAGACAGTTCCGGACATATAGAGCTCAAAAGGGATGAGATGCTAAGGTCTGAAGGAAAATTCTACGCAATTCTAGGAATTTTTAGCTATGGTCTTGAACAAGTGTGAGATGCTGTTAAATAGCGAGGAGTTCTGTATACCATGAAGCTTCTAAATGATAGGTAAAGACCTGCTGCACGTGAAACGAGACAGTTCCGGACGTATAGAGCTCAAAAGGGTGAGATGCTAACGTTTAAATGTAAATTCTACGCAATTCTAGGAATTTTCAGCTATGGTCTTGAACAAGTGTAAGATGCTGATTGATTGCGAGGAGTTCTGTTGCCCATAAAGCTTCTAAGTGATAGGTAGAGACCTGTTGCATGTGAAACGAGACAGTTCCGGACATATAGAGTTCAAAAGGGATGAGATGCTAAGGTCTGAAGGAAAATTCTACGCAATACTAGGAATTTTTAGCTATGGTCTTGAACAAGTGTGAGATGCTGATAGATAGCGAGGAGTTCTGTGTACCATGAAGCTTCTAAATGATAGGTAGAGACTTGTTGCACGTGAAACGAGACAGTTCTGGACATATAGAGCTCAAAAGGGATGAGATGCTAAGGTCTGAAGGAAAATTCTACGCAATACTAGGAATTTTTAGCTATGGTCTTGAACAAGTGTGAGATGCTGATAGTTTGCGAGGAGTTCTGTATACCGTGAAGCTTCTACATGATAGGTAGAGACCTGTTGCACGTGAAACGAGACAGTTCCGGACATATAGAGCTCCACAAGGATGAGATGCTAAGGTCTGAATGATTGTTTAGTGCAAAGAAAGGATTTTTTAACAATGGTGTTAAACAGGTGTGAGATGCTGATTGATTACGAGGAGTTCTGTGTACCATGAAGCTTCTAAATGATAGGTAGAGACTTGCTGCACGTGAAACGGGACAGTTCCGGACATATAGAGCTCAAAAGGGATGAGATGCTAAGGTCTGAAGGAAAATTCTACGCAATACTAGGAATTTTTAGCTATGGTCTTGAACAAGTGTGAGATGCTGATAGTTTGCGAGGAGTTCTGTATACCGTGAAGCTTCAAAATGATAGGTAGAGACCTGTTGCACGTGAAACGAGACAGTTCCGGACATATAGAGCTCAAAAGGGATGAGATGCTAAGGTCTGAAGGAAAATTCTACGCAATACTAGGAATTTTTAGCTATGGTCTTGAACAAGTGTGAGATGCTGATAGTTTGCGAGGAGTTCTGTATACCGTGAAGCTTCTAAATGATAGGTAGAGACCTGCTGCACGTGAAACGAGACAGTTCCGGACATATAGAGCTCCACAAGGATGAGATGCTAAGGTCTGAATGATTGTTTAGTGCAAAGAAAGGATTTTTTAACAATGGTGTTAAACAGGTGTGAGATGCTGATTGATTACGAGGAGTTCTGTGTACCATGAAGCTTCTAAATGATAGGTAGAGACTTGCTGCACGTGAAACGAGACAGTTCCGGACGTATAGAGCTCAAAAGGGTGAGATGCTAACGTTTAAATGTACATTCTACGCAATTCTAGGAATTTTTAGCTATGGTCTTGAACAAGTGTGAGATGCTGATAGTTTGCGAGGAGTTCTGTGTACCATGAAGCTTCTGAATGATAGGTAGAGACCTGCTGCACGTGAAACGAGACAGTTCCGGACATATAGAGCTCCACAAGGATGAGATGCTAAGGTCTGAATGATTGTTTAGTGCAAAGAAAGGATTTTTTAACAATGGTGTTAAACAGGTGTGAGATGTTGATTGATTACGAGGAGTTCTGTGTACCATGAAGCTTCTAAATGATAGGTAGAGACCTGCTGCACGTGAAACGAGACAGTTCCGGACATATAGAGCTCAAAAGGGATGAGATGCTAAGGTCTGAAGGAAAATTCTACGCAATTCTAGATATTTTTAGCTATGGTCTTGAACAAGTGTGAGATGCTGATAGATAGCGAGGAGTTCTGTGTACCATGAAGCTTCTAAATGATAGGTAGAGACTTGCTGCACGTGAAACGAGACAGTTCCGCACATATAGAGCTCCACAAGGATGAGATGCTAAGGTCTGAAGGAAAATTCTACGCAATACTAGGAATTTTTAGCTATGGTCTTGAACAAGTGTGAGATGCTGATAGTTTGCGAGGAGTTCTGTGTTCCATGAAGCTTCTAAATGATAGGTAGAGACCTGCTGCACGTGAAACGAGACAGTTCCGGACATATAGAGCTCCACAAGGATGAGATGCTAAGGTCTGAATGATTGTTTAGTGCAAAGAAAGGATTTTTTAACAATGGTGTTAAACAGGTGTGAGATGTTGATTGATTACGAGGAGTTCTGTGTACCATGAAGCTTCTAAATGATAGGTAGAGACCTGCTGCACGTGAAACGAGACAGTTCCGGACATATAGAGCTCAAAAGGGATGAGATGCTAAGGTCTGAAGGAAAATTCTACGCAATTCTAGATATTTTTAGCTATGGTCTTGAACAAGTGTGAGATGCTGATAGATAGCGAGGAGTTCTGTATACCGTGAAGCTTCTAAATGATAGGTAGAGACCTGCTGCACGTGAAACGAGACAGTTCCGGACATATAGAGCTCCACAAGGATGAGATGCTAAGGTCTGAATGATTGTTTAGTGCAAAGAAAGGATTTTTTAACAATGGTGTTAAACAGGTGTGAGATGTTGATTGATTACGAGGAGTTCTGTGTACCATGAAGCTTCTAAATGATAGGTAGAGACCTGTTGCACGTAAAACGAGACAGTTCCCGATACATAGAGCTCAAAAGGGATGAGATGCTAAGGTCTGAAGGAAAATTCTACGCAATTCTAGAAATTTTTAGCTATGGTCTTGAACAAGTGTGAGATGCTGATAGTTTGCGAGGAGTTCTGTGTACCATGAAGCTTCTAAATGATAGGTAGAGACCTGTTGCACGTGAAACGAGACAGTTCCGGACATATAGAGCTCCACAAGGATGAGATGCTAAGGTCTGAATGATTGTTTAGTGCAAAGAAAGGATTTTTTAACAATGGTGTTAAACAGGTGTGAGATGCTGATTGATTACGAGGAGTTCTGTGTACCATGAAGCTTCTAAATGATAGGTAGAGACCTGCTGCACGTGCAACGAGACAGTTCTGGACATATAGAGCTCAAAAGTGGTGAGATGCCAAAGTTTAAATGTAAAAGACAGTTCCGGACATATAGAGCTCCACAAGGATGAGATGCTAAGGTCTGAATGATTGTTTAGTGCAAAGAAAGGATTTTTTAACAATGGTGTTAAACAGGTGTGAGATGCTGATTGATTACGAGGAGTTCTGTGTACCATGAAGCTTCTAAATGATAGGTAGAGACCTGTTGCACGTAAAACGAGACAGTTCCCGATACAAAGAGCTCAAAACGGATGAGATGCTAAGGTCTGAAGGAAAATTCTACGCAATTCTAGAAATTTTTAGCTATGGTCTTGAACAAGTGTGAGATGCTGATAGTTTGCGAGGAGTTCTGTGTACCGTGAAGCTTCTAAATGATAGGTAGAGACCTGCTGCATGTGAAACGAGACAGTTCCGGACATATAGAGCACAAAAGGGATGAGATGCTAAGGTCTGAAGGAAAATTCTACGCAATACTAGGAATTTTTAGCTATGGTCTTGAACAAGTGAAAGATGCTGACAGATAGCGAGGAGTTCTGTGTACCATGAAGCTTCTAAATGATAGGTAGAGACTTGTTACACGTGAAACGAGACAGTTCCGGACATATAGAGCTCAAAAGGGATGAGATGCTAAGGTCTGAAGGAAAATTCTACGCAATTCTAGGAATTTTTAGCTATGGTCTTGAACAAGTGTGAGATGCTGTTAAATAGCGAGGAGTTCTGTATACCATGAAGCTTCTAAATGATAGGTAAAGACCTGCTGCACGTGAAACGAGACAGTTCCGGACGTATAGAGCTCAAAAGGGTGAGATGCTAACGTTTAAATGTAAATTCTACGCAATTCTAGGAATTTTCAGCTATGGTCTTGAACAAGTGTAAGATGCTGATTGATTGCGAGGAGTTCTGTTGCCCATAAAGCTTCTAAGTGATAGGTAGAGACCTGTTGCATGTGAAACGAGACAGTTCTGGACATATAGAGTTCAAAAGGGATGAGATGCTAAGGTCTGAAGGAAAATTCTACGCAATACTAGGAATTTTTAGCTATGGTCTTGAACAAGTGTGAGATGCTGATAGATAGCGAGGAGTTCTGTGTACCATGAAGCTTCTAAATGATAGGTAGAGACTTGTTGCACGTGAAACGAGACAGTTCTGGACATATAGAGCTCAAAAGGGATGAGATGCTAAGGTCTGAAGGAAAATTCTACGCAATACTAGGAATTTTTAGCTATGGTCTTGAACAAGTGTGAGATGCTGATAGTTTGCGAGGAGTTCTGTATACCGTGAAGCTTCTACATGATAGGTAGAGACCTGTTGCACGTGAAACGAGACAGTTCCGGACATATAGAGCTCCACAAGGATGAGATGCTAAGGTCTGAATGATTGTTTAGTGCAAAGAAAGGATTTTTTAACAATGGTGTTAAACAGGTGTGAGATGCTGATTGATTACGAGGAGTTCTGTGTACCATGAAGCTTCTAAATGATAGGTAGAGACTTGCTGCACGTGAAACGGGACAGTTCCGGACATATAGAGCTCAAAAGGGATGAGATGCTAAGGTCTGAAGGAAAATTCTACGCAATACTAGGAATTTTTAGCTATGGTCTTGAACAAGTGTGAGATGCTGATAGTTTGCGAGGAGTTCTGTATACCGTGAAGCTTCAAAATGATAGGTAGAGACCTGTTGCACGTGAAACGAGACAGTTCCGGACATATAGAGCTCAAAAGGGATGAGATGCTAAGGTCTGAAGGAAAATTCTACGCAATACTAGGAATTTTTAGCTATGGTCTTGAACAAGTGTGAGATGCTGATAGTTTGCGAGGAGTTCTGTATACCGTGAAGCTTCTAAATGATAGGTAGAGACCTGCTGCACGTGAAACGAGACAGTTCCGGACATATAGAGCTCCACAAGGATGAGATGCTAAGGTCTGAATGATTGTTTAGTGCAAAGAAAGGATTTTTTAACAATGGTGTTAAACAGGTGTGAGATGCTGATTGATTACGAGGAGTTCTGTGTACCATGAAGCTTCTAAATGATAGGTAGAGACTTGCTGCACGTGAAACGAGACAGTTCCGGACATATAGAGCTCAAAAGGGATGAGATGCTAAGGTCTGAAGGAAAATTCTACGCAATACTAGGAATTTTTAGCTATGGTCTTGAACAAGTGTGAGATCCTGATAGATAGCGAGGAGTTCTGTGTACCATGAAGCTTCTAAATGATAGGTAGAGACTTGCTGCAGGTGAAACAAGACAGTTCCGGACATATAGAGCTCAAAAGGGATGAGATGCTAAGGTCTGAAGGAAAATTCTACGCAATACTAGGAATTTTTAGCTATGGTCTTGAACAAGTGTGAGATGCTGATAGTTTGCGAGGAGTTCTGTGTACCATGAAGCTTCTAAATGATAGGTAAAGACCTGTTGCACGTGAAACGAGACAGTTCCCGATATATAGAGCTCAAAGGAGATGAGATGCTGAGGTCTGAAGGAAAATTCTACGCAATTCTAGATATTTTTAGCTATGGTCTTGAACAAGTGTGAGATGCTGATAGTTTGCGAGGAGTTCTGTGTACCGTGAAGCTTCTAAATGATAGGTAGAGACCTGCTGCACGTGAATCGAGACAGTTCCGGACATTTAGAGCTCAAAAGGGATGAGATGCTAAGGTCTGAAGGAAAATTCTACGCAATTCTACATATTTTTAGCTATGGTCTTGAACAAGTGTGAGATGCTGATAGATAGCGAGGAGTTCTGTGTACCATGAAGCTTCTAAATGATAGGTAGAGACTTGCTGCACGTGAAACGAGACAGTTCCGGACATATAGAGCTCCACAAGGATGAGATGCTAAGGTCTGAATGATTGTTTAGTGCAAAGAAAGGATTTTTTAACAATGGTGTTAAACAGGTGTGAGATGTTGATTGATTACGAGGAGTTCTGTGTACCATGAAGCTTCTAAATGATAGGTAGAGACCTGTTGCACGTAAAACGAGACAGTTCCCGATACATAGAGCTCAAAAGGGATGAGATGCTAAGGTCTGTAGGAAAATTCTACGCAATTCTAGAAATTTTTAGCTATGGTCTTGAACAAGTGTGAGATGCTGATAGTTTGCGAGGAGTTCTGTGTGCCGTGAAGCTTCTAAATGATAGATAGAGACCTGCTGCACGTGAATCGAGACAGTTCCGGACATATAGAGCTCAAAAGGGATGAGATGCTAAGGTCTGAAGGAAAATTCTACGCAATACTAGGAATTTTTAGCTATGGTCTTGAACAAGTGTGAGATGCTGATAGTTTGCGAGGAGTTCTGTATACCGTGAAGCTTCTAAATGATAGGTAGAGACCTGTTGCACGTGAAACGAGACAGTTCCGGACATATAGAGCTCCACAAGGATGAGATGCTAAGGTCTGAATGATTGTTTAGTGCAAAGAAAGGATTTTTTAACAATGGTGTTAAACAGGTGTGAGATGCTGATTGATTACGAGGAGTTCTGTGTACCATGAAGCTTCTAAATGATAGGTAGAGACCTGCTGCACGTGCAACGAGACAGTTCTGGACATATAGAGCTCAAAAGTGGTGAGATGCCAAAGTTTAAATGTAAATTCTACGCAATACTAGGAAGTTTCAGCTATGGTCTTGAACAAGTGTGAGATGCTGATAGTTTGCGAGGAGTTCTGTGTACCGTGAAGCTTCTAAATGATAGGTAGAGACCTGCTGCACGTGAAACGAGACAGTTCCGGACATATAGAGCTCCACAAGGATGAGATGCTAAGGTCTGAATGATTGTTTAGTGCAAAGAAAGGATTTTTTAACAATGGTGTTAAACAGGTGTGAGATGCTGATTGATTACGAGGAGTTCTGTGTACCATGAAGCTTCTAAATGATAGGTAGAGACTTGCTGCACGTGAAACGAGACAGTTCCGGACATATAGAGCTCCACAAGGATGAGATGCTAAGGTCTGAAGGAAAATTCTACGCAATACTAGGAATTTTTAGCTATGGTCTAGAACAAGTGTGAGATGCTGATAGTTTGCGAGGAGTTCTGTGTACCATGAAGCTTCTAAATGATAGGTAGAGACCTGCTGCACGTGAAACGAGACAGTTCCGGACATATAGAGCTCCACAAGGATGAGATGCTAAGGTCTGAATGATTGTTTAGTGCAAAGAAAGGATTTTTTAACAATGGTGTTAAACAGGTGTGAGATGCTGATTGATTACGAGGAGTTCTGTGTACCATGAAGCTTCTAAATGATAGGTAGAGACTTGCTGCACGTGAAACGAAACAGTTCCGGACATATAGAGCTCCAAAAGGATGAGATGCTAAGGTCTGAAGGAAAATTCTACGCAATACTAGGAATTTTTAGCTATGGTCTTGAACAAGTGTGAGATGCTGATAGTTTGCGAGGAGTTCTGTGTACCATGAAGCTTCTAAATGATAGGTAGAGACCTGCTGCACGTGAAACGAGACAGTTCCGGACATATAGAGCTCCACAAGGATGAGATGCTAAGGTCTGAATGATTGTTTAGTGCAAAGAAAGGATTTTTTAACAATGGTGTTAAACAGGTGTGAGATGCTGATTGATTACGAGGAGTTCTGTGTACCATGAAGCTTCTAAATGATAGGTAGAGACCTGTTGCACGTGCAACGAGACAGTTCTGGACATATAGAGCTCAAAAGTGGTGAGATGCCAAAGTTTAAATGTAAATTCTACGCAATACTAGGAAGTTTCAGCTATGGCCTTGAACAAGTGTGAGATGCTGATAGTTTGCGAGGAGTTCTGTGTACCGTGAAGCTTCTAAATGATAGGTAGAGACCTGCTGCACGTGAAACGAGACAGTTCCGGACATATAGAGCTCCACAAGGATGAGATGCTAAGGTCTGAATGATTGTTTAGTGCAAAGAAAGGATTTTTTAACAATGGTGTTAAACAGGTGTGAGATGCTGATTGATTCCGAGGAGTTCTGTGTACCATGAAGCTTCAAAATGATAGGTAGAGACCTGTTGCACGTAAAACGAGACAGTTCCCGATACATAGAGCTCAAAAGGGATGAGATGCTAAGGTCTGAAGGAAAATTCTACGCAATTCTAGAAATTTTTAGCTATGGTCTTGAACAAATGTGAGATGCTGATAGTTTGCGAGGAGTTCTGTGTACCGTGAAGCTTCTAAATGATAGGTAGAGACCTGCTGCACGTGAAACGAGACAGTTCCGGACATATAGAGCACAAAAGGGATGAGATGCTAAGGTCTGAAGGAAAATTCTACGCAATACTAGGAATTTTTAGCTATGGTCTTGAACAAGTGTGAGATGCTGACAGATAGCGAGGAGTTCTGTGTACCATGAAGCTTCTAAATGATAGGTAGAAACTTGCTGCACGTGAAACGAGACAGTTCTGGACATTTAGAGCTCAAAAGGGATGAGATGCTAAGGTCTGAAGGAAAATTCTACGCAATTCTAGGAATTTTTAGCTATGGTCTTGAACAAGTGTGAGATGCTGTTAAATAGCGAGGAGTTCTGTGTACCATGAAGCTTTTAAATGATAGGTAGAGACCTGTTGCACGTGAAACGAGACAGTTCCCGATACATAGAGCTCAAAAGGGATGAGATGCTAAGGTCTGAAGGAAAATTCTACGCAAATCTAGAAATTTTTAGCTATGGTCTTGAACAAGTGTGAGATGCTGATAGTTTGCGAGGAGTTCTGTGTACCGTGAAGCTTCTAAATGATAGGTAGAGACCTGTTGCACGTGAAACGAGACAGTTCCGGACATATAGAGCTCCACAAGGATGAGATGCTAGAGTCTGAATGATTGTTTAGTGCAAAGAAAGGATTTTTTAACAATGGTGTTAAACAGGTGTGAGATGCTGATTGATTGCGAGGAGTTCTGTGTACCACGAAGCTTTTAAATGATAGGTAGAGAGCTGTTGCACGTGAAACGAGACAGTTCCCGATATATAGAGCTCAAAAGGGATGAGATGCTAAGGTCTGAAGGAAAATTCTACGCAAATCTAGAAATTTTTAGCTATGGTCTTGAACAAGTGTGAGATGCTGATAGTTTGCGAGGAGTTCTGTGTACCGTGAAGCTTCTAAATGATAGGTAAAGACCTGTTGCACGTGAAACGAGACAGTTCCCGATATATAGAGCTCAAAAGGGATGAGATGCTAAGGTCTGAAGGAAAATTCTACGCAAATCTAGAAATTTTTAGCTATGGTCTTGAACAAGTGTGAGATGCTGATAGTTTGCGAGGAGTTCTGTGTACCGTGAAGCTTCTAAATGATAGGTAGAGACCTGCTGCACGTGCAACGAGACAGTTCCGGACATATAGAGCTCCACAAGGATGAGATGCTAAGGTCTGAATGATTGTTTAGTGCAAGAAAGGATTTTTTAACAATGGTGTTAAACAGGTGTGAGATGCTAATTGATTAAGAGGAGTTCTGTTGCCCGTAAAGCTTTCAAATGATAGGTAGAGACCTGCTGCACGTGAAACGAGACAGTTATGGACATATAAAGCTCAAAAGTGGTGAGATGCCAACGTTTAAATGTAAATTCTACGCAATACTAGGAAGTTTCAGCTATGGTCTTGAACAAGTGTGAGATGCTGATAGATAACGAGGAGTTCTGTGTACCATGAAGCTTTCATATGATAGGTAAAGACCTGTTGCACGTGAAACGAGACAGTTCCCGATATATAGAGCTCAAAAGGGATGAGATGCTAAGGTCTGAAGGAAAATTCTACGCAAATCTAGAAATTTTTAGCTATGGTCTTGAACAAGTGTGAGATGCTGATAGTTTGCGAGGAGTTCTGTGTACCGTGAAGCTTCTAAATGATAGGTTAAGACCTGTTGCACGTGAAACGAGACAGTTCCCGATATATAGAGCTCAAAAGGGATGAGATGCTAAGGTCTGAAGGAAAATTCTACGCAAATCTAGAAATTTTTAGCTATGGTCTTGAACAAGTGTGAGATGCTGATAGTTTGCGAGGAGTTCTGTGTACCGTGAAGCTTCTAAATGATAGGTAGAGACCTGTTGCACGTGAAACGAGACAGTTCCGGACATGTAGAGCTCAATAGGGATGAGATGCTAACGTTTAAATGTAAATTCTACGCAATACTAGGAATTTTCAGCTATGGTCTTGAAGAAGTGTGAGATGCTGATAGATAGCGAGGAGTTCTGTATACCATGAAGCTTTAAAATGATAAGTAGAGGTCTGTTGCACGTGAAACTAGACAGTTCCGGACATATAGAGCTCCACAAGGATGAGATGCTAAGGTCTGAATGATTGTTTCGTGCAAAGAAAGGTTTTTTTAAGAATAGTCTTGAACAAGTGTGAGATGCTGATAGATAGTGAGGAGTTCTGTGTACCATGAAGCTTCTATATGATAGGTAGAGACCTGTTGCACGTGAAACGAGACAGTTCCGGACATGTAGAGCTCAACAGGGATGAGATGCTAACGTTTAAATGTAAATTCTACGCAATACTAGGAATTTTTAGCTATGGTCTTGAACAAGTGTGAGATGCTGATAGATAGCGAGGAGTTCTGTGTACCATGAAGCTTCTAAATGATAGGTAGAGACCTGCTGCACGTGAAACGAGACAGTTCCGGGCTTATAGAGCTCAATCGGGATGAGATGCTAACGTTTAAATGTAAATTCTACCCAATACTAGGAATTTTCAGCTATGGTCTTGAAGAAGTGTGAGATGCTGATAGATAGCGAGGAGTTCTGCGTACCATGAAGCTTCTAAATGATAGGTAGAGACCTGCTGCACGTGAAACGAGACAGTTCCCGACTTGTAGAGCTCAATAGGGATGAGATGCTAACGTTTAAATGTAAATTCTACGCAATACTAGGAATTTTTAAGTGCAGCAGGTCTCTACCTATCATATAGAAGCTTCATGGTACACAGAACTCCTCACTATCTATCAGCATCTCACACTTGTTCAAGACTATTCTTAAAAAAACCTTTCTTTGCACGAAACAATCATTCAGACCTTAGCATCTCATCCCTTTTGAGCTCTATATGTCCAGAACTGTCTCGTTTCACGTGCAACAAGTCTCTACCTATCATTTAGAAGCTTCATGGTACACAGAACTCCTCGCTATCTATCAGCATCTCACACTTGTTCAAGACCATAGCTAAAAATTCCTAGTATTGCGTAGAATTTTCCTTCAGACCTTAGCATCTCATCCCTTTTGAACTCTATATGTCCGGAACTGTCTCGTTTCACATGCAACAGGTCTCTACCTATCACTTAGAAGCTTTATGGGCAACAAAACTCCTCGCAATCAATCAGCATCTTACACTTGTTCAAGACCATAGCTGAAAATTCCTAGAATTGCGTAGAATTTACATTTAAACGTTAGCATCTCACCCTTTTGAGCTCTATACGTCCGGAACTGTCTCGTTTCACGTGCAGCAGGTCTTTACCTATCATTTAGAAGCTTCATGGTATACAGAACTCCTCGCTATTTAACAGCATCTCACACTTGTTCAAGACCATAGCTAAAAATTCCTAGAATTGCGTAGAATTTTCCTTCAGACCTTAGCATCTCATCCCTTTTGAGCTCTATATGTCCGGAACTGTCTCGTTTCACGTGTAACAAGTCTCTACCTATCATTTAGAAGCTTCATGGTACACAGAACTCCTCGCTATCTGTCAGCATCTTTCACTTGTTCAAGACCATAGCTAAAAATTCCTAGTATTGCGTAGAATTTTCCTTCAGACCTTAGCATCTCATCCCTTTTGTGCTCTATATGTCCGGAACTGTCTCGTTTCACGTGCAGCAGGTCTCTACCTATCATTTAGAAGCTTCACGGTACACAGAACTCCTCGCAAACTATCAGCATCTCACACTTGTTCAAGACCATAGCTAAAAATTTCTAGAATTGCGTAGAATTTTCCTTCAGACCTTAGCATCTCATCCGTTTTGAGCTCTTTGTATCGGGAACTGTCTCGTTTTACGTGCAACAGGTCTCTACCTATCATTTAGAAGCTTCATGGTACACAGAACTCCTCGCAAACAATCAGCATCTCACACCTGTTAAACACCATTGTTAAAAAATCCTTTCTTTGCACTAAACAATCATTCAGACCTTAGCATCTCATCCTTGTGGAGCTCTATATGTCCGGAACTGTCTTTTACATTTAAACTTTGGCATCTCACCACTTTTGAGCTCTATATGTCCAGAACTGTCTCGTTGCACGTGCAGCAGGTCTCTACCTATCATTTAGAAGCTTCATGGTACACAGAACTCCTCGTAATCAATCAGCATCTCACACCTGTTTAACACCATTGTTAAAAAATCCTTTCTTTGCACTAAACAATCATTCAGACCTTAGCATCTCATCCTTGTGGAGCTCTATATGTCCGGAACTGTCTCGTTTCACGTGCAACAGGTCTCTACCTATCATTTAGAAGCTTCATGGTACACAGAACTCCTCGCAAACTATCAGCATCTCACACTTGTTCAAGACCATAGCTAAAAATTTCTAGAATTGCGTAGAATTTTCCTTCAGACCTTAGCATCTCATCCCTTTTGAGCTCTATGTATCGGGAACTGTCTCGTTTTACGTGCAACAGGTCTCTACCTATCATTTAGAAGCTTCATGGTACACAGAACTCCTCGTAATCAATCAACATCTCACACCTGTTTAACACCATTGTTAAAAAATCCTTTCTTTGCACTAAACAATCATTCAGACCTTAGCATCTCATCCTTGTGGAGCTCTATATGTCCGGAACTGTCTCGTTTCACGTGCAGCAGGTCTCTACCTATCATTTAGAAGCTTCACGGTATACAGATCTCCTCGCTATCTATCAGCATCTCACACTTGTTCAAGACCATAGCTAAAAATATCTAGAATTGCGTAGAATTTTCCTTCAGACCTTAGCATCTCATCCCTTTTGAGCTCTATATGTCCGGAACTGTCTCGTTTCACGTGCAGCAGGTCTCTACCTATCATTTAGAAGCTTCATGGTACACAGAACTCCTCGTAATCAATCAACATCTCACACCTGTTTAACACCATTGTTAAAAAATCCTTTCTTTGCACTAAACAATCATTCAGACCTTAGCATCTCATCCTTGTGGAGCTCTATTTGTCCGGAACTGTCTCGTTTCACGTGCAGCAGGTCTCTACCTATCATTTAGAAGCTTCATGGAACACAGAACTCCTCGCAAACTATCAGCATCTCACACTTGTTCAAGACCATAGCTAAAAATTCCTAGTATTGCGTAGAATTTTCCTTCAGACCTTAGCATCTCATCCTTGTGGAGCTCTATATGTGCGGAACTGTCTCGTTTCACGTGCAGCAAGTCTCTACCTATCATTTAGAAGCTTCATGGTACACAGAACTCCTCGCTATCTATCAGCATCTCACACTTGTTCAAGACCATAGCTAAAAATATCTAGAATTGCGTAGAATTTTCCTTCAGACCTTAGCATCTCATCCCTTTTGAGCTCTATATGTCCGGAACTGTCTCGTTTCACGTGCAGCAGGTCTCTACCTATCATTTAGAAGCTTCATGGTACACAGAACTCCTCGTAATCAATCAACATCTCACACCTGTTTAACACCATTGTTAAAAAATCCTTTCTTTGCACTAAACAATCATTCAGACCTTAGCATCTCATCCTTGTGGAGCTCTATATGTCCGGAACTGTCTCGTTTCACGTGCAGCAGGTCTCTACCTATCATTCAGAAGCTTCATGGTACACAGAACTCCTCGCAAACTATCAGCATCTCACACTTGTTCAAGACCATAGCTAAAAATTCCTAGTATTGCGTAGAATTTTCCTTCAGACCTTAGCATCTCATCCTTGTGGAGCTCTATATGTCCGGAACTGTCTCGTTTCACGTGCAACAGGTCTCTACCTATCATTTAGAAGCTTCACGGTATACAGAACTCCTCGCAAACTATCAGCATCTCACACTTGTTCAAGACCATAGCTAAAAATTCCTAGTATTGCGTAGAATTTTCCTTCAGACCTTAGCATCTCATCCCTTTTGAGCTCTATATGTCCGGAACTGTCTCGATTCACGTGCAGCAGGTCTCTACCTATCATTTAGAAGCTTCACGGTACACAGAACTCCTCGCAAACTATCAGCATCTCACACTTGTTCAAGACCATAGCTAAAAATATCTAGAATTGCGTAGAATTTTCCTTCAGACCTCAGCATCTCATCTCCTTTGAGCTCTATATATCGGGAACTGTCTCGTTTCACGTGCAACAGGTCTTTACCTATCATTTAGAAGCTTCATGGTACACAGAACTCCTCGCAAACTATCAGCATCTCACACTTGTTCAAGACCATAGCTAAAAATTCCTAGTATTGCGTAGAATTTTCCTTCAGACCTTAGCATCTCATCCCTTTTGAGCTCTATATGTCCGGAACTGTCTTGTTTCACGTGCAGCAAGTCTCTACCTATCATTTAGAAGCTTCATGGTACACAGAACTCCTCGCTATCTATCAGGATCTCACACTTGTTCAAGACCATAGCTAAAAATTCCTAGTATTGCGTAGAATTTTCCTTCAGACCTTAGCATCTCATCCCTTTTGAGCTCTATATGTCCGGAACTGTCTCGTTTCACGTGCAGCAAGTCTCTACCTATCATTTAGAAGCTTCATGGTACACAGAACTCCTCGTAATCTATCAGCATCTCACACTTGTTCAAGACCATTCTTAAAAAATCCTTTCTTTGCATGAAACAATCATTCAGACCTTAGCATCTCATCCTTGTGGAGCTCTATATGTCCGGAACTGTCTCGTTTCACGTGCAGCAGGTCTCTACCTATCATTTAGAAGCTTCACGGTATACAGAACTCCTCGCAAACTATCAGCATCTCACACTTGTTCAAGACCATAGCTAAAAATTCCTAGTATTGCGTAGAATTTTCCTTCAGACCTTAGCATCTCATCCCTTTTGAGCTCTATATGTCCGGAACTGTCTCGTTTCACGTGCAACAGGTCTCTACCTATCATTTTGAAGCTTCACGGTATACAGAACTCCTCGCAAACTATCAGCATCTCACACTTGTTCAAGACCATAGCTAAAAATTCCTAGTATTGCGTAGAATTTTCCTTCAGACCTTAGCATCTCATCCCTTTTGAGCTCTATATGTCCGGAACTGTCCCGTTTCACGTGCAGCAAGTCTCTACCTATCATTTAGAAGCTTCATGGTACACAGAACTCCTCGTAATCAATCAGCATCTCACACCTGTTTAACACCATTGTTAAAAAATCCTTTCTTTGCACTAAACAATCATTCAGACCTTAGCATCTCATCCTTGTGGAGCTCTATATGTCCGGAACTGTCTCGTTTCACGTGCAACAGGTCTCTACCTATCATGTAGAAGCTTCACGGTATACAGAACTCCTCGCAAACTATCAGCATCTCACACTTGTTCAAGACCATAGCTAAAAATTCCTAGTATTGCGTAGAATTTTCCTTCAGACCTTAGCATCTCATCCCTTTTGAGCTCTATATGTCCAGAACTGTCTCGTTTCACGTGCAACAAGTCTCTACCTATCATTTAGAAGCTTCATGGTACACAGAACTCCTCGCTATCTATCAGCATCTCACACTTGTTCAAGACCATAGCTAAAAATTCCTAGTATTGCGTAGAATTTTCCTTCAGACCTTAGCATCTCATCCCTTTTGAGCTCTATATGTCCGGAACTGTCTCGTTTCACATGCAACAGGTCTCTACCTATCACTTAGAGCTTTATGGGCAACAGAACTCCTCGCAATCAATCAGCATCTTACACTTGTTCAAGACCATAGCTGAAAATTCCTAGAATTGCGTAGAATTTACATTTAAACGTTAGCATCTCACCCTTTTGAGCTCTATACGTCCGGAACTGTCTCGTTTCACGTGCAGCAGGTCTTTACCTATCATTTAGAAGCTTCATGGTATACAGAACTCCTCGCTATTTAACAGCATCTCACACTTGTTCAAGACCATAGCTAAAAATTCCTAGAATTGCGTAGAATTTTCCTTCAGACCTTAGCATCTCATCCCTTTTGAGCTCTATATGTCCGGAACTGTCTCGTTTCACGTGTAACAAGTCTCTACCTATCATTTAGAAGCTTCATGGTACACAGAACTCCTCGCTATCTGTCAGCATCTTTCACTTGTTCAAGACCATAGCTAAAAATTCCTAGTATTGCGTAGAATTTTCCTTCAGACCTTAGCATCTCATCCCTTTTGTGCTCTATATGTCCGGAACTGTCTCGTTTCACGTGCAGCAGGTCTCTACCTATCATTTAGAAGCTTCACGGTACACAGAACTCCTCGCAAACTATCAGCATCTCACACTTGTTCAAGACCATAGCTAAAAATTTCTAGAATTGCGTAGAATTTTCCTTCAGACCTTAGCATCTCATCCGTTTTGAGCTCTTTGTATCGGGAACTGTCTCGTTTTACGTGCAACAGGTCTCTACCTATCATTTAGAAGCTTCATGGTACACAGAACTCCTCGTAATCAATCAGCATCTCACACCTGTTTAACACCATTGTTAAAAAATCCTTTCTTTGCACTAAACAATCATTCAGACCTTAGCATCTCATCCTTGTGGAGCTCTATATGTCCGGAACTGTCTCGTTTCACGTGCAGCAGGTCTCTACCTATCATTTAGAAGCTTCACGGTACACAAAACTCCTCGCAAACTATCAGCATCTCACACTTGTTCAAGACCATAGCTAAAAATATCTAGAATTGCGTAGAATTTTCCTTCAGACCTCAGCATCTCATCCTTGTGGAGCTCTATATGTCCGGAACTGTCTCGTTTCACGTGCAGCAGGTCTTTACCTATCATTTAGAAGCTTCACGGTACACAGAACTCCTCGCAATCTATCAGCATCTCACACTTGTTCAAGACCATTCTTAAAAAATCCTTTCTTTGCATGAAACAATCATTCAGACCTTAGCATCTCATCCTTGTGGAGCTCTATATGTCCGGAACTGTCTCGTTAAACGTGCAGCAGGTCTCTACCTATTATTTAGAAGCTTCATGGGCAACAGAACTGCAATAGAACTCAATTTAGCGAAAATCGATGAGATGCTGGAATATATTTGTGAAGTTAGCATCTCAATTTTTATAAAATGCGATTTCGGTACTAAAATCGATGGAACTATTGTTAAAACTTATCGAGAACTGTGTAACTATGTGGGATGCCACTATATGTGACGTTTTTGGATGAGATGCTGGGAATTTTTTGTGAAGTTAGCATCTCATTTTTTTAAATGCGATTTTGGTACTAAAATCGATGGAACTATTGCTAAAACTTATTGAGAACTGTAGAACTATGTGGGATGCCACTGGAACTGTCGATTTTTTATGAGATGCTGGCACTTGAGATGCCAAGTTCACATATACTTTGCGGAGATAGTAGAGAGAGAACATGACAAACTAGATCAACGTAAGAATGTTTTCCACCGGTTTCCTTTCGATAATTTTCACCCTACACCACTGACTACCTACTTGTAAACCATTAAACTAAGTTGAACGTTGTTTGAAGCAAGGTTCATGGGGTATATGAAGCCCCATCAATATATTCGAGAGGCCCAAGGAAACCTGTAAGTTTGCTGCTGCTGATTGACAAACGATGCTCTGGTAGCAGCAGACGGCAGTTGTTCCCATAAAAGGTAGTAAATTATGAAAAGGAATAGAAGAGGTACCAAATGCAAGCCTTTGATGGAATCCAGCTTGGTGCGAGGTTGAAGAAGAGAAGCGGGTTTTGGCTAGTTACAATTACCTACCGGTACTATGGGGTGAATAGGGAATAGGGATCAATGGGTGAATAGGGATAAAATGGTCAGCTGAATTCTGTAGTTATTTAGTGAATTTATGGATTAGTTCAATGTAATAATGAGCAGAGTTATCAATAATATCTGGTTAGATACTTGGAATTCGGGAGAAAAGAGAAAATTATTAGAAAAATCTAACAACCATTTTATCCCTATTCACCCTTTGATCCCTATTCACCCCATTTTACGGACCGGCCGGGGTGTCTAAGACAATCTCACCTATGGCAACAAACGACGGACGACATAACCTCCCCCACTGGCTCCGGCGGAGCGGGGGTATCTGTGGGGATTTTCTATGATAATAAAAGCAAAATTACAATTAGAAATACAACACCTTACCCTTGACAGGTGATCGTATGGCAACATTAAAGAGATGGATTTCTACGATACTAAACACACCCTACACGACGTATATTGTCTCTATATAACAATGGATGTGTCAGTGCTGTCTGATAGTGCGGCGCCGGGCACCGCGTCGTCGTCGCTTTGTAATGTTATTTTGTTAGAACCAGACATCTCGCTAACTACTACATAAACTCTATCTTCTTCTTCTTAGCGTTAATTCCCAGTCGCATCCGATGCTTTTCGCCTCGGAGTCTGGGGTCCGCTTTACCAGTCTTAACTGCAGATTTGGCTAGACCTCGATATTTTCCGTGAAGCGACTGCCATATGACCTCCACAACCCAATGGTGACATTAGGCGATATCGAAGCATTGCAGCTAGACCGTTGTTGTTGGAATTTTTAGAGCTCCAACTACCCGTAACGACTGCCATAGATGTTCGTATGGCAACCGGGACCGACAGCTTAACGTGCTGTCCGAGGCACGACCAGACCAATGCAAATATCCATATTCATGCTTACAAATATTTGCACTGAGCAGGGATCGAACCCGCGCCTCCTGCGTAGCGGCCGCGGTCACTACCGCTACGCTACGGAGGCTGTCGTACATAAACTCCATAAATGTGTAAATATCCTTAAGTAAATGTGCTAGGGTTATGCCTATGATGAATAAAAATCGGCAGTGGATCATATTTGGGGATCCAACCGGAATAACTCGTAAAATCTTTATTATCAATTAATACTAACAACACTTTTGTTTGTTTTAATTGGAAGAGGTGTTGCTTCTGATGGCAGCTGGTTTTCAACCGATGTAGGGCGGACATTGCTCATCTAGGGTGATGGATAGATACTGGTCTATTCAGAACTGGAACGAAAGAACCCTTAAAGAATTGAGTCCAGGCGGAGATTTGTCATTTACGACTTACTACTTCGACTACTAACTGTCCGACCACCACATAGCTTCGACTGGCAACTGGAACCGGAAGAAAACTCTGTAAATATCCACGCAAGTGGCAGTGTCAAGAAGAGCTGCCCATCAAACGAATAACGGTTCCAAGAGAGAGTGACGCCCACATCAGACGACCATATAGTTCAATAGCATTCGAACTCGCAACCTTTGGTCGCCCATCTAATCGTATTAACCGCTTATGAATTAACAAATTCGATTGCAACATGAGACAATACAAATATGACTCATAAGTTGTCAGTTGTGTTGTTGTTCTAAGAATATTTCATACTATTTGTCTGTGAACTAATCGTTACTCAGTTGGAGTGATAGCGTTGGTACCGCCATAATCATAAGATTTATTAAAATGTGCTTTGGTTGTAGGATCACACTACTTCCACTTACTAGGACTTCCACTCTAGCACAACTCCAGCATAAACTTTAAAATATCGTGCCAGTAATTAAGTAATCATTAATTATTATTAATGTAACTGTCATATCTAATGTGACCTACTTACAATGTACAGTCCTACTTAGCTTATCCTATTATATTGTTACAGCGGGAAGCCTAATTTATTTTAATCTAAAAAAATTGGCGGGTGACTCGAACATGAACACATTACTCTTCATTCATGAAACCCACACATAGGAATTACACCCGTGCGTTCCTTCAACGATCGTCGTACGAATTAGTGCGGGCCTTGCAAATTTTTCTTGAAGATTCACTGGCCTCTAGTCAAAGGTGTTAAGGACGAAAATATAGTATATTGGCGGCAGTGCAAGGGTTGTATTCACGTAATAAACGAATAGAAACAATTGCGTTGGTGGCCACAGATTCAATAGAGCATTTAACCCGTCAATGGGCACAAATTAGAATTATATCGTCAGGTTGTTGTCTCATGAGGTTATGTGAATCGTTAAAACGTAATCGTGTCTATATCGCAAGATTTCTGAGCGAGGTATACCTGCCATACTTATCATTGTTTTATCACGAAAATGCATTAAAACTTTCTTAATGTCTTTCTCTTTCACTATAATCGGGAAGAATTATAGTTTTCTATGAATAAAGACTTTGGTGGAACGATATAACATGATTAATAAATAAGAAGGATCTGAAGGTAGTTGGGGTGGATCGGATACAGGTGCCAAAGATCAGATGCTATGACGCTATTTAGGCAATTATGAAGTTTAAGCCATGCTTTTTCTAGCACGAATGAGTCGGTACCACCCTCTACTAACGTAATATTGGCTTCAAGGGGCAAATTCCTTCACTTAGGTCATAAGGGTATTTATGGATGCTTATGGTCTAGGCCTCTACTCCTGTACGAAGGCCTCTAAAGGCACAGTTAACAAAGGAGATACTGTTGCACTTTTTCATATAAAGTTGTATATGTAAAGGCACAGGCAGTCAGTGCAGTCGTATCTCCTTTATCGATTGTACCACCCAAATGACACTTAAGTATCTGCCCCTCTAGACAAGTGGCAATTCGTTTCTCGGCGTATGATGGAATAGAATGCCAAATGTATGGGATTTGACGTATATGACAGGCGTCAACGAATGTCAAAAACGTGAAATCCTAAACATTTGTCATTCTATTCCATCATACGCTGAGCAACAAATCACCACTTGTCTAGGTGGGCTGGTGTCGCAACCGTTCACAGACCACGGGTGGATATTGCTCGGGGCAAATATATTGGACCCAAAATGTGCTCAATAAGTGCTCTATACGCGCAGTACACGTTTCTTGGGTGTCTTTTGAGGATAGTACGGGATGCTACTGCGATGGACGAGCTCAAATACGTCAAGCATAGGTTATTACAAAACAATCCACTCGCACCAGGGCCGCGTTTGTCTCGTGATTTAGGTCCAAGATACGTGTCCCGCTCCCGAGGTATACGCTCGCTCCATTCACCTTAATACTTAAAACGAAAAATAATGATATTTTAAGAGTAGATGATGAAGCAATTTTTTTTTTTTTTGCTGACAGCCTCCGTGGCGTAGCGGTAGTGAACGCGGCCGCTACGCAGGAGGCGCGGGTTCGATCCCCGCTCAGTGCAAATATTTGTGTGCATTAAATATGCATTAAGCCGTCGGTCCCGGTTGCCATAAGAACATCTATGGCAGTCGTTACGGGTAGTTGGTGCCCTAAAAAGTCTAAAAACAACGGTCTAGCTGCAAAGCTTCGATATCGCCTAATGTTAACATTGGGTCGTGTAGGGCAGATGGCAATTGCTTCACGGAAAATATCGAGGTCTAGCCAAATCTGTAGCTATGACTGGTAAAAGCGGACCCCAGACTCCGAGCTGAAAGCTTCGGATGCGACTGGGAATTAACGCTAGGAGGAAGAAGATGAAGCAATTTTGCAGAGGCAATTTAATATAAACATCGGATAATAAAACACTTTTCATTTAGTTATACCAATAATACCACGCGATTAAGACCCGTTATCCACAACAATCGTAAAAATAACATTATACCCATATTAAATAAAAACTTTAAGCGTTTACAATTATCTTCCTAATTTGCCACCGATACAGTATGATTGACGGCCTTTTACCGACAGTGGCAATTCGAATGAAATATGGCAGTAGCTAACAACGGAACGATAGGTATTTCAACACGTAACAACGATCAGTATATAATTACAGATAAAAACGTTCCGCTCTCGTGATAAATGGACAAAGTTGATACATCATTCATTCCGATATTTTTTGTGGCAGCAGATGCTATTATTGCCTCAAATCACCCATTACGGCCTTATCCAGCGGTACAATTGAGCACTGAAGAGGAAAATATTATTTTTCTTCTAATGATCTACCTATTAGATGAAGTTTAAAAAAAATATTTCAAATAAAAGGTATAATGTGTGTGCTGACTGCTGAGATTTAAAAACACACCTATGTAGATAGTAACAGATTAGGTACAGACATACAAAATACAAACAAACAAAAAGCAATATTGACAACATTTACCTTGTACTGTTAGCTTATTTCACAGCTGATTATAGACATGTAGCATTGTAGCATGATACGGAAATGTCTCACAATACAGCTTTGTAATCTGTGATGTGCGTAGTAATGACGGAGAGAACCGGGGTGGATGAATACGAGAGAAAAAAGGCAAAGCTTGAATGGGCGCGCGATTGTGGTACAAAGGAGCTCGGGCTCCGCAATCCGCGAAAACATTACCTAGAAACTTCTTGCGGGGACGACACAGGGATGCGAATGGAGAATTATAATGATCCTGAATGAGGGAATATTGAAATGGATATTGTTTGTATGTGGGGGTTTCTTTTTTAGTTATTTATGTGGGAGTAAATTTGAATGTTTGTTACTCAATTACAACAGTTGAACGGATCTGGATGCTTAGGCACTACTTTTTGTTGTGAAATCAAATTTTACAACATTACACAGTAAACTTAAATATCATAGTGATCCATAAACCATGGGGATGTTTGTAGTGCATTTTACAATGCGATTAAACTCAATGTTCAAAAAAGATTAACTCCGGTAAAAAAAAAGGTTGGAGAGACCTCAAACTTTTGTTATTGTTACAAAGCTATGTTAAAACTTCATCCACTGTCATGTATTTTGGGTGTATACTAGTAGGGTACTCGTATATTCGAAGGTTTTGAATAAGTCATTTACATGAAGTTCACTGTAATCATTTCGAAGCTAGATAAAAGGCGGTCTGGAGTCTGGTTTCAGTCTGGCTGCACTATTGTCTGGTACGCCTCGAAGACAATGGCTGGAAACGACGGCCTTTCTCTCTTAGCGAGCATTCCCAGATACGAACATCGTCTGGGTGAGTCCATCTTGAAATGTTTAAATAATCGAAAAAATCAACATTAGATATTACTTCTGTTCGCAAAATAAAAGTTTATTTTATATTTCAACTCGACAATGCTAGCTGCGTTGAAATCGTTTTGCTGGATTTGCGGGAAGGCGCTTCAATTAACCAATCAGAGTCCGTATACTTTTGTTCAAGATGTTTGCCGGTGTCTCTACTTTGAAAAGACAATTATACAGTCTACGAAAGTATCGAATTGAGGTATTTAATGAAATTCAAATGATAACTTCCTTTAATCCTTTTTAGCAGAATAAGTGTCGTTAATAAAGTAAAGCCACCATAACCGCCCATTTCCTGGTCATAACATTTATAGATGTGAACACAACTACAAGCAATTTAACTTAGCTAGAAGAATAGGGAGAACACCAATTTTTTTGAAAAATTACATACAATTTTTTGGCTCTCGTTTTAGAACTTACAGTAATTCAACTATGAGGAAGAGGAGATGGGATAAGACAGAAAGCTCATGTCGTAATCATATTGCATGTCATATTCGAAGTAAGTAGTAAAGGATTACGAAACGCAAACGCAAATGAATGCTTTTATGAGTGCAATGAATGTTTTATTGATCATAAATCTATTTCTAGGTGTTAGTAAAACATCGTTGTATGGCATCCATTGTTTATTACCTGATAATGGAGTCATTTTATTTGAGGAGGCGAACTGGTTTTTTGTTTTGTGTACCTAGTAAAAGTAACAATGGTTGAACTCGGATGTCGTGCGTCGAATCAATTTAGAAAGTTGGTTGATTTTGTAGTGGTAGTAATGAAGACTTCTATTTCTGTTAAGGGTTACGATATAATGTAATAGGGTGCATGGACCTCAACCAGATCTTTGGGGTCCAAGCTGAGGTTAGCTTAGACTAGACCCATTGTTTTTACACATTAAGTGCGATTTTTGGTCACGCACGGTGCTTAATTTTCTAGCATTAAATAATAAATAAAAAAATACCCGTGATTTTGGCTAAGGGGGGAAGGGTAGTCTAAAAATTGCTAAAAAAAAACCATCACGTAATTAATGGACAGCTGCAAGTTGGTACACTTGCTGATTGGAAGGACGAGACTCTGGTGCAGGCTTTCCTATCGTACTGGGGGTATAGACGGCAATCGCTCTCGTATAAATTAAACGAAATTAAGATACAGAAGGGAGAAGCAAGAAAGCGGCCGCGTGCTATATAAGCTTTAGATGTAACCGGGATTTGCACACGAATAAAGAAGAATAAATAATGTTATGTTACTCCATTAGACACCTCGTACAAAGTTCAGGGTTTAAAAATTTCCACAAAGCTACAGACTAAAACTTGTTACTTTAGCTGCTAACACAATCTAGTCAACACAGTGGCGTCCGACATCGCCTGTTTTATGTTCGCATTATTTGTTAGAGTCAATTGACAAACAAGTGTAGATACCGTTCAAAGGCAGCACGACAAGCAGTTTATTTTCATTTGCTCACTACTAAAGTGTAAATTGACAGAGCCATAGTTTCAATAGAAAAACAATTTCACTTATATAGCTTTAATAATGTGCTGAAAAAGCTCTGACAACCGAACGATCTGGTGTAATGAAAATTCATGATCTTTTAGCGTTGAATCCTGGTTGCATTGAATTGAGGTTTGCATTTCGGAGACCGGAGGCGTGGAAACTGAAAAGTAGCAAAGCGGGGCCCACTTTCCATAAGTTAAGATTCTTCTGCAAGTTTTAATACTAATGACCAAATATTATGAGTTATTACATTATGGTTGCACATTACGTATTGTCTGTGAATAGGATTCACCTAATTCATCGGCACCTTTTAGTGCCGATGAATTAGGTGAATCACCAATCTAATAATACTTGGGGTAATATTATAAAAGTTTACCCCAAATGCATTAACCCGAACCGGCGCGAAAGCCGCGCCTCAACTAAACTTACATTATATTTATAGAATTGCCTTTTTAGTCCCGAAACCGGGTCAGAAGTTGCCAACGTTCCAGATCCCCACGTACCTCACGATCTACGACCTCATTTAATATAGACTGAATTAAATTCATACATTTTGCATATTTATTGCAGTATCAACCGACACTGCAGGTAATATTGGAAGTGGGTCATTAATTGTATTTTATGTCGTTTACTCTCATAATAACAATAAATATCATAACATAACATAAACTCACGCCTATATCCCCGAAGGGGTAGGCAGAGGTACTAGCACCCACATTTCGCCGTTTATGTTTAGGTCCCAATGTAATAATCCAAAAATATCCTTTGTTATTATAATAGGCTTCAATATAGTACTTCTGTTTAAAAGAAAAAAAAAACTTAATTAGTAAAATTTTAATAAGCAAGCAAAGAAACTGTCATAAGTGGTGATTGTCTTAAGACTTGGAACTCAACTCGGTTGGGTAATTTTTTTTTGTCATTTCTATTATCAGCTTTGAATAAACTGTAGACTCTTTGTAGACGTACAAGTTAAAAAAAGCAGCACGTATTTATTCTGTTTAATAGGTATACACACTAAAGCTGCTGGCTGCTGCGTATTTAACTCGACAGTAAATCTACCACCATTGTACACCATAATCTAGCGAAGAATTTAACTTAGAATTACTGGACCGACTGTAACTTACAACACTCAATGCATAGCATAATGCACTTTGGACAGTTTAGAATGCAATAATATGAAAATAGAAATAACTCGTAGGTCGTTTAGGAATTACATAGGTTAACCGTTATAAGGAATTCCTTATAACAAACTATGTTATAGACAATTGCCTATTGTCAAGTTTTGAATATACTCGTATATTGCCATGCTTTTAATATATTCTAATAGCTTCATGCTATAGAGACGAACCTTAATTGTGCACATAATGTTTGACGTATACGCTAAATTTGTTTGTCACCTACCGTCACTTTTGCACCGCGTAAAGGTATGATTCCGATGCCGAATGCATACAACTGCAGACGCATGCAGCAGATACAACGTACTCATTACTTGTCAAGCTTCGACACGGATAAAGGTGACCATTGAGAAGCCGCAATAAATTACGCGTATGCTGTATGCATGGAGAAGGAAATCATATTCTGTCCTCCGTGGCTGTATGCGTCTGCAGTTCTGTTGTCGTATGCTTCACGGTCGAAATCATACCTAGATGTTTGAACGGACTACTTAAAAATATAATTGGTACGAAATTTGAAAATAACTCTTTATTTCAGGCAATTTCATAAGTGTTTGCCTATATTATTTGTAGCATTTATACTGTTGCAAGTTACAATGACGTACCCTTTCCTGTGATTACAAAGTTACAATTAGGTCAACAGGTAAAATGATTAGGCACAATTTGTGTAACACATTATGTAGGTACTGTTATATGCCACTGGAATTGCCCACCGCACCCACACCCTGCACGAACCGCTGACAACGATATAAAAAACATGTCAAAGAGTTGTTTTAATAGCGTTGTATATAAAAAATAATTGCTGGATGGGTTGTGTTTGTTAGTTGTGTGGTCAAGGACTTTTTAAACAGGTAGATAGAGTCAAATGAACTAGGAAATTAAGTGAAAGATACCATGAGCAATGTCATCGTCACTGAGATGCCATACAATTTCAGAGGGAAAAAGATGCGTGTTCATCAGATCATCAATAAATTTAGTCTTTTTTTATACTACTTAGATCGCAGACAAGCACAAGGCCCTCCTGTTGGTAGGAGGTTACCGTGGCCTATGGGCGAGTGTAACACCAGGGGAGTCACACTCATGCTGCCGACCCTGTAAGAACAGAAATTCTATGCCGTCAGCCTTCAGTTACTAGTCTAGCGCTGTTCAAGTCTGAATTGAATTGGACTCTGAATCTACGTCTTAGAAGCCAGCTCTCGGTTTAAAAGTTCGATTATAGGAAAAAGAGAAACGACTCAAAGAGCCAGTCTCTTATAGGGGGAAAGCTCTGACCACTGAGCTACCGAATCACGCCTTATCAAGGTTGTTCGTCTATTTTGTTCGACTGCAAGACAAAAAGAGAAGGAGCCGGATGCTCTAACATAGGTTGAAAAGTCTTTAATTCCTTACAAATTATAACTCCCATTCTAACAGATGTATTTATATTTTTTTTTTTTTTTTTATACCACTTAGGTGGCAGACAAGCACACGGCCCACCTGATGGAAAGTGGTTACCGTGGCCTATGGACGTATGCAACACCAGGGGCGTCACACTCGCGCTGCCGACCCTGAAGAAACCTTCTAATGCCCTTCTTGAAGAACCCCATATTGTAGTCGCTTGGGAAAACCATCGCGGGGAGTTCATTCCACAGCTTGAGTGTGCGAGGGATGAAGTTCCTTTCATACCGCACAGTGCGCACCGTTTCCGGTCGCAATGTGTGAGGATGAACTCCCCGCCTATGACGAGAAGTGCGATGATAGAATGTAGCTGTGGGCATCATGTCAAACAATTCATCTGAGCACAAACCATTGTATAGGCGGTAAAACACACACAGTGAAGCAAAGTCTCTCCTGAGACTGAGTGGTTCCACATCGCCTGTGAGTATGGGATTGCCGACAAGCCTCAACGCCCGTCTTTGTACCGAGTCGAAAGGGTCAAGCTGGCACGCAGGCGCTCCGGCGAAAAGGTGACAGCAGTACTCCATGTGGGGCCGAACCTGTGCCTTATAAAGGAGTAGTCGTTGCCCCGCAGTGAAGTACTGTATTCAAATAGATCCCAATAAATAATTGCAGACACCGTTAAGTCTTCTTTATCCCGTCCCTAACCAATAGGTATATTTCAAGGCAATTACGTTGCAAGAACTACCAAATTGCCTGTAGTTTGTACAGCAATTAAGGCTTTATACTATCTCTATAGTTAGTGATGTGACACATAATTAGGCTGTATAAATTTTAATCGACACACCTACATTAAAGATCACGGTAGAATGTCTGCGACCCGCCCAGAGCCGCCCATACTCCATTAAGTTCAATGAGCGTGGGTAATGTTAACGCAACTCGATTGAAAGTCGATTAAACTTTTCAATGATGAAATATTTAGATGGTTTAGTGGTGCTTTATTTCTCTAATTTATTCTAGCTTTATTATCTATTCACTAAACTAGTAAAAATATGATCAGGGTTCGTATTAAGTGTTAGCATCAGTTCTGTTCTACCCTACTCCGTATCCAGTTTTGATGACGTAATTAATCTTTTGATAGAGATTAGTGACCTAGAACTAAATCATTTCAAAAATACCATGTATGAATTTAAGAAGAGATCTATGATATGATTTAGTATTGTAATTAATATTCAAGACAATGTATATGTTAAATAGAACATTTGAGCTTTAAAACAAGTAAAAAAGGAAGAATTAAATGTGCATAGCTTCTAATAATAAACTGATTGAGTAGTTGAACATTAGTTACTCAGAAGCGCTTTATAACCCAACACCAAAAATAGACGTATTCAATGAAATCCCATTGCATTGTATTAACCCTACCAAAGTCTTGCACACGTAAACATACGTCAAAGAGAGTGACGGCACCCGCATTTGATAGCCTGCAGTGCACTCGGTTTCACTCTCAAAGCGCGTCCTAGTTTGCAACGCTGCCGCTGCGCTCGCTTCCACCAGCTGCAAGATTTTACTGGCCACTCGTCGACGGATTTGTTGCCTGATTTATCGGGCTATTAACCGAGGACTTGAAAGATCTTGAATTTAAGTGTTAATTGATAAGAGACTGGTAACGAAATACAAACTCGTATATTATACTCATAATATACATGTAGTGGAAGTTTGTGTCCCATTAAATATAATGAGGAAAGTTTGACATTTACCGAACTTAAAACGTGACCAGATAAAATAAAAAATCCATTAAAGTTCAGTAATAAAGCTTAAAATAAAAGCTTCAAGAATCGAAAACAAAGCACACGACGAGTAGCTTAACAAGTTGAGAACAAATATTTGAGTTTACAAAACCGAGGCGCTCGGCTAATTCTAATTTACATCACAGTAAAGTCTGTTAAACTCATCAAGAGACGAGTCTGGCTGGCGGGCTTTGCCGAGTCAGCACACCGCGAGAAATAGGTCGCAGATACTTAATAACTAGGAGTTCGAGATTGTAATAGCACGTTAGGGTTAATGAACGTCTGCTTTACTACTGGAACGAATACCAAGTTTTAAGAAAAATAAGCTCGTTAAAATGCACAAGTGCAATCGATATCATTAAGTTGTGTACTTCCGATGATTGCAGCAGATACTGATACTAGTTATGATGAGAACATGGACCTTTATATGGAGTAATTAATAGAAAGAGTAGCTTGTAGAGACGAAGAAAAAATCTGGGGCAGTCAAGTGGTCGTACAGGCAGCGTGCTCGGGCCTATTATACCCGTGGTGAGATTTAGGGTTACTGAACTTTGTTGTCGCGTGTGATTTTTGTACTATTTTTTAAAGGAGCGACTTTTAAACTATGACTGATAAATTGGTGGTAAATTACATAGGTATTGTAATTTGAGAAGGTCAAAGAGATTTTTATGAAGGAGTATTTTGTAGACAATATGTATGTTGTAAAGTATTTTATTATTGACACTAATAGGGCAGATAAATTTTATAATGCCTAGCATCCATGTATATTTTAGTCCTAGTTTTTTTGTTATTTTCATTATGTGCTGGATTTATATTTTCGAAATTATCAATTCTTTTTATTTGTAGTTCGTATCGTGGTTCAGTTCATGCATGCATGCAGTAGGTGGACCTTGAGCTCCGAGGCCCAACCTAAAGGTCCACCCCCAGGCTTCGGATGCAATCGGGACATAATGTTTTTATGATAATGATGATGATGCCATGCTGTGTATGGTAAAGATATGATTCCGTAGCCGACCGCATACGACAACTGCCGACGCACGCAGCACATGCGCGTAATTCATTGCGGCTTCTCAATGGCGCCCTTTATCCGTATCGGAGTTTGACAAGTAATGGGTACGCTGTATGTGCTGCATGCGTCGGCAGTTGTCGTATGCGGTCGTCTACGGAATCATACCTTTACACCTTTTAAAAGCTAACTAATGCATTTACAATACATTATTCAATTCAAAACAAAAACTAATCACCATCAACATTTCTAATAGCAAAACAGTTCACAAGTAACGGAAGTTAGTTCCCATAGAAGTGTCAAAGAATTATGTCGATGACTCCATAAGAAAGAAGTAGGTACGGATTCCGACGACGACGCGCTACATGGTACAACTTCCTCGAGACGTGCCATCCGGAATTACAATCAACCATTGTGTATTGTACACTGCACCTCTATGGTACACATGCGTCTATGCCCTTAGAGAGGAAAGTATAGATTCGTGATAGGCCGTAAAAATTGTTTCGAGTAATACAGTCCACTATTGTGCAACTGTAAGTAATGAATGAGCTATCGATAGTTACTATAGCAGGTACGAGTGTAGATTTTGAATTTGGAAGTCCGGCTAAGGTTGGCTGCTTCGATTTTGTAGTCTTCTCTCTATCATACATCCGACTTGATACCTTTATGGAGTTGTTAAAACCGTCCATATTTATAGAAAAGTTCCGTTCCCTAAAATAGTATCTAGATTCTAAAGATTGTTCTACAAAATCGAAACAAGACTAACATAGCTAGACTCTCACTCTTCTTTCCAACACGTGCTGTGCCAAAAACAAAAGACCGAGTACTGTACCCTTATCTATTGCAATGGAATTTGCCATAGGTATATTTCTGTTTTCCTTGTTTCTGGTTCTTTTAATACGCATATGACTAATATGTTATTATTAGTAATAGCCATATAATTTCCCTAACACCACATTGGTTGTATTGTAATGTTACATTAGAGTTAAATGGTTTGAGCATATTTTTATTATCAATTAATTTCTGTGTAAAGAGTATTTCGCAAGTTTACAATCAGTATAATTATAATCACAGATTACACCTAAAATAAACTCAGAACATTTATTAAGAACAAGAATGGATTTTGGGATCAAACAAGAATATAAAATAAAATTTGAAAGTGGGATCAAAAAGGAATACGCATTTGGGGTCAATTAAGAATGGGATCAATCGTTGTGGGATCAATACGGAACAACCCAATACGAATACCAAAACCTGGCCGCATGTGTACGTGCCAGAGGATAACAAATGAAGGCGCTCTAAACCGAGCAGGTGTACACCGCTTAGCCTCGAGGATACGCACCTGTTTTGATACGCTGTGAATTCAAATCGTCACGGCCGTCTCATCCTATACAACAATCTGAAAAAAAAAACGCAAATGTTATTTATATTCGTGGTTACTATGTTTGGAGAAAATAGTCTTAAATGGCTGTTTTATATTTAGAATAGGGACAAATGTACTGATTTGTTACTACGTACTGTAATAATGGTGATATAATGACAGCGAAAAGATTAAATACACTTTAAATAGCTTCACCTATAGTTAACTAGGAGTCTTTAATAAAATATAAATCTTTAATAAAATATAAATCTTTAATAACATCGGCTTGTTGCTGTCTAGTAGAACATTCTTTTTATAGAATAGCAACTGAACGTCATGGTTTTAATATTCCATAACACAAACGGTTTTAACTGCTCTTTAAAGTTATAAAACTGTCAGTCGGTACAATAGAGAGAACACTAGAAAACCGATCATAGCTGGAATCTCTTTCCGAAAAATCAAACGTCGAGTACTGTAAACTAATCACGTAAGTCGAATTTAACCAATTTCTAAGTAAATGTATCGATTTAAAACACATACTATTTGAATGATAGACTTTGATAGCCCCTTTGAATTGGGAAGTCCCTTTTAGTGTGTTATCTGGTTGTTCTTTATGTTTCTTGTCTTCTTCCATTTACTGGTGTAACCATCCGGTCATCCACATACATTCGAGCACCTGTTACTTCAAGCACCTGTTTCTGTGCTTATACTTAATTAATTGAAAGAGTATAATTTATAACTTTTATAAGGCACCAAATTTAAATAAAATCGGCCAAGTGCGAGTCGGACTCGCCCATGAAGGGTTCCGTAGTAGCAAAGGCGAAATTGCGGTTTATAACGTATCTATTAAAAAAAACTACTGACTGGATCTCGTTCTAACCAATTTTTAGTGGTAGTTTGCATGGCAATTTACATCATATATTTTTTTAGATTTATCATTCTCTTATTTTAGAAGTTAGAGGGGGGGGGGGGGGGGACGGACACATTTTTCCACTTTGGAAGTGTCTCTCGTGCAAACTATTCAGTTTAGAAAAAAATTATGTTAGTAACCTCAATAGCATTTTTAAAGACCTATCTATAGATATCCCACACGTATGGGTTTGATGAAAAAAAAAAAATTGAGTTTCAGTTGTAAGTATGGGGGCCCCCAAAATTTATTGCTTTTTTTTTATTTTTGTGTGAAATTCTTAATGCGGTTCACAGAATACATCTTCTTACCAAGTTTCAACAGCATAAGGCCTTACAGTTTCGGAGAAAAGTGGCTGTGACATACGGACGGACAGACAGACAGACGGACGGACAGACATGACGAATCTATAAGGGTTTCGTTTTTTGCCATTTGGCTACGGAACCCTAAAAAGGACAGGTCAGAAGCACTCTAAACCGGTGGGCTTGCATGAAAGGTTTATTGATTACAATAGGGTTAGCTCGGGAAGTTAATAAAGAGTAAAGATAGAAGCCGACGAGCTGTTGTGTCTGCCTACCTCGAAGGGAAATCGGCGTGAGCATATGTTAACACTTGTTTAATTGTGATTTGTGCTACCTATGTATTACCTACCAAGTAGGGATTCCAATGATCGCATGTTGTCAGTGGGGAACGCCTTCTAATCTACAGTAATCAGGCTCCTTTCATTATATTCAAGGTTGACTTAATCCATCCGATACTGAGATGATAATCCGTCACCAAATATTGTGATCGCAGAGCAAATATGTGATCTATTCTGAAAAGGAGCGCCTACAAGCAAGGTTAACATTTCCCCTTATTTACTCATACATATAATGTTTGTAGATAGAGTGAATGAGATAGGCAATGGCTGTTTGTGTCAAAAGTTCTAAGCGGATATTGATACACTTCCTGTTTACGAGATAACATAACCTGATATTCTTGTAAAGATGCTGAAAGAAAATAAAACATGCGGGGCAGTCGCGTGACGCGTTCGGTGAGCGCCCAAGCGTTATTTTCACCGAAAAAAGTGCTCACTTAAAAAAAAAACTACGTGTGTGGAAACCTAATTAAGTTGATATATGTTATAACCTCCTTGGCTACCCATTGAGGAACATACAGACAGTATCGTCAGTCAGCACGATTCACCAAATAACGAAATTCTCAGAAGTATTGGAAACAAATCCGAGCACGTAATTCCATCAGGGTTATACAAATCCAAATGAAAATAAATTCTCCAATCCCTCGGTGAGAACTAGGTCGTGGTGCCGAGAACAAAACGTTTGGTTCCCATGTATTGGCCAGCTAAACTCCGCATAACTTTACGCCTCGGATTCAATGCCTGCTCAATTAAACGGAGAAAACGATGTTATCTGTAGTAATTGATTTGTTCGAGGATAGTTACCGATTTATTGATGAGTTATGTCAAAGTTTTATGGAGTTTGATTTTAAAGTAATCGCAAAATAAAAAGCCCGTTTTGACAGTTCAAGTCCATGAAGTTCTCAATTTTGAGAACGTAAAACAATGACATTTTTCAAACGTAGAATGACATTTTTCATTGATGGGTACCGCCCACTCCGCTCAGTGCTGTCCATAACGATTTTTCCATACTGTCCATAGACAAGAGAATAATTGGTTAAGGAAAAAATAAATCGATCACGATATATTTTTATATTTTAATTTTGCAAGTTTAATTTCTTTAACCAGTTGCAGCAATTCAGCTCTTAACTATTTCGTATCAGCTACAACGCCTGGTCTTTGTATCCATGCTAATAAATCGGCCTTTTTGTTTGCTTGAGTAGGTGCTTTATCTACTATTTGAACTGAGTGGTTACGGTGCCATTGTACATAATAATTATGCACTGTTCAGGGAGGTTTGTAAACAGGTTAGTACTTAAACCACTTTGTGATATATTATTCTTTAGTAACTCAAATGCGAGCAAGGCATCATTCACAAAACCGCCACCAGCTGACCCGGCGTGGCAGATTATTAAGCGTCCACCTCCTATTGGCACTTTTGAGCAAGAGGCCTTGGTATCATCCGTCCACGACTGCGGCACGGTATGATTCGAGTTCAGCGAAGTCTCATCGACAAATATGATATTATCCCAATTTGTGACTTTGTTGTGTTTGCTGTTAACTAAGTTTTTTTTAAATTCCTAAGCTTCAAATATCATCTTTAGTCACCCCGGGACCATGGCTGCTAGAAAGTAGCCGAGACGTAGGGTTAAAAGTAAATAATCCGTTATAAAGTGGTTTCATTTCAATGAGTGATATACGCGTAAACTTCAGAGAGTATCAAGAAAATGATTTACTACTTTTACGCGATTTCTATTGAGTTGAGTGAATTGAGTGAATTTTATTGTAATAAAAATGTAAGAAAATTGATTTTTCGCAGTATTGTATTGCACTTTACAATACAATACATAATATTCTAATCGATCAAATACGCATACAAACTTGAATCGATTTATCGTGTGTATCGACTACCGAGGTGTATGGTTACATCACTAGTTACGTCGCGAAAGCAAATGTCAAAACGGGCATTTTATTTTGTGATTAGTATAGTTTTAGAAGGATTGTATGACCTTGATGTCAGGTATAAGTATAGGTCTTGATTTCAAGGCTCTAATCACTCAAACTGTTGTTGTTATAATAGGGTTATCAGTGGCGAGGGTTCTCTATTAACCAATTCCTGCCGGCTTGCTTTGTATAAGGATGATTAGAACGCCCAGAAATCCGTACCTATATACTACAGTTGTTCTATAAGAGGTACGGTTATATCCACCGGCTTCCCTTTTTAAAAGTTTCACCCTTCGCCACTGAGGTTTATGCAATTTCTAAGAATTTTATAAAGTTATACACACATTTGCATGGAGCTACATAATTATTTTGTATAATCAAAGTTCATTATTCTAATTTAACATAATTATAATATGCAAGTACACCATTTGAATAAAAATATTAAAGAATATTATATAACACAAATTATAATAATGTATATTCGAAAGAATTCAAGTAATACCTAATCTTCCTAGACTAAAGTTGTTTTGCAGAGTTAAAAGCCTAAAAAAGTTTAAATAGTGGACTAAATTTCTTACATGTTTATGTTATTTTATTCTAAAAAATTAAACTCACAGTAACTCTGCATTAATGACAAGAAAAATGAACGTTAGCAAGTTTTTTTATGCTACTTAGGTCGCAGTACATGCATAATAATCACAGAATAGATAACAGTAGCCATAAGTGAACTACAGTTTTAAACATTGAAATATATACCTATTAAATAAAATAATTCTATATTACAATACTGTGTACAGTACAGGAAAAAATACTCGCTTTAGGGGTCGTGGAAATCCTTCCCTAAAGGATTTTACAACACAAAAGGCATCTAATGCTAAAATTACAAGCTTGTAGCCTCAGCCATTTAGGCTATACTTGATGAGTCAGTTAGTCTGGACAAGACAGATTAGAAAATTACATAGTTCTATTTCATGTGTTTATACAATCCTATTTCTTATTATTCCTTTGATGTTATACCACATACATTGTTTAATGTACTTGTTTGATACAGAGGATGTAGGACGAACGCATCGCACGCCAGCTGCACAATGCCCTCTTGGCGGCGACGAGTTGCACTGGCTGGTTAGTTCCTCACACAGAGCAGAGATAGACCACTTGCGGAATAAAGTCACGATCGATCTTCTGTTTGTTGTGCATCTACAGACTTTCAGTTCTTGTTGTGTAATAGTTTCTCCTGATTACTTTTAACCGACTTCAAAACAGGAGGAAGTTCTCAATTCGTCGGAATATTTTTTTAAATGTATGTTCACCGATTACTCAAAGACGCCTGGACCGATTTACAAACTTATTAAATTAAATGTAAATTTTATCAAAATCGGTCAAGCAGTTTATGAAATATCAACAAAAATCAAATTTAATCGCAATGAATTTAATTTAGTAATTACATATATTAATTGCGATTAAATTGTGAAAAGGACTTATATTTTAATTTTTTTTATCCACATCCACTGCAGTCTGCAATTTGCATACTGATTGTAGCTATTGTTTCGTCATTTATTCCCTTTTGTTCCAGCACTATGATTTGGTCCTTTGTTCGTCGTACATTTTCGATTCGATTTTTTTCCCATCCATTTAAACCAAAAGTTACCAAAAAAACAAACTAGGTACTTATTATTGCAGAAATTAAGAGGATAACGGGCAAATAAATAACACTAGGCAGAACTAAAATTCTCGCAAACAAGTTTTCAGCAGGTATATGTATGTATATGTACATTAGGGTAGGTAGTGTAGGTACACCCATTTGTGGTCGTGGATGACGTAAATATTAGTAAGAGTCATTCACCATCTCGCGATCGTCAAATTCGCGAGCGCGCGCGAGTTGGCAATTTTCGATTTTGAATTATTTTTGTGTCATCAACTCGCGAGTTTGTGAAAATATGACGTATTTGTGTACAGTCAGCTACAAAAACTTTGTAATAGATTAAATTAGGTACCTATTTTAAATGTCCAAGATATTTTAGGCTAGCTTCACATGTAACGCGCGTTAACGGAGGTCAGTGGTTACTCGGGACATTATAACTTGCACCTAAAATGTATCTTTTGAGGATAGCATGGGGTGCTACGGCGGGAGCCAGGACCTCGTTAGTCTCGTGATTCAGGTCTAAGATACGGGTCCCGATCCCGAGGTATAAGCGCTACCGCGTTTTGCGAGAGCTTGTCAGTTTGTTTCGGCAAAGCTTAGAAAATGGACGTAAAGAAGCTATTATTTTGTCATTATGTTATAAAGAAATGTATAGAAAAATAGAAAACTTAAGCATGCGTTCACGTACATTAATTATTTGAAAATGCGTAACAAAATTTGGCCATCTCAATACCTATAGATTTATACGACTTGAGTTTGAAGTAAAAGAAAACAGTTTTTGAGAGAGATATAGGTATATCATTTAAAATAATACGGTAAAATGCTTATTTTTCTAATAATAACTAACAATATTCAGTGAATCAACAATATTACAATGACTCAAGAATTTCGTCTGTTACTTATTATGTGTATTGTCGAAAGCTAAGTAAATAAAACAAAAATCAAATCAACAACGTAGTCATAAATAATGTAAGGGGAATTAGCAAAAAAAAAAAAAGGGTTGACAGCCTCCGTGGCGTAGCGGTAGTGAACGCGGCCGCTACGCAGGAGGCGCGGGTTCGATCCCCGCTCAGTGCAAATATTTGTGTGCATTAAATATGGGTATTTGCATTGGTCTGGTCGTGCCTCGGAGAGCACGTTAAGCCGTCGGTCCCGGTTGCCATAAGAACATCTATGGCAGTCGTTACGGGTAGTTGGTGCCCTAAAAAGTCCAAAAACAACGGTCTAGCTGCAAAGCTTCGATATCGCCTAATGTTAACATTGGGTCGTGGAGGTCAGATGGCAATCGCTTCACGGAAAATATCGAGGTCTAGCCAAATCTGTAGTTATGACTGGTAAAAGCGGACCCTAGACTCCGAGCTGAAAGCTTCGGATGCGACTGGGAATTAACGCTAGGAGGAAGAAGAATTAGCAAAAGGGTGACCCTCTTTTCAGAGACTTTGCCTTCAGCTTACCATCAGGCGAGGCGAAGTCAAATTGACGTGTCCTATATAAAAAAAATGCTAAATTATAAAGTATGGAAGTTGAAGTTTTTGGTCTTATTTCATCAGTAATAATAATCAACAATATCACAATAACTCAAGAATTTGGCTTATTACCTATTGTGTAAACTGTCTAAAACTAAGTAAATAAAAAAAAGAAAAATAAACAGTATCATAATTTGTACCTAGAATTTTTCTTTTTTGTTACGAGACGTCCTTCCAGAATCGGTTCAGCCACTTTGGAGACTATCCGTAGCCAACAATCCGTAGACAGATCACAAAATTAAAAAAAAACTATTTTGTTATAGGTATCTCGTATACATACTAATAATATAAATGCGAAAGTAACTCTGTCTATCCATCTGTTTGTGTGTTAGAATTTCAGTTACAAAGCTGTTATTTTAAAGTTACAGACACTCAATTTTCTTATATGAAATTCAATTTATTTACAAGGGCATAATATGAGGTATAAGGTGAATAAGGATTCATACTGACCGGGAAAAGTGATTAGAAATGAAATTTTATCAAATTGCCCATGTGAGACCGGTCACTATTCATAGAGACCAGATTTCTCAAGTTGCCTGTAACATATATACTTACTTTAATATGCACAGTAAAAATACTCCTGAAATCACTTTTGGGGAAGCGTGGGAAATAAATAATCGTTTTTTATAGTAATCGATTAGGTATATTTTATTCTTGAAATATATTTTACAACACGATGCTTAAATAATAATAACTGTCTAATAAAAAAAAGGTTGTGGAAAATATACGATCCTTGAAAAAGATACGAAATTAGTTTGGCATAAAAAAACCTTACCATCCGACGGCGTGTCTTTTGGGCACTTTACCAGTAAAAATCGATGAGGAGGAATTATTCGATACCCGAACTACTTACCCCAACTATTTATCCATTTTTTATTCCAATAAAAATAGTAGCTTTATTTAATATTTTTACAATAAATATATACATTAAAATACTACACTAATTTAAAATGAATTACAAATATCATAAAAAATTTATGTAATAAAATAAAAATTACAATAAATACTTTTTTTATTTCTTGTAAATATTTTAACTAGTGTAATATGTGAAACATTATGAAATTTATCTTAAATACAGCCTAAAGTAAAAGATAAGCAAAAAAAAAATCTAATTTCATACGACGCATATTAAGATAACATAGCTACTCATAACAGATATCATAATATCGGCCGTGTCCCCCTAGTATCCTAGTCTCACTTCGCAAGTCTATATCGAAATCTAAGATGAAAAAAAAAAACATTCGCAGCGCATCAACCAATGCAGGTAAAGACGCGAGTATACATTAGTTTTCTTTTTCATGTTTTCTTTGATCCTTTTTTATCTGACTGTACTTTAGCATGCGCGCGAGATGACGACGAAAAAATAATTCAAAATCAAAAATTGCCAACTCGCGCGCGCTCGCGAATTTGACGATCGCGATATGGTGAATGACTCCGTAAATAGCATGCAGGAAATACATAATGTGATGTATTTAAATGCAGTATAGTGACTCAGTTTGAAACCATTACACAGTTATTAAGCAAAAATATTATAATTTAGTCAACGCCCGACAGCCTGTTTCATTTTGGGCTGCACCGGAACATAACGGGGAATGTATTCATATTTTTTTTAATAAATTGATGACGTCACGCAAGGATTTGACCGTGTGCCGTGTTGTGGTTATAAACGCATTAATTTAAATACATTATATCAATTTCTGGAAGTGAATCTAACACCTCGGTATAATTTTGGGAACAGGTGTTGAGGTGGTTATTCACATTTACGTGAATGGTTCATAATTCAAATAAGGTGTCATTATTACCTTGCTGGATAGTTCCAATTATCTCGGACACCCTTTCGATATTCATACAAAACTGTGAACAAGACTGTAGGGGTTTACCCTACTAAGAAAAATCAACACAATTTTAGCCTTAGTGATCATTTTGAGATGCTCCTAAATCTGACTAAATACCTAATAGGCTTTTATCTCCGTCTCCTACTAGCTTTGGTTCGCAAACTTCACAAATGTATGTTCAAGTGTTTAAATCTAAGTTATTATTATACATATATATTAAATCCTATCTTATCTTTTTCTTTAGTCTTTATCTTGTAAAATTCATTTGAAAGAATAAACAACATTTAATCTAGTCCAAAAAAATAAATTTAGATAAATATTGATGTTTTTACGTCGTCGGCTTGAAATAATTATTTAAGTACTGTGCAAAAATTTACATAAGAAACTAACCAACTTATTAGGAATGCAGTAAATTATAATAGTGAAACGTTATTTAACTTACGTCCATTTCATTTTGACCGCTTTACTATTACATAATAAAATTACTAATTTAAGTACATACTTTATACGCCCTTTGTACCGTTCAGTGCGGAATTTATAATAAAACCAACGCTATTTTCCTTTTTACCGACATTGTTGGATTAAGTTGGAAGTTATAGGATTCCAGGAAAAGAGTGACAGACCTGAGCGCGTAGGTGGCGTTGGTGGCGCACGCAGAAAATTATAAATTATTACTCCACGCTTTCCGTTCACCGAGGGTGGAAAGACTAATGGTAGCCATTATTGGTCGTATAACATATATAGATCGCGAGAGACAGATTTAAAAAGATTAAAATATTTATAAGAATGATGACGTTTTAATGCGTTAATAAAACTTGCGAGTGTAATGTCGTCCTAGAGGTGTCATCCGAAACCATCCGAAAACCAACGCTGCACATGATTATTTTGGCATGTGTATTTATGCTGAGATGGCGACTTTATTCAGATTCGTAGTTTTAATTGTTTAGGGCTATACCATTAGATAGTAAGTAAGTAAATCATCCTTTGTTTTCTTGTGCGATGAATTAAATGATCTTCTTTCTTTCCATTTCTTCTTTCTAATTATTAATCAACTATCAGAAGTACTCGGCAGTTTGGAACGAACGCTAAGCACTAGACGCGGTCACAAAATATAGACGTGGTTACCACACCATGCGTGTAGTTCATAAAATTTACATACAGATAAGAAGGGACGATTGGAATGATTAATTTATCGAAAGATAAACTAATTCATTTAATGAGGCTTCTATTCACCTTCCAAATATTAATTTACTTTTAGCAGTGAAATTATATAATTATCGGGAACACCCAACAATTCCGAAATACTTAATTCCGAATTTCAATATTCCGATTTTCAAAATTCCGAATATTATAATTCCTAAGAAACAAAACTCCGAGTATTCAAAAACACGATAGTTATTTATCCGAAAGTTATAAATACGATTGTTCATTCCGAAATTCATTTTTACGAATAATTAAAATCCGTAGTATTATTGGCCCGAAAAACGTTATTCCGAATTTCAAATTTCCGAAAATTCATTGCTCAAATTGAAAATTTGTATCAAAAATAGGTAAAAATTAAAATTGATTTGACATGTTGCGCATTTTAGAGTTGTTTTTTTATAATAATAAATTAATTTTCTCGACAATTATTACGTATAAAAATTAAGCCAAACCCGACTTGCCGTGGTCCTACTGCCGTGGTACTTGTTTGCCCTACACTAGAGTGTTATTTAAAAACCGGAGGCGCGGAGGGAGGGCAGTCCTCGCCCGCAGTAACGAAGCTCAGGCGCCCGGGCGAGCTGGAGCGGCTGAAGCTGCGGAAGCGAGCATGGGTGCCCGAACTTTGTTACGCAAGGGCGGAAGGACTGCACATCCCGTAGCGCCGGAGAAGAGCGAAACTAATGCATGCCTGCATGCTTGCCTGAATGCGTGCTTGCCTGAATGCATGCTTGCCTGCATGCATGCTTGCCTGCATGCATGCTTGTTACTGAAAGTTGTATGGCAACGTGTATTTTGTAATCATTAGCATAAATAAATTAAAATAATAGTTCAATAATTCTATTTCCTGTTTATCTCGTGTACAGTCAGCGTCAAAGAAAACAGACCCCCTCATGCTTTCATATCATTAACAAGGGGGGTCCCTTTTCTCTGAAGCTTACTGTACCCCGAAAATAGCAACTATCCTACTTACCTAATGCAGGTTTACAAGGCGCTTGATTGTCAGGTTTGTGTTGTTTCGGAGTTTTGATAATCGGAATTCGTATTTATGATATTTCGGATTATTAATAATTCGGAATTGTAATGGTTCGGTATCTTCAAAATCGGAATTTTAATATTCACAGTTATAATCGTTAGGAATTTTGAAATTCGGGTTTTCAATAAATAGGATTTATGATACATCGGATATCTGACTTTCGGAATTTTGAATAATTCGGAATTATGAAATTCGGAATTCTGAAATTCGTGATTGTAACTTTCGGAATAAGGCTTTTCGTATTTATGTAGTGTACCCATAATTATGTGCTGTGACTCTGTTGTTCTCCCATGTGATGAGGCTCTCCCATCTGACGAAGACGACTGTGTGGATAGTTGTTTCACGCCTCTTTCTCATAAGTTCGAGTCTCGGGAGAGAGCTTGGACTCTTGCTGTTTGCGTTATCCGGGAAATCACTTTCAAGACAATTCCTGCAATGGCTGCAATGTTTTGACCACTATGTCGGTTTTCTCGTCAATGCCGCTAGTGGTTACCAGTAATGCGAAACGATTATGAAGTTCCATTATTATTTATTAATTCTGTAGCTACTCAAACTAAATTTTCATAATCAAGTGGAAAAAAGGAATGAAATATGGAAGAAGTATATAAAAAGGCTTAATTTACTTTATTAGTATACATATAAGTAGATTGATGCCGTTACCGCTGTGCCGTTCTGTACTTCTTATTACTGCATGATAGTATGATACATTTTTATAAATATCATACATAAATTTTTATGGTTGCACTTCAGTGAATCAAATATTTGCGTGGTGCATTCTTGCTTGGCATCGATGGAGATACACAGCGGAAACTGCTCATTGCTCCACACTTTTAATGAATACTTCCTTAATGAAAGCTTAATGAGACTGCGTGAGGAGAGCGATTGTTCACACTCATTAACTTTTTTTTTGATATTTCTATTCTTGTCGAATTGATTTTATGAGTATTTTGTACAATGTTACCTCTAGTTGCGATATACATATTAACAATAGACTAATTTGAATGACTGACAAGTATACAGTAGGAAAAAGACATGTTAGGTCAGAAACTACGAAAAGAACATAAAACATAAACTCACGCCTATATTCACGAGGTGCTAGCGCCCACATTTCGCCGTTTATGTTTAGGTTCCAATGTAATAGGTGGCGAGCCTATTGCCATTAACCGGGCACTTATAAACCTGCGATAAATACACACATAACTTCGAAAAGCATCGAAAAGTCATTGGTGTGTGCCATGGTAAACCTGGGAAAACTACGTAAAGTTCTTAACCTAATTCATTACGAGTAGGTACGTATTTTTCGAATTTTCCAGTCAGCTTAGCACAGAATATACTTAGTTAACGTCCAAAAGGTTACGTTGGATGAGTTCCAAGTCGGGATAACAGGTCGTCGACCATGTAATACTTGTGCAGCCCAACACAACTCGCTTTGTTTCCATACACAAACAAAATTCTAATAAAGACAAACAATATCGACAAAACTATGAAACGTGCGGGACTGGGAAGGGTTGCTACTAAAGAATGAAGTTGATTTATCATATTATTTACCCAACAAATGATTAAAATTGTGGAGGAAAATAACATAATGTAGGACATAGATAGTGATTTGATGATACAAATAATAATTGTGATTTACTCAATAATAAGGATTAAATAGGTACTACATATTATTAATCATGATGTTAGCAAACAAATACGTGGTTAATTAATTCGCCGTGGTTATAACGCATGGACACCGAAGAAATAACTATATTTATACTGTGGCATGGGCGTTTGAAACAAGAACCCCACGTTTCAAATTAAGTGAGGAAGTAACTCAATACCTAATTATGCACTTGTTGGTCGAGCGATGTCAAGGCACATTCGTTTTGCACTAACTCTGATTGTAGGCGTTTAACATAGGTTATCATTCTCATAAGGAAATGTGTACAGTTCATACCTATTGCATCTACTGCATGACATGCAGGAAAAATGTGAAAATAACTAAATAGATCATCGTGTACTTTATTGTGTAATAGCGCAAATAGTATTCATTTTACCATGGTTGCCATATTTATAGGCATTATGAAATTCCACAGCTTTCAAGCGTCGCTGTAGCATCGCAGATTGTAGTCACGATTTGTTGGCAGTTTCGACCAAACATAATTAGCATATATCGTGGATCGGTGGATCGTCAGTTCGGTGTACCTTCATATTCTTCAGAAATTCACATTTTCATTCCACTATTCCACTTTAATACGGACAAACGTGCTTGTCAATCACACTGATTAAATTCCGTAACAAAAACAAAACGCAACAATTACCGTATGTCAAATAATAATGGATTAACGGAAAAACCAATATAAAATCACGAGAATGAAACATTGTTAAGAAACGCTTTATAAAAAAAATGTTTGCGTTTCAGGTACTAGTATGAAAACGTGTAAAAAAAATCAGTATAGAGAGGTGGTTGTTAAAATCGATTGCAATTAAACAGTTTGACGTAACAATTACTTGGTTTTCTCGGAAGTAAAGATTCAAAGTATTGAAATAGTAAGATAGTAAGACGATTGCGTGTCGGTCGTCATTACTTTGAGCCATCGAGCGGCACTACGGAGTACGGATCTTTACTGAGCCATGCGAGGTGTACCATTCCGTAACACACATTATATATTATTAATGAAGGTGTCCAGAATTTGACGATTCTGGACACCTTCATTAATAATGAGCTGGCGCGTTGTGTCGTAAAATACATAAACTTATCGATGACGTAGATAAAATAGTAGTTCCGAGCAGAAATAACAAACTTTAACCATATAACGTTCAAGAAAGATGGTTGTGTGGGCGGTAAAGGGCTGGTAAAAGATTTATGAAGGACTACATGGTCACTGTTTATTGAATATAATGAATAACTAATAGCAGTACAATGTACTTACACAAACATAATAGTAAATTACAACAAATAACATTACGACATCTGATAAAACAAACGGGGTCCTTTCAAAAGTTGCTCATCATTCTATTACTATTAGGGTGGGAATGGAGGATCACTTTGTGTACTCAGTAACTCAGCAATGAGGATCGAGTGATTATCCTAACAATGACATATTAAACTATATGTAATTATGTATAGTATACTCTATGACTTGCACACATTTTTGGGACTATGGACAAACCTTTGTGGTTATAGATAAAGCTTTGTGACTTTGGACAAAAACTTTGTGACTATGGATAAAGTTTTGTGACTATGGACAAAATCTTTGTAAATATGGACAAAACTTGATTACTACAGACAAAGCTTTGAAAGATCAACTAAAGCTCCAAGTAGCGTCTTTAAATCTCGAGAAAAGCGTAATTCCATCAGTAAAACCGCTATTACCGTAGAATAAACGGTCGATACTTGTTTTATGATTGGATAATTAGAATCGCGACACTATAAAATAAGTTAATTGCGTTTTAGTACAATGTATAGTGTTTAGTTCTAAGGAATTAGCCTACCAGCCATTCATTTCCTTTGAAGCTTGGAAGCAGCTAGTCGTAGTAATTGTGTCGAAGTTATACGTTTCTAAGGCGATGCGCCACCGATATATGGGGTATTCCACTCAAACGCACAAAACAATTTAACGATACCTTCAATAAACGTGATGCCAAGGAGTGGAAGCCCTGCCTGACTCTGTGTTTCCGGAAAGCTATAACTTGGAAGTCTTCTAGTCCAGTGAATATGTTACTTTTAGGCAAGCGTGCTCCACCTTCGGCTACATCATCCCTTTCCATCAAGTGAGATAGTGGCCAAACGCGATCCTACCAATATAAAAAAGCGTCATTACATTTCAGGCGATATCATTCCTTTCAGGCAACATCACACCCCGTTCTTCCACAGTTTATACAAGTAATCGGTACAATGCTGTGATGTGGGTAAGTGAGATGAATTTATATAGATTCGATATTTCTGCGTGTAAATTTTCTTTATCTATTTTTAGAAGTTTCGGCACCTCTGTACGTAATATCGTGTACATTTTGTCCATCTATTTTTAGAAGTTTCGACACCTTTGTAGTACGTAATATCGTATCGATATTTGGTCCGTGCAAATTAGGTTGACATCAATGGGCACATCGAGAGCCCTTTAAACTTTTTGCGAGCTTGCGGTACACTCTACAAAGTCTACAATATAGGACGATCGGTTCAAAAATTCGATGGCTCTTTTGATGGCACAAATAAAACGGTCTTCAGTGAATTTGATACATAGTGGCGGTATTATGAAAAGGTCAACATATTCTGGATATTGAAGTATTGGGTATAGGTGTAGTTAGTACCCAAATGTAATTAGAAAGTTTATTTATGCCGTTATTTTAGGATTATTTTAGTGGTTCGAGTAAATGGCTCGCAATGTAATATTCCTAATTAGAGGGTAACCTACTTCGGTAATAGACAGCTGATATGTACAGGAACAGAAGCTTCAATAATTATAACGTCTTCGCTGAGCTCAATCAAATCAGCTCACTCAGTTTATCAAATTAATTAGTTTGTCTGTCCTCCGATAAGTCCTTGCTTATAACACAATTTCAATGTGCCCTTGCTTACAATAAGGGCGTTAATTGACCTACAAATTGTGGAGCAAATTTACTGCTAGCCTAATAAAGTGCCAGCTCTTGATGAGCAAACATATTTGTACACGTGTGCACAGAGGGGGTTATAATTTTCGGTCATGTGAGGTCAATAACCGGACCACGTGTTTAGTCTACGTTGATTAGCCATAAGCCATAACACTGGTCGCAATGGCGAGCAAAAAAATCATTAGGGAATTGACTTGCAAATTAATGTTATTGTTAGGTATTGTGTGTTTACAGTAATACATATTACATAGGGCTAGCGTTCATCGCTGATAGTAGCGTGATGAAATGGTTAATGATTTTTTGAAAGGCTCGTACCTAATAATGTAGCTTTCTAATGGTGTAAGAATTCTTGAAATCGGTTCAATAGTTTTGAGTTTATTCGTTACAAAAATAAATTTTTTTGGTATCCAATATTTTTATAGATCTAGTTTGAATCGGGAATAATAAAGAATGTGGGTTATTTAATCTTCACATGCCGCATTACAAAACAAACAATTCATATTTACTTACTTTTGACATTATTCAGTTCATGTTGTATTTTATGGGACTCGGCGCAGCATGGGTCATGGACAAATGTGGACATGCATTCTCTTGGACGAATGACAGGTCTTATTCTCTAACAAAACATGTTTAGTAATAGCTCTAAAACATAGTTTTCTAGTTACTATTAGAACTATCGGAATATTTACCATGTATAAATAATAAATAAATAAATAAATATTCTACAACATTCTACACAACGCTATCTAGATCCATGGTAAGCTTAATTAGCTTGTGTTATGGAATCTAGAATACGGATATACATACTTAAATACTTTTTTTTTGTAAATACATACATATTATACATAGAAACACCCAGACCAATGCAAATATTTATATTCATAGATACAAATATTGGCACTGAGCGGGGATCGAACCCGCGCCTCCTGCGTAGCAGCCGCGTTCACTACCGCTACGCCACGGTGCTCACGGAGGAACTGAGATGGTAAATATCCCGATAGTTCTAATAGTAATGTGAACGACCATGAAAGTTTAAATACCTATATAGTTTTCTAGATATATAAACGGGTTCACGATAGACCATAACTAAGTTAATAAATGAACGTGAATGATTAAGCACGTAAATATGTCGTGTGATTAGTGATTAGTAATAGCGAATAAAGTATCAGGTGAACGGAGGTTGTGCAAGACCAAGTGGATGTCTCAGAATCGATGGTCAGTCCACAAAGACAAATAGAATAAAATATCACAAAGAAAACCTATTACATTTGAGCTATCAAGAAGTCAATGGCTACTTCAAAGTTTAGACCTCGTCTATAAAGGAATCTTAAAATGAGGTGGTACGGGTGTTTTTGTGATAGGGTCCAAACTAACTTACGGGTACGTAGCCAATCCCATTTTACACAGAAAGCAATTAACTTGCTTGGATTGTTTTAAAGTGCTGATTTAACAGAATAGTAAATACATTTTTGATTATTTGTTAACATACGTGACTATAGGCTGACATATCTATATCAATTGCAATAATATCATTGATTGTTGCATGTTGACATTATTGCATTACTCATACGATGCGAATGATTGCTTTAATTAATACATATATGTACATATAAGGTAAAATAATAATTATAATAATATCTTTATTGACATATTATAATACTGTTGTTGTTGCTCCTGCGCTAGTTGAAACAGTGTTGCAGGAGACAGACATTATTTTTTTTAAATTATCTAAGGGAATAACTTAATTAACGTGTATACATACGGCCAAAGAGTCGCGTGTACCATTACAGCTGTTTATGCGCAGGTTTATATGCTTATTTGTACTGAAACTTGTCCAGACTACAGATCGCCTATGCCTACCTAAAAGGAACAGGATGCGATATTTGTCCGACAGAGAGAGGAATCTTCTGATCTGGTAAGGCGCGCACGTAATCACTTCGCTATCATCATCATCACTACATATTATAAAACAAAGTCGCTGTAGCTGTCTGTCCGTCCCCATGTATGCTTAAATCTTCAAAACTACGCAACGGATTTTGAAGTGTTTTTTTTAACAGAGTGATTCAAGAGGAAGGTTTATATGTATAATACATGCATAATATTGTACCTACAGAAATACTGATAGAGATATGCAGCAAGAACGGGATCAGAAAATATGGCGGTACGAAGTTCGCCGGGTCAGCTAGTTTTGAAATAAAGAACAACTAAAAATCTTCCTAATCGGTCAATTCCTGAGCTTAGCAACAAATACAATTTATGTATATTCATTAATATTGGTTAATACAAATAGTCGGCTAATCACAAAACCATATTACCTATATCATCTATACTATTATATAATTGTAAAGTGGTCGTGTCTGTACATTGGAGATATTTAAAAAAAAATACTTGGGTTATGTTATATTAACGATACTGAACACGAAAATATATTTTTTTCATTTCCTGTCTGTTTGTCTGTTTGTCTGTTTGTCTGTTTGTCCGCGATGGACGCAAAAACTACTGAACGGATTTTGATGCAGTTTTTTTTGTTAGAAAGGGCTTGATCAGACTTAAAATCTTACGTTTGTTTCATCGCAATCGGTTGAGTAGAACCGGAGTTGTGAACAATATTGATATTACACGGAATATGAGCGGCAATATAGAGGGCGCTTTATAATATTATTGGTCAATTTTCATAGCTTATTACATCCGGGCAAGTATATAAATTTATAGATTTTATTTTTACATACACAATTGTGTAAACCAATACGTTTTTAATCATGAAATTATTATTTTTTTGTCAATGAATTTATTTCCACCTGCGTAACTAGATGGCGTTAACGCGGTTTTGAACTTACTATGGTTTCGTTCCAACTGGACGTATATAAGCATTTTTAATCTTTCTTTTTTTCAATATTCTAATTTTGTCAGGTATGAAATAGATGTCGATACTGTCTTAAGATGAGTTACAAAATCGTTTTCAACACAACACAAAGACAGATTACTTAGAGCTTGGTGAACGTAGATATTATGCAGGTAGAACATTTTTTTTATACCACTTAGGTGGCAGACAAGCACACGGCCCACCTGATGGAAAGTGGTTACTGTGCCCTATGAACGTATGCAATACCAGGGGCGTCACACTCGCCCTTCTTGAAGTACCCCATACTATAGTCGGGAGTCGTACTGTAGTCATGAGGTCGCAAACAAGCACGCGGCCCTCCTGATGGTAAGTGGTTACCTTGGCCTATGGGTGAGTGCAACACCAAGGGAGTCACACTTGTGCTGCCTACCCTGTAAGAACTAAGAGCAGGGATGGCGAACCTTTTTTGTGGCTATCGTATAACACGGGCGCATCTAAATACTAGGTACTTTGTGGTGGCACTGCTGGCGTGCCCAAAAAATTGTGCCGCGTGCCACCTTTGGCACGTTTCGTGCCATTGGTTCGCCATTCCTGGATTAGAGCGTGATGAGGGATATAGTGGAGTAGACAAGAGATACAACGGGGAAGGGGAAGGAGTAGGGGAGAGGGTGGGGGAAGGGCAAAGGTATGGGGAGTAGAGACTCGAGTAAATAATGCAGGTAGAATTATTTTTTTTATACCACTTAGATGGTAGACAAGCACACGGCCCACTTGATGGTAAGTGGTTACCGTGGCCTATGGGTGAGTGCAACACCAGGGGAGTCACACTCGAGCTGCCTACCCTGTAAGAACTTAGAGAATCTATGCCGTCAGCGCCCACTGATAGCACAAAGCACAAGCTACTCTCCAGTGAGCTTTGGCTACCCTACTCACCGTCGGAAACACAACACGAGGTTATTAAGCCGCGGCCTTCTGTAGGGCGGAGATACTTCCCCAGTCGGACTACTCCATTAGGACGAATATACCGTGGTGTACCTACCTCCTCGAGTCGAATAGAGAGGCGAGTACAATGTCTAATCAGCGTTCAACGCTCGACTTTCAGCACTATTTACAACACCACGCGATAAACGACATCCACGCGGGCGGAGCCGCGGGCAACAGCTAGTCTATCTATACTATTATATAATTGTAAAGTGGTCGTGTCTGTACATTGGAGATATTTAAAAAAAAATACTTGGGTTATGTTATATTAACGATACTGAACACGAAAATATATTTTTTTCATTTCCTGTCTGTTTGTCTGTTTGTCTGTTTGTCCGCGATGGATGCAAAAACTACTGAACGGATTTTGATGCGGTTTTTTTTGTTAGAAAGGACTTGGTCAGACTTAAAATCTTACGTTTGTTTGATCGCAATCGGTTGGGTAGAACCGGAGTTGTGAACAATATTGATATTATAGGGAATTTGAGCGGAAATATAGATGGCGCTTTTTTATTGTTATGGATGAAATTTTATATCTTATTACATCCGAGCAAGTATGTAAATAAATAGACTTTAATTTACATTTACAGTTGTGTAAACAAATGCGTTTTTAATCATGAAATTTTATTTTTTTTATTTATGATTTAGTTCCACATGGGCAACTAGATGGCGTTAACGCGGTTTTGAACTTACTATGGTTTCGTTCCAACTGGACGTATATTATAAGCATTTTTGTTCAGTTTTTTTTTTCAATTTCTAATTTGTCAGGTATGAAATAGGTGTCGGTACTGTCTTAAGATTAGACAAAATCGTTTTCCTCAAAAAGACATTACTTAGCTTAGAGCGTGGTGAAGGATATAGGTAGTGAAGTAGACAAGAGATACAACGGGGAAGCGAAGGAGTAGGGAAGGGAGAGGGTGGGGGAAGGGCAAAGGTATGGGGAGTAGACAGCCGAGTAGATATGCAGATAGAAAGTTTTTTTTATACCACTTAGGTGGCAGACAAGCACATGGCCCACCTGATGGAAAGTGGTTACTGTGTCCTATGAACGTATGCAACACCAAGGGCGTCACACACACTCGCCCTTCTTGAAGTACCCCATACTATAGTCGTGTTGTGAGTCGTACTGTAGTAATGAGGTCGCAAACAAGCACACGGCCCTCCTGATGGCAAGTGGTTCCCGTGGCCTATGGAGAGAGCAACACCAAGGGAGTCACACTTGTGCTGCCTACCCTGTAAGAACCTATAGAATCTGTGCCGTCAGCGCAAAAGATAAGTCAGACAAAGCCTTTGGTTTTCCCACTGACAGCACAAAGCACAAGCTCCTCTCCAGTGAGCTTTGGCTACCCTACTCACCGTCAGAAACACAACACGAGGTTATTAAGCCGCGGCCTTCTGTAGGGCGGAGATACTTCCCCAGTCGGACTGCTCCATTGGGAAGAATATACCGTCGTCGTCGTGTACCTACCTCCACGAGTCGAATAGAGAGGCGAGTACCTACAATGTCTAATCAGCGTTCAACGCTTAACTTTTAGCACTATTAACAACACCACGCGATAAACGACATCCACGCGGGCGGAGCCGCGGGCAACAGCTAGTTGTTAATACAATTATTATCCACAACTGGACCTTCCTACACACCACGAGGCGGAATGTGGACAATATGATAACTTGTACTGACTACACTGATAATACAAACTACTGGATGTCCGGTAGTTGTTGTATTTTTAGGATCTTCACATATTACTGTACAGTTAATGTAGTTGTAGTAATTTCCAATATACATGGTCATCATCATTGTTATCATCAGGTATTGCTCGGGAAATAAATTTTGGACCTAAAATGTTCTCTATACGCGCAGTTCACGTTCCTTTGGTGTCTTTTGAGGATAGCACGGCGTGTTACGGCGGTGGATGAGCTTAACTTCACCAAGCACAGATTATTACAAAACAATCCGCGCGTGCCAGAATCTCATTTGTCTTGCGATCTAGGTCCTAGATATGTGTCTGAGGTATAACGATAGTCAGCAGGTGGCTTGGATCTCGAAGGGTTCTTGATTGGGACCCCATACACCCAAACAGGCATATAGGTATGGAATGTAAACTTTTTAAAATAATAAATTAACCATTACCGCAAACGTCAATAACCCGAGTAAGTAGGTATTGCCAATGTTACAATTTCCTCATGCGGTATTCCACCCACAATGAACCACAAAGCCCATATAATTCATATAGTACTTATAAATTACTTTATTCCTGTAATATGTACTAGGCATAAATTACCTTAATTGGCTTCACAGAGACCTTCATTAGACCCATTAGTACCTACTTGAGCAAACCATTTCCTACAAGTCTATAATCCATTATGTTAATTAATATAATAAATACTTGTTTCTACACAAACAGACATCTTAAACGATTCCTTCGTCTTTTGAGGAAGTGAAGACTAAAATAAAAAGCAAAACTATGTTTGTATATTTATTGGTAAAATGGTAGGACAACTCGGGATATAAAAATAAACGATGACATTCCTAATATAGATCTGTCTGAAGCCCAAACTCGATTCGGGTCGGGTTACAAAGTTAAAGAGTCTCTCACTTTACTAGGACTTGACTGAAATACGACCGTCTCTTGCTTCTTTTTTGGTTTAAAATGTTTTATTGGTTTTTAAATTGTTTGTTTTTAGTTGTAACTCGGGTAAAGGTTTTAAAAAGGTAGCTTTTATTGTTAACTGTTCCGATAATTAGTAATGGAAGCTTCCAAAGTATTTTTACCTGCAAATAATTTCGACCTCCCCAGTCAGATGGATATGACCCGAAGAAAGTAAGATGGATTGTATACGGATGACAGAGGATTAAGTAGAGTTTCTGGTCGCATAAAAGGTTTCTCTGTCATATACGCAGTCCTACCCTCTATAACATGGGGCTAAAATAAAAATATGCGCACGGTACGAGAATAGTTGAACGGATCTGAACGAAATTAGGTAGAAGGATAAAGTGCCTGAAGAAGCATAGGTTACTTTTAGTACTGGTAATCTCATGAACAGGTCTTTGTTATTCGTGGGGTTAGAATTCCATGAGGGTGGATCCCTAACAACTAACCACTAACTTAACTTAACCTAACAAGAAATAACCGACGATAAACACAAAAGTGAACAATAAGCAACCCTATTTACTTATAAGGCACTTAAGGCAGCTATCAACCGAAGTCCAGCGAGGCGAAACATTTTTACCTCGTAAAAAGCCGTTAGTCGTACTTGCATTATTAAAGGAGGTCTTCGAAGGTCAATCACAAAAACGAGCCTATTATGCAATGATTTCTGCCATGTCGCAGATATGATTGATGCCGTGGCCCGTGGCTCATAGCCGGACATTACCCGCTATTGGAAATACTTATTATGAGAAAGCCAGATGTGGACATTTATAAGTTATAACCATTTCCTTACCCTTGCCTATTTGTATTTAAAATGCATTATCATACTCCTTTTAAACATGCGAAAGTTTATATGGATGAATGTTTTAGTACTGTATCACGCTAGAAGTTGAACGGATCTGGATGAAATTTGGCATAGAAATAGATTATAGTCTGGAATAGCACTTTATGTCTTAGGCTACTTTTTACTCCGGCAATAGGGTCCCATAGGTTGTGGAAGGCGATCAGTATTTCACGTGGGTGACAACTAGTTTACTCATAATATGCTTATGACTTTTTTGCAAGGGTCACATTTCTATATTCCTACTTTTATTATGTCACCTATGTTTGTTTTCGATTCTATTCTAGTAGTCTATTTGCTTCTAACATTTATTTAAATTACAAGGCCCTACATTAGTGAAGAGTTTTGCACTATACCTTCTCTCGCTAGTGATCGCTGATTGATTTCTTGTCAACACTACCGTGAAAGTTTTCTTTAAGAAGCTATTAGCATTGCAACTTGATACACTGAACGATATAAAAGCATTTTACAAATTTGGTTATTGACTTTTGTACTGATGTAATGGTTAGTTATTCCCTGAGAAGTACCTATTAAAGATAGAACAACATTTTTTATGTTATGCACACATAAGTTCTTCAGACACCTGTGCTTTCATCTTAAACACAAAGCGGAGCTTTATTTGAAACTTCCAATGAATATTCAACGGTTGTCTCCGAAGCTTCGAGACCACAATTATAATGATTTGTAGTTTCGTTGTGTTAACGGCTTAAGTCAGTTATCACGGCAACTAGATACTATAAGGGAGGCTGTGACTCGTGAGCTTGGAAGAAATTTCTAATCTGCAAGCATTAGTTACAAAGTTAAAACACTTACTGAATACTTTGACGAAATAAACATCTTTATAAAAATAGTTTATCGAGCATCGTCTGTTATTGTAAGACGTTCACGGAATATTGAAAATGTCACTTCGCTTATGATCATGTCGCTGACCAGAAAATACGTCCACAAAGGGGTACATTTAAATCAAAATATTTGCCTAAACTTGGACTAAAATATTCAGCAGAGAGTTCCGGTATAAGTTTTGTACTTGACCGATTCGTATTTCATATAGATATGTGTAGGGAAGGAACGGCATGTAAGTAAATTACTATGTCATAAAAGTGTTTTGGATTCCAGTACGCAGACAGATTCCCATTAATGGCTCCGTCAATATGTTTGGATCGATACAACCGAACAAAACACTTCAAAAGATCATCAAAAAAAGTTAGGTCCACTTGCAAGAAAATTACAAATTAATGTCTCGTGAATTCGTGCAAAAAATACAAACTCTGCCGCAGCTGCCGATTTTGTGCCATGCGGTTGCGCGTCGAGTATCCGCACCTTGCCGGTATCGATGCACGATGATAATACCAACACTAATTTGTTTTTAATTTTTTTTTTGCTGTCAAATAACTCGTTTTGGCAGTTATTGAACATAACAATAGTAGATTACCCAACAAGTGAAAAAAAGGTGAATTCTTTTCGAGGCACCAAGTTGTATCCCGAGAGGAGTGAAGGTTTCTCCGGTAGAATCCCGAGCGTAGCGAGGGGTTCTAGAGAGAAACCTGAGTGGATCGAGGGATACAAGAGCCGAGATGAATTCGTTTTTCACGTGTTAGGTACTCAACTTTTCACCATTGACTACGAGAAAACGATTACTCTGTGATTATGAATTACATTTTGTTATGGATAGTACACAAAAGAAGCAGCAAATTATCAGTAATAGCTACCGCTTTAGCGCGAAAAGACTCAGGAGTCTTTTCGCGTTCGAGAATATGAGTTTAATTTTCATTACTAAGATGAAGTCATTTTATGATTATGAGACAAACATAAACTTTTACAAGGAAAATTACACAGAAAATGGCGGCATTTTTTTTTTCTTAATTTAAACTGAGCCACATTCCATCCAGCCAGTGATTACATTTAGGTGGCTTTTAGTACGTTTTTATAGTGAGAGTGTGCAACCTCTTTGTATGTTTCACTAGAATCCGTATATTCGCGCATGTTCCAAATTCAAAATTTTTTATTCACTCGGTGAAACAAAGAGCGTTTTATTCACTGTTTTTGATAAATCACGGGCCCTTTTTCGAGTGTCAATGGTGAAAAAATATTTAAAGTATGTTGTATAGTAATTATGACAATGATCATTAACGTACAATATTTATAGTTCATACACCTACTTCAAAAAGTTGTATGAACACCTGTTGTGAATTTATTTTGGAAAAATAAAATGACTTTATGTCTACTTCTATAAATAAGAACCCTAAAATAGCTATTTGTTGAGAATGCGCAAATCTTGAGACAGGAAAAAATCAGAGAAAGGCTTTGGATGTGATAAGATTTTTTTTTTATTGTGTAGTACAAGGTTTCTATGAACGAAATTTTGGAAAACCGCCGGGAATAGTCAGCGTCAGCAGTTAGTATAGATAGATATTATTATATTATAAGTAACACAGTATAAGGAATTTCTACCAATTATAATTAGGATCAGGAATTAAATTGACTTCCATAACGCATCAGGATTCAGGAGCCGCATAAAATAAAGCTTGTCTGCCAACTAAGTGGTATAAAAAAAAAGTAATCCTAAAATACTTTTATGAACATTGTTGCATTTTTAATTCGTTAACACCTGCCGGTCCTCTCGGTTTCATGGCTGTTATTTAGAGGAGCGAGACGGTGCATAACTAACCCGAAATAATAAGGCGCGTGCGCACCTGTGCAGTCAAGGCTTCACACATCTGTCCAGTACTGTCATTATATTATAACGAGTGCTTACTGGTAAATTACGATCGGATTACGAAAAAAGACTGCAGACGAAATAAGTAAAACTAACTTTTAATTGTTAAAAGTACCTAAGTAATTAGAATAATTCTCAAATGAATTAATTCATAAAAACAAATACATTTTACGCTTCAGAAGTTAAAACTCTATTCTAGGTGCTAGAAATTATTTTGTTATGGTTTTATTATTGTTCTAAAAATAGTATGCTCAAAATTTATTTCTGCATAAATCACGCATTTAAGAAAAATAGCATACTCACGTCCTAAAAAGTATTATACAAGAAAATATCAAGAATAGCCGTGGTCGTATGCCACTTACCTACTCTAATAAAACAATACATTCTAGGGAAAAGTGGCATACGACCACGGCTATTCTTGATATTTTCTTGTTTAATACTTTTTAGGACGTGATTTTGCAGTAGTCGGGTTTTAGTTTTAAACTTAATTTTTTATTCACCAGATTTTTTTAATGTGCCTACCTATATTGAAAAAGGTTTGTCAACTCAAATTCATATTAACCATCAAAATACGTTTTTAAAGTCCACTTCTATTTAAACCAGTTTAAGTATAATTGGAGCAAAATTGGTGATTATGGTCTTTAAGTAGACACTTTAGTACTGTTTATAATGCGACCTGTGGTTTCGATCCAGAATATAGTCAAATCCATTCCGAATTGTATTTGTCCTTTTAACTCTGAGTAAGTATATTTAGCCGATTTTTATGGATGCCTAATTAAACACGGTTCAAGAACATATCTTGTAGTCATTGTGTTGGCCGAATAAACTAACTTAAATTTACACTGTAAAGGTGCGGCTACAGCTCATATTATTTGCAACATTTTCACACAACACACGCAACACAACATATTATTATAGAGATTAAAATCTCTTTGATGCGAAAAACATGAGCTCTGGATGCACCTTAAGGGGACAAGTTTAGTGCGGACTAAAATATTTTTTCTAGACAAGCACGTTCACGTTTAAATGAAATAAAAATCTTTTCGTGAATATATTTTAATATAGTGCCGGACAATTAATTGTCTAGAAGAAATTTTTTATTCCACACTTGTTCCTTTGAATAATTAAACAGACACAATCGACAAAAGCATCAAAATTAAAAGCAACATCATAGCTCGGTAAGTCCACTCACGGCCGAAAGGAGTTAGCTGTCGATAGATATATTAAGATTTAAGTAAAGTATGTAACCATACTTAGTCATCGCAAAGGAATTTTCCCATACTTGAACAAACCATGCATTAGCATATCATACGCGAAAAGGAGGACAATCCCTCACGTTCGACGGTAATCATGTCATTGTGATCACTCAAAGAAAGTTGACTATTTTCCTAGTTAATTTCATACTGTTTCTGGGTACCGTTTCTAGTTTTTGGTTAAAGGTAGTATGATGTAGAAAATTATGATGTTTTCGAAAGCTTCAGCCTTAGACCAGTTTGCAAAATGCAATGAGAGAGTATAGTTGGCAATGGAAGGGAGATTTAATAACACCATTAAACAATAAACCCTAGTCAATAAAACCAATGAAAAGGAGGGTTTAATAAATAGTTTAAGTTTGCAAGACTTACAAGTTAGTAATTGAAATACAGCTTACGATAAACTCGTAAAAGCACTTGAAAGACCTTAATCGTACGCGCTTAGATCGTGCAAATTTTTCTCATGTTGAGATCAAAACTCTTTATAGTTGATATCGGTTCTCATTGAAATAGCTCATACCAGAGGGGTGTGCTTTCTAAAGTTACTTTGACAAACTATCAATACGTGACCAGAAACACTTCACAACTAGACATTTCTCTACTCGCAACGTAATGAAAAGTTAATAAGACAAAGAACACAATAAGATGTGACGTAAAATCACTACCACGTCGTGATAGTAAGGGCAAATGCCCCGGGCCGGGTCACAGTCGTGTCCACTCCCCGTCGCATGACTATTATGGGCACAAAACTCCGATTTTATCTTCACTGACAACCCATTTTGTACGACGCCCGACCAACCACTAGACGCAACGCCGGCGTTAGTCGCCACAACTTTTGACATGTTCTAGATAAGAGGGTTTTATTTTTCTTATACTGTCGAGATCAACAATAGGAATTGTTGTATAAACTTGTTATGTACTTTTTATTACCGTACAAAGTTTGTTGGTATCGTTTTAGGCTGTGTAAGGTCACAAATAAGTCCCAAAACTACATGACTTTCGCATTTGTGACGCAGGATAATATTGAATGTGGTAACTGGAGGCGAAACCGAACTGAAATAATCATAACGGTATTGCCATTTTGATTATACACTACATTATCGTTTAGCTAAATAATTATACCTGTGTATTGTATGGATATGAATCTATATTTTTTAAATATTCATCAAATCAACCGAGCGCGTCTTTATTCCAGGAAAGATGTTTTATGGTATACATTTAACTTAGAACTATAATTAAAGCGTCTATAAACTTGTTTATCCGAATGTCTGGAGTCTCGGCATAGTCTCGGTCCGTGGCGTCTGGCTAAAGAAAGTCAACTGGAGATTTTAACTGTTTGCATCGAGGTAATGTGTTTGTGCACGACAATCAATGTGCTGAACAGTAGGTGAAGAAAAATGGACCGCAGGCCAGCAAAAAACGATCGCGCTGCACACGGCACCTTCGGCCAGCATGAACGCGAGTTTGCCGGTACATGTAGCAAGGAGAGAGAGAGAACGCGGCGTCGGTGTAGGAGATAGAGAGAGAGAGCGAGAGCGCGGCCGCAAGCAGCAGAGAAAAGTAGTTAGAACCCGTATACAGTCCACTGAAGGATCGCGCGAAGTGAAGTAATGTAATTGATAGTAAATTTGTGCCCGTTCATTCCTTCTTTTAATTATATGCCTATAAGAAGACCTCTAAAGTATCGCGCGTACATTTAATGGTCCTTCCGGAGCCGAATTTAGGAATTTGAAGCCAGGAAATAAGAAAAATTCGGAAATGGTAGTGACACGCCGACAGGGAGAGGAACCTGCTGCCCAGGGAGCTGACCAGGGGGCCACCGAAGAGGCCCAGGACCCCACTACGCGCAGCGGTTCCCAAGAGGCCACGGAACGAACTACGACCACGGATGGCTTCAGGCCGGCTGAGGAGACGCCGACCCGTAGCAGCGCTGAAAATAATGGGGAGCATAGCTCGCAGCGCACCGTGCGGCCACCGAAGTCACGCCGCTCCACCAACTCAAGAAAGAAAAAAGAATTAGAGGTTAAGCAGCGTCTGGCAGAGCTGAAAATAGAACAAATACGAGCAGAAGCTGAGGTACAACGGCTTCGCCTACTACAGTTGCAAGAAAATAGTACGAGTGAAGACGAGTCCGGGGATGACCTGGCATCGGTTCGCATAGGTACGTGGCTACAAAGAGACACTGAGGCGCCGCAAACACTCGTAAGTCAAGACAACATAGGATCCACAGGCGACGACCATACAAAAGGTAAGCCAAGTGAAAAAGAAGTGGAAAAAAGTGACTGTAAAGTGAACGAAAAATCAAGAGAAAGTGCCTGGGTGAAAAATCCCGTAATTGACGTGTCTACGTTAGCCGCCGCGTTGTCTCAAGCGATGAGAAGCACCAGGGAGCCACCGAAGTACATGCAAGAGCTGCCATTCTTCAGTGGGAGCAGCACGGAGTGGCTCGCCTTTAAAACCACATACGAAGAATCGAGTATATATTTTACAAAAAATGAAAATATTGCAAGAATAAGAAGAAGTCTACGTGGGATTGCCAAAGAGGCAGTCGAGTGCCTACTATTGAGCCAACCAGACCCTGAAACTATAATCAAGGCTCTAGAAAGACGGTTTGGCCGGCCGGAGGCCCTCATTCACGCTGAGATGGAGAGACTCAAGACCCTTCATAAGCTAACTGATAACGCAAGAGATTTATGCGTCTTCGCGGGAAAAATAGCCAACATGGTAGGAACCGTAGAAGCATTAAAAAAGCCGCACTACTTACATAGCCCGGAAATGAGTAGGATTGTTATCGAGAAGCTTACACCTATAATAAGAAACAACTGGTACAACTTCTCGGCTAAGAAAAATGAAGATATACCCGAGCTTAAGAAAATATCGATGTTTTTATCAGAAGAAGCAGACAAGTGCAGCTCCTACGCGTTGCCAGAAGCCACGCCCCGAGAAGAAAATAGAGGACACGGGTACCGATCCCAAAAGACAAGAAGAGTAGAACAAACACTTTCTGTAAACAAGAAGACAGCAGAAGATACGTGTCCACAGTGTAAACATGATCACAAGTTATTTGAGTGCAAACGGTTCATCGCGTTAGATACAAATGCGAGATGGGAAGCCGCCAAGAAATATAATATCTGTTATCGCTGTCTACAAGGCAAACACCGACGCATCACCTGTAAAGCGCCCAGGTGCGGTAAGAACAGCTGCCCCATGACACATCACAACCTCCTGCATCACGATAAGCCACCGGGAGAGTACACCTCGACGAGCGAGGTAACTAATGACGCAATCACAACCTCGGCGGCCGAGCTGACGATAGCAGCAAACCCCCTCAGCAACAAACGAAAGGCTTACCTAAAGATAGCACCAGTGACACTAAAAGGACCCCGTGGCAGCATTGACACGTTCGCGTTATTGGATGAGGGAAGTACCATCACGCTCATTGACGAAACAGTAGCAGACATTATCGGAGCAGACGGACCTAGCAAAGAAATATGGATTCAAGGCGTGAACAGTGACATGAAACACACAAGCAAGACAGTCAGTTTACTCATCAAAGGTAAATACGCCGAGGACGAGCATGACGTGACCGCGCGCACCATGGAACGACTCCGTTTCACACCTGACACCGTGTACGAAGAGCATTTAAGTGATTGTGAACATTTAATAGACATACGTGATAAAGTGATATACGAAAATGCTTCACCGAAAGTGTTATTAGGACAAGACAATTGGCATCTCATAGTGACCCGTCAGCTGCGCACCGGGCACCGCGACCAGCCAGTAGCTTCACTCACCTACCTCGGGTGGGTGCTCCACGGCTGCACCGGCGCGACGACTGCAACAGTATCATTTTGCGGTAAGCTACAACAACACGAAAACAACACAATTGAGGACACAGTTAAAAATTATTTCAAGCTCGAATCGCTAGGCATCGAACCTAGGAAGCCACGGCAAGATCCCGAGCATCAAGCTATGCAAATACTAGAAAACACAAGCCGCCGGCTGCCAGACGGGAGATTCGAGACCGGCTTACTGTGGAAAAATGAAAATGTAAACATACCAAATAACTACGTAAAAGCCGAGAGACGTCTGCTTACGCTCGAACGAAGACTCGATAGGGATGAAGATCTGAAACAAAAGTATGAAGAACGGATGGAAAACCTATTCAAGTCAGGCTACGCAGAACCAGCTCCTACACCACCACCTACAGGGAAAACTTGGTACCTACCTCATTTTCCGGTCATCAACCCCGCCAAGCCGCACAAGCCGCCGCGTCTAGTTCACGACGCCGCTGCAAAATCAAAAGGTATGTGTCTGAACGATATGTTACACTCCGGCCCTGACCTACTGCAGTCTCTACCGGGCGTTATTATGAGATTCCGCCAACACCCGTATGCCGTCAGCGCCGACATAAAAGAAATGTTTATGCAAGTAAAAATAAGAAAAGAAGACCGGGACGCACTACGCTTCTTGTGGAGAGGTCAACAACGCACGGGCCAACCAAACGAATATCGTATGACGTCAGTAATATTCGGAGCTACGTCATCCCCTTGCACAGCACTCTACATCAAGAATAGAAACGCGAGAGACTACCTCGAGACACACCCGGACGCCGTAAAAGCCATACAAAAGAATCACTACATGGATGACTACTTACAAAGCTTTCCCACCGTCACAGCTGCGCGAGACACTACACAGACCGTCGACATGATACACAAAAAGGCGGGCTTCGTGCTAGACGGATGGACTTCAAACGAAAAAACTATCTTAAAAGGTTTGTCAATACCACTTGATAACAGTACGACAGTAACACTCGGCGGGCAAGAGACAGAAAAAACACTAGGTCTACTTTGGCACGTCAACGAGGATCACCTTGGCTTTAACGCGAGCAACTTGAAAATATCTCAAGAAGTGAAAACAAGAACGCGACCGCCTACAAAGAGAGAAGCCCTCAGTGTGATCATGGCCTTATTCGACCCATTAGGCCTCATCTCGCCGATAACGACCCCAGGTAAACGTATCTTTCAAGACACCTGGCGCTACAAGACAGAGTGGGACGACCCACTGCCCGAAGAACTCCGAGAGCGATGGAACAAGTGGTTCACTCAACTCAACGAAGTAGAACAGCTGAGGATACCCCGTTGTTATGTTCAAAACAAGTCATCAGTCATCTCGCATCAACTACACACGTTCGTAGACGCGAGCGAGGAGGCGTACGCCGCAGCCGTGTATTGGCGCACACAACACGCAGATGGCGCCACAACAGTATCCCTAGCAGCCGCCAAGAGCCGAGTAACCCCATTAAAACCCGTATCCATACCAAGACTCGAGCTTCAAGCCGCCCTACTGGGGGCCCGCCTGGCCCAGACTGTGTTGGAAGAACACGAATATGAGGTAACAAACAAAATCTATTGGTGTGACTCACGAACTGCACTAGCTTGGATAAGGTCAGAACCCCGCGTGTACAAGCCCTTCGTCGCTCACCGTCTCGCTGAGATAGAAGAATCCACTAAGAAAAATGAATGGCGGTGGCTACCTACTCGACTCAACGTGGCAGACGACGCGACACGTGCGACCCCCGAAGGCTTCGAGGTCACCCACCGATGGTACACTGGCCCCACATTCCTTCAGCAGCCCGAATCAGAGTGGCCGATAGAAGAAAAAACCATTCGCTACGACACAGGTGAGGAGCGAGAAACATGTCACACGTCAGCTTCACAGAAAACGCACAGTACTAGCGACATACTACGTATAGAAAAATACTCGAAATGGACGCGCTTGATAAGAACGACGGCTCGAGTACTACAGTTCATTGCCCTGTGTCGCCGAAACAAGGTCAAGGCCATGGCTGCCCGCAAACGAACCCGAAAAATAGAAAAACAAGATCCCGACTGGCGCAACAAAAAGACTATCCCAATACCTAAACTTAACAAAGATAATGCAGTCAAACAAAGTAGACAGTGTTACCTAAACATACCGAGTGAATATTTAATTCGTGCCGAACAGCTGTGTATCAACGCCAGTCAACGAGACAGTTTCGCGAGTGAGATACAACGTTTGACAAGAGGTGAAACGAACGTTCGAGACAACCGTCTGACATATGTGAGTGTGTACATAGATGACTGTGGTACACTGCGAGTGAAAGGTCGGATATCAGCTGCGAAGGCGATAGGAGAAGACACGTCAGATCCAGTGGTACTCGACGGGAAGCATCCATACACACGCCTCTATATTAAGCACGTACACGAAAAACTACATCACGGCGGGACGGAGATAACAGTCAATGAACTCAGACAGCGTCTATGGATCACGAAGATTCGACCGGCAGTGAAAAGCGAGATAAAGAGATGTATATTCTGCCGTATAAGAAAAGCGAAGCCGGCGACACCCACGACCGGTAACCTACCGGCCGCCCGCCTAGCCCATAATACACGCCCTTTCTCATTCACAGGTCTAGACTACTTCGGCCCCATCGAAGTCACCGTGGCGCGCCATCGAGAGAAGAGGTACGGCGCGCTGTTCACATGTATGACCTCTCGAGCCATACACCTCGAGGTCGTACACTCACTCAGCGCCGACTCAGCAGTGTCGGCCCTAAGACGATTTATCGCGCGGCGAGGTTGCCCCAAAGAGGTTTGGAGCGACAACGCTACGTGCTTCAAGGCGGCCGAAAAGGAGCTAGCAGAGGCTGCGCGCGACGCACTACAACAAGAGGTTACGAGTCATCACATCGCGTGGAGGTACATACCACCATCGGCCCCCTTCATGGGAGGGGCATGGGAGCGCATGGTGAAGGCCGTTAAAGAAGCCCTACGAGTCACCATGATAGAAAAACATCCTAACGACGAGACGCTCTTGACCTTACTAACCGAAGTCGAAAACATCGTAAACTCGAGGCCCCTCACCCATGTCTCGGTCGACCCCCGTGACCCCGAGGCATTGACCCCAAATCACATTCTCATCGGTCCCAACTGTCACGTGCCCCCACCCGGACACTTCTCAGCTGACGACGTGTCGAGTCGCCAACAATGGAAGCGAGCTCAGGCCCTGGCTGACATCTTCTGGAGGAGGTGGGTAAAGGAGTACCTGCCCCTACTGCAACACCGGCGGGAGTCCAGTAGCAGCGGCGTTGCCCCGAAGGTCGGTGACGTAGTCATCATCTGCGACTCTAACCTACCCCGCAACACATGGCCGCGCGGGCGAGTCAGTCGAGTCTACCCAGGTGCTGACGGCGAGGTTCGTGTAATAGATGTCATCACTAGCGGAGGCAACATCTTGCGTCGGCCTACGAGGAAGATCGTCGTACTACCAACGGAGTTCGCAGACGTAACCGGGTCAGCGACGGCGGGAGAATGTGCACGACAATCAATGTGCTGAACAGTAGGTGAAGAAAAATGGACCGCAGGCCAGCAAAAAACGATCGCGCTGCACACGGCACCTTCGGCCAGCATGAACGCGAGTTTGCCGGTACATGTAGCAAGGAGAGAGAGAGAACGCGGCGTCGGTGTAGGAGATAGAGAGAGAGAGCGAGAGCGCGGCCGCAAGCAGCAGAGAAAAGTAGTTAGAACCCGTATACAGTCCACTGAAGGATCGCGCGAAGTGAAGTAATGTAATTGATAGTAAATTTGTGCCCGTTCATTCCTTCTTTTAATTATATGCCTATAAGAAGACCTCTAAAGTATCGCGCGTACAGTGTTCTTGGTTGACTGGATTCAGAAGAATATTATATGAAACTAGCTTTGTCAAACTTTGTCCTGCCATGGAATGGAAAGGGGACTCTTTTTTCCGCACTTAGCCTCCTTTTTGGGCCATTGTGCGTGGTGTCCTGCCATATAAAAGTACAAGCTGTAATATGTAGCTGTACTCTCCGAAAAAGGCAAACAACTACAGGTTACCAGGATGCTATGGCTAGAGCACCCTGGTAACCGACCACTTCTGATGTGGCTATTGCTAGCGTTTCCTGACACTGGTTAATGCTCTTCATTCAAAGAAACCGCAGAAGCGAATAATTGGATCAGAAATGGAAATTTTAATGTAAAGAAAGTTTAAGGCAAAGCAAAAAGTCCATTTGGTTAAATATGTGCCTCATGAAGAAAATTGTTCTGGCTATTTGACAACACAGAATACACCGATATTGGTAAACTTGGTTCTTACTCTATTCTATCTATTTCTATTTTTATTATGGCCTGGTTTTTACTCGAATCACGCAAAAACTACTTAAGTGGATTAAGTTGAAATGTGGGATGATATTTAGACTATGACTTGAAATAATTTAGGGTACTTTTTTCAGTCAGAAAGTTCAGTGAGCAAAAAGTCTTTGAAAATTACATTTAAATAATAGTTACAGTTCGTTAGTTCATTAGTTCTACAGTCGACTCGCTTTTACAAGGACAATAAAAGTAAACCAAATGAACAGACTCATTGTGATCGTTTATTTTGCCTCAACACGCTTTAATTATAATTTCATATAACTGAACACGACGTTTTAACGGAAGGCGTCACAGAATACGACGCTGCTTTTAATTTCGGTTTATTTTCTACGCGGTTATGTTTGTTTTCATTTTTACTTGTTATATCTTACGTTAAAACTTGTTCCATTTAGGGATGTCTGTAATCTATCTTAGCTTGTTTTGATAGAGAACACTGAAGAAACAATGCGGTAAACAAAGTTCAGCGATGATGTAACAATTTTTAGCAGCCAGTTATTTAATGGTTAGCCCCTTTCTGTTGTCTCTTCTTGGAGAGACAATAGTTCCCCCAGGAACTAGACAATACAAAAAATTGGTACCTATTCTGAACATTCAGTTTCAGTAATAGACAAAGAGAACATTTGAATACTTAATATTACTGAAAATAATGTAAGTCATAATAATGATGCGAAATTATCAAGAAGGCACTTTGGCAAAATTGATTGCCTGCCAATTCAAGCTGCGTAAATATTTTAACAGGAATAACAGGATCGATACCAATTATATTTGCACGCACGTATTGTGTTTTACAGTACAACACATAAATAATACACACACGTATATCCTCAAAGAGATAGGCGGGGGCGTATTATTATATGCCAATAGTCCCACATCACAGGGACTGAGTCTGTGGCCTCCAAACGGAGCACTTTGGGATTAAGTGACGGAAAAATTGGAGAAGTGACCTTTCAATTTTTAAATGGCAAGGCAAGAAGGGCATAAGCTTTTACGCCAGTAAACTACCGTAACTGAAATTTCAAAATCCATCGAAATGTTCGTAGATAGATTTTAGAATTTAACTTTTAAAGTAGCGTACGTTTTTTTTTGCTTGAATTTAACAGTGCCACCCAACAAATTGAGTAAACGCTGTAGGTATTTTAAGTGTGATAGCAGTATGGCGGATGGGCATCACGACTCGCCATCAATCCTTTGGCAAATGTAGTGATTACGGCACCGCTCATGATAACAACGGTCTTCAATTTAAGCGATACCGTTTAGCGACAATGATGATGAGGTTTTTATAGCTAAATATAAATATTATGACAAATATTTATCTGTATTTAACAGGCTTGCTTGATCTTCACGTCAAGTCAATTATTTTAAGTTGTTTCATTAAAGTTTGAGTAGCTTTGGCGAAGTTGTATTACTTCTTCGTGCAATTTTTACGCGAAGCTATTTAGATTCTGCTGGTAGGTATATACCTCATTTATCTCAGCAGCTGGAGTTGTTTGATTAGTTAGTAATTACTTTTGCTTTTTTGTCTTTATAGCAACCGGTATTCGACGCTACTATGTTTAACGGATTAAAGTGAAGTTTTAGGAATCTGTGCTAAAGTTTGGAGGTAATCAAGTGAAGGGTATGGAAATGCATAAAGAACAAACAAAGAAACTTTTGAAGGTAACTCACTGGTGTCTATCGAGAAAGCCGATTTGGTATTTTCGAACCCAACAGGGACTCTTTATTTGCGTCCTGCTGCGACAGGTGCATAAAGATAAACGTCATAGAATAACTTAATTAGCTTTACATTATAACAAGCACCTTAGAGAATGTATTATTTCTCTATAATTCTATAAAAATGTTGTGAAAAACCATATAGATGTAAATCTCTTGTTGTGTTGCGTGTTTTGTGTGACAATGAGCTCTGGACGCACCTTTAAATATGGAATGATATAAATTCTACGAAATAGAAAAAACCAGGTTAATTCCAATATACTGAGTCATAACCATGTCTATCTTAAGTTACCATTTGTCATAGATTTATAGTGTTTTTTATTTCATTGACGACTTTGTTGAGTAGCGACCACATCGCCCAGTGCAGTCAGGATACACAAAGCAGTTTATGATAAAGATCTATACTAAATTATTGTCTTATTTACAAACTACTTCTCTTTAATAACGAACCAACAGATAGCTATAGCATCGCTTACAGCTCAATAAAAATAAATACTTCCAAAGAGAAATGGCCCTTGAAGTCGAAACAAAACAAAACAAATATGTAGCTACACACGGACTTCACACTGAGACGATATTATTAACACGTTTGAGTCATTCAACACCATTACCCTCCTTTCTCAGACAGGTATGATGTTTTAACATTACATAACAGTACTCTGTCATTCAGCGAAATCCTTCTCGGAAACCGTTCTCAGGATCCGCGAATATTAGTCACATCATTTTTGCGTACTGACTTGTGACGTCACTATCGACTATCAAGTTACGGCACTTTTTACAACCTTTACAGTTAAAGGAATTTTATTGTCAGGTTGTTTGTTTGAATTTAGAACTACGCATGGCAAGTTTGTAGCAAGATTATTTCGCTTCTTGGTAAGGGCGCGGTAGTTTCCGTAATGAGGTATTGTGTTACCAGTGAGGTCCTATGAAATATGATTGTAAGTTGAACAGTCAGCTGTTGAAATACAAGTAGCTGAAATAATGTGCATGTGTGTTTAGTCTACGTAACGATAATAATGTTAAATATTTATAGGCGCGTTGTAGGTAATTCTAGGATGTAAGGCTATTGCATCAAATTTCAAAGCGATAGAATAAAAGTTGCGAATATGGTAGGTGATTGTAATGGAATATGATGAAATAAAATACATTTTAGGAGGACAAAAAACGGTCCGTCTTTTCAGCTTGTCAAGTGCATTCCAATTTGCGATGACTTTTGTTTCCCTTATTTTGTCTTCGTCTTGAAAAGACTTCAGAAACAATGCGTCCAGCCTGAGAGCCTAACAAACATATCAGATGACTCTTGCCTACTAATCTGGAGATCAAAGATAGGGAGTTCCTTGAAGGTTAAATTCTACGGTGGTGATTCATAAGATAATGACATACTGATCTTGAGGTTATTCTCTGAACTGGTTCCGTTTACTCTGACTCATATTACTCAATCATGTTTTTTTTTCACGCGCCTTTTCTAAACTATTAATAAAGTGAAGGGCTGTTTGGGTCTTTTATGAGTCAACTGTTTGGAATTTGAAATATTTGTTTATCGGAGCATGTGTTTGGGGTCATGACCTCAACAAAGGCTTTATGCCTGTTTTGATGCATTGTGCAGGTAGGTGTAGTTTTTCAGGTACCTGCCTAGAGCGTTGATTTTTGACCGGTAATTAGGTTGTAAGATGTACCTATGTTTGAATGATCAAATATTTCAAACATTATGACATAATCTTTGAGATTCGATATAATATTAGGTTGTAATATACAGTTTCCGAATTAATTTTGACCAAATAATATGTACCATCGTCAAAGCAACGACGGGATGAGGTAAATCCGAATGAAAAATTAAACCCATACCTATTATACATACCATACATAATATGTACATAATATATAATTCTAAATATTTCTAAATAAACAGAATAGGTATTTTATAGTGATCGTAATCTAAGTTAAATATAAAAGCTCAAAAGTCATACAAATCGAAGGAAAATCATGTAGGATGGTCGCACTTCGCGACAGCCAAGATAAGAACACATTATATTTTACTGTAATGGGCAAATTAAAAAAAAGTGTGCCCCACAGTACTGTAATAAAACGATCGAGGACAGACAGAACGCGCCCGACCAACCCTCGCAATATAATATATTTTTCGCAGTGGGGCGGTGTGCGCCAGACTAGGGACAACGAGCTCGGCAATGTGTATACGACTAAAAACAATCCTGTGGGGTCATTACTCGTTAAAAAAATAATACTTTCATTCATACATACCCTTTTCAACGTTATGTTGCGATTATTTTATTGATCACATGTGTATGTACACAAAACTATAAATTAAAATCATGTAATTTGTCAAATATAAATTAAGGTCCGATTTTTCTAGGATACGTCTTTATACAGTATAGCAAAAATAATAATAAAAACACTACAAATTAAAATGTTTATAGTTCACAACAATTTTTAATTCCAAGCGAGTCACAAAACACTACACCATCCCCTTTACAATGTAAAACAAGACTGAATGGAATGAGTGAAATGAACAGAACAATTGATTCGGTCAGATTCTGGGAATGAACTAAAGTTGAACTAAAGCTAGCCGATTTATGATTGGTTGCAAGTTTTACCGAATGCCCGGATCAAGCTGGATACAAAAAAACTGTTTTAAGCGCCATCTTGTGGTACTAAATATTTACAATATGCGACAGCGGCATCTATCACTCGATGAAAATAATGTACTTCTAAAAAGTTTGTTCTATTTTAAATTCACAGATGGCGCATCTGTTTTAAACATTAATATACATATTTTTCAAATTTATTCAATTTAAAATCCAGCATAATTATATTACACCTATGAGATCTTCCAATTTTTTAAAATAATTATTTCCATAAAATTAATGAGATTGCGCTTATCACACGGAAAGGGTCATTGCACCTAATTCATAACTAACTTCAGTTCATTCGACGCTGTCATTCTCACACGTCAAAAATGGAGGAGGAACGTCTCTTCGACGAAAGAGTTTCTATTCGAGATTCAGCACGACCCCTAAAAAAATATGGAAGTACTTGTAACCATATGAAAAGGAATGAAGAATACATCAAGCATGTGATGGCAAAAGGCGATACCTTGCAAGGGATCGCTCTAAAATATGGTGTCACTGTAAGTGTACTAACATCGCAATAAAAGTGTTATTATTTCACTTATTTCTCGTGATTTTAACAGGACCGAGTGTTACAATTGGGATTTGGTTGTTTTAGATGGAGAAAATTAGAAGGGCGAACCGTTTATTCGCCTCGGACAGTTTGTTTCTGCGGGAGTATTTATTGATTCCTGTGACTAGAGACTCTCCTTTCTACGAAAACGGTGAACGGGTCACTGAGTTGGCACCGCCAAATCATCGTGCTTCCATTGCTGGCATGCCTACAAGGGATTTTTCTCCCGGTAGCCCCGACGAGAAGAAAACTTTCGATGAGTTTCTCAATAGATTGGACTCTTCTCTAGCAGATATTAAGAAGCACGTAGAAAAGACTAAGGAGACTAGCGAGTGAGTACATTTTTTCTTTCATAACATTGACAGAACATGAACTATTTTCAACCTTCAGTATGAAGGTCACAGTAAATACTTGCAAATTGGCATACAGTCATACATTTGTATGAAAGCAAAGTTAAATCCATCCACTAACGAAATATTTAAAAGACACAGAATTTAGTTATGCTTAATTTCCTTACAGCACAAATTAATTGTGATGTTGATTTGCAAAATTTTATTTAAAGAATATTAGTAACCAAAGTTACTAATATTCCCGTTAACCCCTCCAGCTAATAATAATATTAATCCTCCAATTATCATAGAGCTTTAAATAATTATCATCTTTTGTCGCCTTTTAGATGCAAAGGCATGGATATTGAAGTCTTAATGTATGTCCCTTAAAAAAATATATACCAGATTGAATAATTTTCTATGGCTGTTATTTCTTTCATGTTCTGTGATACTATAATGATCACATTAACTCTGATAAACATTATTGTATGTAACATTATTTGTATGAAGCCAATATACTTAAGAACTTCAGTTGGCCAAGTCGTTTGGGTGTTACGCTATGATTAAAAGATGCAGCAACAATTTTATGTTACAACATTGTATTACAAATTGAATTATGACCAGCCAATATGATATAAGAGCATTATTGTCTATCAATCAATTAGTCTATTGCTGTCTTGGGCATTGCCCAATGTGTGAGTAAGTGTACTATTATGTGTAACACTAAAATGTTATTGTGTGTTTTAAAAATATATAAAATCTTATAGGATACCTTTAGCTATTGTCTTTATTTAGCTATTTAGTAGTGTGTTTTTTTTATCTAATATACTGAAATAGAAAAAGGTTTATAAGTTACCACACTTACAAATACGTTTAAATTATCATTTATTTTAAAATAAGTCATTATTTATAGTTAGACGAAAGTATAACATACATTATGTTTCCTTTAACAAATATTACATACAGTCTGGGGTAATGTGTGAGTACAGTAAGGGCCACAATATGTAGAAACTATATAGATGAGTTAGAAAGATTTTGACACCTATAGGCATTGACATAGAGTACCTTTTTGTAATGTGATCTGCTTTTAGTTCACAGTCAGTTTGTGGCCTTTAATGATGCCAATTTTTTTATTCCATACAGCCAGTCTATTTGTGTATACATATAAATATTATTTTGTAGACAAATAATCTCATATTTAAATTAACAGATATAGAAATTGTCTGCTCTCTGATAAGGTTTGTTTGTGGAGCACTGATAATGGGTTACTTATTTGTATTTTAGGGTTGTTGGTGTCACGTTATCAGAAAATGATATGCCTCAGATTGCTACAGTACAGCTGTATTTAAATTTTGTAGAATAATATTACAGCTCAATAATATTGTAATTTTAAACAATCCCTACTAATATTATAAATGCGAAAGTAACTCTGTCTGTCTGTCTGTCTGTCTGTTTGTCTGTCTGTCTGTCTGTCTGTTTGTCTGTCTGTCTGTCTGTCTGTCTCACTTTTACGGCTAAACCGCTGAACCGATTTTGATGAAATTTGGTATAGAGGTAGGTTAGACCTTGAGAAAGGACATAGGATATGTTTGGTCGCGATAACCGACATCCACGCGGGCGGAGCCGCGGGCAAAAGCTAGTAGTACATAATGGGTTACTCCCTCCCTTTAAACTTGCGACCTTGTGAGAACAAAAGTGGGTATTTAATGAAAATGTATGAATGAGGAATGAATGTATGTGGAAAAACCATAAATGTAGTCTTTTCCATTGCAATAGGCAGAGAGAATGTGATTCAGGGGATAAAATTTAGTTATATGTATTGTATGACTTGTTTACTTCTCATGTTACAAATATGACGTGTTTTATTTATGTTCGCATTCATTTTTATGCCTCGCACCCTTCCCAAATAAGTCCTTGTTTGGTTAGGGGTCACGGATAGAATTTCCTTACGTGGCTTTGAAGAGTTTAGGTCAATCTCTCTCCTGTCGAGTGTTGTTGTAGTAGAAAGAATGCAAGTAGGTATGTGGGGGCAAATTTTAGTACCCATGTTTCCTGATCATCTATGACAGCGAACATGATAATCATATTCCTCTTTATTGTAATAATATTTTCGTGTACAAAGATAATAAAAATATAGTAACTGTTATCATATATATTGATAGTATAATTGTAAACGTCTGTGACCTAGTAGCTTATATTGTAAATCATCTAGATTAGTTCAGTCGTGTTGTTTTCTTTTCAATATTAGTTATATAAGACAACATATTTTATCTTCTCTTCTGCTAAAGTTACATCTTTGTGACCCTACAAACGTAATTCAAATTTTTACAAAGTGTTGAGATGGATGTATGTTGTGACAGACAAGAATGGATAAGACTAGGAATGAGTATATTAGAGGATGTTTGAAAGAAGCACCAATCACGGAAAAGCTACGAGGAAATCGTTTGTCCTGGTTCGGACATGTAATGCGTAGGGATGAAAGTAACGTCGTAAGGACGGAATTCTCTGGAAAGAGATGGCTACAAGGGGAGAGGAAGATCTAAAAAGAGATGGATGGACTGTGTGAAAGATGACTTGGTTAGGAAGAGAGTGTATGTTGAGATGACTGCAACCCGAGATGAATGGGAAAAACACACTTAATGCGCCGACCCCAAATAAACTTGGGATAAGGGCAGGAGGATGATGCTTGTAGGATTGCGAAGTATTTAGAATTTCACGGTACCCTACCAACGTGATTCACACCCGTATTCACAAACAATACTTCGCTATGCGTACCACAAAAACTGTGCAAAGAGCGACAAATTCTCAGTGGGTTCGTTTTGGCAAGCCTTTTTATTCATTGATGACACTTAAGTAATACTTCGTTGAGGGAACGCACTGCGTTAGATACTGCTCCGTGATGTTTGTGAATTAATTTTACCAGCCCTATGCGCTCGAGCACACTATGAGACCTCACAGTATCGTTTGTGAATACGGGTGTCAGTTTGTATCTCGGGTACCGTGAAATACTAGAATAGACTCAAATCTATACCAAATCTTATCCATCGCCCTTGGACTTTTCGCAGACTCATTATAAATCAATATACCGGTCTATATTCTTAAAATACATAATTAATTTGATTAAAATACATTTGTGACGACATTATTAGAATATATTTATGTATATAGATTTTTTTGCTGCTTATCTGGGGTATACATAGGTTGATATGATAAGTACCGCGAATAACATAATGTGCATGTGTTTTGTGTTGTCTTTCGAAACATCTCAGTTAGCTGTGTAGTGTAGGTGGCAAATTAGCTGTTTTTAGGGTTCCGTACCCAAAGAGTAAAAACGGAACCCTATTACTGAGTTATATGTGGTTATTATATACTTATAACCATAACCAGCTTCTTCTAAGGATGAAGAAGAATAACTAATGATGCAGTCTCCATTCATATTTACCAAATTAGGTATCAATAATAAATGAAAAAAATAGTAAAATTACAGGACAATAATTATTTATATTTATTGGTTTCATATGGCTGAAAATTGTACCTATAAAATTTCACAAGTACCTAATATGCCTATTAAACATTATTTTCCGCTCCATAGATAAATTGATGTGTGTTTTTTATTAAAAATAAGTAATAATTTAATATTATTATATTGGTCACAAAATACTACTAGTAGATACGTAAGTATATCGCTACACTTTTCCATTCGGCCATTGTCACAGAATAAATAATAGTACCACGTAGTCTCATTGTTCTGCATCACTATCGCCGCATAAAATTCAATGAAAATGCCACACAAGAATAAAGAGCATTGATTAAATACCAATTAAGCTTACATAATAAATTACAATACAATAATCTTTATTGTACACCATCAAAACAAATATATAACCATGTGAATAATTTGGTTTCATCGCGAGCTGCAATGAGTGCAATTTCTTACAGGCAAACTTACGTTGCCTGTAAGAAAATTACAATCATGTTCTGCAGCGAATCGCCACAATTTTGCCGATGATAAGTAAATTGTAAATGTTTATAAAATTATTAATGGCGAGATGCCAATGTCAAGTTTTTCAAGAAATTCTCCCAGAGCCACGTTAGCCACAACAGTTAATTTGTTTTCGTTTGTCCACCTCCCACGAGATTCAGGTGGTCGATCAGGACGTGTGGTTGAATTTTAAGAGGCAAATGACAATGAATTGATTTATAGGGTTATCACAGCCTTATGAGTTGCTCTTTTTGTCTTTGTAGGTAGGGTCACGTTTATAAATCTGTAATTTCACTTTAAACCTTCCAATCCAACTAAGCCAAATGGCTGTACCAGTAGTATCAACAGAAATAATACATTGCTCATCGTTATCGAGCGTAAATTTCTTGAACCCTTTTACACTGTTCTTTTTTTAAGTACTTGACTATTCGATTAATAATGGAAGAGTCGAAGACGTTTGGGACACAAATTCTACGGACACTGTGTCCCTAAGTGTACTTTCAATAGTTAGCATACTAATTGCTTAATTTTTTTATACTTGACTAATACTACTATACTAGTATAGTATGTTATCTATCTATACTCGTAATATAATCATAATCATTATATTTCGTAATAAACGTGTCTTAATTTTTATTACTATAAGCTATAGCGACTCGTTAGGTGCCAGCTTGTCAGTCACATAGTGCTGATAAGTAATATTGTTTTATTGATTTTGAATTAAGTCAGTGATATAAAAATGTATGAACATCAAGTAATTAGGTTCAAGGGTACAGTCAAGTGAAAAATACATTGTCACGTAGAATATTATGTTAAATGTCTGTGCATTGTTGTATCGATCTGCAGGCACACGCTGTAAGAACGTTTCGAACGTTCGAACGAACTCGACAGCTGAATCCGCGGTGAGATTTTAATTTCGCATGCTGTAAATTTGGTGAAGTGAGCAAAAGTCGACAGTGATTTATATCTATGTGCTCGACAAAGTGACGTCAGCAAATTTACAGCATGCGAAATTGAAATCTCACCACGAATTCAGCTGTCGAGTTCGTTCGATCGTTCGCAATGTTCTTACAGCATGTGCCTACAGCTCGAGGTCTTTGTCGAAGTTACATAAAGATTTGCTCAATCGATGCGTGCCTACAGTTCATGAAACAAGAAAGAAAAAGTGTGCAGAATCCGTTAATAGATACTTAGGCAAAATCGTAATATTTTGGTTAGAAATTTAGAGTTTTGCAAAGTGATATCTTGAATACACTTTTTCTATTATACATATTTGAGAAGTCCACAGTTCTCCGATTCGCCTTTAGATGCTAATAAATCTGTGTAAAATACTTCAGTATATCTATCTTTTGAGTCTTTTCCCTGGTCAGTTGGTCGGTGGGTCGTTTCCAGTCTAACAGTGATGCGACTGAACTTTGAAACTTTCTGTGAAGCGACTGCCTGCTGCTTCGCAAAGTACCTGTTTGCAGTTAGTAAGCCTATAAATATTAGACGTCCTACAATGACCTTTGCAGGGCACTAAGCAAATTGCTATAGTCGATTCTAACTCTAGACGTAGGTATACGCGCCGTAGGTACCATGCGGAGATGTCGCCTATTATCCGACATGCAGCCTGTTGGTACTTGAGTGACAGCAATTCATTTTTTATATAATTTTTTTACTATCAATTGCGACACAACCAGCTTGTTAAGCCTACAAGGCGTAGTAAAAATCGCATAGTATTATAGCTATATTTTTTAGCTGGAATGGAATATAGTATATTTACCTACCTACTATAAGATTTACTATTCTTAATTTCCTATAAACGATAAATACTGTTCACCTAAAGTACTATTGATAAAACAGAAATCGTTCAAAGAATCAGTTAATCCAAAGGAAAAGATTAGAAGTACAAATTAACAGGGTCGATGTTAAAAATATCATATTTTTCCCCGTCTATTAAATTCACTGTTACAATAAATTAAATTGTTATAAGCTGAAGCAACCGGGATTATCTTAAAACACGAGTTTGATGATTATAACCTGATTTTGACCCAAATATCCGTCTTATATTGACAGTAATTACTTGATTGCGTTTTGTTGTTGTTCCGCAGTGAGTCACTCAAGGTCTGCGCTTGCGTTCAGTGTGCTAAATACTTTCTACGCGCATTCGCAGTCACATGACTTTGTTGCGGCTACGTTTATTATAGTTTTTTGTGTATTTCTGTAAAAGTGTTTATGGCAAACGTGTTTAATCTAAACGCTAACGGTTTAATACGAAACACTTGTATGCGATATTTACTATTATGTATTTCATAGTAAGCAAATGTCACCTCAATTTAAAAAAATCTGGCCAAGTGCGAGCCAGACTCGCGCACTGAGGGTTCCGTAACTTGAGCTACATAAACCGCAATATATTTTGATTGCGATGACTTAGAAGTTTGATTTTTAGTTTCCAGACATTGTAAACCTCTACGCATTCCTGAGAAAAAGGTCTTGACAGACAGACAGACGGACTACGATGTATAAGGGTTCCGTTTTCTCCTTTTAAGGGGCTACCCGTAACAAATGACAACACGGCGCGCGGCGGTGCCAGTGTGTTCCTTGTAAATACCCACAGATTTATGATTATCTTTATTATACTTATCAATTTTGGCACTTATCGAAATTTTTTTTCTTAGTAGTTGTTCTTTATGAAATTATCTATACATTAGTATTAGTTCCAAGTTAAAATTGTATGTACTTTAAGAGGTAACGCATGTAATTAATTGTAACATGTCAAATTTGTCATTCCCTTTTTATCGAATTTACTGAATATTTAATGCATTAATAAATAATTGGAATCGTATAAAGGAAAGATTATGATATTGTAGAAATATGGACTGTGTTTCTTTTTCTATATTTCTTACAATTAACGAGTAGATAGCCGTTTAAAATGTACAAAAATACGCTATCAACAGCGTTTCGCTGGGGGTAGCGTCTTAAGGTACGGAACCCTAAAAATAGTGAGGTAGGTCACCCTATAAGTGGAATGGACACTTTTAAAACATCTGTTAGCAGGAAAACACCTTGTTTTTGTTTTCTGTTAAAGTAGCAATCACTGTACTCGTAATGCGTAAACAGCCTTTGCTAACTCAATTAAGTACTTAATTAGTTTACCTATTTATTTATTCAAACTTATGCAAGAAAATATTCCAATGCCTGCGTCATAGGCTTGATGTTATAAAGTAGGTATAATGGTAAAGTCACGCTTTTCCCAGCTCGGCATTATTGTCGAAAAGTACAAGTGCCTTTATTCAATACTAGCTGTTGCTCGTGGCTACGCCCGTGTGGAATTCTGATGCCGTAAGTTGCGCTTGATGATATATGGCCTATGTTAGTACTAGGTAATGTAGCTTTCTAATTGCAAAAGAATAAAATAGGTATAAGCCCTTTGCTTTAAAATTTAATTAAATCGACAAAATACATAAATGTATACTTAACACATGAATGCAATTAAACACTTTGACTTTGACTTTGACTTATATTGCGTTACTTATAATCATTTCCCTAGAAGGTGAAGAAGAGTTTTGTGCAATACATACTTCGAATCTCTGTTCTGTATGGCAGAGAATTTGCAGAAGTATCTTTATTTAACCGGTCTTATTGGAGATCTATAGGGGAGGCCTATGTCCAGCAGTGGACTTCCTATGGCTGAAATGATGATGATGATGATGATGATCGATATAATTATTATGTTTATGAACAAAGCATGGCATTTTACTCGTAGGAGCAGCATGTTGACTGCTTTTATGAGTTACTAGCTGTCCCGGCGAACTTCGTACCGCCATATTTTTCCCGTTCCCGCTGCACCTATTTTCTCATCCTTTAAACCTTCCCTGGACACCCACGAATATTTCAAGACTAAAATTAGCCAAATCGGTTCAGCGGTTCTTGTGTTATAAAATAACAACGAAAAGTGGCATTGATTTTTATATATTAGATTTACATATCTACACAAATATAGTGTTATTGTTCGAGTTATTAAGTACCTACATTTAATTGCCGTTTCAGAATGTATTGTTGTACAATCAGCGACAAAAGATGCTAAACATAAAGAAATTTACACTTCATCTAATTTCTTGTACTATTTTTTTTTTGTTTTTTTGACATTAATTAGTTTAAAATTTTAATTAATCTTATTATTTTTAATCAGTTGAGCTACTTAGTTGACTTTTGTTTTGTATTTAAGTGTGACTGATGAATAAGCATGTTGATGCATGCCAGTTGAATAGAATACTGTTAATTTTTTTAAAGCCTTTTAATACATTATGATAATCTATGATTATAAATGATATTTTATTTATTACATTTTAAGATAACAATAATATGTGGTTAAAAGATATGAAATGGTGTGCAATAAAATTTATTTTTATATACCACGGAACACGTATTTTGGACCTAAATCGTGAGACTAACGAAGCCCTAGTGGCCCCGCGGATTGTTTTGTAATAATCTATGCTTTGGTGAATTTGAGCTCGTCTACCGCAGTAGCACCCCGTGCTATCCTCAAGTCACCCAAGAAACGTGTACCTACTGCGCGTATAGAGCACATTTTAGGTCCAAGATAATATACCCTGAGCAATAGTACTTTTGTCGCCGACAGTACTTACTATCATACAAATATATCATGAACTTCACGATTCATGTTTGTCGTGTTTGATTTGATGTCGATTGCCGGGGCGCGAGTGTCGGTGGCCTTATCACGCAGCTGTGGTGTTATCAGTGTTCGTCTCGTATTCATGGGTACTTTTATAGTTAAAATATGGCTTAGAGCTTAACAGAATTAATCCTAAGTCGTGCTGTTAACGTTTGTGAATTAATTCTCAGGGCCATCTATAATTACTAATCCCTAGCAGTATTAAAAATACACAGAGTTCTTTTAACTTTGTCTGTCTGTAATGCTTTCACGTCTTAAAGATGACCTAGACCTTGGGAGAGGACATAGTTTTTATTTGGTCGCAATAACCGACATCCACGAGGGCGGAGACGCGAGCGACAACTAGTATTATCTATCTATCTATATTTATTATCTATAATGTTTTTTTGTTTGCCAAACGGCAATTTCCAGTTCCAATTTTAAGGTTCCTCATTGGCGGATCTTTGCCCGCGGCTCCACTCACCGCTCACGGAGAAACCTTTTATCGGATCTAATTTACTCTAAAAACATTTTTTACGAATTGCTCTTTATACATTTAAGTTAAATAATGTCTAGAGGTCAACAAAAAGGAGGTGAACAGTGTTTTTAAGTTTCAGTACTGTACAAGGTGAGGTCACAATCAATCTGCTCAAACACAATTTCTTTATGTTAGCGAGTTGTCTAGGTGATCTAGGTCGTTTCATCGATCCCTTGAAACTAAAAGCCTACCTACTTGCCATAAGCGTGCCTAGTGCTCTTTTCGCTACAACTTTTGGTAAATTGCAGACAGATAGACGGTCAACTGTAGATATAATTATAATACTCCAAATAAATATGATTGGTGATGGCTGTTGCTAATATTAAAACAACAGCTTTTTAGTAAACCTATAAATGTATATACCTACCCATCCATATACTTATTTCGGAACCTACACACTTGCATGGTGGGTGGAGGGGTAAACCACCAGTGGGAAACTCCAGTGGGTGGTCGGGTCGGGACGGGACCCATATTCACTTGTTTAGGAATTTGCAGCGTTTTTCTGTCTGTTTGACTTGGCTAATCTCTGGAACAGCAGTGAAAGTGGAAGTAGTAGGATAGAAAATACTTCACGATTTTATCCCTGTACTATCCATTCCTACCAAATATATTGAAAACCCGTTACGAAAAGATTTTTAAATATTAGGTATTTCATACCTATATTAGTTCATTGGATTGGAAGGTCATTGGAGACTGTTGAAGCGTTAAAGCGCCTGAAGGATTATTTTCGCAACTAGTGGAGCCAGAGCATACACGACTTATGCAATACGCAGGCGCTGCGTCCTGTCGGTAGTTTTAATTAACTTATTGTAATTTTATAAATTTAATTTTAATGACTGTTGAGCTTTCGCACGATAAAGAAGTCTTATTAGCATTTCCGAATTTTATTTATCCAACATTAAATCCATTTTCGTACATGGTCCTAACGAACCGGATATTCTGGAAGATTAGCGGAAGTGGATATAGCAAAATAAGGCATAAGAAATATAAGGATTAAGGATTGCTAAGGATCTGAACCAGAGGATTAAGTTCAAGAAAGACGAAGTTCGTGGTGTAAAGCAATTATTTATTATAATTTAATATCTTCACCCAACACTCAGGTAACATATTATCTAATTATAGCTTACCATTAAACGTACAGTGTTAGAGTAAAATCATCAGGTACCTACTTACATTGTAATTAGTATTTTTTTCATCAGCATTTAATATTTAGTAAATCATACTGAATATAGTATAGTTAGCTTACTTGCTACATTATTTAACTAAATTTATATAAAGCTGTAACTAATTTACATCATTAACTGTGATTGTTAATAGGTAGTTAGGTATCTTGACACAGGTGGTACATTCGAGTGTTCGATATTAATAATTGCAAGTCATTCAATTTCAATTCAATTTAATATAGTTATTAGTTCAGGATTTTATTATTGTACCTATTCATTAAAATATATATATGTAATAAATGTATTATTTGAAAGTAAAAAGATCTACAAATTAATTTAATATAGGTAGTCTTTTATAATATTGTGTAATTTTATAGTAAATTAATACAAGTAGTACTATAGGTATATTGTAAGTCCTAAGTACCTACATATACCCTTGTCAATTAAATAAGAGGAATCATATCATATTGCTATAAAAGTAACTTTCTGTAAGCTTTAGTCAAGTGTAGGTATTCATCGAAAACTTTATTGTTCCGGTAATATAAGCATTGGTTGTTAATTGTATCATTGTATCAATTCTAGGTTGACGACACCTGCTTCCCAGTATGGCCGAGGAAAAGGAGTTAGTTAAAACGCGAGGTAGCTACAAGGGTCGATTGACCACCTTCGTTCACTTCCTGGACTCACTTCAGGACAAAGAGTTGTCAAGTTGCGATGTTTCGGAACTACAGTTGCGTATGGACAAGCTTGAGTCGGTGTATGAGCGATACGATGAGGTACAGTTGCGCCTAGAATGTCTTGTTGAGGATGTAAAATTACAATATGCTGAACGTTCTGACTTCGAGTCTATTTATTACAAGTCCTTGTCCAGAGCGCAAAGTATGCTTGTTAGTTTTAATACCGAGAATAAATCGATGCAGAGTTGTAAAAGCACTCGTACTGGTATGAACACACGAGTCAAATTACCTACCATTCAGTTACCTAAGTTTAGCGGATCATATGATAATTGGTTAGAGTTTCGTGACACCTATACTAGCCTGATTCACTTTAATGATGACATTGATGTAGTTAGCAAATTCCACTACTTAAGAGCATCTCTTGAGGGTACTGCTGCCGTAGTTATAAAAAGTATTGAGTTTTCTTCGAGTAATTACGCCGTAGCCTGGAGTTTATTGTGTGATCGATTTGACAACAAACGACTATTAGTAACTAATCACGTAAATTCGTTATTAAATATTGAGTCTATTCATAAGGAGTCTTCTGTTGCATTGAAGAATTTAATCGATAAATTAAATAAAGACTTGCGAGCTTTGACATCGTTAGGAGAACCTGTCAACCAGTGGGATACACTTTTAATTTGTATTATCACTCCGAAGGTTGATCAAAAAACCTTTCGTGAGTGGGAGGAATACAAAGGCAGGTTAGACAAGGACAGCCCGATTACGTTTGCTGTATTTCTACAGTTCTTACGTGGCCGAGCCGATCTCATAGAAACGTTAGAGTCATCACGTCAACATTATTCACAGACATCTAAATCAGAACCTAAGTTAAAGTCTATGATAGCTACGCAGTCTTCTAGCAGTTCTTCTACTCATTCAGTTCCGAAAGTATGTCCTAAATGTAATAGTCTCGATCACACATTGAATAATTGTCAACAGTTTCTCGCATTAAACACTCACGCTCGTATCAAGTTACTACCTAGCTATAAAGTGTGCTACAATTGTCTTCACTCGGGTCACTACGCTAACAAGTGTAAAAAACCGGGTTGTCAACACTGCAAACGTAGACATCACACACTTATTCACACAAATAATAATACATGCACTATTCCGAATACACATATAGATGATTCTCCTCCTGATACGACTACTAACTTTCATTCATCTGTTCCGTCTGCCAATACGAGCACAGCTAACGTAGCTTTATCAGCTACCATTGCGTCTGTCCGTGGTCATAAGCAGCGAGATGTGTTGTTGTCTACTGCCTTGATCAAACTGCGCGACCATGATAACGGTGTCCATTTAGTTCGCGCCATTCTAGACAGTGCGAGCACGTCGTCATTCATAACAGATCGGTTATGCAAAAGACTAAATTTACTAACTAGCCCGGTAAGTAAATCTATACTTGGCATAAACAATGTCACGTCGCGCGTAGGCAAAGTATGTCGAGTAAAGCTGACGTCATTACAAGACGACTTTGAATTCAACCTTAATTGTTTTGTTTTGCCATATATTACGAGCAACGTACCGTGCCGTGAAATAAATATTTGTGATTTCGAACTACCCTCGAATATCACTCTAGCTGATCCCAAGTTTTACAAGCCTGGAGATATTGATATTCTCATAGGTGCTGATCTGTTTTGGAATTTGTTGGGATCTCAAAGAATAAAGTTAGGTACTGGGAAGCCAGTATTGTGTGAAACCCGTTTAGGATGGATAGTTTCTGGCCCAGTTACGCAGAACTATTCATCACTACCCTCGCATGATTTAAAATGTAATATTTCTGTCGATAATAATGGTGAGTGGGTAAATCATAAGGCTGCACACTGTTCACATTATTTAGTACCTAAATGGAAACGTAAACGTCGACACGAGTATCGTTTAATGACGTTCAGTGTTTAGGATCGGAACCACTACCACTACTCATGCTTTACGTTCCACAGGTTATGTTTTAATAGGTACCTATCCATTCATTCAAGTAGGAAAACCTGTTCTACATCTGAATATTTATCTATTTATCTATTACAGTCCATACATCATTATTTAACAAACATATTATTTAATTTGAGCAAAATTTTGCTATTATAAATGTGTCAGGTACTATCGTATGAAGGGTAAGGTGGTAGCCCCACTGATGGGCAACTTACCACGTGAGCGTCTCCGTCCCGGTTATCCTTTTGAGACTACGGGCGTTGGTTACGCAGGCCCTATTACGTGTGCCAGCCGTCAGGGTCGTGGATGCAGGCTAGTAAAGGTGTATGTCGTAATTTATTTGGTTTACAACCAAGGCTATCCAGTTAGAGCTTGTTGGTGATTTAACAAGTACCTAATAATTATTTGCTAGCTTTGTATCGATTTCGATCTCGAAGAGCAAGCCCGTTGAGATTTTTTCGGACTACGGTACCTCATTGTCGGTGTTTGTACCTAATGCTATAAGTTTAATCTCGATTAATTTGTCCTTGAGTGAACGTACGGCGAGCGATGGTGTTCGGTCTCACTTTGTGCCCACTTACACCCCGCATTGTGGTGGTCACTGGGTAGCAGGTGTTAAGTCAACAAAGTACCACCTACAAGGAGTGTTGGGAAATTGTAATATTAGGTTTGAAGAGCTTTACACCACACTGACGAAGATTGAAGCCATTTCGACTCGTTGACTGACGCCGTTATCCTCGGATCTAGCAGATCACCCCCACTTGGCCCACTTACGCCAGTTTCACATCCTCATTGGACGCCCATTACTTCTTTACCGCAGCCTAACTACCGAGATAATTCTTCTGAATATACAACTCCGGGAACATTTTGGTACAGAAGATGGAGCAACTAATATGTTGCAGAATTGCAGGTGCGGACTAAATGGCATTCAGGAAACCCCGCTACAGACTTGTTGAAACTGAACACATCTGCTGGAGTTGTTCGGCAAGTATTCAAGAGAATCTGTCCATTACCTGTATCGTCGGAGTCTGGTTGAAACCGTTGTTTCAACGCCCGGGGGCATGTTGAAGCGTTAAAGCGCCTGAAGGATTATTTTCGCAACTAGTGGAGCCAGAGCATACACGACTTATGCAATACGCAGGCGCTGCGTCCTGTCGGTAGTTTTAATTAACTTATTGTAATTTTATAAATTTAATTTTAATGACTGTTGAGCTTTCGCACGATAAAGAAGTCTTATTAGCATTTCCGAATTTTATTTATCCAACATTAAATCCATTTTCGTACAGAGACTCCGCCTTCCAATGAAGTTTTTTTTTTAAGCATGTTGCGTATGCAAATTGTACCTAAGTGCAGGTCATCGACCTCTCAAAGTTGTATTACCTGATTGTTTGTTTTCTGCGCCAACTTTGTAGAGGATTTTACACGTAAAAGCAACACCACTTAATTCCTTTCAATTGGGTATACGTAAGACTTGTTTGAACTTGGATCAGTTAAAATTGTCTCATTCTACATTAACTAATATCAAAGCAAACATCCGAAACAAAATATTTAACCAGATTATTCGAACACAGTTTATCTTTATTTATTCATAGTTTTATTATCTTTGGTTTTATTATAACTTACACCTGCATCTAACGGGGTAGACAGAGGTGTAAATGAGCACCCACATTTCGCCTGTATTCAAACCAGCTTTTTGAGACTCCGTGATGCTTCTGAGAATTCCTTAACAGAACCTGGGACTTCTAGCTCAGCAGATAAACTCACTACCGCTTGGTCATTGAAGCAACTTATTTTAGTGAATGGAGTGGAATGGACCAAACGAACACATAAACTTAACTAAAATTGGTACCTACGTGAAACAATTTTCGCGCTCTACATTTCTATCGCAGCCATTCTAAATTAGTTTCGGTATAGTATGCACTTCAATACTATTTCGGTAGGTCTGTCCGACGGTGATGCTGTAATTGTGACACATACTTAGGTTTCACTTTAAATTACATTTTGCTATGTTGACCGTGTTGCGCTGGATGCGAGCCGCTTTCAACACCTGTGTGAACCTGGCACCCCACTTGCGCAACTCGATTTTTTTTTACGCAGTATTGAAGAGCTTGGTATGTAGTTGATTGTAGTAAAAAAATAATTGTTTGTAGTTGGACCGAAACAATAATATTGGTTACCCAAAAAAAGCCATCCCCCGGATTTGGAAAATTTCAATTCTTACGGTTGATTTGTATGGCATATCGTTAGTAGTTGTTTGTAGTAAACGAATTTTCGTTTGTAGTTATTTGCTTTTTTTTTTTTTTTAATTTTTTTTTTTTTTTTCAAAAATTAGATTAGGCTACTACTACAAACGTCAAGAATTACTCAGAGATGTTCGTAGAGGTTTGTAGTGAAGGAATTTTCGTTTGTAGTTATTTGCTTCTTTTTTTTTAAAAATATATTTTTTTTTTTCAAAAATTAAACTACTACAAACGTCTAAACTTACTCAGAGATGTTTGTAGAGGTTTGTAGTGAAGGAATTTTCGTTTGTAGTAGAACGAAAGTTAACTTAGAGCAATCAATATGACAAAAAACTGTTTTGGAGTGAATTTGACTGAATTACTCTGGTTGTGAAGATAAGACGACTACTACAAACGTCAAAAATTACTCAGAGATGTTCGTAGAGGTTTGTAGTGAAGGAATTTTCGTTTGTAGTTATTTGCTTCTTATTAAAAAAATATTTTTAATTATTTTTTCAAAAATTAGACTACGCGACTACTACAAACGTCTAAAATGACTCAAAGATATTCGTAGAGGTTTGTAGTGAAGGAATTTTCGTTTGTAGTAGAACGAAAGTTAACTTAGAGCAATCAATATGACAAAAAACTGTTTTGGAGTGAATTTGACTGAATTACTCTGGTTGTGAAGATAAGACGACTACTACAAACGTCAAAAATTACTCAGAGATGTTCGTAGAGGTTTGTAGTGAAGGAATTTTCGTTTGTAGTAGAACGAAAGTTAACTTAGAGCAATCAATATGACAAAAAACTGTTTTGGAGTGAATTTGACTGAATTACTCTGGTTGTGAAGATAAGACGACTACTACAAACGTCAAAAATTATTTAGAGATGTTCGTAGAGGTTTGTAGTGAAGGAATTTTCGTTTGTAGTAGAACGAAAGTTAACTTAGAGCAATCAATATGACAAAAAACTGTTTTGGAGTGAATTTGACTGAATTACTCTGGTTGTGAAGATAAGACGACTACTACAAACGTCTAAAATTACTCAGAGATGTTCGTAGAGGTTTGTAGTGAAGGAATTTTCGTTTGTAGTAGAACGAAAGTTAACTTAGAGCAATCAAAATGACAAAAAACTGTTTTGGAGTGAATTTGACTGAATTACTCTGGTTGTGAAGATAAGACGACTACTACAAACGTCTAAAATTACTCAGAGATGTTCGTAGAGGTTTGTAGTACAGGAATTTTCGTTTGTAGTTATTTCCTTTTTTTTAATATACGTATACATTTTTTTTTTCAAAAATTTTATTAGGCGACTACTACAAACGTCGAAAATGACTCAAAGACGTTCGTAGAGGTTTGTAGTGAAGGAATTTTCGTTTGTAGTAGAACGAAAGGTAACTTAGAGCAATCAAGATGACAAAAAACTGTTTTGGAGTGAATTTGACTGAATTACTCTGGTTGTGAAGATAAGACGACTACTACAAACGTCTAAAATTACTTAGAGATGTTTGTAGAGGTTTGTAGTGAAGGAATTTTCGTTTGTAGTTATTTGGTTTTTTTTTTATTTTATTTTTTTTTCAAAAATTAGATCAGGCGACTACTACAAACGTCTAAAATGACTCAAAGATGTTCGTAGAGGTTTGTAGTGAAGGAATTTTCGTTTGTAGTAGAACGAAAGTTAACTTAGAGCAATCAATATGACAAAAAACTGTTTTGGAGTGAATTTGACTGAATTACTCTGGTTGTGAAGATAAGACGACTACTACAAACGTCAAAAATTACTCAGAGATGTTCGTAGTGGTTTGTAGTGAAGGAATTTTCGTTTGTAGTAGAACGAAAGTTAACTTAGAGCAATCAAAATGACAAAAAACTGTTTTGGAGTGAATTTGACTGAATTACTCTGGTTATGAAGATAAGACGACTACTACAAACGTCTAAAATGACTCAAAGATGTTCGTAGAGGTTTGTAGTGAAGGAATTTCCGTTTGTAGTTATTTGCATTTTTTTAATTTTTGTTTTTTTTCAAAAATTACATGAGGCTACTACTACAAACATCTAAAATGACTCAAAGATGTTCGTAGAGGTTTGTAGTGAAGGAATTTTCGTTTGTAGTAGAACGAAAGTTAACTTAGAGCAATCAAAATGACAAAAAACTGTTTTGGAGTGAATTTGACTGAATTAATCTGGTTGTGAAGATAAGACGACTACTACAAACGTCAAAAATTACTCAGAGATGTTCGTAGAGGTTTGTAGTGAAGGAATTTTCGTTTGTAGTTATTTGCTTCTTATTAAAAAAATATTTTTAATTTTTTTTTCAAAAATTAGACTACGCGACTACTACAAACGTCTAAAATGACTCAAAGATATTCGTAGAGGTTTGTAGTGAAGGAATTTTCGTTTGTAGTAGAACGAAAGTTAACTTAGAGCAATCAATATGACAAAAAACTGTTTTGGAGTGAATTTGACTGAATTACTCTGGTTGTGAAGATAAGACGACTACTACAAACGTCAAAAATTACTCAGAGATGTTCGTAGAGGTTTGTAGTGAAGGAATTTTCGTTTGTAGTTATTTGCTTCTTTTTAAAAAAAATACATTTTTATTTTTTTTCAAAAATTAGATTACGCGACTACTACAAACGTCTAAAATTACTCAAAGATGTTCGTATAGGTTTGTAGTGAAGGAATTTTCGTTTGTAGTAGAACGATAGTTAACTTAGAGCAATCAATATGACAAAAAACTGTTTTGGAGTGAATTTGACTGAATTACTCTGGTTGTGAAGATAAGACGACTACTACAAACGTCAAAAATTATTCAGAGATGTTCGTAGAGGTTTGTAGTGAAGGAATTTTCGTTTGTAGTAGAACGAAAGTTAACTTAGAGCAATCAATATGACAAAAAACTGTTTTGGAGTGAATTTGACTGAATTACTCTGGTTGTGAAGATAAGACGACTACTACAAACGTCTAAAATTACTCAGAGATGTTCGTAGAGGTTTGTAGTGAAGGAATTTTCGTTTGTAGTAGAACGAAAGTTAACTTACAAGCAATTAAGATGACAAAAACCTGTTTTGGAGTGAATTCGACTGAATTACTCTGGTTGTAAAGATAAGACGTCCACAACAAACGTCTAAAATGACTCAAAGATGTTCGTAGAGGTTTGTAGTGAAGGAATTTTCGTTTGTAGTAGAACGAAAGTTAACTTAGAGCAATCAAAATGACAAAAAACTGTTTTGGAGTGAATTTGACTGAATTACTCTGGTTGTGAAGATAAGACGACTACTACAAACGTCTAAAATTACTCAGAGATGTTCGTAGAGGTTTGTAGTAAAGGAATTTTCGTTTGTAGTTATTTCCTTTTTTTTTAATATACGTATACATTTTTTTTTTTTCAAAAATTTTATCAGGCGACTACTACAAACGTCGAAAATGACTCAAAGACGTTCGTAGAGGTTTGTAGTGAAGGAATTTTCGTTTGTAGTAGAACGAAAGGTAACTTAGAGCAATCAAGATGACAAAAAACTTTTTTGGAGTGAATTTGACTGAATTACTCTGGTTGTGAAGATAAGACGACTACTACAAACGTCTAAAATTACTTAGAGATGTTTGTAGAGGTTTGTAGTGAAGGAATTTTCGTTTGTAGTTATTTGGTTTTTTTTTTATTTTTTTTTTTTTTCAAAAATTAGATCAGGCGACTACTACAAACGTCTAAAATGACTCAAAGATGTTCGTAAAGGTTTGTAGTGAAGGAATTTTCGTTTGTAGTAGAACGAAAGTTAACTTAGAGCAATCAAGTTGACAAAACACTGTTTTGGAGTGAATTCGACTGAATTACTCTGGTTGTGAAGATAAGACAACTACTACAAACGTCAAAAATTACTCAGAGATGTTCGTAGAGGTTTGTGGTGAAGGAATTTTCGTTTGTAGTTATTTAATTTTTTTTTTTATATTTTTTTTTTTCAAGAATTAGATTAGAAGACTACTACAAACGTCTAAAAAGACTCAAAGACGATCGTAGAGGTTTGTAGTGAAGGAATTTTCGTTTGTAGTAGAACGAAAGTTAACTTACAAGCAATTAAGATGACAAAACACTGTTTTGGAGTGAATTTGACTGAATTACTCTGATTGTGAAGATAAGACGACTACTACAAACGTCAAAAATTACTCAGAGATGTTCGTAGTGGTTTGTAGTGAAGGAATTTTCGTTTGTAGTAGAACGAAAGTTAACTTAGAGCAATCAAAATGACAAAAAACTGTTTTGGAGTGAATTTGACTGAATTACTCTGGTTATGAAGATAAGACGACTACTACAAACGTCTAAAATGACTCAAAGATGTTCGTAGAGGTTTGTAGTGAAGGAATTTCCGTTTGTAGTTATTTGCATTTTTTTAATTTTTTTTTTTTTTTTCAAAAATTACATGAGGCTACTACTACAAACATCTAAAATGACTCAAAGATGTTCGTAGAGGTTTGTAGTGAAGGAATTTTCGTTTGTAGTAGAACGAAAGTTAACTTAGAGCAATCAAAATGACAAAAAACTGTTTTGGAGTGAATTTGACTGAATTAATCTGGTTGTGAAGATAAGACGACTACTACAAACGTCAAAAATTACTCAGAGATGTTCGTAGAGGTTTGTAGTGAAGGAATTTTCGTTTGTAGTTATTTGCTTCTTATTAAAAAAATATTTTTAATTTTTTTTTTCAAAAATTAGATTACGCGACTACTACAAACGTCTAAAATGACTCAAAGATATTCGTAGAGGTTTGTAGTGAAGGAATTTTCGTTTGTAGTAGAACGAAAGTTAACTTAGAGCAATCAATATGACAAAAAACTGTTTTGGAGTGAATTTGACTGAATTACTCTGGTTGTGAAGATAAGACGACTACTACAAACGTCAAAAATTACTCAGAGATGTTCGTAGAGGTTTGTAGTGAAGGAATTTTCGTTTGTAGTTATTTGCTTCTTTTTAAAAAAAATACATTTTTATTTTTTTTCAAAAATTAGATTACGCGACTACTACAAACGTCTAAAATGACTCAAAGATGTTCGTATAGGTTTGTAGTGAAGGAATTTTCGTTTGTAGTAGAACGAAAGTTAACTTAGAGCAATCAATATGACAAAAAACTGTTTTGGAGTGAATTTGACTGAATTACTCTGGTTGTGAAGATAAGACGACTACTACAAACGTCTAAAATTACTCAGAGATGTTCGTAGAGGTTTGTAGTGAAGGAATTTTCGTTTGTAGTTATTTCCTTTTTTTTTTAATATATTTTTTTTTTTTTCAAAAATTTTATTAGGCGACTACTACAAACGTCGAAAATGACTCAAAGACGTTCGTAGAGGTTTGTAGTGAAGGAATTTTCGTTTGTAGTAGAACGAAAGGTAACTTAGAGCAATCAAGATGACAAAAAACTGTTTAAAAAAACAAAACTAACAGGAAAAAGAAATTACGTTTACAAAAACGACCCCAAAAAACTATTCCAATAAATAAATGCACTAAAAAGTTCAAAATAATTGTGCATAAAAATTAAAAAAAAAAAAAAAAAATTAAATTCCTTCACTACAATCCTCTACGCACATCTTTGAGTCATTTTTGACGTTTGTAGTAGTCGTCTTATCTTCACAACCAGAGTAATTCAGTCAAATTCGCTCCAAAACAGTTTTTTGTCATCTTGATTGCTTCTAAGTTAACTTTCGTTCCACTACAAACGAAAATTCCTTCACTACAAACCTCTACGAACATCTTTGCGTCATTTTAGATGTTTGTAGTAGTAGCCTTACGTAATTTTTGAAAAAAAAAAAAAAAAAAAAAAAAAAGCAAATAACTACAAACGAAAATTCCTTCACTACAAACCTCTACGAAGATCTCTGAGTAATTTTTGTCGTTTGTAGTAGTCATCTTATCTTCACAACCAGAATAATTCGGACAAATTCACTCCAAAACTGGTTTTTGTCATCTTGATTGCTTCTAAGTTACCTTTCGTTCTACTACAAACGAAAATTCCTTCACTACAAACCTCTACGAACATCTCTGAGTAATTTTAGAAGTTTGTAGTAGTCGTCTTATCTTCACAACCAGAGTAATTCAGTCGAATTCACTCCAAAACAGTGTTTTGTCATCTTGATTGCTCGAAGTTAACTTTCGTTCTACTACAAACGAAAATTCCTTCACTACAAACCTCTACGAACATCTTTGAGTCATTTTAGACGTTATCGTTAGTAGTAGTCGCCTGATCTAATTTTTGAAAAAAAATAAAAATAAAAACCAAATAACTACAAACGAAAATTCCTTCACTACAAACATCTCTGAGTAATTTTTGTCGTTTGTAGTAGTCATCTTATCTTCACAACCAGAATAATTCGGTCAAATTCACTCCAAAACAGGTTTTTGTCATCTTGATTGCTTCTAAGTTAACTTTCGTTTTACTACAAACGAAAATTCCTTCACTACAATCCTCTACGAACATCTCTGAGTAATTTTAGACGTTTATAGTAGTCGTTTTATCTTCACAACCAGAGTAATTCAGTCAAATTCACTCCAAACCAGATTTTTGTCATCTTGATTGCTTCTAAGTTAACTTTCGTTCTACTACAAACGAAAATTCCTTCAATACAAACCTCTACGAACGTCTTTGAGTCATTTTAGACGTTTGTAGTAGTCGCCTAATCTAATTTTTGAAAAAAAAAAAAAAAAAACCAAATAATTACAAACGAAAATTCCTTCACTAAAAACCTCTACAAACATCTCTAAGTCATTTTAGACGTTTGTAGTAGTCGCCTTATCTTCACAACCAGAGTAATTCAGTCAAATTCACTCCAAAACAGTTTTTTGTCATCTTGATTGCTCTAAGTTACCTTTCGTTCTACTACAAACAAAAATTCCTTCACTACAAACCTCTACGAACGTCTTTGAGTCATTTTTGACGTTTGTAGTAGTCGCCTAATAAAATTTTTGAAAAAAAAAAAATACTTATATTAAAAAAAAAAGGAAATAACTACAAACGAAAATTCCTTCACTACAAACCTCTACGAACATCTCTGAGTAATTTTAGACGTTTGTAGTAGTCGTCTTATCTTCACAACCAGAGTAATTCAGTCAAATTCACTCCAAAACAGTTTTTTGTCATTTTGATTGCTCTAAGTTAACTTTCGTTCTACTACAAACGAAAATTCCTTCACTACAAACCTCTACGAACATCTTTGAGTCATTTTAGATGTTTGTAGTAGTAGCCTTATGTAATTTTTGAAAAAAAAATAATAATTAAAAAAATGCAAATAACTACAAACGGAAATTCCTTCACTACAAACCTCTACGAACATCTCTGAGTAGTCTTATCTTCACAACCAGAGTAATTCAGTCAAATTCACTCCAAAACAGTTTTTTGTCATATTGATTGCTCTAAGTTAACTTTCGTTCTACTACAAACGAAAATTCCTTCACTACAAACCTCTACGAACATCTCTGAATAATTTTTGACGTTTGTAGTAGTCGTCTTATCTTCACAACCAGAGTAATTCAGTCAAATTCACTCCAAAACAGTTTTTTGTCATATTGATTGCTCTAAGTTAACTTTCGTTCTACTACAAACGAAAATTCCTTCACTACAAACCTCTACGAACATCTCTGAATAATTTTTGACGTTTGTAGTAGTCGTCTTATCTTCACAACCAGAGTAATTCAGTCAAATTCACTCCAAAACAGTTTTTTGTCATATTGATTGCTCTAAGTTAACTTTCGTTCTACTACAAACGAAAATTCCTTCACTACAAACCTCTACGAATATCTTTGAGTCATTTTAGACGTTTGTAGTAGTCGCGTAGTCTAATTTTTGAAAAAAAAATTAAAAATATTTTTTTAATAAGAAGCAAATAACTACAAACGAAAATTCCTTCACTACAAACCTCTACGAACATCTCTGAGTAATTTTTGACGTTTGTAGTAGTAGCCTAATCTAATTTTTGAAAAAAAAAAAAAAAATAAAAAAAAAAAAAAGCAAATAACTACAAACGAAAATTCGTTTACTACAAACAACTACTAACGATATGCCATACAAATCAACCGTAAGAATTGAAATTTTCCAAATCCGGGGGATGGCTTTTTTTGGGTAACCAATATTATTATTTCGGTCCAACTACAAACAATTATTTTTTTACTACAATCAACTACATACCAAGCTCTTCAATACTGCGTAAAAAAAAATCGATTTGCGCAAGTAGGGTGCCAGGTTCACACAGGTGCTTTCAACCGGTCTTATTGGAGATCTATAGGGGAGGCCTATGTCCAGCAGTGGACTTCCTATGGCTGAAATGATGATGATGATGTTGACCGTGTTATTTGAGATACCTAAACATCTATACTTAATATTAATGTTAAAGTAACTCTGTCTGTGACGCTTTCACGCCTAAATCACTGATTCGATTTTGATGAAATTTGGTATAGAGTTAGATTAGACCTTGAGAAAAGACATAGGCTATGTTTGGTCGCGATAACCGATATCCACACGGGCGTAGCCGCGGGCAACAGCTAGTCATTTATAAAGTTTTACGATTCACTAGAGCTGAAAGTAAATAGATTTATCCTCATAGATTAGACTTCAGAGTTGTTCAGACAGAACTGAAACCTTTGTAATGTTTAGAATGTGACGTAACCACTTGTGTTTTAATAGCCTTAGATAGAAGTCGTAGCAGGCGACAAGTTCATATCCATTTTATTATTCGTGAAAATTATTTTTCATCTCTATTTTTCATGTGTTTAAAGGGCCCAGGCTTGTAGGGATAAGGATCCTTACTTCTTTATCACATTGGTATAATTAAGTCAGATATATTTACATCTAGCGAGAGTGACAAGACAATCCTAAGACCGGTGTTGTTTTCCCTTCGGCTGACAATGTCTCCCTTCTCAGATTACACACTTCCTATAATGTACACTAGGCTAAGTTGACTGTTTTTCACTATGTCTTATTCACGAAAAGTACACTTCCAATGTCGTATACCCTCCGAAAATGTCTGATTCCCAATATGTACACTCTCCCTGAATGTAAGACCTCGTTGTGTGATAACAAAACGATAATATACATTCATAAAGTGTGAAGATGGACCACCACCACTTATATATTTAAAATTAATATTTAAGGTGGGCTCCCATATTAAGAAACGTGATTTATTGCAATTTTGTTTTGCAATGCAACTTAGCTAGCCTAACGGAAATGATATGACATTTTGGTTAAGTGGACTTTTCGGGAAAAAATGTTTTTTGGAAAGTGCTCAAACTGGGAAGTGCTCGTATGGGCCAGTAGTCATTTTGGGAATACATATTTCGGGAAAGTGTACATTATGGGAAGTGTATAAATTGAAAAGGAGACATTGTCAGCTGAAAGGGTTGTTTTGGACAGCGAGAGACTAAGATTGTTTGCAAGTTGCTCATCGAAACACTATAGTAAAGGTTGCAAAATACTGACAATAAAGGTACCTAGTAACTTAACGTCTCTACGAAACTACAAGAGTTCAAAGAAAAAATCCAGTTGTTGAGACTATATTTCAGATTACGAGTATAACAGTGGATATAAATACACATTTAATAATACCTTTCCTAATAACAGATTATAATAATAAAGTCAGTAAACTTCCATTGATAACACGCAGTAGACGGATCCTCCCCTTCCGTTGTGGAGCGCACTACTTGTGACTGGAATTTTACCGGCCGTTATCTTTAGGTTTCGATATTAACATAAGTTATCTATTCCTAGATTAAAACTGTCCTCAAAGGGGCAATAGCCATCGCATTCTATGGCTAACTGTATCATAATTTATTTTTTCACCATTACGATACAACTTCAGCTGGATCGAGGAGGTTTCAATACAGTTTGTCGCTACAAGCTAATCTGGACAAGGCGCAACACGCATGCGCGATCAGCAAATGGGTTTTGGCGCTTAATGTTCACAAATAAATGCAAACATACTTTGCTGTAATTTTACGCAAATAATATTAACTATTTCATGAGATTAGATAAAGTGGTGTATTAAGTTGCACATAACTTGGTCATGAAACACTCGTGTGATACTGTAAAAAAAACTCCTACGACTCGTTTTTTTGACTCACTCTCGTATTTTAAGAACCCTTACTATGCAACAGTTTCATAAACTACCATTAATATTAGTCGCATCTTAACCTATGACATTAAAACGTTCAAAGACGCTCGGTAAACTTAGCAGCTAGGGCACAGCCAGCTGGAACGCCTACTGTAATCTCGTATCGAGGAAGACACAATAAGGGTGTAGTGGCTAGTGACTATGTATTGTAGTCTACGTCATAGCTATGTGTAAATACGTCACGCGATGTGACCCAGCACTCCTATTTTCTGAGCACTTAGCCATTACCTACGAAGTCAACGGCATTTGGAAACAAAAGAACAAGAAAGTAGGCCTCATTTGGCATTTTGTTTTTAAAACAGTAGTTTAGAGATTTATGTCAATTTTAATATTGTCCTGAGATGTAGTGCCTATTTTTTTTACAAGTTTTTATTTTACTTATAGTGTATGAAATCTTGTAACATGATTTTGAACCAGGTATCGTCAACCGAATTTGATGAATTTATTTTTGTTATGGACCTCAAAAGTATGCTTTCATGCAGGGACAAAATACAAGTTACTCATATTCTTATTATAGGATATTCTACACAGCGCTGTCTAGACTCAAAGTAAGCATAGTATAACTTACTTGTATTATGCTTCTAGAATACGTATAAACATTCTTCTTTTGTAAATGTGTACGTGTTATACATAGAAGCTTTTTGAACTTTTAAGTAGAGTATCTTCTTGTGTTTAACGCTACTTTAGAAAAAATAGAATTATATATTAGAATTATAACACCCCGTTTTTGCGTGGGATGTTCAAAACTGTGCTAAAAGCAAGCTCACGTTTTTAGAATACAGCTCGATCGATATCGCTGACATTCAAAGGTCTCGTAATGTCAGTGTCGTGTACAGAACAGCGTGATAACGAAAGAGTTTGGCGTGCAAATATTTTCAAAACATTGCAGGTCATCCGCGCGGCAACCATTATAATTTATGTTTCAGTTTATAAACTTTTACGTTCTGTAATAAAGGTTGTCAACTCATGCCCGCAGGGTATTCACCCGGATTGTGTTAGAAAGTTTATGCTCTGAATAAAGGGCTTTCATTAAAATAAAAATAAATTGTTCAATTTGTCGTTATTCTGTTTTTAATGTAATTGTTTTAACGTAATAACCGTGTCCTTTGATTGATCAAAATGATTATATTGCCTAACGGCGGTCAAGTAGGTACGTAACTCTACTAAAGTGATATTAATCTTAAGTACTTAAGTGCTACTTATTATTATGTAGGAACAATAGGTACTAAAGAGTAAATATTTTATTAGGAACTTTCACACCTCTTCATTGCAACTGTGAGTCAGCCGATCAAATACATTGTAAAAGATACATGCATGCAAAAACTCCATGATTGGCTCTAGCCATAAGAGCTGCACGCGCTTTACATGCATACCCAACTTCTTTTGAAAATACAATACAGTTAGTTCTTTTGAATAGCTCGGTGTTATGTTAATCGTCGAGGATAATGATAAAATGATTGTCTAATTAAACCGCACCTTATCTGAAATTGACAACCTAATATTAAAGATCTTTAAATGATTGCCACTTTAACTACATTGTTACGAAATCATGGGATTTTATACTTGTACTTTACTAACCCTTGCGAATCCGAGCCCAGCCCACGGTCTAGGTAATTCAGACTTACCCTAAATATCTGGCAACTATTTGTGTAAGCTCTGTGTAGGTTTCAGCAACTGATGTATTATGTAAGATTTAAACAGTCGTTGTTTAGTAGTTTAATACGTACAATACAGGTGGCGCGGGCACATATTGAAATATTAAAATCAAGATAACCTTTAAAATAATGTTTAGAATGTGGATGTTATTGTGAAGGTACTTATCTATTGTTTGTTTATTTTGTTTATAGTTGTCTTGAGATGTAAACATCTATTATGCTCTCGTGTTGACCACATATAAACACACACAAAGCAAATTGCCAAGAAAAACACTTCTTGACTAGAGAAGTCAAGAAGCATAATTATTCTGCTTTTAGACAAGAGATGTCAAGAAGCATAATTATATTATGCTGCTTCCATACAAGAGATCTCAAGAAGCATTTGCTGCGTAAATGTAGGTAGATTTGCTTCTTTGGTGCGTTAAATGCAAATTTTACTGCATTGGTGTGTGTGTCCCTAAATGATTTCCCATCCCAATGAATCCCATTTTCATTACCTTACAGTGATTCTTCACAAACTGGAAGCGACCAAATCTATAGCCACAACCTTTAATAATTCAACAGATTTAAATCAGAGCTTCAAATATAACAATTCAAATCATTCAAAAAATTATAGTAGGTGAGCACCTACTATAATTTTGTACATAATGTTTATCTTATTTTATAAAGCTATGAATTAGAAAGTACCTAATTTAATTTGCGTAGATAGAACATCAAAATCTAATTAATACCATGATATTTTGTACTGAATTTTACCGAAACGCAAGTGATTGTATTTGTTTTGCAATTAGTTATGGTAAAGTCATGCTTTAGTCATTATCAAACCCGAACCAACCTAGTCACGCTTATTTGTTGATTTTATACGTCATTTTTTCGAGTTACTTAACTAGGTATTCAGACTTCGGAATTATACAAACTCGCATTACTGCATTAACTAAACTTCTGAACAATTTTCCACGTACAAATATATATCTTTTAGTGTTGTTATCATAATGTACACAGCGTAAACAAACAACTAAACCCAACTGCTCTACTCTACACCCTTCTACAATTACCCTACAGCCATTGAATATCTAACTTTATGTCAAGCGGAATAAAAGTAAATGTTCTTTACCGAAATTCTAGGAAGTTGTGTCAATTGTGTAGGCGGTCGACTTTATTCCGTGGAGTGGCGGCACGGCGCTAAAAATAATATCCTTTGTGCGGGTTAGTTTAACTGGCTGTTTCCGATCTTGTAACCATGAAGTGTAGTATTACGGGATGAAGGGAATTTGCTGGACTGGACTATAAAGTTACGCCTCGCAGTAATAGTAAAGTATACGCCCCTCTGTTTAGTTGGGATTTCGGGATCATGAACAATCAAAGAGATATGCATTCAAAGAGAGAGAGTTAATCAATCTAATAATAATTGATGATGTGTTTAGACGTTAGGGGTTTCGGGGATCTTGAATTTGAGATGAGCTCAAATTTTTAATAGACGCCATCTGTTTTGCAATGCCTTTTTGAGACCACTGAGGATAACTAACAAATACCTACAGCTAGACTATCATTGCCCATAGTTGCCGAAAAAAAAATACTGATCATAGACCGTATCTATAGCATCTCCTCATAAAGCTATGGTAATCGTCCTCACTACAAAGCAATTTTGGGTACATTTTTAAATAGACGAGGATCTCTAACCTCCGAATGGAAGTGTGTGTAGTATCGGTATCGTATTACGAAAATTCAATGAACGAAATGGATTGTGATATGAAGGCATTCGCGAAAGATTCTGTAAGTAGTTCTTTTTCTTCTTTCCAAGTCTCCAAGGATAACGTACATTTATCTTTCTTATATAGAATAGTACTTAATGGTAATTTAGTCGAACTTTACTAGTCTGTATGTATTCCTATTTTCCGCAATACGCCATTATAGTCGAGGGTCAAGGTTACCTTACAAAGCGACGGCACCAGACATTATTAGGAAATCGTGAGAAATAGTCCACTGTATTTGGGTCAAGTTCTGATCATACATATTTGTTGAAAGACTAAAGGGTATAAGCGGCAATGACCGTTGACAAGAAAATCACTTTTCCTTCAAATATTTATGATGCCATCTGAAATCTTTTTGCTTTGAATATTTTGTGTCGCTTACTACAATTTGGCTTCATGAACATATCTGTGATGTTTTGCTGCATGAACTGTCAATTAGTGTCTAATTTGATGTATGATTCCCGGCTTTTGTTTTGGCACAATAGGAAAAAGGCCGGCGAAGACCTGCTTTCTACGGTTTTATAAATCATTCTCTCAATAGCACTTCGGATGTTTTCTATACAGCATCTAAAAGCGTTCTTTATAGAATACTAGCTGACCCGGCGAACTTCGTACCGCCATATTTTCTGAACCCATTCCCGCTGCATATCTCTAAATTTATTAGTGTTTCTCTACAATATTATGCATGTATTATACATATAAACCTTCCTCTTGAATCACTCTATCTATTAAAAAAACCGCTTCAAAATCCGTTGCGTAGTTTTGAAGATTTAAGCATACGTAGGGACGGACAGACAGTGACAGCGACTTTGTTTTATAATATGTAGTGATAGTGATTAAAACTATAGCTTCAGTTTTAACTAACTAACAAAAAATCTGAAAATATATTAAGCTGTGGACTGTGGCTTTGCGATAGATATTTACAAAACCGAAATTATATAGCAGAGATGATTTAACACCTACCATCACTCACATTCGCATATAATACATACCTATGTTATACATAGAAGGCGTAATGCGATTTTGCAGTTATGACGGCATTCACAGCATGTATACCTATCAATGTTTCAAATTATAAAGAACACACAAAGTGCACAGTACGCGTGGGTGAAGATGTCCACACTTTGTGTTAAAAATGTTTGGGCAATAGGGTGTGGATCTTACACTACATGAAGGAATATTTGGACTATAGGGTGTGGATTACACTTACATGAAAACCATTCTGACTTATATTTTTGGCCAGAAGAGAGATTGTTAATAAGAAGGGAAATATTATATCAATATAAATAGCGTGGATTGTATCCAAATGGCTTTTATTTATTTATTTATAAAACTTCATGCACAAGTACATAGGCGGACTTAATGCCACAGGCATTCTCTACCAGTCAACCAAAGGTGGTGCAGAGAAAACTCAGTAGGTGCATTATTGAGAGTACAATAAAATAATAGAGGATATATATACCTACCTGTTACCTAAATAAAATGTGTAAAAGAAACCATCCATTTTCATTTCTCCAACGTACAAAACGTTTACGATTCTATACAAGACGCCTACCGATCCTGTTCTCAGTTTGATACTACTCCACAGAGGTGCTGGCCTGCTGCCAGTGTCCGTTTGCAAATATACTTCAGGATTTTGGGCTTCGTCGCGCGTCATTTCCGAATTCTTGATATCTCGCACTTTACTTTCAGAATCATATAAAATGTTAGCTAAAAATACTCTTAAACAAACATGACTGTTGATATTGAAGTTGAAAAGCGTGCCATCAATCCACCGAATATTGATATAATCTGCATTAGTGTCTAGACGATCTGTAATTAGACTGCTAGTTTCTAAATTGCAATTTAGATACAATTTCAGTGCAATACAGTACGCAATGTTGAAATTGTCATTCGACTGCTCTTGTGGAATGCTCTGTTTGCACTCAATTAGTACTAAATGATTACACGGTGACTAGGTACACATTTAAGATACACACCTAAAGCAGATTTGCGAGGGGTATCATACCTGTGCATTAGTTTATCAGTGCCCGTTTTCAATTCTACTCACACTCGCGACAATTTAACAGAATAAGGCCCGTATTCTATAAAGACACTCAGTCCCAAAGATCGATTTATCTGAGGACAGATTTTATTGACAGATTGACAGGTAATCTATACAATCTGTCCTCAAACAGAACCGAGTAGCATTCTAGAATACGGGTCTAAGAGGCCCGTGAGTAAAGATTCTGGTAATTAATACTTACGCCCACTTTTTACCCGACTGCCAAGGAAGGCTTGTGTGCTAGGGAAGTAAGCATTTACACATCGACAAGATACTCCAACTAATACGCCATCGATAACATCAAGTGGGTGCTTGAATATTGGATTAAATTGACTCATTATTATGTCTGTATTGTTTCTAGAGACAAAGTACCTAATGATTCACTATAATCTGATATTGGAATATCCACTTGTCTAGAAAAGATAACAAGAGCAGAAGTGTCCAAATTGTGAACCTGTCGAGAATTAAGTATAACGTCACAAGTTTACGCGGTTAAACATTTATATTACGACGTTGAAATAGCAATTTAAACTACCTATATGTATGTAATATACTCATGCCTGTAAATCCCTGACGGGGTAGGCAGAGGTGTATTGTCATCCACATTATATGGAGATTTACACCCGTATTCACAAACGATACTGTGAGGTCTCATAGTGTGCTCGAGCGCATAGGGCTGGTAAAATTAATTCACAAACATCACGGAGCAGTATCTAACGCAGTGCGTTCCCTCAACGAAGTATCACTTAAGTGATATCAATGAATAAAAAGGCTTGCCAAAACGAACGCACTGAGAATTTGTTGTTCTTTGCACAGTTTTGGTGGTACGCATAGCGAAGTATTGTTTGTGAATACGGGTGTTAACGCAGTGGAGTTTGTTTCGTCGTTTCTTCTCCACTAGCGCCTAGGACGCGAGAAACTTAGTTTTAAGCAGAATCACGTCAAAAAGCTTTATTAGCGATGCACAATTTTGAAAAATAAAGAATTTGAATATGTTTTTCGATCCCACGTAATAGGGGGCGAGACTATTGCCGTCTAGCGGGCACTTATTTGTATCTCATTATTTACCCGACGTTACAGTTGCTTTTGAGCAACAGTGGTTCTGAAAAGCAACCAATGTGCTGTCATACTATAATTATTAACCTCTGCATATACACAATTATATAACTATGATACTCTCTTTTCCAGATTTGGTAAAGAACTCGAAGACGGTTTCGTGCGTCACCGGCCGCAGGCTAGACTGCGTCAGTCTGCGTCCATGACGGCGTCAACGTCGTACAACGAAGTGATACCGCCCCCGCTGCCGCCCCCGCCGGCGGCTCTGACGCAGGGGCGTAGAGTTGACACGTCGCTGAAGCGTCTGGAGAGGGCACACGATGATCTGTTCCAGTTGTAGCGGCCGAGACAGCGCAGGTGAACTTACCTTTAATCCAAACTGATATTATAAATGCGAAAGTAACTCTGTCTGTCTGTCTTTCTGTCTGTCTGTCTGTCTGTCTGTCTGTCTTTGCTTCACGCCTAAACTACTGAACCGATTTGTGTGAAATTTGGTACAGACATAGTTTGGAACTTGAGAAAGGACATAGGATAGTTTTTATTACAAAAAATAAAATTAAAAATAAAATTTATTCCGGACACACAGCGCCATCTATTGGTCAAGAGTCGGCATCAATTCAGTACTGAAAATTCATCGGAAAAAGGCTATGTTTGGTCGCGATAACCGACATCCACGCGGGCGGAGCCGCCGGCAAAAGCTAGTTAAAAAATAAATCTAAGTAGCTATTAGCCTTCTGTAGCAGTTAACTACTACGGCTTTAGTGAATGTCAGATGTCTTACGGGCATGGGTGACATCTGGCACTAACACCCAGTTTCCGAAAGGCTGCTCAATGTCAAATTAACTAATCGCCTGTATATTTTTTTTCAAGTAGCAATTGGGTTGCTAGAATCATGGTTAAATAGTATAATTTGATCGTGTTGGTTCATCAGCTATTTTAACCCAATTGCTACTTGACAAGAGATTTGACAGCCGATTAGTTGATTTGACGTTGATCAGCCTTTCGGAAACTGGGCGTAAGTAATTGAAGCGTCGTCGGTAGCTTCGTTTTTAAGGAGTCGGCCTTACGATCGAAAGGTCCCGGTTTCGAATCCTGGCCATTACGCTACCGACGTAAACCCATTCCTAACACAAGCAATTTAGCTCAGCTGCAGGGGTTAGAGGGAATATTAGATATTCGCTTGCTAATATTAAAAAAAAAAACAAAAAACTAAGTCGTATAATGTACAGACAGCAAAGAAGACAAGAAGTATAATATAACTCCGGCCGGACACGTATCTTGGACCTAAAATGTGCTCAAAATGTGCCCTATACTATACGCGCCGTACACATATCTTGGGTGTCTTTTGAGGATAGCATGGGATGCTACTGCGGTAGACGAACTCAAATTCACCAAGCAAAGCAATCCGCGGGTGCCAGAGCCTCGTATGTCTTACGATTTAGGTCCAAGATACGTGGCGCGGGGTATACACCTTTACGTTATAGTTATACTAGCTTTTGCCCGCGGCTCCGCCCGCGTGGATGTCGGTTATCGCGACCAAACATAGCCTATGTCCTTTCTCAAGGTCTAATCTACCCCTATACCAAATTTCATCAAAATCGGTTCAGCGGTTTAGTCGTAAAAGCGAGACAGACAGACAGACAGACAGGCAGACAGACAGACAGACAGACAGACAGAGTTACTTTCGCATTTATAATATTAGTAGGGATGCACAAAATGTCATACATACAACAGTAGCATTTGTAGTTTATTACTATCATTTACGAGATGTTTCGCATCAATAGTAGCGTCTAGAAAAAGTCTGGCACATCCAACTGTAAAATAAGTCAATTAAGAAATTAACGAAACGCACCATCGATCTAGCTAATTGTCTAAATTAGCGAGGCGAAACTTAAGACGCATTCCATTTATTATCATCATTAAATTATAACTGTATAGCATCACGCATGTTTTTTGCTCGTTCTTTATCTCGAAATTACTTTTTACACTTATCTATACATATAAATAAAAATGAAACCTTCCAAATGTATGTTATGTACGCGCATAATTTCTGAATGACTGCATCAAATTGGATTGTGTTCGTTATTGTCGGGATAAAAGAAAATATGATATGATACTGAATTCAACGCGGGCTACGCCGCGGGCAAGGCAAAAAGAAATAGCGGTACGAAGTTTTCCGAGTCAGCTAATATTACATATTAATGTAGTCTGCTTATTAGTTTTTGACTGAAACCATAAAATTCACCGTGTGCTTGTCTACCACACTACCACACTACCACATAAGTAGTATAAAAAAAGAAAGTTTTTCAAAATCGATTTACTACTTTTTCCTGTGATGTAGGTACCAAATAACGATCAACATAATAGCAGTAGTTACATAATGTCCCAGCCAGTGTAGACTAGTTTCGACCGTTAAGGTAAACGTCCGTAATTCCGACAGTGTCCGAGAACTCGTCATTTTTTTTTAAAACCTTAATATATTTTTTATATGAACATTATGGTGCATTTTTCTAGTATTCATGTATTTTCGATAGCATTATGTATAAAATAAACAACAACAGTAATTACGAAAGATCATAACAATAGAGATATCCGACTGCAAAGTTGTGCTCTTTGCAAAATTTCAAAATCGGCCAAATTCAGTAGCTGAATCGGGGTCCTGTGTAGTCAAACAACTTATTGTAGTATGCCGAATTTGGAGATACTACAGTAAGTTTAGTTATTTGACATTGAAGACCGATAAATTATCTACCAAAATAACCTATTATTTGTGGTTAATTTAATGTTTATGTTATTATTTTTTCCTGTGACATTTATTGGTTCATCGTAAAGCCAACTTGCCCCAATACCCGTCAAAAATTTGACGGTTTCTGGGACACGCACCTAAATCCGTCATCCTATAGATTATACTAGTGTTTTTGGTTCTATTTAAACATTTTGATAATTATGTTACTGTTAAGATATAAAAAAGGGGTGTATTTTTCGGAATTGGACAGAATAGATTATACTAGTGTTTTTTGGTTCTATTTAAACATTTGAAAATAATGTTACTGTTAAAATAGAAAAAGAGATTTTTTTTTCGGCATTTTTTTCCGTGTAATTATGTATTGTGTCTAATTAATTATTGTGTCTGATAAACCCAAATGGTATTGTAGGCTCCCCAAGAAATCTTGGTAGAAATTGGTTACCTACCACACAGCAAGCGGTCACACGGACGAGTGTGGAGGTTACCTCCCCCTCTATTTAGAAAGGCGCCCGTGTTCTCAGGATTACTTCTGCTAGGGCAACAGGCAGCTCTACCCTTCCTGGATTCATCGTTAAATCTTGGTTACAACTGAGGCTTTCACCTCGGAACCCGAGGTTCGCTTGCTCTTGTTCTCTGAAGATGGAGTTAGAAGGTGGCCATAGGAATTCTTAAACTAAACAAGACAAACTTATCGAGTCTGGGTTCATTTGTTTTGTCTTAACATACTCTCTTGTATTACATGGTATTCAGGGTTTGAAGACGGAGTTAGAAGGTGGCCATGGGAACTCCTAAACTTAACAAGATAAACCTATCGAGTATTGGTTCATTCGTTTTGTCTTTACATAATCTTTGGTATTACATGCTATCCAGGGTCTGAAGATGGAGTCAGAAGATGGCCATAGGAACTCCTAAAATAAACAAGATAAACCTATTGAGTTTGGGCTCATTTGTTTGGTCTTAACAAACTCTTGTAGTAATACATAATATTCAGGGTTTGAAAATAAAAATGGCGGTAGGGATCATGGGAATTTCTGAACTAAACAAGATGAGAATAGTTGATTAGTAGATTGAGTTGTATTTGGGTTCGTTAAGCCTGCTTATCAAGACCAGCCGGTCTTGATAAGCAGTCAGTCAGACACTCCTGCACCAACCCGTTGCCCTTGAAGACTGGAGTTAGGATACTCAGTCTATATTGGACTGGGATGTTCCCAGTGAGGAGAAGGTAGATGAAGAGACGGCTACGACGGCTTTCTAATTCCTTATGCATCTGGTCTGCACTGCAGGCGCCACCAGCGGCAATGCTGGGTTCACGATATGGACTTCGCTTGTTCAACAGCTCGTGCTCGCCTTCAAACTGGTGGTACACCTGGTGTTGGTTGTGTAACAGGTTACAACACAGGGATTTAAACACAGCGGAATATATATACTGTGTCAGTTTCACCCTGGAGTACGCCAATTATAACTTTCTACCCCTCAGGTAGAGATCAGGGCTTAAGAAAGTCCCCTTTAAAAAGTGGCAAGCGTCCCAATCTCCCGAAGAATCTCTAAATTGGCGCGTTCCAGGGCCAAAGCGGAGCAGGCCCTATCCAAGTGTCGCTGCATTAAAGACCCTGGGGGCAATCTGTTATACGAAGGCAAGGGATCGGGGCAGGACTGAGGCAGTTACCGCGGTATAAAGGTAATGTCTAACACCATGAAGCTCTACCAGAGGATAATCGATTCCCGATGAGTTTCGTCCCGTGCCCGAAACCATAGATCCGGCGTTCGCCATAAGGATTTTGGCGGAGAATTACAGGGCGAAGAATACGCCTCTGCACTCTGTACTCTGCACATGTTCTTCGCACCTGCTCCTTCTGGACTGTGTGATTACACCACCAAGTGTTCTTGTCACACTTCCTTCTCTTAGACATGCCTAGCACAACCTTCACCGCTTCAAGGATAGTTGCCTGAAACTTGTCCAAACAGTTCACTTTCAGCATCAGCACTAGGACCAAAAGCTGAGAAGCACTTTTAAGATGTTATCAAGCAGTCGCTATCCGATTTGGCGTTTGTAGCACTTAATATTATCGTTTTTTTGCTTCACACAGAGATCCATTACCAGGAGACAATATTGTGACTTTCTCCAGGTATCATCTTCCAGTTGGCCACTTTGCGACAGTTGTTCTGATTTCTTTTTGAACGAGTTCACGAAGGCAAAATGGACAGCCGGACACGTTGGAAGGATAAACTCATCCGATAGGACTATTCAGGTCACCACTCACCACCCAAATAATTTTTCTATATTTAAAATACCAAGGAGGTGACGCGATCGGTGATGCTCATCTCCACAGGCCACGATAATCACTTTCCATTAGGTGGGCCGTGAGCTCGTCTGCCACTTATTTGGAATTAAAAAAAACATCTTTGAAAATTCGTTACACATAGTAGTCGAACACACTACCAATACGCCACGGAGGTCGCTCTGAATCCCAAGGCTATATTAATGAGTTTTTAGCCATATCCAATAAACCGACATTTGCTGGCTTAACTAAGTCTCCTGCAAGAACGCCACGGCCACTCTCCGCTTGGAGAGTATATCAGCTAAATCTCATGCGCGACTGGTCAGCTTGCCAATCTAGGTAGCGACGAGGATTTTGAGTGTTATCCATCTTAGGCGTAGTTTGATATGCTTATCCCATTCGAGACTCGCTAGCCCTTGCCCACTTGTGACAGGAGTCAGATGAAGCTCCTGAGGCTCCGCCCTGTCCATGGCATATATTTATTTATATTTTATTTAACTTTCGCGGGAGCGACTACCATCTGATATCTAATTACCTAATGTTGATTAAATAAAACGTTTCAATGAATTTTGAAGCCTTTGTTATGCTAACTATGCAAATCGATATTATAAAGAGAAAAGAGAATCGACCACGGGCGGGGTTCGAGTCCGGCGGAGGTCGATTCTCTTTTCTCTTTATAAATCGATTTAAATAAAACGTATTTAATTTATAGGCAATGATAACTCTATTATTATTATATTACTTACATGTTATTGCATTGAAATAAAATGTATTTGTTTATTACTAAAGCCCTGTATTTTTCTTTCTGTGTACTGAGTTTATAAAAAAATATCGTTTATTTTGAGCTTTATGTTTATAGACAGAGAGTTCATGTTAGCCTGACAAATTGACGACTACTGGGACAAAATGACGATTACTGCGGCAAAAGTGTCGGAAATAGGAGCAAATGGTCATTTTTTACATTTAATTTTGTATAAATTATTCCAGATTTCATTAGTTATCAAATATATTATTTTCCAAAAGCCTATTAAATTCTTAACAACCCAGTATTTTTCTTTTTCTTCTAAGGTGAATACTTTTTTAATAGGAGTACGGCAAAGTCGGTTTAGTGCAAAATGTGTCGTATATTGGGACGTTTACCTTACCTCCAAAAAAACCCTTTTGTTAGTCCTGCTACGTCAATCATCAGCTCAAAACTAAGTCTAGTTTATTAGTTGATGGTGATGACAATGGTTGATCAGTGGTAGTTTCATCAAGGAAGACAAGTACCCATATCCTGTTAATTGTCAAAAAATGCCATCTCTAAACGCCACTTATGCTTCTATCGAGCTAATAGAAGCGCACATTATTGTGCACATCTCGAATAAAAGCTGATTCACCTAATGCTAACACGAATGACAAAACATTATTATTGAACAATATTCGACAGATTTGTTAATACATTCCTAAATCAAACTCGCATATCTTACTCCATTTCTCGAAAGAGCATTCATATGTCGTCTGAACACATTATAAATGTAAGTTTATTACAAGCTAAGAGAATCTCATATAATTTGTGCACATCTCGAAATAAAAGCTGATTCACTTAATTCTAACAGCATAACATTACTATTGAACAATATTAGTCAGATTTGTCAATAAATTCCTAAATCAAACTCGCATATCTTACCCCATTTCTCGAAAGAGCATTCATATGTCGTCTGAACACATTATAAATGTAAGTTTATTACAAGCTAAGAGAATCTCATATAATTTGTGCACATCTCGAAATAAAAGAACATTATTATTGAAGCGTTTCTTTCACTCAATCAATTTTACGTCCAGTTTGTTAGTGTTTCAGCTTTTACTGTTGGTGGATTGACGTCACTCTTGTGCTAACTGATACATTATTTATGTGAACCCACATTGGTAATTTCATATTTTTATAGTTTGTGTTGCGGATGTGGAATCATGTGATATTGATATGTAATTGCGTGGCTAAAATGTTTGAGGAGCCGTTATTATTTATAGAATTTCATGATATTTTTCAAATTTGTTTGTATTATGTATTTACGTCATTGAAATGTTGAGATTCATCAAATTTTGATACGTGGATAGATATGTATGTAGACTGTATTCATGTTAAAATCTTGGAAGCAAAATTATTGTTCAAAGTCAGCCAGTGACAGACCATTAGAAGACTGAATAAATTAGTGACTGCAAGTGATAGTAACAAGTCTTATTTCATCAATTAATTTACATGGTGACTGCATTTACTAAACTCACCTTCACCAATTAATTTAGCTACTTATCTACCTATCTAGTTTTAAAAAATTGTCAATTTGTTTTGGACAAGTTTAAAAGCCCTATTGCGTATATAGAAAACATTTCAATTAGCTTGCTACTTTTTTTTCTACAATAAATCAATTTTAATTTCTCGAGATCAAAATGGATTCTTCATAATGTTTTGTGGGTTACCTACTGAGTCTTTGAATCTGCATTCGGCCTGTAACGTTTTCGGCCTAATCATAAAACCACCACTGAAAGATCGCCTAAACCCAGTAGTGAGATTTTTTAAATAAACAATATCTAGATAAAACTGAACTTGTAACCTTTCTATATCTGATAATATGAAACATTACATGTAATTACGCGTTTTATCGGAATAACTGTTGCAAACACACACACATGGCTCACTCTTTATGAGGGTCGAATTAAAAGAAAAGGATTGAGAGGATACATGCTATTTTAGATCCATAAAATACTAGCTGTTGCCCGCGGCTTCGCCCGTCTAGAAGGCTGATCCCATTTCCGCATAAACTTTCCTCTTGAATCACTCTATCTATTGCATCTTCTATCTAATGCATTGAGTATTTTAAAAGATAATTTATGGGAGTACTATTATATTAAAATATCAAACATTCTATCATGTAATGTGACCAGCCATCAAAAACCGTTTAGAAATGATTGCAGTATTACTCGTATTGATTCTTCGTGGTTCGTCACCTTGACAATTACACGGACGAAAATGTAAGTTAAACTTTCGTCGTTCAAATAGATTGCAAGCAGAGTACCTACACATAGGCTTAGAGCAGATTTGAAATTAAAGAGAACTAAAAACTGCATTACCAAGGTTTCCTCAATGAATTTAGGCCTGCCTTGGGTTCAAGTCCAGTCCTGAATACCGTTGTCAAATAATTTAGCCTAACGCAGTCCACTGCTGGACATAGGCCTTTCCCAATGTCAGAAGGCTTTGGCCTACTGTTATAACGCTGGCCAGACCGAATGGTACACGTACAGGGTTTTATTTCGAGTTTTCCGTCTCTCGCAGTGATTCGTCTGCGTATTTTTCCGTTTACGACTTTACCCTTCGGATGAAATAGGGAGGTGATAATGATATATGTAGGTACTTCTATTCATTCTTTCTTTGTCACCACACGGATAACCGTTCGTTTTGACGGAATACTGTTGAAATTAACATACCTAATTAATAAAACTTATATTAAACTTTGTCCATTTCAGGTATGCGCGGTTACAATAAACGCGATGTTCCTGCGCAGTGTTGACGTCACAACGGTCGGCAGCGATCGCGAGCGCGACCCCGCGGTCCCGCCGCTGATCGCGCGGCCTGTAACTCAAGTACAGTCGGTGAGTTCGTGAGGCCACTACGTGTGATATTCCTTACTATATTATAGCTAATGTTATGTGCATAACCTAGGAAATTCATGTGATTATTGGTATATCTCGGGACACGTATCTTGGACCTAATTAATGAGCGAGACAAACGAGGACCTGGCGCCTGCAGATTGTTTTGTAGTAATATAATATATGCTTGGTGAATTTGAGCTCGTCCACCGCAGTAGCACCCTGTGCTATCCTCAAAATATACTCTAGAAACGTGTACTGCGCGTATAGAGTACATTTTAGGGCCAAGATATAAATGTCCTAGGCAATAGACACATTTCATTATAATGCGAACATACACATAGTTATAAATGTGATATGACTTTGTTTAAAGAACAAAAAACTTTGGGTTATATAATTTTATTGTTTGTTAACGATACTGCGATACTATTTTATCACTGTCTTAAAAAATTGGGTATAATATATGTAATGTATTTATTATTTAGGAGCTGATAGCTCAGCATGAAATGAGATTGGTCTGCAAGTTATATCGAAGATAAGATAATTTTAAATAGATTGTTTTGAATCTAGAACTCAAAACAATTTTTGTTTTTGTTAAAAACATCGTGGAGTGATTATTTGCATTTCTTTCAATACTGCCTCTTATACCTACCTATCTAACATTTTTTTGGCCTAAGATTTATGTGAACTAGTTCTTTTGACTACCTGCCAGTTGAATATTTTCTGTTTTTCTTACTAATCCACATTTAACTGAAGACAAAATAAAATACTTCTCATGTGTAAATGAATCTTAACTTTTTAAGTTCGAAAATATAATGAAATTATTCGGCAAAGTCCAAAGTTATAAATTTTGTAGGTATTAAATAAAAATCGCATAAAAAGTTTGTACCTATTGGTGTTGTGAGCACAGACTATTTGGTAGGTATCTTATTAAATAATAATTAAGTACCTACGGAACGTACCTATACTTATTCTATTTATACTGTTATATATTATTTACTTATTATTACCGCCAAAATATTTAACAAATAGACGTTCCGCGCAACCATCACTTCGTTCTGTGGTGGTACCCAGCGGAATTAAAGTACATTGGATTGCCACATATAAACTATATGTAAGTAGTGTAAACTCATGTAATCTCAGCCTCACACGACTCATCGTCTAAAAGTGATATAATTATAAAACATAATAATGTAATATTATATTAAAATATATCAATAGTTTATATGTAATGATGAGCTGGATTTTGGTGATGTGTGACAAGTAATGCTGGGTATACACCAATGAGGCCGAACGATGCCTAACAAAGGCAAATAATCAGCGTAGATGATATACCATCCACACTGGTTACAGCTTATTAGCTATAGGTAATAGCATTCGTTGATCATTACAGTACGCTTCTTGCCAACGTATAGTAACGATCGATGAATTTCACTTCTCGTTGGCCCTTTTTTGGTGTGCGGAAACCTTCTTGGCTTTCACCTCACAGGAGCTCTAAACTAATTTCATATCAAGAACTGAGACTCGAGCACGAAAAATTTTCGAATTAGTAACGTAAGCGTATCGAGAGAACGGAGCATTGCGATTGGCCGCCTGCCTACTGTGAACCAATCGCAATGCTTCGTTTTCTCGATACGTTTACGTTAGGAATTCGAATGATTTTCGTGCTCAGAGTACCTACTGGTGTCTCCAAATTATTTTGATTCTCGATATTCCGTTCTGTAATGACAATAATAAAATAGATTTATTTTCATATAAAAACTGCGGAATAATAATTCGGCTTCTAAATTTGAAATAACTACGGTATCTATTTGTCACATTTCAACAAAACCGCACGGTTTAACGTCCTTGTATCCGTTATCGATAATGTAAACTTGTGAGGCACTAAATACAATAATTATGTGTTGTTGAGCTTAAAGTGTTAAATAAAATAAATAACAACATAAATAATTTAGTTTTAAGACATGTAGTTATAAGTTATGGTTTTTAAAGTTTAAAATATAAAATTATTCAAATCACTGTTGGAATTTTCTGAAATATCAGCTTTTGATAGATGTTTATGCTCAGACTATTATGTGTTTTGAGTATTCAAATATTGTTACGAAATAATTGTCAACTGAATTAACAAAATTAAAAAAAAAAACATTAATGGAATAACGAAACACTACATATTTATCGTAATATATTAAATGTTTGACTATATGACTAAACTAACTTTTAAACTCTCGCGTTCCATGATATACAATAATACCTATACCATGATCGCGTTAATTCCCGTTAACATTATTGTTTAAATGACTAAAATCGGATTTCGGATTTCACCAATAAAAATAATTGCAGACGCTGTCACTTTCTTTGCAATTATTGTCATTGGTGATACTGGAGCTAATTGCGTCTATGTATACTTATGGACATTAGCAACTAAAATTAGGCGTACACTGACCGTATGATAAATATAAATGTGTAAACACTTGAAAGGTTAAAATGTCAGTTGATATTGAAGGATATGGCACACAGTGATAAAGCAGTATTTCATGAAGCCCAGATGAAGCAACGATTCCCACGGCCAAAATCGAGACTATAGTACCTCTTCAACTTTGATCCCTACTAATATTATAAATGTGAAAGTAACTCTGTCTGTCTGTCTGTCTGTCTGTCTGTCTCGCTTTCACGCCCAAACCACTGAACCGATTTTGATGAAATTTGGTATAGGGGTAGATTAGACCTCGAGAAAGGACATAGGCTATGTTTGGTCGCGATAACCGACATCCACGCGGGCGGAGCCGCGGGCAAATGCTAGTTTACAATAAAACTACGCACTTGACAGTGCCAACTGTCCACGAACACGAAAGATATTCGAATTCGTAACGGAAACGTATCGAGAGAACGGAGTATTGCGATTGGCAGGCTTCACACACACACAGGCTTACAGTAGGCAGGCGGCCAATCGCGATGCTCCGTTCTCTCGATACCTTTACGTTACGAATTCGAATACTTTCATGAATGTAGTGTAGCTCCTACTCTCTTTATAATAAACGATCTAAGGAAGGAGCGTTCATATTAAGTGTTTACACATTTTTTATATTCGGTCGAATCCATACATTGTACCTTTTGATGTGACTATTTAAATGTTTATGAATCGTGTTAAACTCTTCCAGACCTTAGCGTCTGTCACAAATATCCTGTATTTTGGCTGTTTTATCAATTGTGAATTGTATATAAGAATAAGTAGCAACAATATCGTGCGTCATTGATACGATAACAATGATTGTATAATGTAGAACTAATATTGGATAGAGAAGTTAGTGGACATCTATGCCGATATAAGGGTAGTTATTTCTCGAGTAAACCGTGGAACTTTGATTGAGATAATACTGTCTGAAATTTACGCGAACATCGATCCGATCCACCATCATCCAACTTACCTGATGAGAAGTGGTTACCGTGGCCAATAGACGTGTGCAACAACACCAGCCCCTCTAGACAAGTGGTAATTCGTCAGCCGGCGTTTTTTAGAATAGAATGCCAAATGTATGGGATTTGACGTATATGACAGGCGTCAACAAATGTTAAAAACGTCAAATCCTATACATTCGTCATTCTATACCATGATACGCCGAGCAACGAATTGCCACTTGTCTAGGGGGGCATGGTCGTCACACTCGTACTGCTGTAGGAATCTTCTGATGCCCTTGTTCTACGCCAAATACTGGCAATACCACATACGTACGCTAATATCATTATACAGTTCTTGTATCGCGAATATAGGTCGAACGTATGTCAATATTTTGGAAATATACAAACAAACTGATAAAAGGCAGGTATCACTATTTGATAGAACTAGATAAAATAGATACGTGTAGAGTGTATAGCGTATATTACGATATCAGTGCCTTGTAACAGCTACAGTAGAATTACTCCTAATAGTCTAACAGAGCAGCTGATTTATTGTAAAGTTTTACATTTTTTTTAACTGTATATTCAGCGTCAAAAGTAGATGATCATTTTCAGATCATGACATAATAGTACATTATGGAACAAGCGTGTAAAGTTGGTGATTACCGCTGAGGCGACATTGAGACCCGAGCCGTAAGGCGAGGGTCTTAAGAGAGCCGAGGACGGTAATCACCATACACGCGAGTGGCATACGATTATTTTCAACACACTTGCGAATAAAATAATACTAAAAATACTACATAACACAATCAAAACACAATAGTAAAAATCTATGTCATACTTGTCATAAATATGCGCGCGCATCTAACATTTTTTTTATTTGTTCCTTTCGGAACAGGCTAAGGTGCTATCACCATGCTGCCTTGTCAACTACTTACTTATTTGAATTATGATTTTTTTTTCTCTGTAAATACTCACAGAAAACAAAATATCTTTTAAAATACGAAGTTGCATGAAATGAGCAAGCAATAGGTATATTAATTCGTTTGTAATATTGGACACGATCTTTTTTGTATCAAAACTTTTTTAAGAAAAAACAACTTAATCAATGAAATAAAAAAAAAGATGTCTATAACTCACTTTTGTGAATAATAGCAATGAAAAAGTCACAGTTTTATAATAGGTGTCATTCCGTGCTTAATTGCGGTGAAATAATAGCCTGTTTATAACCAAGTGTGTTGAAAAGTAATTTGTATTTCTTTGTAAAAATTACAACTACTAAGTGAGCTACATGAAAATATATCTCAATTTTGATTTTATTTTATTTTATTTATTCAGGTACACAAAACACATTACAATCATATAAAAATAATAAGATTAAAATACAGTTCCGTTCTGGATTGTAACATAACTATATGTGTACACAGTTAAAACAATATTTAAATACAGTAAAACCTCTTCATCAAACAAATTGGAAAGAGTATAATAATGACGTGTTATTATCACTTACAAGGCCGAACTGTTATGGAGGATGTCTTTCAGAATTTTAACAAATCTGTTATGATTGGAATCAAATATGTCTAGGTGTTTGTTCTGCTTTGCCAACTCGTTATATTGGCGCGCCATCCTTGTTAAAGGGTTAAAGAAAGATATGTTATTCTTATAAACCTGGAGGGAAAATAGATTTGTCTCTTTAGACCTACGGGCGCTAAACTTTATATTAAAAGTGAGTTGAGAAATTAATCCTGGCGAATCTATGAGATAGTGTATAATCTTGTACAAATAAAGCAGATCAAAATATGTGCGTCGGGTTTCCAATTGTTGTGCGTTGAATTTGCTGAGTCTACCCTGGTAATCAATATTCGACCGCCCAGGGTCCTGACGATAGCTTAGAATTCTAAGTGCTTTCTTCTGTATACGCTCAATTTCGTCCACATGTACCCTGTAGTTTGGTGACCATACAGGACTGCCATATTCTAAGATACTTCTCACCAGAGCATAGTACAGGTACAAACCACTAAGAGGCCTTCTGAATTCCTTGGTAGATCGCAAGACAAACCCTAGAAGTTGATTGGCTTTAGAGATGATGCAACTATAATGAGCACGAAATGAGAGCTTGTCATCAAATATAACACCGAGATCCCTGGCAACCACCGACCGATTAAGCGTTTCGCCTTCAATATCATAGGACCACGTAATCTTATTATGCTTGTTGGTGAATGATATAACAAAACATTTCTTAATATTTAAGTACATGCGATTAGTGTGACACCACTGTGACAATGTATTAATGTCGCATTGAAGGGCTAGACAGTCTTCTGGTTTAGAAATCAACGTAAAAATCTTCAGATCGTCCGCATATAACAGGCAATTACATGACAATTGTTGAACGAGATCGTTAATAAAAATAACGAAGAATAAGGGCCCCAAATGGGAGCCTTGAGGGACACCAGAAGTTACCACGATAGGTGAAGATACAAAACCTTTCAATGCAACCAACTGGGTTCTACTGTCTAGGTATGAACAAATCCAACGAAACAAACTGCCGTGAACACCATATGACGCAAGCTTAAGACAAAGCAATTGATGATTGACCTTATCAAATGCTTTCGAAAAGTCGGTATATACGGAATCAACTTGTCCGCCAACGGCAAACGCCTGACAAAGGTAATTTTTGTATTCGAGCAAATTAGTAACAGTTGACCTGTTCTTGACAAAACCATGTTGATGTTCTGATATGATGGGTTTAAAATGATTGTAGAGATGATTATAAACCACTGACTCGAATATTTTGGCGAAGCAAGATAGGATACTGATTGGTCGATAATTTTCACAGTGAGACTTATCACCACTCTTATATATGGGGATGATGTGAGCGGTTTTCCAACGCATAGGAAATACGCCAGCAGTCAACGACTTATTAAAAATAATACACAAAGGAGCGGCCAACTCTTTCCCACAGCATCTAATAAATGAGGGAGGTAGAAGATCAGGGTCAGCACCCTTGTTAACATCAAGCCTTTTTATTTTATTCAATACATCACTTGTCTCTACTGGAATCTGAGACAGTGTGTTTGGAGACCATTCCTCAGAGGGCAGGCTACAATCGGCCGGACTAGCGCCTATAATAGAATGTCTCTCGAAGACTGAGCCAAAGTAATTAGAGAAGAGGTCGCAAATCCCTTGACCATCAGATGATGAGGCATCTTTGAATATCATAGTATCGGGCACCGAAGTTTGACCCTTTCGATTATTAATAAATCTCCAAAAAAACTTAATGTCCTTCTTCAACGAGTCTTCAGTAGCTGAAATGTAACTTTTGTAACAATTTTTTGTTAGAGTTTTGCATCTTTCTCGAAGTAATGAAAAAACGTCGTAATCACGAGGATTACCGTATTTTTTGTACATTGTGTGGTATTTATTTTTTTCTTGATTACATTTGATTAATGATTTACTATACCAAAATGGATAAGAAGAAAGTTTAAAGGAAGTGGTCGGCGTGTGTTTTTTTATTATTTGAAGTAAAATATCGTAAAAAATTTCCGTGCACAAGTCAGCATCAGAGGACAGTAAAATTTCATGCCATTTAATCGTGTTTAATTCAGCTTTAATTTTCTCGTAATTACATTTAGCAAAATTAAGCCGTTTTGAAGTGCTTCTTTTAAGCCCCTTTGATACACATGAAATGAGTAGGGTTATAGCAATAGCAGGATGCTGGTTATCCTTTCGGCACAGTTCCTGTGTCTCACGAACAGTTATAGAATACGTGTTCGAGAGTACTAAATCTAACAAGCGGTTATTAATATTTGTGACATAGTTAAATTGTTTTAAGTTACATAGTGAGAGTGACTCGTTCAGTAGTTGAAGCTTTTTACTTTGGACAAAAGATACGGAATCCGAGGGAGAATTACAGGTGGCAATATAATAATCGTAGTAATCAGGAGTATTAAAATCCCCAATCAAAAGGAAATCATCCGACGGACAGATGTTAAGCATCAAATGTTGGCAGTGGCTATAGAACACATCCAAGTCATGATGAGATATGTACGGGGGCAAATAGCAGACGCATAAGTTAAGTGATGGAGCACCGTGTTTATCGGGTACAATAGTTATCCAGACATCCTCCAAATGACTATCCCATGATGCCTGACGAATCACCCTGTATTCCTTACGAATAGCTATCAAAACCCCACCTCCTTCCTCTTTAGTGGAGGAAGAATCTTCGCGATCCCTTCTGAAAACATTGTACCGCATATCAACAATTTCGCCATCAAACACGCCCCTGTTAAGGTTAGTTTCCGTAAGGCATATGATGTCATAGTTGGCATTTAACAGATTCAAACTGAATTGAGATAACTTACTTCGCATTCTGTTTACATTCTGATAGTATATACTAAACATGGTTGAAACTTATAATTAAATATAAAATATACAAACAATGCTTATTACAGAAGAACTAGCGAGAGACAAATTACAGGAGCTTTTTAAGCGTTTCAGTATTTTTCACTAATATGGCAGGGCTTGTTTCATCCTTACGAATATAAATTTGACCATAACGTACCCAAACAAATCTATACTTCATATCTTTACAAAATTTACGCGCTTCACTGTGTAATTCCTTTGCTTCGGGTGATAAATGTTCGGAAATATATATCCTGCTACTTGAGCCACCAAGACCAATATGAGTAGTACAGAGCTTGTCATCAGAGTGAGACTTATTAAAGCGTGTCACTGCGGACAGAACAACATCACGCTCGCGCTGCGATGAGAGGGTAATAAGAATATTCCGCGGTCTCTTAGAGCTCGTGTTCATTTTTGCAACTCGGCGGCAGGCCCTGACATTACTGTCAACTATCCCAACCTGTAAACATTCACAGAGTTTTCTAAACAACAGCATTAAGTTTTCAGACTTGCTCTCAGGTACCTCATGAATTTCAAGGTTTAAGTCACGTGAAATCTTTTCGGTTATCAAAAGACGGCTTTGCAGTTTCGTCAGTGCATTTTGAGTTTTGGAAAGCTCCAACTCAAGCCGTGCCACCTGGTCACCCTTCTTAATGATATCTGATCGAATATCCCTTTGCTCCGCAGCGATAAAGTCCGTTGTTGTGGTGAAATCTGCCTTTACCGACTCGATAGCACGGCCCACCTCCACAGCGACCATATCCCTCATGTCCTTCATGATTGCGGTACGTAGGTTGGACATAAATGCTGACTCCGGGGAAAGTTTCTCATCCATAAGTCTGCTAATACAATCCAATGTTACTGGTTTGCTATCTAAGTTGACGCCTACCGAACCGCCCATAGCAACATGTTGCGCATCAGCCGGAACCTGAGAAAATGACACATTCGAGGAGGCGTCCGGCAAATGGTGCCTGTTAGCCCCCCGAACGGGAGTATTGTCATCGTTGTTTCTGCGCCTTGTCACATTCGTACAACCAGGACAACTCAGTGACGCCAGCTGTTTAGTAGTAAGTTGTTTGGCCGCCTCGACGGTAACATCTAAGCATGTGTAACAAAATTTAGATTTACAATTATTGCACTCCAAATAGTGACTCGCCTTCAGAGTATGACTACAGCCGTAACAATTCATGATGATTAAACAGATTATTGCACAGGAAATAAATAGGTATAAATAAACAAATGTTTCTTGATATTAAATGTGAGTGTGGCTGTTAATTTCACTGCGGCGGCAAGCGTCGCCGTGGCTGAGTGGTCAAGGCGGTCGCGTCAAAGCAAACCGCGCGCTCAGGCCTCGGGTTCGATCCTCACCAAGTCCTTCACTTTGTGAAATTTTTAAAATTGTTGTTTCAATAAATTGTCATTAGTTCAAACCAAGCGCACTCACACTTAGCGGTCCCGTCGATGTCGCCAGCACACAGTCACAGCCGAAGTTGAGACGTCCGACACTAGCCAAGATGGCCGCTGGGTCTTACGGCAACTGGCCCAAGGCGAAACGAGAGGGACCGATAACTTTAAAATTCCGAATAAAAATTAAATAATTTAAAAATCACAAACAGTCCGGGTGCAACAATAACACGTCCGTACCGACACGAGTTTGAAAGAGATTAAAACGTAATCAAAAATTTTCATGCAGCCTTTTGATCTGAAAATGATCTTTAATTTTGCCGCTGATTGTACCTAACTACAAGGTGACCTTTAATCATTTTCAACCATAATATCGGTTTTTAAAATAACTCGGTATTTCTTTGGCCATACGTGCAAGATAATATACGATTATATTTAGCAGCTTACTATATTGTACTAAATGTCTGACTGTTAAATAGGCGGCTGATATATTCATAAGAATCAGAAAATATGAGCTGTAATATATATTTAATATTTAATTGTTTTACTAAAATAATTCAAAGAGAAATAAATGTATACCAAACGAATCGTGTAGAAATACTGGACATCCGTGAGCGGTATAGTACAATCAACGACCATACAACCAAATTATTTGTATGTAAAGTTGGTTGTATGATTGTTGAGTAAAATATTACGATTCCTTCAATATTAAACTTACCTTAGACAATTGACAATTCGTCGGCGTATTGTAGAATAAAATGATGGCTGTATGGGATTTGACGTATATGACAAGTATTTTGACGTTTATGACATGCGTTGACAACTGTCATATATGTCAATTTCCACACATTCATCATTCTACAATACCGGTCGGTTGTCGAAATAGCAGCTATGATTTCAAGTATTGTTAGACTTTGGGCATATTTGAAATGAAGTTCGTCACTTTAATCGAGGCTATTATATCTGTACTCAAATTAATAACCCTTCCTTGGCAGTGGGGTAAAACGAAAGGCGGACGTTTCTTTTAATAACTGGTGCTAGTATGATTTTGTTTAGTTATTACTGGTTAAGACACTCAACGGATATTCATATAATAGTAATAAGAATAAAATCCACATACACCTTATTATGAAGCATTCGATCAAGCCGAGCCGAATTTATGATAATGTTAAAAATGTAAATAGTAAAGTAGAAACCGTTATTTCACTCTAACTTATGACAATGCATCTTGGATAGAAAGAAACGACTATATGTCACTATGTTCAAATCAACTTTGTTAGTAGGAAAGTGCAAGAATGTGATATATTAGAATCGGACTGTCTATCGATATTGGAATTGTAAACACCCTATACGTATGTACACTTACTGAAAAAAATGTTCTTTTAACCACGGATTACCAACCCGTATTTGAGTTGCCAGCTGTTAAAAAGAAAATAATAGTAAATATAAAGATTTTAATTGGAACTGACCCTCGATTAAAACAAAACCACTGTCGTACCACAAACTGGAAAAAATATCATTAAATAATAAATAAAAATAAATTTAGACAAAAAATAGTGGTTCCCGGCAGAGTAGAATTCGGGCCACCCCATCTCCTCCCTTGCGGTGTCGTACAAGGCGACTAAGGGATAGGACTGTTACCAGATATATGCAGCCCAGGCTCAGCCTCATATACATGGCTCGAGTCAACAGTGTAGTGCCCGGAATACGGCAATAGGCTCACCCCATATTACGTGGGACCTAATACAATGATTGGTGAAATGTGGGTGTTAATTCACCTCTGCCTAACCCTCCGGGGATAAAGACGTGATTGTATGTGTGTAAAAAATAGCATTAATTAAAGTTCAAATTAAATGTAAAGTGTTTCATTACACTTTTTCATTCACTCTTCATAAAGCGGCATTATTGAAAATCTAAAATTAAATGGAATAATGCAGTGTCTGTGGCATGACAGTGGATTTACTTTAGCGGAATCGAGGCCGTTTGAATGTATTCCAATTGTTATTTTTTTAAAGGAGGCATTCCTTTGCGACACCAAATTATTTGTACAGTGGGGTGAGCACGAACAACTATCGTAATCGTATCGTGAACCTAACGAGAGCACGGAGCATTGCGATTGGCCGCCTGCCTGAAGCCTGCCAATCGCAATGCTCCGTGCTATCGTTACGTTCACGATACGATTACGACAGTAGTTCGTGCTCACCCCACTGTACAGCCAGTCTTTGGTTACAGTTACATTTCAATATGCTACAAATCTGTACAGCATTGTGGTACACAAAATCTGTCTCTTCCGTGGTTATGTATTAGGCCTCATTTGTATAATATGTATGTAAATACCAAAAATGACTTACAAATAAGTATATCTAGTCTTGTAACCGGCTTAGATATAAAATATTGTATCATTTAAAAGTGCTTGGTGTATCACTTCTATCAAAAATACGTTAAGGCGCAGTCGTACTTCAATTAAATCCGTATTCGTGTTTAAAATTTTATATCCTGTGTTATCAAGATAATCGGTTTTGTTAATTCTGAGGTCGAACTGCGCCTTAAGTAAATGTTAGTAACTACGTACTGTACATAAACTTGTTAGCTAGTGTGTCAAAATTGTATAATACCGAACAACTGTTATAATTATTTATTGTCATTTGCCGATTAGTACCTATGCTTTGATTTTTTTTAAACTTCTCTTATTTATTTATGCTAGTTAAGCTTTAATAAATCATATTTTATTACTCGTTTCATTGGCGTTTTATTTATGATATTATGAAACCTGACTATTTGTCATTAGATGTCAATGTACCGAATCTGTGTTTCCGGATAGCTATAACTTGTCTACATGACAAGTGTCAAGACTGCTTTCACCGTCGGCATCGTCACTTACCAACAGGGCTTCGATTCTGCTGAAGCAAAACCATCGTCATGACACGGACACTGCAAAAATCTATTTAATTTTGGAATTTAAAGTAATGTCATTAAAGTCTAAAACTAAATAGCTTTTAGAGTGAATGAAAGCGTGTAATGAAAATCTTGTCATTTAATTTTGGACTTTAATTCTATAGCAATAAAGTCTATAGTTTACTACCATTTTTGACAGTGGCTGTGGTATGCCAGTGGTTTCGCTTTAGCGTACTCGAGGGCCAGCCCCCCTAGAGTCTAGGGGGGCTGGCCCTCGAGTACGCTAAAGCAATTTGTTGCTCGGCGTATGATGGAATAGAATGACAAATGTATAGGATTTGACGTTTTTGACATTCGTTGACGCCTGTCATATACGTCAAATCCCATACATTTGGCATTCTATTCCATCATACACCGAGCAACGAAATGCCACTTGTCTAGAGGGGCAGGTGAGATAGTGGTCAAACGCCAGACAGTCAGCCATTTGTAGAACTCCTATGACAAGATTATTTTGGTTCTCAGCATGCGATTTTCACGCATATTTCAACGCATGCTCTAGTTCGGTATACCGGACTAATCACCGAACTACTGCGAATAGGGGCTGGTTTGGACCTGTTATGTGCAGGGATGCGAGTATCAAGAAGTAGGTACGATACCTACTGATAATCAATTTAAATTCAAATAACGTCGTGGTGAAGTCATTGTGTGTCCTATATAAAATACATTGGATCAGCACGAACCGCCCACACGTCTGTAGGTCCATTAGTCTGTGTTGGTTCTCGACAGACGTAACACGTACGCACGCTAAATGGATTGGTATTGAGACCGTATAGTTACCGCAGCTATTTATTTATTTATTTGTAGTTAAAAAAATGAATTTATTGAGTACATAAAACATTTTTTATTTTTGTGGTAAAGTGAAAAAAAATGTAACTTTTTGCATTCCACAGTACAGCTATAGATAAATATTTCGTTAGTGCTCATGTAAGTCATTTTAACGAGTGAAAAAGAAAGAACGAAAAAAAAATTAACTGCTAGAAGAGCACGTGTAGTCTCTTTCGCTTCCCGATGAACACTGATGCCTCGGACAGATGACATCTGCAGATGCATCTGTCTAGGTGTAGAGGGGTCATAAACTGTGATCAAATTGCTGAATATAGGGCGATTGTATAGTAAAGAATCTAGGCTGTTGATTGAACGGCTGTTTAAAGGTCTCTGCATACGTAACGGGTTTTTTCACGGACGGGTCGGGACGTGAAGCAAAAGGTATGCGGCCCATCCCGTCCCGTCCCGTACGTGGCCCCGTGACATATGCATTGCCGCATACATTTTGTATGAAACGATATTTCCAAAACTTCACGTCCCCGTCCCGTCCGTGAAAAAACCCGTTACGTATGCAGAGACCTTAAGCTGGTTGGCTGTGACATACCTAATATACTTACCTTGTGTCGCCGAATCTACTCTCAAATGAGCTTTGGCAATCCTCAATCACCAATAGAAATACAATAACACTAAACACCTCATAGTTGGTTTTCTGTTGAGTGAAAGTGGACGTCTTTATTTCCCCAGTCTGTTGCCCATCAGCCGAACTGGAAAACTAGTTTTAGTTCCTCCTAAATATATGTTTCTAATTCCGTGATAGACTTTCGGGTTAATAAGAATAGAACTTTATCACTAGAAACCACCTGGTCGCCTGCTTATCGCGTGACCGCCTTCGACGATCAGACCTGAAGAACTTTTTTAATTAAGTAGGCATAATGCCTCAGAACAAGAGTGTTAGCAAATCCTGTGGGAAAGTTTTATCTTACTTTGGAAAGTCACAGAATATCGCCTTAGCTATAAGATGCCGTCCAATAACACCACGTATTAGCTCTATGTGCTATCTACCCTCACATTGGCTCGACACTTTTACGCTGAGTAAATTACATAGTATAGTTGCTGGCATATACAGGGTGGAAGATTTTATTTTAACCTTACCTGGAGGGAAAGTTCTGTAAATACTGGAGATACCGTATGGGACAAGTAATTAAGAATTTCATTGTTAATACGAGTAGGTATGATATCTGATGGTTCCCTGAGTTAAAGTAGGTACTTACTTACTTTGTTGAATTGAATTTAAACATTTAGTTTTCAGGGATTTCCTTTCATTTAATTTACTATGTTTATTAGAGAGATCTGATTCTTATGATTGACACTATCGATTGATGCTATAAAAATACAGGATGTTATTTTTCGTATTTTAGTCGGTTCGATTACCGCGCGTGAAAAGGGAATTTTCAAAAATCTATGAATCCAGTTTTATTTCTTTAAAAAAATAAAGGAATGTTTCCTTTGAGTGAAATTCGCTATCTTCAGTACCTATTTAAAATACTTTCCCTCCAGCTCGATTAAAATCATCCATTTTGTACCTGTATATTGACCCGAATCAGGTTATAAAATGTACTCTATATGCACAGTACGTGTTTTTGGGAGTCTTGACGATATCACGGGATGTTACGGCGGTAGAGGAGCTCAAATCCATCAATCATAGAATAAATCAAACCGATACGCGCGTGCTAGGGTCTCTTTTTTTCTCGCCACTTGGGCTCAAAATATAAATATAGGTATGTCAGGAACTATACCTACTTAATGAAGTTAGGCATAGCATGAGTTAAGAAGGGTGTTTAAATGTTCTACACTTCTCTCTCACACTTTCAGTAAAAGCAAAAATATGTGTTGGAGGGCTTTACACATTATGTATTCAGTTCATGGATATTGGATACAATCTCGTGGGTGATAGTGGTTCGGTATAAAATATTACGTGTCTAAAGTGCCTACCTACCTATATCAAATTTTGTAGGAGGTAGAATAAGCCTTTTACGCTCAGGTAAGCAATTGTTACTGAGAGTAAACTCTTCAGAAATGACTCTACAATACCTACCCCATGGAAGCAAAACGTCTACATTTGAAATGGGAGTACCCAGTGCTAATAGAAATCAAGTTATCAATACGACAGCGTCTTCTATTATTTGTACTTCTCAAATTAAAAACCTACCAGTTGAATGACAACATGATAGGCGCTCGGGTACAGTCAGCATCAGATCGACCTTGACTAGCAAAGTAGGTACTGAAATGATCCTAATGCCTTGGTTTTTCCCCTTTCCTGTTGACTGATTGTTCTGATATTAGGTACCCTTTAGTCCGGACAATAATACAATTTAAGCCAATAAAATAGTTTGATTTGCTCTTAATACATCGCTATTAAGATAATTTTCTTTGCAGTTAATATCGTTCTGACTCTGACTGTACCATCAGAAAGCTGAGTCAACGGAATCTTGTGACGATTGCTGACGAGGTATTGCGATAGATAACTTCCATGTGGCGTACCCTGGACAATGCTTCTGCTTCTAGCTTCCTCAATTCTTCGAGGTTGCTTGAAAGAAAAGCTCTATAAAAATACCCTCATGGCCTCGTTGATTTAGAAGGTGACGTGCTCGATTCTCAAGTGAATCTAGGAGGGCTTGTTTTTTTATTTTTTATATATAGGACACGTCAATTTGACTTCGCCTCGCCTGATGATAAGCTGAAGGCAAAGTCTCTGAAAAGAGGGTCACCATTACAGACACGTATCATGTTACAATGGTGGCACTCAGCTTGACGGCCTCATCAGATGCTTTTTCACGCCCCGCTTAAAGGACCCGGGACTGTAGGAGGAGGGAAACACGTGAACTGGTAAGGAATTCCAAGACTTAATGGTGCGGCAGAAGAAGGAGTCGCCGAACCGCTTGGTTCTCGATGGAATATTCTGCACCGTATGCGGGTGGCATCTAAGCCCTGCACGTGTTGTCCTATATAGGAAAAGAGAGGGTGGGATTAATTGGAAGAGCTCATCAGAATATTCACCGTGGTAGAGACGGTAAAATACCGCCAAAGATGCCACATCTCTACGCAATTTCATCTAGAAAAGCAGGGTCGCCACAATCCCTGCCGGAAGCTGGTTAACATTCCTCTCACAAGCAAACCTTTTCTCCCGGCAATCTATAAACCATTATATTCATCAAAATCTGATAAATGTACCGATTGATCAGTTAACGTTATAAATTGGGAATGGGTAGTTGAGTTCGGCTTTCATTATCGATTAGCAATAATTGAAATACCTACCTACCTATGAGTGATTATTATGATCTAACTTGGTACGAGGGTAACGACCTACAATATAGTGAACCTACGAGTTTGCCAAGATTATTCGAATTTTATATCTGCGATTAGTCATCTTAAATGAATTAGTGCTCGTATAGGCGAACTATTTCACGGAAACTAATAAAGCTTTCTGAACAGGCGATGACATTGCTGTATAGTGTTGGCCGTAAAATTAATTTGTTTGTTATTTATATTAGGATATTAGCTGACCCGGTAAACTTCGTTTCGCCTTAGTATCAGTGATTGTGTTTAACTTACTACACTCCTACACACAACAAGTACACTAAGTACCACTCCTAACAAGCAATTTAGCTTAGCTGGAGGGGTTAGAGGAAATATTATTAATTTCGGTTGCTAATATTCTTTAAAAAAAAAAACTTAATTACCTGTATCAATTTCTTATTTATTTTGAAAATGACCTAATAAACCTACGGGTCATGAACACATACATACACCCACGGAGCCCCCAACACTAATAGGTCATCGAAGCCCATACAGTTATGGAGCCCCCAACATTAATAGGTGACAAATATTTCGACAAATAACGTCTTATAAGGTGTAAAGAAAAGAATAATCTCTTTTTTTTTTCGCTACAGTCTATCCACTACGTCATTTAGTCCGGACTTTGTGTAAGTCACTAACTGTCCCGTCATCGCCAGAGTGGTCCCGCCTAGTACCTAGTATAAGAAAGTCATCACACTCAAAATTATACACTTACGCATACCGTAAGGGCAACCTATTGTCAGCAACTTTGAGGTAGAGTAATAACGTATGTAGCTTCACTTTAGTTGTCCCTTGTGAAAAATATGAATAAACAAGCGAGTAATGTTAGTAAAGCGTTCCCAAGAGACATATTCCACTAATAGCATTAGCCACCAAGTGCTGTGGAATTCGACTGTACTGTCTAAGAAAATAGCTAAAACATACTGAAAAACCAATGTAGGGACACTTTGTCTAGCCACTTTCAAGCTATGTTGCAAATATCCACCGTAAAGCCAAATTGGTTTCGTTAAATTGAACGCCCGCCACCTGGCTGAAGTTGGGGGATTAAAGCACGTTTTACTTCTGCAATAGGAAGGTACTACATCTTTTAAAAACAGTTAAAGTTTATTCACGTGAAAATTCGAAGTCTTTTGTAGGTAGACAGAAATGTTATCTTGTTACTAGCAGAAGGAAATAGGAATTATAATGGCAGGTTAGTCTCTGCTTACCCTGAAGGGTAATTGGCGTGACCAAATTATGTATGTATGTAAATTAAATACTAAAATGTTTAAATCGACATCGGATAAAATTAACTTTTTATTTTATTTGAGCTATTTTAAAACTTTGATGTGTTAAGCTACTTTCATTGTAGGTACATACTTATGTTTGTTTATCTGCAAATTAAACTCATGTCAACTTGTTTTAGATATTCGTTTGATCATAGAAAAAGACTCAAGTTGAATTGAAAAGACCACATAGAAGTAAAGTTAAAGGGTTAACTTACTTATTAATAGAAGCGTAGGTATATGTCATCTTCCTTAGATATATAGCAATCAATGACATTCCTTCTGTTAATATCCAAGACGAGTCATGGAGTTTATAAACAAGACTAGGTACGTAGATACCTAAGTAAAAAAGGTATCCACATTTATTTTATAAAATAAAGCTGCCTCCCTGTCTACTGTTTCAATTTTAACCCTTTTTTATTCTTTACCTACCAATGTTTGTTGTCTACGCCAACGCGTAATTGAGGATATATGTCGCAAAAAGGAACCTTATTTTTTTACGCCCATTGTGCAGAGGACATTTAGGTTAAATGGAACTTTTACTGTTGGTACTTGTATTTTTGGTATATAAAATTAAAAGCAGACCAAAGTTATGACACAAAACCGGAGTCTTGTTACGCTAGTGAAAACATTATTGCAAATGAACCGAGTGTGCGTTTTACTCTTTACTTCAGTCCATTAGCTTAGTGCAGGGCAAGTTAACTGAAGTGGTAATGAACTGGCTACATCCGCCAAAGGACCGACAGTCGCTGGAGCAGGAGACCGTAAATCGACACACGAAAAGTGGAATTCCTCCAGTGGAAAGTGGAATGGACTGGTGATTTTAAAACATATCTGGGATGGACTGCGGAATTCGTAGAATTGTGGGCTACGACGCGAATATGGAGTTATTTAGGTGCAGATGCTCACACACACTAATATGTTCTTAAAAGTTACAGGATTTTCATCTTTCAGTTACATCTAACTCTTTACACACGAGCAGTAAAACATCCTGTTATCGTAAAAGGTGTTTTATAACACTATATTCTTTGTCTACATTTGCATCATGAGGTATCATATTTACGCATTGACATTAGGCAAAGAAAGGGAGGTAAACTCTTACTTTCACAAATCTTACGGAAGCAGTAGCTACCTTGCATGCTACTTTACAATGACTTTCAGTTACTTGGTAGTCTTGTTACCTAGTACGTTACAGCCCGTACATACTTTGTCGAACGGGCCTATTTGCGATAGAGGCTATTATTTATGTTGTGAAGACATGAATCAAGTCCTTAATTCAGTGAAAACTTGATTCTAACGAAATTTAGGACATTTAAGATGTTAATAGGGATAAGTTAAATAAGAATAAATTACTGTGAATACTGTATCTATGGAAATAATATTTTAATTAATCTAGTTTTGGTTGATTTGCGTCAATTTCCAGCTATCGAGATATAACTTCGGCGTTTCTTGAGGGTTGTTATATATTTTACGAATGATATCTGAAGTTTATCCCAAAATTACCATTTTGTCCGAAACAGCTCCCTCAAGCTGAGCCCGTAAAGTGTGTAGATTATACTCGCTATGATAACTGTACTTCATATTATCTTTATTAACAAAATCTTGAGGCTGTCTTAAATTATATGTTTCTTGTAGGTTTTGTTCTTCACTGAAATATCTTTTAGCCGAATTCGTAGGTACTGTTTCAGGTTTCTACTATGAGTAAAACATTATTTTGCATCCTCTTCTGTGATTCTTTTACGATAAGATTTAGGTGACCATCGAAAGCTATCGATTCAATTATTTATAGCAGAATGGGATTATTATTCTTATCATCATCATGTAGGTACCGCAAGTATCAAATAGACCCACAGGATACCATAATTGAATTTCTTATTTATTGTTACTATTTTATAAAATTGCAAAACTTTAGATAATTTCATGCTCATTCATTATGCCCGGATACTGAGCGGTATGGAAGAAACTTCAAACCGTGCACATGACCTCCCTGCTGTGGTTTTCCCAAGCGACTACAATATGGGTTTCTTCAAGAAGGGCATTAGAAGCTTTCTACAGGGTCGACAGCGTGAGTGTGGTGCCCCTGGTGTTGCATACGTCCATAGGCCACGGTAACCACTTTCCATCAGGTGGGCCGTGTGCTAGTCTGCCACCTTAATGGCATAAAAAGGACCGTACACGCTAAATGATTGTTAATTCAATTAATTGAAGGTGTTTAAATTCACATTCAAACGAGCAAAGGTTAGATAATTCAATTAGGTAGGTACGCTTGATATTTGCAATCTCACCCGGCTGCGGATGAGGTCGCCGCCGGCGCTGGAATTTTCATTAAGCCGATGCCTGTTTATTACCAAAGCATCGAGTGGAATTATCCATCGATATTATGTTCATTTTCGAATCTTCTGCACTGACAGTACAGAAACTCTCTGTTCTTACAGGGTCGGCAGCACGAGGGTGACTCCCCTGGTGTTGCACACGTCCATAGACCACGGTAATCACTTTCCATCAGGTGAGCCGTGTGCTTGTCTACCAACTAAGTGGTAGGTATAAAAAAGATTACAGAGATAACTGTATCGTTATTTAACTGAAATACGTTTACTTAAAAAAGTTTCGTGGACGAAAATTAAATATGGTTTATTATAGAGAAAATAAACTACCGTTTGTTCTGGTTCGGTAGAAGATAATGCCTCTCATAAAAGTCATATAAATTCAATAAAAAGTAGAGGTTTCCAAGTGAAAACCTTGAATACAAACGTTTGCATCCAAGGTTCTATCCATATCGAAAATTCACGATAAGAAATCAATTATTTTAAACTCGTATTTACAACCATGTTGAACGTGAAAAAGAACAACAATGTTGAGTGACAGCTTATTATTATTAGGTACTTCGTTGATGGGTGTTTCAGTCGTATTGAACATCATTATTCGAGGTCCAGCATTCGACAGCTATATCCTGAATTGTTCAACATATCAGGTAGCATTGAGAGCACAATATTCTCTTTGAAACACGAATCACAAAACAATCCGTTGTGGACGCAAAGCGTCTGTACCTAATTTCAATATTACCGTGTGAATAACATTTTTAACACATGTATTTAGTTTTATTTGGTTGTGCGGTGTTATATAGTGGTCATCATCATCATCTGATATAGACGTATTCTCCTGATTGCTTCCGTGGCCACGATGACCTCGAAGCTCAGGGTCCGCCTTCCGGCTCTTCCTCCTCCACTTCGCACGATCTTGGGCGTCCATGGTAGTGAGACCATTCGCACGCATGTCACCCTCCACGACGTGAAGCCAAGTCAGTGGTAACTACGAGTATTTTAAAGTTATATTCTCTTCTGAACTCCCAACAATATTAAATTACTGCGTACATAAAGTACCTCTACAATGCTATGTTAACAATTTTCTTAACACAACCGTAATACGTCATGAGGCCAAAATGTTCTTCAATTAAAAGGAATGTAACTATATTAGTTAGTAAGGAGTAAAGACATAGAGGAATATGTTCCATTTTGTATGATTTTTTGGTCTTTGTGGCCTAGCGGTAAAGTGTTCTACGAATGGAGTGCGAGTTCGATTTTAGCTCAGTGCAAATATTTATATGCATGAATATGTATGTTTATTCGACAGCCGGGTTGCGAGGGATATGTCTAAGATAATCTCATCGACGACGGCTCACAGACGGCGTGCGTTTTAGACACGGAGAACAGCCTTCTCCATGGTTTTAGACGGTTCGATTCCGACATAACCTCCCCCACCGACTCCGGCATTATAAATCCTAAACATTCATCATTGTATTCTACAATTGTAGCAATTGTAACAATTGCTACTTATTTAGTGGGGTTAGTTAAGGATTGCTTAACGATGTAATGTGCTCACCTACTCAGTTACCACTTTACTGCGAAGCCCTAACTTGAACTAATACATACATAATACATACATACTCGTAGTAGTCGCAGTTGTATTTCACCACATCAAAGTCTCGAGTTGGGTTTTCAAAGACTTGGTCGTGTCGCTCGAGGCTACGGCGGACACATCAAAGTGACTGCACTACGCCAGTAATAGCTTTCACAACTAGCTGCTTTTAATATGTTTGTGGAATGTCTTTTCTTGTTATTTAACTTTACACTGATATGTTTCACAGATCGGTAAATATATTATGTAAATTACTTTGAATTCTTTGGTACAGTTAGACATTGTATTGAACCATGGGCAAAACCCCGATTTTTAAGAATTTAATATTAGATAATACTATCGACCGCTCGCGACTTGTAACTTCTAAAACATTAGACTTTCATATAAATTTCCAACCCCCGTTTTACCCCTTAGGGGCGGACTTTCGTAAAATCTGGATTCTTAGCGGATGTCTACACCTGTCTACACCCTATAAACAACCTAACTGCCAAATTTGAAGTTTGTATGTATTATAGTTTCTGAGATTATGTGAGTAATCAGTGAGCGGAAATTCACTTCTATACACATATAGATTTGATAAAAAGAACTAAAAATCTGCGTGCAATATTTTTGATATCCAACTTTTACCGTTTAGTAATTAACTACGAAGGTATTTAGCGTCGCCGCAGTAAAATAATATACTAAGTTCGTAGAGTTCTACGTCGTAGCTTCGTTCGCGAGTCGTAGCTAATAGTTTATTGGTCAATCGTGACCAACTTATTAAAGTTAGTGACTAACTTATTAAAGTTAGTCACGATTGACACATATTAATATACAGCCCCTTTATATAATAGCCGGCGTATTGTAGAATAGAATGACAATTGTATGGCATTTGACGCTATGACATACATTCAGGCGCGGGTTTGATCCCCGCTCAGTGCCAATATTTGTATGCATGAATATAAATATTTGCATTGGTCTGGGTGTTTCTATATATTATATATGTATTTACAAAAAAAAAAGTATCTAAGTACACGAATTCTAGATTCCATAACACAAGCTAATTAAGCTTACCATGGGTCTAGATAGCGTTGTGTGGAATATTTATTTATTTATTTATTTATTCAATACATTGACGACTCACTACGAAACACCGGCCAATGAATCACACGTACAGTGTAGAGGTTTACTAATCAACACAATGACAATAAACAGATTTAATGATGTAGGTCTATTATACCTATATTTTAGGTACAGCCTTAACTTTACAATAATTATGATAGAATAATAACGCGCTTCATAACAGGTACAAAAACCACAAACGAATATATCAAAAGGTCCACAGTTCTAGACGCGTAAAGTTGTAAATTAGGTTTTCATACAGCCTACCGTAAGCCAATCTTGTTAACAGTTTACTAAATGGTCTTAATTATTAATGGCCCAACAGAGGGCCAACGAAAGGGCTCATGTCTAATAACCATATAACTGTATCTACGCAAGCTTATCCCGGGAGAGCTTGTTTTAACCTATGCATAATTAAATGACGCCCGGCCAAGTTACCTCTTCTTGGATGTAATTATTAGTTTACTAGTTCTTAACTTATAACTATAGATTTACCAACTATTGTTATAGATACTAACTTTTATACTCTCGCGTTCCATGATATATAATAAGGTTAACAGGAATTAACGAGATCATGGTACAGGCATTTACGTACATACCTTTGATTGGCCTGACGTAGGGCCCCATTTAATAAAACCTTCAAATTGTAATCTACAAATTGTAATCTACAAAATGTAATCTACAAATTGTAATCTACAAATTGTGATCTACAAATTGTAAACTACAAATTGTAATCTACAAATTGTAATCTAAAAATTGTAATTTTCAAATTGTAATCTACAAATTGTAATCTACAAATTGTAATCTACAAATTGTAAACTACAAATTGTAATCTACAAATTGTAATCTACAAAATGTAATCTACAAATTGTAATCTACAAATTGTGATTTACAAATTGTAAACTACAAATTGTAATCTACAAATTGTAATCTACAAAATGTAATCTACAAATTGTAATCTACAAATTGTGATCTACAAATTGTAAACTACAAATTGTAATCTACAAATTGTAATCTACAAAATGTAATCTACAAATTGTAATCTACAAATTGTGATCTACAAATTGTAAACTACAAATTGTAATCTACAAATTGTAATCTAAAAATTGTAATTTTCAAATTGTAATCTACAAATTGTAATCTACAAATTGTAAACTACAAATTGTAATCTACAAATTGTAATCTTCAAATTGTACTTTACAAAGTTAGAAGCCGTGTTGGTTCCCGGTGGAGTAGAAGAGGGCCACCCTATAGGTATGATTCCGAAGCCAACCGCATACGACAACTTCATACGCATGCAGCAGATATAGCGTACCTATTACTTGTTAAACTCCGAGGCGGATAAAGGAGACCATTGAGAAGCCGCAATGAATTACGCGTATGTGCTGCGTGCGGAATCATAACTTTACTCTTCTTGTGGGTGTCGTAGAAGGCGACTAAGGGATAGGGCTGTTCTACATCCGACAGTAAATATACAGCCTGTGAAATACATTCGTCATTCTATTCTAAAATACATTGGTCAACAAATTGCCACTTGTGGCTGATCAGTCGGCAGTCGGAGCTAGTTGAATATAAATAAATAAATAAAATATTGTAGGACACAACGCTATCTAAAAGTACGCGTAGCTTAACTAGCTTGTGTTATGGAATCTAGAATGCGGATAAACATATTTAGAAATATTTTTTTTGTAAATAAATAAATACCTATATAATATACATAGAAACACCCAGACCGATGCAAATATTCATATTCATGCATATAAATATTTGCACTGAGCGGGGATCGAACCCGTGCCTCCTGCGTAGCGGCCGCGTTCACTACCGTTACGCCACAGAGGCAGTCGTGTCAATATGGAAAGCTATGTACTCCAGTAGAGCGGTGATAAGAGTATTATCAGAAAATAGTCAGCTTAACCAATACCTTATTTATAACATGGTCTTAAGAGTAAATGTAGCAAAATGTAAAAGCTTCCATAAATTATGTGTGCACGGTTTAAATTTAAAATTCAGCGGGTTACTCCGCTGGGAGGAAGAGAATGGAGAGCTAACGAAAGAATGTACGCAAAACTTGTGTTTACGAGTACATTCGCGTAATTTTTTAAACTTGTTTCGTGAACTAGTAGGTCTACTATGAAACGTACATACGCATTTATCCCGCAATCGGGCCCGAAGACGAGACGTGAAGCTTCATGCAGCCTGGGTTTACGTACCGGCAGAAATCTGAAGTAACTTCACGGTAGGTTTCAGTTGTGAGGAGTCTCTATAAACAGATTTCTGCCGGCTTGTTCGGTTAAGAGAAGCCGTAGTAGAGCAGAACGCCCAGAATTCCATACATGGTCAATAGTCATTTTAGAAGAGGTAAGGCGTACAAGGTGGACAGACGACCTCATTAAGGCCGCGGGAACGCGCTGGATGCGAGCCGCTTCCAACCGGTCCTATTGGAGATCTATAGGGGAGGCCTATGTCCAGCAGTGGACTTCCTATGGCTGAAATGATGATGAACGATGAAGGCGTATTTGCACCGGCTTCTTTTTGAAAATTTGCACCCGTCGCCACTGGTAAGTTATTCGCTCTCGTTTCACGCGAGTGCGAAGTTTCACAAGTACAGTACCTTGGTATTGAGCCTCCGTGGCGTAGCGGTAGTGATCGCGGCCGCTACGCAGGAGGCGTGGGTTCGATCCCCGCTCAGTGCAAATATTTGTGTTCAAGAAATATGGGTATTTGCATTGGTCTGGTCGTGCCTCGGAGAGCACGTTAAACCGTCGGTCCCGGTTGCCATAAGAACATCTATGGCAGTCGTTACGGGTAGTTGGAGCCCTCAAAAATCCAAAAACAGTCTAACTGCAAAGCTTCGATATCGCCTAATGTTACCATTGGGATGTGGAGGTCAGATGGCAATCGCTTCACGGAAAATATCGAGGTCTAGCCAAATCCGTAGTTAAGACTGGCAAAAGCGGACCCCAGACTTCGAGCTGAAAGCTTCGGATGCGACTGGGAATTAACGCTAAGAGGAAGAAGAAGTACCTTGGTATTGAGATCATTTCAAGAAAATCAAACTGTTTCATATATTTAAATTGTTTTATTGTCCGAACTAAATGTGTACCGAATATCAGAATAATCAGTCAATAGGAAGTGGGGAAAACCAAGGCATTAAGATCATTTTGAGTACTTTTACCTCATGATCGATCTGATGCTAACTGTATGTTGCATGGAAAGGTACAGTCAGCGTCAAATTGATCTTGACTGGCAGAGTGCTCAAAAAGATCTTAATACCATGTTATTAAGATCTTTTTGAGCACTCTGCCAGTCAAGATCAATTTGACGCCGACTGTACCAGTACACTTTAGCAAACATAACCTCAAAAGTAAAGCGAATTTTCTAAATCTGCTGCCGTCAATGTTTCCGCCATTGGACGAAATTTGTATTCAGCTGTGACTCTATTCGAATTGAATGAACGAATTTCGATTCAATCGAACGGTTACGAACGAAACCGTATTCCAAATTCGTTCTTTTAAAATATTATCTCCATAAAGTGGTTGTTGCTGCTACACCAGCGGTAGAACTTCAATAAAAATGGCGCCATTTTATCCTACACTTATTTGTGTCCTTCATGGTTAGAATATTTCATTGTTGTATCGTAAAATATTGAATCCAAATTGGAGACGCCATATTTGACACTTTTACCCTCACATAAACAAAAAGAAAATAAAAAAATGCAACAATACAGCCCATGACGTAAATGGCAATAAGCTGGCCCTCTATTAGCATAGCTGGCGAAATATGGGTCTTAAAATACTTCAGCCTGCCCCTTCGGGAATTTACAAGCGTGTATATTTCTCAAGTAAGTAATTCTACAGCATCTCACGTCCATATATCAATATAAGAGGTTATAACTGCGACAAGTAAGGCTCTGTTTCCCTACAACCATATACGTGTTCGGCAATATCATTCCTCGGCCCGATTATGCTAACGCTGGTACACTGCACTCAAGTACGTCGTTCTGTGAAATAGACACGATAGCTCATGTCCTAATCCCTTTTTATGGCATGGGTAAACTTATGTGGTGGGAAAATATTTAGGTATACTAGTATGTATCTAGTTCTTTGCGATGATACTGAAGGACAGGATAATTACTTTTTAGAAGATAGAACAGTGAGTGTTAGAGTTTGTACCTATCATCATCATTACAAAGTTAGTCGCCGCTCTCCTGTTATTCATTTTCATTAATTGATTTAATTTTGGATTTTACTTGATTGACTGGAGTCTGCTACAACAATCCCGGGAGGAAAGACCTACCTGTAGATGGGGTTATACAGCCAAGTCAGATGAATAAAATAAGTCCGTTTACTTTTGAGCATTTGATAAAGTGTTAGCATTGAGTGGTTAATGCAGTCTTACGATTGAGAGTAGGGACCCAGGTTTGAATCTTGACCATCATATTACCGACGTGAACCTACTGCTAACACATTCAATTTACAATAGCTGGAGGTATTAACGGGAATACTAATAGTTTCCTTTATTAGTTCCTTCTTCTAAAAAAAAAAAAAAAATTGCATACATACCTAGTTATTTTAGTCAGTAAAACTTTTGAATGAATGCTCCCTTTTGGGCTTATTGCCAGATTCGTTCTTCCATAGATGAAAAAATAAAGCTCAGTATAATACCCTTGGCTTTTTCGCTCGTCATTAATTACTTCTACAATTAATGGCAGCACCTTACTAGTACCATTTGTTTTCGGAAACACTTTTCTGGTTACAAATTGTGACGATAAGTATATCTTATTGGCTACCATTACTACACGAGTAGGTGTGATAATAAATTCATTCGAAGACTTATCTCTTTCACTTATCTCTTTTTATATAGGAGAAGTCAATTTGCTTTCACCTCGCCCAATGGTAAACTGAAGGCAAAGTCTTAGAAAACAGAGTCTTAGATTACAGACACGTACCATGTTACAATGGTGGCCTCAGATTGATGCTTTTTCGCACTCCGCTTGAAGCTTGAAGCACCCGGGACTGAAGGAATGCCAAGTCTTTATGGTGCGGCAAAGGAAAGAGTCACCGAACTGCTTAGTTCTTGATGGAATGTTTCAGCACCGTATGCGCATCTAAGCATTGCATATTGTTGACCTGTGTAGGAAAGGAGCCTCATCATGTATGTGTCTTATTTTATTATTCACACATTATCCATCTTCCAGGGCCCATACCATGAACTCTTAAAACAGGTCAATAATTGAACTGCTGTCATTCTACCAACCATAGAGTAAAGTAATACATCGGAAATAGAGGGCCCTCTCGTGAGTTTTTTATGTCACCCACGCCCACCCAACTTCTATCAGAATCTACCGCCATCTATTAATCATATTCCGACAACTGCTGTTATTATACCATACATACCTATATTGTGCATACCTACATACATACTACATGCATTGGATATATATGGATATATAACCCAAAACCGTTAGGCCTGTTCCTTTACGTTGAATTCATTAAAATTCAACGTAAAGGCCGCGCCGGTTTTAAGTTATGAATTATGACATACTAACTGACATTTTGTGTAAATGACAGCAGGTCTGTTTTACCGACTCAACATGCGGCGCCATCTATCGATCTTTGGAACCAGAGCCACAATTTATAATGACAGCTGGTCTGTTTTATCCGTTTAGTATAGGAAGAAATTTGGTAGATGTCCCTTTTAAACTACTACCACAGATAACATAATAATAAAGTACTATGTAGTGAAGTTTCCGAGGGCTGCTACCAACTGCAAATGTCACTGTAATCCTATATGTTTATATGACATTACAAAGTGCCATTTGCAGTTGGCAGAATGACAGCAGTTCAATTATTGACCTGTTCTAAGGTTTATGGTAAGGCCGCAGGTTGCATCCGAGGTTTTCACTTTGGAGTCCAGAGCTGGATGAGTAAGGACGGACTTCTTTCTCGTCCCATAGATTTCACTTATAAGGTTTTTATACTATCGTCTAACTTGCCAACCCAGAGAAGAAAATTAGAGTCTATGTATTTTATTAGTAGGTAGTGACTCCCCTGGTGATGTAGTGTACCTACACGTCTATAGGACATGGTAACCACTTTCTTTCAGATGGGTCGTTAGCTTGTCTGCCACCTAAGTGGTATAAAAACAGGTATTTAATTTGTTTAGCATGCAACAAAAAGTATGTCTATCTAATATTGGTCTTACAACAATTTGGACATGTTACATTTTCATACCGGACACTATTTTCGTATCCAATCTCATGAAATATTCCAAGAGAAATTCTACAAAAGCCTTCTTACCGTACGTCCAAAGGAGATCGCGATACGAGCGTAGGCGGACTCGCTTTGGAGCTTTGGGTAGTCAGACAGCTCCGTGAAACACAAATATATAAAAGAATGTCTCACATTTTATCGAAGGAGCTTTGTGAATGACTGTACGAGATTTTGATGCCTTTTTAAGTTTGATCCTTAAGAATTTCTTTGTAACGAGAGCAGAGTACTTTTTTGTTGTTATGTTAATAGGTTTTGTACTGCATAAACAGTAGAGGGACAGGGTACATGTAATCGTATATCTGAAAATTCGGGCCCGTATGAAATGTGAACGAAATACGTAGAATTCGGGTACATTGAAGTGACTTTAGGTTACTTTCCGTAGTGTTTGGGTTGAACCGAACTGTCTTCAAGCCCGATTGCGAGCGTTTCATGGCAGAGTGACCGTATTAGCTCCATAACTCTTAAACTTTTCGAAGAAAAATAAAACATTAAATTAAGGTTTAATGAATTTATTTTTCTCGAAAGACTTACATGTCACTTATTGAGAAACAATAATATTAATACACAATGTACTAGGGTGTATGGGGGCTCACCTAGATCTTGAGCCCCAAGCCAACCTCACCTGCAAGCTGGTGCACCTGCTGAACAACGGACGAGGCTCTGGCGCTGGCTTTCCCCTCGGGGTTGGGGGGTCGGACGGCAGTCGCCCCCGGAAAAGCCAAAATTGCCAAATTTAAAATAAATGGCTCGTAAAAAAAAAAGGAATCGCAATGAGGGTAGGGCGCCGCCGCAAAACGGCGCGCATGAGGGTCGCCCGCCTCGTGTCGCAAGTGGGCAAGGGCTACCGTGCCTGAGCCGGGCACGGCTAAAGATGTTAGGCCAACTTTGTGATTCCCGGAAACTCCGCTTCGCAACGTGGAACATCGGCACGTTGACCGGTCGCACGAGGGAGTTGGCTGACGTACTCTGCAGGCGGAGAGTGGCCGTGGCGTTCCTGTAGGAGACTCGGTGGGGTGGCGATAGCACCATGCACATTGGGGACGGCTACCAGCTGATGTACACAGGTGCACCTGATGGGCAGGCCGGGGTGGGCGTGGTGCTCTCCCGGACGTTGCAGGATGACATCTTGGAGGTGAAGAGCTATAGCGCCCGACTTATGGTTGTGAGGGTGCTTATCGATGGGATTATAACCCACCTGATAAGTGCTTACGCTCCACAGGCTGGGCGTGGCGAAGCCGAAAAGATCTTGTTCTGGGACCAACTCGGGGGAGTGCTTCGTGACGTCCCGCTGTCGCAGGAGATTGTCCTGGGCGGTGATCTGAACGGTCACGTGGGTGACGGGTGTGAGGAGTTTGGGCGTGTCCACGGCGGTTTTGGATACGGTAGTCGTAACCCAGAGGGTGAGCACATCCTTAGAACGTGTGCGACTGCCGACCTGGCCATCGTGAACACGTACTTCAAAAAGAAATCCGAACATCTTGTCACCTACAAGAGCGGGGGGCGCTTAACCCAGGTTGATTTCCTGCTCACTAGGAGGCACAGCATCAGCAGGGTGGCCAACTGCAAGGTTATACCCGGGGAGAGTCTCACTAGCCAACACCGTCTCCTTGTCATGGACCTCCGCGTGAAACCCAAAGACAAACGTGCCGAGCGTGCCCAACGCAAAATCAGGTGGTGGCTGCTTGATGAAGCTAAGTCCCAAAGTTTCGTCTCAGCCATCGGTGACAAGTGCGCCGATGCTGTAGACGAACCAGTACAGGTTTCTTGGGACAGGATTCGGGCAGCTATTCTTGAGGCGGGGAGGGTGGTGCTCGGCATGTCTAAGGGTGGACGCAAGTGTGACAAGGACACCTGGTGGTGGAACGACACAGTCCAGAGAGAGATCAGGGTGAAGAAAGCCCTCTTTAAAAAGTGGCAAGCGTCCAAATCTTCCGACGACCGCGATGCGTACAAAGATGCAAAACGCGCCACCAGGAGAGCCGTAGCCAGGGCCAAACGAGACCACTTGCAACCTCTATATACCAAGTTGGAATCGTCTGAGGGGCAAAAGCTCATATATAAGTTGGCGCGTTCCAGGGCCAAAGCGGCGCAGGGTCTATCCAAGTGCCGCTGCATTAAAGACCCTGGGGGCAATTTGTTGTACGAGAAAGTCGCGGTGAAGGAGAGATGGCGCTCATACTTCCACGAGCTGCTGAATAAGCAGCATAAAGAGGTGCAGCCACCAGACCTCCCTCCGAATCAAGGACTAGTGCCACCGATAACGCCTGCGGAAGTCCAGACTGCCATTCGCCGCATGAAGAACCGGAAAGCTGTCGGACCCGATGAAGTCCCCATCGAGGCTTGGAAGGCAATGGGCGCCCGTGGTGTGGGCATTCTAGCAAATCTTTATAACCGCGTACTCCTCACCGGCGAGATCCCGAGCCAGTGGAGGCTGAGCATCATCACGCCAGTCTTCAAAGGCAAGGGATCGGTGCAGGAGTGTGGTAGTTACCGCGGTATAAAGATAATGTCCCACACCATGAAGCTCTATGAGCGGATAATCGACTCCCGGATCCGACAGGAAAGTACACTCTCGGAGTGCCAGTACGGGTTCCGTCCCGGGCACGGGACCATGGACCCAGTGTTCGCCCTAAGGGTTGTGGCGGGGAAATACAGGGCGAAGAACACGCCCCTGCACTGCCTATTCTTAGACATGCAGAAGGCCTTCGACTGTGTTCCTCGCGAGGTGATCTGGTGGGCACTGCGGGCCAAGGGTGTCCCAGAGACTTACATTGACACCATCCGAGACATGTACTACGATTCCGGTTCCGTGGTTCGGACTGCTGTTGGCGACTCGAAAGCCTTCCCCATCACCGTCGGGGTACACCAAGGATCCGTCCTTAGTCCTTACCTGTTCAGCGTGGTATTAGATGTTTTGTCGGACAGCATTAGAAACTCACATGAGCAGCCTCCGTGGTTGCTCATGTATGCTGATGATATTGCGCTCATGGACGCGGACAGGAGCAGATTGGTGCGACGCGTGAAAGGATGGAAAGAAGCGCTTGAGAACGGCGGTCTGAAGCTAAATGTAGCGAAGACAGAATACTTAGCGTTAAACTCCACAGATCCCACACCCGTCCGCATAGGCGATGATTTGGTCGAGCGCACGGACCAGGTTAAGTACCTGGGATCTGTACTTCATGTGACCGGTGAGATCGACCACGACGTCAAGGCACGCATTGCTGCCGCGTGGGCCAAGTGGCGAGAAATGACTGGCGTGACCTGTGATCCTAAAATGCCAGTCAGGTTGAAGGGGCAGGTCTATAAGACGATCATTAGGCCTGTTCTCTTGTATGGTTGTGAGGCGTGGCCGCTGCTCGAGCGACACAAGCAAGAGCTGCGTGTCACGGAGATGAAAATGTTGCGGTGGATGTGCGGCGTTACGCGTAAAGATCGCGTACGGAACTCTCGCATCCGCGGCAGCCTCCATGTCCGTGACATCGCGGATAAAATGCAAGAGAGCCGCCTTCGCTGGTGCGGCCACGTCTTGCGGCAACCGCCAGGCTACGTGGGGAACAAATGCCTGGCAATGGTACCCCCGCCGGGTCCAGGTAAAAGGGGTAGACCAAAGAAGTCCTGGCTTGACGTCGTGGAGGGTGATATGCGTGCAAATGGTCTCACTACCATGGACGCCCAAGATCGTGCGAAGTGGAGAAGGAAGAGCCGGAAGGCGGACCCTGAGCTCCGAGGTTATCTTGGCCACGGATGCAATCAGGAGAATACGTCTATATGCAGATGATGTGCTAGCAATAGTTCGTTCGTTTTGATGACAAAAATATTAACTTGCATTAATGATAATACGAGTTAATATGTATCGATGACGTGTTGTGCCAACTTATTTTTAAATGTATGAAAAGAAGTAATATTTTTTATAGATGAAGGTATTTTGTTATAAAGTTGTGCGCCTTCGTAGGTAAACATTTTTTTGCCGTAGTTCGTGCGTATCTTCGGCAGCGCAATAAAACTCGCTCGGCGACTACTTCGGCTAGTTAGTTCCTTTAATGTTTTAAAGGCTAGGTTAGTGTGGAGTAGGTTATGCAATTTTTTTCTAACGAGAATACACGTATTATAAATATATAATTGCCTTATGTTCATTATATTGGTATCGGTGTAAATTTTAGATGTAGGTGTTAGGTAGTTATAATGAAATAATATTTTAATTAATTTATTTTGTACGATTTGTAGCTCCGATAATTTTGTTTTGGCAGCACTGCCCCAAATTTCTATTAGATAAAGCAAGTGCGGTTTTATTAGTGAGTTGTATATAGTATAACGTATCCGACGCGGAATACATCGAGCAATGTGCCGAAGTGATCCTATTAAGGAAGATAATTTTTTTCTTATGTGCTCGATTTGGATATTCCACGTCAGACCACTATCTATTCTAAGGCCGAGATATTTTTCAAATGATTTGTTTTGTATAGCTACATCGTTAATTTTTAGAGGTTCATATGATGCGATTATTTTGTTTTTTGCTTTGAAAATTACATAACAGGTTTTAGAAATATTAATAGTTAAAAGATTGCTTTAAAACCAAGAGAATAGAGTATTCAAATCTTCTTGAGCCTTAGAGATAATTTGTTGTATTGATGATCCAAAATAGAACAAACATGTGTCATCAGCATATAGAGTTATGTGGCCATGTAGACCTATATCACGAACGCTATTTATATAAATAAGGAAGAGCAGGGGGCCTAGCACTGACCCTTGTGGGACACCACATGTTACAGGTAAGGATTCACTTTGAGCATCACCAACTCTGACTATCTGAAATCTGTTTTTTAAGTAAGAGCGCAACATCGCAAGTGCCGTGCCAGTGATACCTATACTTTCCAGCTTGTTTATTAGTAGTTTATGGCTAACCGTGTCAAAAGCTTTCTTTAAATCAATAAATATGCCTAGAACAATATTTTTATTATCTATATTGGATTTTATTTTTGTTACTAAATCAATAGTTGCCGAAAGTGTGTTACTTTTACGTCTAAAGCCGTACTGGCGCTCGAAAATAAAATTAATTGAATTTAAGTAATCATCTAATCGTTTGTGTAAGATATTTTCTAATATTTTGGAAAGTACAGGTAGCACTGAAATTGGCCTATAGTTTCCCGGGTCAGATTTTATTCCTGATTTATAAATCGGGGTAACTTTTGCTATTTTAAGGGTCTGTGGAAATTCACCAGTTGACAGCAGTTTGTTAAAGCATTTAGATAAGTTGCTAGCTACTAAATTTTTTATACACTTTATAACTTTGGTATTGATTCCATCTAAGCCTGCACTGGAGTTCGAATCGAGTTTATTTATTAATTCAATAATTTCATCCGTGCTACATGGCTCGAGTATTGATAAGTTGGATGACGGTAAATTAGATGGTAAGTTTGTGAGAGTACAGTTTCCGCAATTTTGTGTTATTTCAAGTGCCAAGAGAGGGCCTATCGTAGAAAAATATCTATTGAATTCTTCACAGATGTCTTTTGTATTAGTTATTTCTTTATCTTGAATTATTAGTTTCGAAGGCACACAACTTTGTTTAATTTTATTATTAGCTAAATTGTTTATCAACTTCCACATTTTTCGCGGTTTGCTAGTGCATTGTGTAAACTTCTTATAATAATAGCTGTCTAAACTTCTTATAATAATAGCTGTCTACATTAAATTAACCTTCGAAAACTTTTCATTGCAGTTATTAAATGTTTTGTAAATCCTTTGTAAATCTGTTATTGTGTCTTTAGTAACTTACGAGCAAGCGTATAAATTCCCGTAATTTCGCTCCGCAATTTCGGATGGACGTTCCATGGTATACCTAAGATTTGGACACGACAAAACACATTATCATACTTACTACGTGCGAAACATTCAAGTTACGCCAAGGATTTACATCAAATTGCACGCAATACCTTCGGTAACACAATTTGTCAAGTGAACATTATGTTAGAACTTGGTTAGAACTAAACTTTCTGTTTGACTAGGAACGATTGATATTTTGTAAATAAGGTGCGTATATGGGGCCTCAACAAGAAGTTGGTAAAGTGAAGGCTTTCCTCTCGTAGTTTGGGGTCAGATGGTAGTTTTTCCCGCAAATGTCAGATCCAATCCAATCCACAAGGAAAGAAGTAGAAATCTGGCCTCCAAAGAGCGATCATCATAATAGTGTTATTCATAGGTTGTATCTAGGGTACCCCGGGCCTACTTACTACCTCTCCTTTTAATTTGGCTATTAGCGGAGTGACTACCATCTGACCTCCCAACTACGACAAGGATCCTCTACGTCATTTAAAGCTTGTAAAACTACAAAAAAATGTACAACTAAGTACACACATTTTTTTTATTTGATTTTATATTCAAACACTGTACCTGGAAATAAAACACATTGCTATCATTTTGCTTTCAGCAATAAATTGGCATATTGTCAGATGAGTCGTTTGCTATCGTAGGACACATTGTGCGTCGGTGCCGGCGCGCATTGTGCGCTATGACAATGTTGTTTCTGATAACGTTGACGCACGACGCAGTTGACAAGTTTGACTAGTTTGTTTGACGGTGTTACACCTGTGATGATATTACACTTTATACTCCATGCTTTGTTGGTTATTATATCCGATATATAACTTGAATAAATACCGCAGTGGAGTTTGTTGTGCCGTTCTTCTCCACTAGCGCCTAGAAAACCGTGGTAAACTTAGTTTTAACACGTTCACTGCGGGAGGATTTTTAGTGTACTTTTATCTGGTGCGTGTGAGGTTATATAGACTCATGGAGGACTTTTTAACTGTGCGTATGTGGTCATATTGACCCATAAAAAGTTCAGTTTTAATATAGGTTTTATTCAGTGGTGGTAGCGATTTTTGTCTGTTTTTTTTTTGCAGTACATAGACCTTTATATGGTGTATATGTGACTACCGGCGTTTTTGGCTCCCATGTTTCGTTTATGCTATAGAAGAGAAACAATTTGTGAGTTCATTTTGACCACACAACGCACTGAAGATATCAAAAGGCTAGTGATGGGAAACACTTCTGTTAATATTCATATCGATAAATTGACGTAGAGCTGTATTACTTATAGGTTATACTAATACCATTGGAATCTTAGAGGCTTAAAATTAAAAATCAAAGACTTTTTAATATGATGGCACCTATGTCACGTTCCTCAACAGTGCTGCCCTTCTTTCTCAATAAACTATTCATATCAAAACATATATGTTAATTCAAAAAATTCTATTGAATTTGAGTAGATGATCCATAAAACTATTTTATTGACTTTAAAATCAATCCCTATGATTAATAACCGCGTCTATCTTGTTCATTTTTAACAATTTTTTTTCGATATGCCGGGTTTTTCTTCTCTTCTATTCTGCTCTTCTCTTCGTTTTCTATCTCACTGTCATAATTTAGTTTTTTCTACTTCGTTTAGGCATTTCTAACACTTGCCGAGAACACCACGTTACCTAACGAGTATAAAATACTAAAATTCAACGATACAAGAAAGATCGAAAATGTAGGCACTTAAACGACGTGACATCTACGATGTCGCTCTGCATTACAACACTACCCGCACAAAATGACGCCAGCGCATCGTTCAGTGCGGATGTGAGGTGCAGAGAGTGTGTGGTCATATTGAACACACACCGCACTGGAATGAAATATTTTTCTTCTGGTGCGGGTGAGGTCATATTGGGTCACGACTATTTAAAAATGCTGAATTGTTCACATTAAAGCGGTGATCATAATGGTATATTCATCTCTTTCCTGTAAAATATATTCTTAAAGTTATCCCTCTCGCACCAGGGGAAAGTACGCTATTTTCGTCCCGCACCAGACAAAAGTTAGCTATGAGCCAAAATGACCTCACAACGCAGCGAACGTGTTAAGCAGAATTTTACGTCAAGAAGATGTAATTACCTTACATAATTTTGAAATATAAAGAATTTTTCAAAATTTTGTGTGCTCGGCCTGACACTTTACTTTCTTTCTTTTATGTTTAATTATTAAGTTTGGTGACAAAGTACCTATGCTGTATTTTAGTTCCGTGTTCTTTATTAAATAGGTACTAAATAGGTACGAATGAATACCTACTACTCGTTTTGTAAGTTGAATAACTGTTTTTGTAAAATTTTCTATAGCAACCTTTGCCACCAAAATTTTGTATAGCAACCGTACAAAACACGGCGCTTCCTTTAAGAAAACTGGCAGATAAAAGCGCTGGAAAATGTTTTGTAAAGCGAGTACTACTAATGAGATTTATTTATTCATAAGATTTATTTTGTAAATAAATAAACGTAATAAACGCTGATGCTAATTACGAAATTTCGTTTATTAGTGTTTATTGAGAAAGGAGCCGAGTGTAAGTGAAATTAATAGAAGCAATTTTGTTTAAATAGCGGCTATATACGCTAATGAGGATTCTAATACCGCCAGAGATATTATATTATGTTAACAGTGTTCTTTATGCGTTGATTCAATAGCCTGCGGGCTTAAAATTTCCTTAAGTTCATGTAATTTATATAAGTACACAATAATCCATACCTAATAATATAAATGCAGAAGTAACTCTGTCTGTCTGTTACGCTTTCACGCCTAAACCACTGAACCGATTTTGATGAAATTTGGTATAGAGGTAGATTAGACCTTGGGGAAAGGACATGAGCTATGTTCGGTCGCGATAATCGACATTCACGCGTGTGGATCCGCGGGCGACAGCTAGAAAATAATTATTCTGATAATTCTATTTAATAATACATTATTATAAATGTGAAAGTTTGTGAAGATGTTTGTTTTTCAATCACTCTCCATGACTGAACGTAATGAATAGTGTTTCATTCAGTCCAATTTATTAATTTTCATCATAATCTTATCATCGATATAGAATCTAATATATAAAAATCAATGTCACTTTTCGTTGTTATTTTATAACTCAAGAACGGCTGAACCGATTTGGCTAATTTTAGTCTTGAAATATTCGTGCCCAGGGAAGGTTTAAAGGATGAGAAAGGTGCAGCGGGAACGGGAAAAATATGGCGGTACGAAGTTCGCCGGGACAGCTAGTATAACATAGTTATAACTTACTAGCTTTTGCCCGCGGCTTCGCCCGCGTGGATGTCGGTTATCGCGACCAAACATAGCCTATGACCTTTCTCAAGGTCTAATCTACCCCAATACCAAATTTCATCAAAATCGGTTCAGAGGTTTAGTCGTAAAAGCGAGACAGACAGACAGACAGAGTTACTATCGCATTTATAATATTAGTAGGGATTGACGTCAATTTTATTCTACTAAAGTAAGTTTACTACATTCTTCAATATAATAAAATTATACTCCAGTATCTTAAATTAACTATTATAGATCGTATCAGAGATGTACAGTACACGTGTACACAGATAAATAGATTTCCTTCTAAGACGTGATGCGGAAAGACTTGCTTCCTTTGTGTACAGTACGCCAGTAAGCTCTAATTGCATCCGGGATGGTATTCTAGATAGTATCTGCTGTATTCTGAATTGTTGCATCAGAATTACATTGAGAATTTTTGTGGTCTTTTTACACCAATTAGGTAGCAGACAAGCATGGCCAATCTGTTGAAAAGCGGTTACCGCAGCCCAAAATCAATATAAATATTGTGAAAGTAATTGTCTGCCTGTCTATTACGCTTTCACGCCTAACCCAATGAAAAGATTTTGATGACATTTGGTACAGAAGTAGATTAGACCTTGGGAGAATTATTCCTCTTGGGGTTGGGCGGTCAGACGACAGCCACTCCTAGAAAAGCCAACAGAACAATCAAATATAATAAGCGGATCCCAGATTTCGAACTACTAACTTTGAACGCAACTTGGAAATGGATATGAGGATGATGATGATTTGCTTGATTTACAAAATATAGCGCTAGTTTTTAGTAGATACACAATAAATAAATAAATATTCCACAACATCCCACACAACGCTATCTAGACTCATGGTAAGCATAGCTGAACTAGCTTGTGTTATGGAATCTAGAATGCGGATAAACATACCTAGAAACTTTTTTTTGTAAATACATACATAATAATATAATAAATATTCTACAACATCTACAGAACGCTATGGTAAGCAATTTCGAATTAGCAGTACGTAGTTTGCGGTGGCATTAGTTTAAAACTCAAAACTGGGCAAACTCAATTCCCGGGACAATTTTATTGCAAATTAAATTGTCCCACTTCTGTTAAATAGAGTTTCATCAGTGCTTTTGTCTGCCTTCACAAAATTAATCATTATATATTATTTGTAAATTATTTCAAAATTAGTCGTGTCCAGATTTTGTGTTTTACTATTTGCACTTATTGAATGCACTTGTACTTTTCCACAATATTATTGAAAAGTACAAGTGTATTACATACGTAATATAATAAGTGCCTTCGGCCGACAGTCGAACTCTGATCGAGTTCATGTTTTTAGTTAAAGTTCATGACACACTTTGCTTACTGTATCCACTCACGATTTTGTTTTGGAAAAAATAGGACCCCATAGCTCTAATAGTATGGTTAGTAAGTATAGTTTCAAGAACGTGACTTTTATAGCCTACCTTCCACTGACCTTTCTTACCTGATCTGACTTTTCTTAAATTACGCGTTCAATTCAATTTAAATGTTTTCAATCCAAACCTTTTAAAATAATTTATTATTATCATTCATTTTCCTTTATGTTTTTCTGCGAGAACGAAGATCAACCAATATCCGCTTTTCTGCAAAAGGTTTTATCAAATCTCCCAATTTTATTCTCGGGAATTCCGATTGAATGGTTTTGATTGACATAATATGAGAATATAAAATTCTATTGTCATTCAAAAATGATGGTCGGCCTTTTCGTAAAATATCAATAAATGATTTTAGCATCGCATCGTACTCTGTAGCTACCTAATACCTACCTACAGTACCTATTTTAATTATAGATTTTATCTCAATTTATTGGATTTTGCCTTGTGTTAAGAATATTTTTGTATTCATTTCTAATCTTTACTCTTATTTCAATGATTTATTCAAAACAGGTACAGTCAACGTCAAAAGTTAATGATTATTGCACAAATATCTGAATAGAAGAATGAATATAATTAATTATATTTTGATTAAAAAATAAAGTACTGTAGTAGAGTCCACTAAGTAGTTAACAGCATTTTCATTGACAAATTATAGTTTATTTTGCTCAATATAACCAAACAAGATCGTCTACCCTTGTTGACTATATCAGCTGGGTTATATCCAGCCAGAGCGTTTATTGTTAGTGTGTATTATTCATAAATATTATTATTTCTTCCGCGACTTTACCTATTGTATGACGACGATGTCTCAAACCCAAAGCGGTTCAAAACCATAATAACCTAAAATTGAATTTGACATTTTTTTTCACAATATTATGTTTACGTCCTGAGTCCTATCAGTCATATTACATGAGTCTTCGTTACGAATGTTAGAAAAATCAAAACTGAATAAATATATTTAAAGGCTATTTATGCGCAAATACTGTTAGTCACGTTTAAACCCTTCCTGGTCAAGTAACGCCGCCGGTTTGACCGCTAAACCCCTGTCACCCACAGGCGTGAACTAAAACTATAACTTATAAGTAATAGAAATTTTTCCTTTGTAAAAAACTACATCAAAAGGTTCATTTCGGATTTCAGGTTACAGTGAATTTGAACTTTACCAAAGGTATCGAGGGAAAATAGTTCGAGAGGATATGTATATACCGACATTACGCTATGAAATAATGTTTAAAGGTAGTGTTGATATGGTAGTCGGATGGAAAGTTGTGTAGCTGAGCGGTTTGAGAGGATTCTTTGAGTAAATTCGTACAATAAGAGTACATTTTTTGCGTAATTGATGATTTAATTTAGGTTCAGAGCATGTATGTGAAGGGCTTCGGGGAAGACCCAAGAAAGGATGGATGTATTGCATGACATGGCAATGAAGGAGAAAATTACGTCTGACAGGAATGTATGGAGGAGAATGACATGTTGCGCCAATCTCAAACTACCAGGACAAGGACAGGTCGATGATGATGATGATTTTTTTATAGATTTATAGATTGATTCTTTTATTCTTTGAATTGTAAGTTAAATAGCATCTCTTACTTACCATCTTGCGAAGTACGTTGCAGTACTGCAACCATTGGTAGGTAGAACACCGTCTTTTGTGCAGGACTCACAGCACGAAGCTCAAGCTAGAACCAGATGACGTCATGGTAAGCTTTGACGTGGAATCGCTCTTCACTAACGTTCCTATAAGAGAATGTTTGGATGTCGCAAGGTAAGGTCTACTGAGTGACAACAAACAAATGACGGACCTTCTCTGCCTATCACGCAGGGTGAAAGAAGTGAGTATATGTATTATATTTTATCAATGTCAATATACTCGTAGTTCATCGCTTACATCTATAAAATAACAATAATATAGAAGTATAACCGTAAAGATTGCTATTATGTTTAGATGCTTAGCGTCAGGGGAGCTACTATGAAACTTACCTCCGAAACTTCGGGTCCGCACAAAATATGAACGAAAGACGTAGCGTTTAGCTATCATAAATGTATTTCGAATTTCTTTCGAAACAAACGACTCGATTAGGGAATGCTATACGATAATTTTATATAATTAACTAGCTGACCCCGCGAACTTCGTACGAACCTAGCAGTGTTCTAAAAAATGTGACAAATGAAGAACTCGAGCGCGACCGATTTTGTGCAAACTTCACATAAACCATCTACTGAATAGTCCGAACAAACTCTACACATTTGGTTTGGATAGGTGAGCTCGTTCTTGAGTTATAAAATTACAACGAAAAGTGGCATTGATTTTTATATATTGGACTAGCTGTCCCGGCGAACTTCGTACCGCCATATTTTTCCCGTTCCCGCTGCACCTATTTTCTCATCCTTTAAACCTTCCCTGGACACCCACGAATATTTCAAGACTAAAATTAGCCAAATCTGTTTAGCCGTTCTTGAGTTATAAGATAACAACGAAAAGTGGCATTGATTTTTATTAGAATATTAGATTAGATATTGATGATTTAAGAGATAATGAAAAATATTAATTATTAGCTGACCCGCGGCCCTACCCTCGCAGAATTAAGATCCCGTTTTTTTTATAGAAACCTTATCCTAAAAATAGAGAACACAATAAAAAATGAACTATCCAATTTGTTCGTTGAACGAATTTCACAAAATTTATTGCCCGAGATTTCAGATAAACGTTATAATATTTATCATGGTAGGCCCACTGTTTTACGTACAATTGTTTTTGTTAGCTAAACTTTGTTTACACCATAGCTATAAATCCAAGCAAATAAGGATAAGCATAAACAGCGCATAACTCGGCTTCCGTCAACAAAACCTTTTTATATGCTGCGGTTGTGTGATAAACAACAAACTATTGCAGTACTATTTTATTATATCATTCGTGGGTAACAAGTTCAATTGGAACTTTTCTTGTTATAAGTAATTTGCTGCGAGTTGTCGTGAGGACACGCAATATACTAGTTGTAGATGAAGTTTATCCTATTTTACAACTTACAACCTATTAGAAGTACAGTGGGCTGCAGAAGTCGGATTACAGTATAAAGGGAACGAGGAAAGTTGACCAATGAGGAAAGTAGACCAATGAGGAAAGTAGACCAATGAGGAAAGTAGACCAATGAGGAAAGTAGACCAATGGGGAAAGTAGACCTATAGGGAAGTGGACGGATCAGGCAAGTAGACGGATGGTACCTCAAGGTAAGTCTAGTTTAACAAAATGAAATATAGATGATGTTACTTACCTTTTTTTTTTTTTTTTTTTTTTTTTTATCGTGCGAAAAATCCCCGCGGATACCTCCCCCGCCGGAGCCGGAGGAGGAGGTTATGTCGGACTCGAACCGACTAAAACGCACGCCGACTGTGGGCCGCCAGTTGCCGGAGGTGAGATTGTTGTAGCCATATCCCTCGCACCCCGGCCGACCCAGGGCCATATCTCTCGATCTGGCCCTCTCCCGATGTGGGGACCGTAGAGTCCCCAACTCGCCCCCGGGTATGGGGAGGCACGCAATGCGCACCGCCGCCGTGGCCTGCTTCTGCTAGGGTGACAGGCGGCTCCACCCGTCACCCCCAGGCCCGCGCTCATGGGGGACGGAGGTCGTTCTGCGACCTCCGACGCCCGAGTTGCCGTCGCTCGTTACGGGCCGCGCGGTTAGCGATTCTCCTACGCTCTTCGCGGGCCGCAAGGTCTGCGATTCTCCTTCGCTCCCGCTCCGCCTCCCATTTCACGAGCATTATTTGCTCGCAGAAGGAGGCGCCGGCGGCCCACGCATCCGCGCAGCGAACCATCGCTGCGAGCAAAGTAGCGAGCGTGAGAACTCTCACTCCCAAGGTCGCCACCAGCTCCCGTCTCGGCGTCTCCCACGCCGGACACTCGGTGAGCGTGTGCAGCGCCGAGTCCTCGCTCGCGTCGCAGTGATGGCACTCGGACGTTGGCTCTTTCTTCGCGATCCGATGCAGATACCGCCCGAAACACCCATGACTGGTGATTATCTGCGTCAGCCAGAACGAGAGCCCGCCGTGTGGCCTCTCTAGCCACTCCCCCATGATGGGTCTTACCGCCGCTAATACGGCGTGCCCTGCGCGTGGTCGCCCAAGTCGCAGCTCCCACTCCGCTACCATGTCCCTGTGGAGCCGGGATTTCACGGCCCGAATTTCTTCAGGCTCAGGATCATGTCCCCGCTCCCGCGCCTCCTTTCGGAACCGATATAGCGCCGAAAGGGTTCTCGCTTCCAGGATCCATGGTAGCGATCCGGCAAGGAGACTCGCTGCTTCGAAGGATATCGTGCGGTACCCCCTGATGACCCTGATGGCCAGTGTCCGCTGCGGTTCATGCAGCTTGTCCGCGTGCCTGGCCTTCAGGTTATCCGCCCATACGGGGCACCCGTATAGAGCCATGGACCGCACGACACCCGCATAGAGTCTCCTGCAGGAGTCCTCCGGGCCCCTCAAATTGGGCAGCAGCCGCGTCAGAGCGTTAGCTGTGAGCACCAATTTGGGGACCAGACTTCGGAAATGCTCCCCGAAGTCCCACCGACCGTCGAGCACGAGCCCCAGATATTTCATCTGGGGCTTGATGTCGATGAGAGTGTCTCCCACTGTTATGCTGGATCCCGCTGGTGGTCCGCGCCGAGGTCCATGAAAGAACATGGCCTTGGTTTTCTGCGGATCCACCTCGAGACCCAGCCTCCGGATCCGTTCCACGACTTGGGCAACCGCAGTCGTGGCCTTCCGGGTCGCTTCGCGGTGTGTAGCCCCGCTCGCCGTTACTAGCGTGTCGTCCGCATAACACGTCACGGCGGCACCATCCACAAGCTCACTGCGAAGCACCCAGTCGTATCCGATGTTCCACAGGAGCGGCCCCAGGACCGATCCCTGCGGAACACCGCACGACATCTCTCTCCGGCCGACACCGATCGCACCTGGGTAGATGACGGCTCTCTCCGACAGGTAAGCCCCGACTATGCGGCGGAGGTAGAGAGGCACATCGTGGTACACGAGCGCCTCCATAATGCAACTCCAGGGCAAGGTGTTAAACGCGTTGGAGATGTCCAAAGCCACCGCCAACATCACCTCGCCCCGAGAGACTGCATCTTCCGCCAGAGTCCTCACACGCATGATTGCATCCACGGTGGAACGCCCTCGGCGGAAGCCATATTGGGCATCCGCCAGATCCGGCCCTTCTCTAGAGAGGTGCTCGACGAGGCGCTTCGCGATAACTCTTTCAAAGAGTTTTCCCACCTCATCGAGCAACACTATGGGCCGGTATCCGGACGGTGAGTCCACCGGGCGCCCCTCCTTCCGGATGAGGACCAGTTTCCCCGTCTTCCACGTCTTCGGAAACTGGCCCCGTTCCAAACATGCGCTGAGGAACCCTCTGAATCGAGGCTCGAGAGCGTCTTCCCCTAGAGCTATGACCCACGCGCGGCCAGGAATGCCGTCGGGTCCTGGGGCGGTGTTCTTCTTGGCACTGAGCCTTCGCACCGCCAGCTCTAGTTCTACCCAAGTGACTTCAGGGACGTCGTCGTCAACTACGCTGGGTGCCAAAATCGACCGATGTGGCGGAGTCATCTGCGGTGGAACATGTTCCGCCCGCGCCGGGAACAGAGATTCAACCACTCCTCCGAGCAGAGCTGGCTGGAGAGTCCGGGTCAGCGGCGGGGCCCGGGGGCGCAGCTTTCCTCTTACCATAAGGTAAGGCCGCCCCCATGGGTCCCTCTCCAGCGTCTCCATCAGCTCTTTAAAAGCCGTGGCTTTGGCCCGCTTAATCTCCGCTCGGAGGGCATTTCTGGCCTCTCTGTATCCCTCATGAAGCTCCGCCACTCGGGGCTCCGTATCTGTGGGTCGGCTACGCCTCCTACGGAATCTGGCCCACCGGCGGTGCGCGATCACGCATTCTTGTCGCAGCCTCGCGATCTCCGCAGACCACCAGTAGACCTGACGCCTCGGACTATAGGGTGGAGCCCTAGGCATACCCGCATCGCAGACACGTGTCATGGCCTCCCGGAACCACGCCGCCTCATCATCGATGTCAACAGGCCTGTCCGGCGCAATGGCCCAGGCCTGTACGATGGCAGCCTCCAGGAGGTCCTCCCGATTCAGTCTCTTAAGCACCCAGCGCGGCTCACGTGGGGCCGGTATGACCGGCGCGTCGCCCGCGGGGTGGGAGACATCGAACCGAACATATCGGTGATCCGACAGTGTCTCCACCCCCGCAACGACTCGCCAGTGCCGCACACGATGTGACAGCGAAGCGCCCGCGAACGTAAGGTCCACGATCGAACTGCGCCCCGCGGCCACGAACGTGGCTTCGGCCCCGCAATTCTGGAGAACTAGACCGAGTGTAGCGGCCCAGCTCTCCAGTGCCCTGCCTCGCGGGTTCGTGTGCCGGGACCCCCAGGTCACAGACCAGGCGTTAAAGTCCCCGAGCACAAGAACCGGGCGAGGGTAACAGGCATTGACGACTTCGGCCAGCCGATCCAGCGATTGCCGGTATTGGCTTATGTATCGGTGTCGACTCGGCGTGAGGTAGACGGCCACGACCGCTATCTCCCCCACTAGTGCCGCCACGCAACCATGCCCCCTTGCAATGACAGCAAGGGGGGGGCTGCCTGCAGCGGCGTTATGCACCAGTGCCGCCGACCCATCCAGGTCGATCACCCAGGCAGGCCCAGGAGGTCGGTGAGTGTATGGATCGGCGACAGCGGCGACATTTATGGACCACTGTGCCATGCTCTGGAGCAGAAGTGCCTGAGCATCGACACCGTGGCCCACGTTCGCCTGCAGGATGCGGAGCTGGGGATCCATTATGGAACCATCTCCGCATCCCGCCGCGAGCTTGAAGCGGAACGCCCGCCTCGCGGCTTCGGCTCCCCTCCGGTGCAGGCCTTGCTGCCAACCCTATGGTCGGCCGGCTTGCCCTCCGCCGCACACCTGAAACAGTGCGGCGGAGCTTCGCAACTACCGGCCATATGACCGGGTTGGCCACAACGGAAGCATCGGTCTCCGACCGTTGTCTCCGCCGTGCACTGCACTCCCACGTGGCCGACCGACAGGCACCTGAAGCACCTAGCCGGTCGAGCCTGCAGGAGACGTACCTGCACCCTTATGACGCCTCTTACCGCGAGGTACCGCTGGTCGGCAGCCTTTTGGGCTGCTGCGATGGGACAGCCGACAACTGCTGCCCCTTGTCCACGGCGGCCGAAGCGAATCGCTCCGACCTTTACTGTGTCCAGGGGACAGCCCCCGGCCTCCGCCACGGTGAGTCTAATATCCTCAACCGTGATGGAGTCGTCCAGGCCCGAGATGCGAAGTTCTGCGCACTTGTTGGGCCTAGACACCCGGACGTCGGCTGCGTCCAGCGTCTCCCTTATCTTTGCCGCTATGGCGTCAGCCTGGGGACCGCTGGAAGCGCCGTGGACTTCGATCAGGCGAGCACCCGTCCGCGTGTGTTTCACCGTGACGGGTACCGACATGTTAAGGGCCTTCATATCAATAAGGCCCGTTGCCTGCGTCACGAGCTGAGGGTACTGCACACCCCTCTCCAACGCCTCTGCCGTCATCGTGAGGACGATGGCCGTTGAACGAGGGACGCGCAGCCTCCTCGGCGCTCCTTTCGCAGCAGCCTCAGCCTTCTTGGCCTTTTTGGCTGCCTTCTTTTTTGCGTTCCGCTTCTTTTTTCTCTCTCCGGCAACTTCCCAGCCACCCTCCGGTGGGGAGCTGCTGGAGGCAGCCGGAGTCGATCCCTGGGCTGGGCCTGGGGTCTTGGCTGGGGCCGGGGTGGGGACCAGAGATGTCTTTCCCTTGCCCTTCCCTTTTCCCTTGCCCTTGGCCTGGGCACCCTGCGCAGTCTGGGGGCTCCCAGCTCCCGCAGCGGACGGATTTCGGGCCGCCTGGGGCGGGGACGCTCCTGCCGCGGGACGAGTAGGACGCCTCGCGACGGCTTCAGCGTACCCGGTTGGCAGTGCCAAGGACGGGCGGCGGAAGGAGTCCATCATGGACTCCATATATCGTCGCGTGCGCTCCTCATGTGCCTTCTGCCGCTTTTCCATGGCAGCCATTGCCGCCAAGCAGGCAGCCAGAGGGTCCGCTGGCCGGACCGGCTGCAGCACCGGAGATTCGGGCCGGGCCGGACGCGCCGATACCCCCGACTGCGCCAGCGACTCCGGCAGCACCAGCGACTCCGACCGTGCCGGCGACACCTGCCTCGACGACGACAACGGCCGTTCCGGTGGCACCTCCTGATTCCGCCGCGTCGATCGTGTCACCCGAGGCATGTCCGCCACGATCTTTCGGAGGTCCGCCACTTCAGCCGCCACCTTCCGAAACTCGGTTTGTCGTCGAGCCTCCTGCTGCCTAGCGTTGGCACGGTCCTGGCGTAACTCGGCTAGCTCTGCCTTGAGGGACTCGGCCCATTCAGCGAGGCGCCACACGGTCTGCAGGACCTGATCGTCCTCCGGCTTCGGGGAACCCGATTGGCTCATCGCCTTCGCTTGAAGGGCCGCCATCGCCTCCCTCGTGATTTGGTGAGTCCACTGATCCGGGACCGCCGCCGAGGGGGAGGGTCTCGGCGGCGCCACCACATCTTCCGGAGCCGAGGCCCCGGAGGAGGAGGTTCTAGGAGTAGACCCCTTGCCACCTCCTGACGTTTGGCGGCCTATCGCTACCAACTTGTTCGGAGGGGGACGCAGCAGCTCATCACCACCGTAGCTACTGCTGGAGGACGAGTCGGTCAGGGTGAGCTCCAAGTCCGACTCGCTCCTTGGAGTAGGAGAGTGCTTCTTCTTCCTCTTCCTCTTCCGGGCAGACTTCCGGGTCTGCAGACCCACCGGGCTGTTTGCCCTGCTCCTCTCGGTCGCGGTGTCGAATTGCTCCGATACCGCGATATGGGACGCGACCTCCGCGTCGTGATGCTGCGCGACCTTCGCGCAGTCTATTTCGCTTGGTTGGGGGGGGTTTTTAATATTGTTAACCATATTAGATCCCACGAGTATGAGTCGATATGAAGACACTTCCCGGGTGACGCTCATTCCAGGAAGCGGGGTAAATACTGTGGAGTTCCCCAGGTGTCCACAGGTTTTAAGCGACTTCGCTGTCGGGTTTTCGAGACTTTTCCTTGTCGCGGGCCGGCCAATTAAGGCAAGCCCCGCGGCCTCCAGAATATCGGCTTCCTGAGTGTGGCTAGCACTCAAGTCGTTGTCGATATCCCGGAGGTTACGCGACGCGGGGGAGCAGCCAGCTCTCCCAACACCGACGGTGGCACGAGTGCCTGTCAGCCCCTGCGCGAGCAGTGAGCCGACCCGTCCCTTGATCCCAGTGGATCGCGTCTCTCCCCTGTCCCCTCTGAGAGCAGAGGGATACCGGGAGCGACATACCACAGGCCCTGAAAGCCTGGGTCTGCTAGCCCTGAAAAGGGCTGTTGGAATGGAAGGGATCCTAAGGACCCCTTCCCGCGAACCTTGTAGGCCCGCCATACCACGACCCCCTCTGGGTCAGCTAGCCCTAAAAAGGGCTGTTTGAGTGAAAGGGATCCTACGGACCCCTTTCCGCGGACCTTGCAGGCCCGCCATCCCACGACCCCCTCGTGCAGTGGGGTCGGCTGTCGGGTTATTCGTCAACGGCCAATAGATTTCCTAGAGTAGGAGTCTATTGACCGTTGTCCAGGGTGCACCAGCCCCCTCGCTTCCGCTCCCCAGGACCACGGTCCAGAGGGAGAAGAAACGGGGAAGCCAGCGTGGAGGTTACCCGACTCGCACCCCATGATGTTACTTACCTCAGTTAACATGTTTTATTTATTTACAGTTAATGTATGTAATGTGGTTACCAGTGTATCACTTACTAGATGGGTAGTCACATCACTTCATACAATTTAAGTTTAAGAAGTTGTAACTTTAAAAAGCCAGTAGATACAGCTAATTAAAAATTGTATTGATTTTCGTTACCCATTACGTGTGTATAGCATTAGATTTTTTGTAGTTTTTTTAACGATATATCATCATCGTAAGCGCTAGCAGCCGTGTTTTATATGCCTAGTCCAGGACTATATAACTAGTTAAGAGCGATAGTGCAGCTTCACAAAGAGCCTAACCAAAACAGGATATAACTGCAGTGTCCATGGAGCACGGGTAATTTCCTGCAAGACAGGGACGGAAAAACAACAAAGGAAAGGAAATTAAAATAAGCCGGGAGAACCATGCTGTGGAGAGCTAAGATGAGATATTTTCTTATATTTCAATGTATTTTTATACCTATTTCATTTGTAGCTTTAATTTTATCAAGTAGGTATATTCATAACGGTGTAATAAATTATAACATCGTTATTCATAGACGGTCCCACTACCTAATATTTTCTCCTCTGTGCCTTGAATATTGTAATTGGCATATAATAAAATAGTATATTTTAAATAAATATACATTATGTCATTGTAAAATACAATGACTCTGAGCGTGATATGAGTTTACTATGAGTTCTCGTATTCAATAAAATCCTTCATATGTTATAATCTTATTCAGAATAAACAGTACGGTACGGCAGGTGCGCGCGATGAGATCGGTATATTTTTAGAATCATCTCAATATCCGTAGCACTGAACAAATATTAACTTTTTATAATCTCAGCAAATCTTGCCCTATTGCTTTGATTAATATTTTTCGTTCTAAATCATATTTATAAAATGCTAACCTGACCTCTGGACTAGATCAGCAGAAATTGATTTTTTATTATGAAAATGGCCGCGTGGTTCCCGGCAGAGTAGAATTTGGGCCACCCCATCTCCTCCCATGCGGTGTCGTTCAAGGCCACTAAGGGATAGGGCTGTTTAACATCAGACAGATATATACAGCCCCAACTTAGCCTTTACATGGCTCGAGCCAACAATAGTGCCTGGAAAACGGCCATAGGCTCACCCTCAGCTATTAGGTACGTGGGACCTAATAAAATGATTGGTGAAATGTGGGTGTTAATTCACCTCTGCCTAACCCTCCGGGGATAAAGGCATGATTGTATGTATTATGAAGAAATACACGAAGTTTCGGTCATCAATATTATAAAGAAGATTTTGAAGAATACGTCTTTATATACTCGTATGTAGGAATTATTTACAGGAAGAGCGGCTTCAGAGCAATGGAAATCTTGTATTGACTTTTGTTATTTACGTGCGTACCTAAATGCGTTGATGGGTGGGGCACACACGATGTTTCTTCATATCGGCCTATGTTACCACGCAATCATGTACGCCCTTGGAAGGAAATCCCTGAGAACCTAAAAGGTCTTGGCCGCCGCCAGTTGTTTAGGGATTTAGTAATTCCATTACTTACCCCTAGCTTTCACAACACATAAAGGTATGATTCCGAAGCCGACTGCAAACGACAACGACAGACGCAGCAGATACCGCGTACCTTTTTTTTTTTATCGTGCGAATAATCCACACGGATACCTCCCCCGCCGGAACCGGGGGAGGAGGTTATCTCGGACTCGAACCGACTAAAACGCACGCCATCTGTGGGCCGTCAGTTGCCGGAGGTGAGATTGTCGTAGCCATATCCCTCGCACCCCGGCCGACCCAGGGCCATATCTCTCGATCTGGCCCTCTTCCGGTGTAGGGACCACAGAGTCCCCAACTCGCCCTCGGGTGTGGGGAGGCACGCAATGCGCGCTGCCGCCGCGGCCTGCTTCTGCTAGGGTGACAGGCGGCTCCACCCGTCACCCCCAGGCCCGCGCTCATGGGGGACGGCGGTAATTCTGCGTATACAGCGTACCCATTACTTGTTAGACTCCGATACATCTGTATCGGAGTCTTTTCAATAATCCCCTTCTGATGAAGCTGCAATGAATTACGCGCATCTGCTGCATGCGTCGGCAGTTGTCGTACGCGGTTCGCTTCGGAATCATATCTTAACTTAACTGAGATGATGCCTCCAAAAAAGCTTTATATAATTATGTAACTAGGTAGTTATATAGTTACATAACCTGTGTAAGAAGTCCCGAGTTTGATTCCTGGATCAGTAAAGATTTTTAAAGCAAGTCTCAAAACCAGTCTACGTAGCAATTTTGTGTCATAATAAATAGTTAGCAGAATGAAGGTTTTACACATTGTTAATATTGGTATACAAAATGTACTTAGTTTTAAAAGTGTGCATTAGTTCCACACTTAATCCATGTACTGTATAAACACAGCCTTCTGACAAAAATGCATCGCAAAAACGGTATGCACGCGTTTTGTGAGAGTAAGCTATTGTCAAAATTCTTCTTTAAACTGTCAATGTGTGCATAGCATGTCATGGGATGTATGTGTATATCAACTTATACTGAAGTATGTAGTATTATAATGCCACTTGCTGTGTCTAGGTAAAGAGTTTGTATATAATGTAATCGTAGCACTTCACATGGCTATTTGTGTTCGCTATTGGGAGTTTGTTGTATTTGGCAAATTATTCAACGTACATGCAAACATATAAATACAGACAAATACAACTACCCACACATGGTAGGCAAATAACAAACCGACAAGCGCACGGTAAGCGTAAGTGCATGGTATTGGCAAATTTTGTCAAATAGGCAAATAATACTTCGTCAAATGCACTGCCTACAAATATACCTAACAATACACAAATACAAATAGCCATATGAAGTGCCACCATAAGGTTCCACATAACATTAAACATAAATTTCGCGACGAGTATTTTTTTTTTAATTCAAGCGGCCAAAACTATTGCTAAACGTTGACAGTGAGCCGTAAAACCCGGGGATCACAAAAGTAACAACAACAAAAGTAAAATGAGTCATAATTAATTTATTTTAACTCTATTACGAACTTTGAACATTTCTTTATTTGCTTCTAAAAGAATCACGAAGTTTATGAGGTCCTGTCTAATGGAATATTGTTGAGACAGTCATTTCCGTGTAATAATAAAGTTATGGAGGTGGAGGGAATTTTTTATAAAGGTAATAATTATAACGTTGACTGCTAGGATGGCGTCGTGGTTGGATTGGTTTTAACCCTAGAAATATTTATAAAAAAATATAAAATATAAATATAAAAATATATACAAGCTCTATACCTAGATGCAGGAATCATCTTTATGTAGACGTATTTTCTTGATTGCATCCGTGGTCACGATGACCTCGGAGCTCAGGGTCCGCCTTCTGTCCGCCTTAGATACAGGAAGTGTCCTTTCAACGCGGCGTAAACAATGGCTACTACTGTGGTATAAAGTTGACATGCTATTGACAGTTTAAAGAAAAATATTGACATTATTAGGCAGAGCTGTATCAGCACCCACATTTTGCCAACACTAATTTTCGGTCCCACGTAACAAGTGGCGAGCCTATTGCGCCCAGCGGGCATTTTGTTACGAGTTTATCGGATGGAGAAACGCCCTATACCTTAGTCACCTTCTAAGATAGTCAGATGGGGGGCACTATTCTACGCCACCGGAATCCAGCACGGCTTGTTTCAAAACTATGTATTGCTCGGGACTTATATCTTGGACCTTTGTGAAGCGTCGGTAGCTTAGTGGTTAAGTAGTCGGCCTTACGATCGAGAGGTCCCGGGTTCGAATCCTGGCCATTACACTACCGACGTGAACCCACTCCTAGCACAAGCAATTTAGCTTAGTTGGAGGGGTTAACGGGAATATTAGTAAATACTATGGTCTATACGCGCAGTACACGTTTCTTGGGTAGCTTTTGAGGATAACACGGTGTGCTACGGGGTGGTGGGCCAGCTTAGATTCACCAAGCATAGATAGTAGGGATGAAAATCACAAGTACAATACATGTATTTTTCAATCGGACTTTGTATTTTTCAATAAAATACAGAAACTTTCAATGAGACCTTACGATGTATCTTTCGGAAGTATCCGTTTTTTACATGTATTTTACATTGTATGTTTCGCTGTTCTCCCAACAATAGTTATTTGTTATACAAGAGTGCAAAGTTGCTTTTTAACCGCGTGCTCATTTTTGATGACCGAGCAAGCGAAAGATTCTAAATTTGAATCACGAGCGTAGCGAGTGATTCACAAATTAGAATCTTGAGCGTTAGCGAGGGAATCAAAAGAGCACAAGGTGAAAAATCTTTGCACTCGAGTGCAACACGTAACTTTTCATCCCACCTCAGCGAGGAAATAATGAAATGCTTCTCCTTCCTAGCGTTAATTCCCAGTCAGCATCCGAAGCTTTCACCTCGGAGTCCGGGGTCCGCTTTACCAGTCTTAACTGCGGATTTGGCTGGACCTCGATATTTGCCGTGAAGCGACTGCCATCTGACCTCCACAACCCAATGATGACATTAGGCGATATCGAAGCATTGCAGCCAGACCGTTGTTGTTGAACTTTTTAGGGCTCCAACTACCCGTAACGACTGCTATAGATGTTCGTATGGCATCCGTGACCGACGGCTTAACGTGCTCTCCAAGGCACGACCAGACCAATGCAAATACCCATTTTCATGCATAAAAAATATTTGCACTGAGCGGGGATCGAACCCGTGCCTCCTGCGTAGCGGCCGCGTTCAATACCACTACGCCATGGAGGCTGTATAATATGTGTATTAATACTAGTAATAAAATACAACAAAATAAAAATTCAACAACAATGTCAACAATATGACGTGAAAAAAATTGATGCGCGCAAAGCAAATTAAAAAAAAAAGTACACCAAGGAGGTTACGAGTCTGAGTTTTTCATGAATTAAAAAAAAGTTGTATGATAAATTCGGCACCATAGAGGTAGAAGTAAATAGGTTTAATGATGTTTTGAGTCCACAAACCTAGTACACACGATGTTCTAAATTCAAATTTACTTTACCTCTCTAGAGGATAAAAACGACTTTTACGCTCAGTTATCGAAGAGCAAAAATAGTCTTTCCGAGATGGTGGGATGAAAATTGTATTTGCACGATTATTCATTATTTTATTATTATAACTAGCTGTTGCCCGCGGCTCCGCCCGCGTGGATTTCGGATTCCGTTCCAACTTTTATTTCGTGCTAAAGTTCGGACACCACCCCCGTCGGCCATTAGGAGTGATTATGTCGGACTCGGACCCACTAAAACGCATGCCGGCGCCTATCTTCAGTGGCTACGGTGTAAGATTGCCTAGGGCATATTGCGCGCTCCCCGGCACACCCTGGGCCATCTACAATTTTAAGATGGCCTCCTCAGGAGTAGTAAGATCGGTGTCCGTATTGAATCCCGGAAACCTGTAAACCTCACGCCTACGCTCGGTGACCAGTCCTCCCATTGCCTGCTCTTCACTGTGCCCTCAGTAGTCAGAGAGGCTTGTGGTAAGCCTCTGAGCAGCCCTCTACAGAGCTGCTCCCGTTACGGCTGGTATTTGCCGTAGGTGGCAGCGCCTCCCGTGGGTGAGAGGTGCTACCGCCTCCGTTGCCCATGATGTATTGTATGGAGGTTCCGACTACCCTTATTAGATAGACATATGCTATCGCAGACTTTTATATAGATCTTTTCAAGTTTTAATGGTATAGTTAGTATGTTACTCCCAGATATTGTAGCTTTCTATAGGTGAAAAAATTATTGAAATCGGTCCAGTAGTTTCGGAGCCTATTCGTTATAAACAAAAAAAAAACAAAAAAAACAAAAAAAAAAATCTTTCCTCTTTATAATATTAGTGTAGATAATAAATAACGTAAAATTATAATAAACACTGCCATTATCATTGTTCTTTTTTCATTCACAATGAAAAATACATTGATTCATACATGTAATAAACATGTAAATTTCTATTTTTCAAATAGCCCTAAATTTGTATTATTACAAAGTTACATGTATTTTACTGGAAAGTTTCAAAGTTGCGAAAAAAACAAATGAGTATCTTTCGCCATTTTCATCCCTAATAGATAGATGCTTACAAAATAATCCGCGTGCTCCAGAGTCTTTGTTTGTCTCGCGATTTAGGTCCAAGCTACGTGTCCCAAGGTATACATAACACAGGTTTTAAGTACTAAAGTGCTTTGTACCAAATGATTTAAGTGTAGTCTAATACTAACAGTGTGATCGGTTGCTAATGTAATTATAGTTCAATGCTGGAGACCTTCTCAGGGGATCGTTATAAATTAGCAATTCAGGATCAATGGATTGTTTTAAATCTGAAAGCACTAGTACAAGTACTAATGTAAATTAGAATTGATCTAGTCGTCTTTGTTTTAGACAAAAACCGTTGTGAAGCTCATGTTACTGTATAAATGTTTAAATAGGTACTTCTGTTTGATTATATAGTAGTAGTTTAGGTAAGAAAGAAAATGTAATATCAAAAGTATTGATTCTTTTTAATGGCAGACAGTAAGCAGGCCCAGGGTACCGGAGCGCTGTGTTTCCATAGGAGAGGGGAGATTTTGATCCTCAACAAAATATCCGGTTGGCAATGTCGGTGGCCAAGGCCGGTCGGGGTATACTTTCGATGCTCCGATATACTTTCTTGAGGACACCAATTTCATAACCACACAATTTAACAGACATAAACATGAAGTGAGTAATACTCAAGTTTGATAAATTGCTGAGAGACTAACAGTTAATTTAATCTTAGTTCCCAACAAATATTAGCTTTTCTTTACATTTTCAAGTTTTTCTTTGTTAATTTTCATATTTTCTTCCAACTTTCCACTTTGCGGTGATTTATGTCCAAAAGTTACTCGAGCAATATATTAACTTTGAGCAGTGTTTGATGAAGGTGTGGAGGGTAATTTATATGCTAACATAATATGAGTCGTAATTATTTAACAAAGTCGCTAGAATTTGCTTTTTTCTATTTCTTATTAAAAAAAAATGGCATTTTTGCGTGTTTTTTCGAGTAATTTGTTTTGTTTTTTCTGACGGGACTAATCTCACCCACATTTTTATTGCTGTAAATATTCACGACACCCTCAGAATATTTCCTCAGCTGTGTTCCATTTATACAACGACAAGCACGGAGGCTGCGTTTCTTTTCTATTGCCCCTCTCTTTGAGGAAGAGGCGGGTAATGTTCAAACACACCCGGACATTATTTCTGGAATATAAAGGTACTGGTATCAGTAACAATAGTTAGTAGAGTTACATAGGGAATCATACTCTTATGAAGTGGAGGAGGAAAAGCCGGAAGACGGACCCCGGGCCCCGAGGTGAAAATCTCGAATTGAATGCAATCGGAAAACAACGTCTATAATAATATAATGATATTATAATACTACTACTTAAAATAAGGGTCTACTTATATCACGTGAAAAAAAGCGAAAATAATGCACTGAAAAGTAAAATCTCAAATCATTTCCATATTTTATTTCGTTAAGTTTCTTCTAAAAACATAAACGAACGAAAACAACAAAACCATAATCTTTATTTTGTAAGCAACTTTATAAAGAAAAATGTTTTCAAAGAAAGATGATTACTGTGATCTGTAAGCCGGAACAAAATTCACTTCCGAATTTTACAAGAAAATAGAAAAGAAATTAATCATTCAAATTTTTTCATGTTCTGAATAATGAGAAGAATGTCAAACTTGACAATGGGTCCCTCCAATAGACTATAGTGAACAAAGGGGTTGGTCCAGGTTGTTCTTAGCTCGATATTCTTCAAATTAGTTGATATTTGATAGAAAAATTACAGAAGTTATTGCTTATCATAGTTTTTCAAGCTTTCGTTTTCAAAATATATTACCACTTATGATGGAATGTCCGCTATAAGATAGGATCCTCAGCTCAGGCTAGGTGATCACACGTTGAACGTGATTTATTGGTTGATTTCATTATACGTTAAACTCGGTTAAACAACGGGAGAACTTACAGTACGCGATGCAGGATCGGCAGTTCCATAAAAATGCTGGTGTTATCCGCTAGATGGCGCTGGATAGCAATGATGTAAAGGTATAATGTATTTAAGCTAACACCTGTATGTAATTACTTGAATTATATTTTACTTTTTGTTAATTATTGTAGTTATACCTGAACGTCTTGATACTTTTAATTGCCTTAAATAACATCTAAACTCTTGTATAGAAGCATAAAACTTTATCTCAGGTAGCAATAGCGCCAACCAGTACTACCTATACCAAATTTTAAGGTTCAAAAGGATAATATTTCACATACTGATTGCTTTTTTCGATAGTCAATAGAGCGGTCAGTACTTCCAAACTAATCAATGTGTGAGTCAAAGAAATGGGCACGAGAAAAAGTAAAACTTCATTTTGTAGCCTTACGCACATACAGTAAATGGCCTTCATGAATCTTTTAAGGATTTGTTCTTTGGTATTCTGTACGATATCGGATTAAAGGGTCGAAATTAGTTACCCTGTTTTGCTATTCTGTAAAAGGAACGATCAGTTTTTGTAGAAAGTCGATAGTGTAGGAACTCATAAATTAATAGTATTTTCGCTAGAACTAGGTAAGTAACTATTTAGTAATCTGTGGTAATGAGCAGTTTTCCAGTAGATATAATAATCAGTTGGTTTTTAAATCATCAGGAGATGGCGCCAGCATAGCTTTTAGTAATTTTAATGTACTCTGTGGTTTGTTTGTAGTATTTTTTCATGACATTTGCGATGTTGCCAAAGTTTAATTTCATTTACCCATATTCGCGTCACTGTCAGTAATTTAAAATAATAATATTATATTTAAAATAATTTTATCAGAAAAAATGAGAAAATATTTATGTAAAGTAAATCATTACAAAACCGAAGAACAATTTTTCCATAAATTAGGGAACACAAGATGTGACACCACACTCTTCTTACCAAAAGTGCCGGCTGCGCCATCTAGAGCGTCTTTAGGAACGCTATAAATACCTACTAGAAAACTGCTCATTGCATTATGCATTGCTGGTGTTAGGTTAGTACCTACTGTCTTACTTGATTCCCTACTGCAACTAGGTACTATAAAACGAATCTTTCACGACGTTTACAGTCGATCGCGCTTCATCACATACAGGTACTGTCGATTAATTTAAATTCGATGGGATTTTTTTGAATCCTCAATAGGTACGTTGTTTTCGGGCGCTCACTTCATTTTCTCTTTCAGATTTCGATTAAACAGCTTTCATGGGAGTACTGTCGTCTGACCCCCCGCTCCCGACACGGCACAGGACACATTTCAATTATATTTTTTTATTCAGCATCAACGACCCTTCACAAAAACTGTTCGTAGTAGGTCTGACTGAATTACAGTTATACATCTTATCTTTACATACAACCTTATATGAAAAAGCGTACCTATACCTACTTAATACTGGTATACTATACACTTCTTTATATAAAGTTGTACGTAAAGATACAACCATATCCCTTCTGTCGACTGTACTTCGCATTTGAATAAAAACTGTGTTTACTTTAGTATTTTTTTTCTGTATTTCTTCTTCCCAACAACTGGAAGATGTAAGGCAGCATTCCCACAAACATTTCAATGAAATTTTTAGCATATAATTAATTAAGGCATCAACAAAAGCTCAGCCGGGGAACGTCGGAATGATTGCGTGCTCATTAATTTTACTCGCATAATGAAGAGACTTACAAAATGTGAAACTGGTTCACTGTCGGCTTTAGTAAGTTACAACCCGACAGTTTATTTTTGTAATGATTTATGAATATAATAGGATCTGCTTTAATTAGTACAAGATGAATGTTATTTCCGTACCAGTATATTTTTAGGTTATGTACTTTAAACCTGCAATACAAGTTATTTTTTTCCTACTACTAGACGACCTGCTCCGACTTCACCCATGCATACTTAGAAACTAGAAAAAAAAAATCAATTTTCAAATAATGCCTGGGAATCTGCTGGATTTGTTGACATTTATGATTACTGCTCCGCTCCCTTAAGGAGTAGCTTGATGATGATAGCCTATAATCTTCCTCAATAAACGGGCTATCCAACACAAAAATAAAAAACAAATTTAAATTGAGTTTAGCGCGTTCAACCAAACAAACAAACTAACGAACTCTTCAGCTTTATAATATTAAGTAGAAAAGAAAACATGGGCTTTGAAGCAATTGAAGCCCTCTTTTACAGATTTTCCTTCTCTTAACTTTTACGGGAGCAAAGGTCACCTGACTTCTCAACTTTGAGAGGAATGCTTGCACCAGAGCCTCCTTTAATCAATATGTGTATCAGCTTATAAGGTAATCTAGGTCTGTGCGTAATATAATCCAGATCTATTTAACAGTTCTGGCGTATATATCTAAACTTTCGATTTTTTTTATCATTTTTTAAATATAAAAGTATCTACCTATACATATCACCTTAAACACTAAATTTAAATATATTGTCAAAATTAATAAATTAACCCGCTCGTCACCGTACAAGGGTCAAAGGTTTACATGACGCTAGCGGCTGTCCCCTTACCAGGGGCCCATGACGCTAGTAAGTGGCATCGAATTTATAATAAAACTAGCCTTCCGCCCGCGGCTCCGCCCACGTGGATATCTTATCTCCGGTTCTAATCAACCGATTGCAATCAAATAAACGTAAGATTTTTAGTCTGACCAAGACCTTTCCAACAAAAAAACCGCGTTAAAATCCGACCAGTAGTTTTTGCGTCCATCGCGGACAAACATTTCCAATTTACAATTATGTAATAGTATAGATATAGAAAGTCTTATCCAGATAGTGCGCGTTAGAAGAACGTTTATGGACCAAATAGGTCACGTAAGTCACGTTCTCAATGGGGAGGTGCGCAGTGGAAAAACGAAAAGGAAATGCATTAAAACTTTGACTTAACGCGATAAGATATAAAGGTAAAGGTCGTAAAAGAAGTCGTATAAAATCTTTGTAGGGATAGAAATCACATAGGGGTAGGCAAAAGGTATTTCGGAGGATGCGGTCGCTCGGGGCGAGGTGATGTTGGCGGTGTCTTTAGACATCTCCAACGCGTTCAACACCTTGCCCTGGAGTTGCATTATGGAGGCGCTCGTGTACCATGATGTGCCTCCCTACCTCCGCCGCATAGTCGGGGCGTACCTGACGGAGAGAGCTGTCATCTACCCAGGTGCGACCGGTGTCGGTCGGCGAGAGATGTCGTGCGGTGTTCCGCAGGGATCGGTCCTGGGGCCGCTCCTGTGGAACATCGGATACGACTGGGTGCTTCGCGGTGAGCTCGTGGATGGTGCCGCCGTGGCGTGTTATGCGGACGACACGCTAGTAATGGCGAGCGGGGCTACACATCGCGAAGCAACCCTGAAGGCCACGACCGCGGTTGCCCAAGTCGTGGAACGGATCCGGCGGTTGGGTCTCGAGGTGTCTCCGCAGAAAACCAAGGCCATGTTCTTTCATGGACCTCGGCGCGGATCACCAGCGGGATCCAGCATCACAGTGGGAGGCACTCTCATCGGCATCAAGCCCCAGATGAAATATCTGGGGCTCGTGCTCGACGGTCGATGGGACTTCGGGGAGCATTTCCGAAGCCTGGTCCCCAAATTGGTGCTCACAGCTAACGCTTTGACGCGTCTGCTGCCCAATTTGAGGGGCCCGGAGGACTCCTGCAGGAGACTCTACGCGGGTATCGTGCGGTCCATGGCACTATATGGGTGCCCCGTATGGGCGGACAACCTGAGAGCCAAGTACGTGGACCTGCTGCGTAAACCGCAGCGGAAAATGGCCATCAGGACCATCAGGGGGTACCGCACGATATCCTTTGAAGCGGCGAGTCTCCTCGCCGGATCGCTACCGTGGATCCTGGAAGCGAGATCCCTTTCGGCGCTATACCGCTTCCGAAAGGCGGCGCGGGAGCGGGGACACGATCCTGAGCCTGAAGAAATTCGGGCCGTGAGATCCCGGCTCCACAGGGACATGGTGGCGGAGTGGGAGCTACAACTTGGGCAACCACGCGCAGGGCACGCCGTAGTAGCGGCGGTAAGACCCATCATGGGGGAGTGGCTAGAGAGGCCACACGGCGGCCTCTCGTTCTGGCTGACGCAGATCATCACCAATCATGGGTGTTTTGGGCGGTATCTGCATCGGACCGCGAAGAAAGAGCCAACGTCCGAGTGCCATCACTGCGACGCGAGCGAGGACTCGGCGCTGCACACGCTCACCGAGTGTCCGGCGTGGGAGACGCCGAGACGGGAGCTGGTGGCGACCCTAGGAGTGAGAGTTCTCACGCTCGCCACTTTGCTCGCAGCGATGGTTCGCTGCGCAGATTCGTGGGCCGCCGGCGACTCCTTCTGCGAGCAAGTAATGCTCGTGAAGGAGGCGGCGGAGCGGGAGCGTGAGGAGCGAAGGAGAATCGCAAACCGCGCGGCCCGCAACGAGCAGCGGCAACTCGGGCGTCGGAGGTCGCAGAATGACCTCCGTCCCCCATGAGCGCGGGCCTGGGGGTGACGGGTAGAGCCGCCTGTCACCCTAGCAGAAGCAGGCCGCGGCGGCGGCACGCATTGCGTGCCTCCCCATACCCGGGGGCGGGTTGGGGACTCTGTGGTCCCCTCACCGGAAGAGGGCCAGATCGAGAGATATGGTCCTGGGTCGGCCGGGGTGCGAGGGATATGGCTACGACAATCTCACCTCCGGCAACTGACGGCCCACAGACGGCGTGCGTTTTAGTCGGTTCGAGTCCGACATAACCTCCTCCTCCGGCTACGGTGGGGGAGGTATCCGTGGGGATTTTGCGCACGATAAAAAAAAAAAAAAAAAAGGCAAAAGGTATTTAGCTTCCTAGACATGATCTTTAGGCATTTTGCTTTGTAGTCAATTTGATTAATAGGTAACTTTTTTTTTATATAGGAAACGTCAATTGACTTCGCCTCGCCTGATGGTAAGCTGGAGACAAAGTCTCGGAAAAGAGGGTCGCCATTATCGATACGTGACATGATCATGAGGGGATATATTAACAGCCATATTATTTTGTAAGTACTGGGTAATATAAGAATATCATAAACATTCGGTTTCAATCAATTACTTTCTGATTTACAAAATATATGTATCGAAAAGGCAAGTGTATCTGAAGGAAAAAAACCATATAATACGCCTAAAACATAATTATTTTTTTAATTCGGGTAAAAACATTATTTATTTAGTTTGCCTTGTTTTTACTCTTGACTGATGGTAATTTCTACGAGTATAACTATTGTAGTTGTGTTATTATGTTTAACTTATCAAATAAAAAGGAGAGAAAATTACCAGTTAACATATCTTTGTTCTAAAGTGCGCAATAACGTGTCCACGAGACACTTTTAGTTCAAGAACCAACTTCTTCGAGATAAACTTTAACCTGTAAAGTTTTCATTCTAGTTAAATGGTCACCAAGTGTGAGACTTAACGGGAAATTCTTAACTGGTCTCTGACATTTGTCATTTCAAAGTTTTAAGTAGGTATCGTGATAGAAGCTTGTATGAACTTCTTGGTATCTACTGAACAGGTACATGCTAGGTACTTTATTGTATGTAGAACAGGGAGTAACATCATTCATGTGCTTTAGTGCATGATTAAGGGCCCCCGCGCACCAGGCAGCCTGCCTGCGCAGCCCAGACTGCGGCAGCCAGTAAAACATAATGACGTTGAATAGGAGCCCGCGCACTAGGCAACCACGAATGCCCGGCTATATTCTGGCTGCCGCAGCCTGGCTGCGCAGCCAGGCTGCCTAGTGCGCGAGGGCCCTTAGTGTTATGTGTTCGATTTTAAAGTGTGGTAATGATTAACTAAGATGGCTAACAAAATTTTAGCGCACAAGTTAAGAATTTGTGTTGGTTCAGCAACAATTCTATCCATCCATCCATGGAGCAGAATAGAGCTATCCCATCTCTTCCCGTGGATGTCAATGTCACCAGTGTAATGGGTACCTTTGCCCCGGGTACGGTGACGGGCGGACCACTAGATTAGATAATAATATTATGTATTATTATTTAATTTTTTGGGCTGTTAAGATATATCAGACAGAAAAGATAAGATTTTTTCATAATATTTTCTTAGTATATTAGAATAGATTAGTATATAGAACGCATAGGATTCTATGCGTTTCTTTATGTTTGCAAAATTTTTAAACCAAGCTTATCTTCAAATAAAATGAATTGACTTACACGAAAATTAGCGTATTATAATTTATGCTTCAATTACTTCAATTCTTTATAACAGTACACTACTATTGTAACTCACAATACTCTTGTCCTTCTCACCATTATTGATAAGAAATACAGCAAGAAATATCTCTCACAACAAGACTCGAACATTATAAACTGCGGTAAATCGACGCACGAACTTGCCAACAGATAACAAACTCACAAGTTACTAGTTGTACTTGCTAGCTGCTTATCTACTGTCCACAGTCACGTACCTCGGCACCACTGGACACCATAAATCACCCTCCCTTACTAACTTTCAGTCGATTATTCAATGTAAGCAGAAACAGCGGAGACAAGTTACACAAGAAGTTTGATTTCATTTTGTCCAGTTGGTATTAGCTTAACGCATTTCAAGTTACTGATTACCTTGGCTTTAAACCTTCACGTAAAATCTATACTATTATATAATTGTAAAGTGGTCGTGTCTGTACCTACATTGGAGATATTAAAAAAAAATACTTGGGTTATGTTATGTTAACGATACTGAACACGAAAATATTTTTTTTTATTTCCTGTCTGTTTGTCCGCGATGGACGCAAAAACTACTAGATGGATTTTGATGCGGTTTTTTTTGTTAGAAAGGGCTTACTCAGACTTAAAATCTTACGTTTGTTTGATCGCATCGCAATCAATGAGTAGAACCGAAGATATGAGCAAAGGTCGCGTTAACCGAGATGCACGCGGGCGGAAGGCTAGTTTTAAATAAAAATGTGTATATACATATAATCACGCCTTTATCCCCGGGGGGTTTGGCAGAGGTGAATTAACACCTACATTTCACCAATCATTGTGTTTAGTCCCACGTGCACTATTGTTGACTCGAGCCATACATATTGCTTGATGATAAGCTTCTTCTTCTTTCGTGTCAATGATCCTCTTTTTCACTGCTCTAAATTATTCGAGAGTAATATTCTGACATCTCCACTGCGCTGTCAGTGGCTTTGTTTAGGTCTTCTTTAGTGCAGGAGGTAGGACATAGGGGACATGAAGCCAAGTGCCGCAAGTGCGCCATGGACTGCACAGGGGCTCCGCAGTCACATGCGATTAACCCGGGTCTCGATGTCGAGGTCTTGATGATAAGCTAAAAGGAAAGTGTCAGGAATGAGGATCAGCATTGCAGATACAAATGTTACAACAGTGGCGTGCTTTTTCAGATCAAGCTTAAAAGATTTAAGAAGGCGGAACCAACAACAATAATATACGTATTAACTTTAACACTATATAGCGTGTGATGAATACAAATTTAGTTTCAAAGACAATGGTTTTGCTTAATCAGAATCGAGGGCCTGAATAGCTTAACCTTGTTATGTGCTAACCAATTCTGTTACCACTTTGCCCTACTTACAATATTAGTAGAACAGCTACGGAAGATCACAGCCTCAGTGGCGTAGCGGTAGTGAACGCGGCCGCTACGCAGGAGGCGCCGGTTCGATCCCCGCTCAGTGCAAATATTTGTGTGCATTAAATATGGGTATTTGCATTGGTCTGGTCGTGCCTCGGAGAGCACGTTAAGCCGTCGGTCCCGGTTGCCATAAGAACATCTATGGCAGTCGTTACGGGTAGTTGGTGCCCTAAACAACGGTCTAGCTGCAAAGCTTCGATATCGCCTAATGTTAACATTGGGTCGTGGAGGTCAGATGGCAATCGCTTCACGGAAAATATCGAGGTCTAGCCAAAAATCTGTAGCTATGACTGGTAAAAGCGGACCACAGACTCCGAGCTGAAAGCTTCGGATGCGACTGGGAATTAACGCTAGGAGGAACAAAAAAGCTACGGAAGATCATTGCACTAAAACAAATTGTGACTCTGGAGCTGTCCTATACCTTAATTTACGAACTCTGACCTCATTAGTGCAGCCTTGATCGCCTGGTTCATGAGCCACTTTCTTAGTACTAACCTTCGGGTTTTACTACAGTTACGAGCAAATAACGAAGTTTTTATGATAGTTTTATAGTTGTAACTCTTGGAAATGGGATACTTTTTTATTTCAGGCTACTAGTGTCTTAGGTTTTATATGATTAGTATTTTTGTTAACTTCTCCAGCTGATTTTTTTATATAGGACACGTCAACTTGATTTCACCTCGCCTGTTGGTAAACTGAAGGAAAATTCTCGGAAAAGACGGTCACCATTTTATTTATTTATTTTATTCTTTCAGAAAAACTTACAGCTAGACTACATAATAGAAACGAATTGCATTATAGACACTTAGCATGTTATAGTGGAGGCACTCAGCTTAAACGACCCGGGGCTGTAGAAGAGGGAAACACGTGTACTGATAAGGAATTCCAGGACTTGATGGTGCAGCAGAGGAAGGAGTCACCAAACTGCTTGGTTGTTGATGGTAATATGGCTTTTGCGGATGAGTTTTGGGCTATTGGGTCCAGGCCCTTCTTCTGATTGGATGAATATGTTCGGGGCCTAAGCCATCGTGTATAGTACCTATAGTATGTGGTAATTTAAATATTAGATAATTACAGTACAGTGCTAGATATTTACCTATCAATTTACTTGCCACATAATACTTCGTTGTTCACGCGACATAAGTTTATCAGCCAGTTATGGGTGTGGTTAAAGCTAAAAGTAAAAAAAAATTAAAGAACACTACTTTGTTTCGAGTTTGTGCTCGTACAATCGTACCCTATACGAGACAAGAATAACAAACGGAACGTCTTATATAAAATTGCATATATCATCATAAGCCAAGTACTATGCACATATTTCTTGAGAAGCGAGGTCTTTGTAGCTGTAGCAACTGCGTAGAGCTTTGGATCTACGCTGCTACGTAATGCTACGAAGTTGCTAACATTATTGCACTCACGCTGCCGGCGTAGGCGAGATGACAGCCCACGATTTGCCTCCATCCTTGCAAAGAAGAATAGGAATATGAAATTCTTGTAGTTTACTATTAATATGATATTACTGTTTATCCACTGATTTTACGCGATTATTTAGTTAACATTAGAATTTCAAACCTATATACAAACAAATCAAAATTGAATCTGAGCAGATCTCCTTAAAATTTTGCCTTGAAGAAATTGCGTAAAGCGATAAGGCCGCCCTTTGTACTGCTCTTGTCTTCTTGATTTCTGTATCATGAATATTGTAATTGGCGTACAATAAAGTATATAATAAATAAATAAATAAAATTATTAAAAAAGACTAACCGGTAGTTAAAAGAATATTGACTCCCGTCTCTCTTTTAAAACAACCTGTATTATATGTATAAGTTACCATAAGCGTTACCTATTTTATACCACTTAGGTGGCGGGCACATGACCCACCTGATGGAAAGTGTTTACCGTGGCCTATGGACTCGCCTATAGAGGCGTTACACTCGTACAGCTAACCCTCAAGAAACCTTCTAAAGCCCTACTTAAAGAACATTATATTGTAGTTCAACATTTGTCACAAAAACTAAAAAGAATATTGACCTCTATCTCTCTTTTAAAACAACCTGTATACACCATTAGAGTTTCCTGTCACAAAAATTCTGTTCCCAACGTTTTATTTTATAAAATGAGACACTCGGGGAAGTATTACCCTCGTGTCCCGGCATAAACCTTTAATCAAACATATTGTAAGTATCAATAGATACAACGGATGAGGCTCATTCAAACAAGGTAGATATATTAAAAGGAGGCCACGAAATCCGCGTCTAAATATAAATACAGTTCAAATATACAATAAATCTGATTGCACATTAATTTGGTATGTGTATAAAAAGGTTTAAATGATAAAATATTGAAACAACCTTGAATGAGCGAGATTTCACCGTTCAGGGATAACTCATTGTAGGAATAAATCTTTCTGTTTGAATATAAAATTATTACAACTTTACACATTGATAACACACTTGTAATTTGTCACGATATTATTATTGAATCTAACAGGTTTCGCCTTACGTAATTCTCTAACTGTCAATGTAAACCTTTGAGAATCCATCCGTATAAATAGTCTTATCACAATTAGATATCGACATTCTGAGAATTCAGTAGTGATGAATTACAACAAGACATAGCTGCCATAACCAAGACATTCAATCAATCAATTAGCCTATTGCAGTCCACTGCTGGACATAGGCCTCTCCCAATATGCACCACGTTTGCCGATTCTCCCGCACCCAGTCCGTCCCAGCCACCCTCCGTAGGTCGTCAGTCCACCTGGCTAGGGGGTGTCCCACCTAACGTTTTCCTTCTCGCGGTCTCCACTCTAGGACCCGTCTGCTACAACGGCCATCAGTCCAACAAAGACATTATGACAAAGTAATATTAGCCTTGTTACATTTGGTTAGTCTCGTCTTGTGAAAGTGGTTGAACGAATTTAAAGGTAATAATTGACGTCAAAATTGCTTCACAATTTAGTACATAATGTTACTCATTTCAATGTAAGTTGTGGGCATGTAAAATGCAAGTAACTAAATCTTAGGTAGGTTTTCAAAAATTTAATTCAAAGTGTAGCTATCATCCTCGGCCGGAGTGTGAGGGATATGTCTACGATTACCTCACCTCCGGCAATCGAGGGCCCACAGATGGCGTGCGTTTTAGTCGGTTCAAGTCCGACATAACCTCCTCCACCGGATCCGGCGCGCGGCGGAAAGGTATCCGTGGGGATTTTTCGCACAATAAAAAAAATATAAAAAAAGCATCATCCTTATGATCAAGTGGGCCCCGAAGCCCAATCCTGAGCATAACACTAACAATATGATATGAACTCACTACTCTATGATCTTAGTTGGAATGATTAAGGGAATATCAGTAATTTCGCTTACTTTCTTTAAAAATTACCCACGTATTTCTCCCTCAATAAATCAAATCGCTGTTTTCAAAGCCCCAAATATTATCTAAAGGTGTTTTTATTTTCGGTACGCGATTTCATATTACATACTGTATGCCAACCGGATCGTGTTTAACAAAATACATAAAGCGTTCAAGTGAAACCTGTTATCGCAAGCCTCCTTGACAATACGTGCGTATTCTCAAAGAGGCTTACGGAATAAAACGTAGACATGTTTGATGTGTTTGTCGTAAAAGATATTTTACGGTTTGCATGTGGCTATTTTTACGTCTGAAAGCTATTTAGGAATTAAGTCTTCCTAATTATGAGAGTTTACTGGCTAACTTTGGTAAGTATATAAAGTCTAAAATATGGCAGACTTACACCCGTATTCACAAACAATACTGTGAGGTCTCATAGTGTGCTCGAGCGCATAGGGCTGGTAAAATTAATTCACAAACATCACGGAGCAGTATCTAACGCAGTGCGATCCCTCAACGAAGTATTACATAAGCGTTATCAATGAATAAAAAGGCTTGCCAAAACGAACGCACTGAGAATTTGTCGTTCTTTGCACAGTTTTGGTAGTACGCATAGCGAAGTATTGTTTGTGAATACGGGTGTTTATGTTTTTGTCTAGTCTTATAGTTTTTTATTTATTTAATAGCATTTATGTTATATACTAGCTGTGCCCACGTGGACATCGATATTTTTTTTTTTTGTGTTAAAAATTAATACCGCCCCGGCTTCGTCCGTGGTATACTTTAAAACCCAGTATCATCCCTTTAATCACATATCAATCAATCAATTAGCCTACTGCAGTCCACTGCTAGACATAGGCCTCTCCCAATATGCGCCACGTTTGCCGATCATCCGCCTTCCGCATCCAGTCTGTCCCAGCCACCTAACACATATTATGTGCAATTGGTTCATTTTCAAAATATATATCGGAATTTGCCGGATTTTTTTTACATTTATGTTTACTGCTTCGCTCCCTTACGTAGTAGCCTAATCTGCCCAATGACATTTAACCTATAACCTTCCTCGCTAAACGGGCTATTTAACACAAAAAGAATTTGTCAAATCGAACTAGTACTTCCTGAGATTTAACCAAACAAACAAACTCTTCAACTTTATACCTACTATAAGATTGCACATCAAAGTTGATTCGGCACGATTTCGCAACATTGAAGGGATGGTTGCGCCATGGTACAGTTCACAGATAAGTTGGTAGAACTATAATGTTATTCACACACAATTTTATATTCACCGAATACCGAAATAGTATGATTTCGATCCCCACAGCATAATTGCGTGACTCACATAAATGTTTTGAGTTTGGGTGTAGGTAATCCGTTAATTACTACGTTGGGGAAGTTTACCCGACTCGTTAATTCCCTAGTGCAGTCTCTCTTGTAAAAACCCTGAATAATTATGTGTATTTATTAGATTAAAGAAAGATGTTGTTTTGTTCGAATGAGCGATTTTCTTGTTTACACGACCCTGGATCCCCGATGTTTATAATTTTTGATTATATTTAAACTTTTATTGGAACGACTACCGTCTGACCTCCCAATTCCGAGAGTAAAGCCTGCGCCAAATCCTCCTCCGTTTAGCAGGTACATCAGCTGGCATGTGAGGTTGCTTTAGCGCCTGAAGGTATAGCGATATAATTTGGTGTGACTACGGATCGGTCGTCAATTTATACCCATTCTATTATTAAATAAATTGCAGATAATTATGTATGCATGCATGTATTAATAATTAGTCTTTATTTATTTTTATTTTTTATTAAGGCTTAATTATTTTTATATATACATATAACTTTATTATTTACTAGCTGACCCGGCGAACTCCGTACCGCCATATTTTCTGCCCGCGTGGTATTCTGATTCCGATTTAACAGTGTTTCTCTACAATATTATGCATGTATTATACATATAAACCTTCCTCTTGAATCACTCTATCTATTAAAAACAACCGTTTCAAAATCCGTTGCATAGTTTTGAAAATTTAAGCATACATAGGGATGGACAGACAGCTACAGCGACTTTGTTTTATAATATGTAGTGAAGTGATATAATTAGGTAAACTTATTATAATACATGTAAGCATGCATACATATACTCACGACGACGAAATCTCCGAAGGCAGAGAAGTATATGCAGCAGAGGCGGGTTTTGGACGCAGTTAATTGAATGATGAGTTCAATTAACTGCGTTCGAATTGCAATGCGAGCTAAAGTTAGCTTTCAAACGCATCTCCGTTCAACTGAAATGCTAAATAATTTCCAAATTAATAATTCCAGTGAACTACCAAACTAGTCAGTTGGGAGAGTGTCCAGATTAGTGCAGCAAAGACCAGACTAATGAGAGCATTGACGTTTAGAATTTTTAATCTGTTTTAATCCATAATCATTTTAACCCATTCACTAAGTACTTAGCGAGTACTAGTCATTATCATCCTTACGTTAGCCCCGGTCGCTTCCGAGGTCTTTATAAAGCTTCAGAGGGTTAATAGTTGAAGGAAAGGTGCTATAAATTCAAAAGTACTAAAAGAGCCAGTCCTCCATAAATATTGTATCATTCAAGTTACACTTCCTTTCCGGTATAGGTGTATGTTTAAAGGTGCGTACAGATTATGTAACATGTTGTATAACTTGTATTATATAATACGTCCACATTATCTAACATTGTTTTATAACTTTGCAACATTGTACTAACTTCAGTGTCTACATTACTGAAACATGTTATATAACATTGTTTTATAACATATTATGCTATATAATTTGTACGCACCTTTACACTTTTACTACGATATTACTTTTATTATGAAGACATAAAATAACCCTCGATTGCCTGAGAACGCGTTAAACTTGATAAATGCATTGTAAAGGCACACTTTACACAACATTTGGAAATATCAAAATCTCGTCAATTAACTTTTTTATTCCCCACCTGATGGAAAATGGTTATCGTGTACTATGGACAAGTGCAACACCTAATGAACACCTAAGGATCATCTGGATTAAAAAGTGACTACTTGACCACCTCTATCAGCTTCATTATCTACCATTATTATTCACAAAATATATGTGGATATCTAAGTTCATACGCATTCTAGAATTGCCAAGAGGACTCTGTCTTTTTTTTGTTTTCTTTTTATGGTCCGAAAAATTCCCACGGATGCCCCCTGCCGGAGCCGGTGGAGGAGGTTATATCGGACTTGAACCGACTAAAACGCACTCCGTCTGTGGGCCGTCAGTTGCCGGAGGTGAGGTAGTCGTAAATAATATCCCTCGCACCCCGGCCTCCGACACTGTCTTAGATGTCTTAGAATATACGATAATGAAATTACAGTCTCGTTCATATTCCTTTACGATGTCTAGACTTTATAACGAGTATATAAGTAACTGATGTTGTAACAATATTTAACCGATACCGCTATAAACAGTGGATTAGCTCGCCTGGATTGCTCACGCGTACAGCGTACAATTTGCATAACGCTTACACCACTCATTTGAATTTTATTGGCGCACTGGAACGGTATCGTTAAAACCGGCAACTGGAATAAATTATAAATAAAAAGAGGAATATTTTTCCTCTTCTAAATGCTACACCAACTGCTACAAATCATAAAAATTCTGTTTAATTTGAGGGTTTATTTTCATTACACGTTTGGTGTTTGTATTCAATGTTATTCTGGTGTATAACATGTTATGTGAGAAGTTTGTTTTCGTAAATGTAATTGAAAAACGTCAAAATAAATCTTCTTCTGTGAATCCACAGTACTTCTATTGTAAAATTCTGTTTTCCCAGTTTGCTGTATTCTCGGATGCACTCATTAGGTCTAATACTCGTATTGTATAATCGGTGAAACTGTCAGCTGTTGTTAATAGCTGCTATAGAAAAGTAGCAATAGTTCTATGATTTTTGATAATCGAACTAATGCAACTGAAGAGTTGCAATAGTTCGATCGACTGAACTACCCACCGGACTACTGCTACGGAAAGTAGCAATAGTTTGATGCTTTTTGATTACAGAGCTAATAGAACTGAAGAGTTGCAATAGTTCGATCAACTGGACCACTAACCGGAGTACTGCTATTAATTAATAAAATTGATTCTAGTTAATTCTTTGTAGAGAGTTCGCTACACGTGATTTAATGTTTTTACTTACTTATTTTATTTTTAAACTTCATGACAAAACTATTATAGCACACATTCCCTCACATGAACGATCGGCTGTGTATAGTCAGAAATGTTTACGTTCTCTGCCAAGTTGTATTTTATTTAAATGTAGACTGCGGCGGCGTTTGAGTCTTAACCCCTGAATATTTATAAGCTAGGTACTCTAAAATGCGCACTTGCCAAAAATGTAACTGAACTTTTTACAGGGTGCAGTAGTAGCTTTAGACAATATATAATTTATTCAAAATTTCATCTACTTGATGCAGATTTTTTTTTGCTTTCTTAGAAAGCAAGAAATTTTAGCTAAGAAAAAAAATCTATAATATTAAATTACTATTCTTTTTTGTTGCATTTTTAAGGAAGATGAACTCGATCGTACTGTCCATGACCCTATATGGGTGTTCCGTAGGGGCGGAACAGCGTTCTCCGTAGAAGACGACGGTACAAGTTAAAAATGGTTTATTCTGTGTATAGGCCTTTTTAAACGGAGTCAGCTTCAGATCGATCTTGACTAATATGATCTTAATACCAAAGCAAATCAAACTGTTTTATTGATTTAAATTGTATTACCTACTGTTCTAAACTAAAAGTGTGAGCCAAATACCAGACGGCCGGGGTGCGAGGGATATGGCTACGACAATCTCACCTCCGGTAACCGACGGCCCACAGACGACGTGCGTTTTAGCTGTTGTTTTAGTCGGTTAGATTGAGTCCGACATAACCTCCTCCTCCGACTCCGGCGGGGGAGGTATCCGTGGGGATTTTCCGCAAGATAAAAAAAATATATCAGAATAATCAACCAATATAGGAAGGACTTTCGTGTCGAAGGAACGTAACGCCCCTATCATCTACTCTATAAAATCTATCTGTATTTATACCTATAAAGCATAACGAATTGTTTATAATCATTCAAACTTATTTATTCCATGCGAAAGAGGTAAGATTTATAATGTCTATAATTTTACTTCCAAACAATTAATTGCATTCAGATTCCCACAGCTGGCGAGCAGCGACGACGAGGCGGCAAAGTTAAACGTTCGATGATAGACAGTTACATAAATCTTAACTGAGTTATTAAGTGTTCAGATTGGTGGAAAATAATTGCTCTTAAGGAGTTGGTGCTAATTGTGTTGCCGAGTCTCCATCTTTAATGTTAAAATGTGATTATTCTTTACGTACCTATCTTGCTTTGGAACTTGGTTTCATTTATAACATTTCGTAAATAAAACAGAATTGTAGTGTAATTGATTCTTAAAGGCTTCATTATGGTAATGTCATGAAAGAATCTTTAGTTTTTACAGCCTCTGTGACGTGGCGGCAATGATCGCGGCCGCTACGCAGGAGGCGTGGGTTCCATTCCCTCTCAGCGCAATTTTTTTTTATATAGGACACGTCAATTTGACTTCGCCTCGTCTGATGGTAAGCTGAAGATAAAGTCTCTGAAAAGAGGGTCACCATTACAGACACGTATCATGTTACAATGGTGGCACTCAGCTTGACGGCCTCATCAGATGCTTTTTCATGCCCCGCTTAAAGGACCCGGGACTGTAGAAAGAGGGAAACACGTGAACTGGTAAGGAATTCCAAGACTTAATGGTGCGGCAGAAGAAGGAGTCGCCGAACCGCTCGGTATTTGCATGTGTTTGGTCGTGCAACATCTATGGCAGTCATTACGGGTAGTTGGAGCCCTAAAAAGTCCAAAAATTGGTCTAGCTGAAATGCTTGCAAAAGTCCAACTACAGAACTTCGATATCGCCAATTGGTTGTGGAGATTAGATAGCATTCGTTTCGTTGAAAAATATCGAAGTACAGTCAAATACGCAGATAGACTGATAAGTTGGACCCCAGATTTGGAGGTGAAAGGTTTGCGACTGGAATTAATGCTAGGATGAAGAAGAAGATGTAAGAATATTTAGTATACATTGATTCTTTATGGTGAGACTTCATTATGATAATATCATGTAAGTAATAAATGAAAATCAATGTTTGTTTGTTTTTTTTGTGGTTTATGCGTTTGCCGTGCCGTTCATTCGATTCCGATTAAACTTCATTGACTTCCAGCTTAAAGTTGTCCATAGGATATCTACAGACACCGAACAACTTGAAATTGAAGAGAGAAGAAGTGAAAGGTGAACTGTCTTAGAAATTGCATCAAAATGAATCCAAATAAACTGGAATAGGCATAAAAAATCCATTTCTCTAGCAAGCGAGAGATAAATAAGCAAATTACCTATTCTAGCCTACCATCAAACCATATCAAGAGGTGGGGAGATCCTCAGTAAATTTTACAAGGGTCCTAACAATTTGATTAGGGTACTAGTGAAATAGTTTCAACGACTTAGACAGATCCTATTTCCCGAGATGTGTGAGAACATACCTCCTTGTGAGACAAACTGTATTCATACATTTCATACACACATAGACCCTTTTACGAGTTTCGTTGCAAAGAGCGTTTATTGCACACAACTCTCACGCACCCTTTTTTACGACATATATAATGCACATATAAAGAGAGGACTTATATGAGTATTTTATAACCTAACATCAGACGGGTTTATTGTACACGATTTTCTAATCCTACGAGAATTTATTGATTGAATGTACAAATTCTTCAAGAATGCAATGTTAATTCTTCATGTTTGGATAGTCTGAAACCTGCTACAAAATTTTACTGACTTTTTTTGGGGTTTAGACGACCCAGCGTAGCAGAACTTAAAACGTTTGATTTTTGGACCAAAAAGCTTTCTATAATAAAATAGGTTGAATTTTTGTGGTCGTTGGGTTTTAAAAATAAATCATATTTACAAGGACAGCTAGGGCTTCTGACGCACCCGAGCATATTTAAGGAAGGTCCCTTTTCCATATAAAAACATAATATTTTATTTATAGCAAAATATTTTCTTAGAACGTGGGAAAAAGAATGCATTGAAAAGTAATAACAAAATTTTAAAAAGGAAAATTATGTACCTACTTGTTATAAATTATTTATTTATTTATTACACTTTATGCACAAGTACAAAGGTGGACTTAATGCCGTAGGCATTCTCTACCAGTCAACCAAAGGTGGTGCAGAGATATATTAGTAGGTGCATTATTGATAGTGACATTGGTAAAAATTACTACATGCTTTAAAAATATTTTTTCCAGTTTCAGTGTTATTTTACGTTGGGACGCTATTTTTTATTTGTGAAGGCATACCTACTATGCATTTCACAAATAAAAAATTGTATGCACTGCATAGGTATTACCTTTAGCACCTACTTTTATAGTTCTCGTTGGCACCGAAGTATTATTATGAGACTTACTCAGACAGCCGACCTAACGGGTAATGGACGCTAAACAATTTATTTAACTTGAAGATTAGGTATAGATTTATATTCGAAAACTGTGAAATATCTAATCGAATAAGATAACCCTGGTATCACTATCTCTCATTGTAATAAATCAATCTGAAATTTTTCACTATTTTTGACGCTTTCTGCAAGGAGACGAGTCAATCCCTACTAATATTATAAATGCGAAAGTAACTCTGTCTGTCTGTCTGTCTCATTTTTACGACTAAACCGATTTTGATGAAATTTGGTATAGAGGTAGGTTAGACCTTGAGAAAGGACATAGGCTATGTTTAGTCGCGATAACCGACATCCACGCGGGCGGAGCCGCGGGCAAAAGCTAGTTTCTTATATTTTCAACAAGACACTCCAATTTATTCTTGATTGAATTTCTGTCAGGTTTCATGATTTGATATTTTCAAGAGTCACCGCTAGATATTAAATATGATAATAAGAGTGGATTTTTTTTTTTTTTTTTTAATAATATTAGTAAAGTAGGATTTAAGATAAGACGAGACTCCGAGGTGAAAGCTTTGAATGCGACTGGGAATTAACGCCAGGATAAAGAAAAAGTAGGGTAGTGAAATTTTTAATATTCCCGCTAACCCCTTCAGCTAAGCTAAATTGCTTATGTTTGGACTGGGTTCACATCGATAGTGTACCTAATAGCCAGGATTCGAACCCGGGTCCTCTCGGTCGTAAGACCGACTCCATAACCACTAAGCTTCAATAAAATAATTACCAGGCTCTCAACATCTACCTGCATAATAAACTCTGTTGAAATGGCCTCTAGAATTCGTTGTGGTCTAGGGTTTTGAATTGCAACGTTGTCATATACCTCCTATATGTATACCTACTGTATCCGAACAATCAACAGTAATGCCATTTGTTATCGCATCAATGGGCAATAACGGGCTAATGACAGCAACGTTTATCTTAACGGATAATCAGGGCAACGTTAGTAATAGCATACATTACGGGTACAGGTAAATACCTGATGGTGATAACGGTTGCTTTATTGTAACTTTACACATACTTGTTTGACTAGCTGTACTCGCGACATCGTCTGCGTGGAGTTCGATCTGGGTTTTGAGTTTTTTTCGCAGTATCTTAATACTTTTTCGAAAATAAATTTAGCCTAACTTACACCTTATGACATCAGCTATCTACAGCAAGAGTCTCGTCAAAATCGATCCAGCCATTCCGGAGATTACCCGCTGCAAACAGATATACAGACAATAAATTTAAAAATGGCTTTTTGTTATAGGTGTTGTGTACACATTCATATGCGTATTATTTCAACCTTATAAGCAGACACTACAATTTCATTTTATTTATTTATATAGATAAGGTGTTGCAAAAATGTACAATTAGTTTAAAACAGCTTCTGAGTAGTTAAATAATACTGGTTTATTTATTCATTAAACTTCATACACAAGTACATAGGTGGAATAAAGCCACAGGCATTTTCTACCAGCCAACCAAAGGTGGTGCAGAGGTAAACTCAGTAGGTGCATTATTGAGAGTACCATTAAAGAGAAACTGATGCCTGTGTTGTAAAAAAAATGTTGTTAACTTAGTTCCTTTTTTATAGTTGCATACTAAAAGTTAACGTGACCATTCTAAGCTAGTAAAACGCTTGTAAAAGCAACAGGTAAGGTTTTAGTTCTTTAGCATTTTCTCAGTAATCAGATAAGTCCGACAATAGGCCTTGTTGAAACAGGCACGCTCTTGAGTCTATAATTTAGTGTGCCTATAGCAGATTACAAGTATCACCACCCCATCTCATACGAAGGGTGTAAGAGGCGAAATAAAATCCTGTAACAATCCGTCTGGCCAGCATAGAAAGAGTAGACCAAAGCCTTCCAATATTAGGAGAAACCTATGTCCAGCAATGGACTGCAATAGGCTAAATGATTGACAGCGATTACCACCTGAGGACGGCTCAGACTGTGGATGGACGATACAGTGATGGCCTGTCACTGTTAATTCTAATGTACAGCAATCACTGAAAGCGAATATGGCTATGATTAGTCTCATTAAAAAATAACACACTTGAATCATTTCTTGGTTCGAATACAATGTTATTAGCTTTGACCATATACTCGTAGGTACTGTATAAACGCAATATTTTCTAATATCGCAAAAAAAACGGCGTAAAATACGCATTATGTGTGAGTTAGCTAATGTCATTACTGTTAATTAAATGTGTGCATGTTATGGGAGGTAAACCAAGGCATTAAGATCATTTCGTAGTTATTTTTTCGTCAAGTTCGATCTGATGCTGACTGTACCAAAGTGGTATATCTTTTTTACGCCGCGTTTTATTTTTTATTTATTTTATTATACTTCATGCACAAGTAAGTTTAGTGCCACTTACTGTGAACATAGAATTTCTATATAATCTAAGGTTATTAGTAGGTAGAATAAAACGATTATCTATTAAGGTACATTAGTGCTCAAGCAACAAAACACTACATCAGTGCCACATAACTGTAATAATTTCATACTCTAGCACGCTTCAACACTATAACGACCGTAAAAACTATGTTCCTGATATCTAGCTAACGATAATGAGCGCTTACAACATCATTTAATGTAGGAGTTAGGGCTATCAGTCTTTGTTCGTGGTCTGAATTGGGTGAATTAGGAAAAAACCAACAGTAAACTAGTACTAATAAGCATGACATGCCGACGGTTAAATTCTATAATAGCACTGTTCGCCACACGCAGGGAATGTGGAGGAGGTAGAACACGACGGTGTTCCTGTCCCAATCGAGCACTCCGACTGGGAAACGTAGTAACTATTTATTAATCTGTGCTGGGAAGTACCTCCGTTCTACAGAATACCGCAGCTATAATAATCTCGTGTTGTGTTCCAGGCGCGGTCCGAGGGGGGGGGGGGTCACAGGGGACATGACCCCCCCCAAAACCATGCACTTCATATTGAAAAGTCCCAGTACGAGGGGAGGGCGGGGGTTGGGGTAAATTTCTTAAGGAATTTCCGAAGTGACTCCCCCCCCCCCCCCCCCCCAAAACTTCAAGCTGCGACCGGCGACTGTTGTGTTCCCGGTGGTGAGAGGAGAGGTTTCGTATTGTCAGTGGGAAGACCAAAGGCTTGTCCTGCTTGTATTCTGCGCTGACGGCACAGATTCTCTCTGTTCTTAAAGGGTCGACGGCACGAGTGTTACTCCCCTGGTGTAATCACTTTCTTTCTATACATGTAGTATATTTACTATTGGATGGAGACCACCCCTATCCCTTAGTTACCTTAAAAGGCACCCACGAGAAGGAATGGAGTGACCCTATTCTACTACATATACAGAAAACTTCTTATTATATCTCACAGTCACATCTAACTCAATCACCAAAAAATAACGTTATTCTAAGTTAATTAAATAACCAATCATTGGCTAACCGCAAAACGTTTTACAAACTGATTGGTTTCTCGAGGGTTAAGTGGAACGTTGCGATCAAGTGGAGCACGTTAGGGGACGTCGCGATTTATTAGTTCGGTAGAATAACAGTGGCCTGCGACTGTATGTGTGGACGTAAGCCGGGGCTTCTCTCTAGCTCGTTAACCTGTCACTGCCGACTTGCGTTTTGGTTCGAACTTTCGAGCTATGCGAAGTGCACATAGTTCGAAAGTAGAAGAATGATTCGAACGTATACGAGATGGAGCTTCAAACCGGCAATATCGTTGCGCTGTTGTTCTACATTTTTGCAGAACGTTGCACGACAACAATTTTGTCTCTCGACGCATAATTAATTGTTGAAAAACCAAGCGTCATGTTGCAAGTCATCTGGCAACATCGCGCGTACTGTACGAGATTACAATACATGTTGTGCAACAAGAGTTCGAAGGTTTCCAAATCGATACGAGGCTTTATACCTAAACCATATTTTTGAATCATCATCATCGTCATCAGCGTCAATTCCAGTTGCATGTGAAAATTACAACTTGGAACCAGGGGTTCATTTTCCTTAGTAGTTGTCCTTCTTTCCAACTGATTAAGCATATTCCTAACTTTGTTAAGAGCGACTACCGTCTGTTATTCAGCAGGGAATGTAAAGTTGTTCAGAAGATCTTGATGGGGTCCTATGTACAGCACTATTACTTATTCTGTGGTATAGCTTTCAAAAATATCTCATAGTATTGACTAGCATTTATACTAACGAAAGAAAGAAAGAAAGAGAGAGAGAGAAAGAGACAGAAAGAAAGAAAGAAAGAAAGAAAGAAAGAAAGAGAGAGAGAGAAAGAGAGAGAAAGAAAAAAAAGAAAGAAAGAGAGAGAGAGAGAGAGGGAGAGAGAAAGAAAGAAAGATTGATTAAATACTCACACCGACAATAACAACAAAAAAGCAATTCTATCTTTTACTTTTTATCCTAGGAATAGGTTTCCGTGGGTTACGGTGTACCTACCTTATAGTATTCCCCTTGCTGGAATCGTAGGCACCAGCTAGTTATCTATACTGTCTTACTTTACAACAATTTTGTATCGCAACATAAAGTTTGTGCCTCACAATAGGGTAAGTGAAGTATATTCAGTCTTTGTGTTTAGACACAATGAATATCGTCGCACTCCCAATACAATAGAAAATATATTGTTCACTAAGTAACTGTTGCTAAGCGAATTCATGAAGTCCTATAAGTCTTTTTTGTCCGCATTTAATGATAAGATTTACGGCCATTTTATAATTTTGTAGGTTGTAGGTAACACACAAACAGAAATTGTTCACAACTAAGTGAGAATATAGTACTTAATTAGTTATAATTAAGTACTATAATTTTCTTAGAGGGATGTATGGGGTTCCACTCGCCTATCCACAATTTGGTTAATTCTGGCTTTTATGAGAGCGGCTGGTCTTACCACTCAATTCTGAGAAGCGTTCGTAATTCAGTAGATGTACAGTTAGCATCAGATCTATCTTGACTGCAAGGTCTCAAAATGATCTTAATACCAAGGTATTATGAGCAAGTCAAATTGTTTTATTGATTTGAATTGTATTAATTATCGTCCGAACTAAAAGTAAATTTCGAACCAAATATTATCAGAATAATCAGTCATCAGGAAGGGGGGGCTTTGAAGATCTTGAACCATACACCTAGCTGTAGATGGCTACTCTTGTAATTCCTAAAACTTTCATCTTTGTATTCCTGAACCTAGTGTTTCGGTTACATTCGCCCGTACAAGAAAATCGGTAGTGGCAGTGGTAGAACAAATATTGCGAATCGTCCATTGGCATAGCTCCAATACCGCTACAACCCAATATCGTGGATCAGATCACAATTTTACGACAGTAGTGGTAGCTTGGGTCATAAGGCGTTTGGCGCTGTGCTTCAGATTTTTATAGGACTCCGTATTTTAGTTTTCAATGTTCGATATCCTAATTTGACTATAGTTCCAAAAGTCAGCGACAGAGGTCCCGTTTTTTTTTAATTCTTTATTGTACACTGAATTATACTCACAGATCATAGCAAATACATTTTGATGTACAAAGGCAAGCTTATTGGAGCCCTAAAAAGTCCAAAAACAACGGTCTAGCTGCAAAGCTTCGATATCGCCTAATGTTACCATTGGGTCGTGGAGATCAGATGGCTCAGCAGATGTGCCGCCTTGCAGGTAAGGGTCTTTATACCCTACCCCTTTTTTAGTGCCGAGCCTTCATTTTCAAAATAAGCCTTTGGTATTCCCACTGACAGCATAAAAACTCTCCAGTTAGCTCTGGCTCAAGTTTATTATGACCGTGGTATTCTGTAGTTCGGTATTCGATAGTCCCCAGTCAGACTACTCAATTGGGACGAGAATACCGTCGTGTCCCACTTCCGTCTTCGTGGAGGCGCGGAAATGTATGTGATACCTCAGTCTATACTCTTATAGTCATCCATATCTAGAATTTAAACTGAAAGCATATGATATTTTGACAATTTGCGAATATCGTGTTTTGCGAATGTGATGTTTTACATATTGTCGTTTGAGAATGTGATATTCAGCGACGGAAGGCAATTTGTCCTAAACCATGATTATAACTATAACGTCTGCTTTACATCTTGTAAACGTATTCACAAAAGTTAACACCGACGGTGCTAGGGAATTTTATTCATAACTTATCCGAAGTTATTTTAAACTATCAAAATGTTAAGTTCTCAGATGTGGTGTAGTTAATGTAAAAACGCGCTGCAGTCGCTTTTATCGCTCGGGGCGACGAGACGTGTCGTCGTAGCTTAGCATTATAGATCAAAGCGACTGCACTTCGCACGTAATAGCTTTTTTTTAAACTTTGATGCTGTATAACAGAATATTTTTATGTGTTTATAAGCGACCTTTATTCTATCTATTATTATTATCAAGTACACGGCCCACCTAATGGAAAGTGGTTACCATGACCTATGGACGAGCGGTTCTAATGTTTTATAGATAATAGTACAGAACCTTTCGTATACGCGTCCGAATTGTACTTGGCCGGTTTTTATTGTATCTATGACAAAATACCTTCAACACCACCGATTCCCAATACCTAGTTCAATAACTCCATGATAAGTGGTATGTCTAAACTTGGACTGACGGCGGGAGCTGTTGACACTAAAGCTTCAATTTATCGATATTGCCGTCGCCTGGACATTGGCTATTTCAAGTAACTGCTGCTACATTGTGCAGGGTAGGTAGACACCCAATATCGGAGACAATGTATGGTATTCACCTCTTGCTTTGTAGGGTTTCATCTGTGTACATTTGTCTGATATAAATTTTTGACTTGACGTAAATTCAAGATGAGATTTTGCTTCTATCTTGATGGTAATTGTCTCGTAAGTCTCGCAACCTACACCTAACCTTCCCCAATGACTAAGCTATCAAATGCAAAATCATTTTTACAGATCGCAAATGTTATTCCAGAAGTTAGCGAGTACAAACAAACTCTTTAGCTTGTAGTTATTAGTATAGATACGGCAATGTTTTCTTAAACTTGAAAGAAAGAAGAAAGAAAGAAAGAAATAAAGAAAGAGAGAAAGAAAGAAAGAAAGAAAGAAAGAAAGAAAGAAAGAAAGATAGAAAGAAAGAAAGAAAGAAAGAAATAAAGAAAGAAAGAAAGAAAGAAAGAAAGAAAGAAAGAAAGAAAGAAAGAAAGAAAGAAAGAAAGAAAGAAGGAAAGAAAGAAAGAAAGAAAGAAAGAAAGAAAGAAAGAAAGAAAGAAAGAAAGAAAGAAAGAAAGAAAGAAAGAAAGAAAGAAAGAAAGAAAGAAAGAAAGAAAGAAAGAAAGAAAGAAAGAAAGAAAGAAAGAAAGAAAGAAAGAAAGAAAGAAAGAAAGAAAGAAAGAAAGTAATGTAATTTAAGTCCTCACACTTTACTCAGATGACAGCTAAGCACACGGCCAACACAGAAGTGGTTAGCATGGCCTAGGGGCATATGCAACACCAGCGGCGTCATACTCATGTTGCCGACCGTGTAAGAATCTTCTGATGCCCTTCTGAACAGCTACTTGAAAAAAAAATGAAGCTGCTTGAATAATTGCTTGAAAAAAAAACACATAAATTCATTTTTAACAAAAATGTTTAACCGACTTCAAGAAACGAAAAACAGGCACTGAAAAGCGAAAAATAACTTAATACAGACTTACTGATTTATTAGAAGTCGGTACCTAGCCCAAGAGAGGCCATATTTCAATTGATTGCATCATAGTAGTTCAGACACAACAAACAAAGTTGGCTGGCACCGACTTCTAATAACTCAGTAAGTCTGTATTAAGTTATTTTTCGCTTTTCAGTGCCTGTTTTTCGTTTCTTGAAGTCGGTTAAACATTTTTGTTAAAAATGAATTTATTTTTCTCTTTTTAGTGAGTTTGTACAGTCTCACGACTGTACATCGCATGTATAGTGACCTGACTGTACATGCGCTGCTGACGCTGCAATACAGATCGAACCGGCCACAGTACAAAAAAAAAATATTAAATCATTATTCAAAAAGAATTTTTAAAATCAATGCATATACACCGGAAATATAGCTGAATATTCTGAACACTTCTGCGTACCCCTTCAAAGGACTCAGGCGTGATGTTATGATGTGTAATGGCAGAAACATTGCAATAATATGCCATTGCAGCAATCGCGGCTGATTTCCTGGTACTTTTTGAAGAGTTCCTTGGTCTAATCTCGGAAACCCATCATCAGATCTTTACGAAATTTAAATGGGACCACTTCGGAATAATCTACTTACGAATACAAGAAGAATTTTCAAAATCCGTCTAGAATTGGCTTCACAATCGCGTAACAAACATACAAAAAAATAAAAAAAAAAATAAAAAAAAATATTGGGTACGAATTGAGAACCTCCTTTTTTGAAGTCGGTTAAAAATGGAGATCATTCCAGCACCTAAGCGTCGTGGAATGAAGCCCCTATTATACTTCTCCGTTTTCCGTAGCATCGTGTGAGGATGAATTCTCCATCTGTGGCAAGCTGCAATATACTGATTTAAGACGTAGAAAAGTCTTGTACTTATACACATGTATATTCAGATTTATATATATAACCAGCCACGATGCAGACTAAAACTTTACTTCCACAAAAAGCGATAGATCACGTACAGACGCTTGAAGATAGTTGAACATAGTTCTCAACAACTTAAAGAGACCTTTGTAAACATATGAAGAGTTTGTACAAGGAAAAGGCTTCCATCTAGACCAACTGTGAGGGATTGCATAGCTGAGTAAACTGTGAGCATATTTGCTTAGGATCCCTAACTTACTTAGTAAATATCGACAGCCTAATTAACTGGCCTGTAAGAAATATATTACAGCTCGTATATAAATAGGTATTTAATAATATTAGCGGTCCTTATCCTGGTTTCATCTGGGAATGAATTCGAGGAATCCTTACCACACAAGCAATTGCCCGGATTCGAATTTCTGATAATTGTGTGCTATTTCAGACTATTACATATATAGACATTATATAGATATTAAATAGACAATTAACCGCGGTAGCCTAGTGGTATGGGTAATGGACTGCTGAGACGAGGTCTTGGGTTCGATCCCAGTCCCAGGTAATACCATGGCACACACCAATGACTTTTCGATGCTTTTCGAAGTTATGTGTGTATTTATCGCAGGTTTAAAAGTGCCCGGTTAATGGCAATAGGCTCGCCATCTATTAAATTGGGACCTAAACATAAACGGTGAAATGTGGGTGCTAGCACCTCTGCCTACCCCTTCGGGATGTAGGCGTGAGTTTATGTTATGTTCAGACTATAGTCTAATAATATCTGCTTTTTCCAAATTTCATTTATACGCCATTCGGTTACTGGCGGACGGAAATGACTTGACAACAATGGCTTGTCCCCTATTCCGTGAGACTAAAATTATAGGTAGTTAGTAAAATGTGGGTGTTACATCTCTGCCGGACGGACGCCTTCAGGAATTTACAGGCGTGAATATATGTATCTATCTATATGTAGCTATCAGGATATTTACCACTAGCTTTTGCCCGCGGTTCCGCCCGCGTGGATGTCGGTTATCGCGACCAAACATAGCCTATGTCCTTTCTCAAGGTCTAATCTACCCCTATACCAAATTTCATCAAAATCGGTTCAGTGGTTTAGGCGTGAAAGCGTAACAGACAGACAGACAGAGTTACTTTCGCATTTATAATATTAGTATAATGGAGTATGGATGTACCTATTGTTTGGAGTTTCCGATATTTCTGAGCAGGCAGCTGTTGCATGCAAGCACCAGGATAACGGAGGAAATACCTACATACGTATGTATAGTAAGGAGGTCATTTAATATAGAACTCCCAAGGACTATCCGAAACTAACATTGAGCAATAAATTAAGCTCTGCGAGTTAATCTACTAATGACCTGATCCATTTTAGACTTTGAATGTTACTGATAGACGAGGGTAAGCGAGTTGGTTCTATACGGAAATATCTAAGTTTAGGAATCTAGGATTAGGAAACGTTTTGATGTAATCCTGATCTGGAGATATCTGTAGATTCAATTCTTCTTTAAGATCGGAGTCTGGGGTCCGCTTTACCAGTCTTAACTACGGATTTGGCTAGACCTCGATATTTTCCGTGAAGCGATTGCCATCTGACCTCCACAATCCCAATGTTAACATTAGGCGATATCGAAGCTTTGCAGCTAGACCGTTGTTTTTGGACTTATTAGGGCTTCAACTACCCGTAACGACTGCCATAGATGTTTTTATGGCAACCGGGACCGACGGCTTAACGTGCTCTCCGAGGCACTACCAGACCAATATAGATACCCATATTTCATGAACACAAATATTTGCACTGAGCGGGGATCGAACCCGCGCCTCCTGCGTAGCGGCCGCGTTCACTACCGCTACGCCACGGAGGCTGTCTGTCTGTAGATTCAATATTCGAGATTAAAGATGGGTGTCTTTAATAAGAGTGAATAGGTTCTGTACTCTAGGCAAGCATGCTCCACCGTCGACCACATCATCACTTACCGACAGCCCAATCAGACAAGTAGCAATTCGTTGGCCGGTGAGAGATCCGATTCTCAGCACTCCATGGGGAGAATGAGACCCGCGACCTCAGCACCCGGCGACCGCACGGTGAATCCATATTCACAGTGCGGTCGCCGGGTCCATAGCGTGATACAGAGAGGAACACCGTGACGGCGACTGGGACTTGGGACCTAGATGTAGGTTTAGGGTGGCCACCTTGTGATGCATCAGCGCTCACCTCCACCGTCAGTAGTGTTCCCCCCCCCCCTACCTATCCAAATTTGGTAAGATCCTATCAATCCCGCTTTTGATATTCGATTTAGTAAAGAGCTTACTGAAGCTCTTGGCAATTCGAGGTTTTTAAGTAAGTTGTACAGTAAGCTTCAGAGAAAAGGGACCCCCCTTGATAATGACATGAAAGCATTGAAGTTTTTTGAAACTTTGTGTAAATGTCATGTTGGTCTAGTGGTTATGACCTATGCTTTGTGAATACGTAACCGGGGGTTCAAATCCTCGGACACGAAGTTCTTTTTTTATTTCGTATAATTATTTTTTTATTCTCATAAGCACTTTTGTTAATTATTATTTAAGGAATCAAATTTTATAGTAGGTATGAGGTTTGTAAGAAAAGATAGGCTTGTTGTATAAACAATATTAATTTATTTCTCGAATTACATTTCTAGGACTACATGGAGTCCATTTCCTGGTTGAGTATACAGTTTTTCTATCTGAGTTAAATTGGGGTTACTTATTTTTAGATTTACTTATTTTTAGAACGTAAATTTATTGACAAAACACAATACCCTAAGTATAAAATGTTTACTTCACTTAGGGTCTAAGTGAAGTATAAAATGTTTAATATTACACATAGTTCTAGAAACATAACTACAATATTTATTTACTTATTTATTTAAAGTTGCAAACATTAATTTTTTACACTCTGTATAATCTTTGAATATAAAAGAATGGTTGAAAAATGAAATGTTATTTATGCCTGTGAATCACAAAGAAAGAACCAACATGCTAAACTATAACAGTATAGCAATATACATCTTCCTCTTTGATCACATTTTCTGATAAGTAACCCTTTTAACACAACATTAGAAAAATATGTGAGGTCAGATGGTGCATCGTTAACACATTAGAAGATTACTAAACTTGTAAACAAGAGTAATAGGATTAGGTATTAATAATAATATAATATTATCTGACCCCACAAGTTTTTTATAGGATTAAGATCCGGGCTTTTAGGCGGCCACTCAAACACCGTTATATCTTCTTGTGCATTTAGCCAGTCTTGCACAATTCGGGATGCACTAAAAGGTTATCCTGAACCAGGTAAATTTGTCCTTCTGGATATGCGACCCGCACTGATTATGCGCAGCATTACGTCTTTCAACACTTCAAGGTATCGCTCACTGTTCATTTCCACTAGCTCGCCTGGGCCCATTTATGACATCCATCTCCTTCCAGTAACCTAAAATAATAAACCTTTTCAAATCTGTTTTTTTTTTGTGATTTTATTTTAAAGAATATTATTATAATCATTTACTTACCTACCTTATGTTAACCGCCCGCTTGTTCTTAAGTCTTATACGTTTTTAGGGTTGAAGGGTGCCACTGAATGAACTTCCACAATATCATGGTGCCGTTCTGATTCATGAGTGTAAGCAACTGGGCGAGGTCCTTGGCGTTCACATTTTATATCAGCCGTCGCTTGATACCTTCGAATCCATCTACGCACTGTATTTCTCTGTAATGAAAATGATAATAAATAAAAGAAACTCCAAAAATCTAACTTGTAAATGAAAATGTAACATGATTAAGCATTAAATAGGTATATAATATCTATATGTTTATCGTAACTCTTACCGTTATGCCTCTATTCTTGCTTCCAGAGAATAACAATTTTAGCTTTCAAAAATGTTGTTATTCGAACCATACTTTCAATTTACTCAAAAAACTGATCAACAACTTAATAAATTGAATAATATTACGAGGAGGATTAACACCAATGCAAATTACCACGAATTATAAAGTTACCTTCAATCACAGTTTAGTAAATAAGACAAAGAAGTATTCTAATTGCAACCTTAGCGCGCTGTCACAGATATTAAAATACTATAGCCGCAGCTCATACAGCAGATAAGTTTTTGAAGTAAAAAAACAAAATGACGGTAGTGCAACAAGCTGTATCAAGCGTAATCTATTGAACTAAACGAGAAATCTATACTAATTTCAACCTTATCTTTTAGTCAATTGAGCAGTTATTATTATCACATATGGTGTAGTTGAAATTTGAACCTTAAAGTCTACAAAATAACACCGTAATCAACTTTGTTCGATAATAGGAATAGGTAATGTAATTCATATTTTCGCCATTATTATCAAGTGAACCGTAGCCTAGTGGAGTAAGGCGCGGTCTAAGTAATCGGCTGGCGCTGGAGATGCGGGTTCGTATCCTCAAACGGCACATAAATTAATGTGGCATCTTTTTGTGAGTATGTTGTATCTTGGTATACAATTGAGCCGAAAGACGAAAAATATCAGAAAATTACAAATATGAACATGCAAATAAAAGGCAAATGAAGCTGTTTGCAGCTCAGCGACGATCGCATCGCGTGACGTCATTCGTGAGTCATGTGACGCGGCCGGCGCGCGGCGCAGGCGGCCATATTCTTTAAGTATTGAGGGGGTCTGTTTTCTCTGACGCTGACTGTACAGGGATTTAGAGGTATGGGATTTGACGTATATGACAGTCGTCAATGCATGTTATAGACATCAAATGCTATACATTCGCCGGCCAGCGGATCGAGGCTGGTGAAATAGTACTCAAATGTAGCGTATCAACCATAAAAAAAGATTCTCTTGCTGTAATAATAAATTTTAAATTATCGCATTCCATGATACACAATAAAACGGGAATAAATGCGATTATGCTATACACACCTTTGATTTGGCTGACGTTTCGACCATGTCAGTTTTCAGTAGCTGCTGACTTTAATATGCTTTAGAGCCATTATGCATTGACGACTAGTCGCCGGTGACTAACACCCGTATTCACAAAAAAAAACTGTGAGGTCTCATAGTGTGCTCGAGCGCATAGGGCTGGTAAAATTAATTCACAAACATCACGGAGCAGTATCTAACGCAGTGCGTTCCCTCAACGAAGTATTACATACTTAAGTGTTATCAATGAATAAAAAGGCTTGCCAAAACGAACGCACTGAAAATTTGTCGTTCTTTGCACAGTTTTGGTAGTACGCATAGCGAAGTATTGTTTGTGAATACGGGTGTCAATCTCTCGCCCATAAAATCGCTGGAGCGACCATCGTCTAACCCCGCGTTTACATACTGCCGCTCGCATTGCTCATCGCCTTGCCGGCAATATTCACGCGAATAATGCCCTAGCATTCAAACACTCGCATCATCGCGATGTTCATCGCGTTGCCCAACACTCGCATCATCGCGATGTTCATCGCGTTGCCCCGCATACAGTATTCGCCTTGCGATGGAGATGGACGACTTTAGTTAAGTGGACACCTAACCGAATGCAGTATAGGCATTTTATTAGGCTAGGCTATCTACTTAGATATTTAGCTAGTAGGTAATCAGGCTAATTTGGTAGGTAGGTAGGTACCTACCTACCTACCTATTTTAATTTGGTCGGTAATTAGGCTAATTTGGTAGGTAGGTACCTACCTACCTACCTATTCTAGTTTGGTAGGTAGGTACCTACCTACCTACCTATTCTAATTTGGTAGGTAGGTATCTACCTACCTACCTATTCTAATTTGGTAGGTACCCTAGCTACCTGTTTGGTAGGTATACTTAGGCTAATTTGGTAGGTAGGTACCTACCTACCTACCAAATTAAAATAGGTAGGTAGGTAAATTAGGCTAATTGGGAAAGTAGGTTACCTACCAAATTAGAATAGGTAGGTAGGTAGGTACCTACCTACCAAATTAGCCTAATTACCTACCAAATTGAAAAAGGTAGGTAGGTAGGTAGTACCTACCAAATTAGCCTGATTACCTACCAAATAGGTAGGTACCTACCTACCTATTCTAGTTTGGTAGGTAGGTACCTACCTACCTATTCTAGTTTGGTAGGTAGGTACCTACCTACCTACCTATTCTAATTTGGTAGGTACCCTAGCTACCTGTTTGGTCGGTATACTTAGGCTAATTTGGTAGGTAGGTACCTACCTACCTACCTATTCTAATTTAGTAGGTAGAGGTACCTACCTACCTACCAAATTAAAATAGGTAGGTAGGTAATTAGGCTAATTTAGTAAGTAGGTTACCTACCATATTAGAATAGGTAGGTAGGTAGGTACCTACCTACCAAATTAGCCTAATTACCTACCAAATTAAAAAAGGTAGGTAGGTAGGTAGTACCTACCAAATTAGCCTGATTACCTACCAAATAGGTTGGTAGGTAGGTACCTACCTATTCTAGTTTGGTAGGTAGGTACCTACCTACCTACCTACCTATTCTAATTTGGTAGGTACCCTACCTACCTATTTGGTAGGTATAATTAGGCTAATTTGGTAGGTAGGTAGGTACCTACCTACCTACCTATTTGGTAGGTAATCAGGCTAATTTGGTAGGTACTACCTACCTACCTACCTCTTTTAATTTGGTAGGTAGGTAGGTACCTACCTACCTACCAATTCTAGTTTGGTAGGTAGGTACCTACCTACCTACCTTTTATATACATATATGTATTACCTATATTATTTAATTAGATCCGTAGCAAGCATTTCAATAAATTCTATTGATTTTTCGTTGGACCATTCGATTGGTTGCGTCATTGTCATGATAATAAATTCGAAGTAATCCTGTGACTGTGACACGCGCGTACACAACGAGCGCTCGATGCGAAGTGTGCGCGACGCGAGTATGTGAATGCTTCATCGCGCTAGTATTGCCGCTCCTTCTCGCGCCGCCAAGCCGACACTCGCAGCAACATACGCGGCAGTACTCGCGGCATGACGAATATACCATTCACACCACGTCCCTGCCCACTTCTCTCGCCACTTCCCTCGCTCTGCCGCGAGTATGTAAACGAAGCATAAGTGCATAGACACCTATTTGACCTAATGAAGGTAACAGTCGCTGTCGATCAATTCGACGGCTGCTAGTCGATAGTGCTTAATGAGCCTTAAGGATAGGTAGTATCAATAGATGCTCAGTGAAATATACTAATTAAATTCAACCATTTAGATGTCCTGATATCTAGATCTTTAAATTGGATTCAATTTATATAAATATAAAAATAGGTACAAATACCATCCAAATGACCTTATTGGTTATTCATGGGATAATAAAAAGTACCAAGAACACTCTAGACTAGACATCTTTTATACTATGCAATGAATCTCTGGATATATAAAATTTTGGGGACATAAATTACACCAACGTATAATTTTGTCTGTACCTACATTACGAGCATTTGTTAAACTTTCCAATGTTGTTCACATGATGTATATGTTTTTTCTAATTTATTAGATATGTATAGAGAGTGTTATAAAGGACATGTTTTGAAATATACAGGCCATAAAGATAAGACTAGTTCTGCCGCCTGTGTTCCTGTAACATTTATGAAAATGATTAAAGGCAGCGAAATACCATAGAACAGATTAAGTTTCTAATGGGTAGTAGGTATTTTTTCATGATGAAACTATAAGTTTAGTATTTTAGACATTTCTCTACACTTGTGCTTGTAAGACATTGCTTCTTTCCCTTTTTGATACATTTGCGCGTGGCTATATCTTTTTGATTGCGTGGACCTACAAGTTATATTTCTTCATAGCTTTGACGTGTTGCAGACCTGACTATTCGATATTAATTTCAACGAGATTAGGGATTGCTGACTAAAAGATGATAGACAGACTGACAACGAAGTAAAAGTTTTCTTTCATAAACAGTACTCTTGGTTAGAATATTGGATGAGCTCATACTTTATCGGCGGCAGGCGGGCTCGTTGAAGTGAAGTCTACAATACGCTGCAATATAGACTAGACGATATAAGCCTGTAGGTCAAGGGCACAATAGAAGCGGCATATTTAATAAACTCATTTCAATACGTGGTTAGATACGAGCTGTTTTCATTATACGAATGTTTTATACGCGTTTAATAATATCTTCTTTTTTAAAAGAATAAGTACAAGAAAGTCGTTCATATTACTATTTAGAGTTATCGGGATATTTAAAAATATCGGACACTCAATACAATACATGGTAAATATCCCGATAACTCTAATACTAAAATTATTATAATTTATTGATTCATAACTGTAGCCGTAAACCTCTCATAAAATATTAAACAAAATATTAAAATATATTCAATTTGTCATCTGAAAATCTTATTGAATGATTGATACATGTACCATTATAACTAGCAAATATTGCTGCTGATTAAGGAACCAGGCTCTGGAGGAGGCTTTCACCTCGGGGTCGGCAAATCAGACGGCAGTCTCTCCAGCAAACGTTTTACCTCCAAAATACCAGCTTTACATGCAAACCACACAAAACAAACCATGGAAGTTACACTGAAACCAGTTTAATTTCTGTTACTCGTTGTTTAGGAAGAGCAAGAGTGCCTGCATTGTACTAACTTTACTACACACAGTTGATGCATAATTCAACGAGAACTGTACACGTGATTATGTATGGCACTGTCCACGTCCCCCTAACCAAATATATGACAGGAAACTAAGCGAATCACGCTCCATTATTGGCATATTTATTTAGTTTCGTTTGTCGATATAAAACTACTTTTTAACGGATTCTATCGCGACATATTTGTTATTATTTACGTTTAGCCCGACGTTAGGACTGCTTTGATCAGTTCTTTCAACAGCTATGGTGGCCATGGCTGTCGAAAAGTAAAAAATAGTTTTGTTTCAATAAGTGAGGCTCACGTACACTTCAGACAGTATCATGTAGTTTCGTTTATGTGAAGCTCGTATAGATTACGTTAATCCCGAGAATAGGTTTCAGAGGACCGCAAGCATGGAACCTGCATGCGGACAGAACCGCGGGTAACAGTTAGTGTAAAATACCGTTTTTATTGAAATGTAGATAGGAAACATGAAAAGCATTTTAATGGCGACAGAAAATAAAGTACTAATTCATAACTTCAATTAGTCGCAGTATGAAATAGGTAATTAAAAATACCTGGTTATGCGTTAACTGCAATTATTCAACGGATACAGTCGACGAGAATCTTGTTAGGATTCATTCTACGACATCGTGTAATGAGATAATACATCGTGGTGTTTTATTCGATTAGGAAAAATGTTAAAACAGCCTTTTTATACCCTGATATGATTTTACACTGATTTTTGTTAATGTTGCCATATAAACAGTCCCATTATTGCCAACCGAGCCGATCCCTAAATGATTGGAAGAGGGAAAGGAAAATAAAAAGATAAACAATTACATTGTTATATAAAAAGTCGATGGTTGACACTGAAAAAAACCTATATAGGTAAGTACAAACCAATGTTTTATTTGAGTTAAAGAGATTTTTAGACAGAGACACATAAATGCTGTAATGTTATGAAACATGACATAACATGCGAAGGCCATGAATTTGAATTGACTATGACTCTATGACTGTCTTTTTGACTATCATCACAGGCACTGCTTTGTTGCCCGATTTCATGTCCATAGGTCAATTTTTTTTATTTACTTTTTGACTTTGTAAAAGGGGCATGCATAGTGGCAGTGAAAGACTGCATTTGATATTTATGTCACTCGTAAATTTTTAACGTAAATAAATTATTATGATATTTTTTCTCTTCGCAGTTTATTTTCATAACTTCATCTTAAAGTTCATTCAACTTTCGGGTCACTTGAAGCAATTTGGTCGAACAAAGCGTTTCTAAATCACAAGTACTTTTTTTATTTTTCATCACAACCGCTGTACAGAATAAATTGTGGGAGCTATTATATTCGCTGTCTGCTTCAGATAATCAAATAAATTATTTAGCAAATCGTATTTTCCTTTGTGATGTAAAAGTCGTAAACAAAAATCATTTCAATTCTTTTTCAATTCACACGTCCATGCTGATGTCATAAAAAGGTCAAATAAAAATTATAATTCATTTTTCATTCATAAAAATCTTCTTGAAAATATCGTAACGGACAGATTTAGTTGGATAATTTTGTGAAACATCGAAATTTGAAGTTACCAATAGATATGAAGCAATTTTATCGTAATTTCCTTTGTAGGTTTTTATATAGGACATGTCAATTTGCCTTCACCTCGCCTGAAGGTAAGGGGAAAGCAAATTCTTGAAAAAGAGGGTCACTATTTAAGACACGTATCATGTTACAATGGTGGCACTCAGCTTTACGGCCTCTTCAGATGCTTTTTCACGCCCCGCTTAAAGGACCCGGGACTGTAGGAAGAGGGAATCACTTGTACTAGTAAGGAATACCAGGTCTTAATGGTGTGGTAAAGGTTCTTGATGGAATATTCTGAACAGTATGCAGGTGATATCTAAGTCCTGCATAGTCCTGTGTTGTCCTGTGTAGGTAGGGGGTTCGACTAATTAGAAAAGCTCATCAGTACATTTACCATGGTAGAGACGGTAAAATACTGCCAAGACGCCTTCGCATTTGCTAAGCAGGCTTGAGGGCAAAATGGATTCCCAATAATGAGGACCGCACGTCTCTGCAACTTGTCGAAAGCATCTAGTAAGTGCCTTGCGAAACTATTCCAGAGATGTGAGCAGTATTCCACACAGGAGCGAATTTGTGTCTTGTACAGAAGTCACCGTTACTCCGGCGTGAAAAATCGTCTCACTTTGTTTAGAACTCCGAGTTTATGCGAAGCTGCTTTATTGATACTCTCAATATAGTTTTTGTTATTCAGTTTGCAGCGAACATCCATACCGAGAATATGTCGAGTTAGTGTTGAACACCGTAGTTGATGACTGTACTTTTTACTTTTTTAAGTGTATATTTATTTTGTGGTTAAAATTACACAGAGTATATAAAATTTTTGTAAGAAAATTTCGACATAATAGCTGTATATATACACTGTGTTTTTTTTTATTAGTAAGGGCCAAGCCAAGTTTACCATCAGACGGTTAACTTAGATGGTCGTTAATCTCACACGCACTTGCCCCGGTAATGGAGTACCCCCGAGGGAAGGTGCGGGCGCGTTACTGAGGTGTTTACGTGTTTGTTCAGTAAACACGTTTGTTTATTTATCATGGAGGTAATTAAGTACGTTCTATATAAAAGTTCAACTCACTCGCATTGTCGAGGAACGGAGCAAAAATTAGGAATGTACGATCCATCAGTATTAATCATCGGTAAATTCAAAAGTCAGGTTTTTTTAAGCGGGATATGTTAATTTGACTTCACCTCGCCTGATGGTAAGCTGGCAAAGTCTAGGGAAAGAGGGTCACCATTACAGAAACGTGCTATGTTACAATGGTGACACTCAGCTTGATGGCCTCATCAGATGCTCTTTCACGCCAGTAATGTGCCAAAAACAAAACATATGGTGTATTTATCCTATAAAGTAATACTAACCCTTTTTGGCAGTCGGGTAAAAAAGGTAATAATTTTCAGAACTTATTAAAGATATTAGGATATTTGTTACTCAATCACGTTTGAACGGCTGAAATGGATCTGATTGAAATTCGGCACAGGGATATATACTTTTTTTTGCTTAAGTAGGTCCCCATGCATTGCGTCAACGGGATCAGAATTCCACGCAGGCGGAGCTGTGGGCAACAGCTAGTACAGAATACTAATACCTACAGCGTGTAAAAAGGCAAACCTGCATGCCCAGCAAAATCAATTATCAATAAGAATTACATTTTAATTGAACTGATGGACACAGAAAGCCCGGCGCGAGGCCTCGGGCGATAATTGATTCGAAGAAATAATGGACCGCCCTCTGTAATGGGCAAAAAGCTTGCGCAAACACTAATCTTATATAATTCAATTACATTCTCGATTCCCTTTGTTGTAACATTATTACAACTGATATTTTCTGTATGGACAAGTTTTATTTAAAGCTGTCTTTCAAATACTGATAACTAGACAGATGCCAAACTATGGTATGTCTACGGTTAATGACATCTGTTTATAATCACAAAAATCTGCTGTTTATACTGTTGATTGAAGGCACTTGGTGGTACTTACAACATTATATTGAATAAACACTTGTAAGGTACAAGAAATGTGGAGATCCGTAGAAGAACCAAGGTTACCGACATAGCCCAGTGGATTAGCAAGTTGAAATGGCAGTGGGCAGGGCACATAGCACGGAGGACTGATGACCGATGGGGTTGAAAAGTTCTCGAGTGGAGGCCACGTATCGGCAAGCGCAGCGTAGGACATCCACCCACAAGGTGGACAGACGACCTCATTAAGGCCGCGGGAACGCGCTGGATGCGAGTCGCTCCCAACCGGTCTTATTGGAGATCTATAGGGGAGGCTTATGTCCAGCAGTGGACTTCCTATGGCTGAAATGATGATGATGAAAGTACATGACACTTTCTGAAATTTACCCGCATATTACTCATTGAAATAAAACAACTTTTTTAACGGATTCTATAGCGATTTATTTGTTCTTATTTACTTTTAGCCTTACGTTTCGGCTACTTCTCAGCAGCTATGGACGCAGGGTGACTAGAGATGGTAGTTGTCTCATAGTTTGAAGTATAATTTTTCTCAAAGTCCCCAATCTTCTACAAGTTTTACAAGACGTGTCCATTCAATATGTGTAGTAAGTCCACAAGTTCATAGTATTTTTATAATACACACAGGTTAACAGAAAAAAATACTGTGGAAAAGTAAAGTGTCTAAAAATCCTTTATCTTTTCATTACCAACAAAAGTATTTATGATTGTTCGCACAGAAAATACAAACTTATGGAACGTTTCTTGAATAAAATCGTCAATGTGTAATTAAGTATTTTACATTACTCTTGCATTTCCTCTTCTCTATACGGTAGTATAACGTCAGCAAAGACATCAGATCTGTTATCACTGTTGTAGAATATCTTGGGAAGTGTAGTAGAACGGAAACCTCCAATACGATACCCCATGAGAGTTGACAGTAAGATGGTACCCATCTCTCATGGGTAGTAGGCAACCGTAGTGGAACAGCAAATGCAGTGCAATAGTATCCCCTAAGTGATTGATTTCGACTTTACAAGATATACAACAACAGATCTTCTTAAAAGGAAGGAACGCGAAACTTCAAAAGTTAGGAAATTCAGGTTGTACAAACAGCATTTTCAAATAGACAGACTTTGAGCACGGAAGCAAATACGAAATAGGATTTTGAGCAAACCTGCTACTAAAGTTGTGGAGATATGACCAGATTACAAGTTGAAAATATGGTGGAGATTATACCATATCCGCTATAGTTTTTTTTTATACCACTTAGTGAAAGTGGTTACAGTGGCCTATGGACGTATGCAACACCAGGTGCGTCACATTCGTGCTGCGGACCCTGAAGAAACCTTCTAATGCCCTTAGGATACATCAATATGATTTCACATCACCTGATGGTAAGTTGATCGCAAAGTCTCAGGAAAAAAGGTCACTATTACAGACACCAGCAATGTTACAATGGTGGCAATTCAGCTTGATGGCCCAATCAGATACTTTTTCACGCCCCGCTAGAAACTGGGTTTGTAGGAAAAAGGAAAATGGTTATAGGTAATTGAAATACCTAACTACAAATAAGAATAATTAGGTTTTATGAAATAATTACAGAAAAAGAAATATACCAAATCAATTTCGATTTTATCCTCGTGGAAGGAAGCTAGTCAGCGCAGCCATGATAAAGTGATAATGTCAGAACCAAATCGCCTAGGGGTTTTTTTCTCGCTGTCCGAATAGCCGTATTTCCTGTCCATTACCGGTCAGCAGCGTTCCGTGTTGCCTGCGTAGATTCCTTGTCAGGTTATGTATCCTAATAATATTTTATATGTGAATGTTTGTGTAGATGTTTGGATGTTTAATAATGTAATGCTCTAATGGCTGAACGGATCTGGTTGAAATTTGGTACAGAGATAGATTTATAATTCTGAATACATATAGGTTACTTTTAACCCTGGAATAGGTTCTCATGTATTGTGGGACCTGAATTCCACGCAGGCGTAGCTAGTATTTCATTGAATAAAAAAAGTTGTGCAACCTGCTACTCTGTGTTTTACACACGTTTAATTGACAAAATTATTTTCACAGAATGTATAATTTTGTCGTTTTTATACGTATAAATAAGAGGAAAATAAATAATGTCAACAATCACCTCTCTATATTCTATTTTCAACTGTATCCCTAGCACGAAAAATATTCCACTTTGTAACGTAAATGTATCGAAAGAACGGAACATTGTGATTGGCCGCCTGCCTACTGTGTACATAATATGTGTATGTGATGCCTGCCAATCGCAATGCTTCGTTCTCTCGAAACGTCTACGTTAGGTACGAATTCGAATACTTTTCGTACTCCGGGCACTGAAGTTCGATCTTCATATTGACCTCTTTGAATAGCCTATTAACAGAACCTTACTAGGTAGTAATTTCCCAAAATAATTCTTATTATTAATACCAAATAAATAGATAGACAATTTCCTTAAAACTTGACGTACACTCATTTAGAGTGGGTACCTAATAAATGGGGTTATTAGGAAAAGAAATGGTCTAAGAATGACTATGATTTATCTTCATCAAAGCTAGGGCTTATCACAAGATACGCACATTTTTCTTCATCCGGTGAACGTTGTAAGACCCTAATATAAAAAAGAAAAAGGATAAGTAGATTCTGGAATATTTATTATTTAACCGCTTTTTACCTATGTTACTTTCATTATATAATAGGTACTAACGTTTCAATCAAGAACTTAAAACTATAATAGACTTCCTTCCTATAAAATAATCTCAAAACAACACTTTAGCTCGTATATAGCTGTTTCTAGTAGAATTTCTTTTACTATACAACATTTTAAGTACACAAAATTACATCGTATAGTTACTTTAGGGAAGATAGATAATATTCTTTTAACATTTTCTTACAATATTCCAGAGATTGTGCTCGTTTATAAGTAGTGGCAGTGCATTCCACAGGCAAACTGCCTGTATAGTGACCTATTTATCGTAAAAACTTGTAGAGTGCAGTGGCGATATCGTAAAAACTTGTAGAGTGTAGAACCGATAGTTATCGTCGATAAACTACACAAGTTAGACAATTTGGTGTTCTTTGGGCCGCGACAAATGTTAGGAATATCGAAATCCGCCGCAGGTGCTCGAAAGTCTGTCTAAAATTGGTCTTTTAGATTACGTTTCATTCCAAATAGCCGGACTGCTCATGTGCCCGATATTAAAAAGGTATTTTCACACAAAAAATCTTTTCAATAACGCCGATAATAAAGTCAACCAAGTTGATTTGGAAATAAGTTAGGATATTTTTTTCGTCCATCCGTCCGCACAAAATTTAATTTTTATCGTTGTAGATTATCTGTGCGGAACTAAATAATATAGCTGCTCACTTAGCCGCGTGGTTCCTGGTATGAATTTGGGCCATCTCTTCCCAAGCGGTTAACAGCCCAGACTCAGCCTCAGATGCATAACTCGAGTCAATAATACTGCCCGGAAACGGCAATAGGCTCATCCCCTAATAGGTACGTGGTACCTAATATTGGTGAAATATGGGTGTTAATTCACCTCTGCCTAACCCTTCGGGGATAAAGGCCTGACTATATGTATGTATATCACTTAATTGCTGTTAAATTTTCAACTTTTTGTAGTTGTATACAGATTACAATAAAAATCGCGGGATGCCTCTTGCTCCGTCACTCTCCCCATTTTTTCTCTTCTTCAATTTCAATTTTTGATTTAAATTGTTTACTTATAATTACGATATGGACATGATGACACAACATATAAATAAACCTTTTTCTGTGGGTTTGGGCGCAAGTAAGCATAGCCAAAAAATAAATACGACGAAAGTTTTCAAGTCTCATAACTATCGATTTCACCATTGTAATTGGTAATATTTATTGCTAAATCAACCTGAAACTCTTCAGCAGAGAGATAAGTATAGGTATATATTTCAAGAAAAACATTGGTTATCTTCCATTTAATATTGTAGCTTCTTTGATGTACGGATGTACGCATATGCTCCCGAAGAAGCTTACGATAATTGGTTCCACTTGAACGCTACCGTGTATTTAGCTACTTGGGGAACCTCCTCATATGGTTGATACTAACGTATTTAATTTGCAATGCTCTGAATATTTAACTTTAATTAAATGTCTTACGGTATGACATGTATCAATTTACACAAATGTATCAATTTACACAAGTGTATCAAATTACTTTACTTAAAAGAAAATACGATCAGAGTAATGTTCGAAAAACATGTTTTCCCTTTTGTTATCGCAGTGTTAGTTTCATTTACGTTCAAAGATTTCACTTTGGAGCCCTAGTTTCGTTCTCTTACTCGTTCTTCTCCTTATTCATAATTTACTTAACTTTTCTTGACTTTTACAGAAGTGATTGCTATTTGATTTCTGAACATCGAGAGGAAAGCCTCCGCCAGTGCCTCGTCTGTTAATTAGCAAGTTAAGTTGTAATATTGTTGTTGTAATATTTGACATCTTTGACATCGGCAATTGGTTGTAGAGGTCAGATGGCAGTCGCTTCAGGGCACATATCTAAGTTCAGCGCATCATAATTAGGCTGGAAAGTCAACCAACTGTTGTTGGGCCTTTTTCCCAACTGAGTTGGGAAAAGGCCTAACAATGATAATATAATGTTTATGTATGTATGTATATGCTATATTCAACGATTTCACTTCATTTTATATCAATACTAGCTTTTGCCCGCGGCTCCGCCTGCGTGGATGTCGGTTATCGCGACCAAACATAGCCTATGTCCTTTCCCAAGGTCTAATCTACCTCTATACCAAATTTCATCAAAATCGGTCCAGCGGTTTAGTCGTAAAAGTGAGACAGACAGACAGACAGACAGACAGACAGACAGACAGAGTTACTTTCGCATTTATAATATTAGTAGGGACTAGCTGTCCTGGCGAACTTCGTACCGCCATATTTTTCCCGTTCCCGCTGCACCTATTTTCTCATCCTTTAAACCTTCCCTGGACACCCACGAATATTTCAAGACTAAAATTTGCCAAATCGGTTCAGCCGTTCTTGAGTTATAAAAATAACAACGAAATGTGGCATTGATTTTTATATATTAGAAGAGAGAAGAGAAGACGAAGAAGATAAATATCAGTCATAGCAGTGATGGTATTTAATTTGTACCAACTTGTACCATTCACGCTTAAGAGAATAATATTTCTGCTTAAGTACAAAACAAATAAGTTAGCTAACACAAGAAGTGGTTACAATGCCTTGTGTAAGCCTTCCTTCATATTTTATTGTAGGCAGTAATGCCCTTCCTATTATAAATCTGCCAAGTTTGTAAACTTTGTCCTTTGTGTCTGTCTCTTGCCATAGAACAAGTAATACTATCTACTGGTACAATAGGTTAGCTTAGACCTAGCATAAACAGGGCGGCTACCACAAAACATTTGAAATTTCGGACCCGCAAGAAACACGAATGGTACCCATATTGGTTCGTTTTTAAAGGACACGTCAATTTGAATTCACCAGCTGAAGGCAAAGTCTCAGAAAACAGGATCACCATTACAGGCACGTACCTTGTTACAATGCTGGTACTCAGCTTGACGCCTCATCAGATGCTTTTTGACGCCCCGCTTAAAGGACCCGGGATTGTAGGAAGAAGGAAACACGTGTACTGGTAAGGAATTCCAGGTCTTAATGCGGCAAAGGAAAGACTCATTGAATCGCTTGGTTCTTGATGGAATATTCTGCACGATATGCGGATGACATCTAAGTCCTGTGTAGGAAAGGAAAGAAGAGGGTGGGACTAATAGAACTTTGGATATCTTGCAGTAGGTTTTCGGATCCGATTTCGGGACGAACATTGTTTCATAGAACCGGTTGGCCGAAAATTCGGTCCGTAATTGCAAATGTTTCATGGCCTACAGATTATATATCATTTGTGTTGAGTTGTTTCATTCTACGTATTAAGACTGAAGAGAATAGGATTTATATCATATGAAGAAGCTGAAACTACACTTAATAATGTTGAAATGTAGTAGTTATGAGTGTTCAGCTGTGTATGAACAATTTTGTCTAATGCCTGTGACTCCTTCCACGTTGATTTTTTGATCACGTTCCCGCAACCTATGGGATTCTATTCCAGGGGTCTAAAGTAGCGTATGTATTACTCCTGATTCTAATGTATTCCTGTATCAAATTTCAACAAGATCCGTTCAGCTATTTAAGCGTGATTGGGTAACAAACATCCAAACATCACTCACGGTCAAGAAAAAGTGCCTGGCGAACTATAAAGACGCGCACCCTCGCGCACCCTATTACGTGGGGTGGAATACAAACGTTAGTGAAATGCGGGTGTTTATTCATCTCTGCTTAACAGGATCCTGCCTTTTCGCCGAAAATTGTTTGGCCGATTATCACTTGCCAACCAACGTTTCGCCTATTTTTCACTTTGACGACTAACGATTGTCAAATTTTTGTATGACAACGTTTCATTTGGTAGAATTATTGTTAAGCTGATTATTGTAATGACAAAAAACGTTTGGGGCATTTATCTTTTGTCAAATTATTTATTAGGCCAGACAACTTTTAGACGAATCGACTATAGTGCGCCCCGAGTTGGATAGGTTAGGTTAGAAGGCTAACGCGGGAGCGGAGCTCACGCTTTAGCCAGGCATTTATCTTTTGTCAAATTATTTATTAGGCCAGACAACTTTTAGACGAATCGACTATAGTGCGCCCCGAGTTGGATAGGTTAGGTTAGAAGGTTAGGTTAGAGGTCGTGGTTATTTTTTTATAACCATCCATAAATAGTGGCTTACTTAGTATTTTTGTACACCACATTCAGTGATTTTGCCAACAACTACATGAATATTACGCTAACTAAAACATTCGCTACTTGAAAGTTGGCATTTTGAAAAGTGTCATTCTGAAAGGAAGACCAAACGTGAAATTGGCAACTGTGAGGTTGGGTAATAAAAACAAAATTATATCACAAGTTGGCAAATGATTATTCTGCGAAATAAAATTCTGCGAAACGTTAGTTGGCAAGTGATAATCGGCCAAACAATTTTCGGCGAAAAGGCAGAGATCCCTGCTTAACCCTTCTGGGCTAACAAGTGCGGCTATATGTAAATATGTCATCATCATCCTTTCGTTAGTCCCAGTTACATCTGAGGCCTTAATTTCAGAGTTTAGGGCCCGCTTAAATATGATATGGCTTGGTTTTTTTGATTATATTGAAAGCGACTGCCGTCTGATCTTCCAGTCTGTGTTGTGGTTAGAGGGCCAACTGCTGACAGAGTTGTTCAGGGCGCTTCCGTTATGATCATCTTTAACGACTATTGACAGCTAGGACCAACTTTAACGTACCCTCTGAAGCACAGAAGCGCTTAGATGAAATACCATTAAGCGGTCCCCCATCCAAATGACAAACTTACTTTTGTAACTTAACTCACTGATCGTTTGTCGAGCCGTGACCGCACTTGGTTATAACGGTTTATGTGTATTATTTAGGGCTAAGGGGTGAAATGGCCCACGTGTAAGGGTAGACCTACAGACACTGCTGAGTAAATTACACAAGATTCATAAAAGTAAGCTACAAAACGACACTTAGATAGTGAAAACTTCATTTACCATAATATCGTTAAGAGATACAATTGTAATTTTTATTATTGACAATCAGACAAACCGCACAATAACAATTCGACCGTTTTGCTAAGATAACAATATCGAGATCGTATAAAATGATCATAAAATGAAACAGAAGCCATCTTTTTATTGTTAACAGCGTCAGAACACGATGTGCGCTCCCATTTGTGAAACTATATAGCGGAAATGACCTCTATAAAGCGTTAAATTGATATCATACAACACATTCAACGAAGAAGATTGGATGGCTACGATATAATATTTTATTTTGAAATTGTTACTTCAACATATTTGTAACTGTTCACTAGACAGAAAAATAATAGTGTCTTTTCGTACGAATAACTTTTATCAATCAAAAAATATATTCTGTCCGTGTACTCTGATACGAATTGATTTTTACTTGGGATAATCTACAAAGAAATCGGAGGTCGCTGAGCAGAGTTGCCTCCGCGCATTGCCGACTATGCGGGACGGGAGGGTCTCATGAGCGCGGGGTGACGGGTGGAGCCGCCTGTCATCCTAGCAGAAGCAGGCCGCGGCGGCGGCACGCATTCCGTGCCTCCCCATACCCGGGGGCGAGTTGGGGACTCTGTGGTCCACACACCGGAAGAGGGCCAAATCGAGAGATATGGTCCTGGGTCGGCCGGGGTGCGAGGGATATGGCTACGACAATCTCACCTCCGGCAACTGACGGCCCACAGACGGCGTGCGTTTTAGTCGGTTCGAGTCCGACATAACCTCCTCCTCCGGCTCAGGCGGGGCAGGTATACGTGGGGATTTTTCGCACGATAAAAAAAAACGGGACGGGAGGGTCTTCTCCAGACCCGTTCCCCTACCTCCTTGTGCGTGCTGAGCGAGAGAACTTCCGCCCCCAGGGCCGCTATTAAGACCCACCTCAGCGTCTCCCACTCGGGCAGTGTGTACAGCCCCGGGTCTTCGCTTGTGTCACAGTGATGAAAGCCCGGCTTGGCCTCTGCCGGATCCGATGCAGGTAACTCTCAAAATACACGTTTTCGGTGAAGAAATCGGTCTCCGTGGACATCGATCACTAATGTCCCTTTTTAAATGACACTATTTTTAATTGGGTACCTAAAAAAAACTATCGTACGAATAACTATTTTTTATTGATACGATTATTGTATGACTAGCAACAGCCAAAATAGTTCAAAATGTTTAAAGTAAGTTATAATAGATCGTACTACTTACTGGCTTCGGCCACGGAGGTGAGTCACGGACCCAATATTTAGATATGAAAGTTTGTGAAGATGAAGTTTGTGAGATTACTCTAACAGCTAAGTGGATCTGGTTATTGTAGTTTGGAATGACACGGAGGCTATCGTGGAATAAATTTCCAAGTGATGAGGTAACGGTATCAGGCGGAGCCACGGGCTACAGGTAGAACATTTTCCTTGGTAGGTATGTATGTACTTGGCGACAGAACTATATCTATACTAATATTATAAAACTGAAGAGTTTGTTTGTTTGATGCTAATCTAAGAAACTACAGGATCGAATTAAAAAAATATTTTTGTGTTGAATAGTCCATTTATCGAGGAAGGTTATAGGCTAAATTGCATGACGCCACTAGCCCTTTAGTGGCGTCATGCAATTTAGCCAATAACCTAACCGGTCTCTATCGGAGCAGTAATCATAAATGTTAACAAATCCGGCAGTTTTCCGCACTTTATTTGAAAATTAATAAATTGTGGGCTTATAGATGACTGAAAATGGGGATACGGCTTGGAAATGTGCCACGGGCGAAACCAAGGCGGGTCGGCTATCCCACTAATATTATAAACGCGAAAGTTTGTAAGTATGTGAGGATGTATGTAATTATGTATGTGAGGATGTTTGTTACTCTTTTACGTAAAAACTACTGAATGGATTTTTATGAAACTTTACAATAATATAGCTTATACATCGGAATAAAACATAGGCTACAATCAGCGATGAATGGGATCAAAATTCCACGTGGGCGGAACCACGGGCAAAACTAATACGTTATAAAACAACCAAAGTTAAATTTCACGATAAATTCAGAACACGCAAAATAAAGTTGTTGTTCCACACTGTTTGAGTTTTGTTCGTCGGTTTTGCACTTTTGGACGAATGAATATGGGTCAGAATATATTTACGGTGGATGAGAGCAGTCCAGGGTAGTGAAAGAATAGCAGAAAATAAATCAGAACACGTGGATACTAATTTTTAACCTCGAGCTGTGTCCGATTGGGTTTCTTTTGGGTTCTATTGTTTTGCACGGATCCCTAATACTTTACAAGAATAATAATTGCATTTACTCACGCCTGGAAATCCCCGTAGGTAGAGGTGTATTAACATCCACATTCCGCCAATTTTGATATTCGGTCCCACGTAATTGGTGGCCAGCCTATTGCCGTTAAAGTGATTACATACGCGAATGACTTTGACCATACAAATGCTCAAGGTCATTCGCTTATATTTGAACCGTAAAAATCAGTAAAACTAATTTTAATAGATAACTTTATAGGCGACGGTTACTAACTAAGAAGATCACGTCATGCTAATACACTTATTTAACATACATGTGAAATTTTAGATTATTTGGATACATATTGTAGAAAATATTTGGTTTCATAAGAAAGAGTAGAGTGATGTTCAGAGCCTCTTTTCAACTATTTCCTCCTTTTTTATTTAATTTATGAAAAGATGAAGTTACTCTGTATATCCTGTAGTATACAGGTATGTGAATTCCAGATCTGTAGGTTTTATAGTTGAAAAGAAAAACGGTTTCAAAAATACCGATTTTTCGATGCTGATCTGATTCGGGGCCTTAAGCGGGCACATTGTCATTGGGTGTATGTTAACTCTCGAATGGTGAACAGCCCTATCCCTTAGCCGTCTCCTACGACACGCTCAGGCAGAAACGGGGGATAATCTTTACTGAATACTATTTGCTACAAAATACGAAACTGTTACAGTTTATACTACCTTGTATTTTTTACAAATGGGCTCTACGTAGGCGTAGCAATCCCGTAGCACTTTGAGTCTACGCGATTAAATGGCGGCACGAGATCACTTTGTGGTTGTGATTCCGTTATAATGTAGAGAGAAACTCAATTATCTTGTCGCTCAGTGCTGATATTTGTATGTATGCATGTATATTTGCCTTGGTTTGAGAGATTATATATACGAGTATACATACATACATGCAATCACGCCTTTATGTCCGGAGAAGGGTCCTTCTAACCTAATCTATCCAAGTCGGAATCAGCGGCTTTCTCAATAAATCTATCACTGTCTGTTAAGAAATTATTATTTATTGGAATGATTATGAGTTTCGACCATTAGTATAAATAAATATATTAAAACAAATATTAGTAACAACAACTGTATAATAAGTGATATTATGAATTTCAACGATTATATATTTTTATTTGTTAAATTTTTATGAAGAATGATCATTATGACTTTAAATGGTATGAGAAATATTTTCGGACATCCGATGATAGGAGTTGAAAAGTTATGTAAGAAAATGTTCACCCTCCGGGGGATTAGACAGAGGTGATTGGTGTGACTACGGATCGGTCGTCGAATTAACACCCACATTTCACCAAATATCAGACAGATATAAACAGCCTAGACTCAGCCTTAGATGCATGGCTCGAATCAATCATAGTGCCCGGAATACGGCAAAAGGCTCACCCCCTGGTAAGTGGGACCGAAAACAATATATAGGTATGTATTCACAAAACATACTACTTACTACGCTCGTCATAGTTTCGGTTAAAGGGAAACTAGTAAAAAGTTCGGCCTCACTCTTAGCAAGGTGGATAGTCAACATACACATCTATAAATATACTAGCTGTCCCGGCGAACTTCGTACCGCCATATTTTTCCCGTTCCCGCTGCACCTATTTGCACATCCTTTAAACCTTCCCTGGACACCCACGAATATTTCAAGACTAAAATTAGCCAAATAGGTTCAGTCGTTCTTGAGTTATAAAATAACAACGAAAAGTAGCATTGATTTTTATATATTAGAAAATAATTATATAACTCAAAGGTGACTGACTGATATAGTGATCTATCAACGCACAGCCCAAACCACTGGACGGATCGGGCTGAAATTTGGCATGCAGGTAGATGTTATGACGTAGGCATCCGCTAAGAAAGGATTTTGATTAATTCTACCCCCAAAGGGATAAAATAGGGAATGAAAGTTTGTATGAAACTTTGTCAATTTTAAACCGATCGGGCTGAGACTTTGCATGCATAAAGCTACTATGACGTAGGCAACCCCTAAGAAAGGATTTATTTTTATGCTCAATAGCGTTGACTCAACACTAAGCGTTAACCGACATTCACGCGGGCGAAGCCGCGGGCAACAGCTAGTACAAATATAAAATCAATATTACGATAACTGCGTAACCAACAAAGGATTTGAGAAAACAATGCATTGAATTTGTAAATCGCAACGCAAAAGTTATTTTTGATTTTGCAGAACGTTTGATGTTTTTGTGTAATAAATGTTTTTGTTCCTTTTTCTGTTTGTGTTTTTGTGTGTGTGTTTTTTTTGTTCGGAGGAATTCTATGACGCATTTATGTATTTTTTTAAAATATAATAATATTGCCCCTGGTACGGTGACGGGCGGGTTAATTTATTAATTTTGACTTGATGTTCGAATTTAGTATTGGAGGTAGGTACTGTATTTCATTCATATCAATTAATAACATTGACATATATAAAAAAAAAATGTCACAAATATTAAATAGACAATATATTCGTATAAATTTTGTTTGAACTAATTAAAACGCCCGTCTTTGATCGTTCCCGTTACACTTGTAAAAATTGGCGATTTGTGGGTGTTGAAACATCTCTGCCTTCCCCCTCAGAGATTTACAGGCGTGAGTATATTATTATGTATTATTATTTTGTCAACATTAGTGTATTATAATTTATTTTCAAAACAACTCGGTGACTCCTTCTTCTGCCGCATCATTAAGACCTGGAATTCTTTATCAGTTCACGTGTTCCCCCCTTCCTACAGTCCCGGGTCCTTTGAGCGGCGTATAAAAAAGCATCTGATGACGCCTCATCTTGCTTTTTTACATTAACGACTGCCACCATTGTAACATAGTACGTGTCTATAATGTTGACCCTCTTTTCCGAGACTTTGCCTTTAGCTTACCATTAGGCGAGGTGAAGACGAATTGACGTGTCCTATATAAAAAAGCAAGTATTTTTTTACTATAATTAACTGTATTATTACTCTATTACTCGCTTAAAACAGATTTGAGTAAAGTTTTCTTCTTTATTCTTTGCCAAAGAGTTTTTTTAGTACCTACCCAGTATACTTTTTTAAAGAAAGTTTGAAACAACATTAATAATGGTAAACTATTTGAAAGAGTACTTAAAAGATAGTTATTCTGTTCATAAACTCCGACTGCATTTTATAGCACACCTACTTTTATTACATGAATATATTATCTGAATTGAGTGTAGCTGAAAGGAAAATATTTGCTTTAATTTTTTTTCCTATTATATTTTGACGTAGGTAGTAAAGTTATCAAAAAGGCATTGTTATTTTTACGTGAAAGAGTCTCACCCATACTTCACAAACTTTCATATTTATAAAACGGGAGCCCCTTGTTTCGCAGACAGAAATTTCATAGAATTTCGTTTCACAGAAAATGTTTCACATAATATTTGGTACTTATATTTTTACTTCGAATATTATTGTTTCAAAGACAATTTACCAGAATGAAACATATTTCACAGAAAAACAATTTAATGAATTTTTATTTACATTTTTTTGTTTAATAAACTTATCAAACAGTAGAATTATTTTTTAAGGAATATTAAACCACCACCATAATCGAAAATAATTTGGTCTAACGTTTAATAAATTAGAACACGTCATTATAGTTTACACGCCGACTCAGAGTACCCCGACTTGGATAGGTTAGGTTAGAAGGCTAAGGCGGGAGCGAAGCGGAGCGGAGCTCCCGCCTTAGGCCTTCGTGGTTATTTTTTTTAAAACCACCCAGAAATAGGAGCCCCGCGGAGCGGGGCTCCGTCGAATTATCTTAGTGCGAATAAGTTTTATATCTTCTGAGTGGTATGTCAAACGATTTTATATTTAATGTATGTTATGATAATAAAGAATGGGTACGTATTTGAATACCTAAAATTATAATACCTAAAGTTAAATAACCTAAGTTCAAAATACCTAAAATCTAAATACCTAATGGTGGGTTGACCTAAATTTAAAATACCGAAAGTTTAAAATGGCTAAATATTTGAATACCTAAAATTATAATACCTAAAGTTAAATAACCTAAGTTCAAAATACCTAAAATCTAAATACCTAATGGTTGTTTGACTTACTTTTAAAATACCCAAAGCTTTAAATGACAAATTGATATTATAGTGAGTACATATTACAATGCCTAATTTGAAATTATCGAACTTCATAAGCCCTACGAACGGAAGGCCGAATATTAAAATCCCGAATGTTTATATGATCGAAAGTTCTAAATACCGAAAATTAAAATACCGACAATTTAAGAAATACATAATATGTGGTACGGCTTAAAGAAAAAGGGACACTGCTCACCCCGACTCGGATAGGTTAGGTTAGAAGGCTAAGGCGGGAGCGGAGCGGAGCGGAGCTCCCGCCTTAGCCTTCGTGGTTATTTTTTTTTAATAACCACTCATACAAGGATTGTCTACTCCAATCCTGAAGTTCCAAATCCTTGTATGTGTGGTTATAAAAAAAAATAACCACGAAGGCTAATGCGGGAGCTCCGCTCCGCTCCGCTCCCGCCTTAGCCTTCTAACCTAACCTATCCGAGTCGGGGTGGGCAGTGTCTCTTTTTTTAAAGCGCTGGATGCGGGCTGCTTTAGATCGGTCATTCTGGAAGTCTATGGGAGAGGCCTATGTTCAGCAGTAGACTGTGTGTGGCTGATCTACCCACATATTGTTGTGTGTGGTGTGTGGTGCATTATTTTTAGGTATTTTGACCATTTGGTATATTAAATTTTGGTATATCAACCTTTGTTGTTTTAACTTTAGGCATTTTAAACATTAGGTAATTAGTCCAATAGGTATTTCAAATTTAGGTATTAAGTACTTAGGTATTAGTGGTTTAGGTATTTTAATCCATTTGGTATTTAGATTTTAGGTATTTTGAACTTAGGTTATTTAAGTTTAGGTATTATAATTTTAGGTATTCAAATACGTACCCTAAAGAATATTTGATTTGTTATTCTATGATATGATTATTCTAACATTAAACTTTATGTGAAACGAAAATCAATGATTTAAAAATCTTCAAAGTAAGTATTCTGTGTATTGATTATTCTATGAAACGAAAATATGAGAAAAATTTTATGTGAAACGAAATTCTATAAAACATTTAGCTATAAAACAACGCACACCCTTATAAAACCTATTCATCATCATCATCATCATTTCAGCCATAGGAAGTCCACTGCTGGACATAGGCCTCCCCTATAGATCTCCAATAAGACCGGTTGGAAGCGGCTCGCATCCAGCGCGTTCCCGCGGCCTATAGTAGTATAACCTATTAGTAGAGGTGAATAACCTGTTTATCGCGGAAGATCCCAGGCTTTATATCATTTCGCTGCTGCTCAAGAGAGCGTAGCAGTAATCATAAATGTCAACAAATCCGGCAGATTATTCATAGTATTTGAAAATAATAAATTACGATAGTAGTATAGAACAAAAAAAATATTAAAGAAACGGTAAAATTGTTTCAAAATGTACTAAAGATCGTTTATCTCAATCGGCACGTTAATACGGCTGCATTTCAACACTTTCAGTCCATTACTAACTGTTCATCGCATCCAAATATCTGTGTAAATGGAGTCTGTGGGTTTGGGAAATCACGTTATTATAAAAGCATTGTCATCATCCTGGTTGCATCCAAAACCCGGAGTCTGCTTCCTTCTCTTCCATTATGATGGGCTTTTGCGAGAGGGCCTGCTGAGTGACTAATTTTAACACAGTGAAACTTCTGCGTGCCTCGGAGAGCACGCTAAGCTATTAGTCCCGGTTGTCACACGAACATTTTACGGACACGGACTAAGTACAGAACTGCGTCGTGGAGGTCAGATGGCAGTCACTTCACAGACAATATCATAATTCAGCCATTTTGTAGACAGACTCAAATCCGACCCTTACTGAGTTGGGGAAAGAGTTGAAGGATGATAACATATGTCTACTAGAACTAAACTCTATTTGATTAGGTATTTAACTAATATTAAACAATCTTGTAGCTTTTAGCACAGTATAAGCTTTTAGTCTTTAAAATTAATTTCCAAACAGAAAAATATTATTCAATTCAATTCAATTTATTTCAGACTAGTTCATATTTATTGTTAGTAAATACATATACTTATTTTAAAGCTATGTTTGTTAAAATACAGCTCCGCTACAAAAATAAATATCACACAAAATACAAAATAATATGATCACACCAGTCCTGGGTTGATCAATATCTTCTCTCCGGCATTGGTACAGAAACGTGTCTTCCGCAGCAATGCCGGAGAAAAGAGCAATCCAGATGCAACTGACGGTTGCATACAGACTGGATTGCTCTTTTCAGGACCTTATTGGGGCTGGTCCGTACTCTGTGCACCAGCGAAGCCGCACGCGCACGCATAGTCGCGTGGAAACAAGCGGTCCGCGCTTCCGCAAACATCCCCGATGCGCCGACTTATGGGCCGACATCGCTGCCGGTTACACACATTAACATAACAAATAAATTAATACACTATTTATGTTTATTTGATTTTAGGTTTATTTGTTCATTTATTTCGCCTTATGTATACCTAGCTAGGACCGCCTCCGCGCGCGATCCCCGCTCTCGTGCTAACTCCCGCCCATATACCGGATGCCTGAGTTAAGCGGTCGTCCTATAATAAACTGAGTTTTTAAATAAAAAATATTAAAAACACACATCCCGATTTTTTCCGGTTAGTTAAGTACCTACTAACCAAATGAAGTGTAGGCAAGTAAACATATTTCACAAACATCGACATATTTTTCAGATAAGTGACTCACTTAAGATAAATCAGTTACTATCAGTACCCGTAAAAGGTTTTCATAATCAATAACAGTGACCCATAAAGAGTGTTCCACAATTCTAAACGAGCGTGTGTGATAAAGGGCGTAGTACATTTTTTGTCGAGTACCCGGGTACCCTCTCGTTCATGTGCGCCGACGGAGCGGTTAACGTCTTCATAAAAAGAATTTAGGGCGATGAAAATGATATAACTTTGGATGGGTACTAAGGCAATCACGATCTTAATTGATTTCTATTTAACCAAGTCATCAGAATCTATAGATTACTATACTATATATAAGTATACTTACTAATATTATAAATGTGATAGTAACTCTGTCTGTGTGTCTGTTATGTTTTCATGCCTAAACCACTGAATCGATTTTGACGAAACAGAGATTGGTACAGAGATAGATTAAACTTTGGCAAAGGACATTGGCATTTGATCGCGATAACCAACATCTAAGCGGGCAGAGCCGTGGGCAACAGCTACTTCCTCATAATTAATTTAATCTTATTTCTACTATTTGTAAATGTGAAAAAAAAAACAAAATAGGCATACCTTGACTATCTTGTGTTATGGGATCTATATCTAATGATAAACTTACATAGATATATATTTTTTTGTAAATATGTATATACTAGCTTTTGCCCGCGGCTCCGCCCGCGTGGATGTCGGTTATCGCGACCAAACATAGCCTATGTCCTTTCTCAAGGTCTAACCTACCTCTATACCAAATTTCATCAAAATCGGTTCAGCGGTTTAGTCGTAAAAGTGAGACAGACAGACAGACCGACAGACAGAGTTACTTTCGCATTTATAATATTAAGTAGGGATGTTGCAGTAAGATAGATAAAGCCGTAACCTAATCTATCCAAGTCTGATTGGGCGGAGTGGACACTATAACTATGTTACGGTATATAATTATATCCCTAGGGATATAACTATATTACGGCTTTATCTATCTTACTGCGACATATACATATTATACATAGAAACATCCAGACCAATGCAAATATACATATATTATTCATGCATACAAATATTTGCACTGAGCGGCAATCGAATCCGGGCTCTATGCGTAGCATAGCATTCGAACGCTTAACCGCTACGCTACGCTACAGAATTACTAGGAATAAAGCTTCACCCATCGTTTCAACAAGGGACATATATCTTCGTTGACATCTGTCGATGTCTGGAGGTTTCTTGGGACACTGGGCATTGGTAAGCCAAGACAGCTGGAGTTACCCAAGACAATTGAGTTGGACGCCATTACCCACCACTTCTCTTCCTCTCACACAATTGATGGCCCAACCAAGTGTCAAACGGTTGACTCTATAGCCGAACTGCCCAGTCGCAATTACGAACCTTTTCAATTCACTCCAGTCACGTCGGAGGAGGTCAAAAGGACTGTTCTCGCAATTAAATCAAGGGCGGTAGGGTGCGACGATATCAGTCGCCGTATGATAACCACTATCATGGATCAACTCCTCCCGGCTATTACACACATTATCAACTTTTCGCTTGATTCTGGTCAATTCCCTGACTTGTGGCGTAAAGCCTATGTGCGCCCTTTTCCTAAAATCTCCAATCCCTCTCTTCCTAATCACTTTCGTCCTATTTCCATCCTCCCTTTCCTGTCCAAGGTGCTGGAAGCCTGTGTTCATCGTCAGCTGTCCAACTATGTGCAAGCTAATGGGATACTAAGTCCATTGCAATCCGGATTCAGACCGGGACACAGCACCACAACCGCACTCCTCAAGGTTACTGGGGATATCAGGGACGGAGTAGAGAAGGGTTTGGTCACAGTGCTAGTGTTAGTGGATTTTTCAAATGCATTTAATTGCGTGAATCACGACATACTTTTAGCCATACTAGCTCATCTTGGGATCTCAGCCGACGAGCTGGAGTGGTTCTCTTCATATCTTCGGGGACGTCAGCAGTCGGTTTGCGCGGACGAGATTTCATCTGGTTGGCTTGATCTCGACTCTGGCGTTCCACAAGGCGGTATTCTTTCTCCTCTTTTATTCTCAATATTCATTAACTTCATCACCTCTGAACTTCAGTGTGCGTATCATTTGTATGCCGATGACCTGCAGGTGTACAGCCAAGCCCGAGCGGAGAGCCTATCAGAAGCCGTTAACAGAGTTAACGCCGATCTGCGCTCAATAGGGAATTGGTGTGATAGGTTTGGTCTTTCTGTCAACCCCGATAAACTCCAAGGTATCTTAATTGGCAGTAGCCATATGATGAATAGGATAGACAATGCAACTCTGCCAACAATAAGCTTCAACGGAAGAACAGTCCCTGTCACGCTGTCTGTTAAAAACCTGGGAATATATATTGACTCCACCCTTAACTGGCAAGCACAAGTCACAAAAGTCTGTCAGAGGGTAACAGGGATGCTGCGTAGTCTTTATCGCCTCAAAAACTTCCTACCAGCTAAAACCAAGGCAATGCTTATGCAGACCCTAATCTTTCCAGTCGTGGACTATGGTGATGTATGCTATCTCGACCTGAATGCAGATCTGCTCAACAAACTTGACCGCCTTCTCAACAATTGCATTCGATTCACCTACAACCTTAGGAAATATGATCACGTCTCAGCTCATCGCTCGGAGTTAGGATGGTTGCCGATACGTCAGAGACGCAGCCTATGGGCGGTGACGATGATACATACAATATTAAGCTCCCCTAATGTCCCCACTTATTTATCATCTCATGTACAGCTACTTGGTTCTCATCATAACAAAAATCTACGATCAGCTGACAACCGTCTTCTCCACTGTCCTACTCATAGTTCTAGCTTAATTCATTCTTCTTTCCTCGTGCAAGCTATTCTCCTCTGGAACGCGCTTCCTCTCGAAATCAGGATGGTTACCAACCGCGGCACGTTCAAGTACAAGGTACGCCAGCTCTACAGCAATCCCTAGTGGCAATAATGGGTAAAACTACTAAGTATATTAAATTCTATTATTATGTATACTCAAGGATGAGTAGGTATATATTATATATATGCATGTATATTATTTAGATATGTAATTATGCAAGTAATGTAATTGTATGTAGTGTGTATTGTATTTGTAATGTATGTATGTCTATTGTGTACAAATTGTATTAAATAAGGTAAATGTGTATAAATCATATTAATAATCCATCTTTTGCCTGCACCTACCTCAATGTATCTCTGCATCACCCCAAGGTTGACTGGTAGATAATGCCTTTGGCATTAAGTCCGCCTTTGTACAATTTTTATGTGCATAAAGTTTAAAAATAAAAAATAAAAAATACATAACCAAGTCCAAATAGTATATCAAACTTGCTACAAGTTTCGAATGGACCCGTCTTCACTGACCAGCGGCCTTTCACTGTGATTTTCTGATTTATGGAGCCTAGTTTCCAGTTCGAATAATATATCGATCCCTCCTACGTAGACTATGGTAACCCCAAAATGACAACTTTACAGGAGAGCTGTTTGAATGTACAAAGTTGTATAAAATTTTAGATTACGCAGTTATTTACTTAAAAATTGCTATGATGCCTAGATAAATAAAGTACTTTATAATAATATTAAACGATATGAAAATATTTTACCAGATTTTGAGATATTGATGTTACTACAATTTTACACCGTATTCTAAAATAGTTAATTTATCGTAAGTATTACATACTATTTTATACGTCGAAAAATAAACTACTTTTAGTATTGTAAGTAACACTTACTATATTCTTCATCGTAACTTAACATTTGATTTAAATTATAATGTAGTACATACAATAAGTTACGTTGAGAAATTTGAGTGTTCTAAATATAATAAAATCTAGAATATAATATTAAATCAACTTTTATTAGAAATAAAAAGTTATGTTAGGAAACATACAAAATTAGCAAAATTAAACTTTGAGAAATTACTATAATTTTTAAGTCCCTTATTGTTTTTTTAATAATATTCACTATAAACCTTAAACTTTTTTTACTTTGTAAACTTTATAGCGTGGTATTTAGGTATATTAGTTTCCCACGGTACTGTGAGTTCTACAAGCACTGTACGTCTATGCGATCGTGAAAAAAGGAATATTATGCGGGTTTGTGGCTAATCCTTTTTTCGCTCTAGCTACCACCAAACTTACAGCCTCACGTATGATTTTTAATACCTTATCATGTCGGCGCGAGTAATGACCCTGTCTTATAGCATCCTAAAACCCACTAGCGTAAGTTCCATGTTTTATTTGTGGCTTTTCCCCACCTGACTAGATTGCTTTGGTCGGGGAGGGTCAACTGGAATAAATTTAGGTAAAATTTAAGTAAGGCCGGTGACCAGTCGTATATTATGGTACGCCATTTCAAGGCTATGGGAATACTTGAAGAAAACATTTTGTTATTTCTTTATCTGTTTGCTTCTGAATATTACCTAGACCTACTCTACCAGTCTGCGAGCCTATCATGATTTTTTTATGGAACTGAAGGTGTGATTTGAGCTCCGATGCATTTTTATCTTTTGGGAGGACTTTTACTATTTCGTCTTTAGATTTCGATAAGACGTGCATTTTAGTTACTGATGATAGGTGTTTATAGAGTTCTGATGGCTTCTTTAATGTCATTCCAAAATTATTCACGGTTCTATATAGTGCCGACGTGACGGGTCGGCCAACTGAGCTAGCCCTGGCCACGACTTCAGTGTGTTTGTGACACTCGCATCTAGTTTTTTGAAATGGCTCTGCTTTATATCATATATAAGAAACGGTCAGTCAAGACGCGAGGTTAAATAGTTGTCATAGATCCAAGCTTTTTTAACATTACTTATTGGTTGTTGGTCTACCTTTTTTTTAAATCGATAATGAAAGTATCAATTAATTCGTCCAAAGCTGGAGTACAACCTCTGTTATCAATCTTTCTACCGTGGAATTTAAAAGGCACGGTTTCAGATATAGTTGAAACGTTTTCCCCGCCTATACTAAGCCCTGGGTCATATGAAGTATATCTGGTACCCCGCCTACCCAGACATAGACAGTAGCTTTGCTAGGTTTTGTTTTCATTCCATCTATTCATGCACAGAGATCATCCACTCCACGCAGTAGGTCCTGGCACTGCTTTGGGTTGCGAATCAGTATTGCCAAATCATCCGCGAATGCGAGGATGGACTCCGTATGGCATGGAGTATTCAAGGTACGATCTTCATTAAACGAAACGTCACTTTCCGAAGTTAGAATGTAGCGTTCTTGAATAGACCTTGCAGTGTAACCTGAAATAGAAGAAAATTAAGCATGCAAAGAAATTAGATTAACTTCTTATTGCACTCCTCCTTTTAACAGAGATGATACTTAAAAAGGGGTGCAGTAATAACAAGAATTAATTGTCTAATCACCAGCCTTATCACTAGTAGCAATCTCATGCAAGTAACCATGGCCTAAAGGGCAAAACAAAAATAATATTAGATAAGAGCCCAAAATCCCAGTAATAAATAAGCACCCACATGATAAATATGGGAGTCGAATCCATTTGGTTGAAATTTCATATAAAAGAATAGATTCAGTAAAGCCACACCAACACACAATATTTTTCATAAAATGTTTTAAAACTTAAATCTATACATACTGTCAGGGTTTGATTCGTCAGAAGATTGGGCGGAAGTGTTAATTATCGTATTAGCGTAGACATGTTGTACTGTACTGTTAATTCTCTCAAAGTCACGAGCAGTGGGTGAAATGGCAGAGTCATCAAACATTTCCATTAAATTATTTATGGCCTCTATATCAGCACCCGGGGGTAACGTACCCGAGGGTAAAATCAACAAAAATTAATGTATTATACAAAGAATCTACGATTTAACGTCACGTAATGTATCGTATGTTTTTATCGATGCAACGTAAAATATGGTAAGTATAACATACTATTTTTTTTTATGTATGTTTCACGGCGTAAAATATAGTAAGTATTTTTACAATATAAATATTACTTAACTATTCCCATGTAAAATGTAGCAAGTGTCACTTAAGACACAATAAATACACTGACCTACGATGTATATTATTGTAAGTATTCCTTACGATAAAATACGCCGGAGAAAATGAAATAACCAATTTATACGCGTAAATCTAGTTCTTTGTTCCTCATAAGAATAAAATAATGAAAAAATGTATTTACTAATCTAGTACTAAGGAACAATTCACATATATACATATTATTTATCAGGATTTTCTTCTTTCTCTTCATTGAGATCAGAACTTTCGATGGCTGAATTAAATATAATTTTAGACCTTGAAGAATTTTTTCTGAAATATTGCGAATTACTACCACTATTCATTGTTACCACAGAATTTTAAACTCAAATAATAACGGATATACGAAATCAGAACAAATACACTGCACGCGTGGCATCGACCGGCGTGAAAGATCGTTACTAACACATACGATGCCCGCGCGATCAGTGAGGAGCCCCCTGCGTCCCGCGTTAACTGTCGCTTCGGTTGTCGCGATACTTCACGCCGGTTACATTTAGAAATTACTATATTATACGGCCCAAAAACTAGACTTACCTTAAGAATTTCTTTAAAATTATTTTTTGTACTGATTCTTTAATACTAAAATACATTATTTCTGAAATAAAACAAAAATCGACTTTTTGTGGGTTACCATAATATACGTAGGAGGGGTCGATATTCAGCTACCCGGTACTCTGGTGGCCACGAAGTGTTGATAAGAAAGGCTGAGTGACTGAGTGTGTAGCTCAGTTCAAACTTAACTGAAGTAGAATTGTCAACTCGAGTTGATAAAACTCATTAGGAAACAATGGAGCTAGTGGTTTGTGAGTGCGAGTACAAAGGCGAATGGGCGTTTCGTCCCATATGGTGTAACACTTTTTGACCTATATCAAATGAAAGGTCTCAATGAGTGTATTATTTTTTTGTATGGACATAAATCTGTATTTCGTGCAGGGTAAAAGTTGTGGGGGTTTCAGTTACTAAGAAAGTATTTAATTTATTTTAAATAATTAGTGTTTTTATGACAAAATACTTATTTATTTATGCTATTTTTACCCGACTATGTTAAAGCCAAAGGAGGATTATGATTTTGACAGGCTATGTATGTATGTATGAACTATGTATGTATATTCACTAATTCCCTCATAGCTCTTCAACTACTAATTAGAACTGGACAAGTAAGGTATTGTTAGAAGTGTCTTGATCGTCCACTTATTATAGGCTATATAATGTGTCACTGAATTTAATGTGGCGCCCTCTAGCGGTCATAAAGTACTGCGTTAAAAAATAAAATTGAGATAAATATACCGTGTTTGATATCAAATTAAAGGCCTTAATTAGTACATTTCAAATATGTATAAATTATTGGGATTTTTGAATGAAAGGACATCACCCATTTTAGTCCAAAATTGAAAGTGCCGGCCAAAGAAAATAAATACGATATTCCGTTAGAACTTGTCCTCGCTAGCATTTTCTATTACCACGTCAAAGTTGAGGGACCACTGCGCTTGGTTTTATTTGAATTTAAAAATCTTGGAAACATACATTTTTTATGATACGAATTATTAAAAATAAATGAAAATCTTTATTCTATATTGGAACGTTAATAAAAGCAATAAAAAATAACCCCATATTGCATATCGTTGTATTTCGTCCATTTATTTAGGTCCATAATGGAAAGTGCTGGCCAAAGTACCTATACAAATATGAAATTCCGTTAGAGCTTGTCCTCGTTAGCATTTTTTACTATGGCGTCAAAGCTGAGGGACACTGCTCTCAGTTTTATTTGAGTTCAAATATCTTGGAACCATACATTTTTATGATATGAATGATTAAAAACGAATGAGAATCATTGTTCTATATTGGAAGAATAGTCAATAAAATCAATAATAAATAAACCCCATCCTGCACACCGTTGTTTTTCACCCATTTATTTAGGTCCAAAATTGAAAGTGCCGGCCAAAGAATACTAGTATGATATTCTGTTAGAGCTTGTCCTCATTAGCATTTTTTATTACAGCGTCAAAGCTGAGGGTCCACTGCCCGACTAACGGAATGTCATATTTGTATTCTTTGGCCGCTACTTATTTTCAATTTAGCACCTAAATAAATAGACGAAAAACAACGGTGTGCAGTATGGGGTTTATTTTTTATTAATTTTATTAACTATTCTTCCAATGTAGCACGACATTTTTTATCCATTTTCAATGGTTTGTGTCATAAAAAATGTATGTTTTCAAGATTTTCGAACTCAAATAAAACTGAAGGAAGTGGTCCCTCAACTTTGACGCCCCAGTAAGAACAAGTTCTAACGAAATATCGTATTTGGCCAGCACTTTCAATTTTGGACCAAAAATGTATGCAGCGTGAATAATGTTCTTTTGAAGCATTTATTATGCTAACTATTCAAATCGATTTAGAAAGAGAAAATTAAAATATTGGTTTCTGCTTTTAATTTTTTTTGTTTCATGCTTTTTATATACCTATAATAATAGCAGGTTTTATGGAAATCGGTTCAGCGGTTACCACCGATCTGAACCGATCCGGCTGAACCGATTTCCATAAAACCTGCTGTATCGTGATGTATAAATTATGACCTTTCATTTGATACCCAATACGGGTATATTTGAAAATAGATTAGATTTTGGATTGATTTTCATTCCTCATAATATATTTCAAATGGTTGAACCGATTTTTATGAAACATAGCTAAGAATACTCTCGACTAAACCATCTTTCGATCAAAAGAAACAGACTGAATTGAATTCGGTTTAGCCGTTTGGGAGCTACGATGCCACAGACAGACTGACACACACGCACACACATATACACACACACACACACACACACACATACACACACTCACACGTCAAACTTATAACACCCCTCTTTTTTTGTTAAAAATATGTGAACGGTACAACCATGAACCATGTCAACCAGTAGGTGAATTAACCCTAGTTGAGTCAACCGTAGTTGTAATGACCGTCGGCGAAATGATACAAAACCGTAGAACTATACTGCAAAGCCTATTTGCACAAAAAAAATTTTTTACTTACACCCTTATAACTTTGGACCTGCACGAATTTCTGATAAAAATCTTTCATTTTTACATATAAATAGACTAAATGAACATGTTTACACTAGTCGCAACTTGTTACAAGGGTTGGGACGCAGCTCATACAAAAGTGCCCGTTCTCCTTTACCCTGTTTAATTTAAATCATTAAAACGATCTAAATACGTTTGTAAGGATATAATGAAATATTGTTTTTAGAAAAACAATTTGCTCACCGTTCTAATTGATTAAGAATGGAAAAAGTGAATCACCCAGACGAGACTCAAACCCGGGACCAGTCCCTTATGGTGCGTACAGATCATGTAACATGTTGTATAACTTGTGTTATATAACACGTCCACATTATCTAACATTGTTTTATAACTTTGCAACATTGTACTAACTTCAGTGTCTACATTAATGAAACATGTTATATAACATTGTTACGGAGTACAATGTCACGGAGTCCCCATCTAGACCCCAGGTATGGGGAGGCACCGCCACCGCGCTCTGCTTCTGCCAGGGTGACGTGCTCATGGGGGACTGAAGTCGTTTTGCGACTTATGATGCCCGAGTCGCCTCCGCTTATCCCGGGATGTGAGGGATAGCCCTCATAGGAGTGGAGACTCATAGCCCTCACATCCCGGGATAAGCGGAGCCACTCCTAATACTGTATAATAATAATGAAGCCACTCCTAATACGAGCAATTGCTGCGAATACCTCCAGCTAAATCACTGCTGTGTTGGTAATTGATTAATTATTTTCAAATAACATAATTATAGGAGTCTGGTAGATTTGTTGACATTTATGATTACTGCTCCGCTCCCTTGAGTAGTAGCGTAATGATACATACCTATTACCTTAATAAACAGACCATTAAACACAAAATATTTTTTCGAATCGCACGAAACTCTTCAGTTTTTTATTATTAGTATAGATATTTTCATTTTATTCCAGCAAACGCTACTTAAAACTACATAATATACAATACGGTAGGTATTTGTATTCATTCAAAGAGATAATACACCCACGCTGAAATAGTGTGTCTGAAATAAGGAATCTGGCTACAAGGCTTTCGAGCACAGATGGTACAAGATGGAGATTGGCACAGACGGGGACGGTGAATTATGTATGTTGAACCGTTTTCTTAGACTCTGCTCAGCTGCTTCAGCATTGAATATTGTTACGGAGAGATTTTTGAATCGACATTCGGAGGCCTTGAAGATTTTAGATGATAACGGTATGTTAGGTTAGGTTAGTATTAGATTATACAAGTACACCCGTCTCTTCTAACCATATACCTATTATATGCCCGCAAAGAATTAATTTTCAATATAGCCTAACCTTTCTCAATAAACGGACTATTCATTTTTCAATTGAAAAGGGTAGTTACAGAAATTAACACCTTCAACCAAACAAACAAACAAATAAACAAACTCTTCGACATTATAATATTAGTTTAGATTAGTAGAATGGTGGACAGCCTCCGTGGCGTAGCGGTAGTGAACGCGGCCGCTACGCAGGAGGCGCGGGTTCGATCCCCGCTCAGTGCAAATGTTTGTGTGCATGACCCGCTCGCTCGCACGCTCCACCCGCGTGGAATTCTGATCCCGTTCAACACTGATTTCATTGAAATCCATTCAACAGTCTTTACGTGAAAGAGTAACAAACATCCTCACATACATCTATCAATACTTATAATTACAAACTTTCGCGTTTATAATATTAGTAGGATATTTCTGTATAACGGTCTAGCTGCAATGCTTCGATATCGCCTAATGTCACCATTGGGTTGTGCAGGTCAGATGGCAGTCGCTTCACGGAAAATGTCGAGGTCTAGCAAAATCCGCAAATTCAAGACTGGTAAAACGGACCCCAGACAAAAATTCTTTTGCCACTATCAGGTACCAACATAGACTATATAATGTTGGTATAATACCTGATAGTGACAAAAGAATTTTTGAAATCGGTCCAGTAGTTCTAACTTTATTAGTTAGGTACAACTTACAAAAATACAAATCTTTATAATATTAGTATAGACAGTGTAGATATCAAAGTATGTTTTATCAGTGATCTAGGACTCTTAGTTCCAAATTATACACGGTTTGAATTGCCTAGATAGCATGGTATAATAACATGTCCTCGAATATTATCATTACGGGACGGCAAGCCCAAACTGGGTTATCTCATACGTCTCGCCGGTCTCGTGGCATAAGTTTACGATAACATTTGCGTATAGATGTGTGGAGACGGCATCAGGCTCGCTCACTACGAAAGTTACTATAGAAACTCTTTTACTAGAAACATTGTTCGTGAAATATGGGCGCAATACATCTCTGCCTATTTACAAGTATGGGTATGTAAACAACAAGTGCGAGTCGGATTTATGCATGTGGGTTCCGTACCCGTTAGTGTTTCATACGTTTTTTTTTAAAGAATATTAGCAACCGAAATTACTAATATTCTCTTTAACCCCTCCAACTAAGCTAAGTTGCTTGTGCTAGGAGTGGGTTCACGTCGGTAGTGTAATGGCCAGGATTCGAACCCGGGACCTCTCGATCGTTAGGCCGACTCCTTAACCACTAAGCTACCGACGCGTTGTTACTACGACGTGGAACAAACAGAAGACCGTTGTTGGAAAATTGATGTAACCATAAATCAATATCTGTTGTCTATCCACCACGATGTCTGTTATCACATCACTTAACTCATGGTGATGAAACGTGGAAACTAACTCTTGTTGCTAGTTTACAAGTGGCAAAACTCCAAATAGAGGATTGGTAATTTGGAAATATTCTTTTCATACCAATTAGGTGGCAGAGAAACATACGGCCCATCTGATGGAAAGTGGTTACCGTGAGGTTACTTCTATAGGTATAGAGGAGTGCAACACCAGGGGCATTACACTCCCGCTGTCAGCCTCGTAAGATCCTTCTAATGCCCTTCTTGAAGAACCCCATATTGTAGACGCATTATTCATTTCGACAGATGAAAGGTTTTCTGGTACAGAACCCAAAAAAAGCAATATTTGACATGAATTACAAGTTGATGAAACATTCTTGAAAAAGTCTCGACAGGCGGAAGGTTTCCTAGTACGGAACCCAAAAAAACTAAAGCGCCGACATACTTTAATTAAAATGTTGCCCGGAAACGGTTAGGTATAATTTGGTTGGGAAATTTACATAATTGCTCGTTACGTATGAAGATAGGAGTCATACACCATCTCGCGATCGTCAAATTCGCGAGCGCGCGCGAGTTGGCAAGTTTCGATTTTGAATTATTTTTGTGTCATCAACTCGCGCGTTTGTGAAAATATGACGTATTTGTGTACAGTCAGCTACAAAAACGTTGTAATAGATTAAATTAGGTACCTATTTTAAATGTACAGGATATTTTAGGCTAGCTTCACATGTAACGCGCGTTAACGGAGGTCAGTGGTTACTCGGAACATTATATCTTGCACCTAAAATGTGTCTTTTGAGGATAGCATGAGGTACTACGGCGGGAGCCAGGACCTCGTTAGTCTCGTGATTCAGGTCTAAGATACGGGTCCCGATCCCGAGGCATAAGCGCTACCGCGTTTTGCGAGAGTTTGTCAGTTTGTTTCAGCAGAGCTTAGAAAATGGACGTGGAAGAAGCTATTATTTTGTATGTTATAAAGAAATGTATATATATGTTATAAATACTACGAGATAATATTATATTACGAGACGTCCTTCCAGAATCGGTTCAGCCACTTTGGAGACTATCCGTAGCCAACAATCCGTAGACAGATCACAAAATTTAAAAAAAAAACTATTTTGTTATAGGTAGGTATCTCGTATACATACTAATAATATAAATGCGAAAGTAACTCTGTCTATCCATCTTTTTGTGTGTTACAATTTCAGTTAAAAAGCTGTTATTTTAAAGTTACAGACATTCAATTTTCTTTATTTGTATAGCTTTCATACCTAAGCTAAATGTAAAACTTACCTCCACAATACATAAAAAACACAAAAGGCTGCCACATTTTTACTAAACGGCAATCTTAACTTAAATAAATGCATAAAATTTTACTGCACTGTACTGGTATATATCCCACACCCCAGTTTAGGTTAGGTTTTTTTTTAACGTTAATAAACAAAAACGCTTCATTTAACTTTTTTATCATTTTGCCCAAGGCAAGGGCGTAATATTGAGGATTCACACTGACCGGGAAAAGTAATTAGAAATGAAATTTTATCAAATTGCCCATGTGAGAAGGGCATTATGTATACAGGCCGGTCACTATTCATAGGGACCAGATTTCTCAAGTTGCCCGTAACATAATATATACCTACTTTAAGGGATTCACAGTAAAAAATACTCCTGAAATCGCTTTTGGGGAAGCGTGGGAAATAAATAATCGTTTTTTATAGTAATCGATTAGGTATATTTTATTCTTGAATTATATTTTACAACACGATGCTTAAATAATAATAAAAACTGTCTAATAAAAAAAAGGTTGTGGAAAATATACGATCCTTGAAAAAGATACGAAATTAGTTTGGCACAAAAAAGCTTACCATCCGACGGCGCAATGCCGCCCGTCTTTTGGGCACTTTACCAGTAAAAATCGATGAGGAGGAATTATTCGATACCCGAACTACTTACCCCAACTATTTATCCATTTTTTATTCCAACAAAAATAATAGCTTTATTTAATATTTTTATAATAAATATATACATTAAAACACTATACTAATTTAAAATGAATTACAAATATCATAAAAAATATATGTAATGAAATAAAAATTGCAATAAATACTTTTTTTTATTCCTGTAAATATTTTAACTAGTTTAATATGTGAAACATTATGAAATTTATCTTAAATACAGCCTAAAGTAAAAGATAAGCAAAAAAAAAATCTAATTTCATACGACGCATATTAAGATGACATAGCTACTCATAACAGATATCATAATATCGGCCGTGTCCCCCTAGTGGCGTAGTCTCACTTCGCCAGTCTATATCGAAATCTAAGATGAAAAAAAAACATTCGCAGCGCATCAACCAATGCAGGTAAAGACGCGAGTATACATTAGTTTCCTTTTCATGTTTTCTTTGATCCTTTTTTATCTGACTGTACTTTAGCATGCGCGCGAGTTGATGACGAAAAAATAATTCGAAATCAAAAATTGCCAACTCGCGCGCGCTCGCGAATTTGACGATCGCGAGATGGTAAATGACTCGAAGATAGACGCGAATGTTATGGCTCCTCTACACGTACACAGGTTCATCCGCAGATGTCATCGGCGGACGCGTCCGCCGACGTGCAGACGACTTGCTCGTCTGTGGCTGATATTTAACGTTAAATACGAACTCCCCACGGTGGTTTTCCCAAGCGACTACAAAAGGATTCTTCAAGAAGGGCATTAGAAGGTTTCTTCAGGGTCGGCAGCGCGAGTGTGACGCGACTGGTGTTGTATACGTCCATAGGCCACGGTAACCACTTTCCATCGGGTGGGCCGTGTGCTTGTCTGCCACCTAAGTGATGTAAAAAAAAGGCCACACATCGGCGAACGCACCAGCCGCTAACATTCGCAGATTAATATGTCTACATGTAGAGGACCCTTTAGGCTACCGTTTCTGTCTTTCCTGGAAGGAGATATGCGTGGGTATGGGTATCAGTGACAAAGCTGCGGTATGTCAAAATGATTTGATGTGTAATGTCTAGTAACGTCAGTGATCTACACACACGCACCATCACACACATGCTCAAACATGCACCTTTTTGAAGGATGAGCGTTTGAAATATTAATTAACACCCGCACGATCTTACTAAGAGCTTATTAGGCTCAACTGGTGTTTAAATTAATTATGTTAATGTTAATAAATTAAACGGAGCAGCCTAACTTTCATAAGCATTAGAATTTAGGCCAGCAGTGATGCATAATTCAGATAGAGGCCTTCCCCCTGCCCTCCTACAAATTACCCTTCACTGAGTAGTAATACTACAAAGTGACGTAAGTGATGGCAAATAGGTACGCAAGCAAAATGGTTCCGTCTGAGAAGGTCAAGAAAGCAATGAGAAAAACTCAATGATATTTTTTTGGTTTATTTACAAACATTTTATAGTCGTACCTACTTAAACATTGCGACCGAAAACTGTACGCACTGTGCAGTATGAAAAAACTTCACACCACGCACGCTCAAGTTGTGGAATGAACTCACTGTGGTTTTCCCAAGCGACTACAATTTTATTATAAAAATGCCTCAGCAATTCATTTTTGCGGTTCCATTATGTATTCATTCTCATTAAGCTACTCTATTCAGGTTACATAAAACAGAACTTTAACTGAAACAGTGTATTCACTACATGATGGGTTTTGTGGTGTGGAGCAATCAGCCAGTTGCCCACAGTGGGGCAGTTCATTACAGGAACAATAGCAAAAAGATAGTGCCTTCAATATGACGTACCTACCTATTGTCCTGTATTGTGCTAATTTCGACATTGAAACACTATGTGTTGTATTTTTAATTTAGCTGCTTTTTTATTGCGGCTGACGCTGACCCCATATTTATCATTAGGTACCAATGCGACTTTGTTGAGCGTGAAAACTAGGTAGGTACTGTACTGCAGTGGCGAACGGTAAATATTTTCAAAAGGGAAACCCCTTTCTTAATCAATATCTTACCTGGTTATAGAACGACCAGAGCAATTTTATATGAAAGTCTTTCAATTTTAGGCACAGAATTTCAGATCCATGCATTACATAATAAAGTATATATTCAAAATAAGCCATCTACCACGGTTACCCTTTGGAGAGCTAGCCGGCAGGAATCGGGTTATAGGGACCCCTCGCCAATACTGTACTGACCACAAGTGGCGAGTTAGCTCGACCCTGTCGTGAGAAAGCTCCGGTAACAAACGTTTTTAGGGTTCGGTACCTCAAAAGGAAAACCGGAACCCTTATAGGATCACTTTGTAGTCCGTCTGTCTTTCTGTTTGTCTGTCAAGACCACTTTCTCGAGAATGTGTGGACGGATTAAGTTGTAATTTATACCAAATACTCCAGTCTGCAACCTCTTACAGCTGTGAAAAAAAGCAAACTTTTAGGTTATGTAACAGGAGATATTGCGGTTGTGTTGAACGGAGCATTGTGATTGGCAGGCTTCACACACACGCAGGTTGACAGTAGGCAGGCGGCCAATCGCAATGCTCCTTTCTCTCGATACGTTTGCGTTACGAATTTGAATATTTTTCTTGCTCGTTTCACTAATCCGGCCCTCGCTTCTGCTAAAGCAAAACCACTGTGATACCACAGACACTGCAAACAATTTTAGACTTATACTTTCAGAATAGTCCAAAATTTTTCATTCTATCTGCAAAATGCCATTTAATTATAGACATTATTCCATCCCATCATACCCCATTCAAAACATCCAAACATCTTCCCAAACTTTCATATTTATAATTTACTAGCTGTCCCTGCGAACTTCGTACCGCCATATTTTTCCCGTTCCCGCTGCACCTATTTTCTCATCCTTTAAATCTTCCCTGGACACCCACGAATATTTCAAGACTAAAATTAGCCAAATCGGTTCAGCCGTTCTTGAGTTATAAACTAACAACGAAAAGTGGCATTGATTTTAATATATATAGATTAGACTAGCTGTCCGGGCGAACTTCGTACCGCCATATATTTCCCGTTCCCGCTGCACCTATTTTCTCATCCTTTAAACCTTTCCTGGACACCCATGAATATTTCAAGACTAAAATTAACCGAATCGGTTCAGCCGTTCTTGAGTTATAAAATAACAACGAAAAGTGGCATTGATTTTTATATTTATTAGAAGATTAGATTATTAACTCATAACTCATAACTCATTTATTCGTAAGGATATTATAATGTCAGTTTCCATCAAATTATCAATTATCAATCAATGTAAATTATCAATGTATTAGTAGGAAGGATTGGGTCTCCTTGGTGTGCACAATAAAGATATACTATACTATTGAGGCATGATAATTTATCATATTCTTGACGATACCTATATGTATATTCCCAACAGGTAAGTCTGAGATGACAATTCTTTTTACCTCAGGCACTGGGAAGATTAATGTCGTGAGCATAACCGGTGGTCGGTTTTCTTTATTCTTTTGTTTCCTTTCAGTTCCACTCCTCCAGGAAATTAACAGTCATTCGTCTACAGCTCAATTACATTATATATTACCTAGTTTTCTTTAGCTGGGACGGAACTAGTCATATAGCAGGTGGCTCCGTTGAAACAAATTGTGGAAGTTTTTCTTTTTGGTACTATTTTTTCTTGTGTGGTATTTTATTTGTTTCTGTACCTTTCTTGTTGCTTTAATAAAGTATTTTTGTAACTGGAAAAACAAGTATTCTAGTTTTTCGTTAAGTTTGGTAAGCTAAGTTTGCACAGCTAAGCTTAATAGCTTGTGTTATATTCGTAACACAGTGTATAGGTTCACGACATTTATATAATGCCCGAAATTTGAACCATGTTACTTTGCAGCATAGCACTTACTACGTGAGGAAAATGCCAGATCGTGAGGGATATGCCAGAGACATGAGGGATATGCTGGTATCCGAGAGAACTTCAGAGCTATAAAAAAAAGCATAGCACTTACTAAAGTCACAAACAATGTACTAAATGAGACCACAGATTTTTTACACGCTGAGTGAGCCGTAACTCGCAACTAGACGTCACTAAACTCTCATCAACCCGTTCTGTACTCATCAGCCTACTCGTAACCATGGTTGTTGTTGCAATTCCATCAAAATCCCATCCTATCAGAATAACAAAAGGTATTCCTTTTACCTTCAAAAGTACCGACTTTGCCCCGATTTATTTTCAATTAGCAGTAAATTTGATCTTTCCCGGAAAGATACTTGTCTCTAAATCAACATAAACAAGGACACTTCAGCGGCAAAGTCAATACTCAGCCCTATTTTGACTGTGAAGTGGATACACAACTCTGAGAGTACTTTAGGTGTGTCTCGAACAAGTACTTAGTTTTGGTCCTTCGAGCTGGTTGACCTGTTAATTATTTAGGTTACTTTTGACAATTTACGGGACAGCCTATGTAGCGTTGCGGCAGCGAACGCAATCACTACACAGAAGGCGCGGGTTTGATCCCTGCTCAGTTCAGATATTTGTATGCATGAATATGGGTATTTGACTAGTCTGGTCGTGGCTTGGAAAGCACATTAGGCCGTCGTCGGTCCCAGTTGCTCATCTATGGCAGTAGCGTATACCTGCTACGGGTAAACTAATAATTAACTGCAATGCTTTGATATCATCGATAGGTTGTGGAGGTAAGATGGCAGTCACTTCATGGTAAATATCGAAGTTCAGTCAAACCCACAGTTAGACTAAAAAACGGACTCTCGACTCCAAAGTGAAGGCTTTGGATGCGACTTGGATTAACGCTAGGATGAAGAATACTATTGATTTTTTTACAGAGTGTGCTAGATTTCAATGTAATAACATTAAAATTTGAATGAATTTTATAGAACGAGGTTGGTTGAAGATTGAGGAAATGTGGGCGAAGGTTAGATATCTGAAGGATGATAATAAAATCCAGACTGTGCGCTATACGCGTTTGACGTCATCGTCGTGAACAAAGACTAGTCTGAGCGTAATGACAGCTTCAGTACTACTTTGTTACTAATACTAATTTAATTGAAGACTATCCCGTGGAGGTTTTCCAGTGACTGCTGAATCTGGTATTTTGCGCATAAAGGGTATTTTTCTCACATTTGACCAACACCATGCCTGATTTCACTAGTAACTATCCTAGTTAATATATTTTGTTTAATAAAACATTAGTTTCATTTTCCATACTTAATATTATAAATGCGAAAGTAACTCTGTCTGTCTGTTACGCTTTCACGCCTAAACCACTGAACCGATTTTGATGAAATTTGGTATACGGGTAGATTAAACCTTGAGAAAAGACATAGGCTATGTTTGGTCGCGATAACCGACATCCACGCGGGCGGAGCCGCGGGCAAAAGCTAGTTCCAAATATTTATACGTTATTTTTTATGTATGTACTAGCTTCCGCCCGCGGCTTCGCCCGCGTGGTGTGTTGATAAAAAGTAGCCTATATGTTAATCCAGGGTATAACCTATATACATACCAAATTTCAACCAAATCGGTCCAGCCGTTTATGCGTGAAAGAGTAACAAACATCCACACATCCACACATCCATTCTCACAAACTTTCACATTTATAATATTAGTAGGATGAATAATTCATCAACGTATGTCTGCGTCCTATTCCAAATTTCTTTTCCGAGAACCGTGGCATCCATATCCATACTAATATTATAAATGCGAAAGTAACTTAGTCTATCTACACGCTGGCGGAGCCCGGGTAATAGGTAGTTTTCTATATTCCAAACAATTTATCTAGTATTACCTACATAGAACGCCCTGATTACTGCCCAAGTTTCTGTGAGAAAATATTTACCAATGTAGGTTTTACCGTCGGCCGAATGAACAAGCGTGTGACAGCCTCCTAGGACCAAGTATTACAGAGCTGACTCGACACTGAACTCAATTTGCCACGTTTTAAAGTGGCAATAGGACGTAAATGTTTCAGATTGGAATACGATTTTGTAAGTACTATGTTTCTGTTTACAGGTATTACGTTAGACTTATAAGATTGTATATTTTCGAGGAAATAATAGGAGTTTTACCATAGTTAACTATATGTTTTAGTCTCGCGTTTGTTTCTTAGATGTCTCATTCCCATACTGATTAAAAAAAACTTAGCAATGGGCTGCGACTGAGCACTTCTTAACTTTATTCGATATTAACTATTGCCCGTGGTACAGCCCGCGTGACTGTAGGTTAACCTTTCTCAAAGTCTAATCAATATCTGTTTCAATTTTCAAATTCAGTGGTTTAGGCGTAACGGACAGATAGATAGATAGACAGGCAGATAGACAGACGGAGTTACTTTCGCATTTATCTATAATATTAAATATGGATGGATTTTGACAATAAAGTAACTGAAAGTATAGCTTCTGCGCACTGAACGTGAGACATCGCGATTTTAATCCCCTAGAGAAATTATTACCATTCACATCGCTGAAGGCAAGTGCTATGGTATGCACTATCTCATATTTATTGAAAAAATGCTTCTCTTTTGTTGCGCAAATAACATTACATGATATTACATGAAGTCTACGCGGATATAACTCATAAAGGAAAACTATTTTCATAAAATTTGAAAACAAAGTTTAAAAATATTACAGTAATAGTTGAACGTAATTAGTTTTTTAATTTTGTGGGCAATGAAGTTATTGGCATTTCAAATCGGGCCCTTATTCGGATAGACTAACTGTAATATTTATAATAAGTATATTAATAACTTTATTGGTTGTATGTTTACCTAACATTTATACCGTACTAGATCACACATTCTCAATAAACTTCAAGCACCTACTTTAACAAATCTTTGCAACACCCTAAGGCTGACTGGTAAAAAATGCCCATGGCATTAAGTTCGCCTTTGTACATGTTTATTTGTGTTAAAAGTTAAAATAAATAAATGCGCGGTCGTACTCATCAACTCATTTAATTTGGTTTTACAACTAACTGAAATCCACCCACGTTATATCTACGATTAAACTCATTGTCAAGCAGAATCATCATCTTCCAGTAGTCGCATTTTCCTTCCAAGCAGCTTTTCCTTTCATTGTCAAGCAGAATAATGCCCTAGATGTTTAATATGCAAGGCGGTTTGTTGTTTGTTTGAGTATCTCAAAATTTAAATTATTATTGACACACAATTTCCTCTATGACTGACTTTCAGTTAAACAATGAGATAGGTTCAATGTTTCAAATTGTTGTTTTGTTTGTTGTCTCTGACGTAATCAGTGACGAATATAGAATACAATATTTGTATTGTTACAATGTAAATACATCATTATTTTATACAGTTCTCAACTCACGCGGGATGGGATTTAGTTCTGCTCAAAAGTTATCTTTTATTTCAACATCCTATAAAATATTTATGGTGGTACAAAGTAGTGTATTTTTAGCACGTGATAAAAAACTCATTAAGTACTAATCCATACTAATATACGCGCTAAAGTAAGTCTCTATTTTTTGCACGAACAAAGAATAGAATAGAATGACAAATGTCCCATACATTCAAAATCCCATAGATTTGACGTTTATGACACTCGTTAACGCCTGTCATATACGTCAAATCCCATACATTCATCATTCTACTCTACAAAACGTCGGTCAACAAATTGACACTTGTTTAGGAGGGCTGAACTGATATGGATATATTTTCATATAAGCAAGTTTATACTACATAGGTCGCAGACATGCACAGTGCACACGGCCCACCTGTGGAAAGTGGTTACCGTGGCCTATGGGTGAGTGTAACACCAGCCCCTCTAGACAAGTGGCAATTCGTTGCTCGGCGTATGATGAAATAGAATACCAAATGTATGGGATTTGACGTATATGACAGGCGTCAACGAATATCAAAAACCTCAAATCCTATACATTTGTCTATTCCATCATACGCCGAGCAACGAATTGCCACTTGTCTAGGGGGGCAGGGGCGTCAAACTCGTTCTGCCGACCCTGTATGTACAGAGATATTAAGTAGGATAAGCTTTTGGTCTTCCCACTGTCAGCACAAAACCTCACCAGTGAGCTCTGTTATAAATTATGAAGAAGAAAATTTTCACTTTTTAATTTATATTCTCCGCTACAAAAGGTTTCCACGAGGGTAAAGCCGAAGGCAGTGGCTAGTACATACATTACTAATTTAAAAGAGATTACGTCATAAAATTTTACAACGGAGTGCTATAAACATTGTTTTATTGACGCTGTTTCCTATTGAAGTAACTGAGTAAATAATGGCATTTTTCCTGTTGGAACTTTGTGTTTAAGAGCATTTTGTTTTTTAAAATAAAATTCTCTCAAAACCTTCTCTGATTTTACTATGCCACTTAGGCAGCAGACAAGTACTATGGACGTTTGCAACACCAGGGGCGTTACATTCGTGCTGCCGACCTTGAAGAACCTTCTTATGCCCTTTTTGAGGAACCCCATATTGTAGTCGGTTGGAAAAACTACAGCTAGGAGTAACTACGAGTATAATATTATGTAAGGGTAAGTCTAAGCTGGGTTCACATTTGTAGCATTTCTGTGTATCGTACCTATCTCCTTCGCGTGGCTTGAACGCGTATCAAGATCGCTAGTTTGGACACAAGATGATAGCCGTTAACAATACACACCGTATCTGATACTGCCCAATCCGCACTAAACGCGTATCTTGATACATCATCACAGCATTTACTAAGTATGGACGCGTTTTTTTACGAAATACGCCTTAATGATACGATATGGACAAAATGAGCGTCCATATTTATGATACAAATACACGATACGATATGACTGATCGTGATACGTTAAAGTATGGACCCAGTATGTGTATCTCGTATCACGTACATATTTCATGATAGTTGTTTTCGTATTACAATGTGAAGATTTACTAATGATTTGAAATGCAAAATGATCACTCAAAAATGACTGCCCGGATTTGGTTGAAATTTTCCATACAGGGCCGCGGACAGGATATCAGCTACTTTGTATTCCGGGACAAGATTGATGTGGGTCATGGGATCGGGATCAGCGCTCCATGCGGGCTGGAATTGTCTAGTTATTAATATGTTTCCAAGCACTTGAACAATCGATATTCTTGTTGTCATACCGAGATTACTGAGTTACGAGTGATTTCACGAGACGTCATAGAAAGCGACACAGGAATTACAAGAAGTTCCGAAGAAGAATAAATTGGACACGATCAATTCATTGAACTACGACATTGACTGCCTCTATGGCGTAGCGGTAGTGAACGCGGCTGCTACGCAGGAGGCGCGGGTTCGATCCCCGCTCAGTGCCAATATTTGTATGCATGAATATAAATATTTGCATTGGTCTGGGTGTTTCTATGTATAATATGTATGTATTTACAAAAAAAAAAGTATCTAAGTATGTATATCCGCATTCTCGATTCCATAACACAAGCTAATTAAGCTTACCATGGGTCTAGATAGCGTTGTGTAGAATGTTGTAGAATATTTATTTATTATTTACTTTAATAATATTAGTCCTCTCCTCTTTAGTAATATACCGGTTTATTAACGAAATAATTTGAAAATTATTTACATACAGATACGTTTTTATATCTAAAACGCAATAGGAATACTAATCATCAATCTCCGAGCCTTTTTCTAACTCAGTTGGCTTTCCAGTCAAACTGTGGAGCGGCTGAACTTAGTCATTTTCCGTAAAGTGACTGCCATTTGACCTGCACCACTAAATGGCGATATCGAAGTAAATAAGCCAGTAGAAGTACCTACTATTGACTGAAATAACTTATAGTCCCGTTACCCCCTTTAGCTACGTCAAATAACTCATATTATTAGTATCTAGTGAATTCACCTCAATACTGTAATGTCCAGGATTCAAATTCGGGACCTCTTGATTGTCATAATCATTGCGTTAAAATGACACTTGCTGTATCTTTAGTGTTTGTATATTGTCTAAGATTTGCTAGAAAAATGTTAAAAAATGTTTATTATCTACAAATTTTGGTGCAAGTCTTGTATTTCCTATTCTACGTTGATGTAACTTCATCGCTATTGCTCCTTTGTGCCTCCCGGAGGAGCGCATGTGTTGAATTTTAAACGGGAAAGGATGTAAAGTTTACTGAACAATAAACAACGGATACCTACTGTTATGCGCTTTTTGCACGAACAATACGCCCGTGATGTTTTAACGTGAATTAACGTTCATTCAAGTAGGTGCTGATCAATTAAGTAGGTAAGTAGTTAAACAAAAGAAACGATAGCCGCGCTATCTAGACAAAAAGTAAGCATAGCTTAATTGGTTCTAAAATGCGAATAAACATAGTTAGAGCCATTTTTTTTGTAAATGCTTAGTTATGTATTATACCTATAAGAAACACCCAGACCAATTCGTCGCAGTCGTAGAACAAAGACGGATGTGACTTTTGCTAACTTTACAGGAGAGCACTTTAAAGTTTTTGATCCATAGATGTTGTCATATTTTGAAAACTATTTATTCAATCTTTCTAAAATTTTGATATGTTGCTATGAATTAAATACTTCATAATATGACATACGCAAAATATTTTAAATATTGCGTTATTTATTAAAAAAGTCACATGCGTCGTTGTTCTGTGGACACTAAGGTGACGAATAATCTAATACGTCGTTATTTTACGGACTATCTTTGTTTAAAAAGTGGCGTACAGTACATACCGTCACTTTTTACGGGAATCCTTTCAAAATTTTCTGACGGATTTGGACTAAGAAATGAAAAAGAAGCTAACTTTGAATAGTTTTACTTACGAAATTATAAGTACAAAATTACTAAAAAAAATGCATCAAAATTGCAATAATTACTGCTTAATTAGAAAGATAACCTACAGACTAAGATCAATTACTTTAAAACAGTAATAAATTCTTCAAACCTCTGAATTTAAAATTAATAAACTTAACTCTTATAAATGCAATAAATTTATTTGAATTTGAATTTGAATAAGAACTTCATAAAAATCGATCAGATCTTGACTAAAATCTGTTTTTGGCATTTAATCAATAAACCTAGATAACATAAGCAGGTTGCAGAAACCCAAACTATGAATCAATAATAATTATACTTATTCATAATAATTAAAAGTATCAAGATAAAGACAGAAAATAAAAAAGTAAATAGAGTAAACAATGAATTACTTATATACTCGTAAAAGTATTTATTTGGTATTATTAACACGATTTTTTTTATTCCACTTAGGTGGTAGACACGGCCCACCTAATGGGAAGTGGTTACCATGGCCTATGGACGTATGCAACACCAGGGGCGTCACACTCGTGCTGCCGACCCCGAAGAAACCTTCTAATGCCCTTCTTGAAGAACCCCATATTGTTGTCGCTTGGGAATACCACCGCGGGGAGTTCATTCCACAGCTTGAGTGTGCGAGGGATGAAGTTCCTTTCATACCACACAGTGCGCTCCGTTTCCGGACGCAATGTGTGAGGATGAATTCCCTGCCTGTGGCGAGAAGTGCGATGATAGAATGTAGCTGTGGGCTGATGCCCACAGCTACATTCTATCATCGCACTTCATGATTGTCAAACAGTTCATCTGAGCACAAACCAATTTAGGTATAGGCGGTAGAACATACACAGTGAGGCAAAGTCTCTTCTGAGACTGAGAGATTCCACATTGCCTGTGATTATGGGATTGCCGACGAGCCTTAACGCACACAGGCGCTCCGGCAAAAAGGTGACAGCAGTACTCTGTGTGCTGCCGAATAAAGGAGGAGTTGTTGCCCCGCACTGATGTACTGCTTCGCCCTGTTGAGCACCCCAAGTTTCTTTGATGCCAGCTTGACCTTGTCTACCAAATGACTACGGTGTTGGACGTCACTGGAGATATCGACACCAAGGATCCCGATACTCGAGGAAATGGTAAGCGGTGTGCCCAGGAATTGCGGCGCTACAATGAATGGAGTTTTCTTAGCGGTGAATACACATACTTGTGTCTTAGTAGGGTTGCATTGGACTAAGTTTAGTCGTCCCTAATCGGATACTCCAGAGAGAGTAGTCTCGATTTGGGAAACAAGTTGTTCGCAACTTTCCTCCACTTCTGACTTAGGGATATTTACACGGCCCGTGTAATACGTGTCCCCGGTGCTGTCATCCACATAGCAATAAACGGAGCCATCAGACAGCATTGATGTGCAGCAGAAACAGGGTCAGGGACCACACGGAGCCTTGTGAAACACTAGCGTTTATGTTCATGCGATCCGAGTAGCTGCCATCGACGACGACTAGGATACTTCTATTAGATAAAAAGCTGGCAGTCCATTCTCATGGTCCCTCGGGGAGTCCATAGCGTGGTAACTTGACAAGAAGATCTCTGTGCCAGACCTGATCTAGAGCCTTCGCTACATCTAGGCTGACCGCTAGTGCGTACTGTCGGTTGCTCAAGAGATCGTTTCCCTCAAGGTATCTCAGGAGCTGTGTATTAATCACACGCTCCATCACACAATCTGTACCAATAGTGTTCACTGATAGACATTCCAACTCATCTGGTTCATGTTGGGAGCAAAATGGATCATTACAATTAGCATGTCTGTTGATTGGCTGAACGATGTTCGTCGCACACCAATAGGTACCATACTGCTGTGCGACGAACATTGTTCAGGTGTAAAAAAACACCTTAATTAAAATAAAACTATAGAATAAGGTTTCTAGGAACAATTATATCATTGTATAATCTAAGGTAATGTAAGTATTTTGGAAAATTAATGTAACATTTTTGAAATATGAAATAGAATAAAGACGTATATTATAATCTATACGACGAATAACGTCGGTTCAGTATATTCGTCGTCCGCTTATCCCTAGAAAAATGACGGTTTATAGCATACGCCTACTGTAGGTACGTAAAACATCGACGTATTTTATTATGCGTCACCGAAAAAAATCATAATAAAAACAAAAAAATTGAATCATGGATGAACTGAATGATGTTATTTTAAAAGATAAAAGGTAAAAACTAAGACATAAAAAAATATATTTTAGTATCCCAAGGACAACGACGGATTTGACAAACCGCTGTTCTAAGACGTTAAAATTTATATTTACTTAAATATATAAAAAATTATGTAATTTATAGTAAATTGTGACAAAACTTATCCGTTGACGACTGTTCCTCCTGACGTGACCTTATCCTTGAACATCGACGGTAATGCAAATGCGTCGAGAGCGGAAAGGGCGCGGGGGGCAGGGGACAGCGACAGACAACGGTGCAAGTATCAATCCGTCATTGTTTTACGTTAATTAATCAAAACCGTCAGTATTCAACTCTGTATTTGGTTCATTTGTAATGAAATTTGATTTTTTTTTTATTTTTTTTATAAAGTAGTATATTTTAAGTTAATTAGAGTAAAAAAAAAAATTTTGCAAAAAGTCAAATCCGTCGTTGTTCTACGACTGCGACGAATTATTGAGCGGGCATCGAACGTGTACCCTAACTGTAATATTTCAATATCGCCAATGGGTTGCGGAAGTCAGGTAACAGTCGCATCACGGCAAATATACCTTTATACTTATATAGAAAAAAAAAAACAAAAAAAATTATTGAAGATTAGCCAAACCCGCAATCTGAAAAAAGCTAACCCCAGACTTCGATGCGAAAACTTCGAATGCGACTGGGATTAACGCTAGGATGAATAAGAAGAGGTATAGGTAAACAAGAGCGGTGTAGTTGAAATAATAAGTAGCTTGAAATATTATGTAGTGACGAAATTCGTAAGAAGTTTGCACAAGTGTTTATGTAGAATGAATGACTACTATGTACGACAGCGACAGCCTCCGTGGCGTAGCGGTAGTGAACGCGGCCGCTACGCAGGAGGCGCGGGTGCGATCCCCGCTCAGAGCAAATATTTGTGTTCATGAAATATGGGTATTTGCATTGGTCTGGTCGTGCCTCGGAGAGCACGTTAAGCCGTCGGTCCCGGTTGCCATAAGAACATCTATGGCAGTCGTTACGGGTAGTTGGAGCCCTTAAAAATCCAAAAACAACGGTCTAGCTGCAAAGCTTCGATATCGCCTAATGTTATCATTGGGCTGTGGAGGTCAGATGGCAATCGCTTCACGAAAAAATATCGAAGTCTAGCCAAATCTGTAGTTAAGACGGTAAAGCGGACCCCAGACTCCGAGCTGAAAAGCTTCGGATGCGACTGGGAATTAACGCTAGGATGAGAGAGAGAATGACTACTATGTATGCACAGAAATATAAGCAAGAAACAAAGAAAATAATTCAAAGTTATTCAAATTCATAAAACGAAGAACATATCTAAAGTTAAATGTATTTAAAATACTCGTAACAATGTGTGTTATTTTAGACATGTTTTCTTACCAACTTCAAAGTATCATTCAGAGACTCGTAGATGAAACACAGACATAAAATTATTTGCCAATGGAGGTATGATAAATTCATACTCGTACTAAAAATACCTACTCTCTTTATACTTAGTTTAATTTTAGTAACCAAGACAATTATAAGTTACTGGCTGTTGCCCGCGGCTCGTTCTCGTATGGATGTTGGTTATTGCGAACAAACATAGCCTATATCAGGGGTGGCGAAACTTTATGCATCATCGTGCCATCATTCTGAAATTCTAATTCATACTGATATTATCAATACGGAAGTTAAGGTAAAACAGGGTATTGGGAGTCATTCTAATCATAAACAAAGTATTTATTGCAAGCACCTTTATACATTATAGCCTATTGCAGTCCACTGCTTGACATAGGCCTCTCTCAATATGCGCCACGTTTGCCGATCCTCCTTTGCTAGTTATTACATACATACCTACATACATACAGTCACACCTCCTTCCCAGTGGAGTAGGCAGAGACCACAGCTTTCCACCCGCTACGATCCTAGCATACAACTTTCGCTTCTTCTACGTTCATAATAGCTTTCATGCATGCTCGCCGGTTTCGGGTACCCTTGACATGTCCTTTCTTTAAAATGTCTTCCATCTTACTGACATACGTATGTCTAGGTCGACCCCTACCGGGTTGCCCTTTCACCCTCGCTTGATAAATCTGTTTCGTCAGTCTTCTTTCGTCCATCCTCTCCACGTGTCCGAACCATCTAAGCATCTCTTTCTCTATCTTAGTCACTACATCTTCAACCACCCCACAACGTTCCCTTATCTAGTTATTATTATAAATTAATTATAATGCGCTTATTTGATTTGAATTGTCTAACGTTTTAACGATGTTACTGCGGCTAATGGTCCCAGGCTGACTGGCTCTAAATCTATATCATATATTTGTACCATTTTTATAAGTATATCCATGGTGTAGCGGTAGTGAACGCGGCCGCTACACAGGAGGCGCGGCGCGGGTTCGATCCCCGCTCAGTGCAAGTATTTGTGTTCATGAAATATGGGTATTTGCATTGGTCTGGTCGTGCCTCGGAGAGCACGTTATGCCTTCGGTCATGGTTGCCATAAGAACATCTATGGCAGTCGTTACGGGTAGTTGGAGTCCTAAAAAGTCCAAAAAAATGGTCTAGCTGCAAATTTTTGATATCGCCTAATGTCATCATTGGGTTGTGGAGGTCAGATGGCAATCGCTTCACGGAAAATATAGAGGTCTAGCCAAATCCGTAGTTAAGACTGGTTAAGCGGACCCCAGACTCCAAGCTGAAAAGCTTCGGATGCGACTGGGAATTAACGCTAGGATAAAGACCATGATAGCGTTAATGCCCGCTAACATTATTGTATATGGTTTACCACGCCTACTATTCAATATCGGTTACAAAATATCTTTGTAGAGAATCAACCGAGCGCAAACCATCTATTTTCACATATGTGAGATATTTCCAAATGATAAATCAAAGTAAACCTCTTGTAGCGTGTGCTCGAAGTTGTCAATCATAAATTCATTTGAATATGAAAAATAGCATCGACACTATCATATTAATATGTTGTGAAAAAAACGGGATAGTGTTACAAAGTATAGGTCTAGGTTTAGAGGTAAGTAGACGTATGTAAGTATGTCTTTATCCGCATTCTAGAACCCTTATCACAAGCTAGAAGCTATGCTTATTTTGGGTCTAGATAGCATTGTGTAGAATAACCTACAATATAATAATACTACAATACAATATAATATTTTTTATTATCGTCTTTTTCTTCATTCTAGCGTTAATTCCCAGTCGCATCCGAAGCTTTTTCAGCTCGGAATCTGGGGTCCACTTTTCCAGTCTTAACTACGGATTTGACTAGACCTCGATATTTTTTATGTTATGCATAACATACGTTCTAAATTATATGTACGAGTATAATAAATAAGTACGATTAATTGGCCATAAGGCACACCCAGATTCAGAACAATTATTTATTACTGACACATAATTGTCCCATCCTAACCCAAAAGGCTTTAAGCTGTTACATTCAAATAGTCACAATTGAATGTAAGTACCATTTATATTCAACCCTAACTTTATTGCCCTACGTATTTTGTCTCTACTAGGTAGTACTAGCACTTTCTTTTTATGGTCAGTAGACATTGAAATAAAAATATTATTAACAGAATTTATCGCGAATTATTTGGTGTTATTTTATTATTCTATAGCCTTCCACCCACAGCTCCGCCCGCGTGGATATCTTATCTCTGGTTTCACTCAGCAGATTGCAATCAAACAAACGTAAGATTTTGAGTCTGATCAAGACCTTTCTAATAAAAAAACCGTATCAAAATCCGTTTAGTAGCTTTTGCGTCCATCGCGAACAAGCATTTCCAATGTTTAATATATCTATCTATACTATTATATAATTGTAAAGAGGTCGTGTCTGTACATTGGAGATATTAAAAAAAAAATACTTGGGTTATGTTATGTTAACGATACTGAACACGAAAATATTTTTTTTGAATTTCCTGTCTGTTTGTCTGTTTGTCTGTTTGTCCGCGATGGACGCAAAAACTACTGGACGGATTTTGATGCGGTTTTTTTTTGTTCGAAAGGGCTTACTCAGACTTAAAATCTTACGTTTTCTTAAGGTCGCGTTAACCGAGATGCACGCGGGCGCAGCCGCTGGCGGAAGGCTATAATTATATAATAAAAGAATATGTACGCATATCGGAATTATAAAAAGTAGTCGTACATTCCAATGTTCTGTATTTAAATAAAGGTGTTTCTTAATGTCAATAGCCTCGTCGATCATTCTAGATAGCAATCGAATTACAGACAGAATCCGCTAAAAACAGTTTTATTTCGATGTGTGATACACGCATAAACTTTCGACAACATCAGTCAGTTAACACTGTTAGATGTATAACAGAGTTGCATCAGTATTTTGTGAACGGTTGTGTTCACTGACATGTTGCCTTTTGCTACAGAATTGTCATGTCCGACCTAGATTTTTGTGACAAACAAAATAATACCATCACCATACCAAAAGTTTTGATGGTACCTTTTGCTTGTTTGAGTGGTTTGGAAACTTTGTGTTTGATTTTCGGATTAGCATAATTTCTGAATTGCAATACGGATTTCTTATTCTGTAAACGGTCTCAGACTCATCTCCTTTTCGTGGTATCGAAATATTTAACTAGCGGAATTGAAGCGGAGTTGGGAGTACATATTACACGACCATTTTGAAACCCCTCAATCGCGTGATACCAGAATCGCAAAATACCAGAATCGCAAAACACTATCTAGATTATATTTATATTTAAGTTTTATATACCATAATCATCATCATTATTTTGTCGTTGCTACCGGTTGTCTCTGAAGCTGGGCTGGGCTCCTGGCCCAGGGTACACTTATGGGAGTGACTGCTGCCTGACTTCCTTACCCCGAGTGAAAGGTTTGTACTAGAGCTTTCTAATTCAATAAGCAGTTGTACTATATGTTTTGGTGGGGTCTCATCATATACTCGTACCCTAATTTTCTCATACATTTTCTTGGTGACATATCTTCATAGATGCTTAATGACAAATGTAATTTTTTCTACATACAAAGTAGGTATAATAAAAACTAAACAAATCAAAGGAATCTCAGATATGCTACCTTAGGTAGGTCTATCACCGCGCCAAAGTATGCGACAAAATATACTTACACGTATTTCTAATGGTTTGTGGTCAATAGGAGAACATTCGTCTGACCCTTGTCAAGTGAGAACAACACATTGTATCTCGGACATACTGGAATCTCTCAGAGAAATAAATGTCCCGCGTCTGTTTTAGATTCCATTACCTTTTAAGGTAACGTTGCTTTATAATCTTCATCAGAAAACATTGCAAAAATGCCTCTAGATGTTTTTTAGTTTGAAAAATCTGTTTAATTGAAAATGTGTTATTAAAGATAAGGTTTTCTTTGGGTGTTTCTTTGATTTATAAACTAATATTTTAGGTTTTGAAATAGACCGCAAATTGAATTGTAAAATGTAAAAGTACAAAAATGTAACTGGCGTCCATGCTACTGTTGGATTTATTTTCCATTAAGATTAATCTTGGCCTGGAGTCCTTTAAAAAGGAACAGGACAGATTTCGTTGTCTTAACTAACCCTTAGGGTGAGAATCGAATGTTCAACTACTGCTCATTTTTTTAATCAGTACCTTATACAAAAAATTGAGCAATCGAACATATTTTGTTACAGCAATTGAAAAGTGCCAACTGGCGCGCAATAGCGAATTTTTCGCAAGCGAGTTGATGAATTACTTGATCCTTCGAGCTAACGAACTTTTTTTATAGAATTGAATAGTAAGTATTAGATGGCTGCCGTTGTAAGACGATTAAAATTTCACGGTGCACATATATAGATCCTTTTCCGCAGCGAGTCACTGAAACCGTGAGCGAACACATTATTTCCCATTAACTCAAAAAAATATGTGTTTTATTGGAAATGAGTAGGAAAATGAGAGAGTTTTATTATGAGTTACTTCGGACAAATGTATGTCGAATCATAAATTGTATCCGTATAAAATATTGATAAGATTGTTCTATTATAAAATTGATCAGTTAAAATTATGCTATTTGTAAGATCACTCTGTACATAGGCCACTCCCAATATTCACCATAGTACCTGTGATAGTACCCGATCTTCCACCTAACGCATCCAATCTATACCAGCAATTACCTACTTCTAGCCACATTTTCGATTAGTCAAAAATACTACTACAAATACCTATCATGATGTCATCTCTGACACCAGTAGTGAGGTAACGGTAAAACAATAAAACGAAATGGGATATTAAAATCTCGCAGAATCAAATAGGTTACCTCGATTCACACAGGCCGCGACGCGGTTACCAGCTAGTGAATCACTCGGCTGTACTATCTATACTAATATTATAAAGAGGAATGATTTGTATCTTTGTATGCAACAAATAATCTAAAAACTAGTAGACCGATATCAAAATTTCTTTCGCCACTAGAATGCTACATTATCAGGTACCAACAGGCTATATATCGCAACGCTACCATCAGCGATAAACGGGATGAGAATTCCAGGCTGGCGATGCGAAATCTTAAAATTAAAATATTAAAAAGGTCTTAAACGTGTAACAGCTCGCTAAAGACATATTTATGCCATTACGTACTAAGTGCAGTGGCTCTTCGGGAGCCCTCGTTAGTTAGACTGATGGACACAATAAAGAGATTAGTTAGGCTCTGCCTTTGTGTCTAACTAATGCCTTGATCGTCGGTTTAGGCACAATTTCCCACAAGCCCTTTGGTTATGACACTGATTAAAGTCAAGAATCTGGGCTGACAACGAAATCCTTTTAATGTTACACTTAAAATCTGTATGGAAAGGTTATTTCGTAAAGAAATTACGGATTTAAATGTACATTTTCGAGTAACATTATCATTTTAAATGCTTTTTCATGTTGGGCTATTGTTTTAATACAGAGATTTGATTGGTCTTTTAGTATTTTTGTTAATTGAAATGCAAATTAATGTTTTACATTACAAATCAATTTTTATTATTGAAGTGAAATCTTCTTTAAGCGTTTCGAGCACTTTTTGAGTGAACGAAAATCATGGAAGACGCGTTATCTTCACTTTTTTAATATACCTATAGGATTTGACTTCACCTCGCCTGATGGTAAGCCGAAGGCAAAGTCTCAGGAAAGTGGGTCACTATTACAGACACGTATCATGTTACAATGGTGGCACTCAGCTTGACGGCTTCATCAGATGCTTTTTCACGCCCCGCTTATAGGACCCGGGACTATAGGAAAAGGGAAACACGTGAGCTGGTAAGGAATTTCAGGTCTTAATGGTGCGGCAAGGGAACGAGTGGCTGAACTTGATAGAATATACCATTCCCGCCACTGCTTTTTAGGGTTCCGTAGCCAAATGGCAAAAAACGGAACCCTTATAGATTCGTCATGTCTGTCCGTCCGTCTGTCTGTCCGTCCGTATGTCTTAAGGCCTATACTGTTGAAACTTGGTAAGTAGATGTATTCTGTGAACCGCATTAAGAATTTTATACAAAAATAGAAAAAAAGCATTAAATTTTGGGGGTCCCCCCCTCTAACTTCTAAAATAAGAGAATGATAAATCTAAAAAAATATATTATGTACATTGCCATGTAAACTTCCACCAAAAATTAGTTTGAACGAGATCCAGTAAGCAGCTTTTTTTTAATACGTCATAAACTGCAATTTTCGCGTTTGCTGCTACGGAACCCTTCATGGGCGAGTCCCACTCGCACTTGGCCGGTATTTTTTACTAAGCAGTAACAATTTAGACTTCAGAATATTTCTTCAATTTTGCAATTCCTTACAGGGGGGAATAGCCTGACTAATGAGCTACCGAGTCACACTTAAGTGTTTCAAATTCACCTATACAACCATCTTGGGGCTTCGAAATTTGAAATTGAATAGTTATGTAAGTTTTTGCTTTAAAAATTTCATTAAATTGGTTTATCAATTTTGGATTGCCCTTCATCTAAGTTTGGAAAGGATTGAGTCTCAAAAGGCTAACACGAACGATGATGGGGTGATCGTTAATCTATACCCACTTCTCTCGATAAGGGAATACACCTCTGGGATTACGTAAACGTGTTGATGATGTGTTCATTTATTGTATAGCTGCAAAGGTATTTTATCTTTACCTTTTGCACTATAATTTTTGCTATTCTATGCTACTAATATGACAAATGTGAAAGTTTGTGAAGATTTTTGGATGTTTTTTCATTCAATCACGCTCTGCAGAACGTTGCAAAGTTGCAAAATTGGCACAGAGATGGATAACAGTCTGGAATAACACAAAGGCGGCTTACTTTTTTTTTATCAAAGGTACAGAACTAACATATCTATTTGTACCACCAAATCTAAAATTTTGATTACCAACATTTGGCGGTAGATTTACCATTGCTATTTTGATACCAACATTCGGTGGTAGATCTACCATTTTGATTGCCAACATTTGGTGGTAGATTTACCAATTGCCGTTTTGATTACCAACATTTCGTGATAGATTTACCAATTGCGATTTAGATTGCCAACATTTTTGGTGGTAGATTTACCAATTGCCATTTTGATTACCAACATTTAGTGGTAGATCTAGCATTTTGATTACAAACATTTGGTGGTAGACACCACTTTGATTACCAAAAATAGGTATATCTCCTTTTATAACTAAATACCTAATAGGTATATTATATGCATTAGAACTCATCAAATTATCGGCCCCAAAGACGAAAGTGTATATTACCTGTAATACCGAGGCGCATTACCGACTCGCTTATCTTGACATTTTATAACAAAACTCATTTGCTTTGGCCCTACAGCGCTACCTGTTTCTTAAAACGACGGAAAAAAATGTGATACATTTTTGTATGAAAATACCGAGACAATTTTGTCGTTCATTCGACAATATGGCCTGATTGCCTGCGTCGAGGGGCTTTTGGAGAGCATGATCTTATATTAAATAGGGTTTGCAAATTAACAGTGAAGCGTAGATTTTACTTTTCTTAAAAACATTCTGAGCAAAATATTTTGTTGCATTTTGATATTAATAAATCTAGTTTAGTAGTTTTTAATCGAGTTTTAGTACCAAATCTCCCGTGACACTACTAGTAGTGTTGCGCAGTAGTGTCAAGGTAATTGGAGGCTTATTTCAACTAGTTATGGTGGGCTAAAGTCGAAGTTTTTTAAATTTGGTCGTACGGGTACATAGCCAAAATTTTCACACTTCTTGTGTGGAAATTTTAGCGGAAAACCTTTTTTGTGACCAAAGGTCACCTTGAATACAAAAATTAAAGTAATCAGATTGATGAGGACTTTTCAGATTTCATTTATGGTAGTATTTTGAACAATCCTACCAACATTGACCCGGGTGCGAATTATTGTACCCTCATTCTTATAATTTATTTCACATTGACCAGACTATTTTTTTATACCACTTAGATCGCAGACAAGCACATGGCCCATCTGATGCAAAATGATTACCGTGGTCTATGGACGAGTGCAACACCAGGGGAGTCACACTCGTGTTGCCGACCCTGTAAGAACAGATAGATTTTGTGCCGTCAGCGCAGAAGACAAGCAGGACAAGCCTTTGGTACGCGAGTACTATTATCTGTTCTGTGCCTTTGGTCTTCCCACTGACATCATAAAACCTCTCCAATGAGTGAGTGACTACAAACAAGCCTAGGAATATGGAGTCTAGAATGCGGATAAACATAATTAAATACATTTTTTAGAAACATCCAGAGCAAAACAGGCCATCTTTCGTAACAAAACTTGACGTACTTTTTACACTTCAATGAGCTTATAATACTATAGTGAACGTGCAATATTACGGGGTAATTTCAATTTAAGTCGATAAAGAATTCATGAATGGTGGCACACACAGGAATTTTCATTTAACCTATACCTGTATTATTGAACGAAACGAACCTGCAGCTTGGGTATTTAATTTGGAAATACCAACAAGTCTTGCCAAACTCTGACGTCAGAATTGCTCTATAAAAAATATAAATCCCTGAGCGACTTGTCAAACGTCTAATCAGGGGTTACTTGACATAAAAAATGGAAGCGGACGGCGGTTGAGTAATGGGTAAGTTTTTGTAGTTATAAGTACTATTGGAGTTGTGTGTTCGTTTGTATAAATATTGTGACTTCATCCTGCTAAATAGTGAGAAGAATTAACCGAGAATGAAACTCAAAAAAATCTCTGAGCCTTTTCCCATATCAGTTGGGGCCAGCTTTTCAGTGTAACTGTGATGACATTTGATCTTCACAACTTTTTTTCTTTTCTTTCTATATTTTCTAATTTACCTTTTCATAATAAATCTATTAATATTCGCAGACATAATTCCCAGCTTACGAATTGATCTCGATTTTTTAATCAATTACTATCAAACTATCCTACAATTTATTAACTAGCACATCAAGATTATTCAGAAGTTCAGTAGTTCCTTGTAGAACTGGAATGCTAGCTAACCCAAGCATGCATAACAGTTTAAAACTTATAAAGGAGATTGGAAATACTAATTCACGTTTTACAATCACTGTTCAAAGAATATTGGTTTTCTTGGAAAAACCTATCCATACGGAGTAGTAAAAACAGGAATTGAAGAATATGGAATCAGTAAAATCGGTAAATAACTCTCGAACCTTTGACCTTGCTTAGTTTGGGTCTAGCACTTTGCTGCCCACGGCTTCGCCCGTGTGAAATTTTTTGATCCCGTTCCCATAACCCATGGGAGTGCATTCCCGTATTCCTGCGATGAAAGTAGCCTATGCGTATTCCAATATAACCTATCCCTATGTCAAATTTCAGCCAGATCCGTTCAGCCGTTAGCACGTGATTAAAAGACAAATATCCAAACATTTTCACAAACTTTTAAATTTATACTCGTAACTAGCTTTTGCCCGCGGCTCCGCCCGCGTGGATGTCGGTTATTGCGACCAAACATAGCCTATGTCCTTTCTCAAGGTCTAACCTACCTCTATACCAAATTTCATCAAAATCGGTTCAGCGGTTTAGTCGTAAAAGTGAGACAGACAGACAGACAGACAGACAGACAGACAGAGTTACTTTCGCATTTATAATATTAGTAGGGATATTAGTAGGAAAAGGAAGAAAGGTTATTTGCGTATGTGCTATTCATAAATATTATGTATTGCATTCTCCTGTAAAATGGGCGCGAGTCTGTCTGTCCGAGAGGTCTTATTTTAATGAGGTAATATTTATTTTCGAAAAGAAAACACTCTTCGGTCGTTATACAACCATGGGATGATATAGGGCGACCCCAAAATACTACTTCGCCGGATACCAATAAAATATAAAAATAAGGGTGCAATCGTTGCGAGTTATCGTCATTATCTATGTGAAGAAAATCGATAGAGACTGTACTCGTCTAAGCTCAACATATTGTCAGTTGGCTGCGGTCCAACATACATTCCCATTGTCTTATCTTGAGGAAGCACGCAAAAATTCAACTGTAAAACCGCACTGTATGTGACATGACTGCAGAGAGTGCATTGAACTGTTTATTTATATCTAACTGACATAGAAAAGAATGAGGTTCTCAATTTGATCGGTATTTTCTTGTATGTTAATTACGCGATTACATTGCCAAACTTTGAATAGATTTCTATGACTCTTATTTTGCTAGAAAGGGGATTCTACAAGGGTGGTCCTATTGTCCACTGATGAGTCGGTATCAGATTCTGGGGTCCTGGACAAATAGGAAAATCTTCAAAATGTAGGCAAAAATATGGTTATCTGTTGCTTTTACATTGTTTAATTTGAATGTTTGTCTCTAGGAATGATGATGAGCTGATGAGAGAAACTTAAGCCAACGATGAACGATATTCATGGATCGGTTATAATTCACTAAAATGGAAAAAGAAATATAATTGAATTCAACGAAAAAGTTAAACCGACTTAGAAACAAAAAAGAGACACTGAAAAGTAATAAAAAAACCGAATTTACAGATTTACTGATCTGTTAGAAATCGGTGCCAACTTTGTTTGCTATACCTGAGATGCTATGACGCCTGTCGGGCTAGACATCGAAACTAATTACAAATAAACATTAGTAAATAGATCTGTACATTCCGTTATGTTATGTGTAATAATTATTTTGTCATAAAATGAATGCTGTTGATTAAAAAAATTGTTCGCAAATTGATAGTATTAATCCGTTTCATCGTCAGGTTTTGTTTATAATAGTATGTTCATTTTTTCTAATACATTTATACAGTCACTCCCCATCTCAATGGGGTAGGTAGACACCACACTATGATTCTAATATACATATTTTTAACACATTGTCAAAATTCCATGAATAAAATATTTTTACCTAAACTTGTTTTAGTCTTTTAGACTTTACCATAAATTTTATATTTTTCACATTTCTCCAAAGAGATGTTGTTTACCTACGAGAACAGCACTTGAGGCATTAAAAAGAAAGTAAGATGAGTCAAAACGGCACAAAGACAAGATTGTAACGGATAAAGGGGGAAATAAATAATGCATGCCACTTTGTGAGAGGATAAACTTTTTGAATTGCCAACTCGCGCGCGCTCGCGAATTTGACGATCGCGAGATGGTGAATGACTCAAGAAACGCATAATACATACAACGGGATTAAGTTGTAATGGACTTGTGTGAATACGTTCTATTTTGCAAGAATTTTAATTTTAAAGAATACTCACATAGTTACTTGGTCTACGAAAAAAATGGTACTAAACTGACGGTACAGAATAAAAATATCGTATTGCGAAAGGCCATAAATCGATGACATTACAAAATAGCGCTATGCCTATAGTACGCGCCAGTTAGTGTGGCAATACGAGTGGAATAAAGTCTTACGAATACGAAGTAACAAGAAAGGTAAATCAAAAATTATTAAGAAATAAGAATTATTACATTATCTTTTAACATTGAAACTGTCGTTTTTGCAAATTTCGTATACCTACACCACTGTATGGGGGAATGTAAATGACTCGTATTGCCACACTAACTGGCGATATACAGATAGCTGTCAAAATTAAATAACTCATTCATCTAGTCTATGCGTCCCCCAGTGGCGAAGGGAGAAAATTTTCAAGAAGAAACCGGTGAAAAAATCCATGCGACCCGTTGGAAAGTCGACAGGAATCGGGTTATAGAGACCCCTCGCCACGTGTGTCCCATAGTCTTCCTTCCATTGACGCCTCACACCAGTACCAGACACATAATAATAATATAATAAAATTATATTTTATGAAGTTACTACTAGCGATCGCCTATGTCAGTGACTTTCCCTTTACGTGTATAAAATATAAAAAAAAGTTGGTAGCAAAAACTTGGACATGTTTAAATAAAGTTACAAAATGTACAATAATAATTTTGTAAGTTCATAAATAATGTATCTGAGCGACTTGTCAATGTTTCGATTCCTGAACACATTTATTATTCATCATTCGTTCTTGGGTCGCAACGGATTTTCTGTCTCAAAGAAATTGATGATACATCTTTTAACTGGCTCCCTGGTTGTGAAAAGTTATTGGAAACTTCCTTGTGAATATATTGTAAAAAAAATATTATGTAATCAGTTGTAATGAATATTATTGATATAACTTTTAAGACCCGAGGCGAGGTCAACTGCAGACGCATGCAGCAGAGCAGATACAGCGTACCCATTACTTGTTAAAGTCCGATACGGATGAATTACGTGAGAAGTCACAATGAATTACGCGTACGTGCGTCTGCAGTTGTCGTATGCGGTTACCTTCGGAATCATTCATTAAGACAAAGCAAAGAAATAGAAAGTAGTAGTAGTATAAAATAGAAGAAAGAAGGAGAAAGAAAAATCTTTTTTGCTCATTCATTAAGATTGGTTCAAAATTGGTAAAGATTCACGTGACATAAATATAAAAAAAAGAATATTCACTTGAATTGAAAGCACAAAAAGTATGGAAAGGAGTTTAGCCGTCTACCTAAGCCTAGTGTTCGAAAATCCAATTCGAGTACAAACCGTGACTCTGCGAGCCAATAAATCTCCTTCTAATACTGTCACCTTCAAGTTCTATCTATAAGGCTCTCGTACCAAAGCGAGGTACGAAATAACCGTTGTACGGTATAGTAATTGGGTATAGCTCAGTTGTCGATTGTTAGCATTCCTAATTGGTAACCAACTGGATATCCGATGAAATTGTTAGAATTTACAAATATACATTTTCCAGCACAAATAGATTGAGGAGACCAGCTATGTCAGCAGCAGGTCAGCTATGTAAGTACATATATAACAATAATGTCTACTTAATTTTGCTATAACCTTAAATTTCACTTTCACATTAGTTATTACGTCATGTTTATAATTCTGTTAAAAGATCTAGGCAAGAAATATTCATTTTAGCAATATTCAGTTGAACACGAATAATAAATAATATAATTTATTCTATTCTATTTTAGTTTCGCCTAGTAAATTAATGCAGCGCTATTGACTTTCAACTTTAATATTGGAACGATGAACGATATCTTATACGTGCGTGTGTCGTTAATCCGTTCTGTATAAAAGTCAGGTTTTATACTATTCAATCAATCAGTCCACTGCTGGACATAGGCCTCTCCTAATATACTATTATGTAAGTAGAAATTATACTGTCATGTGCTTTCGGGTGTTAGATTGCCGTTGTAGAAACCGTACAGCTACGGATTACGTGTTTTCTTATAATATTTTGCACACACTATACTTCGATGGTTTTAGGCGACAATATTTTTACATCTTTTTCACTTAATGAACCTACAGAAACTACCACGCACCAAGGAGCAAACTATCCCACTATCTTTTTTTATCTTTTTAGTGGTAAACTTTACTGAAAAACTATTACGCATTATGCGTCCTCAAAAATGTTTAAGTACTGCATGTCTCTGTTTTGTAATAATTCAATATATGCAAACCCATAAATAAAGCCGCTAAATAGAATGTAAACATAAAATATGTCAATCAATTCCTGCGTGTCGTACACAGAAATCTATCGACTTAATCCAAAATGAAATATAAAAGTTAACGATAGAGTAATAAATTCTACCAGGGTGTCAGACTTCGACAGAGTTTTGTATAATTCGCTTAGTGTTAGAACTAATAATTACCCGGAGTTAGTTCAAACTCGTGTTCGATGAGCTAGCAAAGTTGTGTTATTAGTTTTAATTAAGTGTGTGCAGAAAGCCATTGCCCCGGTCCAATAAATGTATGTTCACTGCTGAACAATCCTTAATTAATGACAAAATAAGTTTATGGGTAGTTTGAAGTTTTTATTTCATTCATTCAACTTTCACCTCATTTATTTCACCACCTAATAATACTATTATATACTGTATTTACGCCATCTGTAAATACAGTATTACCAAGGTTTAATGCCGAACTTTGAGAACTCACGTTAAATAATTCAGTTAATAATAATTATTAAGTACGTCCTTTTCGTAATCGGATTGTACATACAGACATACATAATACTCATGTCTTTATCCCCGTACTCATTTATTTCACCACCTAATAATATTAGGTATGCCATCCGTAAATACAGTATTACAAGGGTTAATTCCGAACTTTGAGAACTCACACGTTCCGTAATTCAGTTAACAATAACTATTACGTTAATAGTATTTACGTTAATGGTTTGAATCCTTTTCGTAATCGGATTGTACATTCAGACATACATATTAACACGCCTCTATCCCCTGAGGGTTATGCAGAGGTCAATTAACACCCACATTTCCCCAATCATTGGTATCGAATTGTAATGGTTATTAAATTTGGTTTAATTTAATCTGATAAATTAATCTCGTATTATCAGAGAGATTCTGCGCCGTCAGCGCAGAAGATAAGTAGGACGAGCCTTTGGTCTACCTACACTGACAGCACGAAACCTCTCCAGTGAGCTCTGGCTACCCTACTCTCGACCGGGAACACAGCACAAGGTAATTTCGCTGCGGTATTCTGTGAGACGGAGGTACTTCCCCAGTCGGGCTGCTCGATTAGCATGGAAATACCGTCGTGTTCTATCTGGTATGTGATATAGATTGAGATATTGAAACGCATGATCATCTTACATCACTGATATCAAGTTATCGTATCGTATGATAGGAATTTAAAGTTTAATCATCGAAGACAGTGGATAGAATAGTTATATTTACTTTATTGTCTTTTATAAATAAAAATAATGTAAAAGTTTCTCTTTTGAGGCCATCTTTGAGGTCTTTTGGGCCCAGCCTTTTGACCTTGAATACATGAAAGTATTTTACTAGCATCACGTCCTTTGTAAGAGATCATCTTTTGACATGTAAATATTTCAATGTAATATATTCCTATGTCGTCTACGTCGAAAGGTTCTTGAATATGTATCAGGATTTATTTTTTTATGCTCAAATCAAGCAAAATACAATAAGAATTTTGCTTTCGTATCGATACTATAAAATATGAATGTGAAGTTAGTCAAAGCACTTTGTACAAAGTTTGCCAAGAATATGGGATTGCGCAAGGGAATAGAAATACGCATCTGATTTAATTTTGTATTAGAAGTACAAAATTAAATCAGATGCGTATTTATATTTATTTATTTATTTATAAAACTTCATGCACAAGTACATAGGCGGACTTAATGCCACAGGCATTCTGTTCATTCATATAAACCAAAGACTTTTATTTTGTAGTGCGTACTAGACCGGCTATAATATGGATTAAAATTTTGTAAAATCTGTTCGTTTACCTGAGATGATCGTTCAAGGTGAGAATATTGTAGACATGTTCTTAAATTAGTTGTTGCCCACCCTCGTGGATGTCGATTATCGCGACTAAAAATAGCCTATATACCCTTGCCTAAAGTCTAATCTACCTTTGTACATTTAATTAAAATCGGTTCAGTGGTTTAGACGCCAAAGCGTAACAGATAAACAATATAGACAGAGTTACTTTCGCATTGATAAATAATATTAAGATGGATATTAAGTAAGTAGCACCAGAGTGAACGTAAAATTTTTATATACTCCTAGTACTTTCAATATCTTTGATCTTATTTGAACCACAAAAGGTACAGTGGAATCCAAAAGTGCCAGGACAATTTGAAACTAAAATTATATGAAGGATGCCACACACTGTCTAGTATTAAAGTTAATACTTTTTTTTGTGTAGGATACGTCAATTTGACTTTAAATCTCCTGATGGTAAGCTGAAGGCTGAATTTCAACAAAGAGGGTCGCCATTACAGACACGTGGCATGATACAATGGTAGCACTCAGCTTGACTTGAGCAGCCTTGAGGAAGGAAGGAATACGTGAAATAATACATTAGATAAATAAATTAGACTTAATTGGCCGGCTGGCCACGGCACGGCCAGGCTGTCAAAAGATCATAGCCTTTAAGTAGGGAGGGCATTCTGAACCTGACTGTACATACTCTATTACTAAGCCCTCTAGGCTCAAAACCGAGCTTAAGCCCAAACTAGCTGTCTATAAAGCTTTTGTTTGTTACTATCTGTTCCTGAGACATGAAACTTGACAAGGGTAGCCTGAAAGATTTGTACAGTTGCCACTTGAAATGTCTTAGTCCGATTCTTCGTGTCAAATTGTAGATTAGTGTCCAATTCCTTGAAGTACGAATGGACGAATATCATAGAATTTTCTATTCTATTCGTAATAATATATATCGTAATAATAAAATATAATGTCGTAATAATCCATACAAAATAAAGATTTGAGCCTGAATTTTTTTTTTCTATTTTTTAAATGCACAAGTCAATCGATGAGGACTTTAGATATTTCTTTTACTATGGTTTATGTACCTAATACCCTCACCAATTTTTAGCTCCATACCAATTTAAGCAAGCTTAACCATTTGACTCGATGAATAGCAAATAAATATCGCCGTAGTCGGGTAACAAAATCACACGGTGAAGCAAAAAGACCCTTTTTGCTACAGCGCACAGTGGATCGTTTCATACAAGCTAGACGTCGGAAATTCATTACTTAATTAAGCTTTTTCTTATAGTCTTATTGATTTACAGATAATCAGGGACCTCAAAAACAATATTACTAATGATCTACCCTCACACCGTTATTAAGCATGACAGTAGAAAAGTTTATAAAGTAAGTTACTTGAAAAAATAATTATTTTGCAATTTTTGTGTCTCTTTGTTGTGACTGATTTTTATAAGTTGTGAGTGTGTGAACGTGAAACAAAAAATTGAGGATATTAATGAAGGTATGTACTTTCTATTTATGGATTTTTACATTATTAATCCACTTAGTTCTCGTAGAAAAAAATAATGAATTGAACCTATTTTATACCTTAAAAAAATCCCAATTCTTAACTTTAACAGAGAATCTAAATATGAGTATACCTTTGTGTCCCTACAGTACCTAGCTTATTTTAAAGCTCCAACCCTCTAAATTAAAAATCAGTCATTGTTTGACTTCGCACGAGTTTGCATCATATTGTTTTATCACGAATATGGAAGTTGATGGGATCTCGCAAAGAAAGGTGACTAACCATTATTTGACTACTTGAAATTCTCATCATTCATCATCATTCTCATGATTGTCCAATGATAAGTTAATAGGTAAGCCCAATGGACTAAATAACTACCCGTTCGCGCTAAGTTTGTAAGCCGCGTCGCGTCCTCCTTCTCTACGATAGCGGCAAAGTTAGTGCGAACGAGTATATTATCAATACGTATTGAAAATCACTTTTATTGTTATATTTTTACGTAAATACTGTGATAGTACACTAATCACACCAAGACGTAAATTCAAATACATATGTAACTCCTAATAGGTACAGTTCGTTGTCAGTACATACAATACCATAATTTATTGTATTTTCTTTTATACTACTTTTGGCATACATCGGTACTTTTAAAAATATCCTAAAGCAGATAAACATGAATCCCTTCTGAGAAACATAGACATTGGTCTTGTTAAGCATAAGTAGAGCCGAACATGTGCAAAGTATAAAATTGTACAATTTATGGCTATGGTCCCAACCTATTGAAACGTGGGTTCTAAGTGTGCGGAATTCAAGGAATCGTCGTGAGAACGTCGCTCGCGCAAAAACAAAGGACAAGAGCGTCTCGGGATTTTTTACGAAGGCTAACGGAGAGTAGGGTCGAGGCAGTCGATTTGGGGTTGCGGAGGCGAGTGGTTGACCTGAGGTTCGTGAAGGACGGGGAACAGAGGCGTTACTCTAGTAAGTTACCAGTGCGACACTGCCAAGTGGAACACTATCAATCCTCTACAGATATGGTGAGTCGCTTACATAATGTATTTATACCTGTCGTAATCATTATTAGATATATTTTTGTATAGTAATATTTATTTTATAATGCTACCTAAGACTGAGTAAAACATCGTTCTAGATATAAAAGTGTATAGTAAAAATTAGTCAAACGATTTGTTGAGTCGCGATTTGCGTTGATAGATGTTGCCCGGCCTTTAACCGTGATGTATGGAAAAGCACCACTTGTAAAGAGTTAGTTCGGTAGACCAGGAACCTGTTGTCGTGGAGGTCTGGGGTTATCCTCAAAAAGGGATTAGCCTTGGGTCGTTGAAGCCCGTTTATCCTGCAATCTACGATCGATGGCGGCTTTGCTAGATGGTGACCGAGAGAGGAACGTCATGCGTATAGTTAGGAGCGAGTTATCGTACCGAGTTCGTGTTCTGTCGTCGTATAATGCAATTACAGCCATCTGAGATAACTCGGACCGGGTGTGGTTCAATTCCCACGTGAGACCAGCGTTGAAGAGCTCTCTCGCAAGCACAGTGGTCGGTGCAACCAGATATGTCAGAAGGAAGATTGGGGATTAAAAGCCCCACGGTACGGACATCGAGTCAATGAAGTACGTTAGCTTGTAAACCGAATCTATACGTGCGATTGAATATATGCGAGATAAGTAACTGATATCAACGTGTCCGATTGCTTGTTGTATATATTTTGAGTATTATTCTTCTTTCGCGGTTACATTCTTTGTCTATTGAGACGGCTAAGCCCAGTGGGGAAATAACTGTCGTTGGTCGTATTTCACAGTATGTGTGCGGTTTGGCGGGGCACCGTACCACTACCCATTGGACATCTCTCCGAAGATGCGCAGGAATCTAATACCAATTGTATTTGTTCACATATAGTCTTGCTGTTTCATAGGCATAGTTAACGAATCTTGAAGCATCAACTGTTATTCCGGATGACAAAGCTTGCAAAATACATGAAATCTGTGTATTAGTTCTTCATCAACTCCTGTTATTTCAGCAGAGCAACTAGTATTACTAAAAAATCTTCTTGCGGTAAGCCGTCATTCGAATTACCGCTCACTTGTCGCGGTTTATCGATAATTAAACCCAACTCCTCACGAAACCGTCTTTGAACTGTAGTTTTCTTTTCTTGTTTCAATCGTTTATTCTCGTCAGTCGTTGCCGACCACTTTTGAAAAGATAGATTATATGATACATGTAATATCAGCTCCATGCATCTTATCCAGGCATATAATGTGGATAATCCGTACTGGAAACAATTTTCGTCTTCTGGCCTCACAGTGACTTTATCTAAATCATTCATTAAACGAGGAGTCGCACCACATATAGTACACGTAGAGCTAGAGGGAGTTTCAGTTAAAACCTGTGCTACTTTTCCATCTACCATAGTTAGGAAAAGTTGATGCTTAACTTGTACTCCTTCATCGCAGTGCACACTGCCCTTATTTGCCACCTTATCATATTGTGATTGTTCATATGGAACACGTGTGCAAAACGTAACCTACCGGACAATCATTTATATTACCACAAAACCGCCATGATCATATCTATTGCGGTTCCTTGATATAGCTATTTAAATACCTTATCACAATATACGTCATATCTCTATAAATAGCGCAAAGATGCACCTAATTTTACGTATGCTTCTAGGTAACTATATTCTGCATGGAATACAATAACAATTAAAACTTCGATAAACTTCGATAACTGCGTAAAGCTTCATCGAAGTCGAAAATAAATAAAAAAATATGGTTTGTCACAAAAAGTCATGCCTTAACTGAATTTTTCCCTAGAATTTATTTCTTATAATTTTATTTGAATTTCCATAAAATATCCTTTCTAGAAATGTATCACACTACATGGGTTTGTATACAAATTGTACTCAAAATTTAGCTTTGAATGTTGAAATTTTTGAAGTTAGAATTTACCAAGTTTCAGAATGTTGATTTCAAACGCAATTTATTGATTTATTACTCTAGTAAATGTTTTAAATCTTTGTTATTATGAAAGTACAACTTCTTAAGTAAGGACCAAAAATAAAAATATGTGAAATAGCCAACATTTGAAAAAAGTAATTTTGAGCAGCTCTTGTTCTACGATATTCCATAGTGCGCCGTCGCCGTCGACGGCGACGGCGGACGGTGCCGTGCCGTAGAGATGTAGCCGGGGCCTTAGGTATAAGGTTAACAAATTACATTTACATTACTCCTTTCATAACCAATTTCTGTAATACACAAACAATCTTGAGCACTTTCCACGAAGTAAGCCTTAGTCTTAAATAAACAACCATTAGGGGTAATTGACAATTTAGAAAAGTTTCAAATAGTAATTTTCTGTAATGTTCATTCCTTTAATAGTACCTACGGTTTTTGTAATGGACTTGACTTAGACAATTTACAAAAGGTCTTTGGGATTTTACTGGAAAGTTGATGTAACAGCGAACTTTCAGCTGTTTCATTCAATGAATTGATTTGAATCTTCATTTAAAAAAAGACTATAATCTTCATCTTGCATTATATTATGTTTAAAAGTAACTATTGCATTGGACAAATATCTTGGACTTAAAATGTGCACTATACACGCAGTATGTATTTATTAAGAGTCTATTGAAGATAGCACAGGGTGCTACTGCGGCAGACGAGATCAAATTCACCAAGCATAGATTATTACAATGCAATCCGCGCGCACCAGCCCCTCTAGACAAGTGGCAATTCGTTCCTCGGCGAATGATGGAATAGTGACAAATAATATAAGTAATAATGACAAATGTATAGGATTTGACGTTTTTGACATTCGTTGACGCCTGTCATATACGTCAAATCCCATACATTTGGCATTCTATTCCATCATACGCCGAGCAACGAATTGCCACTTGTCTAGGGGGGTAGGGCCTCGTTAGTCTCGCGATTCCTAAATCGCGGTGGAACAAGCTTTACCTCGGGTCACATATCTTGGACCTATCCATGATACATGTCTTGAGGTATAACTTGTTTCACTGAACAACACGTATTGGGCTGTGTTGTCAGCCTTATACGGTGAAAACAATTCCATGAAGAATCCAGCGGTTCAGTGCCTCTTTTCTTTGCGACACTAAAATCTTGGAATTTCTACTAGTACCCTCATTACGGAGACCACAGTACACAATATCACAATACACTTATTCTTTCAAGCGCTTATGAATATACTAGCTCGTAATAACATAGTTTAAAATACTGTGAAAGCCATACATACTTCTTTCTCTTAGCGTTAATTCCCAGTCGCATCCGTAGCTTTCACCTCGGAGTCTGGGGTCCGCTTTACCAGTCTTAACTACGGATTTGGCTAGACCTCGATATTTTCCGTGAAGTGATTGTCATCTGACCTCCACAACCCAATGTTAACATTGGGCGATATCGAAGCTATGCAGTTAGACCGTTAGTTTTTGGATTTTTTAGGGCTCCAACTACCCGTAACGACTGCCATAGATGTTCTTATGGCAACCGGGACCGACGGCTTAACGTGCTCTCCGAGGCACGACCAGATCAATGCAAATACTCATATTTCATTCACACAAATATTTGCACTGAGCGGGGATCGAACCCGCTACGCCACGGAGGCTAATACTACTTACTGTGCTATTCTCAATTATTTAATACAAATGCAGAAGTTTTGAAAATTTCGCGTAAGTATTCATTTATAACAACAAAGTCGCATGTCATGCAAGTGAACACTGCTTACAGTCATTTTAGGTTCCTATTGTTCCTAATATACTTTTGTGACTGAGACTTTACCCTGCGCTTATTATCAGGGGAGCTGAAGTATATTTGCAATTTTCACTATTATACTACTGAGGTCAGTCTAAAGTTCATGTTTAATTAATAAAGTATAAAAAAATCCGACTAATTGTTCAGTCCGTAAAAAAATTTAACGATACAACGTGCCTTGTTGATTTAAAAATCTCTTTTGGTTGCTACCAGAACGAAATAATACACCCGTTGTATTTGTTCAAACAAATATTGGAGCATTAATAGTCTTTTTTGAGCAAGCCAAATGGAATACAAAACTCGGGTACGGTGAATAAATAAGTAGTACCGCTTCTGAATTGATTTCTAAAAACTCTTGTACCGTCGGTATCATAATCATATTATAACAATTTATATACAAACATTATTATCGTATAGGTATAAGTCGTGGTTTCCCGGCAGAGTAGAATTTTGGGTCACCCCATCTCTTCCCATGTATGTGGTGTCGTACAAGGTGACCAAGGGATGGCACTGTTTAATATCAAACATAATATATACAGCCCAGACTCAGCCTCAGATGCATGGATCGAGTCAACAATAGTACCCGGAATTCGGCAATAGGCTCACCCCTATTGCGACTGAATACAATGATTGGTGAAATGTGGTTGTTAATTTACCTATCTCCCTCTGGAGATAAAGGCATATAAACATAAAATTATATGTGTGTATGAAATGTATGAATGAATATTATTACCGTGTACTTGAATGTACATTTTACGTTATTAAAAAATACATCATTCTACATTTTTCTTTCGTTTTCAGTGGTCAACTGATAGATATGGCTCGGGTCACTCGACCCTTGACCCAAAAACGCGGTAACAGGACAACTGTCAAAAAATCTAATAAAATTAATTCCTTAAAGTGAAACAAAAGAAGATTTCCGGTATTGCATAAATGTATTTTGTAAGATTTCAGTGAACAGTCTTCAAAAATTTGTTGCTGCAATATTAAGTATATTTACGACTACGTAAGCATTTTTTGTTCATAACAATGAATTTCTTGCCAAGTTTTAGTATTTCCACTACAACTTGGGAAATGCATTTTGTTTGTGACATTACTCTTTCATAATTTAGTTCAAATAAACTTGCTAAGTGCAGTCGTATGCGAATGACATAATTCATTTGTAGCTCAGAATTCACTACTTGCAGTATTCTAAATAAAAAATAAGTATACAGGGTGATCAATCTAAATGGGTCAGTAGGGAGAAGTCAGAAACTATGAGAGATAGCGACTTCTGCTTTTAGGAACCATGACTTCGATTTTTAATTAAATAATAATGACATTCAATTTTTTCTTCAAACTCTAATACGTAACCGGGGAATCGTTTCGGGTCTTCTTTATAAAGGGTGTTCAACATCCTGTATATGTGTCGCAGTCAACTATCTTAATCAGCCGTTCAATTAACTGCCTAGGCTCTTAAATAAATGGCGCCGTTCAATTAACGGCCTGAATGATATTCAGCTATATCGTTTACTAGCTGTTTCCCGCGGCTCCGCCCGCGTGGAATTCTGATCCGTTCATCGCTGATATATAGCCTATATGTTAATCCAGGGTATAACCTATATACATACCAAATTTCAACCAAATCGGTCCAGCCGTTTATGCGTGAAAGAGTAACAAACATCCACACATCCACACATCCACACATCCATTCTCACAAACTTTCACATTTATAATATTAGTAGGATTATAATATTAGTAGGATAGGATTACATCTAACAAAATGGCTGGTTAATGCTTAGGCCATTCGTATGATGGGGTGCCAACTTTATACCAAAACCTTTATACCACTTAGGTGGCAGACAAGCACACGGCCCACCTGATGGAATAAGACAGGAAACCTAGAAATAAGACAGAAAGTTAGTCATAGGTTTATTGAAAAAAACAGTGCATTCCGAACCCACATTTCACTGGCTATGATTTTCGGTCCTAGTGGGCGAGCATTTACCGCCAAGCTTAACAATTTAAGTTTAAATTAAGAAAATAAGTGAGAACGTCTCATGACTATTTTCTAATCGTTCGAGTTTGTCTTTAGAAGAATTTTTTTAAGTACCTGTTTTACATTTACAGATCAAATTGCGGCAACTAAGTGCTTAATGGTGAAAGATAATTATCATTCCGAGCACGTTTCTCTAACTAAACCCACTCTTAGTGAGGGACTACTGGCTGAAAAATTTATGTTAGAATGCACGAATCTGTAAAAAGTAATTATACTTCATCGCGTTTATGTTCAGCGTTTAAACTAGCACGTAAATATAGATAACGCCGTATTTGTAACTAAAAAACAAACTGCGTGTTTTTCATTTATTTTTCATGACGGCATTATGTCATATTTAAAAGTAATGTCATATGTGGTAGTATCAGATTATTATTATTATTTAAATTACCCATCGTAACTTTCTTAGACTGTATACAAACTCTATAGACACATAGCTACGACTAGGCGATGTAAAAAATAGTTACTACGGGTGTGACATAAAAACGATATTGCACGAGACATATCTTGGACCTAAAATGTGCTAAAATGTGTTATACGCACTCGCACAGAACACGTTTCTTGGGTGGTTTTTGACGGGTTGCTACTGCGGTGGACGAACTCATATTCATCAAGCAAAGATATTATTACTAAACAATACGCGCGCGCCTCGTTGTCTCGCGATTTATGTACATTCCATAACATGTACACAGCGACAGCAACTTTAACACACATACGTCCAATTTCCGAAAGGCTGATCAACGTCAAATTAACTAATCGGCTGTTAAATTGTTTTTCAAGTAGCAATTGGGTTGCTAAAAGCATGGTTAAATAGCATAATTTGAGCATCGTGTTGGTTGATCAGCTATTTTAATTTTTTTTTTATTCTTGGCGTTACTCACACATAACGCATATTTCGAACAGTCTTTTGTGATACATTGTGTTAGACAGGCTATTCGTATCCGATTCTGAATCGCGCTATTGAAGTTCTCGCGCTGGATAAACATACATATTATTTCCTAACATGCACCACTAATGGCAAGTTGATGACAATAGGCGGGCCAGGCGCCCCTGGCCACCAATTATCATCAGCTTGTCTGGTCGGAAAAACTTCCTTTTATGTCGGAGGAAGATCACTCCATACTTTTTTTTTTTAATACCACTTAGGTGGCAGATAAGCACACGGCCCACCTGATGGAAAGTGGTTACCGTGGCCTATGGACGTATGCAACACCAGGGGCGTCACACTTAGCTAACGTGGCCCTGAGTAGGTACTTGTTCTGTTTTTTTTACTCATTCGACAGTGGATAATGAATTTAAGACATTAATGGAATGTTCAGCTCGTTTCATTAATATTATTTTATTTTATTTTCTTGGTATCACACTTCCCTGCATTCTATCACCCGTATTCACAAACAATACTTCGCTATGCGTACTATCAAAACTGTGCAAAGAACGACAAATTCTCAGCGCGTTCGTTCTGGCAAGCCTTTTTATTCATTGATAACACTTAAGTAATACTTCGTTGAGGGAACGCACTGCGTAGATACTGCTCCGTGATGTTTGTGAATAAATTTTACCAGCCTTATGCGCTCGAGCACACTATGAGACCTCACAGTGTTGTTTGTGAATACGGGTGTATATCTATTATATAACCCTATAATACTTGGCAGTCGGACAAAAAGCAACCATACAATAACAAAATAAACCATACCACTCACGGATTAATCACGAAATTTCAGAAAGTATTACACCTACATACTAACTTGAAATTTGGCAGGTAGGTTCCTTATAGTTCTTCGTAACGTTGTTTCCATGAGCAACATTTTACTGTAAATTAACTGTCGCCAGATACCTACTTATCCTACTTAAAACTACTTAAACTGTTGTATTTTTATTAGGTTGGCCTGGTCCAGACTATACTAAACAATTATATTATCGATAAAAATATTCAGATCATGTCTTTGACCAAAACGAAATTAGTTCAACTGGTTACGAAGAAATAAGAGATAATTCTAAGGAAGAAAATCTTTATATTAAGATAATAGTCTCTTCAATAATAAACGACGAAGATATTGAGAACGTGACCGTTTATTGAATAAACGAGAATCATACAATTAACTTTCTATACGCCTAGTACAATATTGTATAGTCAGCAACGAAAGTCGATTAACATTGAAGCCGGCATTCACAGATATCCATATCCACGTACCATTTTTAGGCCCTGTGCCTATTTGCTGAATTAGAAGAGAAAAAAATGGACCACATTTTTTTGATATTTTTCTCTGATTAAAAAATGGTAACAAAATGTTCAGGGTATGTGCACAGGGCACAGGGTACATACATTATGTTTTGGTTTCTTCACGATTATTTTTGCACCAATGGACCACTGGATGCCAGGCGATTGGTAAATAATTGTAATTTAATTGCTGAATGTCTAGAACATACATAAAATTACACCTTCATCCCCGGTGGGTTAGGCAAAGGTGAATTAACACCCACATTTCACCAATCATTGTATTAGGTCCCACGTAATAGACCGGTGTCGGTCGGCGAGAGATGTCGTGCGGTGTTCCGCAGGGATCGGTCCTGGGGCCACTCCTGTGGAACATCGGATACGACTGGGTGCTTCGCGGTGAGCTCGTGGATGGTGCCGCCGTGACGTGTTATGCGGACGACACGCTAGTAATGGCGAGCGGGGCTACACATCGCGAAGCAACCCTGAAGGCCACGACCGCGGTTGCCCAAGTCGTGGAACGGATCCGGCGGTTGGGTCTCGAGGTGTCTCCGCAGAAAACCAAGGCCATGTTCTTTCATGGACCTCGGCGCGGACCACCAGCGGGATCCAGCATCACAGTGGGAGGCACTCTCATCGGCATCAAGCCCCAGATGAAATATCTGGGGCTCGTGCTCGACGGTTGATGGGACTTCGGGGAGCATTTCCGAAGCCTGGTCCCCAAATTGGTGCTCACAGTTAACACTTTGACGCGTCTGCTGCCCAATTTGAGGGGCCCGGAGGACTCCTGCAGGAGACTACGCGGGTATCGTGCGGTCCATGGCACTATATGGATGCCCCGTATGGGCGGACAACCTGAGAGCCAAGTACGTGGACCTGCTGCGTAAACCGCAGCGGAAAATGGCCATCAGGACCATCAGGGGGTACCGCACGATATCCTTTGAAGCGGCGAGTCTCCTCGCCGGATCGCTACCGTGGATCCTGGAAGCGAGATCCCTTTCGGCGCTATACCGCTTCCGAAAGGCGGCGCGGGAGCGGGGACATGATCCTGAGCCTGAAGAAATTCGGGCCGTGAGATCCCGGCTCCACAGGGACATGGTGGCGGAGTGGTGGCTGCACACGCTCACCGAGTGTCCGGCGTGGGAGACGCCGAGACGGGAGCTGGTGGCGACCCTAGGAGTGAGAGTTCTCACGCTCGCCACTTTGCTCGCAGCGATGGTTCGCTGCGCAGATTCGTGGGCCGCCGGCGACTCCTTCTGCGAGCAAGTAATGCTCGTGAAGGAGGCGGCGGAGCGGGAGCGCGAGGAGCGAAGGAGAATCGCAAACCGCGCGGCCCGCAACGAGCAGCGGCAACTCGGGCGTCGGAGTTCGCAGAATGACATCCGTCCCCCATGAGCGCGGGCCTGGGGGTGACGGGTAGAGCCGCCTGTCACCCTAGCAGAAGCAGGCCGCGGCGGTGGCACGCATTGCGTGCCTCCCCATACCCGGGGGCGGGTTGGGGACTCTGTGGTCCCCTCACCGGAAGAGGGCCAGATCGAGAGATATGGTCCTGGGTCGGCCGGGGTGCGAGGGATATGGCTACGACAATCTCACCTCCGGCAACTGACGGCCCACAGACGGCGTGCGTTTTAGTCGGTTCGAGTCCGACATAACCTCCTCCTCCGGCTACGGTGGGGGAGGTATCCGTGGGGATTTTGCGCACGATAAAAAAAAAAAAAATGTCCCACGTAATAGGGGGTGAGCCTAGTGCCGTATTCTGGGCACTATTTTTCACTCGAGTCATGCACCTAAGGCTGAGTATGGGCTGTATATATCTGTCTGATGTTAAACAGCCCTTCAATGTTAAACAGCTGTTCAAGATAAGACATTATGTGTGTAAATAATCCCCTTAACACTAATACTGATGCAATGACCACGATAGTGCATATAAATACCTATATTCCTATGATTTGCCTTGTACACACATAACATTGAAATAAATCACTGTTCTTACTGATTCTCTGGTGCAAATGATTCAATTATTTTGTTTTCTGCATGCTGCGTCTGACGGTATAATTTCCTAGCAAATTGGATTGGATTATGGTGTAGTGAAATCAGATTCACTCGGGCCTGCCGTGAAATAAACCAAACCTACATCCAAAGTTGTGGACCGGGGTTTTGGGTAATTTGGTACCAAGAAACGCATTTATTCCGCAATCGATGATGGTACGTGATACTTCGGGCAGTCTAAACCCGACGAAAGAAATCCAAAGTAACTTTATGGTACGTAATCTGTCGTTCGTATTTCGTGAGTACCCAAAATTTCAGATCTGCAGACACCTTCAAAAATATGTAATTATAGTCAGCATCAAAAGTAGATGATGATTACGCAAATTAAAAAAGATCTAAGTAAGTTGTCTACTAATCATATTAATTTAATCAACGTTTTTATTATATTAATTTCACAAGCGCCTACTATGTATTTAAACAGCATTTTCACCAAGAAGAACTTTGCACGTGAAGTAATTTGAAAATTATTATAAACTTCTATTGTTAACTGTACGTTTTATAGTAGCCCCCAGTTTGTCAGTTAAAAATCGAACAAAAATAATTTAATGTGACTCGAATTTAAACAGAATTTGAGTAAAAACTTTGATTCACTTTAGCGTATACCTTTTTTTTTATTTAAGAAGCCGGAGGAGGAGGTTATGTCAGACTCGAACCGACTAAAACGCACGCCGTCTGTTGGCCGTTGGTTGCCGGAGGTCAGATTGTCGTAGCCGTATCCCTCGCACCCCGGCCGACCCAAGGGTCGGTATCTTTCGACCTGACCGTCTTCCGGTGTGGGGATCACAGAGTCCCCAACTCGCCCCTGGATATGGGGAGGCACACAATGCGCGCCGCCGCGCGCCGCCGTAGCACAGTATGCCTATACTGTGACTTTAGTTCGTACATGTTTACCTTCGTGCAACTCATCGGGAGCGTATCCCTGCGTTCCATATTTGATTTGGGCTGCGTTGAGTGGTTCACCTTGTTTTTTAGTGCTCGCGAACGAGTTCCGTTGCAATATGTTCGTGTCTGTCGGAATGGGTAAATAACATTAGGGGAAACACTTTTTTTTGTTATATAGGACACGTCAATTTGACTACGCCTCGCCTGAAGACAAAGTCTCGAAAAAGAGGGTCACCATTATAGAAGCGTACCATGTAACAATGGTGGTACTCAGCTTGACGGCTTCATCAGATGCTTTTTCACGCCCCGCTTAAGAGACTGTAGGAAGACGGCAAACACGTGAACTGGTAAGAAATTCTAGGTCTTTTTGCCTTTTTTGCCCTGAGCTAGTTGGGCTGCGAGAGAAATGCTTTATGGACCACCTTACACCTGATGATTCGAAAGGCTTCTTTTATACTTCAGTGTATTGCTGGGTGCACGTACTGCACGTGCTCGCGACCGGCGCTTTTTTTTGAAACCTTATGGAGGGTTTCACTATGGTACGAGTGAGCAGTCGGATTTTAGACAAAACACACGCTGCAGTATGAAAGTAGCCTTAGTCAGTGCGAATCCAATATAACCGTCCTCGCCGGCCGGTGGGTGGGTTTCCAAGGGCATTTCCGCTTAAAAAATGAAGAAAATAATACAGTTGGATGTATCAAGCCAAGTTAACCTCACTCACAAAGCAATAACCACAATATAATAATGCACGATAAAGTTATATAAATTATTGGATACTAGCTTTTGCCCGCGGCTCCGCCCGCGTGGATGTCGGTTATCGCGACCAAACATAGCCTATGTCCTTTCTCAAGGTCTTATCTACCCCTATACCAAATTTCATCAAAATCGGTTCAGTGGTTTAGGCGTGAAAGCGTAACAGACAGACAGACAGAGTTACTTTCGCATTTATAATATTAGTATGGATTTTGGATTGGATTTGACTTGTAAGCCGGTACATCTGCGCATTAATAACGAGGCTCTGGCACCGGTTTTCCTCTCGGAGTAAATGAATCAGATAGCAATCTTGACGAAAAATCAAGAAAAGCAAAATTTCACCATCTCCCCGAGTACCAGGATCCTAGGTGTTAGCATCTTCAGCGATATTCAGTAGGTACCGTAAATACTTAAACTTTAACTCTAAAAGTCGCACCTTTTTGCCGGGATATCGGATTACCAGCTTGATGCCCTTGGAGTTGCACACGTCCTTAGGCCACAATAACCACTTTCCATCAAGTGGGCCGTGTGCTTATTTGATGAAAAAACCTAGCGACCCCGGGCTCCAAAGTGCAAGTATTCCCCAAAAGCAAACCGCTGTGGCGGCGCCTTCCTATATATTCCTGGACGCGTTGGGGACTCTGTTGTCCCCAAACCCGAATAGGGCCAGATCGAGAGAGGTGGCCCTAAGCTGGTTGGGATGCGATTGCGAGATAACCTCACCTCCGGCAACCGTCGGCCCACAGACGGCGTGTGTTTTAGTCGGTTCGTGTCCGACATAAACTCCTCGACCGGCTCCAGCGGGGGAGGTATCCCTGATGATTTGCACGATTAAAAGTGTTGTTTACACCCGGGACTAACACTGGGATGAATGGAGACCGTCATCCGGAGATGACGTCAGTAGAAAAAAAAATATTAGCCTGCATTAAAGCGGGTCTATTTCCAGCATGTGAAATACGTTTAAAAATACAATTGAGTAACCTTAACCCAAGAATACCCTTTTTCGGCTTCCAGCAATGGGCCCGTGGATACAAAGAATGAAAAATAATAACGCCGTGTGTGTGTCATTCCACATTCTTCCCTTTATCCCTTTTCCGTTCCTTCCTAAAAGGAATTATCAGTGTTCCGTGCATCCCTCAATTATGTTGTATAATGGCCACGTTACTGAGGCTTGGCTAGATCTGGATGGCTACTACTATCTATCTATTAACTTACTTTGTGACTTTCGTAGTGTGAGTGTTATATATTATGGACAAACTGATTCAAGATATGATTGCGAAGCCGAACGCATAGGACAACTGCAGATGCATGAACGATATCTGCAGCATGCAGATATAGCATACCCATTACTTGTTAAACACCGATACGGATGAAGGGGACCATTGATAAGCCGCAATGAATTACGCGTATGTACTGCGTGCGTCTGCAGTTGCTGATGCAGTCACCTTCGGAATCATACCTTTGAAGAAACTTACTGCAGTGGATAAATATTTATTTGTTAAATTTGACACTCGTCTTACATCTACATGAATATTGATGGATTACAACGTTCCGAGTATGATTCACACAATTTTTTTTTATAAATTTTCTGATGTTGTAATTTTTTTAGCGTTTTTTTATTATGTGTGTGTGTTTGTGTATGTGTGTGTGTCTGAATGAAAACTATGAAAATAAAGTAAGATTACAATAATATTTCTTTTAGGAGATGGTGGTAAGGCCTCTTGGTTTATATTTAGACGTTCTTAGTTACAGTCGTGTACGTCCTAGTAGGATTTATTTTGCCGGAGTTGTTTTTCCTCTATGCCTTTGTTGTTGGTTATAAGGGACTCAAACGATTGTAACTCGCCTGGAGGTAAGCAGCTTATGTGGTTCATAGACGCTTGCGATATAGGGGTACTACAAATACTATTTACAATACAGGACATAGCAAAACAAAATGTTAATACTACTGCGTCCATTTCTTATTTCGGACTCAGTATGATGATTTATAATCAACTGCATCATCGGACTACTGAGCCGAAAAAGTCTCAGTAGTTCGATCATCGGACTTTTTAATCGGACTACTGATACTAGGCCGTTTGATCTGTATTCTGAGACAGTAAATTGTAATAAACTTACAATTTGTGATATAAACACACGTATTACCACAAAATTGAATACAAACAATATCCTTATTCGTATGCAGAATATGTTCCATGACGAAATCTCATTATTGGTGGTTTTTGTAAGTAAACAAACAGGGCGGACGTCCCCGGCATCCCCGGGGACCACAGACGACACGGTGGTAGTTTAACGTCACAACTTTCGCACATTTGCGTTGGCACGTGCGTCGATTCCATTATTCTTCTTCAGCGAACTATTTCGGCTTTCAATTCCAGTGGGTGTGGTTCCAGGATGTTTATTCACGGAATATGTTTTAAGTTGTTGGGCAAGTTCAACATTGACTACCTTTCAAAGAATCAATCAAAGAATCAATTTCGTTTATTAGTTTAGGTGTTTCGTTTTTTAGATAAAGAGCATAATATTTGAATGTCAAAATTTTACAATTATGTTAGCTTTCACTTTTTCGTGAGATTGTTGTTTGAATTGGTTTACCCGGAACAACTGTCGTGTGACCCCTCAATCCCGCTTCTTTCGTTAATCAGCAAATATACCGGCTAGTGTAGGTGAGGTGAGCTAGGCCTCAAAGGTCGTAATAAAGTTCCATACTCAAATGTAATGTAGTTAGAACAAAAAATAAACTAGGGTAATTTAATATGACAAAAAGATTTATTATCTATTAGCTTTTAGCATACTCTTTCGATAAGATAGATACGGAAATTCCCAATCCTTTTAGCACTGCACTGCAAACTATCATCTCTTGGGTATCTTCGACCAAAGGAATCACGGAAAAATCTGTCATGTGGTCCGAACGACACGTTTTATTGATCGAGAAGACTCAAGGGACATCATGCCACAGCGTCGTGATACGAGGGCAGCGGGCAAAGCTGCAGATGTAATCAGTTTACCTATAGGGAAAAGAATATAGGAGATAGATTCTTATTCCATTTATAGAGAGAGGTTTATAGAATTCTTTATCATAATCTGCCCTCCTGGATAAGTGGCAATTCGATGGCATATTGTAGAATAAAATGATGAATGTGTGGAATCGTAACGAGGTTATCCGACAAAGAACCAAAGTTACCGACATAGCTCGCAGAATAAGCAAGCTGAAGTGGCAGTGGACTGGCCACATCTGCCGAAGGACTGATGGCCGTTGGAGCAAACGAGTCCTAGAGTGGAGACCGCGCGTAGGAAAACGGAGGGTAGGACATCCCCTAGCCAGATGGACCGACGACCTGCGAAAGGTGGCTGGGACGGACTGGATGCGGAAGGCGGAGGATCGGCAAACGTAGCGCACATTGTGGGAGGCCTACGTTCAGCAGTGAACTGCAGTAGGCTAATTGATTGATTGATTGTGTAGAATTAACCTGACATTTATTCGTTCACGTATTTCAGAGGGTCTAAGCATTTGGAATCATACATAAATATGTATATTTGCCATATTCAGGTATATTTGGTCTAGGTGTTTCTATATATTTACCAAAAACATCATCAAAGTATTTTATCCGTGTCCTAGCCTATCGCAGTCCACTGCTGGAAAAAGACCCCTCCCAGTGTTGGGAGGCTATGGTTTATTGTTTTCACGTCAAAAGGGTTGGTACAGGGTTTTGTTTAGAGTTTTCCTTGTCTCCTTCAGTTACCCATCGACCAATTAGGATACAGGCGAAAAGATTCTTACAAATTACCAAGTCGAAAATATATAATATATAATAATGATATAATTCGTCATTTCCTCCTCTGAGCGGTGTTTATCAATGGTCACAATTAATTCAGTGGAGCGCTAGTGATTAGGCGATGGCTTAATTTTAATAACATTTCAAAATATTGAAATAATTTGACGGAGAAAATAATGTTTAACGTTGTGATTTGCTATAAAATTTGTTCAATTTAATGTAGTGCAGTAATCCTAAAGCGATTCTACTAATATTATGAATGTGAAAGTTAGTGAAGATGTTTAGATGTTTGGATGTATGTTACCCTCTGCAGCTTTTGCTTCTGACTCTGCAGGTGCTAATCTGGGATTTTGCGTATCTGTCCTTCTGGACAGATACACAAAATCCCAGATAAGCAGAAGCACAGATTAGCCTAAAGGCAGATAGTGGTATTCGTATAAGAACAAACCAAACCCTAATAACATTATTATCAATTTGAGACCTCTTTCTTCCTATTCATTCACACTCTAAAGTCAGAACGGATTTGGCTGGGTGCAGGGATAGATTATAGATACATATTGTTTTTTTTTCTGGGAATAGGTTCCTATGGATTGCGGGAACAAGATCACGGGGGCCGCAGATGCAATACCTTGTACTTAATAACAGTTTCATAGTTCGTTAGATTTTTTGTAAATGACTCCTACATGGCCCTAATTAGATTTACTTGATGCTATTTAGAAGCTCCAGGTAGCTCAGGCTCAGTTAGCAGTCTATAAACTATAGTACGTTCTCATCCCTTTTGAAGAAATTAAATAAGAATCTAGGTATAAAAACAGGATAGTAAATAATTTGAAAATTCAAACTTAGTGCACATTATAAATGAAACCGAACCACTCAATTCGTTTGTGAAAAAGTCAGTAAGATAAAAACCCAAGACATTGAGCGATACGTTCGCGGTTACTCCACTAGCAATGTCCAGAACAGCTTACTCGGTTCAACGAATGCAACAAATTACGTAATGTTACTTTCAATTGAACTAGTTCAACATAAAACGAATCAAGGGTTGGAGAGCTGAAAGCTTTGAAATTGGAAGCAATGGATGTTGGCGCGCTAACGGCCGTTCCCAATAACCTATCTATCGCCAGTTTTGACATTAGAAAGGATAAAAACGTCATCAATCTCTATGGTATAAATTCATAGTAGCAAAATAACAATAGGATTTGACAAAGGAACTATCTCTACCCTTTACCTTTATCTGTAGATTGGGAACGGTCGATGATTATGGATAGAATTACAAGTGTAATTTTTAACTAAGTGTCTCTCTGATACATTAATTTAAAATGTCTTCGTCAAACTGTTTGGTACCTACTTCCTTTCTTTGTGACATGATAAAAAACTGGTGTTTGCATATGGGCTCCATATTTCTACAATCTTGGGTCTTTTAGTGAGATGTCAAAAAGCATCTAGATATTAAGTTTGCCAAAGTGTTGACCACCATTATAGGATGTACTGTATATCGACTTCACTGTAGCTTCTCACTAAAGAGTAGGGTGGATAATTCAAGGACGGAATATGAAAAAAAAAATGGTACGAGAGGCTACTGGTTATCTTCGGATATGTGTAAGGGACCATACTCGAATTTACATACATACATACATATGTAGCTACATACAATCACGCCTTTATCTCCGGGGGGTTTAGCCAGAGGTGAATTAACACCCACATTTCACCAATCATCGTATTAGGTCCCACGTAATAGGGGGCGAGCCTATTGCCGTTTTCCGGGCACTATTGTTGGTTCGAGCCATGTATAGGCTGAGTCTGGGCTGTATATATCAGCTGTCTGATGTTAAACAGTCCTATCCCTTAGTCGCCTTGTACGACACCGCATGGGAGGAAATGGGGTGGCCCAAATTCTACTCTGCCGGGAACCACGCGGCTACTCGAATTTATCAAAATAAAATTTAAAGGTTTCAGTTAAAGAAGTCTTAAGTTAATTAAGTCTTCTCATGTCAATAGCATAGACTTCAATAGCCCAGCCAGCATTATTACTTATCTTAATTAAGCTTATTTTTGAAAAGTAATTTAAATAACAAACGCCACGAAATACTATACAAATTTACTTTACAAAAAGTTAATAATTTATCCAATTACTGATTACAAAGTCAATCAAAGTTAATTAGTCGATGTTGTGGAACCATCTTTATTATGTCGTTGAATCTCCTTACAAAGTAGAGATACTTGCTTTTGATTCGTAGACTTTCTTAATTAATTAAAATGCAACACGGGCCATTTTAGGCTCCTATTATTTCATTCAAAATGTGAAGAAACATACCTACTAAAGATATGACAACTGCCGACGCATGCAGCACATAAAGCGTATCCATTACTTGTCAAACTCCGATACGGATAAAGGGGACCATTGAGAAGCCGCAATGAATTACGTGCATGTGCTGCGTGCGTCGGCAGTTGTCGTATGCGGTCGGCTACGGAATCATACCTTTAGACTGATTTTTAAAACTGATTGCGTTGTCGTGTTGGTTCCCGGCGATGTAGAATGGGGCCACCCCATCTCTTCCTGTGTCGTGGAAGGCGATTAAGAGATAGGGCTGTTCTCGATCTGGCAATAAGCATAGTCCATGACAAAGTACCCGCTGATAAATTTTATTTTATCCGGTGAAAAATCTTTAATTGCGCGATTCAGGTTCTGTAGACTTTGAGTAGTGCTACTTGCTGGCGCCACATAGTAAAATTATTTTTATTAATAACTTAATTCCGTAGGCCATGACGTAGTGCCCGCTTGACGACAATAGCCACGTCTCATAGTTGGCAAAATGTGGATGTGTGAACACACGTCTGCCTACCCCTTCGGGGACTCACAGGCGTGAATGTATGTATGTATGAGTACGCTGGGTGTGTTGTGTATTTTCTGCACGTTAGCAACCCTAATAAAATTGACAGCGGGGGAATGTAATCAGGGAAGCACGGAGTGTGGGCAAACATTAGGTGGTATTAAAAGCCTTCATTGCGTCGTCAAGATCACACATAATTTAGGTTGAGATTTGAGCTAGCACACATACTCGTAAAAATGTGCAAATCATAAAAAAAAAAAACATTTTAGATAGGACGTAGCGTCCGACCGTATACGACAAGAAGTGCCGACGCACGCAGCACATACGCGTAATTCATTGCGGCTTGTTAATGGTCCTCTTTATCCCTATCGGAGTTTAACAAGTAATGGGTACGCTGTATCTGCTGCATGCGTATGAAGTTGTCGTATGCGGTCGGCTTCCTGAATCATACCTTAACTAGAAACTTCAATATATGAATTCGGGTAATTTCTTTAAAGTCACTAACTGTTGATTTTGAAATACTACTAATGGTATGAAGAACAAAGTTACTGCATACCATTAGTAGGTAGTAGGTACATCTATGTTAGTTTGAAGTTACAAACGGGAAAGATTTGAATGCCAGAGTCGTGCACTCCTCGACTGATCGATCTTCGGCGTAAGATTCGCAACGGTATTTCTGTCAAGTGTATTGTGGTCTTAAGTACAGATAATTTCAATTTCCAAGGCACTAATCGATCGACAATTTCTTGAAAATGTTACCTGTTTTATTTTTTAATAATTGTTTTCTTTCATTTATTTTTTTATTTAGTTAGATTTTTTTAGAATTAGATTTGAAACTGGAATTTTCACAAATCTATGAGTCTTTACTGATATCATCTTTAACATACCATTATATTGGCGTGCCGTACTGAAGTTATATTGGCGTGCCCTACACGAAAAGAAGGAAAACAAGAATAAATGTATGGTCAATGAAAAATGTTTGGTCGGGGAATCCCTTCAAGTTAGGAAACTTACTACCTACCTCGTATTTATGTGATTTATATTGAATGTTTATACAAGTAACGGCTAAAGGAAAAGTTCGCCTTAGAATGACACTCAATTTGAACGTCGCTCCGACAAGCAAATACTTTTAACTCAACTGCTTTCGCCAGCATTTACTTGGGAGAAGCGATTGAATACATAATAAACTCAATGGCAATTTTATACCTCTATTTGTCTACATTAATTTCAGTTCAGTTTAAATGCAGCTAAAGTTCTTGAATTTGGATTTAATTTTTGTATTAGCTGTGTAAGTCCATCCATGCGGTTTTTTTTTTAATTCCAGATTTTATAACATCATATATGTTCTTTATTTAATTAAATTGTGAAACATGGCTTTTACAGAGATCTTAAAATAATAAATATAAGTGCTCTATGTCCTACCATTTACATGGCGTAACATAAGCCTTAGTTCTGTTACACCTAATAATATCAGCTATTTACAAAATCACACAGCCACGTACTTACAAGATTATCCAAAATAAACAGACTGAAGAACAGAGACGTTTTAAAACACAAAAAAAATAAAAATTGCTCTCGCACCTGCATGCCGTCTATTGCTTGACGAAAGAGGTCTAGGCGCCAATTTTCTTCTCAGGGCTGGAAAGTCAGACGGCAGTCGCTCCCATAAAAGCCGTACAAGCCAACGGGGCCTCGGCCACGGGGGCATCGACAAATGGGGGCCTAAGCCGCGAATCCAAGAAGATGAAGCCTCAGAAGTCCTGCACAAAAAGATCACATACCATAGTAACTGTAACCAAGGGCCTTAGACAAAGTGACATTCTATTGGCGAAAACGCCAGTGGAATCGCTAATTGTAGTATGAAATTGACATAAATCATTATTATAACTATATTTTTTTTATGAAATTTGAGTGTTGTAACTCGAAATACATTATTTAACTTATCCTTTATCTAGGGCCCCAAGTGCTTTTGAAATGTCAGAATATGTTCTTTTTGTTAAATGTTGTAATGTAAAATGTTGTTTGTAATGTAAAATATATACCTATAGGTACCTACAGTACTCTGGGTAGCTATTATGTTTGTGTTTTTTTTTCATTATTATTGTTTTCTTCTATTTATATATTCTCTATGTACACCAAACTACTCGAAAACATTCTTCTCCTATTATTTCTATCCATCCTATGGTTGCCTGTAAGAAATTGCCGCAGAGCGATCAGGCCGCCATCTGAACTTACCACATAACTTATACAATAAAGACGTTTTTACTTACTTACTTACTTAATTCAGAAAATAATTTGTACATAAATATAATAAGTTAATAATTGCTTTTGGAATTAACATAACATAACATAACATAAACTCACGCCTGTATCCCCGAAGGGGTAGGCAGAGGTGCTAGCACCTACATTTCACCGTTTATGTTTAGGTCCCAATGTAATAGGTGGCGAGCCTATTGCCATTAACCGGGCACTTATAAACCTGCGATAAATTTTGGAATTAAGTAATTTATTATTAACCTTAACTTAATTACTGACTGACAGGCTTTAATTGTTTGCAAAACTTTTTGCTGACATAAGCGCTGTGTTAAGGCGCTTACCTTTATTAAGTTAACAGGGTTTGAATATTAATTAATACCGTATTAAGTATGTACCCGTTGTGAGACTGCTGTTTATGAAAGAAAATACGGTTTAAATAATATATTTGGAGTTCGTTGTACCCACAGAGCAAATAATAAGAGTAGACGTGCTGCTGAGCTTCTGAGTTCTATCAGAACCGACCTCCTACGGGGTCAATGACCGAGTCTAATAAGTAAATTATTGTTCTATTGTACATACATGGTTAAGAATAGTCATAGGACAAAGGTACAGTCAGCGTGAGAATGATCTTCACTGCAAAGTCTCAAAGTAATCTCAATACCAAGTTACATATTAAAAGCAAATCAACTTTGTCCGTGCAGGTCGATCTGATGCTGACTATAATCACCCGTTTCAAAAATACGCCCTGTATGTACCAACTTAGTTCCGAAGTTAATGCTTCAATGAAACAAAGGACCAAAGGAACGGAAGTCTACTAACAATCACTGTACCCGTCTTTTCCTTTTCCTCAAATCTATACGTTTATCTTCATTCAAATCCAATCTAATTCGCCTAAAGCTCAATTTAAATTTTGAAATTTATTCAAATCATGGCTGGGTCGGCATTAGATGTCGTTCGTGAAATGTAAAGGAAAATTAATTTCAGCGTATAAAACGTTTTTCCAATGCAAATGATTCAATAGAAATGGAAATCACGTATTACGTATATATCTATAGATATTATTGATAAAGGATAAGTTGATAATGGAGATCTATTGGTATTAATAATGGACGACTTGATCACTGTTGATTTTGGTCAGAAATATTCAAACAATACTTTTATTTTCATTATTATCTTCGTAGAAAGTAGAAGCAACAAAGCGTTCTGAGCTCTAAATCTAGACTATTGATGTTTTTACGGGTTCCTTCGACTTGAAATACATTATATTTATCAGAAGAACCTATATTACAAGTGTAACTGTACCTAATAGGCGAGTGTTTTTAAAAAACTTTATTATTTTAGCATCTTTTTATTGATACTAGTTATCGGGTAAAAACATAGAACCAAAGTTACCGACATAAAAATTCAGTTATTAGCCATAACAAAGATGCAGCATAATTACTATCTACAAAATAATCAATTAATATCAAAGAGTTTCAGGAATATACTTTTTAAATCCTGAGCGAGAGAACAGCCCTTGTAGCAACGTAACGAGCTAACGGAAGTGCCCAATTAATGTGGCAATCACTGCGTATCCCGCACTCGTCACACCTTGTTAATGATTTACAGGAACAACCCTATGAAAATTATTTATGTAACACAAGAGAATTGTTATGTATTCCATTATGTTATGTGTTGATAATCCTGAAATTCACTGTGTTATCGAGTTTTAACTGACATTTCCACATCTCTATAAGCTTATTGGTGTAATATGCTGTTGATGTTTTAAACTGCTGATCTAGTGGCGGTGACATATTGATTTTCGCGTATGTATCTCGCGGTTGCTTACGTGGAATATTGATCCCGTTCCCGCCATCTGTCCATTGGAATGTATTTCAGGGATAAAAATACTCTATGTGTTATTTCAGAATATAAAATATCCCTGTGCGCTGTGCCTGTGCCTATGCCTATGCCTTGTGTTCAGCTAAACCAGAGTTAGACTGCAAAAAGCGGAGTCCAGTCTCCGAGGTGAAAGCTTCCGATGAAACTGTGATTAACGCTAGGGCGTTAATCACAGTTATGAAGAAGAAAAATATCCCTGTGCCAAATTCCAGTCAGATCCGTTTAGCCATTAGAGCATGTTAAAAACAAAAACATTGAAACATCTTCACTATGTTTCACATTTATTATATTAGTAGGATCACAATGTGTGCCAAATTCTGAAATTTATAAAACAATCCTCACGGAATCCGGACAATCGTTTGAACTCCTAAGCTTATACAAATCTGCTAGTTGATTATCGACCTCTATCAAATCCTTGACCCAAACCTTTTTTTGACCCATTTTCAACAATCTGTTGATCCCATTTCCAAGCCTATGAATAAAACAATAACCACTTGATTCTACCAGGCTGGACTTGATGGTAATGGCGAATTGACTGCGATGCGCTGATGTCATTAAGGCCCGTTTTCTAGAAAGTTACTCAGTCTTGAATCTCGAGTTACAACTACCAAACATAGCCTATGTCCTTTCTCTAGGTCTAATCTACCCCTATACCAAATTACATCAAAATCCGTTCAGTGGTTTAAGCATGAAAGTGAAACAGACAGACAGACACAGAGTTACGTAATGGATACAGGGGTAGATTGTCATTGAAAATCTGTCAATGAAAATTGAGATTCAGGACTGAATATTGTTCTGAAATACGGGCCTTCGGTGTAAACGTATTCCAGAGCAACACTGTCCAGGGGCCCGATTCACTCTCTCACAATGACATTGGCACTGTCATCTGGAATACAATCTATCCTCAAATCTAGTTATAAATCGAGATTCTGGACTGAGTATGGTTCTGAAGTTGAGCAATAGTAATTGAAGAACACAAATAACGTGAACTGAAGCCTAACAATGTCAAACTAATAGCACTGAACCCATATAACTTTCTCCTATATTATGTGCGTAAAACTCTAAACTATTTGCCTTTTGGAACAGTGATAATTGCTCGCAGACAATGTCCAAATCCCACACGAGCAATTAGGTAACGCATATGAAGGTCGCAATAATGCAAAAGTCTTGAAATGTTTTGAAGTCACACCACACTTTAACTTATTCTGTTGAATACCAACCGATTTTAGTTTTCGGTAGACATGGAAAGTGACATTAAAGTCTTGAAATAAATTAAACAATGATTATATATAGGTAGGGCATTAACTAGAATGTTATATTAGAATTATTACATTCTACTAGTTAATGCCCTTCAGAACTATCCAGACGGACAGTTGAGTTTGTCTGTCTGTCACGCGTAAACCACTGAACCGATTTAGATGCAATTTGGTACAGAAATAGATGACACCTTGGGAAAGGACATAAGCTATGTTTGGTTGTGATAAACGACATCCACGCGGGCGGAGCCACGAGCAACAGCTAATTGCATAAAAAATCTAATAATTGTGCCGTTACGCATTCCTACTTATACTGGGGTGACAGATGGCCGTACCTGTCACCCTCAGTTCCGCACTTGGAGAACACGCCTGCCTCTCGTCTGCTCTCCATTGTATCCTCTGATAAGGAGGTTTCTGAGGGACACACGGAGAGCCCTCCTCTGGGTAGCTTCTACGTAAGCCGGAATTGGCCGTACGTAAGTAATAGCGTCTCCTCTGCTTGAAAAAAAAACGCTGCCGTCTCCGTGGTTCAGGATGCCAGGGCCCAAATAATGAACCAAGCTCCATGAAATAAAAGGTACCTAACAGTTGAAGTCATACTTTAATAGTGTTGAAACAAAAAACATGCCTCAACGACGAGTAACATAAGTGTGATAATATATTGCGAGCCCGCCTACCCATTTGTTTCAGTGCATAATTTACGAAGCCCTTTTTGTAAATATCTTGTGTCAAAGGCTAGACCTATAGAATATATTACAATACGAGAATAACAATTGAGACAAATTAACTTTGTAACAGCAATTGTTATAGGCATTCCTTTTTAATTCGTAGTGCTATTTTATGATAAAAGGTTGGCGTTACATGTTTGATAGTATGAATATACCTATAACATAAGGGTATTTTTGGGTTTGAATTAATGGCGAAAGAGCTGTCCTTTTAAGGTAAGCAATTGATAGTGAAATTTTAAGAATTTGACACCAGACAAAAGTAAATTCGTCCGCACAGTTTTAAGGAATTACTATTGTAAATTGACGTATGGAAAATACCGCAGTGGAGTTTGTTTCACCGTTTCTTCTCCACTAGCGTCTGGGAAGCGGTGGTAAACTTAGCTTTAGTGGAATAAAATTTATCTAAATTAGTTATTTAGACTTCAAGCATTTAGTTTATATTCTATCAAGATTATAAATTCATACGTTTCGTACAAAGGTATTTTTACTCACTTATCTGACCACTAGTTATTTTTAAAAAACAAAATGGAAGGTTAGGTAGAAGGAAAGAGGAAAAGACGTAGACCAAGAGGACCGTTTATGGTACAGATAAAGGAAAAGATACAAGTTGCGTCATACCAGGAGGTCAAGGGATTAGCGGAGGAGAGAGAAGAGAGGCGATTACTCCACTGACAAGAGCGCTGCTGTTAAGTTTAGAGAGAGAGAGAGATTTTCACAATGTAAACAATAAAAAAAATCCATTATTTATATAAATAGCTATAAACGTCACGTTACCTATAAAACGTGCTACGTTTTCACAAGTAAAACACGTTATTGCGCATATTTCTGCCCCACCGCCATGCGACTCATAAATAGAAAATTCCAATGCCTCGTTCTCTAATTACATTCAGAAATTTTATCACGCCTATTGCCAGACATATTTATCAGTACGTATGTATTTTCTCAGCCATAGGAAGTCTACTGCTGGACATAGGCCTCCCCTATAGATCTCCAATAAGACCGGTTGGAAGCGGCCCGCATCCAGCGCGTTCCCGCGGCCTTAATAAGGTCGTCTGTCCACCTTGTGGGTGGACGTCCTACGCTGCGCTTCCTATGGTTGAAATGATGATGATGATGTATTTTCTCGTAGTGGGTATTGCTCGTATTATGGTTTCACTAGATCTATCTTTTATCGTGTGAAATATCCTCACGGGGAGGAGGGACCTCCCCCGCCGGGGCCGGTGGGGGAGGTTAACCTCATTCCATTTATACTGTTGATTGATGGCACTTGGTGGAACTTGTTGTTACACATATTGATAACACACTTGTACTTTGCCACAATATTTATTATTAAGCCTGACTGGTTTCGGCTTGCGGCATTCTTAAATGTTTACGTTGGAAAATTATCGATGTTTAGCCCCAGTTAGACTAGAAAATAGTGAACCCGGAGTCCGAGGTGAAGGTCTCGAATGCGACCGGGATTAACGCACGGAGGTTGATAACTCAAGCAGTATTTCAATACGATGACTGCCTCTGTGGCGCGGCAGTAGTGAATGCTGCTCCCTACTCAGTGCAAATATTAGTATGCATGAATGGCAGTCGTTACGGGTAGTTGGAGCCTTAAAAAGTCTAACAACTAGTCTAGCTGAAATACTTCGATATCGCCCAATATCGCTATTGTTGTGAATGTCAGATGGTAGTCGCTTTATGGAGAATATCGGAGTCCAGCCAAATCCGCAATTAGACTGGTAAAGTGGGCTCCAGACTCTGATATGAAAGCTTTGGATGAGATTGGGATTAATGCTAGGATGAAGAAAAAGAGTACGATGCATACATTCCTTTAAGTTACAAATAACTATAAAGCAGATGTATTTCTCAGAATTCTTACCCTTTACCTACAAGTCACTTCATAGCTGTTATGTGACATTCTATGGCACCTCAGGGACTCGTGTTGGGTAAGCGAGAAGCTTAAAAGGCCACCGATCATAATATTATGTGCTTTACAAGGCACCGCAAATTTTCCTCTCTGAGTTGCTTAGTCGTCAGTCGCAAATTTGAGAAAACAATTTGGCTACCAGCTATGGTGTGGAGGATAAAGAGTCCCGCTCGTGCAGAGAAAAGGCACTTGTCAAGTCCGATAAATTTCAAACCGCAGCCAATTCTTTCCAGCCTATTCTATTTAAATGTCACTTGTCTAGGGGGGGCCAGACAATTGAATAAAAGGGTTTTTGTACATTGGTCTAACACCCGTATTCACAAACAACACTGTGAGGTCTCATAGTGTGCTCGAGCGCATAGGGCTTGTAAAATTATTTCACAAACATCACGGAGCAGTATCTAACGCAGTGCGTTCCCACCACGAAATATTACTTAAGTGTTGTCTATGAATAAAAAGGCTTGCCAAAACGAACGCACTGAGAATTTGTCGTTCTTTGCACAGTTTTTGTAGTACGCATAGCGAAGTATTGTTTGTGAATACGGGTGTTATTAGTTAATTCGTCACATTTTGTAGAACTCCATATAATGAAAGTAAATTCGTCAGAAGTCCCCATTTTACATCATTTTAGCAAAAAGTAGTGATAGCTAATATGACAAACGATGACAAAATGATATACGTTTATGAAATCGACCACACCTACGCATAAGGTCGAAACGCTAAAAAGCTGTTTTTTCAGGAGAGCCGTTTTAAGATATTTTCTTGTCTAATTCGATTTTTTAAATCTTTTTCACCGATGTTTTTGTGTAATGTTATGAATAATTGACATAATAATATTGTGCCGAAATATGGATTTCATAAAAGTCATATTTACGAAAATATAGCCTTATTTAGTGAATTACGACCTTATACGAGTAGTCCAAAGGTCGTATGTCATTGTTATGACCATATGCCGCTATTCAGACCAATTTAGACAACACGAATAAGGTCGTGTGTTTAAGTTACGACGGTATACCGCGTAGTATTTCACCTGGCATACCGTTATACATCTAAGAAAAACAGTCGTATCAGGGTATCACACAATACGAAACTGCAATAATGCTTATTCAAATCATACACAATGTTTGTTCTCTATAAACATCCCTGTAATATTATTTTTTATTGATATAAAACATAAAATTTAACGGAACTTCTCTGTGAGTCTTTGCTTGAAAAATAAAGATTAATTAATAATAAATGATAATGTAGTACCTATGATATGAGAACAACTTTAATCCAATTTATTAAATAAAATGCGAAAAAGTAGTTACATTTTGTGAATTTTGGCATTTAATTAGGTATATTAGGTGAGTGTCTATTGCTCTAATATTTTAGACACGTGTTGGAATAAAAAAATCATACTTATATATATGAATTTTTTATAACTATAATAGATGCGGAAGGTGGAGGATCGGCAAACGTGGCGCACATTGGGGGAGGCCTATGTCCAGCAGTGGACTGCAGTAGGTTAATTGATTGATTGATAACTATAATAACCTAATTCTTGAAAATATAGAAGGAAGTTACCTGTAAAACTATTTTAAAGGTAACAGGAATCTAACAGGTAAGGACAGGAGTCTAACCGTATTACACAAACAAAATTATTCAGATAATTCTAGTGAAATTTTACTGTGGACCGAAAGTATGCTACTCGCGGGCTCCTTTACTGGATTACTATACTTGCCTTTACGTTTTTAATTGACGTCAGAAAACATGTTGTTGTATTGCATTATTTTGAGGAACAAAATTACTTCCTCATTACACACAGATATACCTCAGCCTCTACGACGTCAAGCTAGCTCGTTTTGGGTCTACCCCTTACCAGAACCCAGTGAAGGAGCCCTTGCCAGTTATTTGTTTCCCACGTTGCTTGGCGGTAGCCACAAAACATAACCGTAGCAGCAAAGAAGACCTACCGTTTTATCTGGGATGTTACGTATATGAAACCAGCCGTGGATACGGGAGTATCTCACGTGATCATTATGAGTGACTCCGTACATCCAACGCAGTATTTTTATCTCCATGACGAGCAGCTCCTGCTTATATCACACCAGCAGCTACATATAGAAAGATAGACCTAATGGTCCCTTATAAACGTTGATCAATACTTAACAAATAATTAAAATAAATGTAGCTCATGTAATAGGTAAAGGAACAACATAAAATTGGTCCAAAAGTCCTGAATCTTACAAAACTTTTTAACTAGTTTAGCAACGTATGCACCATGCTTTCTTGCAATAATAATTTAACTATAAAAAGCAAATACATATGTCAGTTTCTGTTGGATTTTGTAAACCTAATCATTCGTCATCATTCTTTGGATAAAATTAGCAAAAATTTTGCGCGCATAATAATATTTAACCGGGACCAGTAACTTTTAGGGCATGTTAAGACCTTCCGTCTCACTGTTTGGTTTCATCACCTATAAAAATAGGTCCAGTTTACTCCAACCAATCCTGAGAAACAGATCATTTACCTAAGTACCAATTTTTTATAATGTTTGAACTATTCTCTTCCCTATTGAAAGAGTGTAAAGGAATTTTGTTTTAAAGATGAACTCCTTAAAAGGTATATCCGAGTTAGATTTAGTAAAAGGTACGATTAACAATGTAATTTTATTACCTAAAATGATACCCGAGTTGTAGTGGTGTACATTTTCATATAATTATCTGTATTCCTTTTGCTATTAGTCCATCTTCCTTGTTACATTATCCTAATTTTAGAAGAATTTTGCCCAGAAATTGAACATGGTACTTAGTGCGCGCTCCATTTTTACTCAAATAAATGCACTTTCCTCAACTATTCAAATATTTTAATTTCATATTTTTGCAATCTTTACGTTGATTCACTGTTATTAGACAAACAAACTAAAGTATTCTGATTCAAAATGGTAGTGAACTGTGTACTGGCTCTCCTAACACTGATTGATGATTAAAATCTGAAACTCAGTTTCAAGTGCCACCGGGACTTCGAACACATAGGGAAATAATGATTATTGACATAAATTGTACAATATCTACGAAAAAGTAAAATTTTAACAGTATTTATGTGAATTATTAAAAAACAAATAGCAGTATCTTTAGTATGTAACATAGCATACAGTCTTATCTTTGTGATACGCCTATATACGCTTGTATAATTTTAAATTACAACAGCGCATATGGCCGTAAGTATAAGTTACGACCCCAGGTGTAATATTTTTGAAGAGTATTAAGTCGTAACTAACCACAAAATATGCTAATAGACTGTCACATAGAGTCGTAACATGCATGTAACGACGTTGTGCGTTGGAACCATGTGTCATACGACGTCGGAACTCTGTTGAGTTTGACCCATGCGCAATCAACTGATCGGCGCATATGATTGTAACTTGCAATGCAACTGTATGCGCCGGTGTGTTTAAAAGTTACAACTGTTATCGATTGAAAATCTCCTTATTTATTGACATTTTAAAAATTCTGTCTTCATGAAAAGTTAGTATGATATAATATTGTTCTGATGGCACAAAAATCTCAATTTGTGAAAAAATCGCGTTACGACTTAATGCGTAGGCGTGGTCGAAATAAACGTCAAAATTCGTGTCATTCCCATACAATTATTATTCTATTTTATGTTATTGTCCTTTGCATCATTAGTTGCAAGTACCATTTTTAAAACTATATTAAACATACGTACATATGCCCACGCCTATAAATCACCAAAGGGGTAGGCAGAGGTGTATTTACACCCACATTTCACCAGCTATGATTTTTGATCCTATGTAATAGGGGGCGATTATTGCTGTGTAGCGGGTACTTTGTCATGGGCTGCATGTTAATTGTGGAATGGAGAACAGCCTTATCCCTTAGTCGCCTTCTACGACACCCACAGAAAGAGATGGGGTGGCCCTATTTTACTCCACCGTGAATATTGAAATGTAATATTTTTTCGAAACGAGTTTGCAAAGCATCTACAGTAGAGCCGAATCCTAAAGTTACCTATGACAGCTCAACCACAGGTCGCTATAACCTTAGGGTGCTTGTACACGGTGCAAGTAGCTGGAGCATGTCGATGCACATGCGCGGGTTATATGCATCGTAAACTTACCGTTTAAAAACATGTGACCAAAGCAAACTACCCGTTAGTTTGCTTCGTGCTATCCAGTTACGTTACAAGAAAGAAGTTACGCGTTACAAGAATTTTTGTTCGTCGAGACATTTTGACGCGATTCAAGTAATAAAGCTACCGCGCGAATAGCTGATACACATGTAGCTCTTCACCACGAGCAAATAACTGGTGCATACTGCTTGCGCAAGTAGCCCGTGTCTTCACTTGCTCCAGTTATTTGTACCATGTACAAGTAGAAGCGGGTAACTTGAACAAATAACTTGCGCATATTACTCACGCGTGTAACCCGCATCTTTACTTGCTCCAGCTACATGCACCGTGTATAAGCACCCTTATTACGTGGTTATCTTTTCAAATCAAAATTCAATAATACCATACAAAACATATACATTTATCATAACTCTAAACTATAAAAAATGTTTCCTAATATGTATTAATATCATTTGAAATACTACAAAACATACCAAATTGACATACGTCATACGTAACTTTAGGATTCGGCTCCACTGTACGTCGTCGGTTGAAAGGCGAGGGTCTCGTGAAGTAGCTTTTTATTATAACTGTTACATATGAAATTTATTTAATGAAGTCTTATGTTCTTCGACAGGCACGTACTCACTAGCTGAGAGGCACATTCTTTCTCTTCAAGTATTTTAATTAGTGAACTATTTTTGCTCTGCGGGCAAAATAAGGCGGTTAGTTGTATAACATTCTTGCCACGCTATGTGGTTTTGTTCACAAATAATATTTCGTGTAGTATGAAAAAATATGGCTTTTACTATTCACAAGACAATCGTATAATCTTTATATATATAATTCTAGTGTACGTGTGTGTGTATGTCACTGAACTCCTCCTAAACGGCTAGACCGATATCAATGAATTTTTTTGTATGCGTTTGGGTGGCACCCTGGATGGTTTAGATTCACAAATCAGCCCGAGAGATAGCGCTGCAGAAAATATCATGCAGGATAACGTTTGTCGGGCCCGCTAGTATAATATATAATAGAAATTGACCTATATAGGTCAGTACTATTGTCTATTCTGTGCCTATTCGGGCCGGGGCGCGGATGAATAGTTTTTTTCATGAAAGTAAACTTGAGGTTCGCTGACTCTTTCCTTCGCGGCATTAAGACATGGCTACGCAATTTCTTACTAGCTTACGTGTTTCCTTCTTCTAACAGTCCGGGGTGTGAAAAAGCATCTGATGAGGCTGTCAAGCTGAGTGCCACCATTTTAACATGGTACGTGTCTGTAATGGTTTTTAACGTCCGTGAAATGACCGAGACTTGCCTTCAGCTTACCATCAGGCGAAGTGAAGTCAAATTGATGTAGCCTACATCCCTACTAATATTATAAATGTGAAAGTAACTCTGTCTGTCTGTCTGTCTCGCTTTCACGCCCAAACCACTAAACCGATTTTGATGAAAATTGGTATAGGTGTAGATTAGACCTTGAGAAAGGACATAGGCTATGTTTGGTCGCGATAACCGACATCCACGCGGGCGGAGCCGCGGGAAAAAGCTATTAATAAATAAATCTAAATTAGCTGTACGAATAAATCGTACGAATAGACTCTTCCAAACAATATTATCACCTCTATCAACATAATCGTGGTATAGACATCCATTTTGATAAAATATGAATTACATTATTTTATTAAACAACTATATTTTTAAATCCTCTAAGTCTGTAAATAAAACTGTGAATTCAACCAGATACCGGAACAAAATCTGGATTGAAGTCCTTAGTGCTCCCGCAATCCCTATGCCGGGATTTAAGGCATTTACCGAAGCCTTCCAGGGAGTATGTTTTTAGAGTGCTCTAAATCGCTTTCACTTCAGAAAGTTTAACTACTATTTATACTATTTCTCTTTATTTATTTCTCCTAAGCGCCTTAGAAGTTACATTAGGTTTTTCAAATTATTGCTCGTGGTCAATGTTCATCTTTAACAAAGCGTTTTTTAAGATTTTGCCTTCAGCTTACCTACCATCAGCCTGCACCAGCATTGTCGTATTGACAACTTCTATATAAAGAAGAAAGGGAATATCAAAATCTGACTCAATCGATCTTTTTATTGCCGTGTATGTGTCAATTATTTGGTACAAAATTAATTACTAAAACTCTTAATCTCTGCCCCTCTAGACAAGTGGCAATTCGTCAGCCGGCGTTTTGTAGAATAGAATGCCAAATGTATGGGATTTGACGTAAGTATATGACAGGCGTCAACAAATGTCAAAAACGTCAAATCCTATACATTTGTCATTCTCTTCCATGATACGCCGAGCAACGAATTGCCACTTGTCTAGGGGGGCTGGATCAAAGCTAATTATGAAGGTTAAATTAAATACCGTTTTAGCACCTGCATTAAGAAATAAACATACCTAAATGGGTCACTGTGAGAGCGTTATCACGTAATCCGATCCGATATCGATGTCGGACGCCCGCCGATCTGATATCGGAGGAAGTAATATGTGTGTTGTCCGGTATATCGGATATTGGAGCCGACATCGCTGTATTGTCAGCTGTCGGCTGTCTGCTATCGTCGTCTGACATTGATATCGGATCGTATAATGTGAAAATGCTTTACGGTATATTAATTTTGGAAAGAAGTTCGCGGAATGTGACGTGAATGTTTGCAATGAAGATCTAACTCAGATCACGTTTAGACTCTTAACGACATTGTATAATGACACAGTTCATAAAACTCGTTGACAAGGCTCACAGAACATTACGGCCTATGTTTCCCGTGCCGTTAATTCAAGTTAAGTAAGATAAAATCATCTTAAGTAAGCTGCCGTGAATTAACTGGAAAAAAACATCACGTTTTAAAAGACTTAGGTCCGCATCCTAAAACGATACTCAGTCCTTAGTCCCGATTTATCTGAGGACAGATTGTATAGATAGATTAAACTATGGCATTGATAAAGCGAAGTTTAAAACTGAGTGAAAATCTGTCAAATCTGTCAAAGAAAATCCAGATTTAGCACTGAGGCTCGTTCTGAAATACGGGCCTTAAAATTATTCTCTTGGGCATCGTGATCAAGCGTGAATATTTATAATTTATAGTCTTGAAGATATTCTACTCCAATTTCCAAGGCATTAATTATAAGATCTATATAATTTTCTAACTTGAGTAGTTAAACGGGATAACGCCCTATAATAAACACTATAAGACGCTATACAATCTGATAATTATTGGGCAAATACCCATATTCATGCATACAAAAATTAGCACTGAGCAGGATCAAACCCACGTCTCCTGCGTAGCGGCCGCTTACACTACCGTTACCCCACAGAGGCTGGCTTAAAAGTATTTACAGTACCTAGTCATAATTCAACTGAATAATATTCCTACCAACCATATAAACGTGTTCTATCTCCGCCAGCCTAAATGTAAATGAAACACATCCATGAAAACAAAACACGTCATCTATAACTGATTAGCTACCGCTCCGCAAACAGAAATTTCAATGAAATCGCGGCATTGTAAAGCTGTATTTACTCAGTAACTTTGCGTAGTGAATGTTTGAGAGAACAAATTGGGTATTTTTCTCTGGTCCGGTTGAAAAAATGTTGACTTTAGAGAAATATAGTATCCAAATTGTTCTTTTTAGGGTTCCGTACCTCAGGAGGCAAAAACGGAACCCTTATAGGATCACTTCGTTGTCTATCTTTCTGTCTGTCTATCTGTTAAGACATTTTTCTCAGGAATGCGTTGAGGGAACAAGCTGCAATATAACATATACTCAGGTCCGTAACGTCTTGAAACCGTGCAAAAATTAAATTTCTAAGTCAACGCAATCAAAATATATTAATATATTACGGTTTATATAGTTCATCCCTGACTCAAATATTGTACGGAACCCTCGGAGCGCGAGTCCGTCTCGCACAGGCTTGTTCTGGAATAGGATACGGGCTACTTTTTATCCCGGAAATTAGTTCATGGCAGTCCTGGAATCGAGTTCAAAATTTTCCGCCCACCTAAGCCACGGTTGTATGAAAAAGCCCATCAAAGATGTTAAATCTTCTTGGCAATAGCGCATCGTCCGTTTAGCCCTGTCAAATTAGCATTTGAATCTAGCGAAAATTGCATCTAGGTTAAACCAAATCTATTTAATCGAACTACATTCTGAAAAAAAAGACGTTTAACAATTTAGGCATTCTAAATAAAAAATTAGTCAATTTGATTTTTAAGTAATATGATCAGGACGGATTTTTTGAGCTAATTCGACTCGACTAATTAATCAGCTAGTGTGCCAGCTAGCAGACATTGATTTGGACCGTGAAATTCTTGATACTTTTTGTAAGCATTTAGTTACTGGAATTTCTAATTAAAAAGTACCATAGCACTGTAAAGCAATACAGTTGAAGTTAATTAAATTCTTGTTTAGCTCCTACATCATACAAAGCTTCAAATCCTATGAGAAATGAGATAGAAGTCAAAAGCTAAGTTTATGAAACTTTGATAAATAAGAGCCGATTATTTGAGCTGAATACTGGAACTTCATAAAACGCAAAACTAATACAAAGCGGTCCCGTCCCAAACATTTACCACAAATAAACTACTAACTGTAGATAAGACGGAATACAATGGGCTTGACAATTACGAATTCAGCTACCTTACGGCCGTTCCCAATAACCTATCTACTGCCAGTTCTGACATTAGAAAGGATAAAAACGCCATCAATCTCCATGGTAGCGCAATTCATAGTAGCAAAATAACAATAGGATTTGACAAAGGAACTATCTCTACCTTTACCTTTATCTGTAGATATGTTATTGGGAACGGCCGTGACAAGTGGCAATTCGTTGATCGGCGTATTGTAGAATAGAATGTTGAATGTATGGGATGGGATTGTCAGGTATTTCAATCCCTTAAATTGAATACGAATATTAATAACTAGCTGCAGCGGTGCCGTGTTGATTGGCGATACATCGAGGTGTTAAGATGCCTGTATGACACTGCCACAATGTTCGTCCAACTCCAAGACCAGAAGACGAAATCCATTAGCCTCCAACGTGGAGTGAGACAAGGAGATGTTATATCTCCCAAACTATTCACCAACGCATTGGAGAACGTCTTTAAGACTCTGGATTGGAATGGGCAGGGCATCAACATCAACGGTGAGTACATCTCGCACCTTCGATTTGCCGACGACATCGTCTTAGTTGCGGAGTCGCTGGAACAACTGGACGAAATGCTGCACAGCCTAAATGGAGCTTCTCGACAAGTCGGCCTCGGTGTAAACTTGGATAAAACCAAGATTATGTTCAACGAACATATTGTACCGAGACCGATTGCCATCGAAGGGGCGACACTCGAAGTTGTTCAAAATTATAGCTACTTGGGGCAAGTTATCCAACTCGGTAAAAACAACTTCGAGAAAGAAATAGCCAGAAGAATCCAACTGGGGTGGGTAACATTTGGCAAATTGCGTCGGGTTTTCTCCTCTCCCTTGCCGCAATGCCTCAAAACAAAGGTTTTCGACCAGTGCGTCCTGCCTGTTATGACCTACAGTGCCGAAACGTGGCCACTGACGGTAGGGTTAGTCCGTGACCTAAAAGTCGCACAGCGGGCTATGGAGCGAGCTATGCTTGGAGTCTCTTTGAAGGATAGAATTCGCAACGAGGTTATCCGACATAGAACCAAAGTTACCGACATAGCTCGCAGAATAAGCAAGCTGAAGTGGCTGGCCACATCTGCCGAAGGACCGATGGCCGTTGGAGTAAACGAGTCCTAGAGTGGAGACCGCGCGAAGGTAAACGGAAGGTGGGACACCCCCTAGCTAGGTGGACTGACGACCTGCGAAAGGTGGCTGGGATGGACTGGATGCGGAAGGCGGAGTATCGGCAAACGTGGTGCATATTGAGAGAGGCCTATGTCCAGCAGTGGACTGCAGTAGGCTAATTGATTGATTAATAACTAGCTATTGCTGGAATTCTGACCCCGTTCATAGCTGATAGTAGTGTGTTGATGTACAGCCTATGTTGGTAACTGATAATGTAGCTTTCTGATGGTCCAGTAGTTTTGAGTTTATTCGTTACATACAAAAATACTTAATCTTTCCTCTATGTAATACTAGCTGTTGCCCGCGGCTCCGCCCGCGTGGAATTCTGATCCCGTTCATAGCTGATATATAGCCTATATGTTAATCCAGGGTATAACCTATATACATACCAAATTTCAACCAAATCGGTCCAGCCGTTTATGCGTGAAAGAGTAACAAACATCCACACATCCACACATCCATTCTCACAAACTTTCACATTTATAATATTAGTAGGATAGTAGGATTAGTATAGATATTATGCAATCTGGACTAACGAGAAAAGATTTATATGTAGTGTATGTTATGTTGGTTTAAAACTTCTTTCACCATTAGTATGCTACAATATCCCAATACCCAACCTTTTTTTGCGCGGCAAACCTCACGGGAACCCCCGGCCGGCTGGCAGGGTGGTTATATATATCTCCAGCGTAACCTATATTATTCAGGAATAATGTACTTTTTATCCCAAAAATCTAATTGAAAACAGGTCAAAAGGTTATAGTTTATAAGTACATACCCTCACCCATCAGAGAGCGAGCCTATTGCTGTCAAGCGGGCAATTATTCATGGGCTGTATATTTACTGTCGTATGAAGAACAGCCCTATCCCTTAGTCACCTTCTACGACATCTTTTTTAGCTTACTACTAGCTTATAATTATTAGTCTTATAATATTCAGCTGCAGAGCACTATCGGGCGGTTTTAAACGTAGCTAGAGTAAAATTATTCGCCTATCGTGACGGAGGTTTATCACAAGCAAACTGTTCCCAAGTTGTTATCATGCCTGTCACATTCCACAGCAGAATGGACAGAGGAGTGAGCAAGGATTACTACCATTTCTTGAGGCGAAAACCCTTCCAAAACAAAAGGCGAGATAATGTTCAGGCGAAATTACGTTGTACTTACTTTTCGATGATGTGATTTAGAATTTAATTTGATATTTTAAATTAAGAATTTCGTTATACTGTTTGGTTTTTATGTAAGAAAATTATAATTAGTAAAATTAAAAATTAAATAAATTGTAAGTTTAGCTGTCTTCTATATATCTTACCTACTTGTCATCATTAGGTATATTACATATCTCTCAATTTCAACTATTCGAAGAGTTTTAATATTCATATTGGTTTGACTCATATACCCATAGATACGTCATACACGAAGATGGCGGCTTTCAAAAATGGCGCAAACACAACATATTAGCTACTTCTAAAAATACGTCAATGTTATTAATTTATATGAATTATATTATTATTTATACTTATTAATAATATTTTATTATTATTTATTTATTATTAAAAACGTTTTTTTTTGGGTTGCTCACTGTCGCGATTCTGGTTGGTGCATAAAATGATGACCAAAAGTCATCATTTTTTTGTCGCCATTTTAGAGTGCGGACAACATATCTATAGTTTATAATATATCATTGCATATACCTACCCACATTATACCCCGGGATACGTATCTTGGAACGAAATCACGAGACAAATGAGGCTCTGGGGCGCGCGGATTGTTTTCCAATATGCTTGGTGAATTTTGAGTTCGTCCACCGCAGTAGCACCCCGTTACTTGGGTGTCTTATGAGGATACTCATAAGACACCCAAGTAACGTGTACTGAGCGTATATAGCACATTTTAATCACATTTTTGGTCCAATATATTGTCCTGAGCAATACAAATAAGTAACTGAAATACTTAATTCAAACCTTTTTGGCAATCTTGATAAATGGATTGTTTAAAGTTCCAAGATTGAATTATACAAAAACGTTATTATGATTATTTTCTTTTAGAAAATATGACAAAATTCTATATCTCATTTAAAAAAAAAAAACAACTTTAATTTTCAAGCACATCAGCTGAAAGTAAGTACTTACGACTTAATCTTGTCGCAGAGCTAACTCGTCCTTTGTTTTTGGTGAGATCATCTCGTCTTTTGTTCTCTACAGACTGCAGAACAGTTTAGTCATAACAAGCTTACGTCATTGACTGTAAATAATTTTACTCTTGCCATAGAATCATTTCATTTAAACAGCCTATTAGAGGCCTTGTTACTGATAAGCTTTCCTTTCCACCGGAGATGGGGTATGCAGCTATGCTACGAGGAATTAAAAGCTAAGCTATGACACTATGTGACCCTTTCCACTGTACTACGCTTTGTAGCGTGATGAGTAAGATCTGCTACAACGCGGACAGCATTAAGCTGAGAGGCGGCCATTATTCTACCTGGCTATTTTTTATGCATATAAACTCAATGTTGTAGTTTTTGTCTTGTTGAACTGTGTTACACAGTTAGCAATACAGTATTGCTAGTATGAATAAAAAAATATTTTCTTTTCTTCTTCTTCCTATGAACATACGCAGATCGAGCTATCATTCACATGAATAATTAATCGTACAGAATGCAAACTGCCTACAAATTTTCAAAAATCGAATTTATTTTCAAAGGGTTGTACAAGTGTACATCCATAGCACGCTACCATAGTAGGCATCCATAGCACACATCTTACTATATAAAACTTAGCTTAGCTGAATCCGTTTCCATCCAGTTTCGTAAGAAGAAATATTATTCTGCTTTCGAAACTGGTTTCGAAACGTGGTTTCGTACGTGGCCGAAGCACGTCAGCTGTGCTATGTGGACCAATGAATATAATTTCAGAACTTCAAGACCCGAACCTGCGCAGGTTTTTCAGGGGTTAGATGTTTCCTTAAAAGTTGTCTTTTATATCAGTTAGGTGGTAGACCAGCACACGGCCCACTTTGTGGATAGTGGTAACCGTGGTCTATGGACGTGTGCAATACCAAGGAGTCACACTCGCGCTGCCAACCGACCGAAGTCAAAATAAACCAAAAAGCGGAGTTCATACAAAATTCATACTCTATATTTTTTATATTTGGTCCGTCAATTGACTCATGCGTTTGACCAGATAGCGGATTTGGTAAAACGCTGAAATGCAGTCCAGAAAACACGGACTGCCATTTCTGATGCTATTGATCTTAAAATGGTGGTCCTTAACTTGACGGCCTTGATAGACGGCCTAGTGTCTTCACTCTACAGATTCTCAAATTGTTGAATCAGAATTGATTTGACTCTAGAGATTAGTCTTAAGCCCCTTAATTTATTTATAGGTGCAGCAGATACAGTGCAACTATTACTTGTTAAACTCCGATACGAATAATGGGAGCCATTGAGAAGCCGCAATGAACTACGCGCATGTGCTGTGTGCGTCGGCAGTTGTCGTATGCGGTCGGCTACGGAATCATACCTTTAATCAAAACGCAGTAAACAAGAAAGATTTAAATCCTTCCAGCCCCGCCTTTGTCTGTTTGTCATGTATATTTATTTTCTTTATGTGTTAACATGCATGAGGTCACAGCTGTGACAAGGAAACCTTAGTTTCCCGACGACCACATACTACAACAATATCACAATATATCATCATGTTTATGTTAACAGCGGTGTTCGGAGTCAAGTGAGTCATTCTCTAAAATAGAGACGAGCTCTCTTCCTCATTCCTGTTTTTTAGATATTTTTTTTAGTAAAAAAATATTTTGTTTCGGTAATTTTTTTATCGTCACGATAACCAACATCTACACGGGCGGAGGTGTGGGCGGAGGCGCGGGCAACAGCTAGTCCATACTTCCATATCCATCCATACTAATATTATAAATGCGAAAGTAACTCTGTCTGTCTGTCTGTTACGCTTTCACGCCTAAACCACTGAACCGATTTTGATGAAATTTGGTATAGGGGTAGTTTAGACCTCGAGAAAGGACATAGGCTATGTTTGGCCGCGATAACGCACATCCACGCGGGCGGAGCCGCGGGCAAAAGCTAGTGTATTATAAATGTGAAAGTTTGTGAAGATATTTTCAATTTTGTTATTTAATCACGCTCTAACATTTGCACGCACGAATCTGGCTAAATTTGGTACAAGGATAGGTATAGTCTAGAATAACACATAGGTTTTTTATCCCGGGATTATGTTCCCATTGGTTGTGGGAATGGAATCGAAATTACACGCGAGTGTAGCCGCATGCATGCAAGTAGGTACCTAAGTAGGATATAAAGCTACATGAGAAATTGTACAAGCGACTTTAAGAGATGTTAATAATATGTGTTTCTGTCTGCAACTTGTGAATTTAGAATTTCCAGCCACTATCTCGTGCAACGTAAAGTTAAAAATTTACAACTTCAGAATACGTTATTTTCATAGTTAAGAACCGACTCATTTGAGCCACTACAATCATCTTAGTCTTCCTGTAACCAGGAGTACAGGAAGATACCGAGACAATTGTTTCGGTTACTTCTCGTCATCTCACCGTCTCAACACTACTCAACACTAGATAAGTGGCAATTCATTGGCCAGCGTTTCAAGAATAGAAAGACGAATGTATGGGATTTGACGTATATGACAGTCGTCAACGTGTGTCTCAAACGTCAAATCCCATACATTCGTCTTTCTATTCTACGAAAGGCCAGCCAACGAATTACCACTTGTCTGGGGGGAGTGGGGGCTGTAGTTGGTAATTGCCAAAAGAGTGAGCCACTGCTGTCGAGTCACACTACAAGTAGTGTCGTAAGTTGTTCCTACTACACTAAAACTTAGTGTCAAAAAATTAATGCGGAATTTATTCAATTCATTGAATTTCGTTGTTACTTTACATTTTTAAACTATCGCGGTGTAAACTCATAGTTTTTATGTTTCGGGACTTATCGCGATTAATTATTATTTGGAACTTACTTGTGCCGACGTTTCGGGTGCGTTGCACCTCTCGACGCTCGCAGACCAGTCAAGTCGTGACCACGGGTGCTGCAACGCACCCGAAACGTCGGCACAAGTAAGTTCCAAATAATAATTAATCGCGATAAGTCCCGAAACATAAAAACTATGACTTTACATTTTACTACACAACTCAACTTTTTTTTAAGAATATTTATAATCGAAATTGTTATTTAGGAGCGTAATCATGTCACATCGGTGTTATACCTCGGGACACGTATCTTGGACCTAAATCGCGAGCCAAACGTGGCCAAGGCGCGGGCGGATTGTTTTGTAACAATATAATTATGCTTGGTGAATTTGAACTCGTCCACCGCCGTCACACCCCGTACTATCTTCAAAAGACACTCAAGAAACGTGTACTGTAAGTATACCTAGAGCACATTTTAAGGTGGGTACTGACCAACGTTACGATGTGTAATGTAACCTATTATACAGCGAGCATTCGAGCATTCAGTACGTCGTGTTACGGGGAAACCAGCGAGCAACGAGCCGCTCGTTGCTCGCTTAGAGTGCTCCACCCGGCTGTCGGTTTTTTGACGAATCCTTTGAATGTTACGCGGTTCAGTCAGTACGCTGTTGCAAGTCGACACGACCGCTTTTTATAATTTGTATCTTTTTTATGTACTTTTGGTCCAATTAAATTCAAGAGTTCTTCAAAATCGATCGGAGACATACGTACAAAGTTTTTATACTGTCCAGTAATCATTTTGGTTTTTTAATATTGCCATCAATGATACACCACCACATATGCCTCCATCTAGGAGTGAACTGGCGGCGAAAGCGGAGCACAAAATTTTGACGAGCATGTTACACCGATTTTAGAACACAGCGTAACATACTCAATGCGTAACACGCTCGATGCGAATGTTACATAACACCTCGTAACATTGGTCAGTACCCACCTTTAAGATATATTATGTTCCGAGTAATATACAGGAAGGGTTGAATTCTATAACCTGTAAAATGTAAGTCCTAGTTAACAATTACGGCATCACCCTCTAATGTATCTTGTTAATAAATAAAGTTAATTAACGCTAATGCAAATTACGTTGAATCACGTTTATAAGGGAAGGAGGTGAGTGTAAGTGAAATTAATTAAAGTAATTTGTTTAAATACGGGTAATGAGCGGCAACAGCGCGGAAGACATTATGTTAACAGTTTACTTAATTCGTTGATTTATTTGTTCGGCGTTGAAAGTTCATTTTCTTGAAAATTGTTATACCTATTATATTCAGGGCAATGGGTGGAATTACCCTTCACTTACAACGAAAGACAATCATCCGCTGAGCCTTTTATCAACTCAGTTGTGGTCGTTTCAGCCTAACTACGGACCATCTGAATTTCACTTTAGTAACTGTAAATCGAATCGAATCGAAAATGCGAATTTCGATATTTTCCGTGAAGCGACTGCCTGGGAACGTGTTCGGAGCACGAAACATATTCGTATTCGTATTCGTAACGTATCGAAAGAACGGAGCATTGTGATTGGCAGGCTTACATACACAAGCAAGTTCTCAGTAGGTAAGCGGCCAGTCGCATTACCCCGTTCTCTGGATACGTTTACTTTACGAATACGACATTTTTTTTTGTGCTAAGGGCACTGATCTCCAGTCATTCTATAGTTAGACTAGTTTATCGGACTTTTTAGGGTTCTCATAACAAATACCGCAGATATTTGTATGGCAACCGAGATCGACGACTTACCGAATTTCCCAAGATTTAGCGTGAAATTTTAGTTTCTATTTCGCTCCAAATTGTAAATCACCATAATACCATAATGATATTAGTAACCAAAATCACGAGTATGCAGCAGGAGCTAGATGAGCTGAAGGGGTTACGGATAATATACATATATAAAAAGAAAAATTATGAACTTTTAATTCAATTATTATGGATATGCAGTCGTTTATGATAGGAAATAGATAAACGACTCAGGGGAAAATCGTACCCCCGACCATTCCCTTCAGGGGGAATGCTCAGACCAAGTGGGGAGTGCTCCAAATTTCCCCATCTCTCTTTCTCTTCGTTTATCTTTTTCCTATCAATTATGTTATAGAACCACCATTTCCTAAAAATAACATTTGTAGTAAAATGTTCCCAGAGTAATAAAACTAGTTTTCTTGGCACTGTGAGCATAATAAATTATCGGCCATCATTCTCCGATCTCTCGGGGCTATATTGAGTAAAAATGTTATTCATCGGCGTAACGAACCAAACCGGGAACAGATTGCATTTCTGTTTTGCTTGGGTGCGGACGCACGATCGTAAACATATTTCACAAGCGTAACAGAATTCTGAGGTGAATAAAGTATTGGTACGAAAAAACCCAGTTTTTAATGTATTTGTGTATTGAAAACTGTTGAAATAAAGCCTACGTAGATAGAAGAAAAGAACATTTAAAAAAATAATTACTAAAAGATCTTGAAAGCATTATTATTTAAGTAATTGAAAAATTATATCATAATCATCATCATCATGTCGTATGGTATTTGCTCGAGTCCTCATATGTCGACGTCCAGTTGGTGAAGCCAGTCTATTGCTACCGGTGTGAGGTCATGTAGCTCACGCATTCCTCCAGAAAAACGACGGAGTGGACACTCCTCTGCTATATACATTGTTGTCTGCTTTGAGCTCCACAATATTATCATAATAATCTTTTATATAATTTTGCTTGTATATTGAATAAAGATTCGAACATGTATTGTCCATTATATTTAAAACTAGCTGACCCGGTGAACTTCGTACCGCCATATTTTCCACCCGCGCCCGCGCCATGTTTTTTCTAAATTTATCAGTGTTTCTCTACAATATTATGCATGTATTATACATATAAACCTTCCTCTTGAATCACTCTATCTATTAAAGAAAACCGCTTTAAAATCCGTTGCGTAGTTTTGAAGATTTAAGCATACATAGGGACGGACAGACAGCGACAGCGACTTTGTTTTATAATATGTAAAAATAATAATAATAATAATATGTAATGATAATGATGTATTCATAATGACACCGGAGTCAAGTAATTTCAGGTAGGGTACGGTTAAATGACTGGAGAATGCGTATTCAACAAAATGCTCACGTCGTCGGTTTCATCGGGGTAGGCTAAGATAAGAGATTATCATCTGCTTAGATCTTTCACATTTCATGACCTTCCTGTACAGTCAGCATCAGATTGATCTCGACTAGCAAAGTACTTAAAATCATCTTAATATCTTGGTATTCCCACCTTCCTGCCCCTCTAGACAAGTGGCAATTCGTTGCTCGGCGTAAGATGGAATAGAATGCCAAATGTATGGGATTTGACGTATATGACAGGCGTCAACGAATGTCAAATACGTCAAATCCTATACATTTGTTATTCTATTCCATCATACGCCGAGCAACGAATTGCCACTTGTCTAGGGGGGCTGTTGACTAATTGTTCTGATATTTGGTACACACCTTTAGTTGGGGCGATAATACAATTTAAATCACTAAAACAATTTGATATTAACATCATTAGTAGGCGTCAAGATCAACGGCTGGGTTGAATGCTTGTGACCTACGAATTGGATAGAATAGAATTATTTTATTTTATGTCATACTTTTCATTCAATCCAAACTCAAAGCACTATACTATATTAGTTTTGTGAGGTTAATTTCCAAATTTTATACAACCGAAACCTTATTTTAAACTGTTATTAAAACTTTCACGTAAAAGTTTCCTTCATAATTTTATTATGGACCGAAAAATTGTCTTAAGAATTTCTCTGTCCACAGATTGGCCTTTATAAACTTTGATGATCGTTATTTTTTGAAAATCGAACAACGTCAAAGTTCTATAATATAGACGAACTTGACTTAAATTTTAAAATTAAGGTAAAAGAAGAAAAAAATCTTTTATTTTTTGCAGGCCCGGTATTTCTCGAGTTCCAAATTTTTTCGTGAATTTTCTGAAATTTTCTTTATTATTAAACTTTTTGTCAATCACGAACATAAAAAAAGGTCAATTTCGAGGCTCTCACGTACGAAGTGTTCCGTACCATTATCTAGTTTGTGGTATTGGAGTTCCCTTAAATAATGAATAATTTAAAAAAATTGGTCTATGCATTATCCGCTGTATATCTTATAATATTTATTGACGAATGTTAATTATGTGGGTTGATGTCGTCAATCTTAAATTTTCAAGATATTATTTTTAGAATATAAATAGCATTACAGACAGAGGTTAGCACTAATTAAGTTGTACCTAAATAGCGGGCAACCCACGGCATCGTGCGCGTGGAATATTGACCCCGTTCGTGCAACTCATGGGAGCCTATTCCCGGTATAAAAATGCCTTTGTAATTTTCCACATTACACCTAATCAATATCAGCCAGATCCGTTTAGCCGTTGAAGCGTGTTTGAATAGCAAACATCCAAACATCTTCACAATCTTTCAGGTTTATAATATTACCAGGATTTACTGTTAATAACATAATAATTTACTAGTAATGCTATGTTTATTCAATCAGATACCGCACGTTAGACATTTTGATCGCATTTCAGTTCACCTACATCAGCGTAAAGTGCGGTGGGTCGGAAGCGCGACCCACTAATGTATTCTCATTAGCTCACCCGATGTACTGAGGGATTACCGAATTTCGATAGCACGTAGTAGGTATACGACAGATAAATACCTATATTTAGAGATCGTTAGTTAAAAATGAACAATCATTATCATCGTTTTTTCATCGAACAGGGGTCCACCAAATAGCAGGTGTACTGGATTGTAGGTGTCATCTGACCCCTGTGCTTCCCCATACCTGGGGGCGAGGTGGGGACTCCGTGGTCCCCACACAGGAAGAGGGCCAGATCGAGAGATATGGGCCTGAGTCGGCCGGGATGCGAGGGATATTTTTACGATTACCTCACCTCCGGCAACCGATGGCCCATAGACGACGTGCGTTTTAGTCAGTTCAAGTTCGATTTATCGTCCACCGGCTCTGTTTGGGGTATTCGTAGGGATATTTCGCACGATAAAAAAATAGGTGTGTCAGCTGACCCCTCAACCCTGAAAGAGCCTTGCGCATTAATTAGTAGTGGTGTACCGCCTTAAATTATGAAATTGAGTCCTGGGTCCGCTTAAATGTGATATGGCTTGATTTTTATTCCGCTATATTGGAAACGACTGTCGTTTGACCTCAAGATCTGCGGCCTTACCATAAACCTTAAAACAGGTCAATAATTGAACTGCTGTCATTCTACCAACTGCAAATGTCACTTTGTAATGTCATAATAAATATATAGGATTACAAAGTGACATTTGCAGTTGGTAGAATGACAGCAATTTAATTATTGACCTGTTTTAAGAGTTCATGGTAAGGGCCCTGAGTTGTGATAAGTGGCCATTGGCCTTCATCTTAATCTAAAGATTTCAAAGGTATGATTCCGTAGCCGACCGCATACGACAACTGCTGACGCATGCAGCAGATACAGCGTACCTACTACTTGTTAAACTCCGATGCGGATAAAGGGGACAATGAATTATGCGTATGTGCTGCGTGCGTTTGCAGTTATCATATGCGGTCAACTTCGGAATCATACCTTTACTACGAAGCATGGAAGCGCTCAGGTGCGTATGCATACTGCGGTACCACTAAGCGGTCACCGATCTAGATGGTAACCCAATGATTGATTACCGAACACACCTGCCCGCGAGCGTTCACTTAATCCATGAAATCCATATTTTATTAGTTTACTGCTTCCCGACAATATTTATTTATTTATTTATTTATCTCAAACTTTTTGCACAAATACAAAATAATTGTACAAAGGCGGACTTGATGCCCAAGGCATTTTCTGTCAGTCAACCTTAGGGTGATGCAGAGATAAAATAATCAAAAGTAGGTGCACGATGTATTGTGGTGAGAGTTTGACCTAGTTTGGTATAAATAATAAGTTTATGCCGAATTTGATAATAGAATATTGATAGCTATAATAATATTATATACATTTATATAAAGATAATATACAAATATATAGAAAATATAAAAAAAATATCACAACGAAAGTTTTCTCACTAATTGCCTTAAAATTGCGCAGAATCTCGGGACTAATATTCATAACAAAGTGAAATTGGTTGACTAATTTGAATATAATAAACTAATATTATTACCAATATCGGTTACTAATATAATCATTGTTCAGTACAATATACCTATCTAAGGGCTGTTCTCATTAAATTAGTAATTCAATATTAAAGGATCCATTACGCAAGTTTGTATCGATATTATGCTTTGTTTCGATGTATAGTCGACGATAGAAGTGGCTTGATTAATTCTAGATTTATTGTCTTACTAGCGGCCGCGTGCGACTTCGTGCGCATGGAGTTAAGGCGGCCTGGGTCGCCGCCTTAGCCTAATTTATCGAACGACAACCGGATGATATCGGTCTGTCAGTTCATCGCAATAGCTCACACATTTACATTTTCGTATACGATTTTGGACTGACGGCTAATATGTGTGTGGCGGTTGGCGATATCCGGTAAAAGGCCGGACAGTCTATGGCCGTCGGCATTTTTTACGTAATAACATCAGACTAAAAGTATTAAAATAATGTTATTACTTTAGTCTGAGGTAATAAAATGATGATGACATTGATGACATGAAATATGAGTGTTTGCATTGGTCTGGTCGTGCCTCGGAGTGCACGTTAAGCCGTCGGTCCCGGTTGCCATAAGAACATCTATGGCAGTCGTTACGGGTAGTTGGAGCCCTAAAAAATCCAAAAAAAAAAACAACGGCCTAGCTGCAAAGCTTCGATATCGCCTAATGTTAACATTGGGTTGTGGAGGTCAGATGACAATCGCTTCACGGAAAATATCGAGGTCTAGCCAAATCCGTAGTTAGGACTGGTAAAGCGGACCCCAGACTCCGAGCTGAAAAAGCTTCGGATGCGACTGGGAATTAACGCTAAGAGGAAGAAGAGAATAAAATGATGATGACATTGATGACATAAGAACTGCAGGCCGCCCGATATGACCAGAAACTGCAGGCGGACTGTTAGTGGGTGGCCGCCTTTAGGGAGGCAGTTTCGTAAAGTTCGTTCTTAGCGGATGTTTACACCCTATAAGGAAACTTTGAATAAAATTTTAAAGCAAATGCTTTAAAATTTCTATAACGTTATAAGGTAAGGCTAAGGAACCTGGAGAAGTTACAGTAAAAACTAAGTAGTAATTTCAGCCACTCGTACTTACTCTTTAAAACAAATATTATGTCCTCTGGGGATGAACACTCCTTTGTATCAATTTACTGGTACAAGTACTACTTTAAATCAATTTATTGGTACAAGTCTAAAAGTGTGTGTAGTGCTAAGTACTTTTGTAGTTGAGTGTACTATATTTGTGATATTATTTTAGGATTGTTCGAATATTTACCTGTCTGATAATAGACTAGCCTTTTATTGGTTAACTCAGTTATAAGTTTTTGCTTATGTTTGCGTGTGATAATAAGGTTTTGGGTTCGATTTCTGGGTTGGGTTATGTTTTTTGAGGTTATTACGGAAGGTGGAAATGTACCTGATTTAATTAGATTTAAAATCATAATTTCAAGGTAATATTTCAAACTGGGACTTATTGATTTGAAGCGGGGCGTGAAAAAGCATCAAATGAGGCCGTCAAGCTGAGTGTAACCATTGTAACATGGTAAGTACGTGTCTGTTATCATGACCCTTTTTTCCGAGAGTTTGCTTTCAGCGTGGTAAAGTCAAATTAATAAATAAATAAATATTCTACAACATTCTACACAACGCTATCTAGACCCATGGTAAGCTTAATTACCTTGTGTTATGGAATCTAGAATGCGGATATATACATACTTAGATACTTTTTTTTTTTGTAAATACATACATAATATACATAGAAACACCCAGACCAATGCAAATATTTATATTCATGCATACAAATATTGGCACTGAGCGGGGATCGAACCCGCGCCTCCTGCGTAGCAGCCGCGTTCACTACCGCTACGCCACAGAGGCAGTCAAATTGACGTGTCCTATATAAAAAATAAAATAAAACTAAGAAACAAAATTCGGGTGAAACATAGAAATCGTTAAAAGCCTTGGAAAATACTGTTTACAGTACGAACCTACTTACTAGGCAGTTTTGGCAATTTGAGAAAGTTTCGCTACAACATTACAATAAAGACTTGCTAAAATTATTTTAGCGCCAATACAATACTTTCTTAACGCCAAAAGGCTGAAACACTTAGTAAGCATTATTTCACTAAATGAAGTCATTTAGTAGTGCAATGAGGAAGGAAAAGGTAACAAAAAAGACGTTAGCAAAGTTGGAACGCATTTTCTTTAACTTTCTCAATTATTAGTTAACCATGACACCTTAATTCCGAGGATATTATTGTTTTTACTATAGATGACCTTAACCTATGAGAAATCTTACTCATATCCATACTCTGTAACTCTGTCTGTCTGTATGTCTGTCTGTCTGTCTGTTACGCTTTCACGCCTAAACTACTAAACCTATTTTGATGAAATTTGGTAGAGAGATAGATTAGACCTTGGGAAATAGCATAGGCTATGTTTGATCGCGGTAACCGACATCCACGCGGGCGGAGACGCGGGCAAAAACTAGTTATAAATATAAAAGTTTTTAAAGATGTTTGAATGTTTGTTATCTACTGAATCGCGCTCAAAAAGCTGAATAGTCTAGTCTCCCCGCAACCATGGCTGCTGAAAAGGATCTGAAAAGTCGGGCTAACAGTAAATAATCACTACATATTATAAAACAAAGTCACTGTCGCTGTCTGTCCGTCCCTATGTATGCTTAAATCTTCAAAACTACGCAACGTATTTTGAAGCGGTTTTTTTAATAGTTAGAGTGATTCAAGAGGAAGGTTTATATGTATCATACATGCATAATATTGTAGACAAACACTGATAAATTTAGAGATAATAGCACGCGGGCGGAAAATATGGTGGTACGAAGTTCGCCGGGTCAGCTAGTAACAAATAAATCCCAATAGAATCTGTTAAAAAGTGGTTTTATTTTAACGAATAGAATTGGCTCAAATTCGGTTCAGGAATATACCTATAAGCTACTTTTTATCCCATGAATACTTGAATATGTTTCCACAAGTTGCGAAAACTGGAACAGAATTCCACGCGAGCAAAGCTGTGGGCAATAGCTATTTTATAAATGTGATCATTTATGAATGTGTTTAGATCTATGTAGATGGATTTAGACCATAACATAACATAACATAAATTCACGCCTATATCCCCTAGGGGTAGGCAGAGGTGCTAGCACCCACTTTCGCCGTTTATGTTTAGGTTGGAATGTAATAGGTGGCGAGCCTATTGCCATTAACCGGGCACTTATAAACCTTCGATAAATACACTCATAACTTCGAAAAGCATCGAAAAGTCATTGGTTTGTGCTATGGTAAAACCTGGGATCGAACCCGAGACCTCGTCTCAGCGGTCCATTACCCATACCTCTAGGCTACCGACCAAACGAACATAAAGCTAGAATTAGCACAACAGCATTCTTTCTTATTATTTTAGTTTAAACGAAACCTTGTTACTATAAGAAAGAACACTGAACGAGAGTTCTATCACTGTTTCTACATAGAATTTGACGTAGAAGGGAATGAAATTTTGAAGTATTTATTATGCTAACTTTTCAAATTGATTTAGAAAGGAAAAAGAATCGACTTTGAGCCGGACTCGAACCCGCGATCTTTCCCTTACAGGGGGAATGCTCTGACTGCTAAGCCACCGAAGCCCGCACCAAGCCGACTCAAATTCCTCTATACTACCGTCTTTGGGGTAAATCGAGTAGAAGGGATGGATTGAGCATTCGCTCGTCTGATGCAAATCATCCTTTACTCAATCATGCTCATGAATAATTATTTTAATTAATCATCAATCATAAAGTTAATGTAAATGAATAATGATTCATTGTGAGGTGATGGCAACCGGAGACGCATATTAAATGACATGGGCCGTGCATCCATCAGTTGGTTCGAGGTGGATGAATTTCGCAAACAAGTTAATATAAAGGACAGCATTAGGAAAGGACAGCATTAAGCTGAGAGGCAGCCGTTATTATGTATGGCTGTGTATAGAATAGAAAATATTTATATAGACATATATATTAGTTATTTGTTATACAAGAGTGCAAAGTTGCTTTTTAACCGCGTGCTCATTTTTGATGACCGAGCAAGCGAAAGATTCTAAATTTGAATCACGAGCGTAGCGAGTGATTCACAAATTAGAATCTTGAGCGTTAGCGAGGGAATCAAAAGAGCACAAGGTGAAAAATCTTTGCACTCGAGTGCAACACGTAACTTTTCATCCCCCCTCAGCGAGGAAATAATGAAATCCTTCTCCTTCCTAGCGTTAATTCCCAGTCAGCATCCGAAGCTTTCACCTCGGAGTCCGGGGTCCGCTTTACCAGTCTTAACTGCGGATTTGGCTGGACCTCGATATTTGCCGTGAAGCGACTGCCATCTGACCTCCACAACCCAATGATGACATTAGGCGATATCGAAGCATTGCAGCCAGACCGTTGTTGTTGAACTTTTTAGGGCTCCAACTACCCGTAACGACTGCCATAGATGTTCGTATGGCATCCGTGACCGACGGCTTAACGTGCTCTCCAAGGCACGACCAGACCAATGCAAATACCCATTTTCATGCATAAATAATATTTGCACTGAGCGGGGATCGAACCCGTGCCTCCTGCGTAGCGGCCGCGTTCAATACCACTACGCCATGGAGGCTGTATAATATGTGTATTAATACTAGTAATAAAATACAACAAAATAAAAATTCAACAACAATGTCAACAATATGACGTGAAAAAAATTGATGCGCGCAAAGCAAATTAAAAAAAAAGTAGGTACACCAAGGAGGTTACGAGTCTGAGTTTTTCATGAATTAAAAAAAAGTTGTATGATAAATTCGGCACCATAGAGGTAGAAGCAAATAGGTTTAGTGATGTTTTGAGTCCACAAACCTAGTACACACGATGTTCTAAATTCAAATTTACTTTACCTCTCTAGAGGATAAAAACGACTTTTACGCTCAGTTATCGAAGAGCAAAAATAGTCTTTCCGAGATGGTGGGATGAAAATATATATTTTTATATGTATATTGTTCGTGCATCTCTGTACATAATAAAAAAAATAAAACTTTCTTCTTTAAATAAATCTTCATACAAGGAGTAGAGTCCATTGTACATTAAACTGTATACATGCTATCTACTTGTCTCTACTGTAAATCTATTGGTGTACAATTAATTATTATCTATCTATCTATCTGTCTATCTAGAGCCTGAAGGAATAGAACCTAAAAAGTCCAACAACTGGTCTAACTACAATGCTTCGATGTCGCTAATGATGGGATATCGTTGTGGAGGTCAAATGACAGTCGCTTCACGCAAAATATTGAAGTTCTGCCAAACCCGCAGTTAGACTGGAAAAAGCGGACCCCAGACTTCGAGGTGAAAGCTTCGGATGGGACTGGGATTAACGCTAGGAAGAAGAAGAAGCAAGACTAGCGCTTACTTTGTGATGATTCTTAAATGTGCTTTCTTTTTGCAGTAAATACACATACTTGTGTAGCAATGAGTTTAAATTGAACAAAGCTTACTTTTCTGCGTCCAAATACTTACGAGTTCATTTCTTTTTTTAACACTTAACAGTAAGAAGCCAAATAGTGTACACTTGTACAGTTTGAGTACTTTTACGGAGTGTAGTTTTCTTTGTAAAACTTTTACCACTGGCCAGTAGTAGACAATCTTGGACAGTTTTGGACGCATATCATCTCTTAAGTTTTAAGTACTCCCTGAAGTTGGTCTCTATGCGTCTTTTGTGTGATCTATTGAATATGTTCAGATGAATTATTTTATAATGTTATACACACGAAGATATCCAGCAGGCTTTTCACATACATTGTGTTGATAGTTAGTAATTCCAACTTGGAAACTAAATTATCTGGTGTAATTATAACGAAACGAAATTGAACATTAGTTAACTTAGTGGTTTTAGTCATTAAGACACTTATAACTTAGAAGAAAGGAGACAATATTGTTACTTTTTCAATGAATCCATATCCATATTCCATACTTAGTATCATAAATGTGAATGTAACTCTATATGTCTGCCTGTTACGCTTTCACGCCTAAACCACTGAACCAATTTTGATGAAACTTGGTACAGAGATAAAAATATATCCTACCTTAGGAAATGACATAGGTCTTGTTTGGGCAATAACCAGTAATTTATAACTTTAGAAACGCATCTGTTCTGACTTCTGCCTAAAATTCTTTTCTTTCATCAGTGTCACGAAGATTTCAACGATACCATACATCTAAAGCTAAACGACCCTGAAAAGAATACAATCCTTTTAAGGATAGTTGTGTAAAAATGACGAATCACAACACATTTGATTAGGACAAATTGGGTACAAGAGACAATTGCCACACTTTCGTATAAAAAAAACTGTCAATTATATTGAATCACTTTCAAATGTTTCCTTATTTTTTAAATCTAAGCGATCGTAAACTGAGGCATAAAATAAACATTAACCAAGCCACTGACGTCACGTCGATCAGTTAAACTGTTTAGGTGTCACGCATCGTTAATTACGAACAGCCTTTACTTGTGGTTATATAACAGACCCCTAGAATCAACTAAGTATAAAGCTGATTGTACACGTTGGGTCGACGTAAAACAAAGTGCGTCAGTGGTACCTTAAAGGTATAGAATATCGAACATCGAATTACATACAAATTTACAGGAAAATTGAATTTATTTTGAATAATTATTATTCAATAAAACATGAAATATAGGTACTACAATATACTAAGTATTCAAAATAAAACTAAAAGAACAAACTAATATCCAAATTATAGCTAAAAATTAAAATGCATCGTGAAATTTCTTCTCATCGTATGCCTCAAGCGGTAGCGTTCCCTAATGGAAAAATTAAATGCATTTAGGAAAAGTTTGACAAAGTTTCAAGTGTGTACTCAGTACTCAACAAAAATAATACGAATACTTATGCTTACATAAACAATTTAGTGATATGAAAAGAAAAATAAAAACTGAAATCTGTACTATTCTCTGAGGAGTCTGGCACATTAAACTACTGACAAAAAAAGGTTAAATGTACAAACGGCTGCGGTTCGAATAAAAAGCCTTGTACTAGTGGAGGAAGCTTGTAAAGCGTATAAGCACAGTTAGCCGACCATACCTAGGAAGGAAAAAATATATACTTATGTGTGTGAATAAACTGTCACTTGCGTAAAATTTTCATTGTAAGTTAGAGATTCTCGGGAGAATATTTGGCGCATGCTGAGCTAATGTGTGCAGCCGGCTTAACTAGCTAAAGCCACGGGAGGCCATCGACACTAAAACAATCAACAGCCCACAACATTAACGAGCGGCAGCCTCATTAGTGACGTCTTATGGCTATTTTCTTTCAACCACCCTGTGGGTTTTATCTGTTAGTGAGAACAGTTTTGTGTTGAAAATAAAAATGGTATGGTTTTTATTTCTTTTAGAGAATTTTAAACGTACTAGTAGAGCTTTTCTAAGCGCAAATGGTGCGCACCACCTCCCTTACGCAAGCAAGGATTGTTTTTAGGTTTTGTTAGTTAAACTTTATAATTTGACAGAACACACGAGTGAGCGGATGTATTGTTTCATTATTTTATACAATTTGCTAGCGCTATAGTCCATACACAGAGCGAACTCGGATTTATCACGCGACAGGTCGACCGCAAGGATAGCTAAATGTCATAGTTCATGAAACAATGACGTTTTTGCACAGATAACGTGAAAAGGGGCGCTCCATTTCAGTTTAGGCGGGCTATAACCAAAATTCCAAAGGCACAACCACAATCATTTTTATTTACGCGGGTGGTGCCACTAGTAACAAGCTAATGAAAAAATAAGCCAACCGTTAAATTATTTTAAAGCAACTTTTCAATAGATTTAGACCAGAAAAATTTAATATCCAAGACGGGACTGGAATCCACGACCAGTCCTACAGGGGGAATGCTCTGACCAACTGAGCTACTAGGACAAGTCTTGGATGTTCACTTTTCCTACTAAAACGTATCTTTCAAAGTACAAAGTAATAGTTCTCCAAATACCTCTCATTTCTTTCATCCATGCGTATAGCTCGGGATTCATATCTTGGACCTAAATCGCGAGATATATACGTGGCCTTGGTGCACGTGGCTAGTTTTGTAATAATGTATGCTTGGTGAATTTGAGGTTGTCCGCCGCCATAGCACTTCATGCTATCTTTATAAGACACCCAATAAACGTGTGGGCAGTACACGTTTAATGGGTATAAAGCACATTTTAGTTCCAAGATATATGACCCGAGGTATGCTCGCCTTCATCCTAGCGTTGATTCCCAGTCGCATCCGAAGGTTTCACCTCGGAGTCTGGGGTCCGCTTTACCAGTCTCAATTGCGGATTTGGCTGGACCTCGATATTTTCCATGTAGCGACTGCTATCTGACCTCCACAACCCATTGGTGACATTAGACGATATCGAAGCAATACATTAATACATAACACATTATTAATGCGAGTACTCGCTTTGAATTACCGAACCGATTTTATGGACCAGTTATTGAGCACCCAGAGAGGCACTCAATCCTCGTAAGTGATAGTTTGAGAGGCGTTGAAATATTGTTAAAGAAAGAGATTATGGTAAATTATTACGCTGTTTATCTCTGGATAGTGAAATATTTTTTTGTCTTCTTTCTACTTCCTAAAAATAATGTTATCTGTATGTCTACTAACTAAGATATTTTTAAAAAGTGTGAACATATTAAGCGGCTACGTAGTAACCTAATATCATAATTCGATGTTATTATAATATTGAGATAATACACTTCAAACTAAGTGACAAGTAGGTACCAACTTTAGTCACCCTGCGATCATGGATACTGAAAAGTAGCCGAATCGTTAGACTAATTTAAATAAAATAATAATACAAAAATAAATCGCTATAGAAGCTGTTAAAAGGTGGTTTTATCTCGTAGCTTAGTGGTTAAGGAGTGGAACGTACATTCAAGAGGTCCCTGGTTCAAATCCTGGTAGTGAACGTGGAGCCGCTCCCTAGACAAAATTTAGCTTACGGGCATGGTTAGGGTGTAAATTAGTAGGTACTTAGGTACCTCTATGTAATTTTAATTTCTAAGATTTTAAAAGTAAACTTGTTTACTACTTTATGGCGAAATTTATTCCTAAACTTTCGTATTCTTAAACTTAAGTACTTTATTTAGTTTACTTACATCAAATATCACGTATCACCTACATAAATAATCAAGTAAAGGTACTTCCACACGCCCCAAATAGAAGCAGTTTAACTAAGTTAGAAGGGTTAACATAACTACCGGTACACTCAAGTTCCCGTTACTTACGGGTACTATTTATTTAAAAAAACATGTGAAAAAAGAACTAATTCTCGTGAAATGGTCCCGAACGGTCGGCCGATCCCGCATAATCGACCATAAGCTTCAATACAACTTTGGAAATTGCAAAGAAAGTAGCGGGTCCCTGCGAGACCTTTTTGAACTTTTAGTGCGCTTGTTGTAGGAGTAATTGGTCCCAAAAGCACTTTGAGATTCAGTACATGCTGTTCATGTAAAGTTTAGAGTTCGCTTTTGGTTTCTTCATAATTATGTGGGCGGTGGAACCATATTTTTTCAATCAATACCTACCAACATGTCGGCTATATTGGGTAGTGCAGTAGTGCCTTCACGGAAAATTGGAGGAGGTAGGATACGACGGTATATCCGTCCCAATCAAGCAGTCCGACAAGTACCTCCGCCTTACAGAAGACCGCGACTTAATGACCTCGTGTTATGTTTCCGACGGTGAGTAGGGTAGCCAGAGCTCACTGGAGAGGTTTTGTGCTGTCAGTGGGAAACCAAAGGTTTTGTCCTACTTATCTTTTGCGCTGACGGCACAGAATCTCTCTGTTTATCTGCGTTTTAGATTCCATAACACAAGTTAATTTAGCCATTCTTACTTTGAGTCTAGATAGCGCTGTATATAATGTTCTAGTAAATCGTTATTAATAAAGGTTATGAGTACCCTACCCAATCTGATTGCTGACGTATAATGTACAGAGCGTATATATTAGCATACCGCTAACAACACATTTTGGAATTTTATTGGAGCCGTGTAATGGCCTCGTTTTCCCGCTCGTATATATGACGGAAAATATGTTAACTCGACCGTTAACGCTGACAAATCAGAAACAAATTAAAACGGGCTTTAAACAAGAACAAAAACCCCGGGTATCAATATACCCGGGGTTTTGTGTTGGTGTTACCAACGTATTTATTACTAGTTGACCCGGCGAACATCGTACCGCCATATTTTCCGCCCGCGTGGTATTCTGATCCCGATTTATCAGTGTTTCTCTACAATATTATGCGTGTATTATACATATAAACCTTCCTCTTGAATCACTCTACCTATTAAAAAAAACCGCTTCAAAATCCGTTGCGTAGTTTTAAAGATTTAAGCATACATAGGGATGGACAGACAGCAACAGCGACTTTGTTTTATAATATGTAGAAGTGATGAGAAAAAGATGTTTTATTTTAGGTCTAATATTTTAGTAGGTAAACTCGCTATCTTGAAACTGGAGACGGCCCTGGATCAGCCGGGATGCGAGGGAAATGCCTCTTAAATATCAGCATCTGAGACTCGACACAGCCGGGATGCGAGGGAAATGCCTCTTAAATATCAGCATCTGAGACTCGACACAGCGTGCGGTTTTTGTCGGTTAGATTCTGACAAAACTGCTTCCACCGGCAAGTACCGGGGGTATCTGTAGGGATATCTGCACGAAAAAAAGGTTAAGTCGCTAGTTTAACTGGTACCAAGTAATCAACCACTACGTAACCAAAAAACATTTACTTTTAAATTTTCTACTACATATATTTTACATGCGGAAGATGTTGATTTACATCGGAAGGCGGAGGATCGGCAAACGTAGAGAGAAACATAGTAAGAACAGTTGCACTGGCTTATGTTATGGTATCTAAAATGAGAATAAACCTAGTATTGTAAATACACACATATTACACATGTACATATCCAGACCGATGCAAATATTTGCACTGAGTTGGAACCGAAGCTGTGACCTTTGACTTAGTAGTGGAATGCTCCACCGTCATGCTACAGAGGTCTTAAATTTATTATTATTACTTCTCAGCATGCCACTATACAACTCCAGTATCTCAGTGACATACAAACTCAATTCAAAACTAGTTAGCAAAAGAAAATTGCATTTTGCTTTCGGCCATAACTAATGAGATATTTATATGCAGAAAAAGTTTATAAACTGCACACAATTTTAATCCTTAACCACTAAATTATAAGGGTTAGTGTTAAAATGAGGAGGCACATCCTAATTGGGCGCCAAGTCTCAACACTTTCAACTGTCTAACTAGCAACGTTGCACTACTAACTTGGACATTTCAAATTATGGCTTGAATAAGATCTTATAAAATGGTGGTACGGTCGTGGTTATCACTGGGTTAATGTTTACTGCTAAATTATATTTGTCAGAGAACAACCCTAGTCACATGATGTGAAGATTTGTTTTTCACTATTATATAAAACCACACACGCACACACACATACGCGCGCGCGCGCGCACACACACACACACACACACACAAACGCACGCACATACACTCATCTATTCACTTCTCACACCTCGCTACTTCTCAAATCCAGTAAATAGTTGTATGTTCCACATGTAAATCCAAATTAACCATAAGTAGATAATAAAATTTAAGGAACGCAAGCGCCTCCCATCTGAAGGTGGGCGTTAGTGACTGCGCCACAGTGTTTCACTAATGTAGTCATTATCGAACACACATGTACCCTGTAAGATTTTATTAGTTCCAATAAAGAGATTTTTATTTTTTATTTTTTTATTTATTTCACGACACCCACGGAAGGAAATGGAGTGGCCCAAGTCTACTCCACCGGGAACCAACACAGGCATGATCAGAATATCTTAAGGTGATTACATACGCGAATGACTTTGACCATACAAATGCTCAAGGTCATTCGCTCAAATTGGAACCGTAAAAATCAGTAAAACTAATTTTAATAAATAACTTTATAGGCGACGGTTACAACTAAGGAGATCACGTCATGCTAATACACTTATTTAACATACATGTGAAATTTTAGATTATTTGGATACATATTGTAGAAAATATTTGGTTTCATAAGAAAGAGTAGAGTGATGTTCAGAGCCTCTTTTCAACTATTTCCTTCTTTTTTATTTAATTTATGAAAAGATGAAGTTACTCTGCATATCCTGTAGTATGCAGGCATGTGAATTCCAGATCTGTAGGTTTTATAGTTAAAAAGAAAAACGGTTTAAAAAATACCGATTTTTCGATGCTGATCTGATTCGGGGCCTTAAACATTATCAATTGACAACTTTTATTTCGACGCAAGTTGTACACAAGTTCATAGCAACTTGTTGTGTAAGTACATTAACTTAATTCACCAAAACGATGTTGATTCCTTAATATTGTATTGGAGGCTTACATTATTCATACCCAGTCATGCTAAAATATAGCGTAGGCGTTGTTCCCACAGTTCCTTGAAAGTAATTTCTTTCCGCGTCTCTTGATCTTAAAAGCCATATTTACGGTAAGTATTTTGGGAAACCTAACATATGTTTTTGTTTTATATGTTCTTTTTAGAGTACAGGGGATGGCTAGTAAAGTAATCTAGATAAATTAGTAACTTGCATGCATACAGTGCAAACGATTCCATCAAGAATAAATTCGGCCAAGTGCGAGTCGGACTCGCCCATGAAGGGTTCCGTAGCAGCACAGGCGAAAATTGCGGTTTATGACGTATTAAAAAAAACTACTGACTGGATCTTGTTCGAACCAATTTAGGTTTATCATTCTCTTAGTTTAGAAGTTAGAGGGGGAGGGGGGGGGGGGGGGACACATTTTTCCACTTTTGCGCGAGAGACACTTCGTCTCTCGCGCAAACTATTCAGTTTAGAAAAAAAATATGTTAGAAACCTTAATAGCATTTTTAAAGACCTATCTATAGATACCCCACACGTATGGGTTTGATGAACATACTGTGCTGTGACATACGGACGGACAGACAGACAGACAGACGGACAGACATGACGAATCTATAAGGGTTCCGTTTTTTGCCATTTGGCTACGGAACCCTAAAAAGCGGTTCGGTGATTCTTTTCGTAACCATATCATAAAGTCTTGGAATCTTCCTTCTTGGAATCCAGCACACTTTATTTCCTTCTTCCTACAGTCCATGGTTTAATAAGAAGCGGGCGTGAAAAGGTTTCTAATGAGGCCGTCAGGCTGAGAACCACTATTGTAATATTGTTGTGTATGTAATATTGGCCCTTTTTCATGAAAATTCGCCTTCAGTTTGCCATCAGGCGAGGTGAAGTTATATTGACGAATATAAAAAAACGAGTGTATCGCCCCTGGTGTTGCATACATCTATAGGCCACGGTAACCACTTCTATCAGGTGCTTCCTAGCGGTCTGTCACCTGATTCCTGAATGGTACCTATATAAAAAAAAAACTTACGTGTAACAATTCTCACATTGTGATGTCTGACAGACGGCTATAATTATATGTATACTGTTTTTACTTTTTTAGCATAATGTAAACAGCTTGACAATAGGTTTTCATTATTGAAATAAAACTACTTTTTAACGGATTCTATCGCGTTTTTTTTCAATGTTTTATTTCAATGAGTGACATTCGCGTAAACTTTAGAAGATATTACATTTTCATTAAATCTTATAGCCTTTGTAACTAATTTCAGGTTCTCAGATTGGTTTCTAAGGAAGTAGGTATTATACTTTCGACTTCATTTTTGTACAATTAAAGCACACAATAGATTGAAATTCAGTTACATAGCTAGGGACGTGTACTGCTGCGCTGCCAAGTGGTATTTTATTTAGGTATCGACTGCGGTGTGAGCTTCTGTCTTAACCCCTGAATATTTATCAGCTAGATACACTAAAAAGCGTACCAACTTATTTACTAAAATATAACTAAAATAGAAACAAAGCTCTGCAGTGCGAATTAATTGAAAGAACGTATATTTATCGTGTATTTTTATTGGAAAGTTTTATAAACTGGAATCATCATCATCATCTGTATAGTCCCGGTCACATCTAACACTTTCACCTCGTTGTTCGAAGTCCGCTTGAATATATTACTATCTTGGGAGCTCCTGACGTCTTATCTACTTGCCTGAGTTATGGTTAATGATCAAGTACCTACTAACAAAATTGTTCAGGTCGCCGATAATAGGCCTTGGAACAAACAAACAAAATTGTCCATAATTATTTACTAAATAAATTCATTTTAACAAAAAAGTTTAACCGACTTCAACCAACGAAAAAGAGGCACTGAAAAGCGAAAAATAACTTAATTCACAGACTTACTCATTTATTAGTAATTCGAAATAATCTACTTACGAACAGAAAAATAATTTTCAAAATCCGTCAAGAATTGGCTTCACAATCGCGTAACAAACATACAAAAAAAAAAAATTGGGTACGAATTGAGAACCTCCTTTTTTGAAGTCGGTTAAAAAAACAAACTCACGACATAATATTCAAATGGTCTTCACAAACATTTTTATGTAACTAATAAAGAATTTCATCTACACTAATATTATAAAATGTACTAATAAATACAATCTGAACAGTAGGTATATGAAAATTCTCATATTTCTACAAACATGATAAACTTACTGTTAGAAAGATTAACGACATCTGTGTTACTGTGCCATGAAAATGTGTCCTGTGCATTAACCCACAGCCCGAGGTACCCTTTTGGTAGGTACTTGAATGATTAAGTAGGGTGGTGGACAGGTTTATATGTGATCCTTGCACCCTGATTCTATAGATATGATGGAATGTAATATAAATTACCTAGGATACTCTGTGGGCACTCCGAACCTTTATGAAAGCTCTAAAGGAAGGAAAAGATTATTAAGTGCTTTGGCACTTGGCATTTTAAGGTTATATTAATTTTTTTGACGGTTTTTGACCAAATTTGATATTATTATAACAGAAACGGCAAGAGTCATGAAGCAAAATGGTAGATATCAATGCGGTCGCAGAGCGAAATCGTGTCGAAACGTAAGGTTTTGCTTTCGTTAGCCTTTATGTTGCATTTTCTAAATGATTAACGCTTTAACCTGATAAGTAATACACGTGTATCGTATAACAAAAGCATAGAACGCTGAAAGATTTAAGCGTTGTATTGCTTTCACTTTAGTCGCTAAAATGATGTTCTTGTTTATATGTAGAAAAGGGTTCCGTATCATAATATCTAAAGTTATTTCAACTATGTTCAAGATAACTACGGTTGATTCACATATGGTCATAACGCATATTGGTCGACTCGACTACTGGTTCATACACATAATTTCGAATAAACTAAAATTATTTGAACTAACGGACGATTAATATAATGTTCATTTAAGATATTGGACATGTTGACTATGTTTGAAATACCTAATGGTCGATTCGCCTACGGTTTATTGATACTACTACTTTGTGACAGAAATTTACATTGTTGCAAAACCGACTTCACGTAGTCTTGTCTGCCCTACCCCTAGAGTGTAATTTAAGCCCGCGAAGGCGCGTAGGGGCGAGGCGGCCCGCGAGCTGAGGAGCAGGTGGTTCTAACGAGCACTGCCGCGACTGAGGCTGGCCGGCGCAGCCGGCCAGCAAGCCGAAGCTGCGGTAGTGACCGTCAGATCCATCTGCGACGATAAGGTCGCGTGGGACCGCCGGAGCCCCGCAGCGCCGGAGCCGTTACAGAAGCCATGCATGCTGTATGCAGCATGCAAGCAAGCAATCATGCAAGCAGGCATGCAGCATGCAAGCAATCATGCAAGCAGACATGCAAGCAAGCAAGCGTGCAAGCAGGCATGCAGCATGCAAGCAATCATGCAAGCAGGCAAGCAGCATGCAAGCAATCATGCAGCAAGCATGGCTTCTCTAACGGCTCCGGCGCTGCGGGGCTCCGGCGGTGCCACGCGACCTTATCGTCGCAGATGGATCTGACGATCACTACCGCAGCTTCGGCTTGCTGGCCGGCTGCGCCGGCCAGCCTCAGCCGCGGCAGTGCTCGTTAGAACCACCTGCTCCTCAGCTCGCGGGCCGCCTCACCCCTCCGCGCCTTCGCGGGCTTAAATTACACTCTAGGGGTAGGGCAGACAAGACTACGTGAAGTCGGTTTTGCAACAACGTAAATTTCTGAAATTTCTGTCACAAAGTAGTAGTATCAATAAACCGTAGGTGAATCGACTATTAGGTATTTCATACATAGTTCAATAAACCTTAGCACAATTAATTGTAGTTGAATAAACCGTAGGTGAATCGTCCATTATTTGTTTCGACCAGTAGTTATTACAAAAATATGTGAAACGATCTTTAGGTGTTTTAAACAGTAGTTCTTTTGACCGTAGTTGTCTTGAAAATAGTTAAAATAACTGTAGTTATTATAATACGGAACCGTAGAAAAGCAAGAATAGCAATTTAGCGATTCTTAAATGATAATATATTGGGTTACGTATTATAATAACTACAGTTATTTTAACTATTTTCAAGACAACTACGGTCAAAAGAACTACTGTTTAAAACACCTAAAGATCGTTTCACATATTTTTGTAATAACTACTGATCGAAACAAATAATGGACGATTCACCTACGGTTTATTCAACTACAATTAATTGTGCTAAGGTTTATTGAACTATGTATGAAATACCTAATAGTCGATTCACCTACGGTTTATTGATACTACTACTTTGTGACAGAAATTTACGTTGTTGCAAAACCGACTTCACGTAGTCTTGTCTGCCCTACCCCTAGAGTGTAATTTAAGCCCGCGAAGGCGCGGAGGGGCGAGGCGGCCCGCGAGCTGAGGAGCAGTGATCGTCAGATCCATCTGCGACGATAAGGTCGCGTGGGACCGCCGGAGCCCCGCAGCGCCGGAGCCGTTACAGAAGCCATGCATGCTGTATGCAGCATGCAAGCAATCATGCAAGCAGGCATGCATGCAAGCAAGCATGCAAGCAGGCATGCATGCAAGCAAGCATGCATGCAAGCAAGCATGCAAGCAGGCATGCAGCATGCAAGCAATCATGCAAGCAGGCATGCAGCATGCAAGCAATCATGCAGCAAGCATGGATTCTGTAACGGCTCCGGCGCTGCGGGGCTCCGGCGGTCCCACGCGACCTTATCGTCGCAGATGGATCTGACGATCACTGCTCCTCAGCTCGCGGGCCGCCTCGCCCCTCCGCACCTTCGCAGGCTTAAATTACACTCTAGGGGTAGGGCAGACAAGACTACGTGAAGTCGGTTTTGCAACAACGTAAATTTCTGTCACAAAGTAGTAGTATCAATAAACCGTAGGCGAATCGACCATTAGGTATTTCAAACATAGTCAACATGTCCAATATCTTAAATGAACATTATATTAATCGTCCGTTAGTTCAAATAATTTTAGTTTATTCGAAATTATGTGTATGAACCAGTAGTCGAGTCGACCAATATGCGTTATGTTATGACCATATGTGAATCAACCGTAGTTATCTTGAACATAGTTGAAATAACTTTAGATATTATGATACGTAACCAATATATTGAGCATTATATACATAATTTAAATAATTCATATTTAATGCCTCGAACAAAATTAACCAAATTACTCGCCAGCAATGTTTATCACGGTTTATTAAAATTTAATTTGCGTCGACACTATAATTTCAGTTAAATGAAGGTTTATTTTAGTGCATGTTATGTTTTATTTTTAATTAAAATATAGTAATTAAATATAGTAAGTAATTGCATTTAGAAAAAAGTTGTAATATTATAACTTACAAATGCTAAATTAAATTAAAAATAGGAACTTGAACTAAAGTACACTAAAACTTTAATGGATGGAATATGCTATTAACAATGAAATAAAAAAAATATCTCTGGTTTTAGGAACAAAGTTACCAAAAGTAAACTAGGTCAAACGTTGTATCTTATTATATTTGCGTGGTTCATTTAATAAGAGTAGCCAAATTTACAAAGTTAGTTAGGGATCCTAAACTAATATACTAAGGGTTCAGTCACCAATATATTTTACGCTAAGTACCTTCGCTGGGAGGAAAGACTTTTCTTTGCTGAAACTAAACTATGTTAACAACAACCCTAATACACGGTAGGTAATTATTAACTACCTACTAGCTCGATTGGGGCGGCAATACCGTCGTGTACTGTACACGAGCACGACGATATTTCCGTCCTAATCGAGTAGTCTGACTGGGGAAGTACCTCCATCCTACAGAATAACATAACATAACATAAACTCACGCCTATATCCCCGAAGGGGTAGACAGAGGTGCTAGCACCCACATTTCGCCGTCTATGTTTAGGTCCCAATGTAATAGGTGACCTGCGATAAATACACACATAGCTTCGAAAAGCCAGAATACCACGGGTATAAAAACCTTGTGTTGTGTTTCTGGCGGTGAATAGGGTAGCCAGAGCTCACTGAAGAGGTTTTGTGCTATCAGTGGGACGACCAAAGGCTTGTCCTGTTTGTCTTCTGCGCTGGCGGCACAGAATCTATCTGTTCTTAGGGTCGGCAGCACGAGTGTGACTCCCCCCTGTTGTTGCACTAGTCCAAATTTTTTTTATGTAAGACTAAAAGGACTATGATAATTGCGTATCCTTTACAAGGCCCTGTCATAATTTTCCCTATCTTTATTTTAGATTATAACAAAATGATAAATCACAATTTCCTAAAATTACTGACCTAAAATTCAAATTTAAAATTCTTAAATTCAAAATTCATTTATTTGGAACAATTTACAGTTTCACATAGTACAATGCAACGATGATATCTGCAATAGTATAAACTGTGACAGAGATATCAACGCCCTCTCCCGAATAACAAAGGCATTTCAAAAATGAATTACAAGCAGCTTCAAGCTATACAAAACAATATACAATAAGTGATTGTGTGTGTGCGGGCGTGTGTGTGTGTGAGCGCGCGCGCGCGCGCGCGCGTGTGTGTGTGTGTGTGTGTGTGTGTGTGTGTGTGTGTGTGTGTGTGTGTGTGTGTGTGTGTATATGTGTGTGTGTGTGTGTGTGTGTCTCTCTCTCTCTGTGTGTGTGTGTGTGTGTGTGTGTGTGTGTGTGTGTGTGTGTGTGCGTGCGCGTGTGTGCGTGTGTGTATGTGTGTATGTGTGTGTGCGTGCGCGCGTGTCAGTCCCGGCAGTAGCCATCCAACACGGTTTCAGTTTCATCATAATTTAGAGTTAGCAGCCATTCTCTACATTTTGTTTTGCATTTATTTAATAGAAGTGGGTATATGTTAAGTTTTTTATTTAATATATAGAGCCTGCCTAATAGTGCTCTATACGCGCAGACTACCGTATTCTTTGGTGTATTTTCAGGATTCCTTAGGCAGTTATTCTTCTCTTATGCCCTTAGGTATTGAATACCTACTCTGCCATTCTTTCATTATGAACATAAAAAATATAAATCTTATTAAATGTATTTAAGAAAGTCTTTTGTCATTTCCTTATAATATTATTACACCTTTTCGTTTTGTTATTCTGTTTACTCTCCAACAAAACTTTTAGACATTAACATTAATCATGCTTTTATTATTTCAGTTCTGACGTCCTGTCTGGTTTTGTAATCCGGCATATTATTATTAATATTTAAAGTCTTTCTAGAAATTTCTTGTTACAAATTTAAATTAGGAGAATTTCTATCATAAAATACGCTTACTATTCAATCAAATATATACCAAAAAGCCTTACGCGTCATTGATGTATGTATTACATAAGTAACTATTCAGTCAACCATTCAGTTTACAAGTAGGAAAATTTTTCTCTCGTTGGAATTTCGCCAAATCCGACATTATACTATCACCAACCACATATCTCGAGACAAGAAGATAGACTTCGTCACAGTGCTGACAAATAGCTTTGAAAATAAATCAGATAGAGTTATTCTAGGAGTTTGACTTGATGTATTAGGCAACTTAAATGGACAAATTTAGTTTCACCACTAGAATATTCTTGTTATATAACTTTGTTGGTTTTTATTAGGTAGCCAAGATTTTATTAGTTCGACAGTTGAATGCTTATAAGATTAAATGAGGTTGAAATATTATGACTGTGTGCTATATTATTTTTGGTTTCAATTCGATATTTCTTTTCATTTTCTTATCAAATAAATCCGACTGAGATTAAAATAAAATAAAGCCGATCTTTGTAGGCAGGTATAGGTATAATATTTATATTGTGTTTTCCATTTTTTCATAACTAGTTATTGCCCGCGGCTCCGTCTGCGTGGATGTCGGTTGTCGCGACCAAACATAGCCAATGCCCTTTCCCAAGGTCTTATCTATCACTGTACCAAATTGCATCAAAATTGGTTCAGTGGTTTAGGCGTGAAAGCATAACAGACAAATAGATAGACAGATAAACAAACTGAAAGACAGAGAGACAGAGTTGCTTTTGCATTTATAATATTAGTATGGATATGGATTTTTCATTTATTTACATAATGATTTTATTTCTCTTTCATTTTGTTTTATTGAATAAAAATAGCATAGGTAATTTATTTATCTTCAAACTATTAACACGATCAAAAATCCAATTACCTATTTTATTAAAAGCAAATGAAAAGACTTGAAAAGATTAGAACTATAATTAAATTGTAGAACGTATTTGATATTACAGTATTTTTTTTGTTCAAAAGAGTGTCTATAAATAACTGAATTATACTAGTCTTTTGAAAGAAGACTTTAAAATATTTATTAGATTATAGAACTACTAGCTGACCCGGCGAACTTCGTATCGCCATATTTTCCGCCCGCGTGGTATTATCTCTAAATGTATCAGTGTTTCTCTACAATATCATGCATAATATAAGATAAGATATTCTTCATTGTACACCATAAAAGTATTAAAAGATAACAAACAATACATATAAACCTTCCTCTTGAATCACTCTATCTATTAAAAAAACCACTTCAAAATCCGTTGCGTAGTTTTGAAGATTTAAGCATACATAGGGACAGACAGACGACGACAGCGACTTTGTTTTATAATATGTAGTGATGATCAGATGAACCAAATTTAAATTTATTTTATAACTAGCTGTTGCCTGCGATTCCACCCGCGTGGATTGTCCTGCTTTGTCTTCTACACTGGTGACACAAAAACTCTTTGTTCTTACAGGGTCGGCAGCACAAGTTTGACTACCCTGGTGTTGCACTCGTCCATAGACCGTGTGCTTGTTTGCCTAAGTGATATAAAAATAGCAAAGACCTATCTCTACTGTCATTATATCCTTTCATGGAAGCCCGCCAGTTTCAAGTACTTCTGACCTGGCCTTTTTTCAGAAAAAGAAATAATTTGAGGAGCTCATGCCTATTTCCCTCCGCTGTAGGTAAATAAGCATGAGCATATCACTACATATTATAAAACAAAGTCGCTGTGTAGCTGTCTGTCCGTCCCTATGTATGCTTAAATCTTCAAAACTACGCAACGGATTTTGAAGCGGTTTTTTTTAATAGATAGAGTGATTCAAGAGGAAGGTTTATATGTATAATACATGCATAATATTGTAGAGAAACACTGATAAATTTAGAGATAATAACACGCGGACGGAAAATATGGCGGTACGAAGTTCGCCGGGTCAGCTAGTGTATGTATAAAATAATCATTTTAGTAATGATTATATTGTATACATGACTACTTTCATAATATAAAAGCGGTGTAATACTACGGAGTAAACTAAATCAACAGCAACTGTATCAACGCTCTTTGTTACGATAACTGAGATAAACTAATAAAAGTTATAATCAACAAGGCATACATTCAAATCAAGCTCATCCTTCAAGTTCCACAATAGTCTACCAGAACAATAAATCATCTGTCACAATAATAAACCAGTAAATCTTGCAACCTCATCGTTGGGTTTGCCGAATGACTTGTGGCTCGAAACGAAACTTATTCCTTTAATCGAACGGAGGATCTTCGCACTTGACTATGATTTATATTTTCTTTCACAAACTGAATAAAATTGAATTTGCATGTTCGAATGTGGGCATGGATAGACCACCCGCTCGGTTTGTATGGATTTATTCTCCAGTTAATGTCAACACTTGCAAATGTTCTGTTATTAATGTTTCAATTCAAATGTTTGTTAAATGGTTCATAAAATCGATGTTGTGGCGATTTATTTTTATTATGAGGCTGTCGAATTTTGCTATGTAATGGATATTTCTATCTTGGATTTGGTTTGCTGGAGTGTTATGTGTCGACAGACAATTTTTTGGCGGTTAATGGTTATAAGGAAGACAATTTTACAGAAATGTTTTTCTCGAATACCAAATAGTAACCAGTTTGGATTTAATAAAAAATGAGCACACACAGGATTAGTAGAGAACTTCTTTATTTTTTTTCAATAGATACATCATCATCATCATCATCATCATCATCATCATCATGGAGACGTATTTTCCTGTTGCGCCCGAGCCCAGGATCCGCCTTGCAACTTTTCCTCCTTTACTTCGCACGGTCTTTCTTGCAACAGATACATTTTCTAATTAAAAGAAAGAACTACTTTCTATCTAAAATGAGCTTCAATAAACATGTATTTATTTTAATGATTAAAATAATTTATTTGTATTTGTACTTCCTCTACAAAGCAGTGAATATCGGTAGGTGTTCAGTGGAAGTCCATAATAATTAATTGTTTCACATGATAGGCGTATTATTTATCGCCTTTTGTTCCATAAGTAGGAATGAATGAGCATTTTAAAAGGAAGCTTTAATCGGAATGGAACTATGTGAACAATAAGTTACGCTTGGCTTGTTTGTTGTTTTTAGGAGAAATTTATGGAATTGTCGCTTTTAGTTGTCCTAGGCCGAAATAATTTTTCGTGTGATAAAGGAAACTAAAACTGTAATAAGCATTCATTTGGAGTTCAGTGTATTTTATGCATATACAGACATATACTCAAGCCTATATTCTCGAAGGAGTAGGCAGGCGTAAACCTGTTGAACATTAGATACTAAATTAACGAAAAACTAGTTACTTTCGGTTTGTTAGTTTTCTGTTAATTTATTATCAAATGTTTAACAACAAGCAAGCAAACCTACTTTTTTTATTCACACTCTCCATAAGTTACATTCTTTTGGCACTTATAAGTGACTACAAGAAATAAGTTTGGCATTATTTTATTTATCTATAAACACATATCAAACAAAATATAGTTATAGAATAACGGTTGCAAAAGCAACAATAATCCATAAATGTCCATACTAATATTATAAATGCGAAAGTAAGTCTGTCTGTCTGTCTGTTACGCTTTCACGCCGAAACCGCAAAACCGATTTTGATGAAATTTGGTATAGGGGTAACCGACATTCACGTGGGCGGAGCTGCGGGCAAAAGCTAGTTAAAAATAAATTTCAGACACTGGATTTCAGATTCTGAATATCAGAATTATTTCTGCCATGGCTTCCCTTTGCAGAGCAAGCCGGCAGGAATCGGGTTATAGGGACCCTTCACCACTGAGACCTACTGTCGTTATTGATACATCTAAAATATAACCGAGTTATATTTGACACGGGAAGAAGGGCGGATACACAAATAAAATCATCAGTATAGTATCTACTTCTAACCTTCATTTGTGTTTAGTAGAAAGTTCCTTGATTTTTAACACGTAGATGGAATGAACCATCCAAAACTCAAAAGAATTGACAGCACCCAAAATGGCGAGAGCTTTTTTCAATTTGGCCTCAGTATGTTTTTGTCAACAGAAGTTTACCGTCAAACAGGAAAGAAACTTGGGAATTTAACTGTTATGTCGAATGAATGAACTATCCAAAGTGTAAAAGATTCAATAAGTGTACCATCAGTAAATTAAGTCATTAAGTAAAAGGCAGAAAAAAAACCACCTCGAGTCCAGAACAAGAAAGTCGGCAAGTCAAAGAGAATAGGGCTAAGTAATTGAAAGTCAGCTAGCAAGAATTTCCCTCTAACTATCGATCACCTCGATGAGAAGTTCCGGCTTCCAAATACTTTAAATGCTTGGAAAAGAAATATATTCAAGAATCCATTTAAGAAGATCTAGCTTTGGCAAGTTAGTTCGCAGCTTACAGCGAGAGCGCGCTCTTGAGGAGAGAGCTCTTTTGAGTTTGTTTATCCACTATGATTCCCTATATATATTACCAAAGTAATGTTGAAGTACATGTTAAGTGTTTTCAGACACAGACATCAAAAGAAATGATTATAAATACGTTTATTGTTAGTCTATAGAGTGGAGAAGGGTGAAAATTTTCAAAAAGGAGTGAAAAAATCAGTGAAAAAAGGACTTCTTCGGTATAGTTTGTCATGCACCATGAGACCTATTGGAAAGTCATCAGGAATCCGGTTGTAGGGAGGCCCTAGGCAAGCGAGCAAGCAAGTAAGCAAGCATCTTAGAGACCTAAGTGTACGGTCGAATTATGTAGAAATTACAAAGTGACTGGTAGACGCTTTGCATGACAACTGAATTTATCTTTTTTGCAGAAAGTATTGGTAATGGCATTGCCGCTTATAGCAAAGAGATGATTTTGCTTTGGAGGTTATGAATTTGTGCTGTTTGGACTTATAACGTTTGGCTCATGAGGACCGAACGCCTGCAATCTCTTCGGGGATATCGCGAAGCCTATGGTCATGCTTCTCGTGACCAGAAGACTGGTTTCTTTTTAGGACAGAGAATAAGCATTGCTATACAACGTGGAAATGCCGGTAGTCTTCTGGGAACGCTACCATAAGAAGTATGTGTTGCGGAGGAATAGCACGACGATATATAGGTTAAGCTTTAATTTATATACATACCCAACGTTGTTTCAGTTTTTTTAGTATTGTAGATATAAATAATTGAATCTAAAGGAATATAAATAAAAAGCATAACATATTTATATTTAGAAAATCTTCAAACCGCTTTATGATTTCATCAACAACGGTACGTCGAAAAACGTCTGAAGCCACAGAAGTTCTGAAAGATTTCAGAGGCATTCATACAAATAACTCGAACATTTATATTCCTCATTTACCCAACACATATCCCTTGATGAAAATTCTTTGAGAGCTTGCTACAATGTGTTTGTTGTGGGGTGCCGTCCAGTATTGACCCACATTACAAGTTGGCTAATCCAACTGTGTTCTCAAACAATGGGTTACAGCCTTTCCGGATGGCTGGGCTTTCAGTTTCAAAGTTTATTACACTGTGGCAAACAGAGAAGTAAATCTTTGGTTTGTGTGATAAACAAATATTGATGTAATTACATTATTTTCACCATTGACACTCGAAAAAGGGCCCGTGATACATCAAAAACAGTGAATAAAACGCTCTTTGTTTCACCGAGTGAATAAAAAAATTTGAATTTGGAACATGCGCGAATGTACGGATTCTAGTGAAACATACAAAGAGGTTGCACACTCTCACTATAAAAACGTACTAAAAACCACCTAAATGTAATCACTGGCTGGATGGAATGTGGCTCAGTTTAAATTAAGAAAAAAAAATGCCGCCATTTTCTGTGTAATTTTCCTTGTAAAAGTTTGTTTGTCTCATAATCATAAAATGACTTCATCTAGTGATGAAAATGAAACTCATATTCTCGAACGCGAAAAGACTCCTGAGTCTTTTCGCGCTAAAGCGGTAGCTATTACTGATAAATTTGCTGCTTCTTTTGTGTACTATTCATAACAAAATGTAATTCATAATCACAGAGTAATCGTTTTCTCGTAGTCAATGGTGAAAAGTTGAGTACCTAACACGTGAAAAAAGAATTCATCTCGGCTCTTGTATCCCTCGATCCACTCAGGTTTCTCTCTAGAACCCCTCGCTACGCTCGGGATTCTACCGGAGAAACCTTCACTCCTCTCGGGATACAACTTGGTGCCTCGAAAAGAATTCACCTTTTTTTCACTTGTTGGGTAATCTACTATTAATTCTAAAGGCATAAATGAACTTGAGCATTGATCTCTTCTAGTGAGCATTCTTGTGAATATTACATCAATAAAACGAAAGCGTTTTAGCAAGTATTCTATGGAGCGTTCTGGCGAGCATTCTCGCGAAAGAGCGTTCGCTAGAAAGATCATGAAAATGTTCGTTGATATGAGGTTAATGTTTTATATAATGGCTATTTGTATGACTATTGGTTGCTTATTCTCTTGCCCAGAGAGGAGAAGAACGTTTTCTATCGGAGTGACTAAGTGACTGAGTTTTCTAACAAACATAATTTGCAGTTACTTCACTTACAAAATAAATTCTTCCTACTAAACACAACAATTTTCCTTTCATTTTAATATCTAAATTTCTTTAGTGCAATAGTGCAATACAATAACATAATTTTGACGTCAATTCTATTAAACCTTAGTTTACCACTGCTTCCTAGGGCGCTAGTAGAGAGGAAACAAACTCTATTGTAGTATTTTCAAGTCGTATAGACAGAGTTTTTAGGATTAAAATAATCATATTTGTCAACCTATATAAAGGTATAGGGTTTATTTATTATAATTTCCGCTATGTTACACCTTATTTACATTTAAATTCTTGCAGTTTGAAAATCACTGTTCTTCAAATAAGAAGAAAAAGTCTACACGGAAAATAATCTAAATCAAGTACATACCTACGAAGTGGAAATCCGGAGTTAAATATTTTTCCCTAAATCTCGTGTGTGAGATAAACAATGATCTAAATATAAGCAGCTCATCGGAAGCAGAATAAATGAGATGTGAATAACAAAGTAGATGAAAGCGAACCAATGCTTTAATTAAGTAATGAATTTGCGGAATCCCTTTTTATTTATTTTATGTAAAAAAGAACAGTATTGGAAAACAAATAGGTAGGTACTTACTGGTGTATAAATTGTTTCCAAATAATGTAGATTACAGTTATTACTTCGTGTGATACTGTCGGATGTTTACACGAATATCACTCACTGAACTAAAACTACTTTTCAAAGGATTTAAAGGAAAGAAGGAGAGCTCCCTGGTTTTGTGCTGTCAGTGAGAAGACTAAAGACTTGTTCTGTTTGTCTTCTGCGCTGACGGTACAGAATTTCTCAGTTCTATCAGGATAGGTATTATAAATTATACATTTAATGTTAATTATCAGGCTGGTGGCACTTGGAATGAAAGTACTTGGCAATTACTATTAAAGTAAATGTTTAATCCAACACACAATTTACACATTAGTCTTACAGGGATAAAATTACAGATATCAGACTTATTGTAACACACAACGACGCAATCACTATCTCGTCCATACCACGTTAACAGTTCGCTAGTTCTCCTAGTTGTGTTTTTGGTAGCGCGCCGGGGGCCGCCTAGTGCGTATGGCGTCCCGTTGCGCGGCGCTGCTTGTTGCGGCCGCGCAGTCCTCACGCCCAGAGTTTTGGCGGGACGGTTGCTCATTGGCGCAACCGCCGCCCGCCGGATGCGGCGTTAATGTTGCCCGCGTTATACTCTCGCCCTCCAAGACTACTACTCGTCCCGAGTCTGGCTTGGCCTTGGTAACGCGGGGTCTACCCCTTCGTCTCTTCGGCATAACGGGACGTGCCGAATCCCATGACGTGTCTAAAACCGTCAAGTCGGAGCTATGATATTTCCCTATTATGTTGTTTGAGAGGTCCGACAGAACGAAGGTAGTGGGACTTACCGTCCGTTCAACGCGATAAGGACCATCGCGCCTAGGCAAAAACTTACGAGTGATACCTTTAGTGGCATTACTTAGGTCGTGCGACTTGAGCAACACTAAATCTCCTACATTTATCATAGGCTCTTTTTGTCGGGAGTCATCAGCTATTTCTTTACGACTATCCTGGTGTTTTTCCACACGTTCCCTAATATCTGCGAGTGACGCAATAAAGGTTCGTAAATATGGGGTCACCTGGGGGACAAAGTTTTCCTTATCTAATATACTCCGTAGATCGTTGTGTACATCAAATGGGGTCCGCAGCTCACGCGCGAAAGTAAGGTAGGCGGGTGACTTACCTGTGGTGGAGCACACCGCGCTGTTCATAGCGAACCTCACGCTGGCTAAGTGTTTTGGCCAGTCGGTATGAGCCGATTTGACTAGTATGGCTAGTTGTACCTTGAGGTCCCTATTTTTACGCTCTGCGGGATTAGCCTCTGGGTGATACAATGGGATGAGCTCCTGCTTGACACCCATCAGGTGCATGCACTGTTGCATCACGGCCGACACGAACTGAGTGCCGTTGTCAGAGACGACCCGCCGCGGCAGTCCGTACCGAAGGAAGTATTCCTCTAAGAGCACTCGAGAGCAAGCCTCAGAGGTGGCTTCTACGAGTGAAAAGATTTCTACCCACCTTGTGGCTACGTCTTCTATGAGTAGAATCCACCTCTCCCCCTGGTCTCCAGGTGGAAGTGGACCAAATAGGTCTATAGCTAAGACCTCGCCTCGCTGTTGGAGGACGGGAGTCTGCAACAATCCCGAGGGTTTCTGGTTGGTGGGTTTGTAGCGGAGGCACTCAGCACACTTCTTCAGGTGATCAGTTACAAAACGGCGCATGCCAGCAAAAAAATACCTCTCCCTTAGTCTTTGAAGTGTCCGCTCCACCCCTTGATGACCTGCAGTGGGAGAATCGTGTAATTCCCTTAGGATATCGTCTCGCATGCAGGTCGGTACCACCAACTGAGCATCCTCCGCATCGGAGTCAGGATCATAGCGGTAGAGAACTCCTTGTGACAATACGTACCCCCTCTCCAGCCAGCGGCTAGAATTAAGCTGATCGGAGTTCTCCAAATCAAGAATAATCTTCGATAATTTCGGGTCGGCCAGCTGAGCAGCTCGTAATTCGGTTGGGCTACTGGAGGGGAGATTAATGACAACAGGACACAAACCATGCTCCTCCAACTCCTCATCTTGATTACCTGGCGGGCGGCACAGCGTGTCCGCGACTACGTTGGCCTTACCTGGAGTGTACTCATAGGTAATGTTGAATGATTGTAGCTTGAGTGCCCAACGGACCAACCTCCCGGAGGGTGACTTCACAGTGAGAAGCCACCTTAATGGCTGATGATCGCTTCTAACTATTACCTCATGCCCGTCTATATATCCTCTGAAGCGCTCTGCAGCCCACACGACAGCCAGGGCCTCGTGCTCCGTGGTACTGTAGTTTCTCTCAGCAGAGGTCAGCAGGCGGCTCGCATACTCTATAGGACGTTCATCTACACCTTCGCCTTGTAATAGCACTGCGCCTATGGCATAAGCGCTAGCGTCAGTTCTAAGTATGAACGGCTGGTCGTAGCTTACCTGTATTAAAATAGGGGCCGAAGTGAGGCACTTTTTTAGTTCTTCAAAGGAGTTAGCTTGCTCGGCCTCCCAGACCCACGGCTGATTCTTTTTGGTCAGGCGTGTCAGGGGCTCAGCAATGGCAGAAAAGTTTGGTACAAACTTGCGGAACCAGGAGCATGTCTGCAGGTAAGTTCTCAACTGCTTTAGGTTTTGCGGCGGGCTCATGTCAGCTATGGCTTGCACCTTATCGTAATCTGGGGACACCCCATCCTGTGTAATAACATGTCCTAGATACTTTACCTTTTTCCTGCAGAAAACACATTTATCCCGATTTGCCCTTAAGTTGTAGTCGCGCAGCTTGTCAAACACAGCTTGTAAGGCCGCTATATGACCTCGATAGGTTTCAGTGATGAGCAACAAGTCATCCTGATATGCCAACAGAGTAACACTGTCACCTTCGATTTGACAGAAGTCCCGGCTTAAGGAGGAGCGGAGCTTATCCATCAGGCGCTGAAACGTTGCTGGTCCGTTTTTGACCCCGAAAGGCATACGAAGGAAGCGGTACGTTCCGAAAGGAGTCTGAAAGGCCGTCTTATCCTTGTCACTCTCCTTCATGACCACCTGCCAAAACCCACTCCGCAAATCTAAGGTTGACATGAAGCTGTTACGCCGGGTCGACTGAACCAAGTCGTCGATATGTGGCATAGGGTAGGCATCCGTTGTGGTTATAGAGTTCAATCTCCTATAATCTACACAAAATCTTACCTTACCATCCTTTTTAGGCACTAGCACAGCGGGGGAGGTCCACGCAGACTCACACTCTTCGATCACGTTCTCTGCCAGCATCTTCTCCAATTCAGCCCTCATTAGCTCCTTTTTAGCAGGTGTGAGCCGGTAAGGTGGGACTGAAATTGGAGGATGGTCACCCGTGTCGAAGTGGTGTTCCACATAGGGGGTAGGGCCTCCCCGTTCAGCAAAAATGTCGTTATTGAGCTGTAGCACGTCAGACAACTGCTGTCTTTCGTCAGGATTCAGCATAAGCCCTTCATCATCACGCAAGAAATCAGCAGCATAAATGTTGGTATTAGGCCTTTGCTTCTCATACTCAATTTTATATGACACATGCTCACCGGAAAAATGCCAATTAGATGAAGCGAAATCAAGCACCATGCCCGCAGCAACCAAAAAATCCATACCCAGGAGAGTCTCATTGTCGACAGCATCAGGAAAGGTAGTAAATTCAAGCATTACTGACCTTACTGGAGTCACTCTTACTTCCAGGGTAGTAGTTAAAACTCGTCGGGTGCGCGCGGAGCCATCAGCAAGACGAACCCGTCGGGTCGTTTCCTCGCAGGGGTGCTCGTGCTTCAGCAGCATTTGATACAGCAGGGCGCCGGCAACACTGCTCTTAGCGCCTGTATCCAACAAGGCTTTGCCTCGAACACCTAGAATTTGTACACTTAAAACAGGTCTTAACCTGATTGGTGACCCCATATTGTCACCTAGACAATCGCTATTGTCATTATTATTAATAGTAGAGAAATGTCCTAAACTTTTCATGGTCACCCTACTTGGTGAGGCATTTTCTATACTATGTCCTAACTTTTTCATGGTCACCCTACTTGGTGAAATGCTATCTATATTGTGACCTAGCTTTTTCATAGACATCATGGGTTGTGATAGTGACGGAGGCGTCTCACAATCCGCACGATCCAAGTAACGCACTGGTACCTCATTAACATTTGATAACAGTTGATAATGACTCTACGCTAACTGGAGGGAGAGTTGCGACTGATAAGTTATCTGATACATTTACCTTACCGGATTTGTTTATAGGGCGTGAGAACTCCGCGACATCGAGAGCGTAATGCTCGGCGTTACATTTGGAGCATTGGGACCTCACTACACCTTTAGCGCCGCAACCGTAACACGTAGGAGTCTTATCACTATTGTCTTGCGTTTGCGTGTCCTTTAGTTTGTAACAATCTTCACGAGTGTGGCCGCGCCGCTTACAGTACGAACAGAATCGCGCACTTTTCGTAACGGGAGTACTCTCGGGGTCGCGCGCAGGGGGCCGCGAGGCGACGCCTGCATTGCCGCCGCTAGGCGTGGCCGCGTTGCCGCTAGGAGAACCGCCGCCGGCGCCCGACGCATGCTGCTCGCGGGAGTCTCGGGGAGTCTTCTTTGCGGGCGCGCCACCCGCAGTCACCGGAGGATTCTGGGGCGTCCCGTGGCGTCGACGCTGGTACTCGTTCGTATTCTCGTCGGTGGCGTCTTCTATATGCCTGGCCTTTTGAAGTAAGACCTCGTACGTCGTGATTTCATCCCGGCGCACGCGGCTACGAACACGTTGATGCAGCAAGCCGTACAACATATCGAGTTGTACCTTCTCACTGAGGTCAGCGACCGGTAGGCGAGCAAAGAGGGCTCGCACTTTCGCCACGAAGATTTCAGTCTTTTCCCGACCTTGCGCCATGCTAAAAAGTTCGAGGTATATCCTGTGTGGCGGGCGATTATCGCCGAAGGCGCTCCGTAGTGACGTCACAGCCTGGGTCCAGCTGCTGATGGTGGCCTTAATGCCCTGCCACCAGACTGCTGCGTCCCCTGTCAACAGCATCGATAGGCCTCGTAGGGCGTTAGCATCTTCTACGTAGGTACACTCTTTGTAGGACTGCACGGCGTCTAAGAAACCGTCGAGCGAGCCGTCGGGCGCTCCGCTGAACCGCGCCGTACATCGGGCGAAGTTTCCGGGGGCAGGAGCGGGCGTCGACGCTGTGGCCGGCGACAACGTGTCGCGACGTGTTTCTCGATCAAGCACGCGGTCTAACAAGCGTTCGAATGCTGCCGTCTGTGTTTGTTGCATTGACGCCATAATGGACGCCATGTCTTCGGCGCTAATGCTGCTTCTTGGTATGGACGGTGGTTGCGTGGATTCGTCGGCGGCACCTTCGAAGTCGGCCTGCCGACGCGATTGGCGACGTGTATTACGCGTCATTGTTTCACTATGTATAACTTTTTCACTAAACGATGTGGGTTCGTTCGTGGCCCAGCGCTTGGGCAGCCAGTTTAAGGTTAACTATCAGGCTGGTGGCACTTGGAATGAAAGTACTTGGCAATTACTATTAAAGTAAATGTTTAATCCAACACACAATTTACACATTAGTCTTACAGGGATAAAATTACAGATATCAGACTTATTGTAACACACAACGACGCAATCACTATCTCGTCCATACCACGTTAACAGTTCGCTAGTTCTCCTAGTTGTGTTTTTGGTAGCGCGCCGGGGGCCGCCTAGTGCGTATGGCGTCCCGTTGCGCGGCGCTGCTTGTTGCGGCCGCGCAGTCCTCACGCCCAGAGTTTTGGCGGGACGGTTGCTCATTGGCGCAACCGCCGCCCGCCGGATGCGGCGTTAATGTTACCCGCGTTATATACATCATTATGGTATGATTCCGAAGCCGACCACATACGACAACGACAGACGTATGCGGCAGATACAGCGTACCCATTACTTGTTAAACTCTGATACGGATAAAGAAGGGGATCCCTTTCGTTAACATAAAATATTTTGTCCTAAAATTTTTTGCCATAATGAATTTGGCATAATTTTTTTGGCATAATTATACTTGGCATAAATTTACTACGTAATTTTTTTTTTATACCGCTTAGGTGGCAGACAGGCACACGGCCCACCTGATGAGAAGTGGTTACCGTGTCCTATGGACGTATGCAACACCAGGGGCGTCACACTCGTGCTGCCGACCCTGAACAAACCTTCTAATGCCTTTCTTGAAGAACCCCACATTGTACTCGCTTGGGAAAACATCGCGGGGAGTTCATTCCACAGCTTGAGTGTGCGAGGGATGAAGTTCCTTTCATACCGCCTTTTATGCCAAAAGATCATTAGTCTAAATTACCATATGCCAAAATAGGTTATGGTTAATTTTTTTATGCAAATGGATAGTGAACCATAAAGAAGGCCATTGAGAAGCCGCAATTAATTATGTGCATGTGCTGCGTGTGTCAGCAGTTTTCATATGCGGTCGGCTACGAAATCATAATATATTTAAGGTATACAAATAGTCTTTGTACCCTAATTACAAAATGAACAAAATCGAAACTCTGCTAAAAGTTATTATCAGGAAATAAATCCTCCGCCGACATCTTTGAGTGTCCCTTCTCGTTATAAATATTCATCAATCACAAGGTTTCGACAGGCGGATCAGAGAAGCTCAACCCTTATTACTATTTAATCTGAATTTTATGGCCATTATTATTCTTCATCAATATGATTGCAATATTCATGGATGTTAGAGCGCTTTCGTTAGAACATGATAAAGGGACTTCTGTATTGATATGCATGAGTAATCGGTAATCGAAAATTGGGTGTGTAGGTCACAACGGGATCCAGGGATAAAATATTCCTACTTCCTATTAATCCTACTATCTTACTAATTTTTCTTTTTATTCTTTATTAAAAGGGCTTTATTGCTATGGGTCTGAAATATTACTCCGACAAACGTTTCTCCGCCGAATGAGTCGCCGACAGAACGTTTCGATTATCAGTTGTTCACCTACAGAACCTTTCAACTACGAACGTTTCGCCGACAGAACAATTAATTCATGAGTGAATCCACGACAGAATCTTTCAACAAAGAAGAATTCGTCGACAAACATTATTTAGGCATGGTTTGTCACAAGTAATGAATAAATCTTTAAGGATGCTACGTTTTGAAAGGTTAAATGATACTAAACACATAACACTAAACTTTGTATTCATAGTCATGTTCAAACGTTTGTCGGAGATAAATATGTTTCAGACCCTAGAGCGATTATGTTGCCAACAAAATACAACTATTACATTACAAACCAAACAAAAAATAAACAGAAACATAATTATATACACTGTCACAGTTATTAGTATTTTATTAGTATTTTATTAGTATTAGTCTCATTCCGCATACATTCCATCAAAATAATGGTAAATGTTATCAAGTGAATTGCAAGTGGTACAGGGCTTCTACTATTCCTACTAATATTATGAATGTGGAAGTTGGTGAAGTTATTTGAATGTTTGTTGATTTGATCACGCTCTAACAGCAGAACGCATCTGCCTAAAATTTGGTATAGATTTATAGGCTGGAATAAAACAATACTACGTCTATCGTCTATCCCTGGAATAGATGCCCATGGGTTATGGAAACGGGAGCGGACCTAGTCAGTGTCATTGGTGGTCAGTGTGGTTATACGCAGGGTGTCTGGCGGCCCGAACAAGATCTTCGGAGCGTAAGCCAACTTCACCTGAAACTCGATAAACGTGCCAATTGACGCACGAGTCTCTTTCGCAGGCTTTCTTATTGTAGGTGGGAGTTCAGACAATAGGTGCTCCCATGAAATTCAAGTATCATTATGGGGGATTCACCGGGAACCAATGCTTAATGTTACCCCAATAATTTCATTGTAGTATGTTAAAAAAATTAAAAAGAAATCTCTACCAAACCAAAAGATGGCAATGGAAACAAAGCAATTTAAAGTTTCTTTTCTTTCCCGTCCTAAAACAACGTAGGCACCCAAACTAATTGAGGATACATGTCGCACAAAAGTACCCTTGTTATGTACACAAATGGCAAAAGAAATGTTAAGTATGTTGTATAGATGGAATACACACACGTTTGCTCAGTGCTTCGACGGGAATAATAAAATTTAGGTCCAATATTATTTTGTATTGTCTACAATACAGAAACATTAGATAACAGCGGTAAAAAGGGTCGTGTGGGTTCAACAACCGACAATGAAGTGATTCTGTACAAATTCCCCTTTTTTGAGGTTCTGTATCTATAAAGGAATAAAAGGAACCCTTATAGGATTACTTGGTTGTCCGCCTACCTGTCTGTCAAACCCTTTTTCTCAGAAACGCGTGATGGTATCAAGTTGAGTATAAATCTGAATTTTCACGTTTTGTTCAACGATATTTAATGAAATAAAATTATTTTGTAATATGAAATTAACAGTCTAGCCATTTTAATCATGCATTTCAAATGATTATAGAAAGAAAGAAAGGAAGAAAACACACTTTATTTCTTTTTATAGCACAAACATGTCTTGAAAGTCTTCAAACCGCCTGCGACCGGTCGATAAAGCCTCATTTAGCCATGTTTTCCTTGGGTCCAAGTTGGCCACTGCAGGGCTTTATCGACGACGGGCAAGAGTCCTACGATGGCGGGGTCCAATCCCAGTCTATGTCACATTTGCTCTCTTGCTCGCTGTTCGACTTCACTTGTACTACTGACGACCTTTGTAGAGCAACTGAAGACGCTTTTGCTGAGTAGCCAAGGTTTAGGCCGACAAAATTTAAGAGGTCAGATCTAGCCATTGACTCGAAGAAGAAGAATGATTATGATATACTCACGCTCTTTTTCCCTGTAGGGTAGGCAGAGTCAACAGCCCACCATCTGCTTCTGATTTTAAACAGTACAGTCAGCGTCAGAAGAATCTTGACTTCAAAGTCTCTAAATGATTATTATTATTATTATTATATTTTTAGTACTTTGTTCATTAAGATCTTCTTATCATAGATTAAGATAATCTTTTTGCAATAAACATTATTATTATTATAGATCGATGTAATGCTGACTGTACACGAGATTCATCTACAGTCCTTTTTTTCGATACAAGGTAAATTGACTGCTTATAATATCAGCCCTTTAAAACATCAGATTTAATTTTCAAATGCCATATAAAAAAAGAGGTTAAGTGAAACACTCTGTTACTTTATAACAGAGATTTAGAGAGTACAAGTGATTCAAATAACAGATTTAATCTGAGATAGAACGGAATAATGTACGTTACACCTGGCGTCCCAACGGATAAAAAGCTCGTTATTGAGATTCAGCAAAGAAGTTCATTGTATGAATGATTAGATTTTTTTATGATTTATTTTTATGGTAATACGACGTTTGAATTTTTACCCGACTGCGTCAAAATTGTTTCGATCTTTTAGACAGCAGTCGGGTCTTTTATTATTTAATAATTAATGAATATATTTTATCATAAAACTTAAATTTAGAGTACTAGGCCGTAGTGAGTAGTAGGCTCTACCAAAATTTACCTACAAGCCGGTACAGGTATACCGGCTTACGTCGGATTCTCGTCCGTCCGTCTCGTTCGCTCTGACACAAGGTCTTTTCTTATAAATCTTCATTTGGTTTTTATTCTAATTAGACGTATTTGTGGTTTTCAACTTCTGGAATGGTGGTCCTTATCATCTGACCGTCACCCTAGCTTCTTACCATCCAGCGGGGTGTGGTTAATTGACGGCCTGGGCACATACCATGAACTCTTAAAACAGGTCAATAATTGAACTGCAGCTGTCATTCTACCAACTGCAAATGTCACTTTGTAAGCCTACATATTTATATGACATTACAATGTGACATTTGCAGTTGGTAGAATGACAGCAGTTCAATTATTGACCTGTTTTAAGAGTTTATGGTAAGGCCGCTGAATATAAAAAAGACTCTGAATGCTGACACGAAAGCCTCATAATATGCAATCAGGAACCACGCTAGGATGATGATGCAGTAAGTAGTGAAGTTAATAGACACGACCAATGCCCCTAGCACGAAAAGCATTCAAATTCGTAACTTAAAAGTATCGAGAGAACGGAACATTGAATATTGGATTCACAGTAGGCAGGCAGCCAATCACAATGGTCCGTTCCCTCGATACTTTTATATTATGAATTCGTATATTTGTCGTGCTCTGGGTACTGAGAACGCTCCCGCAAGAAACTCCGCGAGTTTTTTGATCTACAAGCTTGTTTATTCAATCTGATTGCGTAGCCTGGTAGATTTTAAATAGTCTATGTGCATATCTTCATGCTAATAAAATACTAGATATTATAGATTCTTCTTCTTCATCCTAGCGTTAATTCCCAGACGCATCCGAAGCCTTCACCTCGGGGTCTTGGGTCCGCTTTACCAGTCTTAACTGCGAATTTGGCTGGACCTCGATATTTGATAAAGATATTATAGATTTTTAGATAGATAGATATTAAGATTCTGCGATATTATATTTGTGTATACAACTCCACATGGAGGTCATACGCTCCCGATTAATTAGATAGTTTAAACAAGGCAGAACGTGTGCCTTGTTAAAAGAAAAATGGACAAGACTTATAACAGAGTGGTACCCAATAGATGGAAAGAGAAACAGAGGTAGACAGTTTAAGAGATGGGAGGATGACCTCAGGAAAATAGCGGGTCCAACATGGATCCGAACAGCAAAGAATAGGATAGAATGGAGATCTTTAGAGGAGGCCTTTGTCGGAAGACAAGTTGAAGAATAAATACTGTTTGCCTAATGTAAAATTCTAGAACAATTTAATAAGTAATTAGCTAATAAGTTTAGGCACATATACATTTTTTGTAATTTTAAACTAAGAACCAACAATAAAGGCTTATTATTATTATTATTTAACAAGGCGCCTCCCAGTATGTGTGGATAGCGTTACTCAGTCCTAAATAGCGGCCAGCAATAAATAATGTTCTGACAGTTTAATTATGTACACTATATCCAGTTTTGTACCGCACTGCGGTACTTGCGACTTCTTCGGAAGAGGAAAATGATCCGCTAAATGTAAAAAGCGTTTTTCTGTAACCTATGATTTACTTTCTTTTACAGATTTTGGAAAACTTATAATATGTTCTTCGAAAGCTGTTATAAGTTACTTAGTGGTTGACCTTTTTCATTTTGTATGAGCCATTTCTTGATAAGTTTTTTGATTTAGAACTATTTGTGAGTTCAGTATCACACAGATTTTTATTCATTCTTGAATTTATTTTATTTGCCGACCTGCCCCGTCTTTGTCCTTAGCATATACTGGTAATTTTTCAAATAAGGTATGAGAATTTGCCAGATTTGTTAACATTTATGATTACTGCACCGCCTTCTTGAGTAATAGCGTGATGATTTATAGCCTATATACCTTCCTTGATAAACAGACTATTAAATACAAACATAATTTTCATATTTGAACTAGTAGTTCTCAATATTAATGCGTTCAATGAATCAAACGAATAAAAACAAATAAAAACTTCAGCAATTATAATATTAGTGATACTATAATAATATTATGATTAGGAATAAAATTATGTATCTACAGTAAAACTTATACAATATGAAAAATAATTGAAAAATACAAAAATGTATCTGAAAATATAGAAAAAGATATCAATGTCACATTTACAAGTGATCAAGTGACACCGGTCCCCCGGCTCGACCCCACCGTAGGAAAATAAGAACATAAAACCTATAAGAGTCAATTCAGAACAGGCGGAAAAATGTTCGAGAAGTATTAAGTGTTAATAACATAATATTATCAATCTTATTCCTTTTAGACAAGACTGAAAATAAATTATAATAAATTGCAAAAAGCGAAATCAATTCTCGGGCGGGACTCGAACCCGCGATCTTTCCCTTACAGGGGGAACGCTCTGACCACTGAGCCACCAAGCTTCGCCCGAGAGTGATCCAATTTTTCCAATACATCCATCTTACGGCGATGGTGGGAGTAATCTACCGATATTCGTACGAACTATCGGAATCAATGAATGATGTTGCAATCATTTTTAAACATTGATTTTTGATAACTCCGCCCAATCAATTGAGATAATTTTAAAGCAATTAGTTTGCTAAACTAAACAAATTATAATAAATTGGAAAAAGCGAAATCAATTCTCGGGCGGGACTCGAACCCGCGATCTTTCCCTTACAGGGGGAACGCTCTGACCACTGAGCCACCGAGCTTCGCCCGAGAGTGATCCAATTTAAAAAAAAAATTCCAATTTAAAAAATCTACCGATATTCGTACGAACTATTCCGATAGTTCGTACGAATATCGGTAGATTACTCCCACCATCGGCGTAAGATGGATGTATTGGAAAAATTGGATCACTCTCGGGCGAAGCTCGGTGGCTCAGTGGTCAGAGCGTTCCCCCTGTAAGGGAAAGATCGCGGGTTCGAGTCCCGCCCGAGAATTGATTTCGCTTTTTCCAATTTATTATAATTTGTTTAGTTTAGCAAACTAATTGCTTTAAAATTATCTCAATTGATTGGGCGGAGTTATCAAAAATCAATGTTTAAAAATGATTGCAACATCATTCATTGATTCCGATAGTTCGTACGAATATCGGTAGATTACTCCCACCATCGCCGTAAGATGGATGTATTGGAAAAATTGGATCACTCTCGGGCGAAGCTCGGTGGCTCAGTGGTCACAGCGTTCCCCCTGTAAGGGAAAGATCGCGGGTTCGAGTCCCGCCCGAGAATTGATTTCGCTTTTTCCAATTTATTATAATTTGTTTAGTTTAGCAAACTAATTGCTTTAAAATTATCTCAAAAGACTGAAAATAGTAGGCAGGAGTAGCACGTTGTTGCATACTATTTTAAACTTCATAATTATCCCTACTTAACATTATAAAGTTGAAAGTTGTTTGTTTGGTTAAACGCACTAATCTCAGGAATTACTTATTCGAATTAAAAATTGTTTTTGTTTTGAATAGCCCGTTTATGGAGGAAGGTTATAGGCTATAATGTTATCACGCTCACGTCGACAAATTCGGTAGATTCCCATACATTATTTGAAAATTATCGTTATATATGCCACGGGCGAGGACGGGTCGTCTATATTTAATTACCATTTAAAAACTGCTCGATTTTTCCACATGATTTAAAATGACCCTAACGGATCCTACCTAATTGAAATCGTTCACTTTACATAAACGAAAGGAAATGTTCTGTTTGCATTTCATGTTCAATTTCATTTGTGAGATAGGACTGTTCACTTGGTATATAATGAAGGAGCCTTTCAGGGCGATCGGATATTTTATTAGAGAAGTTTACGTAACGTGAAATTAAAATACGATGTGCTTGTTGAAGATAGAGTTTATTTTCATAAGAAACTAGCTGTTGCCCACAGCTTCGCTCGCGTGGATGTCGGTTATCGCGGCTAAATATAGCCCATATTCTTTTCCAAGGTCAAGGTCAAACAGACAGAGTTACTTTCTTTACACTCGAATTTTCTACTTCATATTTGACATACGAACATCTGTGGCATTTATTACGTATAGTCAAATGGTATAGCTATTTAGTTCAGCAATTTAGCCGGACTGTAGTGACATAAACTTGTAGAAGGTTGTTATGCCTACAGAAAATATTGTTGAAAAATTGATTAAGTTAGAAAAAGCGAATCCAGCTCAGGCGGGAATCGAGTCCGCGATCTTAATCAATTTGAATAGTTTTTTTTTTATATATATAGGACACGTCAATTTGATTTCGCCTCGCCTGATGGTAAGCTGAAGGCAGTCTCTGAAAAGAGGGTTACCATTACAGACACGTATCATGTTACAATGGTGGCACTCAGCTTGACGGCCTCATCAGACTAAATACTTTAAAATTTATTTATTGATAAATATTAAATAGGTAAAACTAGTTTTGAAGTCAAAAATAAAGAAGTTGTCACAAAATATGTATCTTTAACCCATAAACGCACAAAATGGCCTTTGGGAAAGCAACAAATCACTGCTTAACCCAGATTGAGAAGACACACGTTTCGCAAAGGAAGTCAGGACAGGCCGTTAGTTACACAATAAATAATGTGTAGTCGCAAAGGTGTAGTTCATGTAGGGAACCCAATATGTGACCCTTCTATTTCACTGCCCTACAAGATGCCCTTTTCCCCATAGCTATTTATTTTTGAATGTTACAGTTACGGGAATCGTACGTAAAGCGCATGACAAACTGCCCGCTTGACAGCAATAGGCTGGCCCCCTATCACGTGGGACTGATGAATAATATAGGCGAAATTTGGGTGTAAATACACCTCTGCCTACCCGTTTATGGATTTACAGGTTTGAATTAAATGTATGTATGCATGCACAATTTCACGCACAACAAGTGTTGTAAAACGCATGATATTGCGCAACATGATGCGCGGCTTGTTGTTCGACGATTGATCATGCGTGGACAGATAACACTTTTCCACCTTGTTGCACGTCTTTGTTGTGCAACGTTGGCCAACAATGTGGCCCAGTGGCTTTATAGTCGTACAGTGGGATTGTTACATTTGGTTCGTTGAATTGACTGCACCCTACCTAACAGTTTATCTTATTTGATGTTCAATAGTAAGGGTGTCTACCCCAGATACAACTAGATACAACTCCGACTTAAATCTAGATGTTTAACTTCATCGTTACGATCATTGTCTACAATTACATGTTGATTATTTCAATAAAACCAACCGTGTTTATCGTTTCCTCCTACTCTCCAGTATAATCAAGTATACTAACAATAACACTAGTGCTGTCCCTTCCGTGATAACAATTAGTACTTCTCGCGGAAATTACCGTGCAATTGTCGTAAAGGACCTCCATAAACTACTTAATCTACCTCCCACCCCTGCCATTCCACCAGAGATGTGCTATGCAGCTATGTTAAGGTGATTACATACGCGAATGACTTTGACCATACAAATGCTCAAGGTCACTCGCTCATATTTGAACCGTAAAAATCAGTAAAACTAATTTTAATAGATAACTTTATAGGCGACGGTTACTAACTAAGAAGATCACGTCATGCTAATACACTTATTTAACATACATGTGAAATTTTAGATTATTTGGATACATATTGTAGAAAATATTTGGTTTCATAAGAAAGAGTAGAGTGATGTTCAGAGCCTCTCTTCAACTATTTCCTCCTTTTTTATTTAATTTATGAAAAGGTGAAGTTACTCTGCATATCCTGTAGTATGCAGGCATGTGAATTCCAGATCTGTAGGTTTTATAGTTAAAAAGAAAAACGGTTTCGAAAATACCGATTTTTCGATGCTGATCTGATTCGGAGCCTTAAGCTATGGAACTATGTGACCGTTTCCATTGTACTATGCTATGTAGTGTAGCGAGCAAGATGTGCTATAAAACATCCTACAAATATTCAAAATTCGAATTTATTCTCCATCCATAGTACGCATCTTCACTATCATCACTACATATTATAAAACAAAGTCGCTGTCGCTGTCTGTCCGTCCCTATGTAGGTATGCTTAAATCTTCAAAACTATGCAACGGATTTTGAAGCGGGTTTTTTAACAGATAGAGTGATTCAAGAGGAAGGTTTATATATATAATACATGCATAATATTGTAAAGAAACACTGATAAATTTAGAGATATGCAGCGGAAACGGGATCAGAAAATATGGCGGTACAAAGTTCACCAGGTTAGCTAGTTCTATATAAACAACATAGCGTAGAACCCCTTTCCACCAGTGCTATGCTATGTGGAACACTGAATATAATTGGTGGATATCAAGGACATCCATAGCAACGTAGATATCTCTGGTGGAAAACCAGCCTAAGCCTCACACTAAATGCGAATTTGTCAAGTACGGTTTGGTCGAGCCGGGCCGAGGCTGGAAGAAGTGTCTAGTAGCATTTTAACGCATGATTGTGGGATAAATGCGTTTCATCGTACGAATTGCCCGAAACATCAAGCCGTGTCTTCAGCCCCTCTAGACAAGTGGCAATTCGTTGCTCGGCGTATGATGGAATAGAATGCCAAATGTATGTGACGCCTGTCATATACGTCAAATCCCATACATTTGGCATTCTATTCCATCATACGCCGAGCAACGAATTACCACTTGTCTAGAGGGCCAGATGTCGTTTCATAGTATTTACTCATATACAGAATCACTTATAAACGATGGAGTCATTGTAATAAAACATGAACAAATAAGTGTAAATGTAAAGTAAATATTGGACAAAACCGTGATGGTTAAGGAAGTTATTAATAATGATACTAATGGTGAATTAATAAGAATCTAAATACTAAGAAAAAGCGATAACGATACCCACTCACTTAAGTAGGTACTTTTAGATTTTAATAAAAGTATTTCTATTTGCTCTTTAAAAGCGATCACGGCCAAAAAAAATACAAAGACAAAAAGAAATCTCCTAAATTGCGTAAGAACAAACCGCACAAACGAAAGCAGGTTACGTTAATAGAGTCAAAGATTCAAACCTCGGCACTGCGCGCTACACGGAAATTGAACGTAAAAGATGGAAATTGGCAGCCCCACAGCACCCTCGTGCCGTAATTTTCACTGCAGGTAACTTGAAATTAATTTATTCATTGAATGGGTTTGAATTTTCTTTAACGTGTCACTAATTTGTCACTTTAGGTGAGAAATAGATGACTTTGCTTTGATCGATTAACAGAGAAAAGAGAGTTGACCTCGGCGGGACTCGAACCCGCCATCTTGCCCTTATAGGGGGAATGCTCTGACCACTAAAACTTCAGGCCCGGACGAAGCCGTTCTAAATTCCTCTATGCATCCGTCTTGGGGCGAATCGATTAGAATAGTAAATGCTTTAAAACTTTCTTCGACTTTGTTTTGATTAGTATCACAGTCAACCTGGATATTTACTGTATCATGTTGATTGTCCGATATATAGGACTACCTATTGCAAACGGAGTGTTGGATATTTACATTCACAACATATTGCTTTATTCAAATCTCCTGTTTGTATTTAAACTATCATGATCACTAATTATAAATCAATTTAAATATCAATCAATACACAAGAGCATTATTCTGGAATACGAGCTCTTGTGAATTGACTCTCACAATAACTTTCTGTCATATAGAATACAATCTGTCCTCAGATCCAACTTCTTCAAAATTGATCTGATGCTGACTGTACATTACTACTTTTTTTAAAGTGAATAAAAGTAAAATCAGCTGAAGATGATAATTTGAATTCCTAAAAGCATTATAAAGCAACTCTTCAGCTATATTAAAGTCACACTAAACTGATGTCAAAGCTTTACTGAACAAAGTTAGTAAGTGAAACGAAGCGTAGTAGCGTAGCATAATGAGTGACATTATGAGCCCGTCTTACTGTGTCCCTCCGAGATGTCTATTTGGCTACACTAAATAATTTATTGTCTCATAATTTACGTCTCTTGAAATTACCTAATTTCTCTGTCACATTTACTAAAAGCTGGGATCTTGTTTGGATAGTTACAGTTTCGATGATTTTTAGATAACTGTAATTACCATAAATCTAAATATACCCGTGTGAAGTTAATACTTACGTGGTGTTTCTACAATACCCTCGGGTTACTCGACTAAGTTATTAGCCGTGAATTATAAAAGAATAAGGGATTTTAGAACAAAATAATTATATACAGAAATATAAAATAAAATAACAGACATAAATAAAAGAATTAATCCCTGTTGGTCCAGTTAAATTTCACATAAATATTTGATTTGTCATTCACTCAGTATTCATTTATTCTATCCTCTTTTCTTCTAACTTAAATATTTATTCTAATAACGAATCAACACGTGCCAGGCTGTAATCTCACTTCAACTGCGTAAGTTTCGCGATTTAATTTAAACTGATGAACTAAAAGTATAGAATGGCAACCTATTAAAAAGAAAAAGTTTAGACGAGTTTAAAGAAACTGAAAAAATATGAAACCCTGAGGACATCTCAATAAAATGCTTTAAAACTATTATCACAGTATATTTATTTTTGTCTTATATTATTTAATATAAATATTGTTTATAGAACTAATTTTCGTGAAAAAATACTATTAATCTAAATTAATGGATACAATGCTTAAAATATCCTGTAAGATATAATTCCAATCTATATTTACACAATATACATACGTTAAATTCTAAATTTGGCATCTTGCATCCCTGTTGACTTACTATTATTATTATTATATAGTACAACAGGTACTAAGTCGGTGCTTCCTCCATTTGATGAGGTGCGTTGATACTTTGCCTCCTATTCAAAAGAAAATCAAGATCATTGGATATTTTATGAAGTACTTTGTTTGTCGGTGGGTTGTCGTAAGCTTTGTTCCATTCCCTATTGATGTGTTCTATATGAGACTTGTCGTAGTCATCTCTGATTGTGTCGATGGACGGAAGCGATGTGCTTGAAGTGAACCCATGCGGACTCTTCTTGAGACAACTTTTAACTGGTGTTGAATTTGTTTTTGATACATCAGGATTTGATTGCACGCAGATTGTACATGTTTCCTAAAAATATCGATAGAATTAACATTAAAATTCATTTAAGTGCCCGCACGATAAATTTTAATGTTCGTATTCGCAACGTAAACGTATCTACAGAATGGAGGATTGTGATTGGTAGGCTTCACACATACACACACAGGTTCATAGTAGGCAGGCGGCCAATCGCAATGCTCCGTTCTGTCGATACGTACCTTACAAATACGAATATTTTTCGTGATCGGGCTACATGTCAAAACATAAAATATGCTTTTTGATTTTGAAGCAAATACATACCTTTGCAGTATCAAATTGCTTGTCTGTGTAGGCCTCAAAACATGGTATTACTGGTACAGGTATGGGTTTATGAAGTGGATTAGTTTCTAAACAAACTGTTGCTACATATTCTTTTCCAGCATAATCCGGCTTCTCCACATTAGTTGGAATCAAGTCGCACACTGCATGTGAGTGTGAATCATATAGGGCAGCACTACACATGGGTGATTTGTACTCTACGCAACGCACGATATCTGCCCGAGTATCGGGGTTAGATCTTCTCCTCTCTAATGGTGCGGCGTGCCAATATCTCGCTGTAGAGGATACGGGCGATGACTCGAACATAACGACACCTCCACGACTTTCAACTTCACCGCCTTGCTTTATGTACACTGAAAAAAATATAAACTTTGAACTTTACTTTGCATTTCATACCCGTTTTTTTTGTGATGTGGCTAGATAATACATTGTCACAACTAACTACATTATGTGCAAATATATTTTTAGCTCATAATCAAGATGATGATATTTTTAACTGTTATTGTGATATTTGTTACCCTTTGATTGGACTAATATATAACCGATTCGAGGTATAAGAAGCTAGATCGATGAATGTTGGAGTAAAAAGTCCCAGACTTTCTTAAGAAACAGAAGGCGTACATTGGTAGAGGTATTCCTCCAACAATAAAAATATGGTTTAGGTACACACACACATATATAAGACTACTTACAACTAATAGAGTTGTCGCCAGCCGGTGAATCATGCCAGTCATTGTCGTGTAAAGGCAATATACTTCGTACAGCGCGCAGACATTCTTCATCACGAATAACGTAACATACCAGCATTGCAACACCCTGTATGTGGAATGAAAATAAACAAATATATTTCTAGAAAAAGTGCCAGTAAAATTAGATAAATGTATTGTAGTCAGTTTACCCATTTATATTCACAACAAATGTACGTAAATGAGCAAACTTCTTTTAAATTTACATACTAACGTTAGCAAATGCTGCGGCAGAGAGCGCTAGTGTGTACACGATTGGCTTTTCACTTGGCTGCGCATACGTCACTCCCGCTACTTGTGTCGCCGATGTAGTCAGTAACAGCACCAACGTGTTGTGAAGTAATTGATTCCTAGAATAAATCAGACTGTTTGTACTATAAAAGCATACCTAATTAGCTAACTTAAAGTATGTACACTCGTGCGATGAAAAATAGCCGCGCGCGCATCACGCGATATCAGGTAATAATGGTTGCTATACGTGTGCTTTTAGAAAATGAGCACAATGGGCAATTTACCTGTCTTTTATGTAAGTCCTTCGGTCCGGTGGAAGCTTCTGGGTAACATTCCCTAATATCTTGCGTGCACATAATGCAAGGGCAAGAGTTAGAGCGGTAAGTAATACAATGCCGCCTACAAATATACTGCTTGCTGCAGAGCCGGCCTCTAAAGGAGCTCCGCCCCACAATCGCGCCGATAAGCAGCACAGCACACAAACACCTGGTACAAAATACGACAACTTTAGCCATTACTAATCTTGCACACATATAAAAAACCAATTCCAATACCCGAATCACCCAAATGCAGTTCAAGGTTAACTGATTCACAAATATAGGGTAGAGGGCCATTGTCTATCGATTCGTAGCTAATAAGAGCTGTCTTCACATTTTTGAAATTTGTATGAACGCATAAATAAACTTCTTGCATAGATTTGAGTAAACTATTACGGTTTGAATCGAATGCTGTAAGAATTTGATTGAGTAAATCGATTTTGTGTATAAACGTACCCGCTAATAATCCTACTGAGTGATTCCGCTGTTCAGTACCCGCTAACTCCGCATGTAGCAGTAGTGGCTGCGCACATAACGCCGCGCTTGAGATACACCAGCAGACCGCCACCACCCACCCTAACGTAGTTGGAAGGGGGGCCTGTTCAAACAGACTAGCGTAAGATATCTTTGATATGTTATAAAGACTTGTTATATTGTTTGGAATCTTCATTACCTCTGCGTTATGGAAATTGGATAGTGCAAACACAGCAGCGGCATGCCCAGTTGCAGTGGTTACGGCAAGTAATGTGTATGTGATGTCTCGACGTCGCGCAGTCACTGGCATCATGCTAAGTAGCTGTAGTATGCATACACATACGCACATGGCGCCGCTCACGTTCAGACAAATCACCAGTATACCATGAAACTCTTCCTCACTATCTGTCTGGATGAGAAAAATGGTTAAAATCATAAAGTTGTTCTATAAAATGTTTCATTTTGTATGCGTTGTTTACGGCAAGACAAAAATAAGGGCAAAATTATTGTTTTGCATTGAACTAGCTAATATCCATGGGTAGCGGGATGTTATTCCAGGCTGTACACCTTCCAATCTATCCTTGTACACCAAATTTCAGCCAGATCTGTTAGTTCTTAGAGTGTGATTAAATGAAAAAAACATCCAAATATTTTCACAAACTTTCACATTATTAAAATTAGTAGGATATGATGGAATAATGTAACTGCCCTTTTCAGTGATAAAATATGTTTATTGAATCGAATCAGGCATCTAGATTCCAAAAGACGTATAAAAGTATTTTGAACAATTTCCTAAGAACAATAAAATTCCTCTTTTCGTGCAGGAAATGGCCTAAATTGAGAAAAAATGCTAATCGATTGGCGCTTCGCCTGGCGAATACGGAGAATGACGTAAGATTTTTAACGACAAGTCTTTTAAATATTCGAACAGTTCGGCCTTGTTATAACATGAAGTTGTAATTATGTTTATTGTTGAGCCTATGGCTTAAGTAAGAGTTTTTACCCGACTGCCAAGAAGGGTCATTTAAGCCATCATTGTTCCAAGTGCATCACAACAGACATCTGTTATTATTGTTGCACCAGATTTCTAAAGGCAATACTGAATTCCATCATTATCCATATTCATATCCTCCATACTTATAAATGCGAAAGGAATTCAGTCTGTTTGTCTTTCTGTCTATCTGTCTGTTTATTACGCTTTAATGTCTCAATCATGGAACCGATTTTAATGAAATTTGGTACAGAGATAGACTAGACCTTGGGTAAGGACATAGGCTATGTTTGGTCGCGATAACCGACATCCACACGGGTGGAGCCGCGGGCAACAGCTAGTAGGATATTCAATAAATTTATGACACTTATGAAAAATTTTCGTGCTCTTAATTCGCATAGTAGAACCACGACTATTTTTTGATTCTTTATGGGTAAAGGATCGGCCTCACTCAATACATTTAGTAAGTATCTCATATATAGGTCTAATTGTAACTCAAATTGCACTAACAACATAAATGATAGCTTCGTCTATATTTATTAAGTTGAATAATTTATTGCTTTTCACTTCGCTTTTCTCTTTATTAATAATTGCCTATTTATTAATATAACACATGATGTTGGAATACTCACACTTCTGTAGCTGGTTTGGGTCAATAATGCCAGGGTACCAGCACCACGACAGCGACATGTCGCACGTAGCACATCCGATATGTGTAAGTCACATTCAGAGACATGCCAAATGCTTGGTACCTCCACGGAGCGAAAACCACAGGCCAATTTTGAGGCTGTTAAAATTTTAAACTAAATTAATAAGTTTTGTTAATAAAGTTTTAAAATGAACAGCAACAACATTTATAGTGAGCAGTATGAAAAGTTTTATTAAATCAATTAGCTTCAACCGGGCAAATGGAGAAATTGTTCAAAAGTCAAAACTCGAAAATTATCGGGCTGCTCTAAACTAGGTATTTATCTTTGGAAAAGTTTTTAATTTACTTGTTTATATTGTGAATTAAGCATTAATTACATTCATTATATTTCATAAAGATTAAATGATGCTAATGTAGTATCATTACATAATATAAATCATATTTATTTTTACTATAATATATCTCATTTACGTGGTAAATTCTTTCACTAACGCTTAGTACGTATGTACCCTTGTACCTATCAAATTATTGATTACTAGCATTCTACTCGTTTTTTGTAGCTTATATTTTTATATACTATGTATGTGTATGTTGACCAATATCTTCTCTGCCATGGAATAAAAAAAGAAAGTGCAACCGTTTCAAACGCGTTTGAGAAATAAAAAAAAAGTTGCTAAGGTACTTTTTCAGTCATATACCTTTTATTCCACTAAGCTAGCTAACTAGCATTCACGGTCCAGTAACTTAACTGAACCGTAAACGCAGTAAATTCTGAAAATAATCATTTTTAGGAACATACCATCAACGCTGTAGTTCGTAGAGTGCTTTACTAATAACGTCACTGTGAGTTGCAGAATACGGTCGCGTGTTGCACCACTGACATAGACCTGGACCTGTTGCGAGTGTAACGCATACTGCATTTCATTTGCACCACTGTGAAACGTAAATCAATGGTTAGAATCAACTACATCTTAGTACAGTTTAACCTATATTTTGTCTTATAATTTGACCGAAACCACATCTTAGGTATATGCGCGGCGAGGCGGGGGGACTATCAGTGTCAAATCTGTTCTTCTTCTTTTAAATTTATGGCTTCTGCTACTACTTTTTTACAAGCTTCATCAGATTTGACCAGTCCTATATAATAATCTTGTTCAGTCATGGGTCATGGATGGTTATGGATACCGCCGTGAGCGTAGGCGGTAAATTGACCACCACCAACGTTCACGGCGGTATTGCACTCGTTATCGACTCATGCTCTTTCTTTCTCTGTCTTTACCTCGTCCCCCGCCACACCGCACGGACCAACGGCGCGCTACAGCGGTCGCGTTCGGTCTATAATTACCTGTGCTCTGTTAACGTTCTCAATGATGGTAATCTGGCCCCTAGCTCTTGGTACAGTACAGTGACTATGGTAAGGTCTTCACCGGTAGGTGTCAGTTCTACATGAGTTGACTCTACTCGCCACTTGCTTGAGTCATGTGGTCTAGGCATATGATGAAGCTCCATATGGAAACCTGACTCACTCCTTACACTAAACGAATGCAAATGAGTCTCTAATTTCCTTGACAAACTCGCCGCTTTTACTATTGCAGATTGGAGATCATATATATTCTGTAAACAAAAAGTTAAAGTTTATTTTGCAAAGATGTGTCAATAAAAAAAGTAATTGGAGTTATAATGGTATTGGAATTACTTGTTCATCCAAAAAAGCGTCAGGCTGTGTTAGTAGATGGTCGTATATGTTGAGCAAATGTGTGACACTCTGAAGTCTGTCTGCAGGTTTAGCTATACCAGACTGTAGATACTGCAGCATGTGTGTGGCATGACGCAGCGGAGTAGCACCGGCTCCTTCAAGTAAAGGGATAGACCGCAACACAGACAAATACTGGCGAGATATCTCTGATACGTTGTCCCATGAGTAAGCGTTAGAGATGAGGGTGAACTGCAAACAGGTTAAGCTTATAAGTGAAGAATAATAAAACAACAAATATTATTATTTTGAGAGGATTAATTTATTTTTGAGAGGGTTAATTTATTTTGAGAGGGTTAATTTATTTTACCTTTTCATAGATATTGGTAAGCGCGTCAGCAACGCAACCAGAATAATCTGGTACCATCCATTTTACACCATGTTGACCTGTTTTTGGCTCACAAAATCTAAAAAAAAATATTCTAAGTAATCATTTGAATTGCAACCCTATTTGAATCTTTAAAATAATAATGTTACACATTGGTCAATATTGCTTGTAAATATTTGTCACCTTTGAATTTCACCACTGTACCCGGGTGGACAGGAAGTTGCTGAATAAGCGCCAGGAGCAGTCCTGCTCCAACGGATACCAGACACCGTATCGCTTTGACATGCATCATCCTCAACATCGAGTGCCCACACCCATACACCTACAGAGTTAGTGCCTGCCGCAGAAGAGACTTGACAACGATATTCACTCGATTTCTGAAAAATATCAGAAATGTTCAAATGTGTGATGGATGTAGTCAGTATCAGTGCCCAAAGCACATAGAATGATCGAATTCGTAACTTAAAGGTATCGAGAGAGCGGAGCATTATGACAAGCATACTGACTTCACAAATACCCTGTGTGTTTGTGAAGTCTGCCAATCGCAATACCCTCGATACATTTACATTATGAATTTGAATATTTTTCGTGTTCGGAGCACAGCTCTAGCTAGATTAGTCAACGAACTCACTTGCACATTATAAAGCTTGAGCACACTACCAGTTGGATATAGGTCTTCCCACACATGTCTGTCTGGTTGCATCCGCAGTAAACTCCTCTCTCGTGCCCAACTGAAGCCCAATACTCCGTGCACGCGACTTGCGCCCGTCAGACATGTTATGCTTACATTGTCACCCTGATCCAAAAGAATTATGCTATTATAACACTAGGAAAAGTATAAATAGAATACAAAAACAAGTAGGTAATACATTTTGATATCATCCAATAAAAGCACTTTCATTAAACTATCCTGTTTTTTTTAAATAAGAAAAAGGAAACTTAGTGCTTAAGAAGAAATAGACATTGAGATAAAAATTCTGTTATCCGATATACGGACAACAGAAGTTGAATTAGTATATATGTTACGGCTAATACCCGAAGTGCGGCTGCACCTAGTTTTAGCCGGTTAGGACTAGGTATAGCCACTTACTCTTGGTTAAACCTAGTACGAGCCGTTTGTTTTCGGGTAATCTAAAATAAATAAGCTCGACGGCTATCCGAGTCGGATTGCACTGAGTCGGGGTGTTAACGATAATTAATTTCGACATTGAAATTTCTAATTTAATGTAAATTTCTAAAGTGGCTACACCTAGTTCTAACCGGCTAAAACTAGGTGCAGCCGCACTTCGGGTATTAGCCGTAACATATCGACACCTCTGGGTTCAATTGGCGTATAAACCATTTTGGCCAAAATGAGTTATATACACCGTTTAGTTCAGAATTTTTTTCTCTATCGATCTGTATATTTAAAATGTTCAAATTCGCAAAAAAAATGCTTTTACGACCCAAAAAATTTAGATCATCCTACCACAAAAAAGACAAAATGTTAATGTAACAGCCAAATTTTTCTTTTTTAAATTTTTAGTAAGACGTTATGACCAAGATTTTTACCAACCCGGGGCGTAAGATCTGCCTTGATTGTAAATTGTTTTTACGCCGTGACGAATAAATATATTTCTTAAACGTAATTTAAAATTGAGGTCGTAAATCCAAACATTTAAATAACATATGGACGTATAAACCATATCCATTGTAAAAAATGGTATTCAATTTTAGACTTTATTGCTATAGAATTAAAGTCCAAAATTAAATGACAATATTTTTACTACACGCTTTCGTTCACTATACAATAGGCCATTTAATTTTAGATTTTACAAACATTGCTTTAAAGTCTTAAATTAAATGGTAAAAATTCAAAAAATATACTTATATTACAGTGTCCGTGTTATGACGGTGGTTTTGCTTTAGCAGAATCAAGGCCCTGGTCCTCGATTCTGCTAAAGTAAAACCACTGCACGAACAGTCATGTGGGTGACAAGTGTGAGGAGTTTGGACATGCCCACGGCGGTTTTGCACACGGTAGCCGTAACCCAGAGGGTGAGCTCATCCTCAAAACGTGTACGGCCACCGAACTTGCCGTCGTGAACAGGTTCTTCAAAAAGAAAGCCGAACTTCTTGTCACCTGCAAGAGCGGAGAGCACGCTACCCAGATCGATTTCCTACTCACTAAGAGGCATAGCATCAGCAGGGTGGCCAACTGCAAGGTAATACCCGGAGAGAGTCTCACTAGCCAACACCGTCTCCTTATCATGGACTTCCGCGTGAAACTCAAAGACAAACGCGCCGAGCGTGGCCAACGCAGAATCAGGTGGTGGTGAAGCCAAGTCCCAAAGTCTCGTCTCAGCTATCGGTGACAAGTGCGCTGATGCTGTAGACGAACCAGTACAGGTTTGCTGGGACAGGATTCAGGCAGCTATCCTTGAGGCGGGGAGGGCGGTGCTCGGTACGTCTAAGGGTGGACGCATCTATGACAGGGACACTTGGTGGTGGAACGACACAGTGCAGAGAGAGATCAGGGTGAAGAAAGCCCTCCTTAAAAAAGTGGCAAGCGTCCAAATCTTTCGATGACCGCGACGCGTACAAAGATGCAAAACGCGCCACCAGGACAGCGGTAGCCAGGGCCAAACGAGACCACTTGCAACCGCTATATAACAAGTTGGAATCGTCTGAGGGGCAAAAGCTTATCTATAAGTTGGCGCGTTCCACGGTCAAAATGGCGCAGGCTCTGTTCAAGTGCCGCTGAATTAAAGACAAAGACCCTGAGGACAATCTGTTGTACGAGGAAGTCGCGGTGAAGGAGAGATGGCTATGGAAGAGCTACAGATTTAAATAATTGCCTTTATTAGTTTGGTAATCTGATCATGACTGATAATGTGTGCCATAATTATCTGTTTTATTTAATAAAACTAAGTTAATTTCGTTTCTGGTAGTTTAATTTCGTATATATCGACCACAATTCTGTAGTAAGACTAATATTAATGTAATTCTGCCACATTCTAACAGTATCGAGATTGTTTTTATTAATTATAATTCTATTGATGTGCAAAGTAAATAGTTTTTACAGCAAAAAAATCTACAGTTACGTGCTTTTACATCAGTAAATGTGAACTTAATTTTACCAAATACATATGGATATAAGTACAGCTTATATCCATATTTGGTTTTTCATCCAATTTTCATGGGGTGTATACACCATAATTTGGTATTTCCTAAGACGTATATCCATGCTAACTTCTAAACCAAAGAAGATAGATATGATTGAATGATTTAGCCTTCTTCATCCCCAAATTCTAAGAATCTTTCTCTTTGGAATTTTTTATGTAGCTTCTAAAATAAAAAAGTTATGATTTTTTTCTAAAAATAAAATCGTTTTTTTGCTCTCCTGAAAAGTCGTGTTTTGATTTATACGCCAATTGAACCCAGAGGTGTCGATATATATTATGAGATCAATTGCTATCCTCTTCTACATTGATCCAGCACATTTTAATTTATTTTGTTATATTTCGTCTGTCAATTGGCTGCACCCTGCTAGATGATAAAAAATTGAAGTGCAGTCCAGAAGATATGGACCATCATTCTGGATCTGTTGACCGAAAAATGGTGGGCTCCGCTTGAAGAACTCGAGAATCTAAGTACTAACCTTATAGATAGTTAAAGTAGAAGGTATAAGTCTTATAGCGGGTGGTGAAAGCACGGTGAGTGTGAGCGCACGACATCTCCTCCTTCCAGCGTCATCAGCGACACATGACCACGCACCACCATCTATCTGCTGAGCTGCTGACACCCCCAATACCGACATACGACGACCCAGTGCGTCCTCCGATACTATGCGCATCCAAATATCTCTGAAAAAGGCATCTATGCTGACAAGTTTTCTGGCACGGCAATATCCATACTAATATTATAAATGCGAAAGTAACTAACTGTCCACTCAACCGATTTTGATGAAATTTGGTATAGGGGTAGATTGAAATTTGGGAAAGGATATAGGCTATGTTTGGTTGCGATAACCGATATCCACGCGGGCGGAGCCACGGGCAAAAGCTAGTTTACTATAATTATGAATTTTGCCATCTGCTGAATGCGGCAATAGTACCAAAAAAAATAACAATTTCTACACTGAAATACATTAAATAACTAATTTTGTTATTATTATAAAAAAATATCACCCTCAGAAAACAATGTTAATTATTATTTTGTTCAATGTTGATCAAAAGCTTTTCATGAAATAAATTGCATGAGAAGTTTTAGAGCTAAGATGGTCTATAAATTAGTATGTGCTAAATAACCGTAAATCGTTTCATATTTTATTGTAAACAAGTATAATATGTAGATATGTGTCGCAGCCGAAAGTTGGTATATCATTCAGGGCGTTAATTAAAAGGTGCCGTTTAGTTAAGAGCCTAGGCAGTAAATTGAACGGCTGATTAAGCTAGTTGGCTGTGACATAATCATCATCATCATCATCATTTCAGCCATAGGAAGTCCACTGCTGGACATAGGCCTCCCCTATAGATCTCCAATAGGACCGGTTGGAAGCGGCTCGCATCCAGCGCGTTCCCGCATTCCTGTGACATAATGCATTAACTAAAATATTGTACATTGTATGTTCACTCCTGATCTAGAACTCACATGAGTCATATGACAAGCTATCTCTATTTGGATCTAAATGGTGCTGTGTAAATCCTATAATATTTATTTCGTTGTCATTGAATTCTGAAGGGTCTAACGCAAAGATGCTATTAAGTGGACCACATATTAGAGGAAACACCGTGAATTATTAGAGCCCAGTGGTTAAATAACAGTTACCGCTAATTGCATGGCGAACGTTAGCCTGCGGCTTCTCCCTTTCTCGTTAGCTTGTCATTGCTATATAACTTGTGTTGTGTTAACTACTTGTGATCATTAGTTATTTTTCTATTCTATTATATCTGAGTGGGTATGATATCGACGGCAGAAACGGATATCTACAAATCCCTAGTTTACATGAGAGCAATAATAACACAAATGCAAAGGCGTTATAAATTTTACATTAATTAAGCTTCTTCAAATCAGCGATATTGTATTAAAATGCAATTTCGAATAAAACGATGAAAGTCTATTATATAAAATACTAGCTTTTACCCGCGGCTCCGCCCGCGTGGATGTCGGTTATCGCGACCAAACATAGCCTATGTCCTTTCTCAAGGTCTAAACTACCCCTATACTAAATTTCATCAAAATCGGTTCAGCGGTTTAGGCGTGAAAGCGTAACAGACAGACACAGTTACTTTCGTATTTATAATATTAGTATGGAGTATGGAAGTATGGATAAACATTTAAAAAAACCGGCAGATGTCTTTATCTACTTCGCACAAAATAAATATCTGAGTCAACTGCCATATTATGTTCACTTCTACTTAGGACTTTCTAATTTCTAATTCATTTATGAAATTAACAAGTAAGAGAGCGAACTCAGGGCTCCAAAGTTCCAGGTATGTATCAGACAGTCAATCATGCAGTCAAATGTTTCTTTGTGTGTAAAAAACTACCCGCATACAATGATATATCTATACTAATATTATAAAGAGGAAAGATTTGTTTGTTTGTTTGTTTGTTTGTTTGTTTGTTTTTTTGTTTGTAACGAATAGGCTCCGAAACTACTAGACCGATTTCAATAATTCTTTCACCTATAGAAAGCTACACTATCTGGGAGTAACATAGGCTATATAACATCACGCTACTACTTAAGGGAGCGGAGCAGTGAGCATAAATGTCAATAAATCGGGCAGATTTCCATACATTCTTTACTAATATTAGATTTGTATTTTTGTATTCGAGTAAACTCAAGAACTACTGAACCGATTTCAAAAATTCTTTTACCATTAGAAAGCTGCACTATCACTGACTAACATAGGCTATAATTAATTTTCAAAAAAATAGGGATCCTGGATAAAACTTCAATAATGTAACCCAAGGTGTAAAAAAAATGACCTAAAAAATTCCTTACATCGCGTACGCTGCGAAAACTATTGAAGATAGAACAAAATAATGTACTGTAGAAATGTTTAACTTAAAAAGGTCTACATAAAAGTCCGCGACAGCATATGTCTATCTAATAAGGGTAGCTCACAATAACCATTTTTATCTTTTACAAATTATAAAAAAAATATGTGTCATTTTCGAAGCTATTTTTAACAATATAGTGTTAAGCCTTATCTGACTAAATACGTTAGATACATTGTACATTTAATGTAGATAAAAATTGCCCTTTACACTGTATAATTATAATGAATATTTTAGAATCTATTGCAGTATGAAAGTAACGCGCGACGATATAAATTCAAGCCGAAATGCCGATCAAAGTCAGACCACGGAATCTATACCTTTATATTAATTCTTTTCTAAATAAATCGTTTGGTATTTAAGATTGTTTCAATACCTGTTGATTACTTTTTGAATTATTGAAATCGGACGTTCTATTCAAAAGATATTACGAAATTATAATGTCAATAAATCCGGTAAATTACCATACATTATTTGAAAACTAATTATTATTACGGGCATGGGCTAAAAGGGTGCAACCACGGGTGTTCGAAGTATTTCACGAGCGAAGACAGGGAAGGTCAGCTGAACACAAGATGCAACGGTAACGGGATCCGAATGCGGGATTGGAACCTCGCCGCATAACGCCCCTCACCCAGGGGAGGCGCTACCGCCTACGGCAAATACATACAGCAACGGGAGCAGCTCTATAGAGGGCTGCTCAAAGGCTTCCCACATGTCCCTCTGACTACGAGGAGGCCCAGTAGAGAGCAGGAAAGGGAAGGGCTGGTCACCGAGCGCGGACGTGAGGATTATAGGTCCGGCCTCCTGTCATCCCTTCACGCCCGTCTCCTCCCTTTCCGGAATTCGATGGGACATCGTGCTTCCCACTTCTGAGAGGGCCATCTTAAAATTGTAGATGGCCCAGGGTCAGCCGGTGGGTGCGGAAAATGCCCTAGGCAATTTTACACTCCAGCAACTGAAGACCCGCGACGGCATGCTGTTTAGTGGGTCCGAATTCCACATGGCACTCCTGATGGCTGACGGGGATGGTATCCGAGGCAATTTTAGCACGAAAGAAAAGTTTGTACGGAATCCGAATTCCACGCGGGCGGAGCCGCGGGCAACAGCTAGTTATAAACTATAGATAATTATGTTGTCCACACTCTAAAATGGCGACAAAAAAATGATGAATTTTGGTCATCATTTTATGCACCAATCAGAATCGCGACAGTGCGCCACCCAAAAAAAACGTTTTTAATAATAAATACGTAATAATAAAATATTATTAATATAAATAATAATATAATTCATATATAAATTAATAACATTGACGTATTTCATAAATGATCATAAAGACAACTACGGCGAACGGAAGACGTGTTAACGATCGTGCTCAAATTAACATTAGAAAACTGTGTCTAAAGTGCTCTGTGGGAGATAAAACTTATACCTACGCATAGATAAACAAAAGGACTACATAATTGTGCATAAAGAAACTGTTAAAACATATGTGCAATAAGTGAAATAAGTGTTTAAAGTTTAAAAAATATCTAATCACTTTTTATAAACGTAGGTAAAAGTATAAATAATAGCAGGACAGTGACCTTGAGTGCACTCATTGTGTTGTTGCTAACGAGACTTAATAAATAAACCTAAACGTATGAATGTTTAGGACACATACTGAACATTAAATTCGCACTTCCGATTAGAAGACGGCGTGGCGCAGTGTGTGAGGCGCTTGCTTCGCACGCCAGTGGCTCGAGATCGATTCCGACATTCCTCAAAACTTCTTTTTGTACTTTTTTGACAACATTTGCGGAAGTTGTTGATAATAAATATTGTTGCGTTCTTTGAGATTTTGAGATATTGGTCATCATAGTTTGCAAGCTTTCTACTATAACTAAAATTATAATTTGCCAGTACATATATTTTGTTGGCTACTATATAAGCACTATGGCAGGCGTGCAACGAAGTCCACCGAAGACACAAACAGGTACTAAGACTACTACTCAGAGTGAGCCTGACTTCAACGCTGCTGTTACGAGTGAAAGCGCTTCTTCGAACCGAACTAAGCGTCCACGAACAGAAAAATTAACAATACAATATCTGCAAGATGAACTTGCTAACTGGAAAAAACAACAAGATAGCAATATTTCAGTACTGTTGGCTGAGCAGACTGCTCTGATATCTAAACTAGCGACTGATATAAGCGAGATCAAGTCTCAGAACGCAAAAATACAGTCCTCCAATGCGGAAATTCAACGGTCTAACGAGGAAATCAAGCAATCAATGTGTTTTTTGAGTGATAAATTTGAAGGGTTGAAGATAGAGGTGGATTGTTTAAGAAAAGAGCATCACGAGCAAAAGCTTTACATTGAGAGCTTGGAAAGAAAAATAATAGATTTGAACCACAAATCGCGCTCCGCTGGCATAGAAATCCGGAACATTCCGCACGAAGACTCTGAAACTAGCACGAGTCTCGCGAAAGTTGTATGCAAGATTGGTGAGGTGGTCGGAATGCCTATATCGACCCTGGAGCTGCGAGACATATATCGTCTACCAGGAAAAGGTACTTATACCACTACCCCTCGCTCGGTGATTGCAGAATTTACGACTGTCCAAAAAAAACATTCCCTCATATCTGCCGTCCGGACATTCAACAGGCAAAAGGATAAGGATGACAAAATGAACACCACTCTCATCGGATTACCGGGCACAGCTCTTCCTATATATATTGCTGAACAGCTGCCTCCCAGCTCCAGAAAGTTATACTATCTAGCTCGAGAGTTTGCCAGGAAGAATAAGTACCAGTTTTGTTGGATCTCCAATGGTAATATATTCCTCCGCAGGCAGGAGGGCACCAAACAAATACTAGTAAACACTGAAAAATATCTGCAAGAACTGGCGGAGAAAAGTATATGACTAGATTTAAAAATAATTATTGTAAGGTCATTGTTTCTTTTTATGCTACTTTTTGCTCATTTTATGCTTGTTGTATTTAAACTAACAAACTACGTCACACAGTATACACAAAACACAAATTCCATACTCACGATATACCAAACCATAAACCAACTATACATACCTAGACAATCTTACGTACATAAACAAAAATACAAATACACAATATCATACCCATCTACATACACATACACATCTATAAACGCACAAATCGATGTTAGGCAATACAGGGAAATAAAAAAAAAAAAAAACTGTTACTATGCTTTTGAGAATATCCTATATTATAAATGGCTTTAATACATAATATAAATAAGGATCTTGATGATTCCAGTGTGTGTAACTCATTTAATTGTTGTCTAGAAGATTCCTCAAAATACATAAACCAGTCACATAACAACATAAATATATTTCATTTAAATGTACGTAGCATCAATAAAAATTTCGATCAATTATTAACAGTAATTCAACTAACAAAAATAAATGTTGATGTTATTATCCTTACTGAATGCTGGCTCAGCAAAGTCACTAATCTCCCTACCCTGAGTGGATTTCAATCGCATCCCACCCGGACTAACGGTAACCAAAATGACGGAGTGATAATATACACGAGACAAGATCTAAATGTCACTATTTGGGAACCGGAGTTTAGAGGAGGAAATTGCTTAGTTTGTAAAATAAATAATAATATAGGTGTAGTGGCGGTTTATCGATCACATGCCTACGACCACTGTTTTGGGAATTTCCTGGATAGTTTGGATGATGTCTACAATCAATTGTCGAATTGTCGAACGGTCATCTTAGTGGGTGATCTGAATATAGACATAAAGCAGGGTAATGAGGATGCTCTATATTTAAATTATATGATCCTAAACGCCACCCATGGGCTCACACCGACACATCTATTCCTTACGCGGCTGGAAAAGTGTATAGATCACTTATTTGCCAAAACTAAGTTGCCCACTACCACCCTGGTTCTTGACTCATTTATAACAGACCACAAACCTATTTTATTCAACATTAAAAATGCTAGCCCCACACGACGTACATGTCACACAATAACTCGCCTAAACCATGAAGCTATTAGGTTGGACCTGGAAGAGACAGATTTCGCAACTGTATACAGCTCAACTGATCCTAATATATCAATGAATAAATTTATAAATATAATCAATTCGGTAATAACAAGTCACAAAACAGATATTCAGATTTCAAGACGTAAACGAATCATAAAACCATGGATGACTCCAGGTCTCCTAAAATGTATAAAAAACCGTGATAGATTGCATATGAAATCTGAAAAAGCTCCTGACAACTTAGTTCACAAAATTACTTACATTCGGTATAGGAATTTTTGTAATGACTTGCTTAGAAAACTAAAAGTAGCTTATGAAAAGAGTGAGATTGAAAAAGCGGGTAACAACCAAAAAGCTCTCTGGAAAACTGTTAAAAACATAACATATACACAAAAAACGAGAACTAGTCCTGATGAGCTGCTAAAATTAAGCGATAACCCCAAATCGTCTACCAATAAGGTAAATGAGTTTTTCACTAATGTGGGGAAAAGTTTGGCAGAGAATATACTGTGCAATGCTGGGCCGCAAATCAACACGAATAGGCAGTCTCCATCTGCAAATGCTAACCCATCTTTCTTAAATTCTCTGGTCATATTAGAAGTTGCTGAATCAGAAGTAGAGACTCTTGTATTGCAGTTGCGCAGTGATTGTGCTACCGGATGCGACGGTATACCATCAACGGTACTAAAAAATTGTCGTCATATACTTGTACCACACATCACTTACCTTTGTAATCTATGTATTGGTGCTGGTGTGTTCCCGGACGCCCTGAAAAGGGCAATAATTCATCCTATCCACAAAGGGGGGAGCAGAAGTTGTGTCAATAACTACAGACCCATTTCGGTACTGCCAGCTCTCTCTAAGATTCTGGAAAAATCCTAAATAAGTGCCTGAGAAGCTATTTGGATAAGCACAATATAATAGCAGGAAATCAATACGGCTTCCGAACCGGAGTCTCAACAGAAGATGCCGTACAGTAGTTTCTCTATTACTGCACACTCATGTTCAAACCCAGCAGCACCATGCTTCTGCACAACACTTACTAGGACGGAATGTGTCAAGTACTTGGGTGTCCAAATAGATTCAGGACTAAGATGGGATAGGCAACTAGAGACTGTATCAAAGAGAACCATGAGACTCATCCATATATTTAAATCTCTACGTGATTCCGCCAACTTTCACACTCTGAAAATGGTTTATTATGCTTTGGGTCAGTCAGTCATTAGCTATTGCATTTCTGTTTGGGGTGGTGCAGGGAAAGCTAGTTTCTTGAGTGTGGAAGTGGCGCAGAGGGCCATACTGAAAGTGATGACTAAGAAGTCGTATAGATACCCAACAACACAACTTTACAGTGACTGCGGGGTATTGACGGTCCGACAGCTTTTTATACTGCAGGCTGTACTCAGAACCCACACCATCACACCCACACCTGATCCCGACAAGCGTAGAATTTTTTTTGCAGGTACTCAACATAAAACAACATTCGCTCAACGTCAGTACTACACACTATGCAATTACATATTATAAGAAAATTGAAAAGGAAATAAAAATATCTCATTTGAATAAACATGCAGTTAAAATTAAAGTAACAGAATGGTTATTACAACAAGATTATGAGAATACAGAACATCTGCTCAAGTATATAGCCTAGCACGCATACACACACACACACACATACACACACACACACACACACACACGCACACACACGCACGCACACACACACACACAAACTCACACACACGCACACATACTAACCATACCACAATTAATACTAATTTGTATCACTGTATGCTACTCCTGTTTTAATATATGCCTCTTGAGATACAGGCTTGCCTAGTTCAAGAGGTAAAACACAATATTATTGTACGAATTCTTGTAGCTATATCTCTGTCTCATTGTACCTTGTATCTGTATTTTTTGGGTAAATAAACATTTTTATTTTTATTTTATTTATTTATTTATTTTTAGAAGTAGTTAATATGTCGTGTTTGCGCCATTTTTGAAAGCCGCCATCTTCGTGTATGACGTATCTATAAAAATAATACATCATTGCCCGCATATCAATTAGCTTACCGTGTGGTGGTATTGAAATTAATTTTGACTCCATTCTTGTACCATGAGAAGATAATATCAGGAGATCCGTGTGCCATGCAAGTTAGTATGAACTCTGATCCTTCCCACAACTCAGGTCGTTGATTCACTACCAGGGTCTAAAAAAATTGGACTTTTATTATATTGCTGTTCAAACAATATTATCAACAAGTATTATTTGCGTAAACTCCCCTTCAGCCACTTTACTCTTCCAAAATCCCCTGATTTACAAATGGAATAAATTCAAAATATAAATATTTATTTTTTGTTTCCTGTAATGTTAACATGGTAAGAATTTTTTTTGAAACTATTATTTTTACCCCATTCTTGACATCCAAAATTTCAAAAACTAAAACAATCATTAAACTTTATAAATTAGCTTTAGTAATTAAAGTACGAAAATTATTAGCAGCAATTGACTGACTTGCAAGCTCAACGCAGGTTGCATTTCAAATAGCAGCGTATCGGGAAGAAGACGCAGCGTATGAGGGCGCGTACGCGCTGCAGAGAGCCGCGCCAGCGCAGCACGCAAAACACCGGCCGTTCGTCGAGCACTCCATATGCGTATATAGGCCATACGAGCACCAGTAGCAGCGACTGAACTGTAAGAAAAAGACTTCGGAGAAATTCTAATAGGTACACGAACTAAGATATACGTAAGTAAGGGAAACTATGGTATGAGATTAAGAAGGAGAAAATTTAAAACGTCAATATATTGCCAGGTAAGTAGTGTCGCAATTTTTCCACGTTGTCCGTCATAAACCTTTGAAAAGTGAAGAACTCACAGGTATGTAAGCTTTCTCACATCACCTTCATAATTAATAAGAAAAAAATTATAAAAATTTACCTTACATTTAATTACCAACTGTAGTTGTTGGACTTGGTTGAATATCAAAATGTACAAGTTTAGTAATTGTTATGAAAACTTACCTTATATTTAAAATTTCAATTTCATCATCTAATGTAATATTTGAGGCTGTTAGATAGCTTGTCAGCTGTAAAAAAAAAATACAGTCCATGTAAAAAAACATTTCAGAAAATTAATTAAAAGTTTCAGTTATTAAATACTAACTTGTTTTATAATTTCGTGTGATATGTTGATGTTTGGTTGATCCACAACTTGTAATCTTGTATCGAATCGCGCTGACGCTAAAATATTAAAAGATACATGTAATAAAATAATAGTTTTATTTGTACCTAATGCTGTATTACAATGATTCCGAAGGTGACCGCATACGACAACTGCAGACTCACGAAGCACATACGCGTAATTCATTGCGGCTTCTCAAAGGTCCCCTTTATCCGTATCAGAGTTCAACAAATAATGGGTACGCTGTATTTGCTGCATACTTCGGCAGTTGTCAGCGATCGGCAACGGAGTCACACGTTTAATCAAATTTTGAAACAATGAATATGTTGTTGTCTTTTTCGGTGTTATCTCTGTTAGTTGTTGCTATTTTCGATTTGTTGTTGAGCTTATCCGATTTAATTTTATGCATGAAATTCAATCGGATAAAGTCACATTACAGTTATATAATAATTAATGTTTAACATGTATACGTACTAAAATCATCGTCTTTCGAAGTGCACTTGCAAGTTGTTCCTTTAGCACATGTCTCTGAACATTCTTCTATACTGCAGTCTAGAATAAAAGTACAAACTTTTAGTTCGTAAACGTAGCCGTTAATTATCTACAACGCCTGTTCTTCTTCATAATACGGTTCGAATATAAAGTGTTATTATATCAAAAGTACTGACCACGTTGTGAGATCTGTGATTCGCACATGTTGCCCGTATAGCCTGGTGCGCAAATGCAGCTGACAGTGGCAGGACCCATCTGTCTGTCAACACAACATCACACGTAATAATAATGTTTTTTATATAATACAGCAGTAATATTATGACTATGTATTAATTTATTATTAGGTGTTATTATGACTAATCAAAATAACACTTAACAATAAAATAAGGTTGAGACAAGTTAATTAGCAGGCTAAGGATGCCTTTCCATCAGAGATGTGCACTATGCTATAATAATTGTGTGCTATAGATGTGTACTGTGGATGCAAATAGGTAGATTCGAATTTTGAACATTTGAAGGAAAGGAGAACGGGCACTTTTGTATGAGCTGCGTCCCAACCCTTGTAACAAGTTGCGACTGGTGTAAACATGTTCATTTAGTCTATTTATATGTAAAAATGAAAGATTTTTATCAGAAATTCGTGCAAGTCCAAAGTTATAAGGGTGTAAGTAAAAAATATTTTTTGTGCAATTAGGCTTTGCAGTATAGTTCTACGGTTTTGTATCATTTCGCCGACGGTCATTACAACTACGGTTGACTCAACTAGGGTTAATTCACCTACTGGTTGACATGGTTCATGGTTGTACCGATCACATATTTTTAACAAAAAAAGAGGGGTGTTATAAGTTTGACGTGTGAGTGTGTGTGTGTGTGTGTGTGTGTGTGTGTGTGTGTGTGTGTGTGTGTGTGTGTGTGTGTGTGTGTGTGTGTGTGTGTGTCAGTCTGTCTGTGGCATCGTAGCTCCCAAACGTCTGAACCGAATTCAATTCTGCTTCTTTTGATCGAAAGATGGTTTAGTCGAGAGTATTTTTAGCTATGTTTCATAAAAATCGGTTCAACCATTTGAAATATATTATGAGGAATGAAAATCAATCCAAAATCTAATCTATTTTCAAATATACCCGTATTGGGTATCAAATGAAAGGTCATAATTTATACATCACGATACAGCAGGTTTTATGGAAATCGGTTCCATAAAACCTGCTATTATTATAGGCATATAAAAAGCATGAAACAAAAAAAATTAAAAGCAGAAACCAATATTTTAATTTTCTCTTTCTAAATCGATTTGAATAGTTAGCATTAAATGCTTCAAAAGAACATTATTCACGCTGCATGCATGTTTGGTCCAAAATTGAAAGTGCTGGCCAAATACTATATTTCGTTAGAACTTGTTCTTATTGGGGCGTCAAAGTTGAGGGACCAGTTCCTTCGGTTTTATTTGAGTTCGAAAATCTTGTAAACATACATTTTTTATGACACAAACTATTGAAAATGGATAAAAAATGTCGTGCTACATTGGAAGAATAGTTAATAAAACTAATAAAAAATAAACCCCATACTGCACACCGTTGTTTTTCGTCTATTTATTCAGGTGCGGCCAAAGAATACAAATATGACATTCCGTTAGTCGGGCAGTGGACCCTCAGCTTTGACGCCATAATAAAAAATGCTAATGAGGACAAGCTCTAACAGAATATCATACTAGTATTCTTTGGCCGGCACTTTCAATTTTGGACCTAAATAAATGGGTAAAAAAACAACTGTGTGCAGAATGGGGTTTATTTATTATTGATTTTATTGACTATTCTTCCAATATAGAACAATGATTTTTATTCGTTTTTAATCAACTGAAGAGTTGCAGTAGTCCGGTCAACCGAACTACTCACCGGACTGCTGCTACACAAAAGTAGCAACAGTTCGATTCCGTTTGACAACCGGACTACTGCTACTGAAAAGTTGCAGTAGTCCGGTCAACCGGACTAGCAACCGGACTACTGAGACTAGAGGTAAAAATGTATGGTTCCAAGATATTTGAACTCAAATAAAACTGAGAGCAGTGGTCCCTCAGCTTTGACGCCATAGTAAAAAATGCTAACGAGGACAAGTTCTAACGGAATTTCATATTTGTATAGGTACTTTGGCCAGCACTTTCCATTATGGACCTAAATAAATGGACGAAATACAACGATGTGCAATATGGGGTTATTTTTTATTGCTTTTATTAACTATTGTTCCAATATAGAATAAAGTTTTTCATTTATTTTTAATAATTCGTATCATAAAAAATGTATGTTTCCAAGATTTTTAAATACAAATAAAACCAAGCGCAGTGGTCCCTCAACTTTGACGTGGTAATAGAAAATGCTAGCGAGGACAAGTTCTAACGGAATATCGTATTTATTTTCTTTGGCCGGCACTTTCAATTTTGGACTAAAATGGGTGATGTCCTTTTATTCAAAAATTCCAATAATTTATACATATTTGAAATGTACTAATTAAGGCCTTTAATTTGATATCAAACACGGTATATTTACCTCAATTTTATTTTTTAACGTAGTACTTTATGACCGCTAGAGGGCGCCACATTAAATTCAGTGGCACATTATATAGCCTATAATAAGTGGACGATCAAGACACTTCTAACAATACCTTACTTGTCCAGTTCTAATTAGTAGTTGAAGAGCTATGAGGGAATTAGTGAATATACATACATAGTTCATACATACATACATAGCCTGTCAAAATCATAATCCTCCTTTGGCTTTAACATAGTCGGGTAAAAATAGCATAAATAAATAAGTATTTTGTCATAAAAACACTAATTATTTAAAATAAATTAAATACTTTCTTAGTAACTGAAACCCCCACAACTTTTACCCTGCACGAAATACAGATTTATGTCCGTACAAAAAAATAATACACTCTTTAAGACCTTTCATTTGATATAGGTCAAAAAGTGTTACACCATATGGGACGAAACGCCCATTCGCCTTTTCATTATGTACCGGTATGTGATCGATACATCCCATAGCTCCAGCTGCACATCTTTATAGCACATCTTTCTCGCTACGCTACATAGCATAGCATAGTGGAAACGTTCACATAGTTCCATAGCTTAGCTTTTACATCCTTGTAGCATAGCTGTATAGTACATCTCTAGTGAAAAGCAGCCAAAGGTTTCTCTGTATTCTTTTTTTTTAAATATAGGACACGTCAAATTGACTTCGCCTCGCCTGATGGTAAGCTGAAGGCAAAGTCTCTTCTTCTTTTGTTATTCTTTATTTTTATTAATACATATAACTTTTAACAAATAAATTATAACCTGGTGAAGTGAACACTGAATCATGCCGTTACCTACCTGCACGTTCCGCCATTTTTACACGTATTGGGAGTTTTTGAGCACAGTGGTCCAACCCCGCAGTCCACTCCAGAGTAACCCGCAAAACACGAGCAGAAAAAGTTCCTGTATTGTGGAAAATATTGTAATATGAGCTATGATTATTACGAGTATAGACCAGGTAGAAATATATTACATACTCGTTACAAAAATCTCTACGTCGAAAAAAAATCATGTGGAAAGAATAACAACGATTGAAATTGACTAAGAAAGTCAAATTAACTACGAGGCCACTTCTGCAATCGCTAATCATTTTCTGCTCAGTTCTTACTGTTTTCTTCCCTTATTCTAGGACATTTCATCTTTTAGTATAGAATTATATTTTTAAATACCATAGAGGGCTATGGCGATCCGAAAAGATAAGATTTTAAAGAGATTTTACTCTAAATACTGGACATAGGAAAATTTATTCAAAGGCAATAAAATAATAATCTGCATTCTAGCTTTTCAAAAATATGTTAACTGAACTCGGCAATAGAACTGGCTTAAAACTGAAAAAATAACATCCTGTACTTTTGTAACATCTCTCAAACAAATATGTTTAATTCAATAAAAGGAAGTCTATGGAATCTAAACTTATAAATTCAACGGGACAAGATAAGCTAGTCATTTCATTGTATCTATTTTGGCTACACAGCGTGCAGTTTGCAAAACACGCTAATTACTGCTTTATTCTCTGGCAGTAAATTGTCATGCTCCATTAACTTAATCAATGTGTTTCAACCCCTGCGATGCGAAAATCAATACTTACTGATAATCTTGTGCGGCGTAGCAGTGTCCCAAAAGTCTGCATTCAATGGCACTGCATGAAAAGGCGACAGGAGAGTCTGTTGGTTTTCGTACCGCATACGTAACGTTGAACCCGAAGACAGATAGTAGTCCCAAGGCTCTGAGTTGAGTGCCTTCTAATCTATTGAGGTTTAACTCCACGACTAATACTGGACTTTGGACCTGAAATAAAGTACAGGTATGGAATTCGGGTCTATTAGTATCATGAGGCGGATTTATACTGTAGCGGAGTCCGAAGTTAACACGTGACCTTTATTCAGCCTGAATCTTACCGTAACCTACTCTAATTCGAAGTAACTTCATGGTACTTAAATGCTACGTCTTTCGTTCGAGTTTAGCGTGGTGGACCCGAAGTTTCGGATGAATATTTCATAGAGAAAGGTTTTTTTATATAAAAGTGTTCGCAACGTCCCAAGGGTAACATATTTAAAACAATTATTATCATATTGTGTGCTTTCTAGTGCACAATAATGTATTATTCTACGTAACTAAATTAGTTAGTTTAATTTTGGAAATTTCATTTAATTTATGTTTAATTTAACTTTCAGCTAAAACTTTAGTTTAAATGAGCACTGATTGTGACTATTGTGTTGAGGTTTATTTTTTATAGCTGTTACTCGCGGCTCTACCTGCATGGAATTCTGGTCCCGTTCATCGGAGATAGAAGAGTCTATGTTGGTGCCTGATAATGTAGCTTCTGGCGAAAGTGCCTGTAGCAAATTATTATGTTACCATTTGTTAGTATAATTGTCACTTACTCTGTATACTTCAATATAGGACGCAGCAAGAATATCCAAATCTATTGTCTCCCAGAAACATATACTCAAATTACAAGAACTAAAGTCTTTGCAGACGAAAACTTTTGTTCTACGAAAATATACCTAACGCCTGAAGTACGTTGAACATATTTTGAACTATTTAGTAAGTAGTGACCGTCTGAAACTTAGCACCAGTTTGTACAAGAAAAGGTTTCCTTACAGAGTAACTTGGGAGTGATTACATAGGTGAGTAAACCCACAGTATATTTGTTTAGGATCCTTAACTAACTTTGTAAATATGGGCAGTCTAATTAACCGGGCCCGACATAATGAGACTCTGATTCACACTCTTTATACCCTACCTCTATTTTAATGGACATACAAGTTTAGGATTCTGGAAAATATAAAAAAAAATACTGCAATTAATGCTTAAAGGGTTAGACAAGGACACAGGAAGACTTTAATACTTTTGGGCTCACAAAAATACTATATACACATAGTCGGAGGAGGTAGGACACGACGGTATATCCATCCCAATCGAGCAGTCTGACTGGGGAAGCACCTCCGTCCAACAGAAGACCGCGGCTTAATAACCTCTTGTAGTGTTTTCTACGATGAGTAGGGTAGCCAGAGCTCACTGGAGAGGTTTTGTGCTGTCAGTGGGAAAAACCAAAGGCTTTGCGCTGACGGCACAGAATCTCTCTGTTCTTACAGGGTCGGCAGCACGAGTGTGTTGCACAGTTGCACTCGCCCATAGGCCACGGTAACTACTTATCATCAGGAGAGCCGTGTGCTTGTCTGCGCCCTAAGAAGTATAAAAAAGTGTATGCTAAAGACTCCGGTACGTATGCTGTATCCACTGACTGTCAATGTACCTCCCAGTGGGCGTGGAGACGTTGCTTCAACCATCGAGATGTGTAAACTTTAGACGACACCCCATGTGTAATTACTCTGGCATAACACAGATACTGTAAAGCCGCAAAAGATTTTACGCGCGCATTGCTCCTAGTGTTTGCGAATCTTCTCTAGCCAGAGTTGATCAATGGGGACCACAGAAGCCACCCATCCTCTTTCCCGCTATCGGAAAATCTTCCCCCTGGACGGGACTTTGCCTGGACCACCTGGAAGTCCTGAAATAGACTTCGGATGCAGGGCGGCCGAAGTAACGAAAATCGGCAGGCTTATTAGCTAACTTTACGCGACCAGCGAGCGATGAGCAGTAAGAACGAGATAACTGCGCGATGGATCGCGATACGTCAAAAAAATTGGTATTACGTAAGGCTTTGCGATCAGATCGCCAAAGATGCACTTTTTGCTACGATACTAGCGCCAAACGCGAAAAGGTAGCGATAAGAGGAACTATGATAATGAGGAAGCCTCAATGGAAAACAATGTTTCATAGAGTACATATGTCTTTCTTGATATAATACCTACCACTGGTTTTTTACAATGAAATTTCTGTATTTATTATTTTCATAATGGCGGCCATTAAAAATGTAGCTTTTGACTGATCGCGGTCTGACATTTCTTATTGCGCTTTTTTCGCTGATCGCTTGCTGTCAAATGTGATACGTAATACCAAATTTGTAACGCGCCAAGGAAATTTCGCGATAACTATGCGATAAAACGCACTTTTTAGTTCTTCAATTGTAAGGTAGAGGCAGCACGGTCGATTGTTTTGCTTTCGTTTCGGCTTTAAGTTACGTAATACCAATTTGCCGTTTTTGCGCGATTACCGCGCAAACTTTGCTATCGTTTTGCTATCGCGAGTTAGCTAATAAGCCTGCGGATTAGGTAATGTTTTTAAGACAAGTTAGGCCCACGGTGTGAATCCGGAGCTATACCATAGACTATGACCTACCTGCTAACGTGTGGTACGATACCATGTAGATAAGCAGTTCGGCTTATCCAGGAGGTGAAAATTTTCAAAAAGGAAACCGGTGTAAAAAATCTTAGGTACCTCTTATAGATCAACCGTAGCAATTTTTGGACATCTGGGCGTTCTGATTTCAAATTTCCTTCTGAATTTTATATAGGATCATAGGGACCCCTCGCCACGGTCCAGGACAGTAACTGGAAATCTTACTTTGTCTAATTTCATGCAAGTCTTACACATGAAATAAAACTACTCCTAATAATAGTTGAAACAGTTTTATACCAATTACTTACGCCGCTAAAACAAAACTGCGTGTTGCTCAATTTACTTCCCATAAAATGTGCTGAGACATAATAAAGTCAAATGGTTTCACGTTATTCTGAACAAGTAAAAGTCAACGGAACTATTTTCTTATTACCTGTGGGTGGAGTCGACGACAGTCTTGTTACGTTGAAAATACAAACGGTAATGTTCACATTATTCATTCTTATACAGGAATGAATAGTACCGCGAATGATCACATTATTACCTGTCTTCATAAATATTCCTTACAGATCTTGCTTGGGATTTTACTAAAATAATTTTGTAATAATATTCTTTTCTGGATTTTGGTTAATAGCCCTATATAATATATTTACGGATTTCAACGGCAATTGCGTACCTAATTGAGAAATTGTCGTAAATAAAAACGGTAAAAATGATGGGGATGGTTTGGCCTTGAATTGTACTGTATTATATTATAAGCTCGTCTCTATTTCATAATAATTACTACACGACAGAATCGACTTAAATGGATAATATTTTGATACATGAATTTTATACGTGTGTTGTTTTTACTTATTTTACTTATATTACAATTATAACCTTTAAAATTACAGATTTTTGGCTTCTTTATTAGGTAGGTATTATGATTTCAAAAAGTGACGCAGTCGGGGTTTTTCCCAAATCGAAAATTTCATTCAGATTATTTGGTTTTTATAAATATTGCACGAATATAAAAGACTGTAATCCATGACAACATACCTGCAACCATTTAATTTTGGTGATATTCTCCTCTGTGACAGTGAGAGCCTTTCTTTCCTCCAGCTTATAGGTCTCATCATAGTACGAATACTCAGTGAACGTCAACCCACTGGTAGTATACTGCTGTGTGAAGTATATCGATATAGTCCCATTCACTATATTATGTTCTATTATCCATTTGCATTTAATAGGGACAGGGAAAGGGTTGGGAAAGTTTGGGGTCTGTATGACCCCCACTGGGCCTTTTAGGTGTCCGCCGCAGGTTTGGGGTCGGTGGTCTCTGTCGATGTCCTGTGCGTATACGTCTGCTGCAATGACGATGAGTGTCATGCTGAGCAGACGTAGCATCGTTAACCTGTAACAAAATACATTTGAAATTATTCATTGCTAATTGCTAATATTATTATAAAGAGGTAGAATTTGTGAATTTGTGACGTTGTAGTGACTTTGGATCTACTGAACTGATTTTAATAATATTTTTACCAGTAGAAATATAGACAGCAATATAGATATACTCAATTATTGTACATCAATAATATTACAGATCATTGTGCAATACAGTAACAGTAAAATGCACAATAGGCAGTCTTATCACTAGGAGTGATTTCTTTCAGACAACCTTATGAGCAGTAAAAGAAAACCACATTATTTGTAAGTGTCATAGGCTATAATAATATGTCACCACGCTATCGGGGAGGGCCAGCAGCAGAACCGGGATCAAATACCCACGCGACGGGAGCCGCGGGCCATAGCTAGTTGCTAATATTTAATTACTATCTTAATATGTTACACGAAGGCAAATTTTCAGTTCAAAATGAGTCTCAATTAAGAAACTTAAGTCTTGTTTTATAATAGTCGCCTTAGTAATTTAATACAAGAGGATCGTATTTTCTCTAATATAATTTTTAGACATCTATTTTATTACAATCACTTTGTTAACATTAGTACAAGAAAATTGAATGTAATGCCGTCTTTCATTTATTTTATATTTTGATTAATTATTATTTTAGTTTACGTTATTATATTTCCCCTCAAATACGAGAACTCAGCCGCAAGTTGTTTGCGTCGGCGGGTTCCATGCGTAGACTGCGAAACTTCCTAGAAGCTGCCACTAAAATCGCACTTGCAGAATCACTTCTTCTCCCACTACTTGATTATGCTGATGTCAGCTATCTTGATCTTACGGAGGAGCAACTTGATAAGCTTGAGCGCCTTCAAAATTTCTGCATTAGATTCATATTTGGTCTTCGCAAATATGATCATGTATCACAGTTTCGCAATATGCTCAGGTGGCTCCCAATTCGACTTCGACGGAATGCTCATATCCTTTCCATGCTTTACAGTATTCTCTTCAATCCCCGCACTCCTAGTTACTTAAAAGAACGTTTTATGTTCCTCAATGACACACATTCAAGATCCCTGAGGTCGTCAGTAACATTACAATTGTCAACGCCCTCTCATTCTACAACATTTTATGACAGGTCCTTCACTGTCCAGGCTGTACGGTTGTGGAATGCACTACCTTTGTCCATTAGACGTGCACAATCCCTGGCTATTTTCAAGAGAATGGTGAAAGAACATTACTTGGGTTCCTAGCCGCGTTATCATGTGTCATTAAGTAGGTAATAATACGCTTTGCCTATATCTTGTATTTTTATATAGTATCTATGTGTTTATCTGATATGTGTATGTATGTCTATGTAAATATATAGAGAGTGAATATATATACCTAAATAGGTATATGTGAGAAATATAATGTGTGTGTATGTGTATAATTATGTATGTATGCAATATATATGTATATGTATGTATGTATGTGTGTATGTATATTATACAAGCTTATTATGATATATATTATGACTACACTAATAACTGCCCATAAATTATTAATTATTTTGAGGTTAATTATGTCCATCCAAAGGTTGCCTGGTAGAAATCGCTTGTAGCGATAAGGCCGCCATTTGTACATTTCTTTGTGTCAATGCTTTCATATATTATGTATTATTAGTGTACAATAAAGTTTTATATTATTATTATTATTATTATTTAGCAACGGTTTTTTTTACATAATATATCCACTTACTAATAATAAATTTGACACATTTACATTCGTCCACATTTAGTTTTAAGGAAATATCTATTGTAAATAAACGTCTAGAAAATACCGCAGTGGAGTTGGTTGCGCCATTTCTTTTCCATTAACTCGGCGTATAATGGAATAGAATGACGAATGTATAGAATTTGACGTTTTTGATATTCGCTGAAGTCTGTCATATATGTCAAATCCAATACATTTGGCATTTTATTCTACAAAACGCCGGCCGACAAATCGCCACTTGTCTAGAGGGGCAGGAAAGAAGCGGTGGCAAACTTAGCTTAAGTTGAATAAAATTGAGGTCAATAAGTTATAACCATGTTATAATTATGTCGAGTAAATGAATTGACTTTCATTTTCAGTTTAGTTATTATATTTGATAATTTCATAAGGAAGAAAGTTTTATTTTTTATGAAACGAATAATTAACTCAAAAACTATTGGACCGTTTTAAAAATCTTTCTCCATTCGAAACCTACATTATCAGGTACCAACATAGGCTATAATAATCATCACGCTACTATCAGCGATGAACGGGATCAGATTTCGACGCGGGCGGAGCCGTGAGCATCAGCTAGTATTTTAATAAAACCATTGACACTATTGACTTTATCTGATTAAACATTCATTAAAAAGCTCATAATATGTTAACATTATAAATACAAAATAGACACGCCAATTTTATTTGAATGTGTAGTTTTTTTCTCCGATAGTTTATTTTGTATGTACAGATATACTGAATCACTATCATAAATGAATGGGAATATTCCTAGACCGTTCTTATCATAAGAGATCTAGAATAATAAAATTCAGATAACTCGTCCATTTTCTCTGATGGCTGTCACTTCAGCAAAAGTTCTGTAATATTAGCAAGAAACAAGTTTCAGGAGGCAAGTATTGTAATGCTTATACGTTCTCTTTCATAATCTATTACTACTTGTAGCTATATGAAATAGAATAGAGTATCATTGATAGGATTAATATTGTTTTTATGTTCTTACACTCAGACTTACTAGATTAGATTATTACCTATAGGGTAGAATGTTTGAAGGGGTGAACCCTTCAAACAATCTACCCGGGGTCTTTAACTGAAAAAAAAAAAACATCTGTCGAGGTTGTCAATGCAGGAGCCATCATTCTAGAGACAACATCTGAGATGGTGGCTACTATTCTTTGGACTGTACTCCAGCTTACCATCAGATCGAAATATAAAAAAATGACTTAAGAAAATAACAATTATAAAGCTAAATTGCTTGTGTTATACCGAAGATTACGTGAAGAGGAAAAATAAAATGTGGACTCTGAGCTCCAAAAGTCTTAAGATGCAACTTGGGCTCCACGCAGATGTAATTAAGACGATGCCTATATTGAATTTCGATGGGGTCATCACGAACCCCACCTGATTCAAACATTCATTTTCTCGATACCAAATCTAACTTATGATAAGATAAATATTTGTTATTGCACAACAAACATATGATACATACAGTGGATAGTATATTTTTGTGAATACACAACAACTGATTCTAAATACCTATATTTCATTAGAATTATTGTATATTTTATCACAAACCGTTGTGGAAACATTTCCGAACCCCTTAATGACACGGTTAACCTCACTTTCACGCATATTTTATTTGAAGGGTTGTGGAGAATAAAGAGGAAACAGGATATTTGGAGTGAATCCTTTGATAAGTCTATATCAACATTATATAAAATTTACCTCATTCAAATTCTGGGAGAAATTGTGGGAGATTCTAAATGTCGTATATCTAACAATAAAATTTTATATTATGGGTTAATTAAGGCAGCACGTAGAATGAGAATATGGTAATACTATAGAATAATTTGGTTCCAGTGATGTCCTACATATAATACTTATAATAAATGTGAGAGTTTGTGAAGATGTTTGGTTGTTTCTTAATCAAACGGCTGAGCGAATCTGACTGGAATGTCGTTGGCCTACAGGGATCAATCGAAGTATATGGGTAGATAATATTTATCCTATCTATATCTACTAGATATAAAATGGTTTGGAATAACACATAGGCTACATTTTATCCCTGAAATAGGTTCCCTTAACGTATGAGAACGGAATGAGAAAAGCCACGGGTAGAAACTAGTATAATTATTAGTAAAGCATACCCAATTTCCCCAGTGTAAAAACTTAGCAAGCTATAGACTAAATAAAGACAGTTCTTTAGGCCTAGCAATCACGTTACGCAAGTGAAATGTGTACCTACATCCATAAATTAGGTGCTCAATGTACCGTAATTTATTTCCAGACTTCGATCCCAATGGGAAATTTACTGTTTTTGGTAGAACAATTGTTTTAGGTGCACAACACATTAAACGTACTAGACGTAGTTTTAAAAAAATACCTGTACACATCTGGACGTTATGACTTCTTGGACATTCAGAGTCCTGTACGTTTTGACTTACGGTCTTTATAACATCAGGACGTTTTGTCTTCTAGGTCATTATCACACTTGTACGTTTTAACTTATTGTCTTTATAACAACTGGACGTAATGCCTTCTTGGACATTTTGACACTTGGCCCAGCATACCCCGTACTCACAATAATTTGTGTTGCAAGGAATTCGATATATTGCCTACAGCTACAATCTATCACCGCACCGCTCGCTACAGTCAGGAAACTCATTCTCACGCATTGTAGCCAGCTTCGGTGCGCACAAATCGGTATGAAAAGAACTTCATCCCGTGTACGCTCAAACTGTGGACGAAACGATTTACAGTTCCAAACGATTACAATTAGGTATGTGGTTCTTCAAGAAGAGCATTAGAAGGTTCCTTCTGGGTCGGTAGCCCGAGGATGACGTCCATCAGGTGGGCCGTGTGCTTGTATGCCACCTTAGTGCCATTGTGTCCTAAAAGATTTCAAATTTATTATTTAATTTACAAATATCGAAATCCTTCAATGTATAATTACATTTGTAATATCAAGACAGCTTCAAATGTAATTCAATTTAATTTAGGAATCATTTGACTGACGAACACGAACCAAAGCGGTGCAAATAGGATTGAAACCGTTTTTAATCTGGTCACTCTCAAGATAAGTGGGGTAATTGAAAAGGTCTTTAAATAAATTTCAATAAATATAATAATACCTTAGATAACAATAACCTACCGTTTGAAAATACTCCGTAGCATTTCTTTTATCCGATTTTGAAAGCGAAGAAACAACAAACAATATCATATTGTTGTAAAATACTTTTCCATTTTTTTATACTACTTAGGTCGCAGACAAGCACACGGCCCTCCTGATGGTAAGAGGTTACCGTAGCCTATGGGCGAGTGCAACACCAGGGGAGTCACACTCGTGCTGCCGACCCTGTAAGAACAGAGAGATTCTGTGCCGTCAGCGCAAAAGATAAGTATGACAAAGCCTTTGATTTTCCCACTGACAGTACAAAATCTCTCCAGTGAGCTCCATGATAGCTTATCGAAAAAAAAACCTTTAAAGGGACTCATATTTCAATAGAAAGTAAAAATAACCTTTTCTTAAGGTATAAATAAACAAATAAAAAGCATAGCATAGTTATTCACTATATATAAATGGCATGATAGACGACACACGACATCGCAACATTTATGTGAATGCACTTCAAAAGACACAATACATATTCGCGTCCATTCTCTGGGGTTGAGACCGCAGTGCACTGAGCTTTTCATATGTGAAGCTACATATCAACCTATTTTTTCATCCACCGACGATATTCCAGTCAACACTAAAATTCTGCATATTTTTCCTTTTGTTTATTTTCTAACCTTTTCACTGTGTGCACACAGGCTAACTGAAAAATCTCGGTATTAGAGAAACAAAATTTTGTTCTGTGTGATTTTATATGGAAATTCACTACAGTTCTACAGTTGAATCATTCTTAAAAGCCATATTTGAAGTTTCATTGAAATTTTACAACGTAACAAAATAATTTATAGTCCAAAATGCATTGCAATAAGGACAAAATAAGGCAATTTTACGGTTCGGTCGCGATAATTTCAAGAGTTAACCATGAAGTAAGTAGACTTCAATAAAAAACAATTTGTCAAAATGTGGTCAATTAAAATGATTCGAGTATAAGTATTTCCTTTTTAAACATATACTGGTAAGATTGTTTTATGATGGATGTTATTTTATAAGCTTTATATCGTGTTCTGGTACAGCACTTTTTGAATTTGATAGTTTAGTTAACTCATTTATGTCAGGATTGCATATAAGTACCAATCCATAACCTCATCTGCTTTTTTTGGTCTGATAGATCGTTCTAATAAAAATCCATTCAGTACATTTTGTGTTTATTGCAAACAAACAAACAAGATATCAAATATATTATAATGTTAGGATTTACAATCGTTAATTTTATATAACCCATTTTTTAAAAACATCCCCAATATAAATACACAACATATTTACAATTTATAATGGTATAAAATGATAGTATCAAAATGTTATGTTGCAAATAATAAACTAACAGACAACAACATTAAATAAATCATTATTTAATGTTGTTGTCTAGTATAGGTTAAGGTCAAACGAGAAAAAATAGCAGGAAATAAAAATGTGTTTTACTAAAGTTACTCAAGTTAAAATATTATCAAAATGTTATGTCTCAAATAATAAACTAACAGACAACAACATTAAATAAATCACGACAGAATTCAAGGTCAAGGTCAAACGAGAAAAAATAGCAGGAAATAAAAATGTGTTTCGTTAAAGTTACTCTCTTTATAGCTCACGACCTTTTGCGCTAATGATGATGGATATCAGAAGGTACGTCTTATCCCGCTGAGTGCTGAAACAGAGTGCATTAACGATATAGGTAAACCGTTGACTCAGAACTCACACTAATACCTTTTTTATGTAGGACACGCCACTTCATCTAGTGCTCAGCTAAAGTTGAAGTCTCAGGGTGACTATTATACTTAAAGGATACTGAATGGTATGTTATTGCAGTAACTAAACTAAACGAATAAATTCAATTAATCAAGTGAATGGTCTCTAATACTAAAATGCAACAGGTGGTGTTCTAGTTAAGTTATTTGCAAATGTAATTAATATTCTCACTGCCAGGTATACCAAAAATCTTGTGAAGTAAAGGAGAATCCTCAAAGCAAGCCCTCGCTTCGAGATAAAAACATCAAATGCAACCTGATTGAGTTCCTGTGTTGATTATGCTGATATTAACGGACTAAAACCGCTTTGATATTTTATAATATGTGCTAATAAAGTTTAGTGAATAGAACCGGTATAGAAAAGTAAATCGTACAATTTGTACCCGATAGGTCGCGTTGTAGTTAACTGAACCCACTTACATTATAAAAATGCAAAATATTTTAGTTACTTTAATAGCACAAATGTGGCTAGACAGATGTGGCACACTGATATAACCTGAACTATTTCGAATGATTTTATTCGTCTGCTGGGAATAGAGTTCCAATTTTAAACATATCGAGATAGGTCTTGGCTTTGAAAATTAGTGAATAATTCAGTTGGTGTTTGCATCAGAATAGGTTCTCTTTATTAGTAATGATTAATAAATAATTAGTAACACACCACAAAACAATGCATCATTATCATAGCGTCATTTTTATTCCTGGATTTCTGGAATATCAATTCCATAAATCAAAAAGACCGATTAAGATCATAGTCTCGAATAACACATAAGCTACTTTGTATTCCTGGAATAATCTATCTGGAGCTCAGATGAATTGTTTGACATGATGCCCACAGCAACATTCTATCATCGCACCTCTCGCCATAGGCGGGGAATTCATCCTCATACATTGCGACCGGAAACGGTGCGCACCACTACAACACGGGGTTCTTCAAGAAGGGTATTAGAAGGTTTCTTCAGGGTCAGCAGCACGAGTGTGACGCCCCTGGTGTTGCATACGTCCATAGGCCACGGTAACCACTTACCATCAGGTGGGCCGTGTGCTTGTCTGCCAACTAAGTAGTGTAAAAAAAAAATTATTCATCGAATAAACAGGGGCCTATGTATTATTCCAGACTATAATGTTTCGGCATTTGACTGTGATTGAGTTTGAATTAAATAGCCTTATAACTTTCAAAAGAGCACCATCTAGTGAACTAACAAATTACTACCTTATGAACCACTAAACTCACTTACCGTACACAATATTATAAATATCCTGTATTTCTAATATTGCGGCCGATATAATAGCGAAGTAAAATTTTACATACTCATTTTTACGTCTGTTTCAAGATGTCGGTCACGTATTGGATTTATTACGCTGGCAGCAGATGTGATCGCAATCGATAATAATTGTGCTAAACTGATCAGTTTTCTGTTCACATTTGTAATGTTTCAAGAGCAGTGGAGCTGATAAATGTCTGGGTAAAATAAAATGTCACAGGCAATATATTTTCTTGGCTTACTTTATAAAAACCGTATGGTTATATGAAAATAGAAGCTGATTGAAGTGTTTTTTTTTAAGTCTATTTTTTTTATACCACTTAGGTGGCAGACAAGCACACGGCCCACCTGATGGAAAGTGGTTACCTTGGCCTATGGACGTATGCAACACCAGGGGCGTCACACTCGTGCTGCCGACCCTGAAGAAACCTTCTAATGCCCTTCTTGAAGAACCCCATATTGTAGTCGCTTGGGAAAACCATCGCGGGGAGTTCATTCCACAGCTTGAGTGTGCGAGAGATGAAGTTCCTTTCATACCGCACTAATGCACTAATGCCATATTAGATGTATTGCCCTTCTAAGATCTTTGGGGTCCAAGTCAACTACATATTTTTTCTGCAGCTTACCATCAGCCGTGGTGATGGAGTAAGAATACAAGTATCATCACACCATCTCATCCGAATGATATCGTAAGAGGCAACTAACGAAAAAATACGCAGACGGTATCACTGCGAGAGAAGGAAGACTCGAAATAAAACCCTGTAGCAACCCGTCTGGCCAGCGTGGAAACAGTAGGCCAAAGCCTCTCAACATTGGAAGAGGCGTATGTTCAACAGTAGACTGCGATAGGCTAATCGATTCATTAATTGATTGGTTGATACCAACACGAGTGGTGAAGTCCAATTGACATGGCCTATATAAAAACGTATGCAATCTGGTATATTCTGACAGTCAAAGCAGACTTTCCTCTTAGAGCTGGGGTCAGCCGGTAGACATTCCACTTTCCTTATCCAGTTCTTCCCAGCTGCCTTTCTGAGATAGTATGTCCATGCCATATCTTCATATTATCATTGAACATCCTTTGTGCATGTGGGGAAGGCCTTAAGAAAATAAGCTTTGTTAAGTAGCTTAATTTTTTAAGGCCTATTATTAGTAGTTTAGTGCTTTTAGTACCTTTATTATTTTTATTTTAAATTGGAAAAAGCGAAATCAATACTCGGGCAGGACTCGAACCCGCGATCTTTTCCTTACAGGGGGAATGCTCTGACCACTGAGCCACCGAGCTTCGTCCGAGATTGATCCAAATTTTCCAATATATCCATCTTAGGGCGATGGTGGGAGCAATCTACCGATATTCGTACGAACTACCTATCGGAATCAATGAATGATGTTGCAATCATTTTTAAACATTGATTTTTGATAGTCTTTAAACATTTAATTTTGAATTCCTGCCCGAGTATTGATTTCGCTTTTTCCAATTTAAAATAATTTGTTTAGTTTAGCATACTAAATGCTTTGAAATTATCTCAATTTATTATTTTTATCTAGATTTTTACAGATTTTATAAATCTGTAGAAAGTCATACCAGGCTATACCAGATTATAGTGACTATTGCTTCTATTGGAAAACCGGACCAAACATTTAATATCTAGTTCTGAACACTTTGATGCTCAAAAGCTGACTGTCGGACTACGACTCTAGGATTAAGGCATTAGAGCTCATGAGGCATGTACATAACTAGTGCACATAACTAAGTCGACATAAGCTTCTATGTTAGTGAATTACTTTAGTTTGAAGGCGTACAAATTCTCGAGTGACCGCATTCTTGTATCTAGCGTGTTTTACTGCTTTCGTCTCCCTGTTCAAGAATGCGGTAACTCAGGAATTTATACGCCTGTTTTTGCAAATTTTAAGGGAAAAAGACCACATGTTGTCATTGCTGTATACATTCTGCGATGTTAAAATTAAAATTTATTTTAGTAAACTGAATAGTTTTTTAAATACCTACTAAGCATTGCTCTGAAATCAATCCGCGTGGAATTTTGATCTCGTTCCCGCAACATATGGGAAGTATTTGCGGGATAAATAGCCTATGTTTTATTTCAGACTAAAATCTATCTCTGTACCAAATTACAGCCAAAATCGTTCATTCATTCGAGCGTGATTACGTAACAAACATCTAAAGAAACGTCTAACATATTTACAAACTTTTACAGTTATAACACCTAGTTAAGTAAGATAAGATCATGTGTACTCTCGGGGTTTGCTGGAAGAAAACTCAATTATGAGTGCAATTCACCTTTGTAGGCACAATAATTTAGTAGGTATGTAGTAGACTATGTATGATTATCATTTATGTATATGTATACAACTAACTGTTGCCCGCGGCTTCGCCCGCGTGTATGTCGGTTATCGCTTAGTGTTTATATAGCCTGCATCTCAAAATCCTTTCTTAGGGGATGCCAACGTCATAGTAGCTTTATGCATGCAAAATCTCAGCCCGATCGGTTTAAAATTGACAAAGTTTCATACAAACTTTCATCCACTATTTTATCCCCTTGGGGGTAGAATTAATCAAAATCCTTTCTTAGCGGATGCCTACGTCATAACATCTACCTGCATGCCAAATTTCAGCCCGATCCGTCCAGTGGTTTGGGCTGTGCGTTGATAGATCACTATGTCAGTCAGTCAGTCAGTCAGTCACCTTTGAGTTATATATATTTAGATTTACTCATGAAGCGCTCGTGACCAGTAGCCCGTGCATTGATCATGAAAAGCTATCGTAATCGTAACAGAAACGTATTGAGAGAACGGAGCACTACGATTGGCCGCCTGTTTACTATGAACCTGTGTGTGCGTGAAGTCAGCCAATCGCAATGCTCCGTTTTCTCAAAAAGTTTACGTTATGGTCACTATATTTTTTCTTGCTAAAGGTACATGTCGGTAAATGATCAGTGGGTCAAGCTACCTAGGTACGGTTACCATTTGGATGGTTGACCTCTTAGTGATATTTCACCTAAGCACTTACGTGCTTTGGAAGGAATGTTAGAAGTCGTTCCCGGCTATCAGTAGTCGTTAAGTCAAGACAAAGTTCCATAAATAGGACACCTGAATAACTCTTTTAATAGTTGAGATAATTTTAAAGCAATTAGTTTGCTAGACTAAACAAATTATAATAAATTGGAAAAAGCGAAATCAATTCTCGGGCGGGACTCGAACCCGCGATCTTTCCCTTACAGGGGGAACGCTCTGACCACTGAGCCACCGAGCTTCGCCCGAGAGTGACCCAATTTCGCTTTTTCCAATTTATTATAATCTTTTAATAGTTGTCCACCACTGCAACTTTTTTATTTTTTTTATATAGGACACGTCAATTTGACTTCGCCTCGCCTGATGGTAAGCTGAAGGCAAAGTCTCTGAAAAGAGGGTCACAATTACAGACACATACCATGTTACTATGGTGGCACTCAGCTTGACGGCCTCATCAGATGCTTTTTCACGCCCCGCTTAAAGGACCCGGGACTGTAGAAGGAGGGAAACACGTGAACTGGTAAGGAATTCCAATTCCAACTCAGACTGGAAGGCATGGAATACTGCTCGGACCTGTGTGACGGTTAAGCCAAATATCAGCTTGAAGAACTTGAGTCGATATCTCTATCGAGCCAAGGGACTCATCAACAACGACGCTCTAGTTGAGATTAAGCTTCAGAGCCTAGAATATCGGCCTTGATTATGTATAATCTTTAAGCGGACGACTCCGAGGTGAAAGCCTTGGATACAACCGGGAACGGGACTAATGGAAGCGCCGCGTGGGAACCAGAGTAGAATTTGGGCCACCCCATCTCCTCCCATGCGGTGTCGTACAAGGCGACTAAGGGATAGGGCTGTTTAACATCAGAAAGATATATACAGTCCAGACTTAGCCTATACATGGCTCGAGTCAACAATAGTGTCCGAAAACGACAATAGGCTCACCCCTATTACCTGGGACCTAATACAATGATTGGTGAAATGTGGGTGTTAATTCACCTCTGCCTAACCCTCCGGGGATAAAGGCGTGATTGTATGTATGTACGTACTAACGCAAGAATGATGATGACTATTAACCTAGTTTATAACCTGGTAACAGAATACATAAAATTTATTCGGCCAAGATAAAATCTTTGGAAAAATTCAAACATGGCAGTTGGCCAGGGGTAAAAAAGAATTAATAATAAAAGGAAGCCGTAACAAAAACTCCCTGCCTCTTATTTTCCTGTTACCAAATTACAATGTTAACGTTAACAGCGAAATAAAAATGTAAGGGCTGCAAACAGTACACCATTTTAAAGTATTACTCATAATCCATACTAATCCACATTAATATTATAAATGCGAAAGTAACTCTGTCTGTCTATCTGTTACGCTTTTACGCCTAAACTGCTGAACCAATTTTGATGATGTTTGGTACAGTGACAGATTAGATTTTGGGAAAGACATAGGCTATGTTGCGCCGCGATAATCGACAACCACTCGAGCAGAGCCGCGGGCAGTGGCTAATTACAAATACAATGAGTTTATTTAATAAGATAGTACCTGAATTAGATTCGAGGTCCGTAGGAGGTCGAAGAAATAAACTCACTCGCTATTCACTTTTGCATTTATTTGCTTGACAATTCACAGTTCACAGTTCACACCGTACAAACATTTCGTGCCTCTATATATACGCGACCATGCGACGAAACCCTAACGCGATTCAGATTTTCTGATCAACGCCATCTAGTTACCTTTTGCGTAAACTTTCAAAAGTACAACAGAAAAACAAAGTACATTAGCTGAACAGTACCTATGGCTTGATCCCCCTACTCATCATACTCTGAACATGTACCCAACTCAGTTGGGGTTAGTTTTCCAGTCTAACTGTGATGCGGTTGAACTTAGTTATTTTCCGTGAAGCGACTGCCATCTGATCTCCACAGCCAATTGATCCTCCTACTATCCATACTAATATTTTAAATGCGAAAGTAATTCTGTCTGTCTATCTGTCTGTTACGCTTTCACGCCTAAACCACTGAACCAATTTTGATGAAATTTGGTATAGGGGTAGACTAGACCTTGAGAACGGACATAGGCTATGTTTGGTCGCGGAGCCGCGGGCAAAAGCTAGTATTATTATAAATGTGGAATTGTACCATATTGACGTAGGTTGGTGCAATACAGTGTTAAGTCAACCAGATTCCAGAAGAGCCAAAGAACTGTACAAACTAGTTAAGTTCGGAATAAGGGCTAGATCTTAAGGCTTTATAGTGTGTAAGATGTATTACGAGGGCGACATGGTCACTTTTATTTGTGTACCACCCCCTCTAATAAATTAGAAAAAAAAGATTTAAAAAAAATTTGGAATTGTGTCAGGATGGGGATGTTTGGATAATAAATTATTCAATCACGCCCTATCGGCCAAATTTGTTAACATTTACGGTTTCTACTCCGCTTCCTTCAGTACTATCGTGATGATATTTAGCCTACAACCTTCCTCGATAAACAGGCTATTAAACACCAAAAAAGAACTTCAATTCAAACTAGTACCTAGTTCGTGAGATTAAAGCGTTCAACCAAACAAACAAACTCTTAAGCTTCATAATATATGTATAGATTTAGTTATTCTAAAATAAAAGTTCCATTACTAAGAATTTATAGACAAGAATGTACAAGCCTACTGAAAAAAATCCAGAACTCTAAACCAGTGTGAATTGTATTTTTTATTGTAACTGCAAATTAATAAAAATACATTTATACCGAACGACAAAAAAGAAAATACAAATTTTGTTCCACTGTAGCGCCTAAGATACGCAACTGATTTCAACTCTCTGTGAGAATAATCTTTTATTAAAAATACAAAGACACAAACGAAAGCAATTAACAGAGTTTTGAATTTATAACTACGGATCGAATCGCGTAAATTGAAAGCAAATACTGAAAATTGAAAATAAATCCGTTTGTATTTTATCAATGTATTTAGGCAGATTTTGCTGAGTTAGATTTTTTTTTGGCTACATATTTATTTGGTCCTGAATTAAACAGTGTGCAATATTAGCAGATTTTCATTAAAATAATTGTAAAATTTTACGGTCACCGTTAATCAGATTAGTGGCTTGGTGCAGAAGCTTAAGCACTAAGCACTAAGCCATTAATCTGATTAACGGTTATTGTTTTTCAGTTTTACATAATTTATATGCAACCACCATGGCAAACCTTGCAATAATTATCCAAAATAATGAAAATGGTTCTACACTAATTACAATAATCCAGAAAGGTTTTACTTTTATAACCACCCTAAAAATAAGAATCCCACAAGATTCAAGTCCTATTTGGATAAGTGCTACGTTTTTATTTCTAGAGGTTGCAGTGATACTTATTTATTTTTTTATATATTATTATTAATCAATATCATTTTATATATCAATAATATAATCAGTAATAATAATTAATAAATTTTATGTAACGTCAATTTAATCAAAATACACGATTTAATGAGATCTATATTTTGTGACTCCTTAGTCCTTAGAAACTTAAAAATACGTATTTTAAAAACCAAACCATTCCTCAATAGTTCAGATAAAACTAGCTCTGATCCAAATTGAAATAGAAAAAAAAAATAAGTTCATTTACAAGTCTCTTAAAATTTTAATCTCATAGTTTAAGTTCGTACCATTTTACTAAAAAAATAATTTCAACGGTTCAAGAAAGGTTATGAATCTTTAAACCGAAGAAAATAGATTGAATAGCTATATTTTATGACTTAGAAAAAGACAATCCATCATTACAAAAGACATCTATTTCAACTCACAGAACTATTAACGATAATCTTCATAAAATAACTCCAAAACTTACATTTTAAACGCCAGTATTAAATTCCTTTTCACGAAGTTACGAAACACTAAAACTAAGCACAGAATCCTTCACTACAAGCACATAACACCACGGACGTTATTCGATTTCGCAACATTTTCGCGCTCGCACGTCGCTAAGCCACAACACTCGCGACTGTTCACAGGGACAGTTACCGCGGCACTGAGCTTTACAGGACTGAAGCTAGAGGGAGATATTCTGCCAATTTTACCACCCATGCGTATTTGGCTCCCGAAATTCCAGCTGACACTTAACGGGCTCATCGTTTTCGGAATGTTCTTTTTTTCACACCTCTTTATATTATTTACATTGCATACTTGTACACTCGTCGACGGAGGTGTATTATTTCACAATTCATGAAATATAAGTATTTCGACCCCTGTTATTAATAAAGAGCCTGTTGTCGTTAACCGGGTACTATGTCTGCATAAAAAGTACTGTGTGATTTTTTTATATAACATAAAAAATCACGTGTTACATGAGTGAGTTCACACACAATATTTGTTATAATTTACTTTTAGCCCGACATTTCGGCTATTTTTCAGCCATGGTCACGGGGTGACTAAACATGGTAATTGTCATATAGTTTGAACTTTGAAGTATAAGCATAGAACAGAATAGTACTAGCGGTATAAGTTTTCTCAAAGTACCCGAATCATGATGAAATTGTTGGTACTGTTTATGCAGAATGAGCTCACTGTGTCGTTAAGTCTTGCTGTATTTTGCTGTTTACTGGGTTTGATTAAATGGATGACTGGGTCCCAGGCTGGCGGTACGCTCCAATCGTCTTCTCTTTTAAAATTTTGAAAGAAAGAAAGAAAGAAAAATATTTTATTGAAATCCTCACAATGTGTAAGGTATGTGTATGTATGGTATGTGTATGTGTGGGTGTGTGTGTGTATGGTATGGTATTTTGATGTTCATTTCAATGAGTTTAACATGTAGTTGAACTATTACAAAACGGCTCGACTACTGTTAATTTTCTTTTATGTATTTGGTATGAATAAGAACAAACCGTAAAGTATTATTCACCATTCTACCCCCACCCCCCATTTCGTATTGTGTAAGTATTATCTTACATTACTCTTAGAAATGTGTATGTCGGGATGGATAGATTTATTACCACTGGTAGTATGTTATTAATACCTATTTACAGCGTGCTACAATATAATATCTATGTATGACTAGAGTCATACTTCTTCTTCATCCTAGCGTTAATCCTAGTCGCATTCGAACCTTTCACCTCGGAGTCTGGGGCCCGCTTTTTTCAGTCTAACTGTGGGTTTGGCTGACTTTTGATATAATGTCCGTGAAGTAACTACCGCTGATCTCCACAACCCAATGGGCACGGTTCTCAGTAGCTCCGTCTGACCTCCACAAACAAATGGTGACATTAGGCGATATCGAAGCAGTGTAGTTAGACCAGTTGTTAAACCTTTTAGGGCGCCAATCGGGACTAAGGTTGCCGTTCGTATGGCAACCGGGACTGACGGCTTAACGTGCTTTCCGAGACATGACTAGACCAATGCAAATACTCATATTCTTGCATAAAATTATTTGCAATCAGCGAGGATCGAACCCCAGCCGCGGCGTAGTGGTCGCGTTCACTACCGCTACGCCACAGAGGCTGTAAGAGTGTATGTGGTCGCATCGATTTTAACTAAAGTCGAAGGTTCCCTCCCTCTACTTCAGAGCTAGAAGGCAAATTCATTGTTCAATTCAATCTAACATCAGCAAGTCTAAAAGACACACTAAAAGTAAAGTAGGCCATTAACTGTAACGATACTCAGCAACCCAATCACTTGAATTCGATTTTAAACTCTAAATATTGATGTAATTACGTACTAAAATGGCTCTGTTAACTAAACTTGACCTGGTATTTTCATAAGATATTGAAACTCATCCGATGATATAGCACTGGACATATACCTTGGACCCCAAATGCGCTTAAAATGTGCTCTATGCGCGCAGTATAAGTTTCTTGAGTGTCTTTTGAGGATAGCACAGGGTGCTACAACGGTGGACGATCGCAATTTCACCAGGTATAGATTATTACAAAGTATTAGTATTATAGTATTTTATTACAATTCAATTCTATTTTCGTAACTGGTTATGAAAGCAAGAAAAAAATTCCACGTTCGTAGCTGGTTATGAAAATGACAGTTACGAAAATGGACGAACCCTTCTGCACGTGCCAGTGCCTTGTTTGTCTCGCGACTTAGGTCCAAGATAAGTGTCTCGACGTAAATTCTAATTATTTTTACTTAGAGATGGTGTTCACTAGATGTAGGCAGGGTGACAAGCCGGTACTCTTGATTGACAGACTCAAGGCTCTGGTGTAAGCTTTTGTCACGGAGTTGGGGTGTCAGATAGCAGTCGCTTCTATAAAATTAACACAAACCAATGAAAGTACAAGCAGGAGAGTGAATTCATAGTTTTTATGTTTCGGGACTTATCGCGATTAATTATTATTTGGAACTTACTTGTGCCGACGTTTCGGGTGCGTTGCAGCACCCGTGGTCACGACTTGACTGGTCTGCGAGCGTCGAGAGGTGCGCGGGATTAATTTGTGCGCCTACCCTCCACTACTTATTTGTGAATGGTAAGGCTGGCGACACACAACACTCACTACGTCAGTTTTTAATGGCACTGTGTTTTTGGGTTTGAGTAATTTAATCACTGGATTCCACGTCCCAGACAGCCTGAATCCATCTTCCCTATTGAAATTTTTATATTTTTTGATTTCAATAGCTTCACGCACAATCCGTGGATAATAGTGGCGATCAGTGGAGAGGACTCTAGGCTGATGAAACTCAATCCAGTGATTGGCCCCCGACTCAAGATGTTCTGCTACTGCCGATTTATTGTGCTGACGGTTTTTCACAGCCGCGATATGTTCTCTGACCCTTTCTGCAATGGTTCGCTTCGTTTGGTCTATGTAGGAACTACCGCAGCTGCAATCCACTTTGTAGACACCTGGTGTTTGTAGAGGTATGACGTCCTTCGATGTTCGCACGTATTTCGCTACTTTGGCGCACGGTTTGAAGATAGTCTTAATGGAAAACTTCCGTAAGCAGGATCCGATCTTGTCCGTTATACCTTTCACATATGGCATGTACGCCGGTTGGCGGTCAACACCCGGTAACATCTTCCTCGGTACACGTCGCGGCTTTCTAGAACTCGTAACATACCCGTTCACTTGAAGAACCTCCTGAACATGATCTAACTCCTGCTGCAGGTGTTCAGGGTCACACAGGTCATTTGCTCGCTTGATGAGCGTCGAGCTTACTGATTTTAAATGAAGTGGGTGATGATGCGAGGAGGCGTGCAGGTATCTGTCTGTGTGAGTGGGTTGACGGTACACAGTGTGGGCCAAAGAGTCATCGGTTCGCACCATTAGCTTGATGTCCAGGAAAGACAATGTCCTGTTGTTCTCAATCTCATACGTAAACTGTGTCTTCACATGTAATGAGTTGAGATACTCAGTAAAGCGAACCACTTGCTCACTGTTGCCTTTAAAGATGCAGAAAACATCATCTACATACCTTTTCCATAGCCTGATCTGGGTGTGGGCGTTCTGACACACCTCCTCTTCAATATGTTCCATCCAAATATTTGCCACGACTGACGCCAAAGGGCTGCCCATGGCGACGCCGTTTATCTGGAGGTAGTGTTGGCCATGGTAAAGGAAGTAGTTCCCTTCGAGGCAACTCTGCAGTAGTTTTGCATAACTATCCGGTAGACCATTATCCTTCAGCTTGGTTTCGATAATCCGTAGACAATCTTGCAATGGAACATTGGTAAATAACGATATACTAGATCTTCAAAGTGCGAGCTTTGAATACGACTGAATTGGCACTCGTATGAAAAAAGAGAACCTGTAGAAAAAGACGAGAGAGCGCAAGGTACAAAATATCTTAGGGAATCAGTGAGTACGTATCTGTCTATAAAATGTGGCAACATCCTACTAATATTATAAACGCGAAAGTTCGTGAGTATGTAAGGATGTATGTGAGGATGTTTGTTACCCTTTCACGTAAAAACTACTAAATGGATTATAATGAAACTTTACAATAATATAGCTTACACATCAGAATAACACATAGGCAATATTATCTGTGATGAACAGAATTCCACGCGGGTAGAGCCGCGGGTAGAACAGCTAGTACCTAATAAAAAAAAATATTACTTGGTAAATAAGGAAAAGGAAATTCCAGGAATGTGGGGCCAATGAGAAATGAGTAAAATTGAAGGAGCTAACATTTACAAAAGCATAAGCATTTTCAAATAGGCCTCTTTGGAATTGGCGACTTTTTTGATCGTACTTTCGAAATGTCTGTTTTGGGACCAATCATCTTGAAAGAGTGTCGCAATGAATCAATTTAAATGCGTCTAATCGGTTACAAGTTGAATCTTAACTTTTAAGAGATTGTTGGACACGTACTATCCTTTTTAGGGTTCCGTAGCCAAATGGCAAAAACGGAACCCCTATAGATTCGTCATGTCTGTCCGTCCGTCTGTCTGTCTGTCCGTCCGTATGTCACAGCCACTTTTCTCCGAAACTATAAGGCCTATGCTGTTGAAACTTGGTAAGTAGATGTATTCTGTGAACCGTATTAAGAATTTCACACAAAAATAGAAAAAAAGCATTAAATTTTGGGGGTCCCCATACTTAGAACTGAAACTCAAAAAATATTTTTTCATCAAACCCCGTGTGGTGTATCTATAGATAGATCTTTAAAAATGCCATGCAAACTTCAACCAAAAATTGGTTTGAACAAGATCCAGTAAGTAGTTTATTTTAATACGTCATAAACAGCGTTTTTCGCCTTTGCTGCTACGGAACCCTTCATGGGCGAGTCCGACTCGCATTTGGCCGGTTTTATTTTTCTTGGGTTTGCATATTACATCAGAAGTACAAGGTCCATACATGTGATTTACCTCATTCTTTATCTGAAAGTATTTGTGAATATTATCGAAAGGTAAGCTGGTGGATGAAATAATATTATTTATTGGAATATGAGTTTAAAGATCTCTACCACGTTTTTCCTTTGCAGAGCAAGTCAGCAGGAATTGGGTTATGAGGACCCCTCGCTACTGCCGTGTCACCTAAGTGCTATTAAAAAAATGAGCGGACACGAGTGCTTCATTTTGATCTAAAATAGGTAAATAACTTTACGTGTACTTTTGATTTTAATTATTATTTTATCCAACCAATTTCGTTCCAATTCCAAATATTGAAAATGAATAAAACATCAATTTTATTACATTATTTAAAGGTTAATAGCATAATGTGTACCGCAAATTCAATAATAACAATACTACGATCACAATTATTCCAATAAATATGGTAAAATAAAATCATCTAGAATAATAAATCAGAATTATTACAAAAACAATACCGAAAATATGTTAATTCAAAATTTAAAATACGTGAAAATAATTCATCAGGGCATCAAAACATTTGGCTGAAACAAACAACGGATTATGCCAATATTTTGTTTGATGTGATAATTATTTCAACAAAAACCATTTGGTTTTTAGTCACCGCAATCATCATCACTTATGTGGAATTTACCGGGATTGAAGTAATTACCTTTATTGTTTACTAGCAGACCCGGCGAACTTCGTACCGCCATATTTTCCGCCCGTGTAGTATTATCTCTAAATTTAGCAGTGTTTCTCTATAATATTATACATGTATTATACATATAAACCTTCCTCTTGAATCACTCTATCTATTAAAAAAACCGCTTCAAAATTCGTTGCGTAGTTTTGAAGATTTAAGCATGCATAGGGACGGTCAGACAGCGACAGCGACTTTGTTTTATAATATGTAGTGTAATGTAGTGATATATTTTGGTCGAAAATATTTTGTTGTCACTGGCATTCACATTTATTATAACGGTGGAACCACACTTCGTTATATGTTATTTGTTATGCAGCTAGGCGGTACTCGCTCTTTATTTTGTCACTGCTGTTTACTATTTACGACAGTGCATTATAATGTGCGAGTAAATCTAATAGTCACCAATGAGCCTACCACACTTCATCATATGTGGTCCTAAGAGAGTGAGAGAGATATTATATTACCCCAATAAGGGGCCCTAGACAAAGTGACATTCTATTGGCGAAAACGCCAGTGGAATCACTAATTGTAGTATGAAATTGACATATTGACAAATTGACAATAAATAATTAATATGACTATAATTTTTTCATGAAATTTGAGTCTTTGTAACTCGAAATTCACTATTTCACATATCATTATTACTATAATAACCAACGCAATGTCACATAACCCACTGTTAAAAGTTTAAAACGGTTCGCTTCAACGCGATTCCATCAATAGAATGTCACTTTGTCTAGGGCTCCAGGCCAGTCTAGATACCATGTGAACGCAGTGGAGTTTGTTGTGCCGTTTCTTCTCCATTAGCGCCTAGGAAGCGGTGGTAAACTTAGTTTTAAGTATAATTTGACGTCAAAAAGCTGTAAGACGGCGAGCACACGATGCGTTGCGGCGACGCACCGCAGACATTTCACCGCAGTAGCGGGCACACGAGCGGTGCGACGCCGCTGCGTTGTTATCAAACAACTGAGCCGTGCCGCTCCGGCGTCGCAACGCATTCATCCCTCCCCGCCTCGTCTCGGTGGTTGCAAGTCCGGTGCGGCGACGCAGCGCATCGTGTGACATGCTACAGATATTTCTAAGTAAAACGACGCAGCGACACCGCTCCGGCGCCGCGCCGCCGCCGCAACGCATCGTGTGCCTCCGCTCTAACAGTGTTGCAGTATTTTGAAAATAAAGAATTGAATTGAATCAGTGTAACATTCGCACGGATAGTTGGAGCGCTAAAAAGTTTGACACGTGGTCTAACTACAGAGCTTCGATATCGCCAGTAGGTTGTAGCGGTCAGATGGCAGTAACTTCTTTGAAAATATCGTAGGGCTCAGTCGTTCTAATAGTTTGTCTGAAGGGCAATCCCAACAAATTTGAGAAGGAGAAGCAGACTTGGGTGTAAGTACCAGGTATTAAAAGATCATGGATTTTAAAATTAATGAAAACTCATAAAACGTGGAGTCAAAGGATATAAAAGAACAGTAAATCTGTTTATGAGCTAAAGTTAGGTACAAGCTTAACATTAATTGAAAATTTTATGAGTTAGCTCTTAGACTATAATACTTTCAGTATCTCAAGTAGCCATAATATATTAAGATTCTTGGGGTATTTTGGAACCATATAAGACGTTCAAACCCAAGCTATCCAACCTATCTGCGAACCATTACACCTGCTCATTGACGAATGAGAATTAATTAATGGGATTGGGGGTCAGTGGCAGTCGCTCCCGTAAAATCCAAGGTAAACCAAATGATGATGAACAAAAAGATGCTTAACAAATACAGAGAAAACGATACTTCTTCTTCGTCAGTCGCAACCGAAGCTTTCAGCTCGGAGTCTGGGGTCCGCTTTACCAGTCTTAATTACGGATTTGGCTAGACCTCGACATTTTCCGTGAAGCGATTGCCATCTGACCTCCATAGAGAAAACGATACTTAAATACAAAAAAGAAGTATTTTTTTTGTTTTGAAATTAGTTACGTTCATTACGATACAACGGTATCGTAACCACCGTAACCATAAAATAATCGCGTAGCGTTGCGTAGCTGCGTAGAGAAGCGCTACGGATATCCGTAGCTACGTCTACATCGATTTGATTTCTGAGAAATATATAGGAAATTATTATAGTACTAATTTATTTTATAGCAAACATTAAGATGGGTTATTTTCCTCTTGTAATGTTCGACAGAAAATGGGGGCTACCACGAACCATACATTTGATATTTCAGATCCTAACGAAACATGAAAGTTTGAAAAGAAGATCGTAGTGACGTGCTGAGTGTTCAAGACCAACTGAGGTCTTTAAGCCAACCTCACGTTTATAATGGCCATACACCTGCTGATGGATGGGAAAGTCCTCTTTAGATTGGGAGGTCAGTCGGCAGTCACTCCCATAGGACGCTGGGCTGTGAGGTGAAAGATGACGCGATTCATTTTACAAATAGCCCGAAAGTTTGGTCCGTATTTTCAGATGAAAGTTCCATAGTAGGCCTCCAAAACCTAGTGCCCTGAATATATTCTGTAATGTGTATTGTATTTCAGGAAGTCGAGGCCGCCTGCCTGGAAACCTTGACGTCAGCGTGGCCTGAATATTGTACAATCTACGATGGAAGTTAGCACTGATAAAAAGTGATTTAGGTTCAGGATGGTAGTTTGTCTTGTATATGTTATTTAGCTAGTATTTTTTGTCTCAAGAATGATCTATGTTAATATTATAAAGCTGAAGAGTTTGTTTGTTTGATTGAACGTGCTAATCTTAGGAATTACTGGTTTGAATTGAAAAATTCTTTTTGTTTTGAATAGCCCATTTATTGAGGAAGGTTATAAGCTATATAACATCACGCTATTACAAAAAAGAACGGAGCAGTGATCATAAATGTCTACAAATCCGGCAAATTCTTATACGTTTGATTGCAACATGGTACGTGTCTGTAATGGTGACCCTCTTTTCAGAGACTTTGCCTTCAGCTTACCATCAGGCGAGGCGAAGTCAAATTGATGTGTCCTATATATATATAAAAAAAACCTTATTTAAAAAAAAAAAATCGGGCAATATGGAGTGATACAGGGTTTCAAAGAATACCATAGACGAAGCCGCGAGGGTCGGCTAGTTAGGTATAGATGAGTAAGTTTACCGTTTTTAGGCCCCACAAGAAGGATCTGGGACTGTACGAAGGCTTTACATAGCAAAAAAGAGGTTCTAAATAGTTTACTATACAACAAGGTTAATAGATTTATGGTAAGGGTGACAGCTGTATAATACTAGCTGATGTCCGCGGCTCCACCTGTGTACAATTTTGATTCTGTTCCCGCAATCCAAGAGAACTTATTCTTGGGACAAAACGGGATATTCCTTTGATGTTTGTTACTCAATCACGCTCTAACGACTGAACGGATCTGGCTAAAAGGTGCAGGTTTAGATTATAATCTGGAATAACAAATAGCCTACTTTTTGGAAATAGGTTCCCATCGATTGCGGGACGGGATTTAAATTTCTCGCCGGTGAAACCGTGGTCATCAGCTAGCAAGTTATATGAGTTTGTAATTGAACGTTATATGTTTTAATCCTACAGCCATTATATTCAAACATTTTGGCTCAGTTAGAAGGCTTAACAAAACATTTTCTATAGATACGAATTATCCGTCCCAACAACCATTCGGACCCAAATTTATATGTCCGAAACCTCCAAACAGGAGCAAACAATTTTATGGTTTAACTTTTTTACGAGTTACAAATTAATCGTGAAATTACGTTTGTTTGGTCGCTACATGAAGGTTGTGACATTCAAAACACCATTAGGTACTAATGCAAGATAAATTTGGGGATCTAAAGAATGGGCTTATGTTTGTACCATGTTTAGACTCTATATGAACTCTAGAGATGATAGAACTCTAAGAGGATGAACTCTAAGAGGATAAACTCTAAGAGGATGAACTCTAAGAGGATGAACTCTAAGAGGAAGAACTCTAAGAGGATGAACTCTAAGAGGATGAACTCTAAGAGGATGAACTCTAAGAGGATGAACTCTAAGAGGATGAACTCTAAAAGGATGAACTCTATAGACACAGTATATAGCACTACGAACTTTGGTACAAGTCGAGGCACGTATTGCCACCGCGTGAAAGACATGCGATCCTAAAATGCCAGTCAGGGTTGAGCGACACAAGCAGGAGCTGCGTGTCACGGAGAAGAAAATAATGCAGTAGATCGACAGAGTCACGCTTAAAGATCTCGTGAGAAACTCTCGTATCCGCAGCAGCTTTCATATCTGTGACATCGCAGATAAAATGCAAGAGAGACGCCTTTGCTGGTGCAGCCCAATTTTGCGGCAACCGCCAGGCTACGTGGATAACAAATTTCTGGCAATGGCGCCCCCGACGCGTCTAGGTAGAAGAGGTTGACCCAAGAAGTCTTGGCTTGACACAGTGGAAGGTAACATAGTCAATGCAAATGGTCTCACTACAATGGAAGCCCAAGATCGTGTGAAGTGGAGGAGGGAGCGCCGGAAGGCAGTCCCTGACCTCCAAGGTCACCTTTGCCTAGGATGCTATCAGGAAAATACGTCTCTATAAAGATGATGACGACACTAATTAAGAATTCTTCAAAATTTATGTAACAAACTATTTTATATCCCCTAAAAGCTCGGCAGTCAGCCAATAGTCTAGACTGGACAATAAAACTTCTCCTATATTCAGCTACAATTAGTTGCGAATCAGACTACAATTACGAGTCACTTGTGGATAATTAACTAAACCAGATATTAAATACAGGCTTGACCGCACTCTGGAAACATCGTTGTTTATTAGTAGCAATCCATACTAATATTATACATGTGAAAGTTACTCTGTCTGTATATCTGTCGGTTACGGTTTACGCCTAAACCACTAAATCAATTTTGATGAAAGTTGGTACAGAGATAGATTAGACCTTGAGGTAGAACATAGGCTATGTTTGGTCGCAATAACCGTCATCCACGCGGGCGGGGCTGCGGGCAACAGCTAGTTTCGAATATAAGTCAAAAGTTTGTAGGAGAATTTTATGCTTTTAATTATTGCATCATTCTCTTTTTATCATTGAGATTGGCTTGGATCCAGAACATCTTGATCTGGTCCCATATACCTGGGGGTATAGAGCTGTGTTACTAATCCATTATAATCAACACTTTTGTAATTTATTTATACGCAAAATGTTTACCATAGTTAAGTTAATGTTAAGTTAATTAACTTTGAAAAGTTTCTTAGGAATTAGAAGAAGTCAGTTTAGTATTATTAATTAAATTTCTTTTGCCTTTTTGCATTTCATAGTTTACATATTTTTCTTTGTAAATATGTTTAAATCGAAATGAAATTTAGGTTACACTTTACAGTTTAACTTTACGTTTTTTATGTGGTATAAAAATCGTAAAGTTGTCATGATTTAGTATATGTTACATAAAATTCAATTAATAAATTATTCACCATAGATTAATTTTCTTCATAAATTGTATCGAAAACTAATTTCCATTAGATTAAACGTCGGCAACAAATCCAATCATTGTGTAAGCGAACTGTAATTTGTTTCAAACAGATTAGTTTCAAATTACCGTGTAGATATTGTAATTAAAATAGATTTTGTATATTTCACTGTAAACATCTAAACTTTAATCAATATGTATCATGATTACTTTGAAAGGAGACGATTTTTTATGTTAGAGCTTTCGGCCACCTACAAATTTTGGAGAACAATAATGAAACGAGTATTGATTTATTTGTAATTTTATCGGGATTACAATGGTACATTGCTTCTTAGCTAGTCTAACCGGAACATTGATATAAACCAAATCAAAACTGATACTAAAATCAATGTGAAACTAGGTGAAACTGTCATGGCGCCAATCTCAGAAAATTATAATTTTATTGATTATTTAGTATGACATAATAGAGGTCATTAAAATCATGTCCTATGCAATGTATTGAATAAATAGAAGATGGATAGGGCAATAACCTTCTTGTTAACAAGTGGAAATCCACTCAAATCCGCCGGAGCCAGTGAAGGTGGTTATGTCGGACTCGAACTGACAAAACCCGCATGAGCCGTTTTTCACATTCTATATGTTTTGCGGATGTAGAAAAGCAGGATTATCCTTACTAGTTGGGCGGTCAGACGGCAGCCGCTGCCATAAAAGGCATATTTCCAAACCGAATAAAAGAGAAGGAGCAAGCGGCCGGTAAAAGCCTCGGTTACAACTACAATTCCTAAGATGATGATTCATATTATACTTACACCATGAAATGAAAATAGGTATCCAATGAAATAAAAACAAACAAAACCATATTATATTAATATTTATTTTTTACATAGGTATATAAAACGTTTCTTGGAAATTGTTGGTAGATATGTCGTCCAAAAAGCATACAAATCATTGTGATTGTAATAAATGAGCAGAAAGAAAACTCAATTAATGTAAATAACATACATTCTCCTAATACCTTGGTTTATGTTAGTAATTATTGTTTGTTTACTGATTTGCAGTAATGCATCTGAAATAAGATGGTTGGCGGCACGGCTGGTAGTAGGCCTTTGCATCTCAAACAGATGATTCAAGCAGCATCCGTGCGGCATACTTTAGAATGACTGTAAAGTCCGATACGGGAACGACAGTGACGTCCGCAATATTGACACTTAAACTGTGGGTCGCCAGATTGATGTGTTGATGTGGCCCTCGCACTTGCGTGTCTCTCTTCACGCTTTACGGCTAAACTTCGAAACCAGCGGTTGTCGTGGGTTTCACATCCATCAGCCAAAGACTTTCTCCACTGGGCGCGATCCTCTGCCAGGTCTTCCCAGTTTTTAGGACTGATCTCAAAGGCTATCATGTCACGCTTTGTGCAGTCCTTGAAACGTAACATGGGTCTACCAACCTTTCTCTTGGCAAAAGCAACCTCACTCAACAGGGTACGTCTTGGCAGTCGCGCAGCCTCCATTCGATGGACATGCCCAAGCCATCGCAATCTTCGCTGTTTAAGCATTGCGGTTATACTGGGCAGCTGCGCAATCTGCAGCACTCTCTCGTTTGTTACTCTATCTCGCCAGGTGATGTTTAAAATACTGCGAAGGCAGCGCATATGGAAACTGTTTAGTTTTCTTTCCTGTTTCGCATATGACGTCCAAGTTTCCGCCCCGTACAAAAGTGTGCTCAGGACACATGCTTAGTACACTAACATTTTTGTCCTTGTTGTGAGATGGTTGTTAGTCCACACTCTTGATTAGAATTGTTTGACTACATCACTTATATACACTGTAATACTCCACTCGTCCATATTATTCAATACTAGCCATTGATTTATATAGCAGCTGCCTGTGTAACATCTGTATTATATAATACTATTTTTTTACAATGAACATTGAACAACAAGAAAATTCACTAATAATCACTCAAAATAATCACAAAATAACTGTCAAACAATTTTTGGCACTTTTGGGATTGTATTGCCATTCGAAATAATGAAATCGTAATCGCTAACAATTTTTACCACATGGAATCGATTCCTCGATTGATACTTTGAAATAAAAATAAAACATCAGTTTTAAATTAAAATAATCTTCATTAACGGGTTGTGGAGGTCAGATGACTGAAAGAGGTGCACCCGGGACTCCAAGGTAAGGCCAAGATAATGATGACGACAACCGTGTAGGTAAAGAGTGCAATGCCCAACCTAACGTTGTATTTTTGTATTCGTAAAGCTATAACCTGAGAGTATTATAGTTTAGAGTGTTTACTTTTAGACAGGCATAGTGTAAATAATATGGACTGTTGTATTATAACATCATTGAAATAAAAATATTTAAACGGATTCTATTATAGCCTATTAAGTGGGACCTAATACAATGATTGGTAAAATGTGGATAACATCCACTCTGCCTAATCCTTCGGGGATAAATGAGTATAATATCATGATGACAGTAGGTATATAATGAAGTAACGTAAGGCCGACTCCTTAACCACTAAGTCGGTAGCTTAGTGGTTAAGGAGTCGGCCTTACGATCGAGAGGTCCCGGGTTCGAATCCTGGCCATTACACTACCGACGTGAACCCACTCCTAGCACAAGCAATTTAGCTTAGTTGGAGGGGTTAACGGGAATATTAGTAGTTTCGGTTGCTAATATTCTTTTTAACGAAAAACACATAAACACACATAAAGTAACTGAAAACGAATCTTCATAGAATGCGTTGTAGATAGTTTTATTTCAATTACACATTGAAATAAAACTATCTACAACGCATTCTATGAAGATTCGTTTACAGCAAAAAACTTTCGATAATGTCATATGGAATGAGAATTGTAAGATTGAAGATTTGAAGAGAAAACCTATACCTATGTGCCTGAAGTTTTATCGAATACAATCGTATTCTTAATCGATTTGAGTCTATGGTAATGGTAAAGAAGATGTCTGGCAACATTCTAACATCTTGTCATGTGAAATATTAAGAATTTTCACAAATACAATAAATAAAAAAAACACTCTTTAATAAGTTATCGTGAATCGGTTAGACTTTGGAACATTCTTCGTCCAATTATCATAATAAATGGATTCGAATTTTTTGCATATTGTACAATGACTGTTCATGCCCTATTCTCTGTTGTCTCTCTCTTCTCTCACTCTCTCTTTGATGTTTTACATAAGAAACAAAAACTTAAAAGTCGTTGTATTGATGGGCCCAAAAGAAATCATCTCCTTTAAGTTGTGAATATTGTTTATTGTTACTAACTTTGCGGATTTCGATTAACGAAATCTACAAAATTGTGTTTATATCTGCGTTTGAATCTTGTATTTCTTATGAAGATAATTGAAGAAATGAGTAGGTACTGAGCTAAGTATGTATGTGGAAGAGGACAGGCAGACCGGGGTCGATCTTGCAGAATGTACATTGATCAAATTAATGATGTCTTGCGATTGGACTTGGAGTCTTCTCAGGGGCCCGATTCACAAACTTTAAGTTTAAGTTTTTGTGCGTTTGTGACTTCTAAAACGTAACGCACCATTTCGATGAGTAAAACCATAGTTTTCTTTGTGGGTTTTCGGTAAAGAAGAAAACTTAAGTTTATTATATGACATATGACAAGCATGCTAGACCAAAAAAATAACTAATTCGAACACACATAGAAAGAATAGAGTGTTGAGAGATACATAGACTAGAATTATTTATTGTTCTGCCAAGTTTTATCTTACTGAATCTTACTGAATACCATGTTGTACGTTATCGAAATGGAAGTCACGCGTATACGAAACGTGGCGTTAGTGAATCGGGCCCCAGGCCGCAGCCACGTTACGAACCATTTGCTAATGTCGACACTTTATAAATGCCATTTTAATGGTCTATACAGAATAAATTATTTTTGACTTTGACTTTTAATCAAGATAATCGCTAAAGTGATAATGACAGTTACTAAATGACTACACTAAACTTTTTAAACCTACTACACAACATTCAGTCACAGCTACATTTTCGTTATTCCGCGGACATTTCAGCGAGCTCTGTCAACAATATTAATTCAATCAGTGTATTTTTTGGTGAGAACAATCCACAACAATACGACGTAATAATACGAAACAATTGGAATGACAAATTCCTGTGGTATTTTGTGAGTGAAATACGAAAGTGATTCATAATTTATTCAGCGTTTGTTCCGGCTTACAGACCGCAGCATCCGCCGCTGGAAAACATTTCTTCCTCCTAATTTCCTATAAGGTTAGAGAAGATTTTTTTTTTGTTTTTTAAGAGACAAATATTTATATGCGTATTAGCGTAGTCAAGGCACATTTCTAATGTTAGTAGAGCTCCTACTAAATATTATTAGTATGCTTAGTAGAACGTCTTCTAAATATTAGTAAGAGTTGTACTAATCCTACTAATATTCAAAATATTGATGTTCGTAAATATGTAAGATTTGACGTTTTTGACATTCGTTGACGCCTGTCATATAAGTCAAATCCCATACATTCGGCATTCTATTCCATCATACGCCGAGCAACGAATTGCCACTTGTCTGGGGGACAGAACGACCAAACAGAAGTTTGGTAAAGAGAAAGGAGGTTCAATACCGTATAATGATATTGTTGGAAGGTACTCGAATATCACTAATTGAAATAAAACTATTTCTAATGGATTCCATCACGATTTATTCGATATTATTTTGTGATTTACACTAAGCCCAACGTTTCGGTTACTATTCAGTAGCCATAGTAGTCATAATAAAACCAAATAAATCGCGATAGAATCCAATAAAATAGGTATTTTTTTACTTGTCCTTGTCCCGGATCCTTTAAGCGGGGAGTGAAAAAGCATCTTATGAGGCCGTCAAGCTGAGTGCCACCATTATAACTGTCTGAACATTATACGTGTCTGTAATGGTGACCCTCTTTTCAGAGACTTTGCCTTCAGCTTACCATCAGGCGAGGCGAAGTCATATTGACGTGTCTTATATAAAAAAGGCTATGGCTACTGATGTTGTCTCAAACTTCCTTCTTACTCCTTTAGAATATTCACATAAATCTTTGACAAAGTCTAAAATATATCTACTACGCGATGTTACAACAGCTCCCGCAAGTCATATTATCAGCTTTTGCGAGTTTTGGTAAAAAGTGGCCATTACAAAATATAATTGAGGGGTTCACGGAGTACTTCACTCCTCACCGAGAACAAAGGAATGAATTTTGAATGAGACCGCCACAGTATTAATGCGTTATAATTCGTTCGCATGTTGTGGAAAACGAAATATTTTATAGTGCATGTTAAAATGACAAAGCTACTTTTTTCAATGTTCTTAATTTAAGTTGTTATACCTAAGGATGCATTCATACAAATATTATTAAGGAAAATTCATAAGAATCAAAATGTACATAAAAATTCATATTTATGCTTAATTTTAAAAGTAACAAAGTAAAAGTACATCTATACTATATGTAAATAAAGCCACGTATGAAGGTAATTTCGCAATAATATGTTCTTTAAAACTGAAGAATAGTAATAAAATTTCCCACCATGTTAACACTTTTTATGTGACTGTGACCAACTTTTACACGAGTATTTATTCATAAGCCATTACTATTTTTTGGTTTAATAAAATTTCATAAAATATGAAATTCTAGCGAAGAATTTAATATTTTTAGAATTTTTGAAGGTACGTTGAAAATTCTAAAATTAAATTTAAAACTATCGACACGTAACGTCATGTTAACGGTATACGGTTGGTAAAATTTGAAATAGGAATTTGGTACGGAATTTATTGCACAGTAAAATACGTACAACGTGAAACGCGATCTATGTGATTCTGTTCTTGATTTTTTTTAACGTTATTGATAGACAAGTTGATTGCATAATCTATAAATAATTTCTATCTAATGCTTTATAATTTTAATGATAAATAATTCATACTAATATCATTATTTTCTAAAAAAACTTTAAAAATACAGAATCCATAACATGGTATCCGCTAAATTAGAAAAGTAGTACATGGAATGTTTTGATCAGACAATGCATTTTTGACAAAGTTTTTTTTATACCACTTAGGTTTACAGACAAGCATACGGCTCACCTCATGGGAAATGGTTACCATGGCCTATGGACGGTGACCTACTAGACTACTAGGTACATACTTTATGTTTAGAAATTTCTAAACAATATAATTTGATACCAATAATCACACAAACATACCGAGAACCGCGGCTGGTTTCAGCTAGTTATTCATAATTTTTATTTTATTCTGATATTCATGTCTGTGTTGCTGATGATATCATGTTGGACGAAAATTTTAAATTGCCAATTAATATTGTATCACTGTACCTACCTGTACCTACTAATTAATCGAATATTGATATCGTGAACCATTCTTTTTTTTTTAACTATTGCTAAAATGCAGTTTCATAAACTCAGTCCAACGATTTATTTAACTTGTGACAGTTAATTATTACGTCAAATAGTTTTTTTATTATTTATTTACATAAGTACAAAATATAACACAAATATTCTTACACATTGGCACGCCCTAAACCACTGGGGGTTTGTCTGGCACACCATTAAACAATCTGATTTTATGTTGCTTTTGGTTTTAATAACAATATTATCATAATAAATAAAACATACAAACCAACAAACATAACAAGGTAACAAAGGGTAAATGCTCCAATGCGTTAACTGAACGATTATAAATCACATTGAGACATGACTATACTCCATTCGGTTAGGTATGTACTTATCTAAACCTGAACAATCTTGATGTGTCTATTGAATATGTATTAGAAAAACTCGGTTTATAAATATTTTTATGTTTAGAAAATCTTTTTAAAGACTAAAATCAAACCGCTAGTTAGTCAGTTTGTTACCCTAGTTTATTTGTTTAGTATGTGTTTTATAAATAGTCATTAAGTACCTAACAAAATAAAGTAAAGAAGAAAAAGGTTCAGTTTGAGTGATAATGTTGTTTGTCAAACAAGTATTACAGGTTGAAGTTATTTGTTTGAATACGAAAGTGCATCAATGAGCAAACAATAGGTATGTTTGTTTATTCGTACTATTGAACTCGATCATTTTCGTATCGAAACTTTTTTAAGAACTAAGAAACTTAACCTGAAGAATTTGAAAAGGAATCTATAGCTCACTTGTGAATAATGGCAATGAAAGGGTCACAGTTTGATAATAGGTCATTATGTGCCTAATTGCGGTGAAATAAGTGTGTTGTAAATTTTCTTGTAAACCTATTGTTAAATTGAACTGTTTGAATAACTTTTTTTTTTTTCGTGAGCCACTTTAATATGGTGTAGTGTAAGGTAATGATAGCTTACTGTTTATAGACTTTTTATTGTTATACATGCGGTGTTTACCTATAATTAATTGTAACATTTTTATTTGTATTTTGGAACGTATTTGATGTAAGTTTTTATGTTAACAATTGTTGGTAGACCTAAATAAATAAATAAGTATATGGCAGAAAATTGAACAGTCAAAAGCCAAATAAATGATTGGATTCAAAGAATTCGTTATGCTAAAGCCGTAAGAAAAATGATTGACAAAGATTTGGAATACATACAACGCCAAGGAAACCAATTATATTTCTACAAACACATTTTCCTTTGAAGAAATATCATTTGTCGGTTGTAGCTTACGCTGAGTTTTACTGCGAAAATATTATTAAGTAATGTCTTGTGCGTGCAAAATAATTTTATTGCTATGCAAAGAAACGACGGAAGGGATGATATATTCTTGCCTACCTCAATTTACTTAATTCAATTTTAGAAGGCAAATACGATTATGAAGAGAAACTTATTCTTTAATCTTTTAGTCTTGTCTAGTATTTATGAAGATTTATAATTCATTAATTATGTAGAGAGAGAGGTGGGGAGAAGTTTAGTAAGAAGTTTATTATTATTATGAAAAAAATTATTATGTGTGTACTCTATAAACAAGATAATTATTATGTGCAACGTCGCGCGTCGCCTTGAGATATGAAACCTGCAAAATTCTTGCAAACTAATGGACGCAAGAAGAACGGATTTTTATAATCAATATTTGCTCATTAAACAGTACAGTCGACAAAGGAAATTGGGTTGCACCTTTACAAACAACTTTACCTATATGAAAAATTGCAACCGTATCTCCTATTTCGACTGTACCTATAGCTTTCTCCACCAATACAATATCAGTCAGGTAGTGTTTCAAACAAATCTTCATACTATGGAAGTATATGGAAGTTTGTTTACAAAAATAAATTCGTTAAAAATATCTTTGATAAAATGAAAAAGACATTTCAACAAAAACAAAAATTTGATAAAAGGGCAAGTTTGTTATAAAAGGAGCCAAGGGTTGACGTTGTCACCGATAAACATGTTGAGATATGAACGGGTGCCAAGTTCCTTTGCACTTTCTTAGCTATATAGGGACCAACGTTCCAAAAACTACTACAGAGACTTACAAAGAAAAAATCTCATTCATATCATATCAAATTTCATTATCCCTGCGTACTCTTTTGGGATATATTGTTATATAGAAATATTATTAAACTAGCTTTTGCCCGCGGCTCCGCCCGCGTGGATGTCGGTTATCGCGACCAAACATAGCCTATGTCCTTTCTCGAGGTCTAATCTACCCCTATACCAAATTTCATCAAAATCGGTTCAGTGGTTTGGGCGTGAAAGCGAGACAGACAGACAGACAGACAGACAGAGTTACTTTCACATTTATAATATTAGTAGGGATTAAAAGCACTTTGATCTTAATAAAATTTTTAAAATTAGTTTATGCAATTAGTTTTTAATTAATTTTTGCAATTAGTATGCTAACATTTCTTAAGTGATCAGAAAAATCTCCAAAATGAATGTATAAAAGGGCTTCGAACAAAACATAACCATTGTAAAGTACTGTGCACGGGTGCAAGTCCCGACTTAGACGTTGATTTTGATTTTAATTACCATTTTTAAAGTTTTAAGAGCTAAGCAAAGGTTACAAGAACGTATATAATTCAATATTTCCAAACGATAATATAGATTCTGTCTGTGTAAGTACCATAGTCTGCCTATTTCGACAAGTATTCGAGAGCTTGGCGCCGTGCCAGACAACTATTTTGACCTTTGTCAGAAACACAAGCTTAGCGACAAAGCAAACATAAGTCTTAACACACTTAACATAAGTCCTATAAAATGTCTGTGAATGTAAATAATTTCATTGAGTGTAGAAGTTAAGATAATATGTTTGTAACCAAGAAATGTGTGCCAAATATATTTTTATTTAGATTACTATGAGACAGAGCCCGCTAGACCGTCTCGTCGCCGGTCTTATGTTGTGTGTGCAAGCAAGTTTATTACATTAGGACTAGTTTACACATACAGCATTTTTACAAATTTTAGGTTAGGTAGTTAAACATATTAGTTCTCTCTGTGGCGTAGCGGTAGTGAACGCGGCTGCTACGCAGGAGGCGCGGGTTCGATCCCCGCTCAGTGCCAATATTTGTATGCATGAATATAAATATTTGCATTGGTCTGGGTGTTTCTATGTATAATAATTATGTATGTATTTACAAAAAAAAAAGTATCTAAGTATGTATATCCGCATTCTAGATTCCATAACACAAGCAATTAGCTTGTGTTATGGAATCTAGAATGCGGATATGGGTCTAGATAGCGTTGTGTAGAATGTTGTAGAATATTGTAGAATAGAATATTTACAAGACAATCTCACGTGCTACCTCGAAGTTGGGAGGATAAACGGCCATTATTCTTATAAGTCAAATCAAAATGAGAAGGAGTAAGTGGACTTCGTGCTAAGCCTCAGATACAACCATCGCTAACACATTCTAGGATGAGATCGTTCTCGTGTCCATGTACCAGCATGAGCATTCTGGAATTTGGAAAATAATGCATATGGACATTCTGGGATTTGGGCAATTAGGGATTTGTTATTTTGAGATATGGACATAAATCAGGGCAGTATTTCTTTCTTGAAAGGAGAGGGGGAAAGGAGAGGGTGGGCTACCCTCTCTTTTCCTACATAGGACAGCATGTGCAGGACTTATTTGTCACCCGCCTGCGATGCAGGATATTCCATCAAAAACCAAGTGGTTCGATGACTCCTTCTTTTAACGCACCATTAAGATCTAGAATTCCTTATCAGTATACCTCTTCCTACAGTCCCGGGTCTTTTAAAGTGTGAAAAAGCATCTTATGAGGCCGTCAAGCTGAATGACATCATTTACAGCCTCATGGTGGGTACGTGTGTAATGGTGACTCACTTATCCAAGACTTGCCCTTCAGCTTACCATCATGTGAAGTCTAATTGATGGGTCCTATACAAATAAGGTAAATGGACAGTCTGAATCTAAACCACTTAAACCAAAAATGTTAATGTAAACAAGTTGAGCAATCGTTTTAGCGTATCCATCAAAGCATAAAAAAGCAGACGTATCCGTTTGAATTCGTATGAGTATCAGGTAGATTATAAAGCTTTGATATACGTGTTGCACTTTTAATCATCCACCCATCACGTCACATGACGACTCTCACTGTATCACACACAGTGAAATATCGACATTTTGAACAGGGGTTCGAAGTAGTTAAAGCTGCCTGTCTGCCTACAGGTATACCGATATCAGTTCATTTTTAGGAGACTGTCAATATCTACTGTTTTTAGAGTTTTAATAACGTTAGTGTAATCTTCATCAGTCATCAAAAATCAATGTTTAAAAATGGTTGTAACGTCATTCATTGATTCCGATAGTTCGTATGAATATCGGTAGATGGCTCCCACCGTCGCCCTTAGACGGATGTATATGAGAATTTGGATCGACTTCGTGCGGGTCTCGGTGGCTTAGTGGCCAGAGCATTCCCCCTGTAAGGGAAAGATCGCGGGTTCGAGTCCCGCCCGAGGTCGATTCTTTTTTGTGTTTCTTAAACGTTAGTGTGAATTTTGCCTTCTTTATTATCTATTAAAAGACCTTATCGCTTCGTTAACACGTCACCATGTAATAAATGGTGATACATAAATCAGCTTACATGATATATACTCGTAATACTCTACTCTAAACCTAATGTCTAGGCTTCAACCGACGCACAGTTGTCTAGCCAACTATTGTACACAAGGTACAGGCCGATACACAAATCTCTAACTTTTGAAATTAAAACACAGAATTCAATTATTATACTTATTAAATGAGCCAAGAAAAGTCTTACTCGCATTTTGTCTTTTGAATTAAATCTGTATAAATTTTTCGTTTTTTTTTTCAGTACCTGTTTTTGATGCTTTTTGGTTTTTGAAGCAGGTTTTTTTTTTAATATTAAAGGTTTACTTAAGTATGCTTTGTCGATTTTTTAAATGTATTATCATTGGAGCGTTTTTACTATCTGATTCGACATCGGAGTCGGACTACGATAGCCGACAGCCGATAGCTGACAACGCAGTGGCGTTGGCTCCGATATCCGATATCGGGCCTGATAATGTGAAAGACAGATAAATCGGATTTTCCTCCGTTATCGGATCGCCGTCCAACATATCGGATCGGATGATATAAAAATGCTCGTAGGCATCAGTCCAAGACAGTTAAGATAAATCTCTGAAAAAAAGATTATTTCTTAGTAATCGGAGATCAATCATTTCCGAAATACAAACGAACATACAATACCCAGTAAGGGGCATAAGCCTCTTGATACCATTTGAGTCAAAGGTAACTAATACAAAGCATAACCATTTTGTGTAACCATGTCTACAAAGCGACCACAGGTACGTATCGAAATCGCTTTGAGCGACATAGTTAGTCCAGGCCAGACGCAACCGAGGGACATCTATCCACATAGGACAAAACCCCAGAATGAGGATACTGGGTATATCCCTGTATTTATACGTTCATCAATACTAAATAGACTACAGTTCACTATCCATTGCTGTACTTTATAATCTCCGTTACGCTACGCTTGGGTTCTTTGAGTCTAGATAGCGCTGTGTATAATATTGTAGAAAAATATTTCTTTTTAAAATTTATTTTTAAAGACAGAAAATTATCCGCACAAGCATTGTCTGTACTATCCTTGACTGACTGACTACTGACCTAATACTTCATCGAAGTGACTACTGTTCCATATTGTTTATTATCATTAACGTAATTAATTTGAGCGCCAGTTGAACCTATTATACTTTAAGTGGTTCCCTGCGGGTGTTAATGAATATTTCAGGTGTTCATCCCTTAATTAAGCACATGTTTATGTATATGTGCTCTCTGTGGAGCACCTTGAGTTATTATGGTTATTACACTCAACCCTTCTGATGTACTGAAGGTTACTCATGAACTATTAATAGTTATAATATCAGTTCTCTGACTGTCACCGCTCTCTGATATAATGAAATGTATTTTGTGTTCTACTGCACTGTTCATTCGGCTTATTCCCGTCCGCTCCACGATTTTGCTCCCAAGCGCTCCAAGACTAAAATTAAATATTATTGTTATTTTATAAAATCGTTCCCAAGAGCTCCAAAAACTTATGAAAGCTTTTTCCTTCATAACTTCTTATCTCTATACATCAATTCCCAGGAACTCCAAATTATACTACTTAAATTAAAAAAGACTCATATAATACCTACTGTGTTCCCAACAGCTCTAAAACAAAGTATACGGTTAGCAGAATTAAAACAATTAATACTATAATATTACCTTTTTATTAGATAACGGTAAATAATAATAATAATAATAAATAAATACAACCTTGTGACTTCGGAGGTGCCATACTACAGGTATGTGCCCGACCCAGTTCTCGAAAATGGTCGTGTTACATTATATTGGGATCGATCTATTATCACTGACAGGACTATTGTCGCCAATAAGCCTGATATAGTGGTGATAGATCGATTAGAGCGCCTTACAATGATTGTTGATATCACCATTCCTCATGACGAAAACCTCATGAAAGCCGAAAAAGACAAACAAATAAAATATTTGGATCTGGCTCATGAGGTTGTTGACATGTGGAATGTTGATTCGGCAATCATTGTCCCGATAGTCATATCGGCCCATGGGCTGATTGCTAAGAGCCTCGACCAACACCTTAAGAGGCTCTCGTTAGGCAGTTGGATCAAGGGCTTGATGCAGAAGGCGGTACTCCTCGACACGGCACGTATTGTGAGGAGGTTCCTGTCTCTGGAGCCCTAACCACCGGTAGCTTGGTCCCTATACCCGATACCGGTGGGGCACTATTTTTTATATTTTTAAATATATGTTTTTGTATTTATATAATTATGTATTTCAAAATATAATTTATAAGAGATTTAAAAAAATAAAGAGGAATAATAATAATAATATACGTCTTTATTGTACACCAAAAAATATCACATTACATAATAGAAAAATAGGTAAACATGTGGCACATACAAAGATTTACATAGTACATAGGTAAACATGGTTTTATAAAAAAAAATAACCACGAAGGCTAATGCGGGAGCTTCGCTCCGCTCCGCTCCCGCATTAGCCTTCTAACCTAATCTATCCAAGTCGGAATGAGCAGCTTTCGGAACGATTTTTATATTGAATAATTGGCTTTTTCTTGGAGCTGCTGGGAATAATATCTCAAAGTACCTAGACAATATTTTGGAGCTCTAGGGAATGAAAGTGGTAAATGTGGCTTTGTTTATTATTTTAATACAAACATCCTTGGAGCTCCTGGTAATCAATGTATGAAATGTGAATTTTAGAGAACAATAGATTTGGAGCGCACAGGAATAAGCCGTTCATTCGATTACATTTATATTAATTAATTGAATTCATTATTTTGCACCTTACCATTATAAACGATTCGATTTAATTTGACATTTTATAAAGACAATAACTACCCGTTTTACAATATTGTAAACTAGCTGTTGCCCGCGTAACCACCCGCGCCGAATTTTGATCCCATTTCCATAACTCCCGAAAAAAGTAGCATTATGTGTTATTCCAGACTATAAATCTATCCCTATACAAAATTTCAGCATGATCTAATCAGCGTGAATCAATAACAAACATCCTCTCATCTTTCATTATGTATAATATTAATAGGATGAAAATTCTAATTTCACTAACTATAATACATACCTACATACATACAATCACGCCTTTATCCCCGGAGGGATAGGCAGAGGTGAATTAACACCCACTTTTCACCAATCATTGTACTAGGTCCCACGTAATAGGGGGTGACCCTTTTGCTGTTTCCCGGGCACTATTGTTGACTCGAGTCACGTATAGGCTGAGTCTGGGCTGTAAATATATACAGCCCAGGAATAAGTCGCCTTGTACGACACCACATGGGAGGAGATGGGGTGGCCCAAATTCTACTCTGCCGGGAACCACGCGACGGAACTTACTATATACATATAAAAATCGTATTTATCTTTCTTAAGAAAGGTTTAAGTACATTACTCAGGTACAAGAATCCTTACTCAGTAACGATATTCAAAGCTTATCTACAGTCCAAGTATATAATCCAACATGCATTATTCACTGTCCCCTTCTGTTACAATCTCCATCTTGTACCATCTGTGCCCGCTAAAGTCGCGTTTACGAAGTTGGATGGAATGTCTCGTAGGAATATTTCTTGTTCCAATTTTGAATGAATCTCGGCGTGGAAGTATTATCTTTTCGATTGGATATAGAAGGGGTTCAATAATATAGTCAAGTATATTTGTGTGCATTAAATATGAGTATTTGCATTGGTCTGGTCGTGCCTCGGAGAGCACGTTAAGCCGTCGGTCCCGGTTGCCATAAGAACATCTATGGCAGTCGTTACGGGTAGTTGGAGCCCTAAAAAATTGGTCTAGCTGCAAAGCTTCGACATCGCCTAATGTTAACATTGGGTTGTGGAGGTCAGATGACAATCGCTTCACGGAAAATATCGAAGTCTAGCCAAATCCGTAGTTAAGACTGGTAAAGCGGACCCCAGACTCCGAGCTGAAAGTTTCGGATGCGACTGGGAATTAACGCTAAGAGGAAGAAGATCTAGATACTATATTCTTTAAATAGACTAGAAATTCCTCTAAATAATCATCGATAGTAGATACAATGTAATGTTTGTTAAGTTAGTATACTTCATTACACAAGCGTTACACGAAGTTCTAATATTTTGTAAAGGCAGATGATGGATACGCGCAATCTATTCGGCTTCAAAGGCTATTTGAGTTGAAATATTGCACCGTTTACTGCTCACTATAATAGTCACTTAGTTTATTATTGTTAGACATCTTATCTTAATCAGTGTAATGTACCATATCATGTAATAATGGAAATACATATTTGGAATTACAATTCTGATTTCTACCTACCAGTACACATAAGAAAAGCTCAGAACTTAAATAATTTCAAAACCATGGTAAAGGAACACTATCTATTACTGTGAAGGGGCCCTGTGATGGCGAGTTTACTATATCTAGATATGTATAAACTTTATGTATGTATGTATGTATGTATGTATGTATGTATACGTATGTATATGTGTATGTATTATAGATTTATGTATGTATATGTGTATGTGTGTATTAATGTAAATAAAATTAGATATGATACCTGTCTTTTATGTATTTACCTATGACATTGACAGAAAGTACGCCAAACAACTACCACTCAATCCTACAAACATTATGACCATCCAAAGGTTGCCTGGCAGAAATCGCTTATAGCGATAAGGCCGCCCTTGTACTGATTCCTTAGTCATGATTTTTTAAACTTGTATTTTATATGGTGTACAATAAAGTATAAATAAATAAATAAATAAATATTTAATCACTTTTCATTTTACTTTGTAATATTTTGTCAAAATCAAACGAGTATTTTATTTACTACTAACTATTGCATTGCAGCTAGACCGGCAAAAATTTTCGGCAATAATCCAGTATAGGATCAGGTCAATAATAAAACGAAGGAAATATTGTGGTATGAAATAAACCGTATTTGATATAACAAAGGGATAACACAACAATATAAGGGTCACTATTCTGAGGCAATGTTTGAACTACCTACTTGTAGCTAAACCAATTTTATGTGGCAGGCTTATTCAGCACTTTTAGAAACAGTTAGTTTATTGTGTCTAAAATAGTATCATTTCGATAATAATTGACGAAAATTTTTGTGAAAAGTATGTACATCTGTCTATAGGTAGGCATAACAAGACGGCATTTATATCTTTGTGGTTGTAACACCCGTCAAAAATAGTCGATTGGTTTGAAACTTTTCATACAAACTATTGGACCTGGTAGACGGTCCTGCAATGAAATGCAATTGTGAAACTGGGGCAGGTCAGTTAATGCTAAAGCTCAAATAATTACTTGAAGATTAACTATTAGTTTCGAATATATTTACACAACAAATCGGAAGTATGTATTATAATTACAAAAATAACATGTAGGTAATAAATCGTGTCAAAGACTAAACTATTGTTTATGAAGTATAATGCACAGTATACTGCAGCCAATGCAGCTAATTGATTGAGCAGACTATCAATCAGTTAGCCTATTTAAGTCTACCACTGAACACAGGTACATCTCCAAAAAGTGCACCAGCATTGAGTACCTATAGGTACTAAATACAGAATCAAATTTTATTTTTACGCTTGTTGTATTGCTCAGATTTTTCTAAAATGCTGTCTTTAGATAATACTTATTCTTTTTATAAAAGAATATTTATAACCGAAATTACTAATGTACCCTATAACCCCTCCAGCTAAACTAAATTGCTTGTGTTAAAAGTGGGTTCACGTCGGTAGTATAATGGCTAAGATTAGAACCCGGGACTTTTCGATCGTAAGGCGAACTCCTTAACCGCTAAGTTACCGATGCTTCAAATCTTTATTGAATTGAATCTTCAATAAGGGTAGGGGTAAAAAAACCTTAGGCTGGTATAAAACATAGCTGAAATGCTTTACACGTGTCATCTGGTCTTGACACATAATAAGAATGAGAGAGGACAATGCATGCTCGCAAAAAACAAGGACTGCATTATCTGGCGAGTTTCCAAGCATTTTATAATTTCTAATACAGTTCTGTAAAATTGTCAAGCGACTTAAAAAAATTACTGCACTAAGACTGCTTGGTTCAAGTTATATGGAATTATTTTAAGTGAAGTACGCTAGAGTGATGAATGAAAGAAATTTTGAAGCATTTAATAAGCTGACTATTCTCGGTGGCTTAGTGGTCAGAGCATTCCCCCTGTAAGGGAAAGATCGCGGGTTCGAGTCCCACCCGAGGTCGATTCTCTTTTCTCTTTCTAAATCGATTTGAATACGCTAGAGTTATTTATATTATATTGGAAGTTATTTTGGCAATATACAGTGGTCAAATTATGTGGATTAATACACTTTTTTACAATTTTGGCTGACCATTTTTTTATTAACTTTATTAATAAATCAAGAAAACAATAAATTTCACAAGAAACACATTTTATATTAGGTTTTTGTCGTGTGAGGAACCTGACGTTTATGATTTGGGTCGCAGTATTCATATCGGCACTATTTTTTTTTTTACTGTCGCTTTATACAATAGTGCAGTATACCTCTGGGAGTTATTTTAACCTAAACCTGTCATAGAGCAAAAATTTAGCGCAAGGCAGAACAAAGGTTGTCCAATAAACTTGATAACAAACATAATCCTGTGCTGTCAAATACAGCGCATGTCATACAGTGCACACATTTAATAACAACCCGCTGTATTTCTGTTGTGTTGCCAGACTTGCCTGAAGCATTTCCTCTTCGTTATTTAAAGGAACGTGCTTTGTTTAGAATAACTTTCAAAATGTGTGCTTTAAAGTTTTTGTACTGATTTTTTATGGGGCACTTTTTAATGAACCGTGGAGAAGCAAAAAGGAGGGGGTTTAACCTATGTATATAATTATAATATGTCTTCGTGTTCTCTCGTAACTACTACATAGCTGTAACAATTTTGTGAGATTGTGTTGTTGATGCCAATTTTTATAATTGACGTAACAACTATGAATTTCTTTATTACGTCAATTATAAAAATTGAAGAAACAAATTATAAATACTATTGATACTTATAGATTTATAGCTCAAAGAATAAAAGTATTAATTACTCCAATTATTGAATGAGCACTTATTGAAGAACCTACATTGCTTTTTATCAATAAAGTTGAGACTATTGAGAATGATAAATACTCACTAATTTAAATGAATACCTACCACTTGTATAAACAAAGACAATACAAGGAAAACCGGATGTTCCAGAGATATATTCGAAGATTGGATAATCTTGGAGTAAATGAACAAACAATTAAATCAAAACCTCAACTGGAAGGTTCGAGTGAGATTTACTCAATTGTAGAAAATTCGGCGAAATGAACGGTATTCAGAAAATTATGTAATCAGCCGTAAGGAGTATATTGGCGGGCCCTTAATTAATCAGTCTGTCGGATTAGGGTATCAACCAGTACTATAGAAGGAGGATAAATTTTAAATGAAAGTAATTCTATAAGTAGAAAATTAAGATACAGTGAAATTTACACACACACGCGTCGGCGACTGTAGTGGTATGAACAATGAACAGTGTCATAGTCGGCAGCGTTGCCACCCAAGGCTGGTATGGACAGACCGCCAAGGAGCTGCCTGAGCAAGGCACCGTATAAGAAGGTACAATTTTAATTTGTGAAACTGCACATCCATCGCCTCGGCCCCATTGCACATGAAGCTAAATATTGTAAATTTACAAATTGTAATGTTTCCAAATATTTGCACTGAGCGGGTATCGAACCCCCGGCCTGCTACGTAGCAGTTGTACGCTCTACCGTCACGTCACAGAGATCGTTAAACTATTTTTTTTTTGCAAAATAGTAATCTAATTCGCCGATTTCTGAACGGTAACAACACAGTACAGTATAAAGTAACTGATATTCTACGAATTTCATTATTCGTAAGAAGTTAAAGGATCTTAAGGCAAATCCTATACATGTTATATGACACTCTCATGCCTAAATAAATATATTAACAACAAAAATATATCACATAATTCAGATTGTGAATCACAACGGAGAATGTGAATTATGCCAAGAATGTTACCGAGAATATCACAAGACATTTATTTGCTAAGTCAACTACTTTCCGTATGAGATACAAAAATGGTTAGTAATAAAAATTCATAGTAGCTTAAGGCAATATTTTATTACTCTCCTATGTGTAGTTTACAACATTGTGGAGGGACATAAAGGAAAGGATGATACGATCAGGCTAGGCGATTAGTTACGTTGGGATATTGGATATTGTTCGACTATTTTATGAAAAATATTTCCATGGAAGTTAGGGCTAAGCTACTCGTACCTAGGCGCTCTTGTCATCTGGATAAGTGACTGAACGGTTGTTCCGGCTGGCGGTGAGCCACCTGAACAAATCTATCATTGGTTGGCCACTAACCACAACTCAGGCTGTTAGGTCAGGCGGCAGTCTCTCCCAATGGAGCCGAAAAAACTAAATCAAATCATATTTAAGAGATCTTTTTTTTTTTTTATCGTGCGAAAAATCCCCACGGATACCTCCCCCGCCGGAACCGGAGGAGGCGGTTATGTTGGACTCGAACCGACTAAAACGCACGCCGACTGTGGAACGTCGGTTGCCGGAGGTGAGATTGTCGCAGCCATATCCCTCGCACCCCGGCCGACCCAGGGCCATATCTCTCGAACTGGCCCTCATCCGGTGTGGGGACCACGGAGTCCCCAACTCGCCCCCGGGTATGGGGAGGCACGCAATGCGCGCCGCCGCCGCGGCCTGCTTCTGCTAGGGTGACAGGCGGCTCCACCCGTCACCCCCTATTTAAGAGATCTTGGTCTTACTTAAAACTTGATATTAAAATGACCTCTAAATAATATTTGTAAAAAGTCATTATAAACAGCGTTTTGCTTGCGAAATCACCTTAAACACAACATCAAAAATCATACCAAAATTAGTGAAGTTACGGCTTTAGCATTGGTAGAGTCAGCAGCCGTACAAAATGATTTCACCGTAACAACCACGCCGTTCCATATATCGTTTTTATGGAGACGTAAAATATCCTCCACCGCATTATGGACGTACGGTACTTGACAAATGTACTGCACACTATATCACACGCGCTCGTTTAGTACTGACGAACACTATTTATGAGTGCCTGTTATTGATTATCAAGACGTTTACGATAGTTTTATAGTTACCAACAGATGATTTAATGTTTGGTGAAGCCTTTTTGCTTTTTGTGTACTCGTATACCTTTTTTATGTTCACAATGTCATGTTAGTTCTACTGAGATGTTCTGGTGAATCGAATCTCAATGTCTACGAGCTAATCTTATAACCCAAATAAATATGAATAAAAAAAAACACCTATGGGAATAGAATGTATGAAATGATTTGAGTAGTTGAATTAATTTTATAGCTTATAGTATGCTAACCTAAAGAAATTGTTTAAAATCGGAAAAACCGAAATCAAGCTCAGGCGGGACTAGGTTGCTCAGGGGTCTGAGCATTTCCCCTGTAAGGGAAAGATCGCGGGTTCGAGTTTGATTTTAGAGCTTGATTTTACTTTTCCGATTTTAAGCAATTTGATTTGAATCATCATCATCATTTCAGCCATAGGAAGTCCACTGCTGGACATAGGCCTCCCCTATAGATCTCCAATAAGACCGGTTGGAAGCGGCTCGCATCCAGCGCGTTCCCGCGGCCTTAATGAGGTCGTCTGTCCACCTAGTGGGTGGACGTCCTACGCTGCGCTTGCCGATTCGTGGCCTTCACTCGAGCACTTTTCGACCCCATCGGTCATCAGTCCTCCGTGCTATGTGCCCTGCCCACTGCAATTTCAACTTACTGATCCACTGGGCTATGTTGGTAACCTTGGTTCTTTTACGGATCTCCTCATTTTTGATTCGATCTCGCAGAGAGACTCCGAGTATAGCCCTCTCCATGTTTGATTTGAATAGATCTATGTATATACGTTAAAAGTATAAAAGCATAAATTTATATCTGAATACTACACGTTACACACATAGATATCGAAGGTTAATAAGCTTATCTACCTGTAATAGGATTGTGTTCAGGTGGGTAGTTCACAGCGTGGGATTTAACTTCGTAACTTCTTGTTAACAATTTCGATTCCTTAGGCGATTACGTAACTGTTGCTATAGGCCTTAATGATATTATTTCGTTGCTTTGATAAGGCCTCACCTGTCCGTTTTATTATTTTGTTTGTTGCCAACGTAATCTTTGAGTCAGAGATAATAAATAATTATTCACTTTTTTTTACTTTGACATCTGTCAGACAGACTGAATTGTGAATTATTTTTAAAGTAATTCATTTTTTGCTTTCATTACTATTTTAGGATTTACAGAATCGGACAAACATAAATTGAAGATCGTGGATAACTAAAAAATTAGTTATCCACGATCTTCAATTTATGATTTTATTAAAATAAAATTATTTGAAATATATTCCTTCGCGTTTATTTTATACTAGCTTTTGCCCGCGGCTCCGCCTGCGTGGATATCGGTTATCGCGACCAAACATAGCTTATAATCCTTTCTCAAGGTCTAATCTACCCTTATACCAAATTTCATCAAAATCGGTTCAGTGGTTTAGGCATGAAAGTGTAACAGACAGACAGACAGAGTTACTTTCGCATTTATAATACTCGTATTAGTATGGATAAATGAAATTTTGAAGCATTTATTATGCTAACTGTTCAAATCGATTATGAAAGGGAAAAAATCGAATTTGGATCGACTTCGTACGTGTCTCGGTGGCTTAGTGGTCAGAGCGTTCCCCCTGTAAGGGAAATATCGCGGGTTCGAGTCCCGCCCGAGGTCGATTTTTTCCCTTTCATTAAGAAAAAATCGAGTATGGATAAATAAATATTGATAGTTATCGTTATTTTTAAATGTAGTATACTTACTTATAAATAATATTCGCGTACATAATTTTCTTCTACGTGAATCGTTTGGTTGGTCACTACTTTTACGAATTTTTATTAATTTATTAATAAAATGAACATTTATTTTTGCTTAATAATTTATTAAGTGATAGTTACATCCCAATTGCGGCAAACACAGCTTATGCAACACAGCCAAAACGATTCCAACTCATTATGCTAGGTATACATATGTATGAACCTACGTTTAATATCTGAGAAGGGTTGGGACTGTAATAAGGATGAGATTACCTCACATAATTGGGGATCGGATGTCACTAGGTGAGTTAGTCCGATCTTCTAATTATGTTCTGGAATCTTGTCTCCATTTTGTACGACATAGAGGTTCAAAACATACTGTTGTGATATTAAAATAAGGAAGGGAATTAAACCCACAAAAAATAGGTATTTTGAAGATCTATAAAATCAGGTCGTATGGCTATTTCTGTGATAGGGTTCAAATGAAGAGGCTGTAAGAGCACGTAGCCAAATTTTCGAAGTTATCTGGACAAAAGTTTAAAAACATCAACATAAATTTTTCGAGCGCTATTCTCAGTTGCATCCAAAGTTTTGCACTTTGGAACCTTGGGATTGTTGGACCCCTTTTGTAGCAGTAGTCCGGTTGATCGGACTACTGCAGTTATTTAAGTTGAAAATGCTATTTAGTTCGATACCATTCCTACTTTTTAGTGACAGTAGTCCGGTGGGTCCTGGCAAGCCACTACTACGCAACACGCTACTCCTTTATTGTTGGTTTTTCTTGACTTCTACATCAGTGACTGCCGTTTGACACTAAACTCTGAGAGGAAACTCTTTGACAGAGCTTTGCCCGTCAATTAGAAAGTATACTGACTTGTAAGTGAGGTTGTCTCCGGCCCTGAAAATCTTTAAGAAGTCCATAAAATCACATTTTATTATTTTTATCTAAAGGAACTTCATCCCACGCACGCTCAAGTTGCCAACTCCCTGCTGTGGTTTTCCCAAGCAACTACAATATGGAGTTCTTCAAGGAGTTCATCACGAGGTTTTTTCAGGGTCACCAGTACGAGTGTAATGCCCCTGGTGTTGCATACATCAATAGGCCACGGTAACCACTTCCCATCAGGTGGGCAGTGTGTTTGCCACCAAAGTGGTATAAAAAAATATTTTTGTAGATTAGTATTTGGATTACTACTAGACGTTGCCGCTGACTTCACTGTCCCGACTTTAAAATTTAAAAGAATCTCGGTGGCAGCTGCCGTATCTCTAAAGTGGTTATAAACCGTTCGGGAAAATGACTTGCAAATTAAATCAGATCCACAAGATAGCACTGGCTTCGTCCGTGAAGATTTTACTTCAGATAACAAATCTACAAGTTGTATCTTTTAGGTTTAAAAACTAAGTGAAATATTATTTTTAGCATGCAATACCTACCTACTTTAGAATAGATAAACTTCTATGATTTAGTACTCTGTTAGTCTGCCGATTGACGAACAAGGCTCTAGGGCACGATTATGTCACGAAAATGGGGGAAGGGGGGAACAAAATGATGAAGGCGTAAAGGTGCTGTTTGAAATATCTATCAATATTTTGTTTCAAGCGTTGTCGCAAATTCACCTTTCACACACACACACACACACACACACACACACACACACACACACACACACACACACACACACACACACACACACACACACACACACACACACACACACACACACACACATAGACAGACACGTCAAACTATTTATACACCCCTTCGTTTTTGCATTGGGGGTTAAAAATAAAAACAATTACAGTCAAAACTTTGCTGGAGACGTAAACGTAACGTTACGCTTTAATCTCCCCCAGTTTACATAATGAACCATTTGCAACACCGTTGTCCTCATTTTCTTCAAGTTCCTAAAGGACCCCATTATTAAAGACTCGAGTACTGTATGTTGTGACTAAAGGTTATTTGCACAGACAATTAGACTCTCTCCTAACTAGAAGCACAGCGGGGAATAATTATTGGCTGCTGTTTACGTAATGCGTACTTTTAAATAATGCGGAAAAGCGTCAGTTAAGCGGGGCGTGAAAGAGCATCTGATGAGGCCGTCAAGCTTAGTGCCAACATTGTACTAAGGTACGTGTCTATAAAGGTGAGTCCCTTTCCTGAGACTTTGTCTTCAAGGTAAAGTCAAAATTACGTGTGACGATATAATATGTAAACTGAAGCAGTCGCAACTGCTAAAATGGAATGAGCATTGTTTTACCGCGTATCTATAATAATAATGACGGTTACGAAAAACGAATACGCAAGTGTTAGGATGACAATACGATGCGATAATTTGCTATTTAGTCAAACTTTGCATTGTTGCAGCATAGCAATGCACACAATAATTAAGAGTCTGATTTGAAAGGTATTTCAAAATTTGGAAAGACCATTTAAGAATATCCACTGACTATTTTAGTTCAATACATCCCTTGATTTCTTTGTTTATCTACTTATTTTACAATAGATAAATAAAAACTTTTGAATGAAATTTTGAAGCATTTATTACGCTGATTGTTCAAATCTTTTCTCTTCATAAATCGATTTAAATAAAAACTTTTAAAAATATTATGTTGTTTTTTGAGGCACTATGGAAGTCTATTCACTTATTTTTCGTAACATCAGGTACGCCTAGAAATACTCCTCTACCAGGAAATGGTCAACAGTATTTACGTAAAAGTACACAACAGTAATTTCCTACGCAAACAAAATTAAACTGCTAGCTGCACCATTGTTGGTAGTTTCACCAGTAAACTTCACATTAACATGGCCAAGCTACGAATAAGGAAAATTTAAGACATTACGTTTGTTGTGGTCGGCCATTAATTTATCCTCGGTTTCAACATAGCATTTGGGTTTAGCTTCTTAGTTTCTGTAGCAGAACTTTCAGTCAGTGTACGTAAAGTGATTAAGTTCATTGTTAATGTTGATGCATTGAATAAGAAGTTGATTTCGAACTAATTGAGGTTTGCTAGCAAACACCGACCATCTTAGCTCTAGTCCAAATACCTTTTGTAATGTTGCATGCAGAATTTCTGTAAGACATGCTGTACAGTAATGGAATTTAATATCTTTATACCTTAGCATTGTTTCATGCAATAAGTGAATTTATGTATTACCTATTATTTATTTTGGTTTGAAAAGATAGGCTTACCCTGATGCCTACATATAGATCTGCCAATGCCAATGATGATATCTGTGGCATAGCGGTAGGCCGTTCGACTGCCAAATCAGAGATCGCGGGATTCGGTTCGCGTTAATGGCGAACCTCTCTGTTTTTACAGGGTCGGCAGCACGAGTGTGACTCCCCTGGTGTTGCACTCGCCCATAGACCACGGTAACCTCTTACCATCAGGAGGGCCATGTGCTGCGACCTAAGTAGTACCTATAAAAAATGTTCTGGATGTTTCCATGTACAATTATGTATGTATTTATAGAATCAAAATATATTTAAATATTTTTATCCGCATTCTAAAAACCTTAAAACCAACTACTGATAAAATCTATGCTTACTTTAGATCTAGATAGCACTGTGTATAATATCTTTGAATATTTAATGTTCGTAATATTCAGGATGCCAGGATCGTGGCAAGTGGAAAGCTGTGGTCCCTGCCTTCCCACTGGGAGTGGTGACTGTATGTATGTATGTATGTATGTATGTATTATTTATGTATGTAATATTAAGGATTATTGGATTTTATTACATCTCTTGTTTTCATACAACAATATTTCAACAGAAAAAATGGTGTTTATCCAAAACATTTATTACTTTTAATTTACCTCAATCTAAATGCACGCGCAAACTTTACAATTTTATTCATAGCCTATGACACAAAAAATAAAAAGAAATATTTACATCAGTCGTTTCTGCTAAAACCTGAGCTCACTTATATGTGGAGTGAGTGAAGTGAAACCTAACCCTCCATTGAGAGTAGAATGGATCATCTCGTCCCGGAGAGGCCGTATTGTGAGCAGCGAACAGTGCTCACATTATGACTAAGGTATACAAATATTATGAAGCAGAAAAATAGAATATTTCCTATGTTGAACTAAAAGGAATAATTAGCTAAGATGATGCATTATTTTAATGAAGATGATTTTATCATCATCTAAATGTCAGTTCCGGTTGCATTCAAAACTTTGGAGTAAAGATATTTCGAGCAAGGTTATTTTTTACTCTTTTTTTGCTTAATGTAATTTTCTGTGGTACCTGTCTGTAATGACTACCTCACTGGGCAAGAGTCGTGATTGTATGTATGTATGAAAGTTTGTAATTTATCTTTTTTTACGCTAGCGACTGTCTACTCCCGAGAGGAAAACCTGTTCTAGAGTCTCTTTCACCAGTCTCGCTCATGTACCGGCAGAAGTTAAATTGCGTGTGCTCTGCATTTCATTTATAAGGTCCAGGTAGAAGAAGTAGGCCTTGGCTTGACGTCGTGGAGAGTGATATGCGTGCAAACGGTCACACTTGGACGTCCAATATCATTTGAAATCGAGAAGAAAAAGCTGGAAGGTGGTCCCTGAGCAACAAGGTCACCTTTACGGCTCCATGAAGTAAAGACGAAGCTTACAGCACCAAAGCGTTTCGCTGTCCTTTACACAGAAATCGGTACTACTGCAAAGTCCAGTACTGGTAGGTGCTAGTTGAAAGGGGCAGTTGCAGCAGAGGGATGGGGCAGGTGAGGTAGAGCCTCATACACATTCCCATTACATATTTTTAATGTAGAAGTTTTATGGCGTACTAAAAAGTACTGTAGGTATAAAAAACTTGGTATTACTACTTGAACATTATCATGTTCAATGTTTGCAATAATAACATGTTTATCTAGAATATACTTTTTTAGTATGCCATAAATATTATAAGTTAAAGCATTTTCTTGGTAATTATTATAGATAGCAAGCTTATGAAAAAAGTTCAGATTATTTCACAAAGTAGTTGTATTACCCTTAAATACAACTACTTTGTGAAATTATTTGTGTAATTTTTGTACTCAAAATTATACTTTTTGATGTAACGCATCTACTGAAAGACATTGCCGGCAATAGGGACTTAAATGCTATGACAGTGAATGGCTTTACACTATCGTATGCTGACGTACAACTTATATCAATAACTATCAACACAACACATTAATAACACAGTGAGCTTATTCTAATTTCTGCGTAAATAGTAACACCAAAAACTGTACATAGTTCGGGTACTTTGAGATAAAAAAAAAAAACTTACAGTTCAAACTATGTGACAATACATAATTATATTTAGTCACCCAGATACTATGGCTGCTGATTGAAATGAAATTACGAAACGATTAGTATATAATATCGTCGGGTTAAGTGTAAATAATAAAACAAATCACGATAGCCTCAATTACAAAGAGGAGAGATATTCGCGTAAGCCTCTGACAGTATCAGATAACCATCAAATTCGATAGTTTGCATTTGCTGAACAGTCGACAGATTAGTTATCATGGTTACTACGTAAGGAACTTCATCCCACACCCGCATAAGCTGTGGAATCAACTCCCTGCTTTCGACAGCCTCCGTGGCGTAGCGGTAGTGAACGCGGCCGCTACGCAGGAGGCGCGGGTTCGATCCCCGCTCAGTGCAAATATTTGTGTGCATTAAATATGGGTATTTGCATTGGTCTGGTCGTGTCTCGGAGAGCACGTTAAGCCGTCGGTCCCGGTTGCCATAAAAACATCTATGGCAGTCGTTACGGGTAGTTGAAGCCCTAAAAAGTCCAAAAACATCGGTCTAGCTGCAAAAACTTCGATATCGCCTAATGTTAACATTGGGTTGTGGAGGTCAGATGGCAATCGCTTCACGGAAAATATCGAGGTCTGGCCAAATCTGTAGTTAAGACTGGTATAGCGGACCCCAGACTTCGAGCTGAAAGCTTCGGATGCGACTGGGAATAACGCTAGGAGGAAGAAGAACTCCCTGCTGTGATTTTTCCAAGCGACTACAATATGGAGTTCTTCAAGAAGGGCGTTCGAAGGTTCCTACAGAGTCGGCAGCGCGAGTGTGACGCCCCTGGTATTACACACGTCCATAGGTCACGGTAGCCACTTTCTAATAGGTGGGTCGTGTGGTTATCTGCCATCCTGCGGTATAAAATTTTTTACCACCATACCCACCGCTGTCAGTAGTAATGTCTACTCATTTTTTATAAAAACATGGTATAATCAGCTGGAGTTCATGCCACAGCTTGAGTATGCATGGGATGAAGTTCTTTTCACAGTGCGCACAGTTTTTGGTCGATGAAATCCCTGCCTAAAGCGAGCGTTGTTGTAAACACTAGTCATATTTTAAGTGTCCACCATAAACGTACTTAATCAAGTTACTTATAACGAAGCATTCTCAGTATCCCAATCACAGCTTCAAAATATGATCAATTAAAACCTTACAAACTTAATTGAATCTGAAATCCAAACAGAAACAATTTCTAAGAAGACTGTTTGCAGATAGAATAATATTAATATTCAAATATAATTCGAAAATTACACCCATACTATTATATAATTTGTGTCTTACATTGTAGGCATTTAAAAAAAATACTTGAGTTATTGAATGAAATTTTTATGCATTTAATATCTCGGTGTCTTAGCGGTTAGAGCATTTCCCCTGTAAGGGAAAGATAGCGGGTTCGAGTCCCGCCCGAGGTCGATTCTCTTTTCTCTTTCTTAATCGATTTGGATACTTGAGTTATGTTATATTAATGATAGATACTGAATATACTTAATATATCAGAAATCTTGTCTGTTTGTCTCTGACGGTTACAAAAACCTACTGAACGGCTTTTTGTGACTTTTCTTTGTAATGTCTTAGTCAGACTTAAAATCTCATGTCCATTTGAGCGCCATCGGTTGAGCAGAACCGGTGATATGAGCAAAAGTCGTTTTAACCGATATCCGCTTAGTATTGACATAATAATACACATTTATTATTGCAAAATCACAGTTGAGTGCGTATACGGTTGGTAATGTCACGTATATGCTCTGCGCTTTAGATAGGCCATATCCTTTATGCATAATAAAATTCTCGATGCACCACATTTCATCTGCATAACGTGTCGTTCATAATCGGCTTATGTTTTATCGTAACTGAAAAAAGGACTATCTAGTAGTATTAGTATTTAAACTATTATGGTAATTCACATACTATTAGAGCTATCGGGATATTTACCATGTTTTTGATATTTTAGCGCTGTTGTACGGAGGAAATTCGTGATTACGGTGTTTATTACTATCACCATTTATTTATTTATTTAAACTTTATGCACAGTAGGTACATTATACAAAGGCGAAGTTAATGCCAAAGGCATTATCTGAGAGTCTACCTAAGGGTGATGCAGAGATTCATTGAGGTAGGTGCAGGCAGGCTATTCTTGATATTTTCTTGTTTAATACTTTTTAGAGCGTGATTTTGCAGTAGTCGGGTTTTAGTTTTAAACTTAATTTTTATTTATATTATTTTGGAGTACTTTATGACCGCTAGAGGGCGCCACATTAGATTTAGTGACACGTGATAAGCCTATAACCAGCGGACGATCAAGACGCTTCTAACAATACCTAAATTGTCCAGTTCTAATAAGTAGTTGAAGAGCTATGAGGGAACAAACGAACATACATACATACATAGCCTGTCAAAATCATAACCCTCCTTTGGCTTCGCCGTAGTCGGGTAAAAACTCATAGCACAACAGCACAGTTTATATGTCTAAAACAGATGAGCCAATATTTATGGCATAAAATATCTTAGCTAAACGAAAAACAGGCCACAAAAATGCGGTATAAAATATAATCCTAAATATTTTAGGGCTTCAGTATCCATCTCGTAAATACTAAGACTTTGGTGCTGGCAGAATTTTGGTGTCGGATGCCCATCATTTTTACATAAATCCTTGTTTTTTATTATATAAAATTATATAAAAGAAAATTGTTGAACCTCGAAGTGGTTACCAACAATGTAATATGTACCTATAAGAAAAGCAATTTGTTGTGTTTACCATATATTCACTCAAAGGGCTAGGTCTTAAAGTATTAATAATTATATATGTATACGTACTCTAAGGGCTAGCTAGGTGTTATGATACACACTTGTCACTTTATTTGAAAAATAAAATAAAAATAAACTGTACTTCTATCTTTGGCAGTTTTTAGCGCTAAGATAGTGGAGTTTCGGTAATCTCAGTTGTATCATTCACCCTGTTTTTCGATTGCAATTTGAAGCGGATTATTTCACTGAGCTAAGTTTTAAGTGGTTAGAAAAGTGCAAAAGTACAATGGTATACTGCTAGTGGTAGGTAATATTCATTAGATAAAATTAATAACCATGAAAGTTATATAGGCCGGGATCCGTAGTACATTTCCAAAACTTGACTACTATCAAGCTAATTTTCTGTGAGTAGCTTCGTTTTGATGAGACGTTTTGATATAAAGTTATATAGGCAAGTTCAATATGAAGGATTGAGTCTTAAGATTTTTTACGATTTTTTTCCGTGCAAAGCCAGGACAATAATTAAACTAGTCCTTCAATAATATGCTTGTGTGACCGTGTGCTTGTCTGCCAACTAAGTGGTATAAAAAAGGCAAATCTAACAATGTTTGAATTAAGGCATTTCACAGTTGAAAGCTTATTAGCACAATATAATTACTTCTTTTAACAAATTAATGAAGGAAGATATTCTCAGGCAATAACATTAAATTGAATTAAGCCTTTAAGATCATTATTGAAATTTTGCCACACAGATTATGCTAATTAGGATAAGGGAGGCCCTTTGGCGCATAAGTAGATAGAAAGATTATATTCGATTTCATTTTGGGACAATATTTAAAACGAGTTCCGCACAAAGTGGCTTTCCATCGATTCTAAAGGTTTTTATTTAGTAGAACCCTAAATGGCCGCCTCTGTGACCACGATAGTGAACGCGACCACAAGGTAGGAATCGCGAATTAAATCCCTGCTGTCATTTTTCAGATCTCATCTGCCTCTGTACCAAATTACATCAAAATCGGTTCAGTGTTTTAAGCATGAAAGCGTAACAGATAGGCAACTGGACAGATAGACAGACATTGTTACTTTCGCATATATAATACTAGCTGATCCGGCGAACTTCGCACCGCCATATTTTCTGATCCCGTTCCCGCTGCATATCTCTAAATTTATCAAGGGGAAGGTTTGTATGTATAATCACTCTATCTATTAAAAAAAACCGCTTCAAAATCCGTTGCGTAGTTATGAAGATTTAAGCATACATAGGGACGGACAGACAGCGACAGCGACTTTGCTTTAAAATATGTAGAGTGATAGTGATGATTAATAAGAATAATTTTATATTAGCTCAATGATTAAGGAGTCGCCGATCGAGAGATTCTGGGTGCGTATCCTGGCACCAACGTGTAGCTTACTTAAGCATTTTTGCTTATAATTTCGGTAACATTTCAGTAAAAACTTTTTTAACAATCTTGAAAAATACGTGTACATTCCTCTACGAGTGTGACTCGTTACAATTTTATAGCGCATTAGGGTAAAAGGAAGAATCTGCAACATCACTGTCCCACACGTGATGAGGTGCGCCGTACATTAGATCGTAAACCGCCCTGGCACTCACTCTCATTCACTTGAGTACGGTAGGGTGCGAAAAGAATGTTGTTTATTACTTGCCTGGGAAATGCACAAAGATTCCTAACTAGTTGGAAGGAATTCTGCGGAGTTGCGCGTTTTGTTTGCTGTGGCATGAGAACGTAACTGTCTACGAGTATAATAATTTTAACGGGAATTAACGCTATCATGGTACAAGTATATGGGGTTAATATTAATATTTACCGGGATTTATTAATACAAACCGGATTTATTACACTGACAGTAATATATACATATATACAGGTTGGCTGTGACCACGGCTGGTGTAACCAGATCGAAACGTCTGGGAAATCAAAAGTATGTAGGCACCTATACCATGATCGCATTAATTCCTGATAAAACAGGCTGTTTTCTGTCCCTGGAGTAAAGTTTCCATGTGGCGCGGGAACGGTATTCCATGACGTTGAAGCCGCGGCGGCTGTTACTGTACTACATAATTTATACATTTAAGTAAATATAATATCTATTTATTGCTTAGAAACTTTATCTGTTGAGTACAAAGATTTGTCCAAAGTTCTCTTCTGGTAATCCGGATAAAAAAATCACAATTAAAGGAGAGAACATAAATAAATATTGTGTAGGTAGCTTAGAAAGATCCCTCTCTATATTTAGTATGGAATCTATTTTCATTCACACAAATTGACCTGTAAAACGAACGATGAATGTAGAATATAAAGGAAATATATATAAACCAGCTGTTGCCCGCGGCTCCGCCCGCATTGATGTCGGTTATCGCGACCAAACATAACCTATGTCCTTTCATCACCTATCAAATTTTATTAGGTTATACTCCTGCGTCGAACTTTTATACAGAATTTAACCCTCCGTTTCCTCCCCTTTAACCCATTTTTCGCGTAAAAAGGTAGCCTTTGTCCGTTCCCAAGCTCTAAACCATCTCCATACTAACTTTCATCAGGATCAGTTCAAAGGTTTAGGAGTGAAAGCGTAACAGACAGACAGAGTTACTTTAGCATTTATAATATTAGTGAGGAAGGAATGATTCCGAAGCCGAACGCATACGACAACTGCAGACGCACGCAGCACATGCGCGTAATTCATTGCGGCTTCTCAATGGTCCCCTTTATCCGTATCGGAGTTTAACAAGTAATAGGTACGCTATATCTGCTGCATGCGTATTAGGTCGGCTTCGGAATCATACCTTAAGGATAAGGATTTATGAGAAGTTGTGCAAATAATTCTCAAACCCGTGTCAAGTGTCCATTGGGCTCTAGTTAGGCAGTCGTGTGTATGTGAGGTACATTTGTAATAGCTCGGGTCTGAGGAGAACAGGTAATGTCGTCATTGGTACACGTTGCCTTCGCCTGGGGCGCACGTGCTCCTATTATTAAGTAACAAAATATAGTTGTGAAAAATCTTTAAGCTACGTCGCGCGTCGTTGAAAAACTTCGAAAAGTTCTAACGTGGGTACCAATAACTGGCAAGTCTTTCAAATACATAAGTCTTGCTAGATTTAAGAGTAAGTATCTGTGTAAAAATATTAACTTCAAATATGTTGAGATTTTAAGAGTTGAATATAGATAAGATGATTTTAGTAAGTACCTAAGTAAGTAAGATGTCTCCACTGTCGCCCCAAAGACGAAAAGTATAGAGGAATTTGGATTGGCTTCGTGCGGGCTTCGGTGGCTTAGCGGTTAGAGCATTCCCCCTGTAAGGAAAAGGTTGAGGGTTCGAATACCGCCCGAAGTCATTTAGTCATGGACTGTATGTTTATTTTCGAATGGAGAACAGCCCTATTCCTTAGTCGTCTTCTACGACACCCACAGGAAGAGATGGGATGACCCTATTCTACTCCACCGGTACACGGCAGAATTCGTTAATTATTCAATATAATTATATTATAAACACTTGGAGCGCCTGGTAACGAATTGGAAGAACAATAGACTTAGAGCGCTCGGGAATAAACCATATTGAAAACCTGTTAGGAATAAGCATTTTGTCATACATTTTACATTATAGAATTCATAAGTAGGTAATATTTGAAAACGTGCCAAGGCGTAGGCAATTCTGCACCTGAAACCTTTTAAAGCCAGGTAACGGTTTAATGGCACACCTTTCTCTCCCTACGTCTCACTTATATCCACTGTATTTACATATCGACTCAATCTAAGTGCGTATGATATCATAATCGCGTAATAATATAGCAAGTTTTCAAGCTATAAAGTAAAAACTAAGTAAAAAACGTTCTAGTACATTGTACACAGTGCTATCTGGACCAAAATTAGTATGTCTTGTGGATTCTAGAATGGAGATAAACATGGACAGATATATGTTTTTTTTGTAAATCGGAAACGGTAACCAATTTATATCAAATAGGCCGTGTGCTTGTCTGCCACCTAAGTAGTATAAAAACTCTAATTCCGGAATATAACCATTAAAGCAGTAAAAGCAAGACTAGTCAATTTAGTCATTTTTACGGCGTTTGCACAATTTATTACGTAAATAAATAAATAAAAAAATTAGCAATAAATTCATTTTAACAAAAAAGTTTAACCGACTTCAAGAAACGAAAAAGAGGCACTAAAAAGCGAAAAATAACTTACTGATTTATTAGAAGTCGGTACCTAGCCCAAGAGAGGCCATATTTCAATTGATTGCATCATAGTAGATAGTAGTTCAGACAAAACAAACAAAGTTGGCTGGCACCGACTTCTAATAAATCAGTAAGTTATTTTTCGCTTTTCAGTGCCTCTTTTTCGTTTCTTGAAATCGGTTAAACTTTTTTGTTAAAATGAATTTATTTTTCTCTTTTAAGTGAGATTGTACAGTCTCACGACTGTACATCGCATGTATAGTGACCTGACTGTATGCGCTGCTGACGCTGCACTACAGATCGAACCGGCGACGTGCGTCATTATTTGTAGCACAATACAGTGTATTTAAAACGACCACGATTCGCTTTGACTACCTCAAAAGTATGCCAAAGCGAATACAAAAAGAATTTTTAAAATTAATGCATATACACCGGGAATATAGCTGAATATTCTGAATACTTCTGCGTACCCCTTCAAAGGACTCAGGCGTGATGTTATGATGTGTAATGGTAGAAACATTGCAATAATATGCGATTGCAGCAATCGCGGCTGATTTCCTGGTACTTTTTGAAGAGTTCCTTGGTCTAATCTCGGAAACCCATCATTAGATCTTTACGAAATTTAAATGGGACCACTTCGGAATAATCTACTTACGAACAAAAAAAGAATTTTCAAAATCCGTCTAGACTTGGCTTCACAATCGCGTAACAAACATACAAAAAAAAATAAAAAAAATTGGGTACGAATTGAGAACCTCCTTTTCTGAAGTCGGTTAAAAAAACGTGTTATCAAAAGTACGTAGGTATGTATATTCAACTAAAATATTTTTTTCACATTCATGAAAAAGGTGAACGTATAGAATCCTCAGCAGGCAGCGGTTGTTTTGCATAATTCATAATGTTTTGGTAAACTGAGTTCAGCTGGTTTCAATCCCGCTATTAATAATTCATTTATGATTTTAAACCTCGTGGAACATCACATTTGATTGGTTTGTACAAATATTGGAAATGATACAGCCCTGTGTGTGTATGTGAGTAAGTGGCTGTATGAGTGTATGCTTATGTTTACATTGTATGGAGGTGTGTGCGTTCATATTGTATAGCGTGTCTAAACTGAAATAAACCTACCATATTCGCTTTATCTGTGTAAAAACGTCGATTGTTTCATGAAATTAAGACTTGTACGCGAACCGCAAAGTCAATTAGTCGCGTGATAAATCCGATTACGCTCTGTGTATGGACTAGCGTTGACATTATTGTATAGAACAAGACGTCCGCTCGCTCGCGCGTTCCGTTAAAATATGACTAATTGACCAACAAATCCAAAAATAAATCTTCGTCAATTTACTTGTCTACGTAGGCAGTTGTCTCACCGGCAACGATGAACAAGTAACGAGTAGAGCTAGAATAAGAAACGAGTTGGCGCGCCGTGGGGAGCGAGTGCGTAAATCCGATAGTTGTATAGCTCAGCTGCATCTGCTGTAAGCAGTCTGCAGCTGTAGGCGAGCGATTACCATTTACCATGAGTTGACACCGAAATTAGCGGTAGGTACTCGCTAATTACTTAGCGAGTATCGCTGAGCGAGTATTATCTTTCATAGCTCTTGTCGCTCAGCGACAAACTAGTGAAGCGAGTGCTCGCCGGCAGTGTTAACAGTCAGTGATCAACTATTTGTATATCATATCTTTTGCTAACACGGAATTTATTATATCTATTGTACGTTTCTTGAGCGAGAAAATAGTCGATAGTTACTCGTTTTCTCGTCGGCGGCGATAGTTAAGCACCAGACTGTATCTTTTAAATTATATTGTCACAAGTTTTTTTTGTATCATAATTAGGGAAGAGACCTTAATCACCTGTCAAGATTTTTTTTCATTAATTTTCTATCATTGGATAAATAACAATTAAGTTTATTTCTAATGAGAGTGATTCATAAAGTCGTTCGCAGACAAGACATTAAACGAAAGCAGACGTCTTAAACAATAAAACCTGTTGTAAAAACAACAGTAAAACATAACGACTGTTTATCAAGGTTTTGCTTTTGTTGGGGATTAGCAGAGGATATTAAAATCATACGTGTCATAACTTTTATGCTGAATGTTCACTGCTATAACTATTATACCTATAAAGGCGGAACCACATTAATTTATATGTTACTAGCGGCCTGTACCCCGGCTTCGCCTGGAAATGAAAATAAATAGAAAATATTGTATATTGTATGTGATTTGTAGATCCAGCGTATAATAAAGTCAAAAGCTTTTCGTTGATAAGTCAGTCAGTCAGGACAAGTAATTCTTATATGTATAGATTTTAATGAAATAAAATCACTTTTAACGGCTTCTATCGTAATTTATTTGGTATTATTTACATTTACCACGACGTTTCGGCTATTTTTCATCAGCCATGGTCGCGCGGTAACTAAAGATTGTAGCTGTTACATAATTTGAAGTGTAAGTTATCTCTACGAGCACAAAATCGAGGCAATAGCATGTAGGCAGTAGCATAATAAAATACCGATGAAATGTACGTTGTTAGATCACATAACAAATATTTGTTCAAATATAGCTTAGCCGCATAACAAATAACACATAACGAAGTATGGTTCTGTCTTAACGTTTATTGTAAACGTCTTGTCTGTTCCCAGTTCAAATACATTAAAACATTGTTTACTCTCACCAAACCGCTCCTCTGAATATTGGATGCCCTGAGTGCCAGCCGAATTATTCCCAAATGCTTAACCCCAGGAGAAGAGAACCTACGTAATAATAACAATATACAGTTATGTAAAGAGGTAATTTCTTGATAAATTAATTTTACAGAGAAACATAAAAGTTAAAGAAATTGTGTTTATTATTTCCGATGTTCGTTAAAAGTGGGCCTTATTTAAAAGACTGCCTTAAAAATACCTAATAATTTAATTTTTTTTTTAGATAAGGTAGATGGAGTGGCGTGAGTGAAAGATGGTATGGTAAAGAAGTGAAACACTGAGGCAACTATATATTTATGTAAGTACATACAACCAAAAAATAAACTACGCGTATAAATCTGAATATATAACACTTAGAAAGGTACATAAATGTAACATTAGTATTTTAGAACTGCTAATGTACTAATATACTGCAATGTTCGAGCACGACTGAACGACGAATAGAACGCAATGTACGGATAAACCTTTCCAGTTTTTTGTTACACTTCTAGTGCATATGAAAATGTAGGGTACACCTTTTTTATTAAGTAAATTAAAAAAATAACCTGACAGAAATCAAGAATGAAAAGCAAAGACGTTAGCGCGGACCTCAATTATTTGGGACAAAGGCAAGATGATTATATTTCATTCCTCAATTAATGTTAAAGTTAAACTATCCTCGCAAGTTGTTGTTGTTTTACACGGGAACAGATTCACAGAAATATTAGACCAACAACACAATCTACAAACCGCCGCGCGCCGAGGGTAGTATACGACAACGGATGGTATGATCCACTTGGGATTAAACTAGTAAACAACGGTTAAGTGCAGCAGCGACCTGAAGGTTATGTTTTATAGCATCACGTACAGCGAAGACAAAACTGTACAATCGCATAGCTAACTATACTTTATTATGAGCACAATAAAAGTATGTTATAGTAAAGATTCATTTCTGTTTAGCGTTGTGTAGAATGTCCTATAATATTTTTTTTTTTAGTTATTTGGCCCGCCTGATTGAAGTGATCATAATCTTATCAATGAATACATTTAATACGTATGCTAAGACTGCCATTATGATATGTTGCGTTGCTATGGATGCATTTAATATCCACCAATCATATTCATTAGCCCACATAGTAAAGCACTGGTAGAAAGGGGTCGTAGCGTTAATTCCCAGTCGCATCCAAAGCTTTCAGCTCGGAGTCTGGGGTCCGCTTTACCAATCTTAACTGCGGATTTGGCTAGACCTGGATATTTTCTGTGAAGCGATTGCCATCTGACCTCCACAGCCACCGCACCACAGCAGCCACAGCACAGTTAACATTAGGTGATATCGAAGCTTTGCAGCTAGACCGATGTTTTTTTTTTTGGACTTTTTAGGGCTCCAACTACCCGTAACGACTGCCATAGATGTTCTTATGGTAACCGGGACCGACGGCTTAATGTGTTCTCTGAGGCGCGACCAGACCAATGCAAATACCCGTATGTCATGCACACAAATATTTGCACTGAGCGGGAATCGATTCTACTTTCTATTCACTACCGCTACGCCACTGAGGCTGTCCAGCAAGATGTGTGTTATGGATGGAGAATAGATTCGAATTTTGAATATTTCTCGGAAATTTCATAGCACATTTCATAGCTACGCTAAATAGCATAGCACAGTGGAAACGGTTACTTAGTTTCATAGCTTAGCTTTTACATCCTCTTAGCATAGCTGTATAGCACATCTCTGGTGGAAAAGCAGCCTTATGTGCATATAGATATCTCATGTATCTCACATGCTTTTAAACTTTCATCTGTTAATTAGCAAAATTACATTTAATGCAAATCTGTGGATCCCAAGACAGGACTTTCAACAGGATTGCAAGAATTATGTTTTTTTTTTGCTGACATTGGTTTAAAAACACCTTTTTTTTTTTTTTTTTTTTTATCGTGCGCAAAATCCCCACGGATACCACCCCCACCGTAGCCGGAGGAGGAGGTTATGTCGGACTCGAACCGACTAAAACGCACGCCGTCTGTGGGCCGTCAGTTGCCGGAGGTGAGATTGTCGTAGCCATATCCCTCGCACCCCGGCCGACCCAGGACCATATCTCTCGATCTGGCCCTCTTCCGGTGAGGGGACCACAGAGTCCCCAACCCGCCCCCGGGTATTGGGAGGCACGCAAAGCGTGCCGCCGCCGCGGCCTGCTTCTGCTAGGGTGACAGGCGGCTCTACCCGTCACCCCCAGGCCCGCGCTCATGGGGGACGGAGGTCATTCTGCGACCTCCGACGCCCGAGTTGCCGCTGCTCGTTGCGGGCCGCGCGGTTTGCGATTCTCCTTCGCTCCTCGCGCTCCCGCTCCGCCGCCTCCTTCACGAGCATTACTTGCTCGCAGAAGGAGTCGCCGGCGGCCCACGAATCTGCGCAGCGAACCATCGCTGCGAGCAAAGTGGCGAGCGTGAGAACTCTCACTCCTAGGGTCGCCACCAGCTCCCGTCTCGGCGTCTCCCACGCCGGACACTCGGTGAGCGTGTGCAGCGCCGAGTCCTCGCTCGCGTCGCAGTGATGGCACTCGGACGTTGGCTCTTTCTTCGCGATCCGATGCAGATACCGCCCAAAACACCCATGATTGGTGATGATCTGCGTCAGCCAGAACGAGAGGCCGCCGTGTGGCCTCTCTAGCCACTCCCCCATGATGGGTCTTACCGCCGCTACTACGGCGTGCCCGGTTTAAAAACACCTTATTTTTTCAAAATCTAATTTGGATTTTGAGTAACTTTTATTAGTATTATCATTATAATTAATTTCTTTTTCTACTTCCTTTCACTACATTTACCTTTTAATGAAGTTATTAGAAGTTTTTATAATTAAAAAAAGTTTTTATATTTACAAGGATGCTTTTTAGCATCCTTGTAAATATAAAAACATAAGTATTTACTAATACGATAGCCAAATAAATACATTTATTACTAGAATTTCCCGTAAACATGCCTATATAACAAGATTAAATCTACAGAAACACCAAAAACAAAATTGAACATCTGCTGAGTATTACGTTGAAAACGTTAAATCTTTAACTATAACTCAAATTTATGAGCTTCATAATGTAGAAAAAATATTACTTTCTGCTTAAAAGCGATGTATTACACTCATAAAATATAAAGCACGTCTTATCTCATAAATTCTAGAACATTTTTATAAAGAAATTTCCGACCTAATTCAGTATTTTGGTAAAGCGATTTACTATTTCGTTTTATAACACTATTATAATATACTAGCCGACGTGTCTCGACTTTGCCTGTATATTTTGAAACCCCATTTCACCCCTTTGTTAATAAAATTTTTAGTATTCAAATAATGTACGGAAATCTGCCGGATTTGTGGTATGATCACAGCTCCGCTCCTTTGAGTATGTCATCAATTCTATCATCACACTACTACGCGATGATAATATTGCTTATAACCTTTTTCGAAAAACGGACTATTCAATATAAAAAATTTTTTCAATACCAATTCAGTAGTTCCTGAAATTATCGTGTTCGAACAAACAACTCTTCAGCTTTATAATATTAGTATAGATAATTGTTATTTTTTTTTTAATTCTACTAATATTAGAAGTAGACGTTTACATTATTTCATGTAAAATTATAATCTAATCCAATGTGAAGAAATTTAATGTTTGCCATATCGTCTGCTTACGGGTAAAAAGTAATAAGTGCAGTTAGTGTCAATTCGAGTAAATGCATCTTTAAAGTTAACGTTCTAATTTGATCTAATTCAAACACATTAATTAAAAAAATGTTAAAGTAAAATGGTGCAATAACTATCCTATTTTTCAGATATAATCTTAAATATAATTTAGTGTACTTAAAAACTGTATAAAATTTAGTTTAGATCGAAAGGGGGTCGCATTTATTACATTTTACTTGTACATTACAAACATGTTATATCACCCGAACTCATAGATATTAAATTTGTTGGTTTGAAATATTACGTCCATGATAATAAATGCGTTTATGACCTTTTCTCGGAATAATTCTTACCATTTTACTATTTAAATTATAAAATGTAACAAGCTTTAACCGTATTTATTATTGTTTAGCTGTAAAACTAAAACGAATTTGAGGAATAACATTATTTATTATGTTATACTGGTATATATTTTTTAAATATGAGGAAATATTACTTTTTCAAATTCATTATCTCTGCAGCTATTGGACATAGCATTTATTCGATTTTACTAGTACATAGCGCGTAAAAAAACACATTTAACTGCATTTTTAACTCAATTTGGTAAAAAAATGCATTTATCTGGTTTTACCAGTAAGCAGACGATATATGCTTATTAAATATTCTAAAAGCTGATAAAATTTGGTTTGTATTATTGTGTACTATTACTTTTACTGTTTACTATACAAACAAGTAGACATTTCCAATCTCGGAGAAGCAATAGTAATAAGACTTTGCGTGTTGTATTATATCAGGTATATTAATATTACCTACTCTTTAGTTATTTCGTCGTTCATTGTTGGTGCCACTTCACATGACTATTTGTGTTCGATATTGGGCGTTGGTTGTATTTGGCAAAATATTTGACGTACACGCAAACATGCAAATACGGGCAAATACGATCATCCACGGTAAGCGTATGTGGTATTGATCAAATAGGCAATAAGGTCAATAATTTGTCAAATGTACATACTGTCCTCATAATGGTAATTATTTGCCAAATATGTCAAACACGCACGAACGAGAAATCAATACAACAGTTACTGGACAAACCTAAAACAGTGTAAACAGCACAGAGAAGCTCATGCTTGAAAATAGTATAACCAGCCCCTCTAGACAAGTGGCAATTCGTTACTCGGCGTATGATGGAATATAAAGCCCAATGTATGGGATTTGACGTATATGACAGGCGTCAACGAATGTCAAAAACGTCAAATCCTATACATTTGTCATTCTATTTCATCATACGCCGAGCAACGAATTGCCACTTGTCTAGGGGGGCAGGCGTCTTCGATAAGTGTCCAAACAGCAACTGCATGGCTAGTACTGCCATCACAGAGCAAGGCTCTTTCATTAAATACCTTTTCATTTCAGGAATCACCGACAGCCCTCTCTGCAGAGCTTGCATAGGGAGAAAGAAACAGGGGTACATATGCTCCTACACTATCCTGCAATCGCCGTATACAGGGTTAAAGCATTTCAAAAATACAGGTACGCTTCGGGAAATCACCAGCAGCGTTAATAACCTGCTGGCGTTCTTCAACGAGTCGGGGTGGATCGAGTGAACTACTCACCCTTACTCAACAACTGCGCCATGACGTGGAGTTGCAGATACTGATCCGCAATACCATATCATACGTATCATATTAGGTTACTAATTTAGAAAATCCTCCATACTATTATAAATGCGAAAGTAACTCTGTCTGTCTGTCTGTTACGCTTTCACGCCTAAACCACTGAACCGATTTTAATGAAATTTGGTATAGGGTTAGATTAGACCTTGAGAAAGAACATAGGCTATGTTTGGTCGCGATAACCGACATCCACGCGGGCGGAGCCGCGGGCAAAAGGTAGTATTACATATATTGTAACTAACATTACAGACGTTTTAGTAATCTCAATATTGCCGACAAACAATACGAAATAAATTTTCTTTCTTATTTACAAAATAAGGAGCATAAAATGTGAAGGCTTTCGTTGAATTTTTCTATTTCATATACAAAATGGTTGACATTCAAGGCTGCTCCGAACGATAATTTCATAAAATCCTCAAAGGCCTAAATATTATCTGCCACTACAGAAAATAAAAAGTATCTTGACAAAACTAGGAAAATATTTACACATTTTGAGAATAAGCCAAGGGAAATATGCTAACTCAAGTAGATTCTCATCTCTCTTTTATACTAGCTGATGCCTCGACTTTGCTTAATTGAGTCACACGTTTGTGACTCAATTAAGCCAAATATTTTTTTAAGCTATTGCATAGCTTCTATCTATATATAATTCCGCAGGCGCGATCTGTACGATTATGTAACATGTTGTATAACTTGTGTTTTATAACACGTCCACATTATCTAACATTGTTTTATAACTTTGCAACATTGTACTAACTTCAGTGTCTACATTACTGAAACATGTTATACAACATTGTTTTATAACATGTTATGCTATATAATTTGACCTTAACGAAAAAAACCTAAAACCCCCCACTCCGAGCTCGCACGAATCGAGACGAGCTGATTTTTTAACGTAAGTAATTATAATTGCAAAAGTTGATAAAAAATGCTATGCAATAGCTTTACCACGGCAGTCCCCGAGTCTGCGGCAGTTGCCACACGTCTTTTTTTATAATAGGTATTCGTAGGAAGCAGGCTTATTTATGATACTAAATAGCTGGTTGCGTATTTAAGACTAGACAATATCGATCTATTCATAATTTACCTATGTAGGTCACGAAAACTTGTAGTAGAAAAATTAAAAAATGGACAGCATTATTAATTATTGTACTTCATTATCAACTTGTTTAAACGCGGTCTTCTACGAGACTTTCTTCATTAACGAATTCATTGCATTAACAAAACGGTGTGTTTTTTTATATAGGAGACGTAAATTTGACTTCGCCTCGCCTGATGGTAAGCTGAAGGCAAAGTCTCTGAAAAGAGGGTCACCATTACAGACACGTATCATGCTACAATGGTGGCACTCAGCTTGACGGCCTCATCAGATGCTTTTTCACGCCCCGCTTCGAGGACCCGGGACTGTAGGAGGAGGGAAACACGTGAACCGGTAAAGAATTCCAAGTGTACAAGCACTGTTAGTACTCTAAGTTTGTTGATGTGTGTTGAGTACGCTTGAGAATACTGTTGTCACATTCAGATACGGTGCAACACTTCTGTATATTGCTCGGAACATATATTTTGGACCTAAAATGTGCTCAAAATGTGCTTTATACGCGCAGTACACGTTTCTTGGGTGTCTTTTGAGGATAGCACGGGGTGCTACTGCGGTCGACGAGCACTTTACCAAGCATAGGTTGTAACGAAAAAAAAAGTGTTTGTTTAGTTAGGTTTTTATGAGACCTAACTAATGTAATTAATTAAAAAAGTGGCTATATGAGCCTAAAAATTAATTATAGAAAGTGAATGTAATTGGGTCTACCTGGCTAGCTATTGGAGACGCAAGAGATAAATAAAATATGATTACAATTAAATAATTATAATCTTGATGATAAAAAGGGCGTTACATGAATTTGTATGAAGGTAATTAAGAAGGGAACCTCAGGGGTAGGTTCGGTATAAAAAATATTCTGCCGTGGCGTTGCTTGATCCGTTGTGCAAGATGGTAGTAGCACTTAGCTGGTGACACCGGAGCTGGTGTTGTTGACGGCGTGCCAGGGTCCTCGCTGGTGTGCCTCACGACCGAATGATGGCGTGAAGCCCGGTGCGAAGACCCTGGAAAACGAATAAAGTGCGGGTCAGTTTGTCACTAGGTAATTTCGTCCAAGTGACCCGCTAAAATAAAGCAGGTGAAGAGATTCTCCTCAGCGGCAAGACAGCAGTAGCTAAAGCTATAATAAAAGAAAAATAATGCAGCAGAGTGCAAGCAGGCGACGCGACCTCTGACCGTAGAGGTCATCGGCTCGTGGCGCTAAGTAGGGTAGGCTGTAAAAGCACATACAAAAATATTAAATTAAAATAATAAGGCCATGCATTTTAGCAGGCAATAAGCTGGACCGCTGAGAAGGCTTCACCTGTAGGAAGAAGTTGGAAATGTTGATCTCAAGGACTTACCCGTAGCCGACGGCAGTAGGCCCGGGGTCAAATGCGACCTGCCTTGGCGGAGTTCGCCAAAAGAAAGGGACGATCAAGTGCCATAGTTTTGACACTTGAGGTAGTGTACTAGTGATGTCCAGTCTCGCTCGCGCTACCATAGACAATTAGTCGATTTAGTATCGAAATACTAGAATTAATTGAGTAAGTTGTGGAACTAATTAAATAAAATTTTGAATAAAATCCACAACGTTACAATACCCCCCCAATTAGTTCTGGGTTTTTGTTACCCAAAAACCCGATACTGGACTGCTCAATAAAATGTCTGATTCACGCTTACACAAACATACCACCTTACATACCTCCCCTATCATGTTCATCCATACTTTGCGGTTACCACTTATATATTGTAGCACACGCGTTCCTTCCGAAAAGAGTTTCCAGGATAATAGGCACTGGAGACTCAGACGTAAATCGAACAAGATGGTAAACATTGAAGTGTCTTAGACAACAACTTCAATGGGAAGAAAGAGAGCATGAAATACCACTATATATTTTCGACTTAAAAGAAGAGAAAGTGTTATGTTTTTAGTATAGGGCTTATTTTAGATGTATACATTACCGCATCTGCAATAAGGCTTATTTTACGAGTTTGCAAACCGCTCGGAAGAAGACATAACAAGAATAATGGTATAAAACCATAAAAACTCCCGGCGACTGGTTTAGTATCCCAGCGCCAAGATACGGTATCCGTTGGTTTAAAACGCCAACGGACCCAAAACACGTCGGTTGGTTTAAAACGCCAACCGACCCACGACAACCATTACTAGGCAAAGCCTAATAATAAAAGAAAACGAACATACGTTCAAACTTCCATCTCAAAGAGAGGAAGGAGAAGAAGAAAATATATAGCAGCGGTAGGGTAATAAGGTTTAAAAATATTAAAGACAATCAAATTGTCAAAAAGTGTAATTAATAACTTTTAAAGGTAATGACCAAGTCAATTTATTATTAAAAGAGTTATTATTTATGTTAAATTAGTATAATATTTGACCCACATACTGTGAGTATATAGCAAACATCAGTTGCAATTGGGACAACACTAATGTTCCAAAAAGTTTTAAAAAAATTCAAAAGTTTCAACAAAGTTGAACATCAAAAATTTATTATGAACCAAAGGTTCAACAAAGAAAGTAATTTATTAACGTTTTGTAGTCGTTTGTATTTTGTTTGTATAATTTGTGGAAAAAGGTTCCAAATTTTTTTTTTTTTTTTTTTTTTTATTAAAAAAACCATAAAGGCATTTGAGGGTTAACCCAACGGATCAACAAAAGTGTTTGCAACAAGGCAAAACAATTAAAAAAAAATTATTCATGAAAAAAAATTTAAGTCCAAAGGACAGTGTTAAAAAAACTAGAATTTAAAATATTATATTTTTATTTAATAAATTGGACAAGTCCAAAATTTATTATTATGCCCACCTATATTAGTGAATTTGTTTACCAAAAACAGGACCAAAATATTGAAACAATCATCCCAGGAAAAGTCATACAAGTGTAAGTACGGAAATAACCATAAGGTTAAAAAAAATATTTGAAATTTAATTAAAAGGTCCGAAAGATTTTATTCTTAAAAGAATAATAATAATATTATTTTGTTTTGAAAAAAACAAAGTAATTTTAAAAAAAATATTTAGTAGTAATTTAAATTACAACACTGGCAACACTTTTGATTGTCAAAACCATATGACGTTTGACAAGTTGCGGTTATATTTTTCTTTCAGAACATTCAAAACAAACTTGAAAGAAATAATTTAATGTTTAAATTATACGAACGAAAACAACTGAAAAGTTAGTACATTAGTACTTAAGAAGACAATTGACCTGTAGACCATGTCTACAACAGGATACATATGAGTTAATTCAAGTGTTAAAAGTTTTCACCAACAACTGTACAAAGTTGGGTACATGGAATAAAAGTTTTTACTGATAACCCTTTCACAGGTAAAAGAATATCATTACGACCATTGTAGTGTTGTGGTATAGGCAGTGTATTACCAAAGTGCAATAACAACAAATGCAAATAATGTTAGTGCAAAATACAAGGTTTGTTATAATTTACAAATATTTGTAGGTGTACATTTGTTTTTGACTTCACCTCGCCTGATGGTAAGCTGAAAGCAAGTCTTGGAAAAGGAGTTTATTTTAATTAATTGTGGTAATTGGAACAAGACAAATGTTGTTCATACATAAGAAGTTAAGTTGTAGGTTAAACTTTAAATTTATTAAATAAATAAGTTGGAACATTGTTTTATTTTATGTTTTTTTAATATTTTATTGAATATTGATTATTTTAAGTGACACTGCTATATATTTTGACACCAGTCATTTAAGAGGACTCGGGGAAAAGTTGAAATTTAATTAACTTGTATTTATTTTAGTTTGAAGGGATAATAATTATATATTAAGGGAATTGCTCTCAACGACTTGAAAATATGCCAGACTCAACAATCCATATGCAGAACCAGACGATGACTACAATTTAAACATTTGAATAATCTTTGCTGTTCTTTTCAAAGATACATAATATATTTAGAGATCTTTTATTATTCTTTGTTTTTCTTTTCAAAGAATGTTAGGATTTTTTTTTTTTTTTTTTTTTTTTTAATAAACAAGCTAATTAGATACAGAGATCCAACAAAAAGCGACACTGACTACAAAACAGTTAAGTATAGCATTTAAAAGGTAAATTAACCCAAAGAAAGTAATATTGAAAACTATGGTGCGAGCGAGGCTGTACAAAAAAATTGTAATGTACTGCTATATAAGGAACTATGCCTATATGATAGCAACAATTAGAATAAAAGTATCCTGTCAGTGAACAGTAAGCTATTTGTTTACATTACAACAAAATAGTATCAAAATAAAAAATTCAACCAGCAATAGGTTGAGTCATAATAACTATAAAAGTTATTACTATGCATATAATAATATGCACATAAAAAGGTAAGTAAATAATAAAATTCACTGACGGGGTACAATTGTGTACAATAACACATTTGCACAAAAATTATAAAAAGGTAAGTAAAAAGAAGTCAGTACAGTGAGATCAACAAGTCCAGAGAAAAAGAAGAAAATAGGTCTTTACTTTACCAGTGGTATAAGATAGTAGTATACAATAGAACTTACTGTAAAAAGTGATAAACTTGTCTAGATTAACTAGAACCTAGTTTTCTTTAACCAAATGAGTTAATGCAAAAAAATGTAAAAGTAATGTTAATAAACCTTGTTATTATATTTAACAAAGGTATTATGATGCATATTATAATGTAATATCACTGATATAATGGGATATGTGTACATTATTCAGTTTAATATAAAAATAAAGTTGAAATTATAAAAATGTTCAACTACCCACATTTGGGTGAAAAATAAAACATCAATAAAATTGGTGAAAAATTCACCACACTGGTAAAGTAAAGAGAGAAATAAGAAACTAAGTACTTACGGATCAAACACACAATACCTACGGCAGAATAATACCTTTGAAGGGCGCCAATGTAACGAAAAAAAAAGTGTTTGTTTAGTTAGGTTTTTATGAGACCTAACTAATGTAATTAATTAAAAAAGTGGCTATATGAGCCTAAAAATTAATTATAGAAAGTGAATGTAATTGGGTCTACCTGGCTAGCTATTGGAGACGCAAGAGATAAATAAAATATGATTACAATTAAATAATTATAATCTTGATGATAAAAAGGGCGTTACATGAATTTGTATGAAGGTAATTAAGAAGGGAACCTCAGGGGTAGGTTCGGTATAAAAAATATTCTGCCGTGGCGTTGCTTGATCCGTTGTGCAAGATGGTAGTAGCACTTAGCTGGTGACACCGGAGCTGGTGTTGTTGACGGCGTGCCAGGGTCCTCGCTGGTGTGCCTCACGACCGAATGATGGCGTGAAGCCCGGTGCGAAGACCCTGGAAAACGAATAAAGTGCGGGTCAGTTTGTCACTAGGTAATTTCGTCCAAGTGACCCGCTAAAATAAAGCAGGTGAAGAGATTCTCCTCAGCGGCAAGACAGCAGTAGCTAAAGCTATAATAAAAGAAAAATAATGCAGCAGAGTGCAAGCAGGCGACGCGACCTCTGACCGTAGAGGTCATCGGCTCGTGGCGCTAAGTAGGGTAGGCTGTAAAAGCACATACAAAAATATTAAATTAAAATAATAAGGCCATGCATTTTAGCAGGCAATAAGCTGGACCGCTGAGAAGGCTTCACCTGTAGGAAGAAGTTGGAAATGTTGATCTCAAGGACTTACCCGTAGCCGACGGCAGTAGGCCCGGGGTCAAATGCGACCTGCCTTGGCGGAGTTCGCCAAAAGAAAGGGACGATCAAGTGCCATAGTTTTGACACTTGAGGTAGTGTACTAGTGATGTCCAGTCTCGCTCGCGCTACCATAGACAATTAGTCGATTTAGTATCGAAATACTAGAATTAATTGAGTAAGTTGTGGAACTAATTAAATAAAATTTTGAATAAAATCCACAACGTTACAAGGTTTACAAAACAATCCGCGCGCCCCAGGGCCTCGTATGTCTCGTGATTTAGGTCCACGATACTTGTCCTGAGGTATATGTTTGTTCAACACGTCTTGATCTAATTACAGTTTAGTTTAGGTAGTATGTGAGGTAGCATCTGCATACGCAAATACTTAGCTAAGGCCAACCTTATTTTGTTTTAAGGAGACTAAATTATTATAATATAATAATATAATATAATATTGTAGGACATTCTCCGTGGCGTAGCGGTAGTGAACGCGGCCGCTACGCAGGAGGCGCGGGTTCGATCCCCGCTCAGTGCAAATATTTGTGTGCATTGAATATGAGTATTTGCATTGGTCTGGTCGTGCCTCGGAGAGCACGTTAAGCCGTCGGTCCCGGTTGCCATAAGAACATCTATGGCAATCGTTACGGGTAGTTGGTGCCCTAAAAAGTCCAACGGTCTAGCTGCAAAGCTTCGATATCGCCTAATGTTAACATTGGGTCGTGGAGGTCAGATGGCAATCGCTTCACGGAAAATATCGAGGTCTAGCCAAATCTGTAGCTATGACTGGTAAAAGCGGACCCCAGACTCCGAGCTGAAAGCTTCAGATGCGACTGGGAATTAACGCTAGGAGGAAGAATATTGTAGGACATTCTACACAACGCTATCTAGACCCAAAGTTAGCATAGCTTAACTAGCTTGTGTTATGGGGTCCAGAATGCGGATAAATATACTTAGATACATTTTTTTTTCGTAAATACATACCTAATATACATAGAAACACCCAGACCAATGCAAATATACATATTTATGCACACAAATATTTGCATTGAGCGAGGATCGAAGCCGCGCCTCCTGCGTAGCGGCCGCGTTCACTACCGCTACGCCACAGAGGCAGTCAAAATATATATCTATATATATCTCTTCATTCTAGCGGTAATTCCGGTTGAATCCAAAGCTTTCACCTCGGCGTCTGGGGTCCGCTTTTTCCCGTCTATCTGCAAGCTGAACTTCGATATTTGCCGTAAAGCGACTGTCATTTGAACTCCACAACCCATTGGCGATATCGAAGCATTGTAGTTAAACCAATTGTTGAATTTTTTAGGACTCCAACTACCCGTAACGACTGTCATAGATGTTCGTATGGCAACCGAGACCGACGGCTTAACGTGCTCTTCGAAGCACGACCTGACCAATGCAAATATCCATATTCATGCATACAAATATTTGTACTGAGTGGGGGGCGCGCCTCCTGCGTAGCGGTTGCATTCTCTGCTGCCATGCCACAGACTAAATCATTATTATCTTACCTACTGATATTCTTGGTGGCATCCAAGGCTTTGACCTTGAAACTGGGTCTGATTATCCTTCTTGTTATTTGTCGTCTTATAATGGCTTTACGGCGCCAAGCCGCCGGCCGGTGTAAACGTTATTTTATTCATCATCATTTGCCTGTTCTTAGTCCAATTATTTGGGGTGATCGCATCATGCTTTATCAGGCCGTTAGTTGCTAGTTTTAGAATTTGATCCTTATTGTTCTTTAGGCGCGTTGGGCAGTTTTCATAATTTTTTTTTTAATGAACTGAAACCATAGTCGAAGTCTAACTTAAGTACTTTATGAATAAGGTGGTGAAGTAAATACATAAACTACAAAACACTGCCGAGACTTCCGGACGCCACAGTTTTTTTTTTAAATGGACCAATAACCACTGAAATAATAGTATAATGTCAGCACCTATTAGATGAAACTTGAAGTACCTACCTTTGACCTTATAATAATTCAAATACATCCCACTTTTTATATTTCTTCAATATTATTACTTAGCCAGCTCATATTTCTGTATTATTTTTGTATCTTTCTTGTCGGAGATGCCAGTTTTATATATTATTAACATAAAACTACAAAGCTAATACAATTTTCACAGAAAATAAAAGAAATCCTATTCAAGAATCATTAAATATTAATTGAACTTTTTGTTGAACCGTAGAGATCGAATACATTTAGTTGAACAGAATGTTACTTCATTTATAGATCTTATTATCATATGAAAAGAAATGTCTATTGAATTAATTTGACTTTAGGCTATTTCTTTCTTTGTGAATATAAAAGTTTTTTGTATAATACATACGTAATGAGGCTATTATTTAGTCTATTCCTATTACCTCTTTCTGAAATGTATAATACTAACTGGCTTGTGACTTATAATGATATACCTAGGTAATATTTTTTAATAGGTAAACATACTCGTCCATTACCCGTGGCACTACTGCTTGGCACTACCAGTAGTGTCACGGGAAATTCAATTTTACCCATGGCACTACTGGTAGTGTCACGGGAAATAGAAATCTCCCGTGACACTACTAGTAGTGTCGCGTAGTAGTGTCAAGGGAAATGGACGAACATACTTTGTATATTATGACATAAGATTTATTATCCTCCTAGCTATTTTTTTGAGTCCGGGATATATTCAGAAAAATAGGGGGCGGTATGGTCTCTTTTATTGACTCCAAGCAACATGTGCTCACTCTGTTAAATATGAACATAGAAATTAAAGTTTAACTAATTAACAAAATTATACATATAGTCAAAGTATAGTATAACTTTTGTTATACAGTTGTCATCGGCATCAACATAACACATTCCAAATTATTGACCACCTTAACTCTAACCTTTCCATATCTTATAAATAAAAAAGTTTCCTCTGAAGATTACAAAAATGAATCAACTATTTATGAATTTACTAGCTTTTGCCCGCGGCTCCGCCCGCGTGGATGTCGGTTATCGCGACCGAACATAGCCTATGTCCTTTCTCAAGGTCTAACCTACCTCTATACCAAATTTCATCAAAATCGGTTCAGCGGTTTAGTCGTAAAAGTGAGACAGACAGACAGACAGACAGACAGACAGACAAAGTTACGTTCGCATTTATAATATTAGTAGGGATTTTAATCCCATATCGTTAGTAAATTTTACTGTCCAGTAACATTTGAGGCGACTGCACGAACGTACAGCGACAAAGCTGACATTGCTGACATTGCATTTGATTGTGAACAGCACCTAATTACCATTCTTGGCACGCTCCTGGCCGTCTGCCAGGAATTACTAAAGGAGTGTTCGTTACTGAAATAACTAAAAATGCACACTTATCTAAGAGAGAAATTCTTGGCGGCTACATTCTTTCAAAGTGTGAATGGCTACAAGCAGATAAATGCCTTTAAGTGCCACATATTTCATTGGAACAGTTCTAGACAGAGTTATGCGTTATGTTTTAGGCCAATATGCACGTACTTTACCACGTTAAGAGAAAGATTACTCTTGTGATAAAGCCGGACATTGCGCATTTTATCTAAGTATAGATTTTTTTACGTACTTTCATTTTATTACTGAGTATCGACCCACCCAGGCTTCACACGGGTGCATTTTTAACCGACTTCAAAAAAGGAGGTTCTCAATTCGTACGCAATTTTTTATTTTTTTATTTTTTTTTTGTTTTTTATTTCCGTTGTATATGCATTGATTTTAAAAATTATTTTTGAATAATGCTTTAATATTTTTTTTATTTAGCGTGGCCGGTTCGATCTGTAGTGTAGCGTCAGCAGCGCATGTACAGTCAGGTCACTATACATGCGATGTACAGTCGTGAGACTGTACAAACTCACTAAAAAGAGAAAAATAAATTCATTTTTAACAAAAAAGTTAATCCGACTTCAAGAAACGAAAAAGAGGCACTGAAAAGCGAAAAATAACTTAATTTACAGACTTACAGATTTATTAGAAGTCGGTGTCAGCCAACTTTGTTTGTTGTGTCTGAACTACATTACTATGATGCAATCAATTGAAATATGGCCTCCCTTGGGCTAGGCACCGACTTCTAATAAATCTGTAAGTCTGTAAATTAAGTTATTTTTCGCTTTTCAGTGCCTCTTTTTCGTTTCTTGAAGTCGGATTAACTTTTTTGTTAAAAATGAATTTATAACCTCTATAGATAATGTGAGTGTGAAGTAATCAGTCCACTTTGGTCACCGGCCGATGCCGCGTCGCCGCGTACCATCATCATCACCCTTGCGTTAATCCCGGTCACATCCGAGACCTTAAATTGGGTCTGGGGTCCAGCTCTCCCAGTCCAACCACGACGCGGCTTAACTTCAATATTTTCCGTGAAACGACTGTCATCTGACCTTCACAATCTATTGGGGATATCGAAGTTTTGCAGTTATATCATTTGTTGTGCTTTTAGGGTTCCAATAACTCGTAACAACTACCATAGATGTTCGTATGGCAACCGGAACCGAGGGTTTAACGTGCTCTCCGAGGCACCAAGACCAATGCAAATCGCGCATATAAATATTTGCACTGAACGGGGATCAAACCTCCTACCTAGCGGATGCGTTTACTACAACCACGCCACATAGGCAGTTGTATTATTTATTTCTATTATTACTAACAAATACAATTTGGAAAATGTATCTAAGGAAAAGATTAAAAAAAGAATACAATTTGGAAAATGTATCCAAGTACCAATAAACAAAAAGGTTCCATTACATGTACACTGCGTTGTGTGCTCATTCAGGAGCACGTTACGAATCCAGGGCGCATTCCCACAGCACATATTTGATTTAGCTCGGACTGAATGTTCTTGAATATCGTCAGTGTAACGGGTCAGTTACTAGGCTTTTGTATTGGAAATTCGATACATACTTGGACATGATTGGTCAATGTATTATAAACTATAGATGCGTTGTCTGCACTCTAAAATGGCAATAAAAATGAAGTTAATTTTATTGTCCTCATGTCAAAAAATAACATTAAATACTAGTATATATAAGAGCGCTTGTAGACGTCTGTTTTTTTTCACCAGATAACGGACCGTGTTTCTTATCGGATTCGCGGTGGTGTATGATTTGTAATGGATGTGTGTACGTGCACCGGACAATAGACAAGAAACACGGTCCGTCTACAAGCTACATGTCTACAAGCGCTCTAAAGATACGTTATGCCTATACAGATCGGCGTTCAAATTCATTGTCTCATCTAGGTTCTGCATCGTTTCGAATTCGAAAAGTAAAATTCAAGATTCGTCAGGTAAAGCCTGTGAGAATAGTATTCAAGTTTGACAATAAAGGCGTTTTCTTCTTCATCTTTTTCGTCTTCGTCATTTTCATCTTACGGCATATCGTATCATATTTCTTGCTAATTTATTTTTCAAAAGTGTTTCTAAAATATCTATATTTCTGTGGAATCAGAATCCGACGATCAAATTATCAATTTACCATTCGATTACAAACAACAATTTACATCATTTGCTGAGCTTATCGAGGCTTGTGCTTCAGACAATACCGATTACACAATGCATAGATTGAGCGCATGATAACATAGTTCCAAACAATGGCTTAGCAAAACAATCAAACAAGGAGCATTATTCTGCTTGGAAACGTGTCTAATCACAATCGTAATGCGATTAGTTCGGTAGATTTCAATTGGTTAACGAAAGGAACTCGCGTAAAAATAACTTAAATATATGGGCTACGAACGTGTGTGCTTTAAACGCGTTCCCGTTACGGTTGGTCAAGCATAGTTTTTTACAGGGCAGTCATTAATAAAATATTTTAGGCAATCTGCATCTAGCAAAAATTATAGAAATGATGGTTATTGTAAGCACGTCAGCAGTACGAGTGTGACTCCCTTAGTGTTGCTCACGTCCATAGGCCATGGTAACCACTTTCCATCAGGTGAGCCATATGCTTATCTGCTACCTAAGTGGTATAAAAAAAACCTCACGCTTTCAACAATGATATAAATTTCAAATTGTTATCTTTTTAGCTTGTTATTGCATTAAAATTTAACGTGTATTTTTTTTAATGACCAAACCAAAAAATCTGAGCTTTGCTTGAACCCCGAAGGTGTTATTAGACGTAAATCTAACGTGAAGATGTCTAGTCTGATAGTTCACTCAATAATCCACACAAATAAACACAATATTCAATCAATAGTATTTAATTTGCCCGATGTTGTCAATGTTCATCAGCTACTATCGCTGAATAAGGCGAGCTTTTCTTGTAACATTTTCCTCAATTGGTATAATTTTCTGAACGCTCTGTCTGCCTGTCTGTGTATTCGTCACGTTAGCTAATCAAATTACGGAGGGCAGGGAGTAATCAGGAGGACTATGGAGATAATTCGGAGTGCGACGCAGACATTCGGAGGTGTTTACTTATTAGCCATGAGGATTATACGGTTGTGATAGTAATAATGCTAGACTAGAGGACATAAGTATACGGGGACGGTGTAAATAAAGTTTATTAATTACGTTGCTACTTAATAGAATTATTAAGAAATACACTTACTGTTGCGTTAACAAAATTTACAACACACCTGCTCATAACAGTGATATTATTTTACCGCAATTAAGCACGGAATGACACCTATTATAAAACTGTGACTTTTTCATTGCTATTATTCACAAAAGTGAGTTATAGATTCTTTTTTAAATTTCATAGGAAGTGTCTACAATTGTCTATGTTCTTAAAAAAGTTTTGATACAAAAAATAACGTGTTTAATAGTACGAATAAATTAATACGCCTATTGTATGGTCATTTGATGCATTTTCGTATTTAAATAAATAATTTCAACTTGTAATACTTGTGTAATAAACAAAATTTTCGCTCAAATTTAACTTTTTTTTTTCTCTAACTACAGAAAAAAAAACAGAGTAAAAAAAAGTTAAGTTCAAACCTCTTTTTTTTTAAATATGGTCGACCGCCATTGTTAAATGCGCGCGCATAGGAAAACGAATTAATTTGTAGTATTGTTTATTTAGTATTTGTAGTATTATTTTATTCGCAAGTGTGTTGTAAAACGTCGTATGGCACGTGTGAGCATGAAATCACCAACGTTGCTCACTTGTACCATAATGTACTATTATGTAAAACATGATCCACAGGATTATGTTTTAAGGTTCACCTGAAACCTACTTTAGAAATATTAGGTGTAGGAATATTTTTTAAAGAATTATTAGTAACCGAAAATAAGTAATATTTCTGTTAAGAGGAGTTGACTGTATTATAAGTAATTTTAAGCTTAATTACTTGTGATGGGAGTGGGTTCACGTCGGTAGTATAAAAGCCATATTTGAACCCAGGACCGGTGCATAAGTCAAAACATATCGTTATTTTCGTGCTGAAAATAGTTTGTTATCACTTAGACGCAAAATATATAACTTATTATTCAATTCAGCAGCTGGAGTTTCCATTATGTGAATAAGATTAGTTCTTGTAAGGAATGCCTAGCTTGGAACTTGGTTCATAATTACAAGAAGTTTGAACGTCGCTACGTCAAAGAAATACTTTGACTCCACTACTTTTAACAGCGTTTCATTAAATAGTTTTAAGCTTCTAGGGATTGCAGTTTATAGTCAATTACTGACATGCTAACAGTCAATCCTGAAATTAATCTTGGTTTAGCTGCTTCATTCTCATTATACTTCAGCCTAGAGTATTTTCCTTCCTTCTCATATTTGGTTTATTATCTTGACTTCTACGGAGTAAACACCGACTACCCTAAAAGCCTGCGCTAGAACTTCGTCCATTAATTAGCCGGTACATCAGCTTGCAGGTGAGGTTGGCCCTGATGATGCAGTTTACGCGAACTTAAATAAATAAAACTATGAATGTGTGGATTTGTTATTTGTTATTTTATTATTTACACTGATCGTGACGTTGCAGCAAAATACACCGGAACGTCGGGTTCATTAAAAAAATACGTTTTGTTACGGATTCCTCATATACACATATCAAAACAAAAATTAACAAACAAACAAACACAAACAAAAATTAACAATAATAGCAATGAAATGCCAAAAAAATCATCAGTGGCAGGTATAGTATAGGAGGTACCCATCTACTCACACTACACACAATACTTAATAAGTTGCGGTAGAATCCTTCAGAAATAGTTTATTTCAACACCAACGAAAGTTTTATTAAACCATTTAACTTAATGCTACTTAGCATTGATGATCACAACAGGCCAAATAGACATAATCAAAATCTACATAAATAGCAGCATCATTTGAATAGGACGGCCATTATCATATCTAATTCTATGGAAGTTCGCCTCAAATGGTGGCACATCAGGCGAATATCATGTTGTGCTATCTAACATTGCATAGGCCCGTAACCACCGATACGGCGAAACAATTAACGTTATTGGTAGTTCAAATCTATAGTGAAATCTCATACCGATTCGCTTCAGAGAAATACATAGTCTAGCTAATGGTTAGGAAGGAATTAAAAGCTTAACCTCAATGTTTGAATCGTTTTCCGATATAATTTAAACTGTAAATGCAATTTTATTAATAGACTATGATCGTTATGTTATAAATGGTAGAGAAATTGTTATAGAAAAAGAAAGCACAGTCAGCATCTTATCGATTTTGACTAGCAAAGTAATCAAAATTATCCCTACTAATATTATAAATGTGAAAGTAACTCTGTCTGTCTGTCTGTCTGTCTCGCTTTCACGCCCAAACCACTGAACCGATTTTGATGAAATTTGGTATAGGGGTAGATTAGACCTCGAGAAAGGACATAGGCTATGTTTGGTCGCGATAACCGACATCCACGCGGGCGGAGCCGCGGGCAAAAGCTAGTAATAATAATAAACTACTACTAGTTACCAAATAGGTATAGGTACGAAACAATCAGTCAACAGAAAGGGGGAACCCTTCCTGCCCCCCTAGACAAGTAGCAATTCGTTGCTCAGCGTATGATGGAATAGAATGACAAATGTATAGGATTTGACGTTTTTGACATTCGTTGACGCCTGTCATATACGTCAAATCCCATACATTTGGCGTTCTATTCCATCATACGCCGAGCAACGAATTGCCACTTGTCAAGAGTTGTTGACTGATTGTTCTGATATTTAGTACCTTTTTTTTTCGTGCGAAAAATCCCTACGGATACCCCTCCGCCGGAGCCGGTGGAGGAGGTTATGTCGGATTTTAACCGACTAAAACGCACGCCGTCTGTGGGCCGTTAGTTGCTTTATGTGAGGTCGTAAACATATCCCTCGCACTTTTAGTTCGGACGATAATACAAATTAAATCAATAAAACAGTTTGGTATTAACATCATTAGTAGGTATTAAGTTTATTTGGTACTTTGCTAGTCAAGATCGATCTGATACTGACTATATTGGTAGAAATTTAAAATATCAAATCCTTAAAAATTAAACAGTGAATAATTTACTTAATTTCTCTACTAAATTCTCAAATTAGGAAGTTTATAACATTTCTGAACCTTGTTTATTTAATAAAGGTAACCGTCTTGACAGTCAGCAGACAACTTCACAAACAATTCAAGCCTTATAATAAGGTTACAATGAATTTAAAATTGTTAATTATAATTAAGTAAGAAGATTTGGTGTATTTTGTTTCAGAAATAGGTCGTTTTATAATTTTCAATTCGATGAGTATTGAAAACAAATATATTTTTTGGAATAAATCCAATATTTCCTTGGCTCATGCAGCGTCCTCATTAATTCAATTAAGCCACGCGTAACAAACAATTATACATCCAAGCTGGGAAAAGTGTGTAAAAACCAATCAAAACGTCATGTAAACTTTAATACTTTAATATAAGCAATGTCCGCCCAAAACAGGTCGAATACATTGAAAATTAATATCAATAATAATAAAAGGTTACAAACATATCAAGCTAATAAATGTGCTAATTAAATTTAAAAATTAAGAAATATAGTCACAAAAAAGACCTCAAAAAGGTAGAAAATAAATTGTGTTGGTCCTTTTAAAATATAAAGTAATATTTTGATTCAAGTGTTATCGTGTCAGGGGTCCCCAACTGTTAAAGCAGTCAGTCATAAACTAATGAAACGTTCCAACGTGCCCCGACACGCACGCACGCACACAAGCACGCACGCACGCACACAAGCACGCATGCACGCACACATGCACGCTCACACACAGAGATAGAGACAGAGAAACACGCACAGAGACCCAACAAGCTATGTCTGCCCAAAAGAGGTCGCATACATTCAAGATTAATTGTTTTACATGCTTCTCTATGGTTATAAATTCAAATTCAGAAATAATAAAATGTCAGTCCCCAACGCGGTCAGGCCTGCGTTTAATTTCGACTCGGCTAATTGTCTAGTAGCTGCGGGTAGTCGTAAAATGTGGGATCAGGTTTATGGCTCATAAGATACCGAATGTGGAAGAAAGTTATAGACTTTAGCTTTAAGTATGTACATTATCATTGTTGACTGTGGAGCTCTGGTTGAAACATAAAATAGTTTGTTAGATTAGATAACTGTTACATTTGTGTAAACTATTGGTTATAGCCGTGACTTCGTCCGCGTGGATTTATAATGGATTATTGTAGTGAAAACTTGACAGCCTCCGTGGCGTAGCGGTAGTGAACGCGGCCGCTACGCAGGAGGCGCGGGTTCGATCCCCGCTCAGTGCAAATATTTTGTGTGCATAAAATATGGATATTTGCATTGGTCTGGTCGTGCCTCGGAGAGCACGTTAAGCCGTCGGTCCCGGTTGCCATAAAAACAACTATGGCAGTCGTTACGGGTAGTTGGTGCCCTAAAAAGTCCAAAAAAACAACGGTCTAGCTGCAAAGCTTCGATATCGCCTAATGTTAACATAGGGTTGTGGAGGTCAGATGACAATCGCTTCGCGGAAGATATCGAGGTCTAGTCAAATCTGTAGTTAAGACTGGTTAAGCGGACCCCAGACTCCGAGCTGAAAGCTTCGGATGCGACTGGGAATTAACGCTAGGACTAAGAAGATTGTAGTGAAAACTTCGTTTGGCGTGTTATGCACTTTTGTTGAGCAAAAATCATGGAACTCGCGCCATCGTCACCATCCGTCACGCTCACGTCAGAATGGGCGTCACGACGGTACAACTCTTTAGACACGTTGATCACTTTTTTGGGTGAACAAAAAGTTTCTTGTTCTATACTCTATGTACCACAGTATACCGGGTGTTTTTATTATCGCGTCGGATAAAAAGAAATCGTTCCAAAATTAATATTCTCTGACGATTTGCCTATCACAACTGTGTGCAAATTCTTTTTATCGGAAACGACTATAACATTAGTGTGTATACTATACATAATTCACGAAGTACAAGCATATGTTTTTATACAGACTGCCTTACATGATCGCAAAAGCATGATTGGCAGTCCCCAAAGACTGCCTCGCATGTTTTATATTTGTCTGGGCCCTAACTCTACATCTAAAATAAAAATAATCTTTACGCTTTTAATATCAGCTGTACCCCAGCAAAATGCCGATAAATATATTCCGAAAAATATATAAAAAAATACTGCGTCATCTGTATGGGATGTGTGGGTCAATTCATCGGCCAACTATTCAATAACTTATCTACTTTTGGAAAATTTTGTAGCATTAGCGATATTTGCAACAAATATCATTCAAGAGCCAGTCAGTCAGCTACTTTTGTCGCTGACTGTACCATCTTCAATTATTTAAATTGCAATAAAATGATCGTATTAAATACTTTAACGAAAGCAGTTGTCAAGTAAATAAAGACATTAGTTTCTAAGTCAAATTCTTCTCTACTGTAATTTAGTTCTTCGTGAAGACAAATTAAAACGCATTTTTACAAACTACCCACGAAAAGAAAATAGGAAACGTCTGCGTCGCAAACATAATGAGGTAATTATTTCTTCAGAGAAAGAAACAATTTGGAGAAAGGAAGTGAGCGTTAATGATTTAATTAAGAATTTTTATTTTTCGTTACGTGGATTCCACCCACGTGGATGTTGTTTGCCGTGAATTTTTATCATATATCTCCGGTTCCATTTAACCGATTATAATCTAACTTACGTAAGATTTTAAGACTGACTATAAAACTTTCAAACAAAAAAAATCGCATCAAAATTCGTTCAGTAATTTTTGTGTCCATCGCCGATAAACATAAACCGACAAGATTTAAAAAAAATAATATAATTTGTGCTCAGAACCGTTAAATTAAAACTAAGTATTTTTTTAATATCTCGAAAGTACAGACACGACCAGTTTACAATTAAACGAATCGGAATTATGGTTTTGTTTTAAAGCTTGCGGCCGCATTCAGTCACCGAAGTTTTGTGAATGCCCGGTCAATGTCCGGTACTTAAAGTTAAACACGGAGCGGTATCAATTCGTTCATCATTCATGTTAAACCCGAATTATAAGAAAATTTATATTCCCGTAGTAATTACGCGGTTCCCTATCCAATACCTGTCGACTTACAAAATATTCGCATGGTGCATGAAAAACTAGATCGAAGTACAGTTTTTTAAAGGGAAACCGGTGGATAGTACAGTTACTATCCACCGGTTTCCCTTTAAAAAAATTTCCCCCTTCGCTTTGGATAGTAAACACGAGTAGTGAAGGTGAGCGTTGATATCAATCCTTCTACACGTGCAGCCTGTGGGTGAGCTACACGCAGAGGGTATACAGCGCTCTGTGCGTCCATTATAATAACGCGTTTAAGGTTCTGATGGGGTTGCCGTGGCACTGTAGTGCATCAGGTATGTTTGCCGAAGCGCGCACGGATGGCTTCGAGGCAATCATGAGGAAACGGTGTGCGTCTATGCTAAGCCGTGTACGCGGCAGCTTCAACAGTATTCTGGGCGTGTTCACGGATCGGCAGGATTCACTTATGCTGCGAAGATGGGTACGGATTCATTTGTGAGTTGGTACCATCCCATCTCCGTGGCATACACATAATGTGAATAAATTAAATGTATACTAACCCTAGTTTATAAGCAAAGTTACTAACACACTATGGATAACTATCCGAAATAAATGATTTAATAATAAAAAATAAATATCTGTCACAAAGGAGCCCAAGACACAAGTCTCGAGGTCTACTCGGGTTTCTCTCTCTGCCACACGATAGACTCGGCATCCGCACAGTGGATCCATGTATAGCTAAGAATTTCGTCTCTAGGGCGCTTAATTATAGGGTCTCATCTTGATCCACATGGGCAGCGTTCTCTTATTAGGTTAAGCTTTATTGCGTCTAGCTAATATTCAACCGACTCATTGAGAGAACTGGTATGCAATAGGCATTTGGAATGTTAGTCTTGCTAAACAGACTAAACTAACCCAACCATACAAGCAATTCTAATGAATAAATACCAAATTTTAACCAGATCCCTTCAGCCGTATAACCGTGATTAAGTCAAAAATATCTAAATATCGAAATATATTCACAAACTTCACATTTATAATATTAGTAGGATTAGTAGAAACCCAAACTTCCATATACAAACATAACGTCCTAAAACTTTGTGCTTAACCGTTAGTAAACTAAATTGCCAATTAAAAACCAACATAAAAATTATAATGATATTCTCCATTATGATCTGTAAAACCTGCTTATGACGGGAGGTAGTACCTTAATTACAACACTTGACGATGTGCGAGCTAACAAAAGAGTCTAATTAACATCGCAATCACTACATCAACTACATGACTAATTACGTGATCCTCGTTCTGTTAATAATTTACTGTCAACGTTAATAAATCCTATCAGAAAATGTATTGCGGCAATATATTTCATGGAAAGTGCGACTTAAGAATTACGTGATTCTCGTTCTGTGTTAAAAATGATTCAGATATGTTTTACATGTCTGAATCTTTTTTTTTAATTCACACTCACGTACACAGATAATAATTATTTGATTAAATGTTGAATAGAGTTTTTAAAACTTGTACGTTGTAGTTAGGACAAGGCTTTGGCTCAGAGTTTCCTCTCAACGTTGAGGGGTCATATGGTAGTCGTACGGGGGCGACTGACCCCTCGAAGCGTAGCAATAATAAACTGAATTAAAAATGGATTGATGACTAAAGCAGACCCCGTAATCCGATACCAAGGTGAGACATGAATGAATTAAAATCACCTCAAAATGAGAATATCCTAGAATATGAATATTTGTTTTTAATCAATTGGCAGACTCCGGACTACGAGGCGAACGCCTGAACCGGAACTGAAATTAATTAATTATTATCAAACTGTAAACACAGATATTAAATTCCTATCCAATAAATATGTTCAATATTATGACATTGAAACACGTACCGCAAAATATATATCAAATGCTAACACAAATTACCGCATAAATTCACCAATTAAGGTATTTTGTTGAATTTGAGTACGTAGTTCGGGGTGAAATATTGGCATAATGTGTGTAAAACATCTGCAAATGTCAACTACATTACCTAGTGTTTACTGTTTTCAATTACTAATAAACTAAAAGTATAACATGATAAAACAACGGAGTATTTTGTACCAATAAAACAAGCGCTATTGTATGGAATACTGTTCTCGTCTCTGGGATGGCTCCGCAAGTGACTACTGCTACAAAGTATTAACTTATTAGACGCCTCCTCGACAAATTCATTAGGGGTCATGAGCTTATTAACACCTTCAAATCTCTACAGTTGCAAAGAGATGTTGCCTCTCTAGATGCATAAATACTACGAGTAAAAAAAATCACGTTTCACAATTACCTATTACCTACCAAGTTAATAAAATATATACTCATATTTCTTTCAAAAAATTGTGCACCATTTCCTCCATAAACGTACAAATGACCGGGTTTATTAAGAGCTGAACAATGAACACTCGTGTCAACAAGTATACACTTAACAAATTTCCTTTTCAACAAAGCGTATCTCATTTGTTCGTACTGCAGGTGTTTACGTAAAACAGATGTGCTCGTTAAAACACTTCCCAAATAGTTGGCAATTTCCTCTTTGCATGTATCTGGTAAATTGCTAAATAACCTGTATTGTGTAGTGAAAATATTTAAGCAGAATTAGGTATTCAAACGGCTGTTACGTTAATTGTAATTGTTTGGTTACGCTATTATGGTAATGCCTATACTCCGTATGTCCTACGTTTGAGTTTAGACTTGCAAAGCAAATAGCTTAATAGTAGTAGGAGTAGGTACATATATATTTGTATTTACTATAGGACTAATAAACTCACCATCGGTATTAATTAATATTATTGCAAGTTCTCAACCAGCTTAGATTTTACCTCTAAATATTACATTATAAAAATATGACATGTATAGTATAATTCAATTTTGTCTATTTCAACATACTCGTATAGTTTGTGCGTTTTTTGGAAATAAGTTTCTGAATTTGACTGTACTAGTGTTAAGGCGTGTAAGCGTGACAGACAGGCAAACTTACTTACGCATTTATAATATTGGTATGTATAAACTAACCCTATTTTCCATCACAATGATCACATGACAAGACTTCAAAAGATTAACGACATCAAACTTTTCTTAAAAGCATTCGACAACATAAATTCAGAATTGAACGAAAGTTCAGTTAACATTAAAACAAACCGATTGCTACAGTAAACCGCGTTCTAATTAACATTTCCATCTAATTAGTTAAGTTAGGAGGGTTCGTTCAGAAACACCGTACAGATAGTATAACAAAAGAGAATGTTATAATTTAAAATACACAATGAAGTGCCTCTTTCTCTTCCTCTAGCGAAACTTTACTTATCATAATGGTGGCGGTGTATTTCTTTTTATTATAATTCATTTGTAGAAACAGTAATAAAAGTTAAACATACCTAATTAGTTTTCAATTCTTTTAAAACGTTTTATTCTTAACAGAGGAAAAGATTTGTCTCAGCTAATATTATAAAAAGGAAAGATTAACGAATAAACTCAAAAACTACTGGACCGATTTCAAAAATTCTTTCGCCATTAGAGAGCTACATAATTAGGTACCAACATAGGCTATTTATCATCACGCTACTATCAGCGATGAATGGGATCAGAATTGTACACCGGTGGAGCCGCAACCAACAGCTAGTAAAAATAAAATGAAAGTTCTTTAAGCGGGGTATCAAAATGCATTTATCGTGACTCACAGTCATCAAGTTAGGAACCTTCATTTTGAGATCAACAGCATCTGATATGGTGGCCAATATCTTCTGGACTGCACCCCATCTTATTAAGGTTAAACTAATTTTTCTCTATTCATGTAATAAAGATATGAATTATATTTCTAAATATACCTACTTAAAACAAAATACATTTAAAAACATAAAAATAGTGCTCCACGGGCATCGGGTACTGGGACCAAGCTTCCGGGGGTTTGGGCTCCAGAGAGAGAACTGCAGTGCATGCGTGCAGTGCCTAGCAAAACTGCCTTCTGCATCAAGCCCTTGAGTCAACCGTCTAACGAAAGCCTCTTAAGATGTTGTTCGAGGCTATTCGCGATAAGTCCGTGAATGGAAACGACTATCGGTACACAGCCGAGTCCACATCCCACATGTCGACAATCTCATGGGCCAAGTCCAATACTTAATTTGGTTAAACTAATTATTATTAAGGTTTTCATATTTAAAATTGCATCTCAATTTAGTTTTCCAAATACTTCAGTAGGTGCTGTTTTCGATCGACGCGACGATATTACGATATTTAGATTATCCGGGTGAAGATACTACCGCAGTCTGTAACACTATTAAGCGGGATAGTTAGAGTAAATTGAAGAGGTACTCATGCATAATACATCTTATAGCTTCGGGGCAGGCAATCTCAACTTGGATATAGAATTTACATTACGTTACACCGTCCCTAAGTATAGTTATTTCAGTTTATTTAAGAGTGCAAACAGTATTTTATGACTTATGGCTCGAGAGTCATTTAATCTTTTACTAGGCTCGTAACCAAATGGTAGGTAAATTAACAGAACTAAGACTGCACTGTTCGTTTATCGTGTCTGTCGGTGTGTCTGTCTGTCACTAGGCTGTATCTCATGAACCATGATAGCTAAACAGTTGAATTTTTCATAAATGATGTATTTCTGTTGCGGCTATAGGTAATAAAAAATACTAAAAACAAAACATTTAAGAAATCAAAATAAATATTTATTGGGAGCTAATAAAAAAAACGTGATTTTAAGGAGGACCAGGTACGGAACCTTTCATGCGCGAGTCCAATTCCCACTTGGCCGGGTTTTTAAACTATACCTGTCTTCAAAAAATGTCAAGCATTTTTCTAATTCGTATTCTGTATGCATGAACGCATAAACCGAACGCTCGTAACGTTCGGAAACTCGCCGGATATGCACACCGCAGCGTGTTATATGTTAATATGAAAAGTTATCGCATTAGCACACAATAACCGTGTTATGGTAAACTAACATGTATCACAACTCAGCCGGTTATAATACTAGCTTATTACTAGCTGAGTATTATTATAGTTATACTTTAGTATAAATCTACGCTTTGATGTTATAAGAGGTTTTGATGTTACAGATTTGGTTACTTCGGAGCGAAATTAGTAAGATCATAACAATATAGGTACACGTTTTACTAACTTTTTTATACTACTTAGGTCGCAGACAAGCACACGGCGCTCCTGATGGTAAGTGGTTATCGTAGCCTATGGGCTAGTGCAACAATAGAGGAGTCACACTCGTGCTGCCGACCCTGTAAGAACAGAGAGATTTTGTGCCGCCAGCGCAAAAGATATATATAGGACAAAGCCTTTGGTTTTCCCTCTGACAGCACAAAACCTCTCCAGTGAGCTCTGGCTACCCTACTCACCGTCGGGTCTTCTGTAGGGCGGAGATACTTCCTCAGTCGGACTGCTCGATTGGAACGGATATACCGTCGTATCCTACCTCCTCCTAGATAACTATGAACTATTTCTTGGTTATCAATCTATATTTATATAAAAATCAATGCCACTTTTCGTTGTTAGTTTATAACTCAAGAACCGCTGAACCGATTTGGCTAATTTTAGTCTTGAAATATTCGTGGATGCCCAGGGAAGGTTTAAAGGGTGAGAAAATAGGTGCAGCGGGAACGGGATCAAAAATTCACGCGGGCTGAAAAAAATTTGACGGTACGTAGTTCGCCGGGACAGCTAGTATAGTAGTAAAAATAACATTTAAGGATTCAAATTCCCTAATAGTGGTAGTGTAATCATTAATCATATTCTGTCCTCCGTGACTGTAGTGGAAGCTCGCCGGATGCGAGTATGTTGGAATTAACCTTAAAACATTCTTAATCGGATTGTATAATACTTGTGTGGACAATTAAAATCAACCCTTACTGGCTTGCTCATGTAACCTCACCTCATAAATATGTACAAAAATATTTTATGAAAGTAAAAGAAGCGAAAGATAATAAGGTTTAATATGACAGGATTATATCAAGTAAAAATATCTAGTCGCTGTACCGAAAACTGTTAAAAGACCAGTAGTTAAAATGAATTCAATCTTTAAAGAACATAATTCAAGCAAATTGTTCCATTGTGCAGACCGCCGTTAATGTTGAAAGAAGGATCTTCAAAACTTTCAATAAAAGAGGTCGTAATAGACGCATTCATTTCTCTCATGTTTCAACTGTCCGCCCATTGTAATAAATTTTCTGTACTTACATATAAAACTCGGGTCTGGCCCTCTGGGGTTTAACGTCATTTCTTTTCAGATGATTTTTTCATAAAGCCAGTGGAACTTGTTCGGTGAATAGCGGACTCTAATGTAATGCAAATGCACTCGAATATCTCTTTTAGAAGAGATAATATATATTCTTTCTGTTAATGCCCTATTTTCCTACTGTGTGAAGTGTTAGGAAAACTGCAACAGCCTAAAAATGGGTATAGAGAAAGGTTTCACCCAATAATGGAGAGAATGAAAATGTAATTGAATTAAATGTGAATCTATATTATAGGCATACGAATAAAGGAATTGCGTCATATCAAGAGAACACTGATGGAGGAAAACACAGTATTGACGTTAGCAATACCAGTGAACAGCAAGATTATCATTATTGAAACGAAAAATCCAGTAGAATCATGTTTTGTGGAAGATGCATGTGAAATGAAAAATATCTCGACCAAAGATTCCTTTGACGATAATTTGCGAATTTAATATAACTGTTTTATAAGATTTTACACTCATAGTTCAACTATGGGACCCTGTATAGAAAAATATCTTGACATCAGCCTTTGTATCTATCCAAAAGTATAGGTACTATCTTTCAAGCTGGAACCAACCATACAACACACACAACATTTTATTGAAATTAGTCGAGTAGTTTTGGAAATTAGCGTGTATGAAAATGGGACTTTTATGTTTATGGAGGAAAACAAATACCAAAGCAAAAGAAGATTTCCCAACACCCCATAAGTTCCTACAATCGTTTTATGCGATTTTATTTCAGACACCATTTCCGTATCCAATTTCGTGAAAATATTTTTGGAGGAATCTCTACAAAAGCCTTCTTGTGTTATGTGTGAGGAAATCGTGAGAGATACGTAGACGGATTTAGTTTTTGAAAACGACTTTAAGAAATATATATGGAGATGCCTTTTATGGTAAAACCCTCTCAAATTCCACTTTCAAGATATCGTCCTGTGAAATATATGCAAATAAAAATGTTATTCTGGGACAGCCTCTACGGCATGGTGGTAGTAAACGCGATCACTTCACAGGAGGCGCGGATTCGATCCCCGCTCAGTGTATGCATGAATATGGGTATTTGCATTGATCTCGGCCTAGGAGAGCACGTTAAGCTGGCTAAGCCGTCGGTCTTGGTTGCCATACGAATATCTGGCAGTCGTTATGGATAGTTGGAACCCTAAAAAATGTCCGATAAATGGTTAAAGTGCAATGTTTCGATATTGCCAATTAGTTATGGAGGTCAGTGGCAGTCGCTTTACGGAAAATATCTAAATTCAGCCAAAATCGCAATTAACTGGAAAAGCGGACCCCAGACTCCGAGGGGAAAACTTCGGATGCGACTTAGAAGAAGAAATATGTTAGTCTTGATGTTTAACAAAAGAAAGATAATGTCTGAATCAATGATATTATATTATAAACTATAGATATGTTGTCCGCACTCTAAAATGGCGACAAAAAAATGACGACTTTTGGTTATATACCTTATTCACATTATAAGCTATCTAATATTACATGGAACTTCTCGAGTATTTCATTACTGTTATTTATTTTCTGGGTCTCTACTTTGATACTAATTATCACAATTTGAACTCAGATTAATCATTTTTTTATTAATCCCACCGATAAGTATAAATGAACTTTAATAAATCTGAGTCTGGAAGGCGCTGTGTAATCGGTTCCTCAAGTAAATTTTTAGTTCTAAAGTTTGATTAACATTGTTGATCAAACATTAGAATTAAAAATACGAACGTACGACCCAACGGAAAATATCTGTTCTGTGTGAATTCTGGATTAACACTAATGGAAGATGAATGTGTTTGAAACGCAGAGAGAGGTTCCAGCTAAGTGCTACGATGCGTAAAAGGAAGATAATGATAAAAATATGCTCCACTACATTCGTTCGCTTAACGTTCGTATGATACTCATGATATAAAAATACCAGGATTTATGACTTTCCATATCTAAAACGCTTTTTCGAAATCTATAAATAACCATCTGTATTCATGTCTCTATACAAAACGCAATCACAACATGATATCCCGCAAATGTCACGACAAAAACAGATTGCAGTAGATGTGAAAATAGAGGAAAATTGGGTGATGTATTGTGAAGTGGAGTGGCATGGAATAATGTGTATCTGTAGGTCAGTTTTCTATTGCAAGGTTGATAAATGGTTTACTATTTATTGCGTAGAGACAGAACATCAAATAAGAAGTAGTGTTGTGACAAAACAGATTGTTTTGTATTGCATTTCAATAATTTCAATGTAATTTATAGTATTGGTGGAGTATTGAATCGATATTCAATCGATACCGATCGATACTCGACTAATATTATCTGTATTCTCATCACTTGATGGACCGCGCTTGGTAGTTACTCCGGTTGCGCGCGGGCAACTGAAGGCGTTGCCATAGTGGCGGTTTCAGTGCATAGTGTTTGCTATATTGGCTTCAAAATTCTTTTTACATAGGGGAGGCTTTCGGCCAAATATGTGAATTTGTGCTGGAAGTCATTCCACCACCGAACCAGCAGCCAAAAAGCTATAAAGGTAAGGGCTTGAGCCACCCTCCTTCCTTTTTCTGCTGGCTTCGGTGACATTCATTTGCCCTTGGTAAATTCATTGTCCGTCTCGGGTGAGAATACTATATATGACTTTAAGTAAACCAAAACAAAGAAGTCCTCTCAAGTAGATGGAAGTTTGGTATTTAACATTTTTATGTTGACTGTACACTAGTAAGGGTTGATGTTTAAGATCGATTCCCAAAATGCTCAGAATAGATCTAGCTTAAATTTGGTACGGGGTAGATTATAATCACAAATAACACTTAGGTTAATGTCCATGACTTACGTTTCCACAGGTCAAGAGAACTGGAACTGAATTTCACGCAAGCGAAGCCGTGGGCATCAGCTAAATATATCTACTTATTTAAGACTTTTCTTGTTAACTACGCAATAACTCTTGTAAGTAAATAAATTAAACTTTATTCACGTTCACTAAGAAAGCAACGGAGGCTAAGTGAAATTAATTGAAGTAATTTTGTTTAAATACCGGTAATGTAGGTTAATAGGCGGTAACAGTGCGGAAGATATTATAGGAACTGTTTATTTAATTCGTTGATTTATTTAGCTTGAGTGCCGAACATTACGTTTTACCAAGATCGCGTAAATAAACGAGTACCTACTTCTAGTATTTTACGTAAGTTAAAGCGCTATTAATATCATTTTTTTTTTATATTGAAGTCACGATCCTGCTAAAACAAACTAGGCTTTGCTGCAGATTTTCGTTTTCCTCTTGGAGTTGGTAGGCCAAGCAGCAGTCGTTCTTCTAAAACGCAATAAACCAATCAAAGATAAGATGCTCCTCAGGCTCTGAAGTGTTAGCTGCCTGTCATCCTAGAGGACCAGCTCGTAAAAAATGCCCCTGGGTCGACCGGGGTGCGAGATATGTTTCAGACAATCTCACCTCCGGCAAACAACGACCCACAGCCGACGTGCGTTTTAGTCGGTTCAAGTCCGACATAACCTTTACTGCCGGCTTCCGGCTGGGGGTATCTGTGGGGATTTTGCGCAAAGCAGCTTTTTTGAAAAAACAGCGAGTACCTAATACCAAATACTGTACCCACGGACGGTTTAGTCGGTTCAGGTCAGTACTATCTGTGCAGGTGATATTCAATGGAGTGCTCTAACTGGACTTCACCACAATGTTGTAGTAGGGTTTTGGTAAAAATAAAAATATCGACGAAACATGATAAAATATTCCGTTAGTTATTATAATAATTAATTATATATTTCACGTTGTTATAGCAGTAAACCCTCAAAAGCTTCAAAGCGATGGGATTTATATTAATTTTCCTGATTTTATTTGGATGAATTCCCAGAACATGTACTGGGAATCATCCGAATAAAATATACTATAAAACACATGAAACACATAACAAAAAAAACACTCATAACAATCATATGGTCATGAGACCATATGATTGTTATGAGTGTTTTTTTAGTTGTTTCTTTATAGTTACTTCAATAAACTGACAACAAGACAACAAAGTAAAGCGTATATGGATTCATAAAAGCGTCATAAATCCAAAAAAATATTACCAACGTTTATCAACTTAAGGCCCCGAATCAGATTAGCATCGAAAAATCGGTATTTTCGAAACCGTTTTTCTTTTTAACTATAAAACCTAAAGATCTGGAATTTACATCCCTGCATACTACAGGATATGCAGAGTAACTTCACCTTTTCATAAATTCAATAAAAAGGGAGGAAATAGTTGAAAAGAGGCTCTGAACATCACTCTACTCTTTCTTATGAAACCAAATATTTTCTACAATATGTATCCAAATAATCAAAAATTTCAGATATATGTTAAATGAGTGTATTAGCATAACGTGACCTTCTTAGTTTGTAATCGTCCCCTATAAAATTATCTATTAAAATTAGTTTTACTGATTTTTACGGCTGAAAAACGAGCGAATGACCTTGAGCATTTGTATGGTCAAAGTCATTCGCGTATGTAATCACCTTAATATATTTTTTGTCACAAATAATTTCAGAACGATTTAGTTCGGAAAAAGTGAATGCTCAAGACGGGACTTGAAACCGCGATCAGTCCAAAATCTTGTTGTACAAATAATTACACAATCTAAGTGAACTGTGAAGCTGTATTGTGTTATAGTTTCAAATATTTACTATGGAAGAACCTATTATAAAATTACTATTATAACTATCGAGCAATTTACCTTTTGTGTGTTTTGTTTAGAGTTTGCAAACATTGGAAACTGTAAACAATACATGGTAAATATCGCAATAGCTTTAATAGTAATGTAGGTAAATGACCATGATAGTTGAAAAATCTATTATTACAAGTTTTGTTAAATAAACAAACAGATAAATCAATTTAATAGCATGTGAGAGACAAGTGTCCATATCGAGTCACAGAAAAATGTGAAAATTGGTATTTCATATAACGGACGCTCTCACGTTTACAGCCCTCAGCCACCACTGATAGAGGCATGGCATCTCGACCCCTGTCACGCGCAAGTGACAACGAAATACTGTAACTGATGTCTAATAGTTGTTCCAATGGAAAAATTGAAAGGAAAAGTTCTGTTATCAATTCTCCGTACACTTCTTTTATGGTTGATAGGCTCGCGTTCGACCACTATGACTACTACATGGAATAGAATGACGAATAGGATTTGACGTTTTTGACATTCGTTGACGCCTGTCATATACGTCAAATCTCATACATTTGGCATTTTATTCTACAAAACACTGGCCGACGAATTGCCACTTGTCTAGAGGGGCTGTTCGCACCATTAAGTCTTGGAATTCTTTACCAGTTCACGTGTTTCCCTCCTCCTACAGTCCCGGGTCCTTTAAGCGGGGCGTGAAAAAGCATCTGATGAGGCCGTCAAGCTGAGTGCCACCATTGTAACATGATACGTGTCTGTAATGGTGACGCTCTTTTCAGAGACTTTGCCTTCAGCTTACCATCAGGCGAGGCGAAGTCAAATTAACGTGTCCTGTATAAAAAAAAAAAAAAACTCTAGTCTTGAAGACATCCAAGTTATAGCTATCTAGAAACACAGATTCAGGGCATTCTGCTCCTTGGCAGTAAGTATGATCAAAGTATCGCCGAATAATTTAGTACGTATGAATGGAACGACAAACATTAAGATAAATGTTTCTATATTATGCTTTATTTTGCTTTACAGTGTGGTTTCCGGTGGAGTAAAATAGGACTAGCCAATCTGTTCCTGTGTCGTAAAAGGCGAGAGATAGATCTGTTCTTCATCTGAAAGCAAACATATAACCCATGACAAAGAGTGCACGCTTGACGGCAATAGGCTCGCCCCCTTGTTACATAGAGGGTAAATGTAGGGGTTAATACACCTCTGCCTACTTCGGGGATTTACAGGTGTGAGGTGGTTCTTCTCAAGTAAATTGTAAATTAAAGTACATGAGCCCCAGACAGACCCCATAATTATTTCGCACAACTCGTGTAAATTCTCAATGGGTAACGCAATGAGAATTTAGAAGAACAAGTGCCTAATAAATGAACAAAACAAATACTCGAACGTTGTTTGAAAATAAATTAAGTGCGGGTAGTTGCTCGCACTCTCGTCGCTCGGCCGATGACGTGTGTACAGATACATTCAGTTGAGAGCATTGCACGGATCACGCGGGAGTTCACAAGTTCGCACTTGTTCGGAGATAAATTAAGTGCGGGTAGGTGGTCACAGTCTCGTCGCTCGGCCGATGACTTGTGTACCGAGACATTCGGTTGAGAGCATTTCACGAATCACGTTGAAGTTCCCAAGTTCGCACTTGTTCGAAAATAAATTAAGTGCGGGTAGTTGTTCGCACTCTCGTCGCTCGGCCGATGACTTGTGTACCGAGACATTCGGTTGAGAGCATTTCACGAATCACGTTGGAGTTCCCAAGTTCGCAATTGTCCCTACTTAATATTATAAATGCGAAAGTAACTCTGTCTGTGTGTCTGTCTGTATGTATGTCTGTCTGTCTGTCTGTCTGTCTGTCTGTCTGTCTCACTTTTACGACTAAACCGCTGAACCGATTTTAATGAAATTTGGTATAGAGGTAGGTTAGACCTTGAGAAAGGACATAAGCTATGTTTGGTTGCGATAACCGACATCCACGAGGGCGGAGCCGCGGGCAAAAGCTAATTCGGAAATAAATTAAGTGCGAGTAGCTGCTCGCGCTCTCGTTGCTCAGCCGATGCGATGATACACATTGTGTATCGAGTCATTCAGTTAAGAGCATAATATTATGTATAGTACTCTGTGGTTAAGAGCATTGCACGGATCAGGCGGAGTTTGCAAGTTCACACTTGTTCGGAAATAAATTAAGTGCGGGTAATTGTTTGCGCTCTTGTCGCCCGGTCGAACAAAGATTATTCGTTTGAGAGCATTGCACAGATTACGAGGGAGTTCGCAAGTTCGTAATTTTTATTACGTTGTATCGCTTACTTCAATAACTTCGCATACAGTTCTGATTGTTCCCTCGAAGTGTATCGTGTGTTCCTGAATAATACCGAATGGACGGTATACAACGGTGACCAGTTTGGTGCTGGATCTTGATTGCGGAAAAATCATGTGGGACTATACCGGTAACGTAGTTTATCCATATATTTATAACCCCACATTTAAATCTAATTTTAACAACTTATTCCTATACCACTTGCTAACTCGTTATTGTTGCTATACTCTGTTACTAAGGTACATTATCTCGTAGCTCAGCTTATATGAAAACACATATTAAATAAATCAACTAAGCAAACAACTGAATGAATTAATTTTGATTCTTAGTCTTTAAAATGAGTTTCTAAACAGAAAAATATTAAAATCTGAATTTTTAAATAAAACATATTAAAAAGACACAAATCAAGATTGTCTACTTTAATTAACTAACCAAATGGAAATAGGTATTAACTTTTCATGAAGAATATTTTCATTCCAAATTTTAATATTCTTTTGTAGATCACCAAAACATCATAAATTGTTATTTATAGTGTTTTGTTAGTTAACCAAAACAACATAAATTATCTCTTAACATCCAGCAATTCTAATAACTACAACACATTAATGTATACAAAGAATAGAAAAGAAGCTTACTAAAAGAAACAAAACAATCTTTTTAAACCATTATAACTTTTCTTGTTTTGCGTAGTTTTATAAATCCTTTAGCCAACCGTCTCTCATTCCTTCTTGCGCTCGTGCACTGAGGGTTCTGTATAAAACTGGAGCGAGGGATAAATTTAAAGGTTGTTTCGAGGATCAACTTTTTTATACAACTTAGGTGGCAGACAAGCACACTGCCCACCAGAAGGAAAGTGTGGCCTATGGATGGATGCCAATGCCAAGGGCGTCACTGCCGACCCCGTGAGATCCTTCTAATGGCCACGGATCCAAAGCGGCTACAGTACGGGGTTCTTGTAGAAACAAGAACCCCGTACTGTAGCCACTTTGAATCACTTTGGATCACTTTGGATCACTTTGGATCTGTTTTTGATCCAAAAGGAGTTAACGTCTCAGTGCCATCACTGTGATAAGAGCGAGAACTCAGGGTTACCAGCCAGTAATTAATCACTTACAAAAAAAAACATAGATTCACACAATTTATTATGAAACAACTAACTGATGCCTGCGGCTCTGGCCGCGTGGATATCGGTTATCGCGACCAATCATAACTTATGTCCTTTCCCAAGGTCTTATCTATCTCTGTACCAAATTTCATCAAAATCGGTTCAGTGGTTTAGGCGTAAAAGCGTAACAGACAGACAGAGTTACTTTCTTATTTATAACTAGCTGACCCCGCGAACTTCGTACCGCCTTTTTTTTTATTTTCTCACCGTAAAAACCATCCTCGTACTTCAGGGAATATTCTAAAAAAAGAATTAGCGAAATCGGTTCAGCCGTTTTCGAGATTTGCGCTTACCAACACATTTAGGGATTCATTTTTATATAATAGATTAGCATATATTCAACAAGAATTTACAACTTAATATTTTCCAGTAATCTGTCTACATTAAGTCATCAGACTTAAACAAATATGAATTAACATTTTCATGAAATGATGCAACAAAGAACAATATCCACAAACAGTTATAATTAATTGTGTGTTATAGGCATAATTAATTATGACACCAACAAAAACTCGACCGGAGAACGTCGGTACGAATCATTGTGGGCTCATTAATTTTATTCGTATAATGAAGAGTTTCAAATTTGAAACATTATTATATTTCAAAAAATATTAGCCTCACCATCAAACGAGGTGAAATCATGTTATTGACGTGTCCTGTAATAAAACTATATTAGATCATGTTTGATTTTCAATATTGCAAGGGGCTTGAATCGTTAGAGCTTAAGTCACCTGTATGCACCTGCATTTGTAAAAAATAACAAAAGTTACGTCAGTGAATTTTAGAATTGTCTACGGCGTAGCTTGTTGCTACGGCGTAGCTTGTGGCTACGGCATAGACAGTTCGACAATTCGTAGCAATTTAGTGCCGAAATATAGGTATTTTAAACTTTCATGGTCGTTCACATTACTATTAGAACTATCGGGATATTTACCATGTATTGTTTGGAGTTTCCAATATTTCCAAACAATACATGGTAAATATCCCAATAGTTCTAATAGTTAGTGCCGAAAGTTTGTCACTTTAAAATTATAACAATAAAATTACATTATATGAGTATCATGGGTATTTGACATTTTATCTCTTACGCAACGAACTTCGTACCGTTTTTTTTATTTTATATAGGACACGTCAATTTGACTTCGCCTCGCCTGATGGTAAGCTGAAGGCTAAGTCTCTGAAAAGAGGATCAACATTACAGACACGTACCATGTTACAATGGTGGCACTCAGCTTGACGGCCTCATCAGATACTTTTTCACGCCCCGCTTAAAGGACCCGGGACTGTAGGAGGAGGGAAACACGTGAACTGTAAGGAATTCCATATTTTTCCCGCTGCACCTATTTTTTCACCGTTTAAACCTTCCCTGGACATCCACGAACATTTCAATACCAAGATAAGATAAATCCGTTCAGCTGTTCTCGAGTTTTAGCGAGACTAACGAACAGCAATTGATTCTTATATAAAATAGAATAGAAGATAGAAGATCAATTTTTTTTTTTTTTTTTAGAACCAACCCTATCATTAACATAAAATATGCTAAATTAACCTGAGGGTGACTGTTTCACCTCCGCATATCTGATTTATTTGTTACTACAAAAAATGTACCCATATTAGTAGTCATTTTTTCAGAAGATCATTCCACTACTAATTTGAAAGGAAATTCCAAGAAAAGCAATAAAACTTCGCATTTGGGAATATGCTTTATGGTATTATCTTCAACAATGTTAGTCCCTCTTTATCTGAATTTTCACTGAAATATTTTATGGAAATGTGTTCAATATGCTAACGTAATGCTCGCGTCCATTAGTAGCCGTCAACATCCATCCGCATCGCGTTACTTTTACTTGCGGTATGTAAATTGCTCTTAAGTGTAATTTCATATTATGTTAATTGGCAAGTCTAATTTGAAAGGCGTTTTTGGTAGATCTTTGTTTGTGTTTCAGTTTAAAAATTAGATTTTAGCAATGAACATTAGCAGCGGCCATGTTTTATGGACGAGACCGCACACCAAATCAGCAAGCTTACAGCAAACGCTGTTTTCTTTTTCCTTTAAGGTGATTACATACGCGAATGACTTTGACCATATAAATGCTCAATGTCATTGGCTCATATTTGAACCGAAAAAATCAGTAAAACCAATTTTAATAGCTGACTTTATAGGCGACGATTACAAACTAAGAAGGTCACATCATGCTAATACACTTATTAAACATATACGTGAAATTTTAGATTATTTGGATACATATTGTAGAAAATATTTGGTTTCATAAAAAAGAGTAGAGTGATGTTCAGAGCTTCTTTTCAACTATTTCCTCCTTTTTTATTTAATTTATGAAAAGGAGAAGTTACTCTGTATATCCTGTAGTATCCGGGTATGTAAATTCCAGATCTGTAGGTTTCATAGTTAATAAGAAAAACGGTTTCGAAAATACCGATTTTTCGATGCTGATCTGATTCGGGGCCTTAAGCGGGGCGTGAAAAATCATCTGATGAGGCCCCTTAAGCTGAGTACCTACCACCATTGTACGAGGTATGTATCTGTTATGGTGACCCTCTTTCCTGAGACTTTGCCTTCAACCATTACGTGAAGTCAAATTGAGGTGACCTATATAAAAAAGGTGCAAAGTTCTTAATTCTCGCGTGTGCATAATTTTATTGATTGCTTCCAAAAACATTTGCTGTAAACTTGCTGCTTGCTGTTTTGGTGTGCGGCCACCCTAAATCATTTTTATTCAGGCGATACTTAGTGAAATGCTTTAGAAAACTGTATCATTTCAGCTGCAGCCCCATGGCCCATGGACAGCTCAATAATGCGTTCCACTGAGAGAAAATTAATCAGGCAAATCCGTTGCTGAGAATGAGTCCGCTTTTCATTCGTCGTTTCGATCATTCTTTCGTATTAATTGATATCACATCTGTTTTGTTGTAATTGTTTCACAACATTACACTAATATATTTTTAGTGGGCATGTTACCTACAGAAACCAAGCCTAAAAATACTGTTCGAACCAAGAACCCAGTGGGACCAATGAGGTCGTTCACTTGATACAACAGACCCAAATTAAAATCTCGCAATTTTCTTCGCAATGCCCCCGGGGTGCGTAGGGTTAACGTCTCCTACACGACAGTCCTGTTTCTAATTGTATCCAGTTTTACCATTTACCATCAGAACTTGTTGGATACGCGATTTAAAAAATAAAAAAAAAGTATATGCAACCAAAATTACTAGTATTCCCGTTACCCCCTCAGTTAAGCCAAACCGCTTGTATAAGTGAATTATACGTGGGTAGTGTAATGGCCAGGATTCCAATCTGGAACTTCTCGATTCCTTAACCACTAAGCTACCGACTGTTGTTTTATAACATCGCCCGTCAATCAGCAGCTGCACCGGCTTGCAGATAAGGTTGGTTTGACCTCTAATCTCTTTTTCTTCTACGAGTCAATGGCTAGCATCATTTTGACTTCTTTACCAGAACTGCGGCCTTACCATAAACTCTTAAAACAGGTCAACATTTAACTGCTGTTATTCCACCAACTGCAAATGTCACTTTGTAATGTCATATAAATATACAGGATTACAAAGTGACATTTGCAGTTGGTACAATGACTGTTCACGCCATACATACTATTTCAATTTTATATCGCTGGTATCACTATCTTCTACCAATCAAATCATTGAAATATGACGCGATAAACGCTCGCTATTGGTTGAATATTGTACCTTACCCCCTATCCTCGATCTATGTAAAAGCTCAACTTTTAATACACTTGCCATATTGGTTTTCAACGATACGCATATTTTATTTAAAATCCTAAAATATAATTACAAAAACTAGTTCAGCACAATTTCAAGTACCGACTGTCATAATCCGGTACATTTGGTCCTTCGGCGTCGAATTCTAGAATCAGCATCCTGTGGAACTCGTATACTCCATCATCATACCTGCTGCTGCCGAACTAGTCCGAAAACGCATAAACCTGAAGCAAAGGCAACTGGAGGCTAAGCGCATATTGGACGCGAGCTGGATTGGCTCTTCATCGCAAATTTAATTCATACGCAATCTGGTGAGGCCAACCATCCTCTCTCTCCTAAACACCTCCTTGTTCTCTTTGTGATACCTGTGCCTAACCTGATTTCAGTGAGATTTGCCGCATTGGAGTCTGTACCACCTAAATCACCTATTCGCGACGGTTAAACGTGGTTCAAATCTTCCAACTGTAAGTACTTATTCCTTTTCTCACTAACTACCAAAATGGCGACAGAAAGTGTTAATTTACCGCCCGTTACATTAAATATAGACAGTGCTTCAAGTAAATCGCGTGAAAAATCTCCTTATCTTGAATCCGATCCTACGTTACTTCGTGACCTAGTCAAAAAACGTGGCATCATTAAGGGTAGACTTACCAAGTTTTCAAAATATTTAAATACGTTGGGAACCAGTGATATTTCTTCTCGAGATCGCATAGACTTAAAATTACGCATAAAAGGTGCCACTAGTCTATATAACGAATTTAATGCGATTCAAAGTGAAATCGAAGAATGTGTTACCGAAAGTGAGATATCTACCCAATTAGATTGCAGAGAATCATTCGAAACCTCATATTACAGTACTTTAGCCCACGCAGAATCCATGCTGACCGATGATGAGGTTACTGAGGGTTCCAATAAACACTGCTGTACCGAACCATCGCAGTCGGTTAAGCTTCCTACTATTTCTTTACCTACCTTTGACGGATCGTATGATCACTGGCTGCAGTTTAGAGACACATTCTTATCTTTAGTGCATAATTCTAAACGTATTAGTAACATCCAAAAGTTTCATTACTTGAAGTCGTCTTTAAAAGCTAACGCCGAGTTAGTCATTAATTCTATAGAATTTTCCTAGGATAATTACCAAGTCGCATGGGATTTATTGTTAAATAGATATAACAATCATAGACTTTTAGTACACAATCATGTTCAAGCCTTGTTTAGTATTAACGCATTGGCAAAAGAGTCGTCAGCTGACATTAGGAAGCTTATTGACGTAATATTAAAAAACTTACGCGCATTAAAGTTACTCGGCGAGCCCACCGACTCGTGGGACACGCTTGTCAATTATATAATTGTCTCAAAGTTAGATAGGACCACCGAACGCGTATGGGAGACGCATAAGTGCACACTGAATTCGAACGAAAACAATTCTAAACACATTATTAGGGTTGATGAATTGATTGGCTTCCTGAGAGACAGAGCGGATATGTTGGAAACATTGCAATTGTCACATAATAAACCACAAAAACAAAATGAAAATAAAAAACATAATTCACATAACACGTCACACTGCAATGTTTCTACACAAAAATCCACCGATAGCCGCTCGTCTCGCTACAAAGGGACGTGTTTTAAATGTAACGCCAACCATCCACTTTATTCTTGTCAGAAATTTATTGATAGTGATTTGAATTCAAAGTTAAACTTAATTCGCGAGCACAAACTGTGTGAGAATTGTTTACGTTCGGGTCACACTCTCGATAGATGCAAGTTTGGTCCATGTCGAAAATGTAATGGCAAACATAATTCATTAATTCACAATGACAACGGTGATAGTTTAATTGCATTGCATTCCAATATTAAGACTGACAGTCAAGCGGTTAGTGCCGCCGTGAGCGCAACGATAGCACCGGCCGACCCCGCCACCTCAACCACCGCGGAGTCGCTCCCTATTCACGTAAACAAGGCACACATGCATAACAATTATAAAGACACACACTCGGTCTCGGTTTTACTATCAACAGCAGTTGTCGAAGTGCCTGACGTACACGGTGTTTACCATCAGGCGCACGCGCTGCTTGATAGTGGGAGTCAGCGGTGCTTTATAACCAAATCTTTCTGTAATTTAATTAGTGTTCCCATGATGAATTCTACTTATGAAATTAAAGGTGTAGGCGATTCGGTGATACAATGTTCGGAAACTTGTAACATCGAAATTAAATCGCGAATCGATAATACGTTCAAAACACGCATCACTTGTTTTGTATTATCGCAAATAACGTCTATGATGCCGGCCGTTCGGTGTCCAATAAACGCACAATTCTTAATTTAATAATGTAAGTCTCGCGGATCCATTATTTTTGGAATTAAAAAATATAGATATTTTGATAGGCGCAGATAGGTTTTGGGACTTGTTACTAGAAGGCAGAATGAGACTGCCTAACGGTCCCTACCTACAAAATACTAGGCTAGGCTGGATTATCTCCGGCTTAGTTAATAATAATACGCAAAATGAGAGGCGCGTTCATTGTAACTTTAGTAGTTCCTTAGATTCGCAACTGCGCTTGTTTTGGGAGGTCGAAGAGCTTCCTAAGGTCAGGGATACGCGGACTCAGGAGGAGATTGCATGTGAAGAACATTTTCTTCGTTCTACAACCCGCAATGGCGAAGGAAGGTTCTGTGTACGCATTCCTTTTAAGGAGTCACCTGATTGTTTAGGCGAATCGTATACGCAAGCTGAACGACGCTTTCTCGCACTAGAGAAACGTTTACAACGTTCTCCTGATTATAAATTATCATACACGCAATTTATGCAGGAATACCTGGACTTAGGCCATATGAGTCTCGCAGACAGTTATAAAAGTCCATACTTTTTCATGCCGCATCACGGCGTATTTAAAGAGCATAGCTCAACGACTAAGCTGCGCGTGGTCTTCGACGCCAGCGCGCCATCATCTTCCGGCAAGTCTCTCAATGATTTGCAACTAGTTGGGCCTCCTATACAAGGTGACTTAATATCTATTCTTCTCCGCTTTAGGCAGCACCTGTTTGTTGCGTGCGCTGACGTGGAAAAAATGTTTCGTAATTGTTTAGTAGCAGAGGATCAGCGTCAGCTTCAAATGATTTTATGGCGTGATGATCCATCGAAACCCTTGCGGAGCTATCAATTAAATACCATTACATATGGTACCGCGTCGGCACCTTTCCTTAGTGTGAGATGTTTAAAACAGTTAGGAATTGAGTCTTCCAACCCCGAGGTTCAACGTGCTATCTTGGAGGATATGTATGTGGACGATTTATTGACGGGACATGACAATAAATCAATATTAATGCAACTATGTACGGATATAAAAAAACAACCAGACTGTATCTGGTTGTTTTTCACTTCGAAAGTGGGTTTATAATTTTCCATACACTAACGAAGGGTTAGCCAACCATTTAATAGAAATTAAATCCAATGAGAATATCAGCTCTAAAACGTTAGGCTTAGGTTGGAACAATGTTAACGACATATTTTATTTTAACACACAATTTCAAAATGATAATAAACCGGTCACTAAAAGGTTTATTTTGTCTAATATTTCACAAATTTTCGATCCACTTGGTTTGTTAAGCCCTACGATTATTATTGCAAAGGTGTTGTTGCAACAATTATGGCTTCTTAAAATAGGTTGGGATGACACAGTGCCGTCTAATGTCGCGCAAACGTGGAACCGGTTTGTTATCTCATTACAAGCGCTCAACACAATAAAGGTTCCTCGCCACGTTATAGGTAGCCAACCTATGTATATAGAATTGCATGTTTTTAGTGATGCATCGCAGACAGCGTACGGCGCTTGCATTTATGTGCGCACTATACATATAGATACTACGATTACCTCAAGATTGTTGTTTTCTAAGGCTCGCGTCGCGCCACTGAAACCATTGAGTATTCCGAGACTTGAACTTTGCGGTGCCTTGTTAGGGGCTAGAATACTCGACAAGATCCGCAGTTCTTTACGTTGTGAGTTCAGAAACATAGTGTTCTGGACCGACTCAACAATTGTGTTAGGATGGTTGCGCATGTCTCCAAATAAACTTAAAACGTTTGTCCAAAACAGGACGGTGGAGATTCATGAGCTCACACAAGATGTTGTTTGGCGACACGTGAGTAGCAAGGATAATCCTGCTGACCTCGCTTCGCGTGGTTCTTGCTTGGAGGAGCTGTCATCATCCAAGTTATGGTGGGATGGTCCTGACTTTTTGCGAAGTCCTACTTTCTCGTTAGACAATTTTCAGTATGATGTCATAGAAACAGATGTGGAATTACCTGAGGTTAAATCAACTATTTGTTCTTTCGTGACTCACGATACAGGTGATATAAGTCCTTTTCCGTTCCATCGTTTTTCACAATTTAAGCGTATGAAGCGTGCCGTCGCATATATGTTACGTTTCATACACAATATTCGCGATAAAAATAATAAACGGTTTGGGGTTCTTAGTGTTGAGGAGTTGAGTGAGTCACAGATAGTTTTAACTCGGTGGTGTCAAATGGAAACCTATTCTAATGAGTATAAACTTCTAACTAATAGCGCACAAATTAAAGGCAAAAATAATTTGAAACGGTTAATACAATAATAAAATTATTCGCGTTGGTGGTCGGTTAGGTAACTCAAATGAGTTTGATTATGATAAAGTGCATCCCATTCTTTTATCTAGTAAACATTATTTTACTGTATTGTTGTTCCGTCACGAGCATTTACAGCTCCTTCATGCGGGACCCCAGGCATTGCTTTGTCATATACGCGAAACCTGGTGGCCTTTAGGTGGCAGGAGTCTATCTAGGCGTATAGTGAACGCTTGTGTTACGTGTACGCGGTACAAAGGTAAAATGTTAACTCCGCAAATGGGAAATTTACCAAGGGAAAGGATAACTTCCAGTTTTCCATTTATTGAATGTGGAGTGGACTACTGCGGGCCAGTCCTCGTACTAAACCGTAGAGGTAGGGGAGCTAAATTATCGAAAGCGTATATTTGTTTGTTTATTTGCTTTGTGACGCGAGCAATACATTTGGAACTCGTCAGTGATCTCACTAGCGAAGCATATTTGTTAGCACTTTATAGCTTTATTTCTCGGCGTGGTAAGCCTAGAACAATATATTCTGACAACGGTCGCAACTTTGTGGGGTTGATGAATGATTTCTCTGATTTTTTACGTAAATGTAATTCGGATATTAGAGATTACGTTATTAGTCAACAAATTGACTTTAAATTCATTCCCCCTTATTCGCCTCATTTTGGTGGTTTGTGGGAGGCAGGCATAAAGTCTTGCAAGTTTCATCTTCGGAGAGTGGTAGGCAATGCGCACCTCACCTTTGAGGAGTTCGGCACAGTGCTATCACAAATAGAAGCAGTCCTTAATTCCCGACCACTTTCTCCTCTTTCTTCGGATCCCCGAGACCTTTCTCCTCTTACTCCCGCTCATTTTTTGGTTGGTCGACCACTGACTGCGCCAGCTGGTCACGACTTCAACAACATCCCGGAGCATAGGTTGAAGAGGCATCAAAGGGTGGAGCAAATTCGCCAGCATTTTTGGACCCGTTGGTCCAAAGAGTATGTTTCTGAGTTGCAGGTGCGAACGAAGTGGACAGAGAAAAAGACGGAGTTAAAGGATAACTCACTTGTCCTTATTAAGGACAACAACCTTCCGCCTTTAAAATGGTCCATGGGTCGAGTGATTAGAAGCATCCCAGGCACGGACGGTATTTCAAGGGTAGCAGACATCATGACTGCGTCAGGCGTTACGCGACGGGCCTATACGAAGATCTGTCCTCTCTTTGATGATGACCACGATGAGGAGTAAAGCTGTTGCCGACTTACATATTGAAAGCGACTGCTTTCAAGGCCGCGGGCATGTTCACGCCATACATACTATTTCAATTTTATATCGCTGGTATCACTATCTTCTACCAATCAAATCATTGAAATATGACGCGATAAACGCTCGCTATTGGTTGAATATTGTACCTTACCCCCTATCCTCGATCTATATAAAAGCTCAACTTTTAATACACTTGCCATATTGGTTTTCAACGATACGCATATTTTATTTAAAATCCTAAAATATAATTACAAGAACTAGTTCAGCACAATTTCAAGTACCGACTGTCATAATCCGGTACAATGACAGCAGTTCAATATTGACCTGTTTTAAGAGTTCATGGTATGGGCCCTGGACCATAGCCATAGCGTTGTCCATTAGACAGATCTCTATTATTACTGGTGGAGGCACAGTGGGCAAGAGAGCAAATGTGGAACATGGACTGGGATGGTGCACGTCTTAATGTGATCTCATAGATCTATGAGAACCGACAAAATAAATTATTTTGTTTTCTATTTTTGTATCGGAATTTGTTACTTCCCAAACGTGAGTTATTTATTTATTCCAAGGAAGTAGTAAACCATTTACAGTGCAGTAATAACGACGTTTCCATATTATTGAAAGAGAATAATGTCACTTGGTAGAAAGGAAGGAAATTGGGTCACTGCGTTCCAATACTTTATGAATCGTATCTCGATTGTTTTTCCTGGTGCAGCCCACTATTACTTTCTGGAGTACCTAGCAGGACTTTTCAGGAGTGTCTGATAAACATATTTCTGGAGTACCATTAGTTGCAAGAGTGCCTGATAAACAAGCACTTAATCCCAATGGTATATTATAAACTATATTATATACGTTGTCCGCACTCAAAAAGGCGACAAATCATCATCCTCATTTTACGCACCAATCAGAGACGCAATCATGCACTACGCAAAAAATACATAATTAATAATGAATTCGTAATGATAATAATAATATTCATGAGTAAGAGAGAATTGTTATAATTTTTTATTCTTAGTGTTTGTGCAATTTTTTAAAGTCGCCATGTTCCTGTATGCCGTGTCTGTATAATACTACCTCATTGGTTAACGCAGATTTTTGCTATTTTTATACTTGGGGTGCTCAAATATTTGAATAGTATAAATTTAATTTGGCAAAACTGAATTATGTAAAAATATAAAAAGTATCGTAAATATTCTAATTCACCTAAATAATATATTAGGTACACAGCGCTCATCTAAACCCAATCTAAAAAGAACCTATAATAATTATGAATACTATAAATAATATTTGATCCCTTTGATCTAAATTAAATTGAGAATATTTAACGAACGTATTGTAAATACCTTTTGTATACTACTTAGGTCGCTGACAAGCACACGGCCCTCCTGATGGTAAGAGGTTACCGTGGCCTATGGGCGAGTGCAACACCAGGGGAGTCACACTCGTGCTGCCAACCCTGTAAGAACAGAGAGATTCTGTATCGTCTGCGCAAAAGATAAGTAGGACAAAGATTTTGGTTTTCCCGCTGACAGCACAAAATCTCTCCAGTGAGCTCTGGCTACCCTACTCACCGTCGGAAACACAACACGTGGTTATTAAGCCTCGGTCATCTGTAGGGCGAAGGTTATTCCCCAGTCGGACTTCTCAATTGCGATGGATATACCGTCGTGTCCTACCTCCTACTTACAACTCAATGACGTCAATTTCTTAATTTTCAAATTATGTGTCACCGCAACACTAGAAAAATTAATGTTATAAACTCTATTATGTATATTTTATGGGGCCGAAGTAGAAACAATTAGATTTAATAGGAAACTATTAGGCTACAAAAACCTATTACGCTATCTCGCTCCCGTAAAAGCTCATTTCTATTATGGCACGACATTATAGAAAATGGTTATCTGAAACTTTTCTTAATTTTTCAATTACTTTTTATGTTATCCCACTTTAAATTTTAGATTAGAGCTCAGCTTAGGAATTCCTAACATTGTTTGCTTAAACAAAAATGTTTATTAGACGTTAACAGTGTTGAGGAATACATTTTAAGGGTCTTTTATATTAATTTAGTCATTACATTGGAATTTGGGTATTTTAGAGCCATACTAAAATCTTTGTGGTTCAAGCCAACCTCACTTCCCAGACAGTACACATGCTGATTGCTAGACAAGGCTATGTGGGATTGTCGATGATCCGGCAAAAAATTGTCGGGCATATAGGTATACGTGTGTAGAAAATTCACCATACTCATACAGCACTTATTGAATTTAAATGAAATGAATTATTTAAAAACCGCAGTAAACATACTAAATCAGTTTCTGCAAATTAAGAGAACGAAACAGTGCCTGTAAAGCAACTCTAGCGTATAAGTTAAGACAAAACTTAGTGACTAAACTTAAATACCAAGTGCTCGGATTTCTAATTCTTAAGCCTTAAGGAACAAAAGTTACACGAAGTACATCATTTGGAGTGTGACTCCGTATCTTATTTTATATGCAGTGGGTTAATCTTATATAATTTTCAAAGTTAAGAGCCACACACACACTGACACATTTCTCCCTCCGGCGTAGGCAGAGATAATAACGAACTTGAAAACACTTCAAAAGTCTTCTACTCATCTCTCTACGTCATCATTCTTTTATGCAATCTCGTTGGTGTCGAGGGCTTCCATCGTGTTATTTTCTATGACATTGACCTCGGGTTGCCTATGAAAATGAGTTCTTTATTTACTGTACTGCTTTCAAATTTGTAACTTAACTTAACTCCGTAACCCATGTAAAAAAAATAAATACATGTGAGTAAGGAAGCCAAGTTACATTTTAATATGCATGGTGTGCATCGGTAAGTTAGTGGTTAAGGTGATTACATACGCGAATGACTTTGACCATACAAATACTCAAGGTCATTCGCTCATATTTGAACGGTAAAAATCAGTAAAACCAATTTTAATGGATAATTTTATAGGCGACAATTACTATAACTAAGAAGATCACGTCATGCTAATACATTTATTTAACATATATGTGAAATTTTAGATTACTTGGATACATGTAGATAATTTGGTTTCATAAGAAAGAGTAGAGTGATTTTCGGAGCCTCTTTTTAACTATTTCCTCCTTTTTTATTTAATTTATGAAAAGAAGAAGTTATTCTCTATATCCTGTAGTATGCAGGCATGTGAATTCCAGATCTGTAGGTTTTATAGTTAATAAGAAAAACGGTTTCGAAAATACCAATTTTTCGATGCTGACCTGATTCGGGGCCTTAAGAAGGCCTTGGCTTATAATCGAGAGCTCCCGGCCTCTGTGGGGTGGTGCGAAGCGTAGCGATAGTGAACGCAACTGCTACACAGGAAGCGCGGTTTCGATTCCTGCTCAGTGCAAATATTTGTATACATGAATAATGGCTATTTACATTGGTCTGGTCGTGCCTCGAAGAGCACGTTAAGACGTTGGTCCCGGTTATCATACGAACATAGGCAGCTGTTACGGGTCGTTGGAGCCCACAAAAGTACGACTGATCTGACTGCAGAATTTTGATATAAATAATTGGTTTTTAATCACAGTTAGACTGGAAAACCGACACCAACGAGTTGGGAATTGGCTCAGAAAATTATGACGTTTAAAAATAATAAAAAAAATGTTTAAACAGAAAGGTTACCGAGAATATTAATATTTCTGTTATCAGTACCAAAGTCTAACGAACTCGGTTTCAAACGAAATTCGTTTTACCGTGCGCACTACACTACTGTAAGTACTCTTTAGAAGAAAAAAAAAAACTTTAGGCTTAATCTGTGTTTTACAAAAAAGACCTTTGAATAAACAAACTACTATAATATTATTGTTTACAAACACAACAAAAACAAAACTTCCCCAAAACACCACGACCAAAACGCTCGACTATGCTTGATATACAGCTTAAATCGAGCAAGTTGATAGGCGTTACAGCAATGAATCATTTTGCGGATTTCACTTTCATTGCTTTGGAGTCTGACTCCAGGACGCGTCCGGAATAAATGAGAAATTTATTCACGAGGAGCCACTGAGTCACTGAGCCAACTGGTGGAACAAAGTTTGGCAATTTATCGCTCGACTACGTGCGGCACTCGCGCGTGGTCCCATAAACAGCTGGAAAGAGTAAACGGGAGATAACACACAAATATACAATTCTCAGTTGCGGGTTTTTTTTTGTAACTGTGGTGAATTTGTGGACTGCTTGATTACTGAGATACACAGGTTTAGAAATATACTTCAATTTCACAAAGGTATTGGTTAAGGTCGGCACTGACACATCAGAAAGGCGGTTTCATACATTTTATATGGTTGCGTTCACATTTTTCTGATGCAGTGTTGTAAAGGCTTGTGTTTACTCGCATCAGAAGCGAGCAGAGCGACAGAGACAGAGAACATTACGACTATTTAGAAAGAAATACTTAATAATATTTTGTCCTCCGTGACCACGACACAAGACGTCCGACGACTGTAATGGCCGCTATGAAACTGAATTTTAGAATATATTTTTAATCATGCCAATTATTTGAGTGTCTTCAATAAGATCTTCTAATCTCAGCTGTAGCCGCAGCTTGAGAAGCTGTTGTGTGTAAGCATGTGTTGATTGACACACGAGACTCTAGTGGAAGTTTTCCTCTTCTGATTGGGAAGTTAGGCGCAATCGTTCCCATAAAAACCACATAGTCAAGTGAAAAAAGCAGGCGAAGGTCTTCTTACGACCCCGGCTTCCGAGGCGAACTACTTTCACCTCGGGAACAACGCTAAGATGGCGATGATGAAAGGGAACATAAACTTGCCTTGATACATATCTTACCACGTAGATATCCAACTATCGATACTAATCCATACTAATATTATCAATGCAAAAGTAACTCTGTCTGTCTGTCTGTTATGCTTTCACGCCTAAATCACTGAACCGATTTTGATGAAATTTGGTATAGGGGTAGATTAAACCTTGAAAAAGGACATAGGCTATGTTTGGTTACGATAACCGACATCCACGCGGGCGTAACCGCGGGCAACGGCTAGTATATTATATAGACTATATCTGTGTCAAGTTCTTGAGCTTCGTTTCAGAGAAATTCCGAAACATTTCAGCAATTTCGAAAAAAACATTTGCAGTCTCAATTAATTTTAATTGCGAAGATTTCTGTAGACAAGATATTTTAATTGAGTTCTATTCTTTAAAAGTATGAACGTTGTGATTATGTATGATCGACGATTTATTTTTAAGCACTTATTTAGTGGACAGTTAATTTGTTAGTTTATAATATTAGTAGGAAGTGGCATGGTTCTGTAGAGAATATATTTAGAGTGTTAAAGCGAATCCTAGACTCTGAGGTGAAAGCTCCGGATGCGACTGGGATTATATAACGCTAGGATGAAGATTACCTATTATACTTAGTAAAATACCATTTTTGTGTTTTGTTGATTTCGAAGTGAATTTTAACTCGTTTACTTCATAATAACAAAACAATATACTACATTTTATACTTACAAAGAAATACACCTTTTTTCTTCGTAATCTCAAGAAGAGTGATGGCAAATTGTGTAACGAGGGGACCTTGAACGAACGACGTGCAAACGTGAAGTAGATGACAATAAATCTTGCACGTTATGCAAAATTACGTGAACTCATGTGTTAGCATGTTTAAATGACTTCAGAAAAGGAGGAAGTTCTCAATTTAGTTTGTATTTTCTTCGAATTTTTGCGACATTTTCACCGACTGTGTGATTTCATTTTATTTCATAACTAGCTGACCCGGCGAACTTCGTACCGCCATATTTGCCGCCCGCGTGGTATTATCTCTAAATTTATCAGTGTTTCTCTACAATATTATATAGGGCGTCCCACGGCGATGCCACATGGAGGGAAAGTACCTTAAATCCTTAAGTTAGCTCATTTTGTTTAAAGGAGACTTCATTTTATTTTTAAAAAGAAACAAAACTGCTTTCAAAGATTTTTAAAAATTCGCTTGCCACACCCGGTAATCGAACCGACTAAAAGCCGAAAAAGTATCGTACGCCGAAAACGAGAGGTATCGTAGGCAGGGGATGCCCACAGGGTGGGGTACTCTCCCCGCTCCTATGGAACTTAGTGGTTAACGAACTCATAACAGATCTGAACGCCAATAATCTTTTTACTATAGGTTATGCGGACGATATCACGATCTTAGTATCGGGTTTATTCGAAAGCGCCATATGCGATCGCATGAGACAGGCTTTCAAAATAGTTGAAACCTGGTGCGCAAAACACGACCTATCGGTAAATCCCCAGAAAACCGAATTAGTAATGTTCACCAATCGAAGAGCACCTGGCCCATATAGGCTCCCGAAGCTCTTTGCAACCGAACTAACACTCAGAGAGGAGGTAAAGTACCTAGGAGTTATTCTAGATAGTAAACTACTCTGGAATAAACACCTCGAGTATAAAATGAACAAGTGCACAATTGCCTTTTACCAATGCAAAAGAATGATGGGTAATAAATGGGGGCTCTCACCAAAAATAACCCTGTGGCTATACACAGCGGTGATTAGGCCCATGCTAGCCTATGGGGCATTGGTGTGGTGGACTCGAACGGAGTTGTCCACCGTGATCACCAAACTAAAGTCCTTCCAGAGGCTGGCCTGCTCATCAATCTGTGGATGCATGAAAACCACTCCAACCGCAGCGATGGAGGTAACGTTTAATTTAACACCACTTGACCTATTTATCCAGCAGGAAGCCACCACCACGGCTATCAGGCTGTGGCATCTGGGACTCTGGGGTAATAACCAAGAAAGTCCTCACACCACCATCCTCAAACGAGCTATGGAATATCAGCCTTTAATGGCTGCTCCGTGTGATAGGATCTACAAACAATTCTTTTTTACCAAAAAATACCATATAATAACAGAAGCCGAGGACAAGGACCACTCCGGTATCAGGGAAGTACGCGTCTACACTGATGGTTCCAAAACAGAAAATGGTTCAGGAGCTGGCGTACACTCCCTGGACCTCGGTCTAAATATCCAATTACCACTGGGCAAATACAGTTCAATTTTTCAATGTGAATGTGTTGCCATAACAACAGCTGCGACGGAAATAAGCAGACTGAAGGCGAGGGACTTAAACATAAGGCTCCTCACCGACAGTACAGCTGTCCTAAAAGCACTAGACCACCAAATAACCAACAGCAGACTAATAGCGGAGTGTCAGGCTGCTCTTAACAAGCTATCCACAAACAATGTAGTAACGCTACAGTGGATAAAAGGGCACAGTGGATCCTACGGCAACGATGCCGCGGATGAGCTGGCACGTGGGGGCTCTGGCACGTCCGTATATGGCCCGCTACCATTACTACCGATCCCCTTCTCACAGATACGCACTTGGTCACGTGAGAGATCCGCCGACCTACACATCCAAAGATGGGTAGAAACCATAGACTGCAGCCAATCAAAAGTGGCCATGCCGTCTTTGAACAAACGGCTCACGAAACGTCTCCTAAAATTAGACAGAACAAGTCTAAGAACTATTATAGGGACAATAACAGGTCACTGTCCACTGAACAAGCACCTTTACACCATCGGGATCACGGATAGCCCTCTCTGTAGGGGGTGCTTCGTGGCCGAGGAAACGGTTGCCCACGTAGTACTGGAATGCGAGGCAGTAGCCCCCCAACGTTCTCAAATCCTCGGCACAGCGAGGTCGCTCCGCGAAGCCTGTGAAGCGCCCAGTAAGCTTCTGCGCTTCTGGGCGGAGTTAGGCTGGCTACTATAGCCAGCACTCTCCACGCACAATGGCCCAAAAAGGAGGCTAAGTGCGGAAAAATGAGTCCCCTTTCCATTCCATTCCATTCCAAGCCGAAAAAGTAACATCCTGTATTTTTATGGCATCAATCGATAGTGTCAATCATAAGGATCAAATCTCTCTAAGAAACATGGTAAATTAAACGAAAGGAAGTCCTTGAAATCTAAAATTATAAATTCAATTTGGCAAAATAAAACACTTTAACTCAAAGTTCATCCATCCATCTGATACCATATTAACAATAAAATTACATATTTAATCTACTTTTCTTTTTTTATCGTGCTGACACCGCTGCTGGTCAGCAGTAGTATTTAGGTATGTCGAACTCAAACCGACTATAACCGCACGCCATCTAAATTAACAGGTTATAAGTTGATCCATAGAGCAATTCTCTTGCCATTTTCGTTGCACAGTGTACACCGCGTGCAGGTTTCTAATCAAGCACCCAAAAATAACTACCTACCCTACCTACACATACCTTATGCAGTTACCCAATAAAGTTACATTCTAAACAGGTAACAAAGTTCATTCATTTAGTACTCATTTTACTAAATAAATTTCATCAAAGATATCTCTAGTGTTGATACCTTGTGAGAAATTCTTACAAGGTATCAACACTAGAGATATCTTTGATGTGTTGATACCTTGTAAGAAATTCTTACAAGGTATCAACACTAGAGATATCTTTGATTTGGTTAGAAACCTGCACGCGGTGTACCCTGTGCAACAAAAATGGCAAGAGAATTGCCCTATGCATCAACTTAATGTTAATTAACCTGTTAATTTAGATGGCGTGCGGTTTTAGTCGGTTTGAGTTCGACATACCTAAATACTACTGCTGACCAGCAGCGGTGTCAGCACGATAAAAAAAGAAAAGTAGATTAAATATGTAATTTTATTGTTAATATGGTATCAGATGGATGGATGAACTTTGAGTTAAAGTGTTTTATTTTGCCAAATTGAATTTATAATTTTAGATTTCAAGGAATTCCTTTCGTTTAATTTACCATGTTTCTTAGAGAGATTTGATCCTTATGATTTTCACTATCGATTGATGCCATAAAAATACAGGATGTTACTTTTTCGGCTTTTAGTCGGTTCGATTACCGGGTGTGGCAAGCGAATTTTTAAAAATCTTTGAATGCAGTTTTGTTTCTTTTTAAAAATAAAATGAAGTCTCCTTTAAACAAAATGAGCTAACTTAAGGATTTAAGGTACTTTCCCTCCATGTGGCATCGCCGTGGGACGCCCTGTATATGTATTATACATATAAACCTTCCTCTTGAATCACTCTATCTATTAAAAAAAACCGCTTCAAAATCTGTTGCGTAGTTTTGAAGATTTAAGTATACATAGGGACGGACAGACAGCGACAGCGACTTTGTTTTATAATATGTAGTGATGATGATTGAATAAGCCTTGTGTTGGATATAGTTTCGTTGCAATTTGTAAAAGTGATAGCTAGTGAGTTTGGAAATATGTATAGGTATAATTATTTTATGTGCTTTGTTAGGGTATTTCTTTGGTTTTTAAACGGAATAGGTAAGTATATTGTATTTTTTATGTTTGATCCATCAATTTTAGGTCCTGCCTGATGAAAAGCTGAGCTGAAGTATAAAAGATAGTAGCCATTATTTCAAATGCTATCCCTAGGTTTCCTTTTACGTTTGAATTATTCAATGTTTCACGCTTGTCTAAAGGACGAACTGAGATAAATTAAGAAGAAAAATATACTTTAAAATGAAGGACTATTTTTTAAAACATGACTTTTGAAATATAATATGACTTTAACTGTTCTTTCTGTACTCAAATTAAATGAAGGAATATTTTAAAAACATGACTTTAGAAATATAATATTACTTCAACTGTTAGTTGTTTCTGTACTCAAATTGAAATGGAGAACTATTTTTAAAACATGACTTTTGAAATATGATATTACTTCAACTGTACTTTCTATATATTTCTTTCAAATATTAGCTTTTAGGTACGAAATCTTACTCAACAGACTATACTAAAAATATTAATAAAATTCTATTAAGTTTATCGCAAACTTTTAATGAATAGGTACTGCTCACGCCTAAAATTACTTACCTTATTTGAAAATCGTACCCACAAAAAGTGTTTTTATAAGAAAAAGATGGTTTGGGATCAATTGAGAATAATAGACTACACAAAAATGGGATCAATTAAGAATAAAATATAAATAAAGTGCTGTGGGATCAATAAGGAAGTAAAAGTGGGATCAAACAAGAATTTTCGAATTCGGGACAACTTTCGTGGGATCAATACGGAACAACCCAAAAAAACTTGAAGAGCAATCCTCAAGGATGTCTTAACTTACAAACGTCATTCGATCCTTCAAGACAATTGAAAATCTAATTCACAACTTTTAGAATAAAATCATTAAACATTCATTATTATAACCATCGACATTAAACGTCTTAACATCTGACCTAGCTTTCATTTAAATACTTACAAGTTTATCACCTAACCAGGAACAGGTCTATTCCCGCTCGAAACAAATGCAGTGTATGTTACATTCCGTATCTTGTTATTTCACTCAAAGATAATAACTCCTTTTCACCCGTTGGACCCAAACACCATTTAACAAAAGGTCTTTTCATACTCATCCCAGTTGAGCCGACCAGTGATAATGATGCAGAATAATTTTCATAGAATGGAGGTATCGCGGTTGAGAGTTTTCGCTCTTTATGTTTTAATAGAACAGTGGTGTATTAAATGTATCTTTAGTGACGTAATATTTTCTTTTACAATTCATGTTTGAGTATTAATCGACGTTCACTTGTACGCAGCACAATTATTGTAACTTGAGTGACATTACACGACTGAACTCTGCCACCCAAAACACAAGCATCAGCTTAGTTTGGGAGACAGAATCAGTACCTAAAGTACATAATTACATCTACTAGTTAAGCCACCTTGTGAACTGTAATTTTTTTTGCGACAATAAACTTATTATTATAATTATAATGTGTGCAACGTTTTTTATTTTGTATTTTTTTTTTTAGTAAATACGTTATCAAAACGCGTCGATAGTTTAGAGGTTCAAGATTCAGGGTCACGGTCGAGAGGTATCTGATACAAATCTGCCTCCCTAGACAAGTGGTAATTCGTTGGCCAGCGTATTGTAGAATAGAATGACGAATGTATGGGATTTGACGTTTATGACATAACTAGAGACCGCGCCAGCTAATAAGTCCCGCGGCAAAACTAGGAACTAAAATGACATCGCCACCATACTGTGTGTTGATTGGTTCAAGTCATGTTACTGTCATGGCTTAAACCAGTCAACACACAGTATGGCGACAGCAGTTGCGATTGCCACACCGCTTCCAAGGGACTTATTTCTTGGCACGTACTCTATACGTACGTATTGATATATTGACTTTCATATAGGTATGTAAAATCTCTAACATTTGTCATTGTATTCTACCATTTCGGCCATCGAATTGCCACTTGTTTAAGGGGGATGTTAAGTTCGAAGCCATTACTAGTGTTATAACCGATAAGCATTCACTCACACCACACAACACTTCTCACACCAACTCATACCACACAACACCACCTCTCACACCAACTCATACCACACAACACCTCTCATACCAACTCACACCACACAACACATCTCACACCAACTCGCACCACACAACACCTCACACCAACAAGCAATTTAACTTAGCTGGAGGCGAAATATTCACTTTGTAAAATTTCGGTACATAATACTCTAAAAATTTACACCACTTCTAAAATTTACCTACTCGTATTTCAATGACCTTCAATCCAGTTTTTATTATTCCTAAACGAACCTCATCTTGGACTGTTTGATGTAACAATACAGCAGTAAAGGAATAAAGACTTTGTTTGTGAACCGTGACTCGCTATTGCATAATGCATGTCCTGAGGGACTTCTACTTTTATCCGGATTTCAAAGCGAGCGCCGCGCCGCCCTGGAGCAAGCTAGCAGCTAAACTCCTAGGACCGGTGACTTAACGACGTAATGCTTTTGAATTTTGTTTTCAAACATTGTGCTGATTTTTAAATCGGAAACAGTAACAACCAGGACAAGACAAAATGAATCACGCTCAAATAGCTGAACGGATGAATCGGCAGAAATTTGGCAAAGGGATAGATTTATAGTTTGGAATGACGCATAGGTCATTTTTCATCCCTGGGCCTCAATTCTGCTAAAGCAAAACCACTATCGTACCACGGAAACCGCATAAAAATCATTTAATTTTAGAATTCAAAGTAAAAACATTTGGTAGAGTGAGTGAAAAAGTATAATGAAACTCTTTTCATTTAATTTTGGACTTCAAGTCTATAGCAATGAAGTCTATAATCTAATGCCATTGCCAGTGTCTGTGGTATGACAGTGGTTTTGCCTTTGCAGAATCGATTGCCTGAAGTAGGTTCCTATAATTACGCGAAAGTGACCAGAATTTCACGTAGACAGAACCGCAGGCAACAGCTGATGATATTATATATTTTTTAGTCCATTTATTATTTACAGACCATATAATTAATTTTAAGCAAATTTAAACACAAACTAGCTATTTGTTGATCAAGATCTAAGAAACTTCAAACATAATCCTGAATTTATTAGGATTCAAAAGTTTACTACAAAATTATGAAGTTCCGATTCTCAAAGATCAAAGAGAATACAAGCAAATAAATATAAAAGAGTCACAAAGGACTAACTTAATAGCCCCGGCGTCAAATATTTGTTTCTGTGTAGCCTCGGGCGCCGTATCCCACAGTGGCCTTGTAAATATCAAACGCTGACCATTTTTAAAACCCGTTTTTTATATTAAATTGAAAGTGTTCATGCGGGTATGTCACTTAAACCGTTCTATCAGAAGGGTTTTATGTCGAAATGAACTACCTTGTAAAATATTTTACGATGTAACAATTTCATCTCCTAGTAAAGGACGGAATTCCTTCAAACTTTCGATTTATTGAATTGTTTTCTATCGGGCCGGAATTCATTGAACAAAATTGTAGCTTTTGTGAATAGGTATAATTATACCTAGTTTTCGCTTAGACCTTATCGCTTGGCTGTAGGAGTCGCTAGGATTTAGGAATTAAGACTGTGTTTTCATAACATTTTTGCTCACCCGTGGGTTATGCGATAATTTGAAAACACGAAACCTGAAACATTTTATTTTGTTTAGCTTTAACCTATTGTCTGACCTATGCTAAATTGTGGTCTGAGCAGATGTGAAAGTACCCACTACCGCCACGTCACAGCCGAGGCCTTTTACATTTTTGAACCATAGGTATATCTTTATCTGTTGCAAATATCAAAATTGATTGAAACTGTACAGTCAGCGTCAGAGAAAACAGACCCCCTCATGCTTTCATATCATTAACAAGGGGGGTCCCTTTTCTCTGAAGCTTACTGTACATTTATGGTGGAACAATATTAAATCACGCCACCGTGAACTGTGGTTCTCTAATCCTCTCGCACTAATGAACAAATGTGCATAAAACGCACGATGTGTAAGAGACACGACTAATTTCGTCATGTCTCTCGCACGTCGTGCGAATGTCAACTTAATTAATTAATTTTCTACTAAATTGAGTACGTGGATGTTTCTCTGCAGTGCTACTTTATGTTAAGATTGAACATAAGGTTGTAAGACTAAAAAGTGTAACCGACAATAAAATTATTGCAGTTCATAAGAATTCGCGCTCGAAAAGAAATTCGCTTTTCAGTAAAGTATTTATGCTTTCTTTTGGGGCCTATTTCCTTTGAATGTTCGATGTTGTTTACACCCTTTTAGATTTGAATCGTCGATATTTATGTTAATAAATATGCGTAGTTTGTAATATTAAAATGACATGCTATTCCTAATATTGATACATTAATTTTAAGATAACACTTTCCTCGCGAATTATAATAAAATAAGTAAACAAAGTTAACTTTACTTAACTTTGTTAAAACTTTCAGTTTATTTATGAGACATACGGAGTTTATCCCACTATCCAATTCTTGTAAACTGACCCACAAAACACTGAGAATGACACTGGAAGTCCCAGGGAAATCTTAAATTACCATGGAACTCGCATCGTGAATACACCCCAATTCATATATCCCATCTCAATTCAGGAGATGTTATGCTCTATTCTTCTAATAGGGTTAGGAGGTATTGACAGAAAGATTCTTTTTAACAATAAATTGGTACAGCAGTGTATTGGCTCATAATAATAGATCAACTCGCACTTATTCGTGCTCGATTCGAGTCCCACAAAAGAAATGAAATATCAGACCAATGTATGTACTTTAGTAACAATATAAATATGTATCAGACGAACCTCTCCGCAATTAGCTGGCTTGCTATAATGATGTTGTAAGAATGAAACAATACAAACACAATAAATACTACTCGAGTGCACTACAACTTTTCTTATGCGTATTATACTCGTAGTTCTCGTTTTGTTATTACAACAGTCATTCAAACTATAATCCAACTTATTATTATTGGTATCGAACATTGTCATAATTCCATCTAATTTCCACAATAACCCTATAGTAGCTTTAGTTTCATGACAGTCCTTGATAGAAGTCCGAATAATTCTTAGATATTTTAGTACAAGGTCAGCTCTTGACCTAAGCAGGTTAAGGAGCTAATGATAAAATAGTTTATTACCGCTAGGACGGCACGGATAAGGGGCAGACACGAAAAAATAATAAGTAAATAAATATTGTAGGACATTCTACACAACGCTATATAGACCAGAAGTAAGCATAGCTTAACTAGCTTGTGTTATGGGTTCTAGTATGTGGATAAACATACTTAGATACATTTTTTATGTTAATGCATACGTATTATACCTAGAAACACCTAGGCCAACGCAAATCCTACTAATATTATAAATATGAAAGTTTGTGAGAATGGATGTGTGGATGTGTGGATGTTTGTTACTCTTTCACGCATAAACGGCTGGACCGATTTGGTTGAAATTTGGTATGTATATAGGTTATACCCTGGATTAACATATAGGCTATATATCAGCGATGAACGGGATCAGAATTCCACGCGGGTGGAGCCGCGGGCAACAGCTAGTATTCATATATTCATGTAAACAAATATTTACATTGAGCGGGAATTGATCCCGAAGCCCCTGCGTAGCAGTCGACAGCTACGCCGCACGCCACGTAAAAACTGCCTAGCTATCACGGATAGGACAAGCAGATAGTAAAGTCTTAATATTAGGGTTTTACCCTTTGGGTACGGAAGGGGTGGTTATGGACCCTCCTGATCAGTAGGTCTAAGTAGCCGAATGACCAACATCGCGAAACGTACAAGGAGCATTAAATCTAACTAGCACAAGGAGGGGTAGGACACCATGGTATTTTCGTCCCAATCAATCAGTCAGACTAGGGAAGTGGGAAGTACCTCCACTCTACAGAATACCGCGGGTATAATAACCTCGCGTTGTGTTTCCGGCCGTAATTAGGGTACCCAGAGCAGAGCTCACTAGAGAGGCTTTTTTATGTCAGTGGGAAGACCAAAGGCTTGTCCTGCTGGTCTACTTCGCTAACGGCCCAGAATCTCTCTGTTCTTAAGGAGTCGGCAGCACGAGTGTGACTCTCCTGGTGTTGCGCTCGTCCATGGGCCACGGTAGCCACTTTCCATCGGCAAAAAACGGAACCCTAAAAGGCATTGTTAAAGACAGCGATGTCAGCAAAACATATTTTATGTACAGTTTGCGTACGGGTCACGTTGTGATCCAGCTGTTATGTGTAATTGGCTTGTTTGTCAATGAGATTTTGCGTTGAACAGACACTTAGTTTGACAAGGGTCCAGTTTACCTTCATAAACCAAAAGGGTCTCTAGCTGTCCATAACTTTTTACGTTAAAAAGCAGGATCTTTTTCTATTTCTGTTTGTAAATGGCTGTATTATGTATATCATTCTGTATTATGATACTATAACTACTGTTAGACATCATACCTACTACTCGTGTGAATCAACGATGTGATCTTCCAGTGATCAAACTAATAATATGAGAAATTTACCTCTTAATAAAAAGTAGTCGACAGCCTCCGTGGCGTAGCGCTAGTGAACGCGGCCGCTACGCAGGAGGCGCGGGTTCGATCCGCGCTCAGTGCAAATATTTGTGTGAATGAAATATGAGTATTTGCATTGGTCTGGTCGTGCCTCGGAGAGCACGTTAAGCCGTCGGTCCCGGTTGCCATGAGAACATCTATGGCAGTCGTTACGGGTAGTTGGAGCCCTCAAAAATCCAAAAACAACGGTCTAACTGCAAAACTTCGATATCGCCTAATGTTAACATTGGGTTGTGGAGGTCAGATGACAATCGCTTCACGGAAAATATCGAGGTCTAGTCAAATCCGTGATTAAGACTGGTAAAAAGCGGACCCCAGACTCCGAGCTGAAAGCTTCGGATGCGACTGGGAATTAACGCTAAGAGGAAGAAGAAAAAGTAGTATCAAATTAATCCTTCTAGAAACTTCGATTGGAATTTATAAAAACTGAATTGATTTGCTGATGCCTGTGGCACCACCCGCGTTGAGATTAGGCGAACGTTTTGCAGTCAAGTGGGCACGTTGTCACGACCTGAATACTGTTGGATAGAGAACCGCCTTAACACTTACACCCGTATTCACAAACAACACTGTGAGGTCTCATAGTGTGCTCGAGCGCATAGGGCTGGTAAAATTAATTCTCAAACATCACGGAGCAGTACCTAACGCAGTGCGTTCCTCCAACGAAGTATAACTTAAGTGTTGTCTATGAATAAAAAGGCTTGCCAAAACGAACGCACTGAGAATTAGTCGTTCTTTGCACAGTTTTGGTAGTACGCATAGCGAAGTATTGTTTGTGAATACGGGTGTTAGTCGTCTACTATGCCACCCGAAGAAAAAATAGAGAGGCCTTATTCTACTCCACCAGGAGCGTACACGGCATGTTTCCAAAAATGTAATCCAAAAATACCCTTGTAAATCTTAGAATTACGAGATCTCCAAATATCATACCCGTATTAAATTTTCTCGAGTTCAGAACACACAGGAAATAAAGTACCGCGTCGCATGGCAAGGCGAAACTTTTTCAATTTTCGTTTTAATATCATTTTGTGATTTTGGCGCCAACAGGCTTTTTTAAATTATGGATATGACTGACCACTCAGCAACAAGGGCCAAGTTTTGACTGACCACTTAACATTGAGAGCTAAGTTTTTGCTGGTCACTTCATTAATTTGAGAGATTTTGTTTGGGAAACCAACCAGTAATGGAATAAACAAAAGAATTCAAATATTCTTGTTATAGGTATTACCGCCGCGTAGGTACCCGGCAAAGTAGAATTTGGGCCAGTCCATCTCCTCCCATGCGGTGCCGTACAAGGCGACTAAGGGGTAGGGCTGTTTAATATCAGAAAGCCTCAGATGTATAGCTCGAGTCAACAGTGGTGCCCGGAATACGGCAATAACCTCACTCCCTCTTATCTAGTACCGAATACAAGGATTGGCGAAATGTGGGTGTTAATTCACCTCTATATTCAGTTCTAATTTGTTTATCCATACTAATATTATAAATGCGAAAGTAACTCTGTCTGTCTGTCTGTTACACTTTCACGCCTAAACCACTGAACCGATTTTGATGAAATTTGGTATAGGGGTAAATTCGACTTTGAGAAAGGACATAGGCTATGTTTGGTCGCGATAACCGACATCCACGCGGGCGGAGCCGCGGGAAAAAGCTAGTTTAAAATAAAAGTAGTTTAAGTTATTCTTTATAGCATTAGCTTAAAATAAAGCCCAAAGTCACTGAAACATAATATTTTATTGACTACTTTTACCATAGGTAGTGATTCCGCTAGGTACCTATAAGTCAGTAAAGAATAATTATTAAGGTAAATATTTTAATGACGGTTGCAGGCAAGAAACTGGTTGCAGGTTGTATAAACAACACAGTATATGGCTACTAATATAACACTACTAAGCAACCCTAATAATAGAGTGCATAAATTTCTATACCAAATGGCGGTGGGTATATTATGCAGGTAAAGTCCCAAAACAATTATTCTAAAACTATGTTTATTTGGGCTCCTAAAATAAATTTGCATATAATGTGGGGCAATATGCGCAAAATCACCGATGTGCACAATATGGCGTACACCCATGCAGTCACTGGATTTACAATTTGAGTGGGTGAAGGGGGAATTTACGTTACTCCATACACCATGTACCCAAATGCTATGTGGCAACATATCACGTACGTACTAGTGCAATGACATTATAGGTCGTGTTATCACCTTCAATTTCAGAGAGCGTAAAGTTTATAACAGCCTATCGTAGTCCACTGCTAGACATAGGCCTCTCCCAATGTTGGGAGGTATTGGCCTACTGTATCAACGCTGGATAGACAGGTTGGTACGGCTTTCCGTCTCTCGCAGTGATATCGTAGGCAGATTTTTCCGTTAGTAGCCTCTTTTCTCCTCCGTCCTTCGGATGAGATGGGGTGGTGATACTATGTATTCTTTCTCCCTTACCTCACCTGGGAACCTCAGGAAACTCACCTCACCTCACCACTAGGAAGTTTATAACAATAGACCTGAATTAAGCCTAGTTTTATAATTTCTGTGGATTGCCCAAGCGATTAAAATATGGGGTTATTCAAGAACGGCATCAGTAGGTTCTTACGGTCGGCAGCACGAGTTTTAAGAAGAGGTATAACACACATTCTTAGGCTTTGTAACTATTTTCCATCAGGTGGGCCGTGTGTTTGTCTGCCACCTAAGTGGTATAAAAATTAGGTTCTCGAATGCGGATAAATATACTTAGTATATAATTTTTAGTACATTTTATTCATATAAACATCCACACCGGTTTAAATCTCATATAAATATTTATACAGTAGAAATCGAATCTACGTAGCAGTCAGTCGCTCTTTCGCTAGGCCAGAGGTTGTCAATTTATCATAAGGTTTAATAAAAACTTTTTCAATGGCGTAACTTTTGATTATTGAATTAGAAAGTATTTTGTGTCAACATTTTGTTAGCAGAACACGTAAAATATTGTGTTTCTTTTACTTCACTTTGGACTTCCCTTACTAACTACAAAATATTTGAGAGGTTTGCACACTGGCGAGATTTCATTCAAATTCTTAAACACTATAGCAGTCGTCGTGATTTCTATAAGGAAATTAAATTTGTGCAAATACGAATGACGTAAAGTAAAAAAGTACGTCCTCTTTCATAGCAAAAAAAAATTGCAAGTTCGCAAAAACAAAGACGTGACACTTGTTACCAGATTCCACTACAAAATTAGTGTAAAACCTTAGTATATAAGATCCAGTCATCATCTTCATGTAGAAGTATTTTCCTGATTGCATCCGTGGCCACGAAGACCTTGGAGCTCAGGGACTGCCTTCCGGCTCTTCCTCCTCCACTTCGCACGATCTTGGGCGTCCATGGTAGTGAGACCATTTGCACGCATGTCACCCTCCACGACATCAGTATATAAGATCCAGTAATTAAATACGAGTATAAATAACAATAATAGTCAGTGAATAAATCGATAGACCAAAACTGTGGTATCGTTATTCACAACTGCTATATAAAAGATGTCATCAAGTTATTTCATGAAATTCAAGACGCAATTTAAATCGTATTCAGACGCATAGCCTAGGTACTTACAATCGTCCTTCAATCAAATTATGGTGCCTATTGGATTTATAATTTAATTTACATCGCATTACTTACTCTGAAATAATAACAGAGTTAATGGACAGAGCATTTCCCCTGTAAAGGAAAGATCGGGGTTCGAGTCCCGCCCGAGGTCGATTCTCTTTTCTCTTTCTTAATCGATTTGAATAGTAAGCATAATAATAAATGCTTTATTTCGTTCAAATAACAGTAGGTCGCAGTCTTAGAATGAGTGACCACGCAAACAAAAAAAATCGAACATAGCAAAATTATATCTCAAAACAAAATTATACCTACGTTTTTGTGAGGTCATCGAACTTCACAATACACATAGTTTGTAGTAAGTTTCGATTTTTGGTAAGCTTTGAAATCACATGTTTTAAAACGTGATTTTTCTGAATCGGACCCCAGCAAGGAAATTACTTTTTATTCTAAAATGCTCCTCATTGCGACATTTCGACACTTCTAACCGTGCTTCTCAGTGCGATATTACTTTTTAGGGTCCAAGTAAAAGTAGGCACTACTTGTGAAGTAGGTAGGCTGGTAGTTAAAATTTATTTACGTTGAGCACACCCTGGTGTGTTTTTTAAAAGTTGTTTTCTGTAAAGCCGTGTTTCTGGTTTAAATTAGTTTAAAACCACTAGTAATGTCTTTGGGAATATTTTGCAATGCTTAGATTCTCTGCATGATCATGATTTCCTGAGTTGTTAATTATTATAGTAATAAATGCGAACAGGCTTTTATTGAAGTTTAATTTCATATAAGAGCGGTGTAGCGTGGTTATCAAAAGAAATACTGCAGCCTGTAGATCGCAAAATAAGATTTTAAAAAATACACTATGATTTTTTTTAATTATGTGCACGGTTAATAAGCACGGTTCGCGGGCAAAAAAGAGATGACAGATCAGTTTTGAGATAAAATACTTGGAATTACAACCGTTTTTTTTTATATTTCAGCTGGATACATTCCCCGAATTACAGTCAGTTGAAAATTACTGGAAATATTGAAGTTACAAATAACTTTTATTTATTGAACACCGTTTTTCTCCGAATCACAGTCAATTAAAATCGCTCAAAATATTGGATTTTATTTTAACGGTAAGTATATACTTATATTTTGTGACCGCGCGTGCGCGCGTGTGTGTGTGTGTGTGTGTGTGTTTGTATGTGTGTGTGTGTTTGTGTGTGTGTGTGTGTGTGTGTTTGTGTGTGTGTGTGTGTGTGTGTGTGTGTGTGTGTGTGTGTGTGTGTGTGTGTGTGTGTGTGTGTGTGTGTGTGTTTAAGGTCACTATGATAGTTTCTAGAGGTTGTTTAAGACAATAGATGCGGGTGATAGAACTCCATTACGACACCCCGCCGCCGAATTAGATGACGTCGATTTGTCAGGATTTGCTCGCTCGAGTAGTGATGAAATGTGTTGTAAGATAGTCAAAATACTTAGACGCACTAATAGTCTATCATCAACATCAAGATATAACCTGTCATGTATGCCAGTTCAAAGTCCTTCTGACCCGATGTCTTTATCCCTATCCCTACTAATATTATAAATGTGAAAGTAACTCTGTCTGTCTGTCTGTCTGTCTGTTTGACTGTCACGCCCAAACCACTGTAATGATTTTGATGAAATTTGGTATAGGGGTAGATTAGACCTCGAGAAAGGACATAGGCTATGTTTGGTCGCGATAACCGATATCCACGCGGGCGGAGCCGCGGGCATAAGCTAGTTCATAATAAACAATCAATCGATTTGCTAATTACTGCTAGACATAGGTATATCCCGATGTTGAGAGACATTGGCCCAGTGTTTTCACCATTCACAATCCATACTCAATATTATTACATATTAGCCTAAAGTTCTGAACTGATTTTGATATTTTTGTTGTTGCTGTTCTTCATCCGACATTAAACATACACCACAATACATGACAAAGTGTCCACATTACGGCAATAAACTCGCCTTTTGTTACGTGAAACCCAAAATCATAGGCGAAAATATGTGGGTGTTAATACCTCTTAATACCCCTTAGGGGAATTACAGGTGTGAACATAATGTATTGTATTTATTTTTTCTAATTTCAAACTTTTTTACTCTATTTATTTATTTATTAATCCAATTCAGCATTGCGAAAGCTGATCACTTGACCGAGCTGGTGCCGATCACTGGCCAGCACGAGGTTGCCGCTGCAACGATAAAACACTATGAAACTCATACAAGCCGAGAAAAGCGTAAATAAAATTGAATATCTATATTTACTATTTTTATTAAAATAAAGATTATTCACTTTTAAATTGCAGTTAAAACAGCGGTTATTCGGCATAAACTGTGCTCGCTATTATCATGTTCATGTATGCTCCGTACACAACTGCACAGAGCATACAATAAGCAAACATCATGCAAATTGCATTATTTGTTGACCTATGTTGTGGTGCTGTAAAGCGTATGTTCGATTCCCATTTCATACAAATAATAACACACAACAAGTATTGGTACATTGAGGTCGTCCCTGTACTAACTTATAAAAATTAATTTTAGGCGTCTAAACATTTATGTACAAATGTACAAAATTTCATCAAAATCGGTTCAGTAGTTTAGGCATGTGTAACAGACAGATAGAAAGACAGACAGACAGAGTCATTTACGCATTTATAATATTAATATAGAGTATGGATTAGTATGGATGAATTTCATACAGAAGTTTCGATTTCAATACTTTTTTTCGGATATTTGTATTCCAATACCATTGATGAATACACAGGTAGTAACGTAAAGAAGTAAAGCTTATATCGAACATGTTACATGCCTGGTGTTCAAATACATCGTCTTATGTACTAACTACTCCACTAGTTACATAAGTACATACTTCCACTACCGGGTATAGTTCTTTCGAGGGCATGTTCAATTGAAAAACTTATATCATAAACCATATTTGTGAACTTGTGCCAACATGTTGCGTGATCCAAACTTCAACTTTGTAACAATGGAGTTGCTAGTACCTACCTCAATGTTTTACTTTGGTTCTGTAATATTATTTTCATAATACGTTTTCATTACTTTATTAGGTACTAGCTGACCCGGCGAACTTCGTACCGCCCGGCCTAACAGACGATTCTTTAATTATGTTTTCAAATTTTTCTCTCCTTATGAACCATCCTCGTACTTCAAGGAATATTCTAAAAAAAGAATTAGCGTAATCGGTTCAGCCGTTCTCGAGATTTGCGCTTAGTAACATATTTAGGGATTCATTTTTATATTATAGAATAAAGAAAAGCGGACCCCAGACTCCAAGGTAAAAGCTTCGGATCAGGCGCGGTCGCAGCTTGAAGTTTTGGGGGGGGGGGGTCACTTCGGAAATTCCTTAAGAAATTTAACCCCCCCTCCCCTCGTACTGGGACTTTTCAACATGACGTGCATGGTTTTGGGGGGGGGGGGGGTCATGTCCCCTGTGACCCCCCCCCCCTCAGACCGCGCCTGCTTCGGATGCGACTGGGAATTAAGGCTAGGCAGAAGAAGTTTAGGTATGTCTCCTAGCGTTAATCCCAATCGAATCTGAAGCTTTCGCCTCAGTAGCTGTCTTTCTCCAGTCTACCTGCGAGTTTGGCTGTCTTCTTTTAAGTCTTCTCACCAATAATGCCGTTTTTGTTCTCAATGGTCAGCTCAGCTTACCAAATTAGGAAAAGTTATGTAAAGTACAAACAATGGCGAAAAATAAGAAGAAAAATTCCAAAACCGTTCCATTTGTCAACAATTTCATTGTGCGCCAAATATTTACACTAGACTTTATACTCAATTTTCTGTACTAAAACCGAAATTATTAGCGCCACAAACTAGCTCAACTCCAAATATAAGTGTTAAAAATGACCCACTAAACTACTAAAAATGACCAACTAACTGTACCGTTGAAAATTCAGTGCAAACAAAATTTTAAGCCAATAATTAAAAGTTTTATCAATGAAAAACTATCGTGAAGTTTACGGTGTATTTATCAATGGCCGGCACCTCGACGTCGGTTTTGTGAACTTTCATAGAAATAAAAAAAAGTGTCAGGAACCACGGCTTCACTATTGCCCCGTTAATCGCGGTCATGCTGTGCCCGTGACAGATTTTGTTACGAAGTCACTAATGAGGTAACATTTATGATGCGGTAACTTAATGGATAAGGTTATGAACTTGTAATTATTAGACTGCGGATTCAAACTTCACTTTTTGTGTTGGACACGGAAAGGAAAGAGGACTCTTTTGTCTGCACTTAGCCTCTTTTTTTGTGTAGGACACATTTGAAGGCGTTGTGTAGCCATTCTTCTATGAGTGCTGTGTTGGTTCCCGGGTGCTGTGTTCATTACCGGTGGAGTAGAATAGGGCCACCCCATCTCTACTTGTGGGTGTCGTAGAAGACGATTAAGGGATAGGATTCTCCATCCGACAGTAAATATACGTCCATGACTAAGTACCCGCTTGCCGGCAATAGGCTCGCCCCCAATGACATGGGACTGAAAATCATATTTGGCGAAATGTGAGTGTTAATACACCTCTGCCTGCTCCTTCGGGGATTTACAATCGTGAGTATGTTTGTCTTCTTGGAGTTAGACGGCCAGACAGCCATTACCTACAAAAGTCGTGTAAGCCAATCAAAAAATAAAATCGGCCAAGTGCGAGTCGGACTCGCCCATGAAGGGTTCCGTAGTAGCAAAGGCGAAAATTGCGGCTTATGACGTATTTAAAAAAAACTACTGACTGGATTTCGTTCCAACCAATTTTTAGTAGAAGTTTGCATGGCAATTTACATCATATATTTTTTTTAGATTTATCATTCTCTTACTTTAGAAGTTAGAGGGGGGGGGGGGGGGAAACATTTTTCCACTTTGAAAGTGTCTCTCGCGCAAACTATTCAGTTTAGAAAAATATTATGTTAGAAACCTCAATAGAATTTTTAAAGACCTATCTATATGTAGATACCCCCACGTATGAGTTTGATGAAAAAAAAATAGAGTTTCAGGTCTAAGTAACTATGGGGACTCCCAAAAAATGCTTCTTTTTTATTTTTGTGTGAAATTCTTAATACGGTTCACAGAATACATCTTCTTACCAAGTTTCAACAGCATAGGCCTTAGGTATAGTTTCGGAGAAAAGTGGCTGTGACATACGGACGCACAGACAGACGGACGGACAGACATGACGAATCTATAAGGGTTCCGTTTTTTGCCATTTGGCTATGGAACCCTAAAAAAAGGAGGAGTAAGTGAACCCCGGATTCCGAGGTAAAACATACAATCGAGAACAATGCCAAAGTGATGACGAATGTGAATATAGTATGAAATATCTACCTTTAATCGGTAAATCCCTTATGTACACGCGTGAATATAAGTCTGTATGTACCTTTCATTCCAGGAATAGGTTTCTGTAGATAAAGGGAAGTGGTCACTATCCCATGTGGGCAGAGCCTCGGGTATTGGCTAGTAGAACAATATACTACGAGATAGCTATTATTAATTATACACAGTCTCGACCTAGTTAATACACAAGCGGTGAGAGTTCGAGACTGCCCCGAGCATATTGGCTTAGGATCCTTAGCTAACCTCTTAAGATGAACAGTTTAATTGCTTCACTGACCATCTCATATATAATGAAACTAGCTGTTGCCCGCGGCTCCGCCCGCGTGGAATTCTGATCCCGTTCATCGCTGATATAGAGGGCGGAAGATTTTAACCTTACCTGGAGGGCAAGTACTTTAAATACTGGAGATAGCTAATTTCACTCAAAGGAAACATTCCTTTATTTTTAAAAAGAAACAAAACTGCATTCATAGTTTTTTGAAAATTCCCTTGCCATGCCCGGTAATCGAACCGACTAAAATCCAAGAAAATAACATCCTGTATTTTTATAGCATCAATCGATAGTGTCAATCATGAGGATCTAAACTCTCTAATAAACATGGTAAATTAAATGAAAGGAAGTCAATAAAATCTTAACTTATAAATTCCATTCCAACAGATACAGTACTTTTGCTCAACGTGCCATCACATACCTTATCAACAATAACGCCATTTATTTATAAAATGAGTACTAAATGACTAAACTTTGATTCCGATTTATAATGTAACGTTATTGTGTGACTGCATGAGGTAGTCAAGTCTCCCGATTTTTTTTTATAAAGGATATCAGTAACCGAAATTACTAAAATTCCTGTTAACCCCCCCAAGTAAGCAAAATTGCTTGTACTAGGAGTGGGTTCACGTCTATAGTGTAATGGTCAGGATTCGAACCCGGGACCTCTCGATCGTAAGGCTGACTCCTTAACCACTAAGCTACCGACGGCGACGCTACTATTATGTCGATTTAGGTCCAAGATACGTGTCTCGAGGTATACTTGGTTGGGCTTGGAAAGCACTTCGTGGTACACCGCATCGCACCCTGGGCAACGGAGATAGCGAGAGAATTGCCTTATTGGTTCGTCTTATAATACGTTAATTGAGACTTTTGAATTAACCTGAGACGGCATGCGGTTTTAGTCGATTTGAGTCGAGAGAGTAAATACCCCTACTGGCCAGTGAGGGCCAGCCATGAAAAACAGGGACAAGTAATTTAAATATGGAATTTTATTCTTAATATGATAGGTGATGTTGAGTTAAGTTCTCTATTTTGTTAAATCGAATTTGAAAATTGAATTTTCAGGGATTTCCTTTTATTTAATTAACCATGTTTGTTAGACAGATTTGATCCTTATGATTTATACTATTGATTGATGTCATAAAAATACAGGATGTTATTTTTTCGGATTTTAGTTGGTTCGATTACCGGGTGTGGTAAGCGAATTTTCAAAAATCTATGAATGCAGTTTTATTTCTTTTTAAAAATAAAGGAATATTTTCTTTGAGTGAAATTCGGTATCTCCAGTATTTAGAGAACTTTCCCTCCAGGTAAGGTTAAAATCTTCCACCCTGTATAGCCTATATGTTAATCCAGGGTATAACCTATATACATACCAAATTTCAACCAAATCGGTCCAGCCGTTTATGCGTGAAAGAGTAACAAACATCCACACATCCACACATCTATTCTCACAAACTTTCACATTTATAATATTAGTAGGATAGGATTCATACAATGTATTACTCTTAAGGTAGATGTAAACACGATTCATATTTTTATAACGTAGCGGGTTTTTCACAGTATTCTCTTCATCCCAGCATTTATCCCAGTTGCATTCGAAGCTTTCTCCTCAAAGACTGGGGTCCGCTTTTTCCAGTCTATCTGCGGGTTTGCCTGAACTTCAATATTTTCCATGAAGCGACTGTTCTGACCCCCAAAACCTATTCGCGATACCGAAGAATTGTAGTTAGACCAATTGTTGAACTTTTTAGAGCTCATGTCAATGTACTAACCTTCAATTTGTTCTCGTATGTTAATACTACTTAAAAGGATAGTTAGTAGGAGGTTCAAAAAGTGTATTCAAAAATGTTATGTTTTTATTGTGTATCTGTTATCTGTTTACGTACCTATTGAATTAAATAAAACTAAATCTTTGCTACATATTTACTGCGTTTTTGTTTATTGAGGGCTTAATAATTGCCTGAGTAACTTACTGATATGCGTCCTATATTAAAAAAAAAACTCATCATTATGTAGCGACAAGTAAAACGAATCTTGATTACAAACCAATAAGTGTGTGGTTATTCTAAAATAAATTTATTCTATCAGTGAGAGTGAATTTCAAATGTTACCTCGTTTATCTGCGATATCTTCAGAAACGGGTGTCATTTGTTTCCTTTCTCCACCAGCAGTGCCAGCTGAGTACTTCGAACGTCGACCCAAATTTTTACGTTCGTACTTTTACGTCTTACTTTGTGCTATAGACGAGAGAATATGTCGAGATGAGATTTTGAGAAAATGTGTCGAAGTAACAGAAATTTCAAGGTGATTTGTTTTTCTTGAGGTTGCTGCATATGTATTGCGGATTTCGGGAATTTATTGCACACGAAGGGAAAAAGTATTCTCTCACTAGATTACTATCCACAGTTTGTCGCAACGAGATTCGTCTGACTACCCTTTTTGGGAACTATTTTCGTAAGTGACAGAAGGAATATATATTATTTAGTTTCGAATTATTTTAATATGTCTAATTGTTAATGTACGATATGATTATTATTCTTGAAGAGGACTTTATAGTAATTTTGAAACTGCAATCGTTCCGGTAGAAGTCATTTTATGGGAACGACTGCAGTCAGCTTGCCAATTAATAGAAAGCTTGTGCCAGAGTCACGTCACTCGATAAACAAGTGTACTGGCTTGCATGCTACGCTCAATGAATCAATTAACATATCGCAGTCCACTGCCGAATATAGGCCTCTCCCAATGTTGGGAGTCTGTGACCTATTGTTTCCACGCTGGCCAGACGGGTTGGTACTGGGTTTTATTCGAGTTTCCTGTCTCTCGCAGATATTTGGGTGAGCACCCACTGGTCCCCTGGAATTCGTCCCCAGTGCCCATTCGTCCCTACATAATTTTGAGGTACCCACTCGACCTCTGGTCTATTTTATAATTAAATTATTATTTATTTTTGTCATTTACTCTGGTCCCTGTCGTTGCCGTTCCGTAAAGCTGGGTCCACATTTGTATCATTTACCCGATCCGATCACCGTATCCGTATCGGCGACGCGTATCATAATCGCATATGTGGACGGGTGATGATACGCGTATCACTGATATATACATTGTGATCATGATACGCGTCGTCCATACGGATACGGTGATCAGATCGGGCAAATGATACAAATGTGGACCCAGCTTTAGTCACCTCTTACGACACTCATCGGATGAGATGGGGTGGTGATACTTGTATTCGTTCCCCGTCACTGTGCAATTACGTGTATTTGCTAAGTATTAAATTAATTATTATGCCGAATAACAATGATTTCACATGTTTGTGTTCTATTTTATTTAAAATTTTATTTTTGTTCTTTATTTTATTTTTGTTTGCGTATTTGCGAATTTGAAAGAGAAAAAGAAGAATAAAAGCTCCTTTATATGCATAACGGGTAACACAATCGTAACACAGGATGCTTGGACCCCGATCCGGAAACAAACACAGAAACGCAATTACTTTAAAAGTTTAAAACTTCGGAGTTTTAAACTGGAAAAGTCTGATTGGGTTAAAAGGATCCGTATGTCATCATTTAGGGGCTCAAATAAAGGGTGCTCAAAAGTTTGTCTTTGTAAATTATACATACACAAACGTTAAGCGTTGGTAGCTTAGTGGTTAAAGAGTCTCCCATATGATCGAATGATTCCAGTTCGAATCCTTGCTATTATACTACGGGTTTGAACCCACTCTTGACATACGTAATAGGTACAGCTTAGCTGGAATGGTTAGAGGGAATATTAATAGGTAATTTTGGCTACTAAAACTCTTTTTATAAAAAAAAAATAACCTTCGTATTATTTTTGCATTGGGCTGAAAGACCAATGGTACACGCTTGCCTTTTTATCATTCTAATGAAAAATGCTGAACATTTTGTGATTCTTGGTAGCTACATACTTCGTGTGTTTGTGTGAATTTCCCTACAGGACGTAAGTACAGGAATGTTAAATGAACTCATCAGTCTATTTACCCTTACTTCTTCTTCTTTGTCCAACTCAAGTCCCAGTTAATCTTTGTGGTCGGGTTACCCTGAGCATCTGCGGTAAAGCATTCTGTGTTAGATTGTCCGGATGTTGAATCAAGTTAACAATTACAAAAGTTCTGCTTTTTTAAATGACTGGCTGTTGCCTGCGACTCCGCCCGCGTGGAAACCCAAACATAGCCCATGTCCTTTCCCAAGGTCTAAGCTATCTCTATACCAAATTTCATCAAGGTTGGTTCAATGGTTTAGGCACGAAAGCGTAACAGACAGACAGAGTTACTTTCGCATTTATAATATTACTATGGATTAACGGAGAGTGTTACTAAAATATACACAAGATACTGGATAAATATACTGGCAAGTATATTTCGCAAATAATAACCTATTCGCTAAGTGTATCTATGCAGTTTCAGTAGATTGCCAAACCGCCTATATTTGCCAAATTGCCTATTTTCATCAAATAAATGGAAGCAGACTAAGAACATTTATTTTTCCTCCAACAATAAAAAAAGACTTATCATGAACATAAAACGAGAAAATGAACAAAAACAAAACATACAGAATTAGTTATATAACGAAATATGATTTTCAATTTGATATCAAAATGGAGGCTGAATAAAGATAATATTATGATACTAGATTACGAAGGAGAATGGTGAAACCATAAAAACGGGGATACAGATAGTATCAATTTCTCTTCTCCAATAAATGTATATTTACATGTTGTAACTGCAGCTAAGGGAAAATATTTTATACACAACTATCTGGTGCTCGCGGCTCTGCTCATAATATGTCTTACTAAACTAATTGCAATCAAAAATATTATATATTACACCACACATATATTATACTTACTAGACCCCGCGAACTTCGTACCGCCTAAATGAAGAACTGCTCGACCGATTTTGTGCAAACTTCACTTAAACCATCTACTAAATAGTTCGAACAATGCCTAAACGGTATGGTTTGGATAGGTGAGCCCATTCTTGAGTTATAAAATTACAACGAAAAGTGGCATTGATTTTTATATATTAAGGATTACAACAGAATACATAAAATTAATTTAATTTGTAATTCTGTTAACTTGGCTTGGTCCGAAAAATATTGGTTCCCGCCAAAATCTTTGGGATCAAAGCCAAGGCAACACTTGTACTCGTATAGCATACACTTACAACTAATAGGTTAATTTTTTTAAAATTAATAACTTCACAACTAATCATTTAAAATTGTTGTAAACTTCAGAAATACTCAAGGGATGTACAAGAAAATTAATTAAACAGTTGTGAAGTTCTCGTTACTAAATTATTTATTTAAATAAATTAACTCTACTCAGATTTAAACAATAAATTATTACAAACTTTAAATTTATACTGCGAAGAGCAATTTCAAAAGTATTTTCTTGTTCAGTTGAAAGTTTACACTAACGCGGTGTCCTGCGTGAGCGACGAATACGACGCGACGCGATGCTGCGAACGCGACGAACGCGATCAAATCAACGGCCTACCCTACTTGCGACCTATGTGACACTCTGCGACGAGACGCGACGTAACGCGTACTTGTTTTGAACGCGACCAGACGCGACACTGCGAACTCGAGCAATATTGTACTGCAGGCACATGCTGTAACAAACATCTCGAATGATCGAAGTGAGCTCGATAGCTGAATCCGCGGTGAGATGTCAATTTGTATGCGAAATTGACATCTCACCGCGGATTCAGCTATCGAGCTCACTTCGATCATTCGAGATGTTTGTTACAGCATGTGCCTGCTGTAGGTACTTCTTCATGATTCGCGAAGTTATGACCAAAATCACGTAGGACATTTGTCGCGTGTAGCATCGCGTCGCATTACGTCGCATCGTGTTGCGTCGCGTCGCGTCGTATTCGTCGCTCACGCAGGACACCGCGTTAGGTTTCTTTTACAAAGTAGAACTAAGTTTTGTTGCTTCATTCACACTTAATATTTCTACAAACACAAAGTAAGAAATAAAGTAAAACTAGAAGTACTAGTAGTCACAATATGTGGAACACTGATAACATCCCCCTTTTTTTTATCGTGCGAAAAGCCCCACGGATACCTCCCCCGCCGGGGCCGGAGGAGGAGGTTATGTCGGACTCGAACTGACTAAAACGCACGCCTTCTATGGGCCGTCAGTTGCCGGAGGTGAGATTGTCATAGCCATATCCCTCGCACCCCGGCCGACCCAGGGCCATATCTCTCGATCTGGCCCTCTTCCGGTGTGGGGACCACAGAGTCCCCAACTCGCCCCCAGGTATGGGGAGGCAAGCAATGCGCGCCGCCGCCGCGGCCTGCTTCTGCTAGGGTGACAGGCGGCTCCACCCATCACCCCCAGGCCCGCGCTTATGGGGGACGGAGGATAACATCCCCTTGCAGCATGTAGCACAAGTGTGACGCCACTAGTGTTTCACGCGTCCATGGGCCACGGTAATCACTTTCTATCAGGTATAAATAGTTATATGTTACACAAGAGTGCAAAGTTGCTTTTTAACCGTGTGCTCAGTTTTGATGATCGAGCAAGCGAAGGGTTCTAAATTTGAATCACAAATTGGAATCCTGAGTGCCTTTGCACATTATAAGAAAATTTCTGGTGCTTGACAAGAAATTTCTTATAAGAAATGCAGTCGCCTTTGTTGTTATATGAGACCGTGCACATTGTAAGAAATTTTTTCTTGTGTCTGATAAGACACACGCATTTTGGCGGATCTAGACCAGAAATTTCTTACGTACGTGGGACACTCAATTACATCAAGTTTTATTTGTAGAAATTATAAAATTAACTTAGATGTATAAAATATTTTTATTAAATCTTTTCTATGGACTCACCACCAGGCCGTTTCCTCGTGGTCATACTAGTTTGTCATACCACCAGCCTCTACACAAAGTTTCATGCGTCTGAACCAATTTTCGCACAATCATCGTACGAAAATGTTCTCGATGCAGACCCATTTTTAAATGAAACACAATAATTTAGTTAAGATGGCTCTCAAAAAATTGTGGAGATTGGAACAATGGTATTTTTACTTTTAAATAAGCAAAGTTTTCAAAATACATAATAACAAGTACTTAACCAGTACCTACACAAAACTCGCAAAACTTATTGAGTGGCCCACTCGATAGGTACCTATTTCATTGTGCGGCGGCCGGCGCGGCGCGGCTCGGCGGCGGCGGCGCGTGGTCCCCCTCCCCCCACATACCGCACCTCACTACACTACACGTGCCGGGCGGCGCGCGGCCCTTTTTAACCGACTTCAAAAAGGAGGAGGTTCTCAATTTGATAGGTTTTTTTTTTGTTAATGTACCTATGCCAAAACCTTCAGTTTAATTTAAATCATAAATGTAGTTTCGGTTGTGTTCTGACGTCTCGATGAACTAAATAGGTAGGTACCTATTAAAAATCCTTACCTGAGAGTTAAAGCTAGTATTTCACATGGTCATATAGCTCCTCTAAATTGCGTATTTTGACGATGTAATGAAATCTTCAAGTGTTCTAACAACTCGTCAAAAGTTGTTTGGGACATACGGAAGTTATTAGGTAGGTATAAAACTTTCTTTCGTCTCGCATTAATTCTGGTTCCAGCTTCGTATATACCCCATCGTTGATTCTCGTCATATTTAAAGCATCGATATATTATAGGTAGGTATATTAATATATTTAAAGGGTGCTTATATCTACGGTGTTCCCGTCTATGATATACCTACCTACTCGTAGGTATGCAATCAATAAAAGTCGCTGTCGTCTGTCTATTTTGTAGGTACCTATATGTGTATCCTCCGCGAAATTATGGTTACTAATGAATGAAGAAAAGGAAGAAGAAATTACTTCGTTCTGTACATTACAAGGTTAAGTCATATTGGCTAGGTCAGTTTTTTGATGGGTGGTCGTTCTTAACATTACGATGTTAAGCTACATTGGGTAAGTGCCCGCTTGACGGCAATAGGCTCGCCCCGTGGCCGAAAATACGTTACCTACGTGGTACCGAAAATAATTTGGTGAAATGTGGGTGTTAATATTATACACCTATGCTTACCCCTTCAGCGATTTACAGCACGCCTATAAATCCCAAAGTACAGTACATGTATATATTATGTATAATATATTTTTTGACACAAACATGTTTTATCATTCTATACAGAATGATAAACAAAACATGTTTGTAACAAACAGAAATGTTTGTGAACAAACAGAAATGTTTATGGCTACGTAAGAAATTTCTTGTGACACACGACTTACAATGTGCAAGGTGTACTCTTCATTAGACACGAAATATTTCTTGTCTGGCGTACGTATCTTATAATGTGCAAAAGGCCTGAGCGTCAGCAAGGGAATCAAAAGAGCACAAGGTGAAAAATCTTTACACTCGAGTGTAAATTCAGACACACAAATTTTTATCCCACCTCAGCGAGGAAATAATGAAATGCAAAAAAAAAACATTTAACGATAATGTTTAAAAATAATATTTTTTATTTTTATTTATTTATGACATTCGTTATAACTCAGTAATAAATAAAGTATCACTGAGCTTCTACTTAATATGCTATAATCAAGTAAATGTGAGTTTAGGAGTCCTTGTAACTTCATCATCGACATGAAGTCTTAAACTTTTTACTCGACGGAAAATTTCCAGTGTTTGCCAAGTAGGTATTCCATCTTTAAATTGTGGAATGTGTGTTCAGTGTTCATACATAGTTGCGTGTGTGATCAATTGTTCTAAAGGCATGAAGTCAATAAATCATATTATTTCCTCCGTGAGTTAATACAATAATAAAGGTACACGACCGCATGCAGGCACTTTCAGGGTTCTACCAATACCTTCAACCATAAGTCAAGTTCCAATCAAGTCACATGACTTTCCTCGGGGATCCAAACGGCAGTTGCTTTCAGCGTCAATAAACCAATCAAGGCAAAGCTCGAGCTCTAAGGTGTAAACTTTAGATGCAACCGGGAAATCACTGGGAAGATGATGATGACACGTCCGCGTGTAGATCCATACAGACGAAAATATGTATTACTATCACGAGAGGCCACCTAAAGGAGGTTAAATACAAATCTAAACAATGTGTAAAGTAACCTTTACCATCTTTGTATAAACAGAATACCTCCATAGACCTGCTACTTAAATATGATTACACAGGAGAGTAACCCGACACTAAGCGTTTAGTTTAGAGCCATAGTTAACTTTGTAAAACACGTCCACTCTGTCACTTAACAGGACCGCCGTATGCAATACAATGTTATCATTCAGCAACTACATGTTGCTGTTCTGTTATGTTCTTATCTTTTCATATTACTATGAGACCGTACCTTTTCTTAACACCTTTGAATAATAAATAGCCCTGCTAGCTGGTACACTCAACAAAACAGTTTAGCTCCCAGATCATACTAATAAAGGTAAACATGTATGCGTCATTGCTACATGATTTCTTTAAGTTTTTTTTTAGCTAATCAACGTTTGTACGTTGAGACCCTTGTGGGTCTGGTGCAGGCTATTCTCGGGGGGTTGAGAGGTCTGACGACTGTTGCTCGGGTAACATCAAAAATAAGCCAAAAACACTATGGAATATACAGAACATAATAATGAAGCAATTATACTGGAAGATCAAATCATGGTATATTTTTTTTTACCACTCCAGTAGCAGGCAAAGACACGGCCTACCTGATGGGAAATGGTAGCCTATGCATGTGTGCAACACTAGAGGCGTCACACTAGTGCTGCTGACCCTGTACTAACCTTCTGATGCCCGTTTTGAAGAATTCATATTTTAGTCGCTTGGGAAAACCACAGCAGGGAGATCATTCCATAGCTTATGCGTGTGTGGAATGAAGTTCCTTTCATATCTCACTAAGCACACCATTTTCGCAACGTATGTGGATGAATTTTCTTACTGTAGCGAGAAGTGCGGTGATAAAATGCATCCGTGGCATCATATTGAACAATTCTTCTTAACACACCATTGTACAACAAGGGTGAGAATCTAAAACTCAAAAGCTATCATACATTACGAGTACTTTCAATCCAACTCTACGAGTTCGGCAGTAAAGCTTAATGCGATGATGTGCACCACTCCTAACTCTTTATTCCTGTTTACTGTCAAACGATAAACTTCGCCGTCGCATCGTCTGCTGTATTTATGAGAAACGGACGTAAAACTCGAGGTACTTTAAAATCCTTTCATTAAAACTTTATGATTGTTTATCTGGCACCAAAATTAATGAGTTTGATGCTTGGAAATAATTTAGAACTTGAAATATTATAATCGGTTGAATAAAGAATCACTTAACGCGGACTAAAGTTAATAATGTCATACAAAAAATTCCTTGACACGGGCAAGATGTATTTAAGTATCTATACTATTTATTTAATTTTAAGGTGGTCGTGTTTGTGCATTGGAGATTATTTAAAAAAATACTTGGGTCATTTTATATTAATGATACTGAACACAAAAATATTTACTGTTTGTCTGAACGAATTTTGGTGCAGATTTTTGGTATGAAAGGTCTTGGTCAGAAATAAGATCTTACGTTTGTTTTACCGCAAAATTGATTGAGTAGAACCGGAGATATAACCAATAGTCACAATAAATGTATGATTCCGAAGCCGACCGCATACGACAACTGCCGACGCATGCTGCAGCAGATACACACCCGTATTCACAAACAATACTTCGCTATGCGTACTACCAAAACTGTACAAAGAACGACAAATTCTCAGTGCGTTCGTTTTGGCAAGCCTTTTTATTCATAGACAACACTTAAGTAATACTTCATTGAGGGAACGCACTGCTCCGTGATGTTTGTGAATTAATTTTACCAGCCCTATGCGCTCGAGCACACTATGAGACCTCACAGTGTTGTTTGTGAATACGGGTGACAGTGTACCCATTACTTGTTAAACTCCGATATGAATAAGTTTGCTGCGTGCGTCAGCAGTTATCATATGCGTTCGGCTACGGTATCATATCTTAACGAACATCCACGCAGGCCGAGCCGCAGGTATCAGCTAGTTCACTATTATACGTGTTGAAGGTACACATTAACTTGTACTAACATAATTAGTTAATTATTCTCCCTAGAGCAGAGCAAGCGCTTAACGACAAAGATGAAAGTACGTTGTGTTTCCACATTTAATAAACTAATAACCACCATATTTTCTCGGCGGTAAACTGTGACGTCACTACATAAGGCGGTAGTTGGGAACGCTCATCATTCGCGGCACGTTTCAGACGCTAAGCGAGCTCTTTGTAGAATTGACTGTTGCAGAATATGTTGCGTATACTGTTAGTGTAAAAAGATTTTTCAATTTGCTAAAGTGGATATATTTTTTTAAAGTAATAATATAGATAGATAAATATATCTCTTTGTTATACCTACACCAAGAACACAGTCATGTTTGGTATTGAAAGACTTGTTTTTTGTATAATTAAATAATTATTTCATATATTATATTCGATTTATATAAGAATGGATGTTTCTTTTGACTACGTCATTACTTGAGGATGATTTTACCGATTATGTCCATTCCTGTGGCGTAGCGGTAGTGAACGCGGCCGCTACCCAGGAGGCGCGGGTTCGATCTCCGCTCAGTGCAAATATTTGTATGTATAAATATATTTATTTACATTGGTCTGGTCGTTTCTATGTATAATATGTGTGTATTTACAAAAAAATTGTATCTAAGTATGTTTATCCGCACAGATAATAGTACTAGCGTAGCTATGTGCTATACTTATCATGGGTCTAGATAGCGCTGTGTGGTATGTTTTGTAATCTTTTTTATAGTATCCAATACTATCTAGAAGGTTCTTGACCGTAGAAAATCTGAAAATAATTCATCACCTTTAATAGTCATTAGATAGTATTTATCCTGAAGAATCTTAAAGAAAGCAAGCCTTAAAAAGTCCAAAGAAATGTGCCCATGGCCATCGAACCCCAAAAATAATTATTTCCCCATCAATCTCTTGATTATAATGTATTTTGATTGTAGATTCATTTTCTATTGTTCATAGTATGCTATAGAAAACATTCTTCACCCCATTGTTATTCAATCTTCCATCATACAAGAAAACGTTGCAGCCATTAGATAAAATAAACACGGAAGCGTCTTTACTCATACATCCATACATACACAGATATTCACGCCTGCAGTGGCGAAGGGTGAAAATCAAAAGGAAAGCCGGTGGAAAATAATTATATAACGACCATACCGTTCTCTATCACAGCCTCCCTTAACAGAGCAAGCCGGCAAGAAACGGTTTATAGAGACCCCTTGCCACTGCACGCCATTCTACCAACGAATTGCCAGTTGTCTAGGAAGGTAGGTCAGTTTCCGACCATTTTTAATGAGGTGACCACCTTTTCACTTCATAGCAAATGTGGAAATTCTATTTATCCGCATTCAAGATTCCATATCACAAGTTAGTTAAGCTATGCTTACTTAAATATCAGGATAAAAAAATATCAGGATATATCTGGATTTGGTACAGCTGGTAAAAAAGATTAATAAACTCATTCAAAGAAACATAAAATGTATGCATTCAGATAGCATGTTGAAAAAAAAAGGAAAATAGTAATCTTATCTTTACCTATTTATTACCTCTATTTATTATTATACATCTTTTACTTATATTATGTCCTCTATTATTTTATTGTACTCTTAATAATGCACCTACTGAGTTTTCTCTGCACCACCGTAGGTTGACTGGTAGAGAATGCCTGTGGCATTAAGTTCGCCTATGTACTTGTGCATGAAGTTTTATAAATAAATAAATAAATAACCTTAATTAAATAACTTAATTTATCATTCAGAAGCTAGATTCGATATAATAAGACTATAATGGCCTGTATGTCCTTAAGGGTGTTTAATAACAACGTTAATTTATCATTCGGTTAACGCACCGTCTCTTGATCTATCAGCTCATTACTCCCAAGTTCGGAGCCCCGCCTATCAAGCTCAGATTTCTCAATTCATTAGTTTTTTTGTCTCACTACTTAGAGATATCGAACTACTTGGCTTTCGTTTGGTAAATAAATTGCTTTTACTTCAGAGTACATAGAATGTAATCGTTTTCACCCTTAGAGTATACATTATAAATATAGAGCGCGCCTCTCAGTCAGGTCTTTGGCGCTGAGTGTTAGCAGATACTTTGCGATGGTATAGCGCACCTATAGTGACGTGACCTGCTGACGAGTGATACATGCCCACACACATGTACACCGGAGGACCTCATGTACGCCTCTGAGAGCGCTATCCAGGTAGCAGCACACTGGGAGAACACCATTTGAGAGTATAGGCGCCATCGCCACGATAGAAGAAGAAGTGACGTTTCATGCACTAACGAAAACATCAATAGATGCACTTATTAATGTAGTTTGTTGTGTGTAGTTTGTTGTTATTTGATATGCATGGATAAAATTAAAGCCAAAATACAAAAAAATGGCGTCATTTTGCGATATTTTTGCGTCATTATTACTACAAATATACGATGTTGTATAAAATTTTGATTTAACATATCGAATTAAATATTATTTGCGAAGTCATTTTGACGGGTATTGTTTTGCTACTGATTGAGGTTGAGCCAGGAGCCTCGGTACTGTTCATACCCGTGATAGCAGTTCATACTTGTAAGTCGCGCTCTATAGCAATGTATACTCTAAGGTTTTCACCTATGAAAATAATCAAATAGTTTGAGAGTTTTTGTGCTGTCAGTGGGAAGACCGCCGGTAAAGAATACCACTAGTATAAAAATCTAGTGTTGTGTCTCCGGCTGTGAGTATGGTAGCCACACAAACCTTCCCATCTCACTGGAGAGGTTTTGTGCTGTCAGTTAGCGTCTGTAGGGCGTCAGTAAGCTAAGTAAATAAAACTACCTCTAAAACTTTGTTACCAATTTTTATTAATACTGTTTTCACTTTTAATCATATTATGTGCGAAATAATTCACAAGAGTCCAGAATAAAAAAAAGCATAAAATTATTTAAAAGTTGCTCGCTAAGTCGGACAATCCTTTGTACATTTGTATGGCACGGACTTCTAGCTTTTAAAAGGTAAATCCTCTCTCGTTTCCATTACGATCTCTTTCGGATATAGGTACTGCAAGAAAGCTTTTGTAGGTACACTCTTGTATGTTTTATATAAAATACAGCAATACTATTCCATGTCTAAAAAACCTTATATTATTTTATTTAATACGTCTTTAATTAGAGCTATACAAAACAACTTATTTATTCTGCATCAATATAACACATAACACGTGTCTATAGTACACGATCTCCTAAATTCATATAAGGTTTTATAAAATTACTTTTTATCCTATCTTTTAAATGGTAAATTGTTAGAATTAGAAGTTATAACTATCGATACTACTATCATTTACGACTCATCATTATATTGACTATCATTATTAATGATTGCATCCGAGACTTTCATCTTAGAGCCCGGAGTCTGTTCCTTCTCTTTAGATTTGGGTTATACTGTTTAATCTTAGAAAATTTAGAACTGTATTCCTTCTCTACTGTAAAATACTAAATGGTAACTTTGACAATGTGTATTCTGGCCAGTGTCCAAAAACTGCAGTTGCATTGTCGCATACTGAACATACCATATTATAATTTTCGCCTTTATGTTCCTATCCTTTGAAAATGTTTTACAAACTAATCTGGAAACAACATGGCTTGAAAATATTTAATAGACTACTTAATGAAAATTTAAAGCAAACAGTATACACTAATTTGTCCAGTAGAATTAGATCAAAAACGGTGTAAACTCAAGACAGGATTTCAACCCAATTCCCTTACATTCCAGCATTGCCCCTATAAGGGAAAGATCGCGGGTTCGTGTCCCGCCCGAGGTCAATTCTCTTTTCTCTTTCTTAATCGATTTAAATGGTTAGCATAATAAATGCTTTAAAATTTCATTCAAAAGGATTTCAACCCGCGACCAGGCCCTTTCAGGTCTGAAATCAATAAATATTCTACTTTTTAACCCTGGAACTTCCTCCTCCTAGCGCTATTTCCCAGTCGCATCCGAAGCTTTTCAGCTCGGAGTCTGGGGTCCGGTTTACCAGTCTTAACTACGGATTTGGCTAGACCTCGATATTATCCGTGAAGCGATTGCCATCTGACCTCCACAACCCAATGTTAACATTAGGCGATATCGAAGCTTTGCAGTTAGACCGTTGTTTTTGGATTTTTGAGGGCTCCAACTACCCCGTAACGTCTGCCATAGATGTTCTCTTGGCAACCGGGACCGACGGCTTAACATGGTCTCCGAGGCACGACCAGAACAATGCAAATACTCATATTTAATTCACACAAATATTTGCACTGAGCGGGGATCGAACCCGCGCCCCCTACGTAGCGGCCGAACTGGAACTTCCTATGTTGTAGTAATGGCATCAGAATGTCACGCGGATGGAGTCGCGAGCACCAGCTAGTAGCTATGAAATAAATCTTGGACTTACTTAAATGAACTCTGCAACGTTTATAAATTGCTTATTTATGCAAGCAAATCACGTAGAACAGTAATTACGAGCCATCAACGAGACTATACAACTCATTAAACGACACTACGAGCGACTAGAGTCTCAGTTCATCTCTTTTTATGATTGTGATATGCCGTGAACAGCGAAAAGTCTTTTTTTCCACGAATGAAAATAACTAAATGATCCTTGTAGCTATTTTTCAGTTGCGTCTAACGTTTTCAATAGAACATGAGCCCCCTAGACAAGGTGATAATTCTTTGACGGGCGTATTGTAGAGTAAAATGATGAATGTATAGGATTTGGCGTATATGACAGTCATCAACGTAATGTCATAAACGTCAAATTACTTGTCATAATACGTCAAATCCCCATACGTTCATCATTCTTTTCTAAAATAGGCCGATCAACGAATTGCCACTTATCGGGGAGGAGTTCTGATTATTGTTTTTTGGCCTTTCCGGAAGCGACTGCCGTCTGACCTTCCAAACCTGGCAAAAAACCTTGCGCTATTGCGTCGACCGTGGTTTAGTAGGAGCAACAACTTGTACTGTGCTGGTACACTTGGTGTTTGCCGGACCAGGTTCTGGCTCAAGCTCTCCTCTTGGGAGTTCAAACGGCAGGCGTTCAAAAAGACGTATAAACCAAAATAAAAGGTGCAGAAGGAGCCGCAGATCCAGGGCTTTGACGCAAAAGCCTCAATATAACCTGGATCAATGATGATGAATCTCATAAGATATCCTGAACATACTATAGGTATGATGTTATCTATAGAAAGGTATGAAGCATACGCTAAATCTTAAATACGGTACGATTCATTTCCATCCTACCCGCATAATAAACATGCGTCCTAAACACCTCTAATTTTAGAAGCCCTCGAGTATAAAGGGTGAGTTATTATGTCACAGCTGTTGCTTTATTACGACCTTGCTACCTTTTAAATCATGTGTCCGTTTGAGTTACAATTTTAAGGTAGATATGATAACTTAATTAATGGGGTAATATACCTAAGTGATTACCTGTAGAGATTTTGAGTTCGAAGATAACGTTTACGTTAATACAAGCATCGCATAATATTTTGAATCGGCAGCTTATTGGTTAAGTATTAAGAGGTTCCTTGTTCGATTCCTGGGCATTATATCACTAATCACTAGTTAGGACGTTAGGAGAATACTAGTACTGGCCACGTTCAACCTAACTTCTTGATAGATTGATTGATTCTATTTATCAGAACTAGTAATAACATTTATTAACATTTACTCTTAGAAAAATAATATAATAAGAGCAAAAACGTACATACATACACCTATAACTGTACTTATCCCATTATACAACTAACATAATTTCCTGTTCTGTTTGTAAAATCCATGATAAGCTTGTGAGGAAAATTATCATATTCAAAGTCACGTACCAAAAGTGTTAGCGAACACAAAGCAAAAGAGTGCGCACATACAGTGACAAGGTTCTTTGAAGTGACAAGTACCGTTTGCGTCTACAACCTTTGCATAATGCAAACTACTATTCACCTCTTTATAGTTAGACGATGATTCTGTTACCGTGCACTTCTCAGCTGCTATATTCAAACGCTGCAAAAGGCTATAGAAGATTTAAGTGATTCTTGAGGATTTTTGTTTTTTTTTTGTTGGTTCTTGCTTGTCCTTTATCCATACACGTGTGTATTCCCAAAGAAGTAGGCAGAGAAGCGGTCTATGTGCTCTCATTTCGCTAGGAATATTCGCGGGATTCGTTCCACGTATGAAGGTACGAGGCTATTGCTGTAATGGAATAAATACCAACTACCTGTAAGCTTCCGATGACTTGTAATCAAGGGTTGTAGATGGTAGTAAATCTATATTCATGCATCTTCTTCATCCTTGCATTAATACCAGTCGCATCCGAACCTTTCACCTCGGAGTCTGGTCCGCTTTACCAGTCCAACTGCGAATATTCATGAATATAAATATTTATTCTCAGCAGAAATTGAACTTGGAACCTTTGACTTTACAGTCAAACGCTCAGCCGCTATACCACAGAGATTGCCATCGATATTCAACTGGCTGCTTGCCAATACTACAGACGAATAACCCTTGCTACGTAGTCTTGAATAATTTAACCATATTCGAAACGCAGGAATTGGTCTCAACTTGCACTCGAACGAAACGAGCCTAAGATTTGCATACGCATGCGAATCGTGTAAAGAGGTAGAATCCGATTTCGAAGGTTGAAAGGTTTCAGATTCGGAATGACAATGAATTATTGAGGCCCTAGCTAACATTACCCTTGAACCAGTAAACCTGCCTGATGAACGAGGCTCTTTCTCTCCATTCAAGGAGGCGTGAAACATCAAAAACTTTGAACCCCCATAAAATATAGACAAAAGATGTGGCATTTAGTCATGTAGGTAGGTTTTGTTCCGGTAGAATTTAATAAGCAAAGTGTCACCGATTTCAGATCCAATTTTGGGATAAATTTTTTCCACGATACCAATTGCCTGAAATTTTGGATACAAAACTATGAATATATTTTATGGTAGACCTACCGGTAGCATAAAAAGTCAAAACTCCTTTCCAAGATTTTGTTACTAGAGAGGTTACCATATTGACGGACGGGGCTCTTTATATTGTTTTGAAAATATAATTTATGCCTCTTATTTTACTATGGCACTTGCCCGAACTACTATTATTTCCACTTACTTAATCTACCTAAATCAATGTTTATTTATATGCAGTCACCAATTACTCCAAAAGAAACAAAATTAAAATACCTTATCATTTAATTTCAACCAAAAGTCAAAGTATTTGTTTGAAATAAAAGTTGAATTACCATTACCATACATTACCCTATAATCATTATGTTTTTAGTAATATTATTTATTCAAGTACTTACATAGAATTAAGATGTCAAATATAGGAATGCCAAGTAGCCAGCTAAGCTTTTGCCATATAGATAACCCTCCACGGATCATGTCCGGTGCAAAGGAGCCCAGAACACTGGCCGCATTTTCTTTTTGGATCGTAATGTCTTCTGTTAATTAATTTACCCTATTTACTTTTCAAAGTGTTTCTTAACTAACCTAATGAAAACAATACACCATTTCGTGTGTTGAGTACACTGCACGCCAGTAAACATAACTTATTGTTCGCAAAGTTCCACATCCTCCATTAAAGTTTCCCATTTAAAATTCAACAAAATATGCACTTTCTGCCGAAGAGAAAGGAAATAGAAAGAAATTGCAGACAAAGTTGTACTTGCGAAGTATAATACACAGCAAAATATTTTGAAGAAAATGTGCCAAAATATTATAGTTTCCATTTTAGTGCCAAAGAAATCCTTTACGTCGCTAATTCGATAAATAAGCACATAGAAAGTCTCTTTTAATAGCTAGATTTAAATAGACTTAGATACTACTAGTAAGTACTCATAATTTTTCAGTAGGTATTGTGTTATGTTTTTGGAAATTAATTGAATTGATGTACTATCGCGATCATAAGTGCAGTACCAATCTGACGCAACTATTGCGCGTCAACATTAATCGTACTTATGACCTTATTCTTTGAAGACAATTCACACACACATACACAACACTAGTCGTACAGTACTCTTACTAAACTTTTGAAGTTATGACCTTAATCTTTGAAGATAATTCACACACACACATACACACACATTAATATTGTTCACTCGTTGATTGATATTGGTAATTTCAATATCATACGTAAGCCGCCCCGTAGCTGAGTCGTTTAACGTGCGGCTTGACGAATAGTATGAAACCCGTCGGTGATGGTTCGAACCTACCGGAACTAATATAACTTTTTGTGTTTTATATTTAAAAGTTATGATATTATAAATGTTGATACGAATATAAAAATGTTTCTTAGGTAGAATTTTAAACTTAGCGAGAAAATAATTATTTGAGGGTGCATTTGAAATAAAATGGATTCATTGGCTATGAGTGAAGTTGTTGGTTGGTGAAGTCAGTTACGACTACCCTATTTATATATTATATCATCTATGGTTACGACTGTTTGTGTTAATTACTGTTCGAGCGATTACATTTCTTTTTTAATAAATCAATATGTCAAATATAAGTATTGAAGCAAAAGCTAATATTGTGGCCATATTCGAATGGTCTGAATATATCTCAAATTTCTAATGAGACGGGCTTATCTGTAAGTTAATTAATTAATTAATATTGTTGTAGTGCAATTTTGTTCATTGGTTGCAATTGTGTAATATGGTTGTTGTTTTTTTAGAGAAATACTGGGAGTCGTTGCGTGAAACAATTTGAGGAAGAAGAGTTGCAGAGTTGGAGGAGAAATGGAAGACCTGCTGAAGCGGCGTTATATGGTAGCAGAATATGAAACGAATAACGAAGAGTATTTACTTTAACTGGGAATCAACAATATTTTCTGATGAAAAAACGTTTAAATCATCTCAAAAAGGAAGATTACATTTATGGCATAAGGATAAAACACGGTGGTGTGAAAACAACATAGTACCGAACACTGAATCTAAGTGTAAATTATGTGGGGGTGGATTAGAGCGCAAGGGCCGGGTGAATTAGACCCAATATCTACGCGTGCAAATAGTGCAAATTATGTGAAAGTGTTAGAAGATATAATGTTGCCCACAGTGCGAAATGTCTATCCAGATATAAATGAAGGTTTAAGGGCATTAGAAGGTTTCTTCAGGGTCGGCAGCATGAGTGTGACGCCCCTGGTGTTGCATACGTCCAAAGGCCACGGTAATCACTTTCTATCAGGTGGGCCGTGTGCTTGTCTCCCACCTAAGTGGTATAAAAAAATGATATAAGTTTTGTGCACGATAATTCTCCCATCCATCGAGCCACCATACTTCGCGAATGGTTTAGTGAACGTAAATTTATTCCTTGCTGTAGCGAAGGGTGAAAATGTTCAAAAGGGAAGCCGGTGGCAAATCCCAAAGAACAACCATGGCAATTTTGTATGAAATTCTCTCAAATTTTAGATAGGTACTGAATTTTAGGTGTAATACATGTAATAATGCATTAAACTTAAGCATCTCTACCATGACTTCCCTTTGCAGAGCAAGCCGGCAGGAATCGTGTTATGAGTACTCCTCGCCACTGAATTTCCTTGGCCAGCACGATCCCCTGATTTGAACCCTTGTTTAAATATTTTTGTTATTTAATTTCAGTTGAGCCTATTGAGACTACTGAGCCTATCAAGGGACGTGCTGGCCTGTAATTAGTATAAGACTGTATGGTTGAGGTTAAGTTTCAATCCTCTTTTCCGAAAAAAAACTTTCGAGAAAATGAATAATTAAGCTATAACCTCAATATGCAATATTAATTTTATTATAAAAGTATATTTTTTGGATGAAATTATTATAACCACAAATTAACATTGGATAATTCTTTTAATAAACTTTTTTTTTTAAACTATTGTTTTATTTATAATCTATTGTTAATTAAGTATAATATTTTTCTATTTGTAAATAATTATTTCTAATTCTGTTAACTTGTTCCTAAAATTTCATGAAAACAAAACAACAAAAAGTGGAAAAACTAAGATCCGAACCCACAACATTCGATTTCAACACCATCCGTAGCAGCCTCGTTACCGACCAGGCTACGCACTGCCTTACGTAGAATCACGAATTTTTGCATTACTTTATATAGATGCATGCTTCGAACATAATAGTATGAAAAGGCGAGCATAACGTTTTCTTTGTTTCGCATCACACACATTTATATTTTCTCATATCGATACTGTGTGACGTATAAATGTATGCGTTAAACATTACATACACATAGATACGCGTTTAAACGGACAAGCCATTATAAACATTACGGTGCTAATGCACTTTTAATTACGATAGTACATGGCCCTAACAAAAAACTTCAGGGCCCAAGCCAACCTCACCTGTAATCAGCTTGACGTTACCAGCTTCATAAATCAGACTTTTCTATAAGGCTTGGTAAGTCAGACGGCAGTCATTCTCGGATAACTTTAGTTCTTCTGCTGAGCACGATCATTTGTCTTCAAATTTTAATGTTATGAGAATGATAAACCTCTTCCGAATAAAACTATTAAAAAAATGTTGTTAGGTACATTATAATGTAATAGAAACCTATTGTTACACATAACTTTGAGTCCTTATAAGCTTAAAATATAAAGGATCCACTAACGTCTGCCATCCTTTGTTGTTTCAAGTCTTTTGATATGTAAATGTTGGTATAAAACGTGTTTGCTCTATTGTTACGAATATTTATGAGGAGATTTTTCTATCGCTTTTTTCTTTAACAAACCGATACTAAAAGTAAAATATGGAGGAAAGCTTAGTCTTGGATATGGATAAATCCTACTAATACCTACCCATTATAAATGAAAAAGTTTGTGAAGATGTTTTGATGTTTGTTATTCAATCACGCTCACGGCAGAGAGGATCCAAAATCAATAATTTCAGCATAGTTTGAATGAGCACAGCTGTGTGCTGCCAGTACCCATTATATTTTTAAATATGCCTCATCATTCGAAATTAGCAATAACATTTTTTTAGTTAAACATTTTTCATTTAAATTTGTTAGTTGTATTCCGTCTATCACCTATGTTCATATTTGCTACGGCAAAACAAGTAGGTAAATATATATTTTTATACCACTAACGTCACAGACAGGCTCACGGCCCATCTGATGAAAAATGTTTTGATACCTATTCATCTATGGCCGAGTGTAACACCAGGGGAGTCACACTCGTGCTGTCAACCCTGTAAGAACTGAAAGATTCTGTGCCTTCAGTGCAGAAGACAAGCAGGACAAGCCTTTGGACTCCCCACTGACAGAACAAAACCTCTCCAGTGAGCTCTGGCTGCCCTATAAATATGCTATCATATATAGCAATGCAACATGTATCCAAACCGTAACAGTGTAGTACAACAAATGAATTACAGCCACAGTTATGGCAGTTTATGCAGCTGAACCAGAATGAAGTTTAGTTAGAGGAACAACTTGTACCTACAAGTAACTTTTAAACTCTCGCGTTCCATGATAATACAATAAAGTCCTGTGACTTCGGCCGGTGTAACCGGGTCGTATCGTTAGGCAAGGTACCTGTACTCGTACCATGATCATGTTAATTTCCCGTTAGCATTATTGTAAAACTTGTACAAGCTATCGCGATCGCGGTTTCTAGAGATGTTGCTTATTAGGTACGTTGCCCATCCATTTATAAAAGGTATTGCTAAGTGAGAGAACATGTTGAAAGTTGCTTGTTTTCACAGCAAGCATTAAGTTTAGACCGGAAAAAGTGAATATCAAAGACAGGACTCCCACATTCAATCCCTTAAAGGTGAAATGTTATGATCAACTTGCTCATGGACATGTTTTGGATGTTGAAAATTCTCCTATACATTCATCGCGGGACGACTGTTTTAGTAAGTTAGTAAATAAGTGTAGTAATCTAGTAAGTATAGTTAAGTTTAACTTTAAATTTATTCTAAATAAGCTTCAGGTTTACTAGAAATACAAAATAAAGTATTTCAAAATAGAAGAGAACGGTTTCCAATTTCACTGATAGGAGCAGTTTGGACGTAAATTAACTCTGGTTTTTTTAGCAAAGCCCGCATCGTTTCAACGCCGCCGTTGCCAGTTGTCCAAATATCCGTTTGGAAGTTTATAAAAAGAATTCATTCTCTGTGTCCATACTGTATATAGGTATGCAATTCCCTTATCGTATGACATACCTGGCAGGTAACTAATCCTTTTAAACTGTGTGACTGACGGTAGAGATAACGTTCTTTGATGGAAACGAATACGCACAAAAAGGCAAGCGTTTTGGATTCTCTTTTGGGTATGTATCCCAGTTTTTAATTTATCTCCGGTGATATCGTTACTTGTCATTGCAATAGTTTTCTGGCAAAACTTTTCGTTGAAGTAACATTAGTTATTTCCAATGTCTTTTATGACTACACTACCATGACTAGAAAAATAGTTAAGTAACAAAAACAGTAGGCGTGCCTGTTCAGGAGAGTACGGCGGTGTGTAGAAATGAGTAAGAATTGATTTCTTAAAGTGCCATTCAACGTGGCAATGCTGCCAGTCTTCTGGGAACGTTACCACAAGAGGCATGCGATGCGGAGGAATTCCACGACGCATTTTAATTATTATTAATATTCTTTTTTTAAATTATAATTTGTATAATATTAGTTTTAGTCTTAAAATATATAAGTTTAGTTTTCTTAATGATTCAGATTCATTATAAGATGTATTTCAACTTGTAATTCTTCAAGTGTTATTATGTTTTAAATAGATTTATAAATGATAGATATTTTTTTTGTACACGAATATATTTACAATAGTACAAGTGGGTAGCATGTATACAATTTAATGTACAATAGGCGGCTATATCGTTGGAAGCGATTTCTTCCAGGTATTTATCAGTTCACGGGTGAAATTCATGAAATTTTTTCCAATATTATTTTAATTTATTTTAGCAGACTAGTACACAATATTTTCTTTTTCGGAAGTTAAACAGAGTTCAGATCGTATAAACTACTATCATCATGAATGGCACGCCATTCAATACCAATTAGAGGCTGAATCACGGTTGTCAGCCACATACAATAGACAGTCAGTCTATTCAAACCGAGCAGTATCAAGATTAACAAACATAATTGATTGTTATGCTCATTTTCCTCTGCTAATAAGAAAAAATGATGATCTATTTCAGACCCATCTTGAACATAAAGCCAAAGGATGAGAAAACAAAAATAGTTGTGATAAATTATTATTAACTAGCTGTTGCCCGCGGCTCCACCCGCATGGAATTCTGATCCCGTTCATCGCTGATATATAGCCTATATGTTAATCCAGGGTATAACCTATATACATACCAAATTTCAACCGAATCGGTCCAGCCGTTTATGCGTGAAAGAGTAACAAACATCCACACATCCACACATCCACACATCCATTCTCACAAACTTTCACATTTATAATATTAGGAATAGTAGGAATAGTAGGATAGAAATTTATAATATTAGTAGGATAGGAAGTAGGATATTGTCTGTAAAAGAACCGCGTAAGTCCCAGAAGAGTTGAATTTGAGCCACCACATCTCTTCCCATGCGGTGTCATACAAGGCGACTAAGGGATAGGGCTGTTTAACTTCAGACAGATATAAACAGCCCAGACTCAGCCTCAGATATACCTATATGACTCGAGTCAACAATAGTACCCGGAATAAGGTAATAGGCTCACCCCCTATATCATGGAACCGAATACAATGATTGGTGAAATGTGGGTGTCAATTTCATCTCTGCCTAACCCTGAAGATAAAGGTGTGATTATGGGTATGTAAAAGGGATGATCGCTGTTCATTTTTTATGAATCCCACAAATAATTGCCGCTTATGAATATCGAAACCACAATACTCAATGCAGTGGTAATTGCTGAGTCAACTATTTAAAATGCTACACTGTTCATTCAGTCAAATTGCAAACGAGGAGATACAAATATAACTGGGACAGTTATGCTGATTTAATAAAAATAAAATCGGAATTGTGCATAGTGTTGCTTTTTCATGACACCACAGTCTAGGTTGATTTAAATAGAGCGTGTGTGTGGAATGTGTGACGCTTCTGTTATTGCACATATCCATAGTCACTTTCCACCAAATGATCCATGTGCTTGTCACCTAAGTGTTATAAAAAATAAACCTGATTATAAGGAAAGGAAAGGATGAGTTCAGGCCCGCAGATCTTAGTGAGATATAGACCCAAATATACCAAAAACACTTTTACATTGGAATATGCGACTTTTTAAAAGAAACCATATAAGACTTAATGGGCCTAGCGAATGCACAAGCTTCACCACAGTTTTGCAGTAAGTGGTTGGTAAAACTGATACATTTTTCATGTACAAACCGGCCTGTGCAGGCAAAACTGTGGTGAAGTTTGTGCGTGCGGTAGGTCTATTATAATTACTTGAAGCTTTAGAAAAATTGGAGTATTTAGGTCTTATCCTCATCATTTGGCCAGTGTACCTAATGGTGTTAAAATGACACACTAACACATACTCGTACTTACTAACTTTGAAATTCATAAGATAAGAAGGTGAATAACTTTGACTTCTTAGAGTTCTGTTGTTAACGAACTTGATGCTCATTACTATTTAATTAATAGGTCATTTGTTAGCAGGATGAAAGATGGTATGAAACCCCAGAAAATCCAACCTCACCTACAAGTAAGAGCACCACCAGACGTTGCCTTTAGCTTACCATCAGGCGAGGTGAAGTCAAATTGACGTGTCCTGTATAAAAAACACCTACTGATTAACGGACGAGGGGTTAGGACGTCAGAGCTCAGCGTTGTGGGAACAACACTGAGCTCTGACTCTCCGTAGTATTTGCGACTTTCATTTCAGAAGCCGTTGCCCGTTCACTATTATTATTATTAAATCATTTATTTCGGATAGTTATCCATAGTGTGTTAGTAACAATGTTGCTTATAAACTAGGGTTAGTATACATTTATCTCCTCCTTTTGAGTTCACTTATGGGCTTATATGGGAGCGACTTCTATTTGACCTCCCAACTCCGAGTGGAAACCAGAACTTCGTTTATTTATTAGCAGGTGTGTCTACCAGACACTCGATTCTGCTAAAGCAAAACCACTATCAAACCACTATAAAAATGGCATTAAATATCAAACAATTCAAACATTTTAGACTTCAAGTCCAAAATTAAATGAAAATAGTTACATTACACTTCTATCACTCTACAAAAAGCTATTTAATTTTAATCTTTAACTTCATTGCTTTAAAGTTTAAAATGAAATGGATTTTTTTCGCAGTGTCCATGGTATGACAGTGGTTTTGCTTTAGCAGAAACCAGGTCCAGCTTGGAGGTGAGGTTGGATTGACCTCGGAAGTCCAATTGAGACCCTATAACCCAAATATGAATCAAAATTATACTCAATTAAATACAAAACGTAAACAAGATATGAATTCCCTCAAGTAATCTAAACTTGTTAGTATTACCACAACTATCTGATACACGTTAGTACTAATTACATCTTCACGGTAGTTCGAAGTCACACTTGTTCAGCTGATGAAGTTTAATATTAGTTTTGATTAATGTATGGAGTAAGCTACAGTTTCACAGAGCATGTTTACGGTAAAGTCATTATATTTGAACGCTTTCTAGTCAAATGTAGGTCACAATACATGGTAATTATCATCCTTGCGTATGTTCCGGATGTATCTGAGGCCTTCAGTACGGAGTCCGGGGTTCGATACTTCCAGTCTAACTGTGACGCGGCTAAGAAACGATTTTTTTCCATAAAGCTACAACCAACCCATTGACGATATCGAAGTTCTGTAATTAGACTGTCTGTCTATAGAGATTGTCGAACATTTTAGGGCGCCCACTACCCGTAACGACTCACAGTTGTTCTTAAGGCAAAAGACTGACGGCTTAACGTGCTTCTCTGGGACGCGGAGGGTTCTCAATAACTTAAAATTGGTCACCCATACTAAGATCGACTTGGCTAATTTTAGTTTAACCTTGTAATGTGTTTTTACCTGATGGTATTACTTGACCACTGAGCCTTTAACTTTTAACTATGGACGTGCGGTCTCACAAGACGCTTGCAGTTTGTGATTCACGTGCCCCTCTAATCCCGCGTACCCCACACGTCTGTCGATCTCAGTAGCTTCAGTTATTGTGGTGAAAAGACTATTGACAAAGATGTTTATATCACCAACTGTGTTTCGTAAAAGTAATGTCGCTTTATATTTTGAGAGCGGTCTGTGAGACTGCACGTCCATTACATATCTAGTATTGTAACAAAATCGTTCATAGTTAAAGGTGTGTAAAACAAATGTGACTTAACAAGTGTGTGATCTAATGAAGTTTTGATTAATGGTGCATACAGGAAGCTACAATTTCACACAGAGCTTGTTTACGGCAAAGTTATTACATTTGAACGCTTTCTAGACAAACGTAGTTTACAATACACGGTACAAACTTTAAGGCGGTGAGTAAGTTATGAGTTTGAGTAACGTAACGTAATATTTAAATAGTTGTGTATAAAACTGTTGGAATGATTTGCAAACCGTTGAGTTGAAACAAAGACTAACTAAAATAGTTGATAGCCTGTTGAGTTATTTACTATCATCATCCTCATAGCAACTTCCTAGTTGCATCCAAAGTTGCCGCTTTTGGAGCCTGAAGTCCGCTTCAATTTCAGTTTGATATATTGACTTTTCTGAGTGCGAATACCGTCTGGCCTCCCCACCTCCGCACCTGCACTAGTGCCTCGATCGTTAATCAACTAGCATCTGTATTTTTGGTATAATATCTGAATTTTTTCTAGGTCTACATCACGACTTTCAAATTTTGATATTATAATCAAAATTTGTAAGTCGTGATATTTAATGTGTGCGGGTAAGTAGAATATATGGGGTCCATGGTTAAATATACAAGAATTTAAATCAGACTTTGTTATATCATAAACTGACATTGTTACTTCTTACCCGGTAGGTATTTTATGTTTTTATCTTTTTATGTTTCATCACTACAGGTATATATCATTAGAGTAACTAATCATTTACCCTATTTGTATAAAATCGTCTTAGTTGAACTATTTTCCAGCCTAATAATATACTTTTAAAGCATAAAAAGCAATCAATATAAAGTAACTGAGATACTTGAAGCCAAAGTATTGACGATTGAAGTCAGGAAGTGCGAGTAACTGCCAATAAAGAAGGTTTATAACGCTCAGGCGTTGAATATTTGATACTTATAACCATGTCCGCCGATAAAATCTCACAAGAGTATAGATGGTTACCAGTTTAGGTAATACCATTCTCAAAATTACAGACTTCCTCAAACTGTGAGTACTGTAACATTTACCGAAGTTAATGAAACTTTCAAGGAAATTGGTATATACTGTAAGCTTATATTGCTAGAATAAATAAATAAATAAATAAATAAATAAACAAAATGAGTTCTGTGATATTATCCATATCGTGTCGATTCTACTGCAGAATTCATTAATAAAAATAAGAAGATATTGCCTGTCATATTTCACCACTTTAATCATCTGACATAATTTCAGTCACCTCATAATGTGATAGTTCTACTGGGTCATCTGACGAAAATAAGATAAATTTCAATAGAATTATTAATCCTGTGTCACTACTACCTTTGTATGCAATAAACATTAGATTTCATTCTTCCATACGAGTAGAGAAACTAAGTCCATTTATAAGAAGAAGATATATTATATAGTCTGTTAAAGTTCATCACCCCTGATCACGACCCACTATAACTAAATTTCTATAGAATTACTTATATCATTACTACCTTTGTATGGAAAAAACACCACATCCCATTCTTTTATATCTACCTATACTTGTTACTTAGAAGTGAGACCGCAAAATTAGTGTAAATATTTTGTCGACAAAGTTAATTAAGCTACGTCTCGAGCTCGAAAGCTTTAAACGGCGACGTCTGACGCAATACGGAACTCGTGGGATGTATTTAAGACTGATGACTGTAACTCCTTCATGAAATGTTCCTTATAAGGGGTAATTACATATTGAAACTTTATTTTAAAATAGTTTGTTGTTTTAACATATAATTTAAAAATATCGGACATCTAATGGACGGCAGTAATACCGCTTACTTTTTTTACACGGGATTGGAAAATGTGATTTTTCTAGTAACTACCACCGATTTGGTAAAAAAAATACTGTAATAATTGAAATCTTTGAGATCTCTGTGGTGTATTTATGTATTTAAGAACCGACCGACGAATGAGCTGTTAGTATGTTTTTTTATAAAATAATAATCTAAGTAACAAAATAAATTAATAATACATAAATAAATCTATCGTGGCGATATTCAAATAACAAACATTCCGAATAAGATGAGCTTCGTGTATAAGACATCTGCCTTAATAAATACATTTCATTAATAAACATTTATTCATAAGATATAATTAGATCCAGTCGACGTTCGTCATATTGGGTCACTGAACAATAAGCGAGCTCTTTTCACACTTGCTTCAAAGAAACAATATTCTGAACACTCCTCATATGTGTGTGTTCGTCACGTTAGCTGTGCTAATCAAATATCGGCGGCGGAAAGTAATCAGGGTAGTCAGGACGATAGCTCGGGGAGCGATGCAGGCGCTTGGTTGTATTGAAATCGTTTATTACGTAGTCGTGAGAGTTATACAGGATGTGGGAAAGTTAGTGTGATAGTTTATCAGTATAGTGTGATGATAGCAGTATGATAGGAATAGTATGATAGGTATACAATTAATACGATTATGTATACTTAGGTAGCATACAAACATTCGACTCATCTGGTGGAAAGTGAGTACACTAAGCCAATGGAGGTATGCGACATCAGGGGCGTCACATTCGTGTTACCAACCTTTTAATATCCTTCTTGAAGAACCCATATGGTTGTCGCTTGGAAAAACTACAGCAAAGAGATCATTTAATAACAATATTTTTAAGCTATTGCATAGCTTCTATCGCGGGCCTTGAGCGTGGAGACCGAATCCAGAAATTCCGTAACGAAACCTAAGCTGACACCCCAAGCTCGCACGAATCAAGCAGCTCGGCCGATTTCGGAGCAGCTCGGCTCGATTCGTGCGAGCTCGGAGTGGGGGGATAATTGCATAAGTTGATAAAAAATGCTATGCAATAGCTTTACCGGGGTAGTCCCCGAGTGCCACACGTCTTTTCTTTATAACCACTTGGGTCGCAAACAAGCACACGGCCCACCTGGCCCTCGATTCTGCTAAAGCACAACCAGTTTCACACCACAGAGACTGCAAAAAATGGCATTAAATTTTAGACCTTATTCCTATAGACCTAAAATCACAAAATTAAATGAATAGTATTTCATTACACTCTTTCATTCACTCTACAAAAAGCCATTTAATTTTATACTTTAAAAGCATTGCATTAAAGGCTAAATGAATGGAATTTTCTCGCAGTTTCTGTGGTGTGACACTGGTTGTGCTTTAGCAGAATTGAGGCCCTGATTCCACTGCTTGAGCATGTGCGGAATGAAGTTTCTTTACTGTGATGTTTCCAATTGCAAAGGATGAGTTCCCTGCCTGTAGTGAGCAGTGCAATGATAGAATGCGGCTACATGCTGAACAATATTTCAGAACATTATATAGGCGGTAAAACATAGACAGAGACTAGAGGCTCTCTTGAGGCTGAGAGGTTCCACAATGCTTATGAATATGGAATCGTCGAAGATCTTCAGCGTGAGCCTTCATTGGAGAGCGTCAAGGTTTTTGTTGTGAATGACTTTTGGTGTACCTAGGTTATTGCTACAATAGCTCGCATGATTGAGTAACCAATTCATCCGTCCATACTAAGTAATATTATGAATGCGAAAGTAACTCTGTCTGTCTGTCTGTCTGTTACGCTTTCACGCCTAAACCACTGAACTGATTTTGATGAAATTTGGTACAAGGGTGGATTAGACCTCGAGAAAGGACATAGGCTATGTTTGGTCGCGATAACCGAAATCCACGCGGGCGGAGCCGCGGGCAAAAGCTATCTATTATATAATATCTAAAATTTATATTTCTTGGCGTTATTTATGATATGAATTCAAACCTCACAACCGCGCACTTCGACACACCTCTCACCCTACAAATTGGATCAACGAGGGTATCCCCCTTATTCCGCTTCACCAGTTTCTATTGCCAGATGACATCACCGAAGGACATGACTACGATGGATTATATTTTCTGTCGCCACCGGCCATGAAGCGTATGAGGGTCGGTACGAGAGATGATTTTAACGAGTTCATCGATTTTTATGTCGTAGAATTTTATTTAGGCTTCAATACACTGCACAAATGGTAAGAATTTGGTTATTACACTTATTGTTAAAATTTCTCATAGTGATTTCTCAGTTGCGTCAAACATTTGTATTTTGAAATCTGATGTCTGTTAATTGTTTTTGATTAGTATATCCAATATCCACTTCTTCAAAAGTCTTTCCCTGAAAGTCTACGTCAGAGGATCGCCTGTTGCTCAACAGGTACCGACTAGCAGATACGGTTGGCTTGGGCCCCGAAAATTTTAGAGTGGTTCCATGAACATAATTCTGTGCCTCATCATCATAAAACGTATATTTTCCTTATTGCATCCAAGACCGAAGTGAACTCGGAGCTGCTAAAAGTAAAACTATTTATATTCTACTAATATTATTGAATGTTAAAGTTTGTAAAGATGTTTCAAGTTTGAATATTGTTACATAATCACTTGTCGTTTTAAAATAAATTGTACGATACCCTATCATCTCTTTCGCTTCTATCCATCCAAAGGTTGCCTGGAAGAAATCGCTGTTAGCGATAAGGCCGCCCATTGTGCATTTTATGTAAATATTGTTTGTAATGTAATAATACTTTTATGGTGTACAATAAAGAATATCTTATCTTATCTTATCTTATCTTAAACAGCTTTGGCTGAAATTTGGTAGAGATATATTATTATTAAGGCCTAGAATCAAGGCTATTTTTTGTCCCTGGAAGGGAGAGTTCCTAAGGTTCTCAAGGTTGCGAGAAAAGGTTCAGAATTACACGCGGATGAAGTTGCGGGTAATAGCTCGTTTATAATATTAATAATTGGGTATCTCCGTCAAACGTTGATCGCATTATAAGAAATACAAACTGGATCGTCATACGATTTGACTCTGAAAGAAAGGTTAAGTAGATACTACCAAAGACCAAATGTAATCTACAAAGGGTCTGATATTAAACCCTTCGTTTCAAGTAAGCTTTGAAACAAAATATTTTTTCTTCAAACATCTCGTTCTGCTATATTTGATTTATTTTGGAAATATTTTCGACTACACGTGAACGGATGATCTGTATATTGGGTTAATCTTATCTTGGGTATGATATTGGAGGCGCGCATTGTTGGGGTTGTGAAAAGGAAAATATGATAGTAACCCATTGTAAATAAAACCTGTAACCCAATTGAAGCACTACCTATAGTAAATAAACACTTTTGGATAAAATTGCAACGACCATTGTAATTAAATTTTGAAGCAATTGGTGTATTTACTATTGAAATCGATTTACCCCAATCAATGTGGTTATATGGGAGAATTTTGAATACTCGAGGCGTTCCCAAGCGACTGCAATATGGGGTTCTTCAAGAAGGGCATTAGAAGGTTTCTTCAGGGTCGGCAGCGCGAGTGTGACGCCCCTGGTGTTGCATACGTCCATAGGCCACGGTGACTGCTTCCCATCAGGTGGGCCATGTGCTTGTCTGCCAACTAAGTGGTATAAAAAAGGCGTCTTTATGTGACTGTTAAGGTAAAACTCTAACCAGAAAATTTAAATGCCTATAAATCACCGAATAGGTAAGCAGAATTTGTATTATAATCCGCATTTTACCAACTATAATTTTCGATCACACGTACTTAATACCTAGGTAGCTAGCCCATGGCCATCAAGTAGGAACTTCATCAAGGGATGTATTTTTACAACCGGATGGAGAACAGTCCTATCTTTAGTACACAATAAAAATATCTTTGACAGAAGCCACTTTTAACAAAAAAATAAACTTTTTTACAAAAAAAAAATCAAAAGGAAAAGAAAATTAAATGTAACGGAACAGAATCAGCAAACGTTCTTGGAAATTACTGCGTATTATAATAATGGCTCAATGCCAACTTCTTTCACTAAAGCTTTGAGCTAAGTTGAACACGAGCCATTCTGTTAAGGCAGCTAGTTGCTTTGTTCAGCCTTTAACTGTCACCGAAAATCAATTTAAAAAGAATTTGGCTGCTGTAAATCGTAGTAATAAATAGGTATTTTTCTGTATTTTTATGTATGATTGTCGTATATTAATGACCTGGAATGCTTTAAGCACACACGAGCATCTTAGTAGAGTGAAAAATCACGTTTCGAGGCCGTTATAGTGAGACCACCATTTAGGGACCGCATCTGTAATGGCGGCCACTAATTTTTGAACTTTACACACTTCAGACGGGGTGTAGTCAAATTAAAAGCTGGAAAAATTAATCAAAAAATTTGATTATTTTTTTGATTTGAGGCTATGGCGTTGATTTTCCTCTCAGGGTTAGGAGGTCAAACGGTAGTCAACGGCCGAGTGGATAAGAGAGTAACAAAAAGCATTTAGCTATTTTGTAAATATTGACTGAATTGAAGCAAAAAACTATTTTACCGACTCTCGAGTTAAAAAATATTCTGACCACGTTTAGGAAATGGTTATTTTTGCCTTCTTATATTTTAAATTACCCTTAATGGCTCCTTACTTAGACAAGAGCTAAGCTAAAAAAATCTTAAGATTATTTGCTCTTAACTAAAGCTCAAGTGGCGAAGTAAAGTAAACAAATGAATTTAAGGGAGTGGTAATGAGAATAATTAAAAAAAACAAGCACGTGATATTATATTTTAAATGTGGGCACAGTACAGTCGAGGAGGCGAGGAGATAAGTGGACGCAGGTTATGAATTTGGTAGACAGACGACCTCATTAACCAACCGGTCTTATTGGAAATCTATAGATGAGGCCTATGTCCAGCCTGCAGGGGACTTCCTATGGCTGAAATTATGATGATGATGATAAGGTTATGAATTTTAGGGGACCAGTGAATTTGTACCCTATTATTTCAACAAATGAAAATAATAATTGATCCCGTTCCCACTACGCACGGGAATCTATTCCTGAGATAAAATGTGGTATTCCAAACTATAATATTATCTATCTGTGTAACAAATTTCAGCCAGATCTATTCAACTGGAGCTTGATTGAATAACAAAAAGTCAAACATTTTTACTTTCACATTTATAATATTAGTAGAATAAAAGGTACTTATTGCTAATAATGCCATTAATATGGTTGTAACGTAACGGCCAAAGTTATCTTCAACAAAGTTATTATCAAATTTCAATCGGTTTTGGCCAGTGTTCAAATTTCTAATATTATCTGACCAATACTACCTGCTAATACTATGAAGAGAACCATATATTTTTATGATATTGTAGCAAGTCTTGGCTTTGAAACGAATTTCGAACGTTTGTGGGTTTTAGGCTAATGGTTTGTTGGTTACAAGGTGCGCAGTATCTTATTTTAGACCTTATTCTAAAGCTGCTATAGCACAGAATTGTGTAAACGGACGTTCGATCGTCAGAAATGTTTTCCACTCGCTGCCAAGTGGCATTTCATTTAAATGTTGACAGTGGCGAAGCTTGAGCCCTATCTAGAGCATATTTATTAGTTAAATGTTCTTAAATACTCGTTTACCAGAATTGTAGCGCTTGGGGCAAGTAATTGTTTTGAGAATTTCATACTTGAGGTACTGATTTCTTTTTGTTACCACAGTGGTACCACGATGACGTACGTATGTGCTTACTGTACGTGATATCATTATTCAGTTTTAGTGTTATTACCAATTTTACCTAAATCTAAAAGTGTAGGAGTGGTTCTCAAACTTTGCTGAATGATGTTGACTCTTACCATCCGACGGTGAATAGGGTAAGGGTAGCCAGAGCTCACTGGAGAGATTTTATGCTGTCAGTGGGAAAACCAAAGGCTGACGGCACAGAATCTCTCTGTTTTTACAGGGTCGGCAGCACGAGTGTGCTGCCGACCCTGTAAATCCGCATCTCTCCTGGTATGGCACTCGCCCATAGGCCACGGTAACCTCTTACCATCAGGAAGGCCGTGTGCTTGTCTGCTACTTAAGTAGTACAAAAAAATCCTTAGATTTCAAAATAAAGGTTATTATACCTAGACAGAAATACGAACTATTAATTCTATATCGCTACTCACTACTACAACATTGCTATTCTAGAAATGACTGCTTTTTCGCTCTTTCATATAAATACTCCTTCATGGAATATAATTTGAAAAATAAAATGGATTCATGATTTACATTTGTTTTTCACTCACGAGTAGGTATTTGTTCGTACTATCAGCCTTTCCATAACTGTCTTCACCCAACAATTTTGTAACATATTTGGAGCTCACCCCCTTGGTTAAGACGCGCCAGTTTAGGGATAATGAGGGTTGGTTAATGGACCCTTTAATAGCTGAAAGTTAAATATTTATTCATTTCCTTGATTAACTGCCTTCCTTGTTGGTGATATAGCATAAGTTTTTCCGTCAATGAGGTTTGGTCAAGTGTTTTTGGGAACTTCTACTAGTAACTTCTAAGTAAGAAGCACTACACTGTTGAATTGCTCATTAGTACCTAAGTACTATGTCTGCACATAAAATTTAGCATCCTGCCTGACACTTTTGACTGATTCTCTGGGCAGTTTTAAAGCGGGCTTTTGCTCATCGCCCCAGATTGTCAAATTATTTTTTAGGTCAATTCAAGAGATTGGAACTACTTCACCTTCCTTATTAAGAATGAGACCTAACAGTTTCAGAAAGAAATTCTCAAACTTTATTCCAACAATTTTCTTATGTTCCTAAATTGACTCGAATCTCAATAAAAGTACTGTCTAGATATTCTTGTTCACTTCAATAAAAATCATTATTATTACTACACTATATAAGGCAACTGATATGCATATTAACCCACAAAAAGATCGTTTAACAGCCTCCGGTGACCCGAGCATGTATGGTCCCAAAATAGCATACTCTTGTACCTCTTTTGGTCGCTCCTTTGAAAAGCACCAACTCCTTTTATAAAGAGATCTTCATTTTTATGACTACTTTTATATTAGACACGTTCGCTATCTTTTATAGCTATCAATGATATTAAAGTAGCCAGTTTCATATTACAAGCTTCGTCTTCTCGTTATAGTTTTTGTTTACTACTGGCCTCACGTAAAAATATTTTTTAGAAGTTAACCAACAAGTAAATATTTAAAACTGTAGCTACCCAAGCTGTGGAATGAACTCCTTGTTGTGGTTTTCCCCAGCAATTACAATATGGGGTTCTTCAAGTAAGGCATTAGAAGGTTTCTTCAGGGTCGGCAGCACAAGTGTAACGCCTCTGGTGTTGCACACGTCCATGAACCATGATTATCAACATGTGGGCCGTGTGCATGGCTGTCACTTAAGTGGTATATTAAAAACCTAAACGTAAACCCAACGTAATATATCGAAAGAAATAGGTACGTTACGTACCTGTGGAACACCTGATGAATCACCTAGGTGTTCCATTAGAAAAAGTTCCTTAAAGCTCTCATTTTGAGCGGAAACGTTTCGAAGATGATCTACTAATTGACATTTGTTTCATTGTCTTGTTCTCCGTTGAAAATTTTTGCAAATCACGTCAATAATTTATAAATTAAAATACATTTAAATTTTAAAATTATTTGGTGACAAATCCTATTATTTGATGACAGCTTAAATCACATTCTTTTTTTTAAATTCACAGAATTTTAATGAGACCAAAAAACGAAGCTTTAATTCTAGAATACGGAAAGAGAAGACAAATAGCGTGTAAGTAACTCAAGCACTGAAAGTTAAAGACGTAACTCAGAAGACAGCTTAGTTCAACAGCAGAGCTCCAGTTCGTATTCTACACTCACACAACATGTTTTCTGAACATGAAGTTGTTGAAGTAGGTTGAGCACAGAGTATTATTTAGTATGCGGTAGTTTGTTTAATTAGACAGACCATTATTTTACTTACTGAGTTAAGCTTCCTGAACAAATGTGCAGTGAATTAACGTTTGGAGAAAAGTCTTTAAATTGTTCCTAAAAATAGTTTTTTTTTTTTAAATAATGTTAGTACTAATACTACTTTCAGTGGGACCATCGACTGTACGGGTGATCAGCCCTTATGTATGGACCATTTCATCCAGTTCAGACATATTCATACATGCAAATATTTGCAGTTAGCGGGAATCGAAATGCAACTGCCGCCATGCTACAGAGGCTGTCAAAATAATAAATTAGTAACTGAAATTACTATTCCACCTAACCTAAGTGAAAGGTGTTCAACCAGTGCTATGGACTTGCTTTGGTAGACTTTATGGAATGGCGAATGAAATGTCATAATATGCCATATATTTTCAGACCTGATTGCGAGATAAATACGGTTCATGGTATTAATGACTCGAGATTTCAGTTCGCAAATTTTGAAGTATATTTTCATAGTAGACTTATAGATTACTAGCGGCTACCTGCGACTTCGTATAACCCGCGCCACGTATCTTGGACCTAAATCGTAAGTCATACGAGGCTCTGGCGCCCGCGGATTGCTTTGTAATAGTCTATGCTTGGTGAATTTGAGTTCGTCTACCGCAGTAGCATCCCGTGCTATCCTCAAAAGACACTTAAGAAATGTGTACTGCGCGTATAGGCACATTTTGAGCACATTTTAGGTCCAAGATACGTGGCGCGGGTTATAGGAACGAGTGGAATTCGTTTTACTTTTAAAACTTTAAAATCCGTTCTTAGCGGATACATGTCTATACCTATAAGGAACCTCCCTGTCAAATTTCAAGTTTGAGATTTCATGATTAATCAGTGAATGCTCTTTCGCATTTATATGCACAGATTATTTGTTCCCTTATTAAATACGTGTTCCATGCGGTAACTTCCTCTCAAAAAGTTTAAAAATTACTGAGAACGAATCAACCCACAGTTGCTCTTAATTATAGCAACGAAGCACGTTGTAGAAACCCACAAGTTTACTCAACGGTGCAAATAACTTGCAGTTTATGTGTGAACAACCGCGGTAGCCTAGTGGTATGGGTAATGGACTGCTGAGACGAGGTCTCGGGTTCGATCCCAGGTATTACCATGGCACACACCAATGACTTTTCGATGCTTTTCGAAGTTATGTGTGTATTTATCGCAGGTTTATAAGTGCCCGGTTAATGGCAATAGGCTCGCCACCTATTACATTGGGACCTAAACATAAACGGCGAAATGTGGGTGCTAGCACCTCTGCCTACCCCTTCGGGGAATATAGGCGTGAGTTTATGTTATGTTTATGTGTGAAGCCTTCCTGGAACAGAACTCGCAGGAACACGTTCAAAGGTTATACATTAGCTACAACGTTTCTCAACTAGGTGGTGCATGTAATTGAATCTTTGGACTGTCTTTCCACCGGAGATGTGCCTTGTGAAGTTGCTATAAATACATTTGATATCCACCAATTATATTTATTGGTTCACATAGCATAGCACTGGTGGAAAGGGGTTCATTAGCTGCTATGTTTTTTATATAGAACTAGCTGACCCGGCGAACTTCGTACCACCATATTTCGTTCCCGCTGCATATCTCTAAATTTATCAGTGTTTCTCTACAATATTATGCATGTATTATACATATAAACCTTCCTCTTGAATCACTCTATCTATTAAAAAAAACCCTTCAAAATCCGTTGCGTAGTTTTGAAGATTTATGCATACATAGGGACGGACATACAGCGACATCGACATCGTCTTTGTTTTACAATAGGTATGTAGTGAAGATGCATGCTATGGATGTGCTTGTGTGATCTATTCGAATTTCGAATATTTTTAGAAAGTTTCATAACACATTACTCGCTACGCTACATAGCATAGCACAGTGGAAATAGTCACATAGTTTCATAACTTAGCTTTTACATCTAAGTAGCTTAGCTAAGCAACGCTTTCGCTGGAGATGTGCTATGCAGCTGCATAGCACATCTCCAGCGAAAGCGTTGTAACAGTTTTTTTTTTTTTTATACCACTTAGGTGGCAGACAAGCACACGGCCCACCTGATGGAAAGTGGTTACCGTGGCCTATGGACGTATGCAACACCAGGGGCGTCACACTCGTGCTGCCGACCCTGAAGAAACCTTCTAATGCACTTCTTGAAGAACCCCATATTGTAGTCGCTTGGGAAAACCATCGCGGGGAGTTCATTCCACAGCTTGAGTGTGCGAGGGATGAAGTTCCTTTCATACCGCACAGTGCGCACCGTTTCCGGTCGCAATGTGTGAGGATGAACTCCTCGCCTATTTAAATTGTTAAAATATCACTGATTGTATACTAATTCGGTTATATTATCATAGCTATCAGGTTCAATATTGAATATTATCGTGGAAAAGTACAAGGTCTCTTATCAATATGAGTGATATAGACGCTTATGCTCTTTCTCCCTGTGTCGGAGCACTGCGAATATTCAGCCTTACGTTATTGAAATCGGACCTGCGAGGTTCCAATATTTGATTCGATATGCGGTAGTCCGCGTATTCAATTCAATCACCCGTTGCAGTTGTTCAACGCATTCAGGGCAATATGGCTACTTTTGATTGAAATATTTTCTATTTCGTCATTCTAGTACTACTACATTACTTTGCGGACATAAGTGTGGATTATACATTTATCAAATTCTATAATGTTCTTTCATGTTGTATAACATGGTGTTATACAACATGGTATAACTGTTTTGTGTCCCAATAAACGAAAAGAAAGTAGTAGAAATATTTTTTGATACGAGTATGCTTGCTGCTTTTTTACCTGCTTTCGTATCAATAAATGAGTAAATAAGTAAAAACAATATTTCAAGCATTATTGAGTTTTTGAAGCATACAAAAATTAACTTAACATTTTCATTGTCTCACATTTACCTATGTGGTACAGTTAACGACAAAAGTACCTTAACAAATTTCTTGAACCTTTCATAAAATTACAAACAAAATGTGAAATACCTAAATTAAATTCGTCCTCTAGGGATTTTAGAACTTGACTGATTTGACAATTGAACATTTTTAGATTGCAAAAAGTGAATGCTCATGACGAAGCTAGAACCAGTCCTATATATAGGAAATGCTCTGACCAAGAAGTGTGCTACAAGATAAAAAAAACTTATACATTCATTTTATAAATATTTTCTGTTTATTCATTCAATCAGTCAGCATCAGATCTATCTTGACTACCGAAGTCTCAAATTGATCTTAATACCAAGGTATCAAGAGCAAGTCAAACTGTTTTATTGATTTCAATTGTATTAACGTCCAAACTACAAATAAGTAATAACTGAACAATTTTTTTTTTTTTTTAATCCTACAACTTACACTCAGTTACAATCAGTCAACAGGAAAGGGAGAATACCAATGTATTAAGATCGTTTTGAGTACTTTGTTAGTCAAGGTCGATCTGATGTTGACTGTACTAACCAAGCAATGTGTTTACATGAATATAACTTCTCGCAATTTTGCGTGACGTAAAAGATTTATTGACGCCTACTCTCACGTTTGCACGTCGTTTGTTCAGGAAATGTGCCCACGTTAAACAAGCTGCCGCCACTCTCCTCATATTAATATATTGTATACCTATCATACGCAGTAGGGTTACATTTTTATCTTTAAGTGTGTTATAAGGTAATCGTGTTCTTGCCAATATTTGAGATAGGAATTTACAACTCGTTGAAAGTTAATATGCTCTTTAAAATTGAAGAAAGGATGAATATATGATGGGTAGTGTGCCTACTTAGGCTTTGGGGGTCAAGACAACGTCCATTTACGTAGGTCCCGTCGATATACAATTTGCAAATTAACATACATAGACCCTTAAAATATTTTACATGATGTGTGCTACTAATTAATTTTTCACTCTTGCCACAGGAGGGTTTGCAGTAAATCAACTGTAAGCAGATAACCTCTCGTAATGCTCCATAATCCTCGTTTTCAACGTAAGTTAAAAACATTTGAAGAGATCGCTGATATACGGGGATGATTTATATAAATTTATTACTGTACATTTTGCGAAATATGGGTAAAACTACACCTCTGCCTACCCCTTTCGGAGATTTACAGGCGTGAGTATATATGCATGTATGTAATTTTTTTTTATATTTGGTCCGTTAATTGACTGCACCCCCTAGATGGTAAAAAGCTGAGGTGCAGTCCAGAAAATACGGACCACCATTTCTGATGCTATTGACCTTAAAATGGTCTCTAACTTTCTCCCTAATTTTCTACGGGAAGACTGAACAGCAGAGACTGGAGAAGAGTACATGGTGATAGAATAGAAGAATATCTTTTATTTGTTCAAAATATTATGTTGTGTGAACATACAAAGTGTTTATTTTTCTATATCAAATAGGTACTTAGGCTTTCGGGGTTAAACCAACCTCATCTATAAGTTTGTTAGAAACTCAGTCAGGAGCCGTTCCCATAAAAGCTGTATAAGTCAAAGAAACAACGTGATGAACGAATGACGAAAAAAGATGATGGTCATGAATTCTTCATTATATTACTACATTTTATTGTCTGTTCCACCAAATACTGTAATGTTAAACTGTTTCAGCACATTTCGATGAAATTAAACGGAGGATTAAGAAATACAATCTATTGGGTTGGGATCCAATTTTGTTTCCTATTTTTACCCGACTTCCAATGAAGGGTTCATCATCATCATCATTTCAGCCATAGGAAGTCCACTGCTGGACATAGGCCTCCCCTATAGATCTCCAATAGGACCGGTTGGAAGCGGCTCGCATCCAGCGCGTTCCCGCGGCCTTAATGAGGTCGTCTGTCCACCTTGTGGGTGGACGTCCTACGCTGCGCTTGCCGATACGTGGCCTCCACTCGAGGACTTTTCGACCCCATCGGTCATCAGTCCTCCGTGCTATGTGCCCTGCCCACTGCCATTTCAACTTGCTAATCCGCTGGGCTATGTCGGTAACCTTGGTTCTTCTACGGATCTCCTCATTTCTGATTCGATCTCGCAGAGAGACTCCGAGCATAGCCCTCTCCATAGCTCGTTGGGCTACTTTGAGCTTACTCATAAGGCCCATAACAATGATATATACCTTTTTTTTTTTTTTTTTTTTTTTTATCGTGCGAAAAATCCCCACGGATACCTCCCCCGCCGGAGCCGGAGGAAGAGGTTATGTCGGACTCGAACCGACCAAAACGCACGCCATCTGTGGGCCGTCGGTTGCCGAAGGTGAGGTTGTCGTAGCCATATCCCTCGCACCCCGGCCGACCCAGGGCCAAATCTCTCGATCTGGCCCTCATCCCGTGTGGGGACCACAGAGTCCCCAACTCGCCCCGGGTATGGGGAGGCACGCAATGCGCGCCGCCGCCGCGGCCTGCTTCTGCTAGGGTGACAGGTGGCTCCACCCGTCACCCCCAGGCCCGCGCTCATGGGGGGCGGAGGTCATTCTGCGACCTCCGACGCCCGAGTTGCCGCCGCTCGTTACGGGCCGCGCGGTTAGCGATTCTCCTGCGCTCCTCGCGGGCGGCAAGGTCTGCGATTGTCCTTCGCTCCCGCTCCGCCGCCCACTTTACGAGCATGATTTGCTCGCAGAAGGAGGCGCCCGCGGCCCACGCATCCGCGCAGTGAACCATCGCTGCGAGCAGAGTGGCGAGCGTGAGAGCTCTCACTCCCAGGGTCGCCACCAGCTCCCGTCTCGGCGCCTCCCACGCCGGACACTCGGTGAGCGTGTGCAGCGCCGAATCCTCGCTCGCGTCGCAGTGATGGCACTCGGACGTTGGCTCTTTCTTCGCGGTCCGATGCAGATACCGCCCGAAGCATCCATGATTGGTGATGATCTGCGTCAGCCAGAACGAGAGGCCACCGTGTGGCCTCTCTAGCCACTCCCCCATGATGGGTCTTACCGCCGCTACTACGGCGTGCCCTGCGCGTGGTCGCCCAAGTCGTAGCTCCCACTCCGCTACCATGTCCCTGTGGAGCCGGGATTTCACGGCCCGAATTTCTTCAGGCTCAGGATCGTGTCCCCGCTCCCGCGCCTCCTTTCGGAAACGATATAGCGCCGAAAGGGTTCTCGCTTCCAGGATCCACGGTAGCGATCCGGCAAGGAGACTCGCTGCTTCAAAGGATATCGTGCGGTACCCCCTGATGGCCATGATGGCCACTATCCGCTGCGGTTCATGCAGCCGGTCCACGTGCCTGGCCTTCAGCTTGTCTGCCCATACGGGGCTACCATATAGAGCCATGGACCGCACGACACCCGCATAGAGTCTCCTGCAGGAGTCCTCTGGCCCCCTCAAATTGGGCAGCAGCCGCGTCAGAGCGTTAGCTGTGAGCACCAATTTGGGGACCAGACTTCGGAAATGCTCCCCGAAGTCCCACCGACCGTCGAGCACGAGCCCCAGATATTTCATCCGGGGCTTGATGTCGATGAGAGTGTTTCCCACTGTGATTCTGGATCCCGCCGGTGGCCCGCGCCGAGGTCCATGAAAGAACATGGCCTCGGTTTTCTGCAGAGCCACCTCGAGACCCAGCCGCCGGATTCGTTCCACGACTTGGGCAACCGCGGTCGTGGCCTTCAGGGTTGCTTCGCGGTGTGTAGCCCCGCTTGCCGTCACTAGCGTGTCGTCCGCATAACACGTCACGGCGGCACCATGCACGAGCTCACTGCGAAGCACCCAGTCGTATCCGATGTTCCACAGGAGCGGCCCCCGGACCGATCCCTGCGGAACACCGCACGACATCTCTCGCCTACCGACACCGGTCGCACTTGGGTAGATGACGGCTCTCTCCGTCAGGTACGCCCCGACTATCCACCACATCGTGGTACGCGAGCGCCTCCATAATGCAACTCCAGGGCAAGGTGTTGAACGCGTTGGAGATGTCCAAGGCCACCGCCAACATCACCTCGCCCCGAGCGACCGCATCCTCCGCCAGAGTCCTCACGCGCATGATTGCATCTACGGTGGAACGCCCTCGACAGAAGCCATATTGGGCATCCGCCAGATCCGGCCCCTCCCTAGAGAGGTGCTCGACGAGGCGCTTCGCAATAACTCTTTCAAAGAGCTTGCCCACCTCATCGAGCAACACTATGGGCCGGTAGCCGGACGGTGAGTCCACCGGGCGCCCCTCCTTCCGGATGAGTACCAGTTTCCCCGTCTTCCACATCTTCGGAAACTGGCCACGCTCCATACATGCGCTGAGGAAACCTCTAAATCGAGGCTCGAGAGCGTCTTCCCCTAGAGCTAGGACCCATGCCCGGCCTGGAATACCGTCGGGTCCCGGGGCGGTGTTCTTCTTGGCGCTAAGCCTTCGCACCGCCAGCTCTAGTTCTACCCAAGTGACCTCGGGCACGTCGTCATCAACCGCGCTGGGCACCACAGGCGACTGAGGTGGCAGAGTCATCCGCGGTGGAACGTGTTCCGCCCGCGTCGGGAACAGGGATTCAACCACTCCTCCGAGCAGAGCCGGCTGGAGAACCTGGGTCAGCGGCGGAGCCCGGGGGCGCAGCTTTCCTCTTACCATATGGTAAGGCCGCCCCCATGGGTCCCTCTCCAGCGTCTCCATCAGCTCTTTAAAAGCCGCAGCTTTGGCCCGCTTAATCTCCGCTCGTAGGGCATTTCTGGCCTCTCTGTATCCCTCATGAAGCTCCGCCACTCGGGGCTCCGCATCTGCGGGTCGGCTACGCCTCCTACGGAATCTGGCCCACCGACGGTGCGCGATTACGCAGGCTTGCCGCAGCCTCGCAATCTCCGCAGACCACCAGTAGACCCGACGCCTTGGACTATAGGGCGGAGCCCTAGGCATACCCGCATCGCAGACACGTGTCATGGCCTCCCGAAACCACGCCGCCTCGTCGTCTATATCGACAGGCCTGTCCGGCGCAATGGCCCAAGCCTGAACGGCGGCGGCCTCCAGGAGGACCTCCCGATTCAGTCCCTTAAGTACCCAGCGCGGCTCGCGTGGGGCCGGTATGACCGGCGCATCACCCGCAGGGTGTGAGACATCAAACCTAACGTAACGATGATCCGCCAATGTCTCCACCCCGACAACGACCCGCCAGTCCCGCACACGGTGTGACAGCGAAGCGCCCGCGAACGTAAGGTCTACGATCGAACTGCGCCCCGCGGCCATGAACGTGGCTTCGGCCCCGCTATTCTGGAGAACTAGACCGAGTGTAGCGGCCCAGCTCTCCAGTGCCCTTCCTCGCGGGTTCGTACGCTGGGAACCCCAGGTCACTGACCAGGCGTTAAAGTCCCCAAGCACAAGAACCGGGCGAGGGTAACAGGCATTGACGACGTCGGCCAGCCGATCCAACGATTGCTGGTATTGGCTTATGAGTCGGTGTCGACTCGGCGTGAGGTAGACGGCCACAACCGCTATCTCCCCCACAAGAGCCGCCACGTAGCCATGCCCCCTTGCAATGGTTGCAAGGGGGGGGGCTACCTGCAGCGGCGTTATGCACCAGTGCCGCCGACCCATCCAGGTCGATCACCCAGGCAGGCCCGGGAGGTCGGTGGGTGTATGGATCGGCGACAGCGGCGATATTTATGGACCACTGTGCCATGCTCTGGAGCAGAAGTGCCTGAGCATCGACACCGTGGCCCACGTTCGCCTGCAGGATGCGGAGTTGAGGATCCATTATGGAACCCTCTCCTCCGCACCCCGCCGCGAACTAGATGCGGAACGCCCGCCTCGCGGCTTCGGCTCCCCCCCGGTGCAGGTTTTGCTGCCAACCCTGTGGTTGGCCGGCTTGCCCTCCGCCGCACACCTAAAGCAGTGTGGCGGAGCTTCGCACTCTCCGGCCACATGACCGGGTTGGCCACAGCGGAAGCAGCGGTCACCGACCGTCACCTCCGCAGTGCACTGCACACCCAAGTGGCCGACCGACAGGCACCTGTAGCACCTGGCTGGTCGAGTCTGCAGGAGCCGTACCTGCACCTTTGCAATGCCTCCTACCGCGAGGCTCCTCTGGTCGGCAGCCTTTTGGGCTGCGGCGATGGGGCAGCCGACAACTGCCGCCCCCTGTCCATAGCGGCCGAAGCGGATCGCTCCGACCTTGACCGCTTCCAGGGGACAGCCCCCAGCCTCCGCCACGGTGAGCCTTAGCTCCTCTGCCGAAATGGAGTCGTCCAAGCCTGAGATGCGCAGTTCTGCACACTTGTTGGGCCTGGACACCCGGACATCGGCTGCGTCCAGCGACTCCCTGAGCGTCGCTGCTATGGCGTCGGCTTGAGGACCGCTGGTGGCGCCGGGGACCGCAATGAGCGTGGCACCCGTCCGCGTGTGCCTGAACGTCATGGGCCCGGAGATGTTTAGGGCTTTCATGTCGATGAAGCCCTTGGCCTTAGTCACGATCGGGCCCAGCTTCACGCCCCTCTCTGCCGCCTCCGCTGTCAGTGACAGAACGACAGCCGTAGATCGAGGTGCGCGCAGCCTCCCCGGCACTCCCTTCGCGGCAGCCTCGGCTTTCTTAGCCTTTTTGGCTGCCTTTTTTCGGGCGTTCCGCCTCTTTTTGTTGTCTCCAACTACCTCCCAGCCCCCTTCCGGTGGAGAGCTCATGGAGGCAGTCGGAGCCGTACCCTGGGCCGGGGATACCTTCCCCTTGCCCTTCCCCTTCCCCTTGGCCTGGGCGCCCTGAGGGCCCCCAGCTCCGGCAGCAAGAGTAGCGGGAGCGGAAGGCGCGGCAGTCAGACCGCGGGCCGACACTTTCGAGGTCGCCACCACAGCCGGACGGGTAACACCCCTCCCGACTGCATCGGCATACCCGGTCGGTGGCGCAAGGGCCGGACGGCGGATGGAGTCCAAAATAGTCTCCACCATACTCCGTGTGCGCTCCTCAAGCGCGGCCTGCCGCGCCTCCTGACGCTGTTCCATGGCGGCCATGGCTGCCATGCAGGCCGCAAATTGATCTTTTGATCGGGTTGGCTGCAGCACTGGCGACACCGACCGGTTTGGCAGCGTCGGTGGAACCGGCCGCTCCGGCTCCGCCGCAAGCGCCCGCTGCAACGAACGCGTTACGCGCACCTGTGGCATATCGGCCACCATTTTTTTAAGGCCCGCTATCTCAGCCGTCATTTTCCTGTACTCGGCCTGTCGCCGAGCCTCTTGCCGCTCGGCGTCAGCCCGGAACGTGGCCAGCTCCGCCTTAAGGGACTCGGCCCATTCGGCAAGGCGCCATGTGGTCTGCAGGACCCGCTCGTCCTCAGGCCTCGGCGTCCCCGTCTGGGTACTCGCCATCGCCTGGAGGGCCTCCGCTGCCTCCCTGGTGACCGTGTCGGTCCATTGCGGGTCCGCCGCCGAGGTGGAAGGTCGCGGCGGCGCCCGCACGTCCTCCGGGGCCGGGGCCCACAGGGAGAGGGGGGCTCGGGGGGTAACCATCTTGGCGTCTCGGCGGCCGACCGCTACGACTTTGTAGGGGGGAGGGCGTAGCAGCTCCTCGCCACCGTAGCTGCTGCTCGAGGACGAGTCAGTCAGGGTGAGGTCCAGATCTGACTCGGCCCTCGACTTTTTCTTCTTCCTCTTCCTTTTCCGTGCAGATTTCTGGGTCTGCAGACCCACCGGGCTGTTGGCCCTGCTCCTCTCATTGGCGGTGTCGAATTTCTCTGACACCACCGAGGCGTTGGACGCGACCTCCGCGTCGTGGCGCTGCGCGACCTCCGCGCAGACTATTTCACTAGGTTGGGGGTTTTTATTAACGTTTAAATCCATAAAAGTCCCACGAGTAGAGACGATATAACTACACTTCCCGGGTGACGCTCATTCCGGGAAGCGGGGTAAATACTGTGGAGGTCCCCAGGTATCCACAGGTTTTAACGACTTCGCTGTCGGGTTTTACAGACTTTTCCTTGTCGCGGGCCGGCCAATTAAGGCAAGCCCCACGTTCTCCGAGATCACGGCTTCCCGAGTGTGGCTAGCACTCAGGTCGTTGTCGATCACCCGGAGGCTACGCGACGCGAGAGGGCAGCCAACCCCCCCAACACCGACGGTGGCACGAGTGCCTGTCAGCCCCTGCGCGAGCAGTGGGCCGACCCGTCCCTCGATCCCGATGGATCGCGACGTCTCTCCCCTGTCCCCTCTGAGAGCAGAGGGATACTGGGAGCGACAAACCACCTGATCCTCTCGGATCCCACCTCGTGGACCTAGCAGGTCCGCCGTACCACGACCCCCCTCATGGGGTCAGCTAGCCCTGAAAAGGGCTGTTTTTGTGGCCCTGAAAAGGGCCTGGAGGACGCCTCGCGGCTCCCTCCTCGCGGGCCTAGGAGGCCCGCCATCCCACGACCCCCTCGTGCAATGGGGTCAGCTAGCCCTGAAAAGGGCTGGGTTGTCGGGTTATTAGTCGAGCGGCTAACAGAGCCCCTTTGAGTCGGAGTCTATTAACCGTCGTCCAGGGTGCACCAGCCACCCCGCTTCCGCTCCCCAGGACCGTGGTCCAAGGGGGGAAGAAACGGGGAGGCCATCGTGGAGGTTACCCGACCTAGCACCCCCAATGATATATACCCATGAAGGGTTACAATAACAATAATATATACCTCGGGGCACGCATCTTGGACCTAAATAGTGAAAACAACGCGGCCCTGGCGCGCGTAGATTGGTTTGTAATAATCTATGCTAGGTCAATTTGAGCTCGTCCACCCCAGTACCACCCCGTGCTATCCTCAAAAGACACTCAAGAAACGTACACGGCGCATATTGAGCACATTTTGAGAACATTCTAGGTCCAAGATAATATGTCCAGAGCAATGCGTCTTTATTGGACACCAAGTACCTACCTATAATATATAACAATACAATGTATGAGATACAATTTGTATGCACCTTTACAGGCAAGAAAAAACTTTCTTTAAAATGTTAGTTATAAAAAATCTCAATATGCGAAACAGGACTCGTGCTGACCTACTGTTGTTATAAACAGCGGTATTCCTACCAAATAAGCAGTCACTGTTATCATGTTACACACACAGCGTACAATTTACATAAATATCATGCCAAATGTTGAACAAAAGCTACAGTTTTATTATAACAGTACAATGCTGACGTTCATAATACGTATAATTTAAAAGAATATTTAATAGCTTACATGAAATGAATTGTGTAACATGAAAGAGTACATTACACAAAGGGCACATTACAATACGTTTTGGCTGACCTTGGTTGTCATATATTTTTGTGAGAATGTTACAAATATATAGTTTATTAGGACAGTATTAGGCGGTTGGCACACTGCCCCATGGAGCACAGAGTGCGTGTTTTTACTATTCAATAAACTGTAAATAAATTCATGAGGATTTGGTTGACATGCCAGTTAATAAGTTTAAAATAAAAATAAAAAGGTGTTTAATGGAAAAAAGATACTTACTATAAAGTAGATGAATACCTATCTTAATGATAAAAATGCATGGTCATCCTAATCACTGCTTGCTCGCACATTATAAATTGTATAAAAACTATATTAAAAAAGGTGAGTTCCCTGATTTTCTTGCTGGTATCTTCTCAGTAGAACCATCCTACGGAACCAGTGAAAGAATCATTTTCAAATCATTTGTTTTACTTTATTTAGGTGTATCTTATTTTTTTAACTTGACATAATAATTGTAATGCTCTTTATGTGCCTAAATTGAATAAAATGAAATTGATTCTTTGATTCTGTGATTCTTTGTGCGGTAATGCATCTTCAGTGTGTTGCACTATGCCTGTTTCAATGCAAAGAGAGATTACCTCGGGATACATATCTTGGACCTAAGTCGCGGTACGAACGAACGCCTGGCGCAGATATTTTGCGATGGTATAGCGCACCTATAGTGACGTTTCATGCATTACCGAAAATATCAATAGGTGCACTTATTATTGTAGATTGTTGATATGAAGTTTTTTATTCGATTTGATATGCATGGATAAAATTAAAGCCAATATACAAAAAATGGCGTCATTTTGCATTATATTTGCGTCATTATTACTACAAATATACGATGTTGTATATAATTTTGATTTAACATATCGAATCAAATATTATTTGTGAAGTCATTTTGACGGGTATTGTTTTGCTACGGATTGTGGTTGAGCCAGGAGCCTCGGTACTGTTCATACCCGTGATAGCAGTTCATACTTGTAAGGCGCGCTCTATAGCAATGTATACTCAAAGGTCCCGAGGTATACGACGAGAAGCGACGTAAGTACACGCTCTCCCGTGCTACGCTGCGGGATGTGGGGTAGTATACCAACCGCTTTAAAATGAATTGATGGGAATGAGAAGGATTACTGTACAACCGAAATTTTTTATACTTTGACTAATAGTTGCACCGGCCGTTTCTGTGACCTATTGGAAACTATTACAACAATTAATTGTACTTTATGTATTACTTTATCTTACAATTTATCTATGTTCCAAATATCAGCTAGATCCGTTCAGCCGTTTGAGCATGATTAAGTTACAAACATCCAAACATCGAAATATTGACTTTTTAGGGTTCCAACCATCTGTAACGACTGCCATAGATGTTCGTATGGCAACCGGGACGGACGGCTTATCGTCTCCGAGGCACGACCAGACCAATGCAAATACCCATATTCATGCATACAAATATTTGCACTGAGCGGGGATCGAACCTGCGTAGCGGCGGCGTTCACTAGCGCTACGCCACAAAGGCTGTCATCGAGATCATACTGCACAAAATATATAATATATTTTAATAACATTGCTACGTGCTGATATTTATTTTAGTATACACACAGTAACAGTTACAATGAAGAAGCCTGACTGTTTTTGTGTTTGTTTATTGCTCAATTCACTTGACGCAGACATTTAGCTGACGACGTCATAAATGTCCCAAGGATTTCGTTTTGCATAACTGCGTAGTAATAATACGTATTCTGTGGCATGACACAGAAGCAAAATATGAATAACTAGCTGTTGCCCGCGGCTCCGCCCGCGTGGAATTCGGATTCCGTACAAACTTTTCTTTCGTGCTAAAATTGCCTCGAATACCATCCCCGTCAGCCATCAGGAGTGCCATGTGGAATTCGGACCCACTAAACAGCATGCCGTCGCGGGTCTTCAGTTGCTGGAGTGTAAAATTGCCTAGGGCATTTTCCGCACCCCCCCGGCTGACCCTGGGCCATCTACAATTTTAAGATGGCCCTCTCAGAAGTGGGAAGCACGATGTCCCATCAAATTCCGGAAAGGGAGGAGACGGGCGTGAAGGGATGACAGGAGGCCGGACCTATAATCCTCACGTCCGCGCTCGGTGACCAGCCCTTCCCTTTCCTGCTCTCTACTGGGCCTCCTCGTAGTCAGAGGGACATGTGGGGAGCCTTTGAGCAGCCCTCTATAGAGCTGCTCCCGTTGCTGTATGTATTTGCCGTAGGCGGTAGCGCCTCCCCTGGGTGAGGGGCGTTAATGCCTCCGTTACCCAGGATACATCACATGGAGGTTCCAATCCCGCATTCGGATCCCGTTACCGTTGCATCTTGTGTTCAGCTGACCTTCCCTGTCTTCGCTCGTGAAATACTTCGAACACCCGTGGTGGCACCCTTTTAGCCCATGCCCGTAATAATAATTAGTTTTCAAATAATGTATGGTAATTTACCGGATTTATTGTCATTATAATTTCGTAATATCTTTTGAATAGAACGTCCGATTTCAATAATTAAAAGTAATCAATCAAATCAAATTTAATTTAAAGTAATCAACAGGTATTGAAACAATCTTAAATACCAAATGATTTATTTAGATAAGAATTAATATAAAGGTATAGATTCCGTGGTCTGACTTTGATCGGAATTTCGGCTTGAATTTATATCGTCGCGCGTTACTTTCATACTGCAATAGATTCTAAAATATTCATTATAATTATACAGTGTAAAGGGCAATTTTGATCTACATTAAATGTACAATGTATCTAACGTATTTAGTCAGATAAGGCTTAACACTATATTGTTAAAAATAGCTTCGAAAATGACACATATTTTTTTTATAATTTGTAAAAGATAAAAATGGTTATTGTGAGCTACCCTTATTAGATAGACATTATGCTGTCGCGGACTTTTATGTAGACCTTTTTAAGTTATACATTTCTACAGTACATTATTTTGTTCTATCTTCAATAGTTTTCGCAGCGTACGCGATGTAAGGAATTTTTTAGGTCATTTTTTTTACACCTTGGGTTACATTATTGAAGTTTTATCCAGGATCCCTATTTTTTTGAAAATTAATTATAGCCTATGTTAGTCAGTGATAGTGCAGCTTTCTAATAGTAAAAGAATTTTTGAAATCGGTTCAGTAGTTCTTGAGTTTACTCGAATACAAAAATACAAATCTAATATTAGTAAAGAATGTATGGAAATCTGCCCGATTTATTGACATTTATGCTCACTGCTCCGCTCCCTTTAGTAGTAGCGTGATGTTATATAGCCTATGTTACTCCCAGATAGTGTAGCTTTCTATAGGTGAAAGAATTATTGAAATCGGTTCAGTAGTTTCGGAGCCTATTCGTTACAAACAAAAAAACAAACAAACAAACAAACAAACAAACAAACAAATCTTTCCTCTTTATAATATTAGTATAGATTTATGCTCACTGCTCCGCTCCCTTTAGTAGTAGCGTGATGTTATATAGCCTATGTTACTCCCAGATAGTGTAGCTTTCTATAGGTGAAAGAATTATTGAAATCGGTCCAGTAGTTTCGGAGCCTATTCGTTACAAACAAAAAAACAAACAAACAAACAAACAAACAAACAAATCTTTCCTCTTTATAATATTAGTATAGAAGTATAGATATAGATACAAAAAGAAAATAATGCTTAATCCTACAACTGTCCTACTTAATATTATAAATGTGAATGTTTGTGAAAATGTTTGAGGCTCAATCACGCTAAACGGATGAATGGATCTAAAATTTGGTACAGTAAGCATCAGACCGATCTTGACTAGCAAAGTAACAAAATGTTAAAGTAATTAATATGCTTTTCAAATCAATTAAGATCGGAAACATAAATCGCCCCAAGTATAGGAGAATTTGCTCGGTAGCTCTAGATAAGACAATTTCCCCTGTAAGGAAGTCAAAGTCAAAATCTAAAATCATTTTTGTCTCTTCGTGCTTGTGTTTTTTCTTATCAAGACATGGTGATTGTTTTAAAAGTTATTCACACCTTAAATATTGACAAAATGCCAAAGTAGGTTAAAGAGCTTACTTCTGGCGAATTGTGCTAATAGAATTGCAGGCAATCTTGGGAATTGCTAGCAAGCACCCTGATTTGAATAATCACCATTTTAATCTGGCAATTAATTCGGTATTTTTCGTATTTTGTGAACAACATACCTATAGTACGCGCCAGTTAGTGTGGCAATACGAGTCATTTACATTCCCCCTTACAGTGGTGAAGGTATACGAAATTTGCAAAAACGACAGTTTCAATGTTAAAAGATAATTGTAATAATTCTTAATTCTTAATATTTTTGATTTACCTTTCTTGTTACTTCGTATTCGTAAGACTTTGTTCCACTCGTATTGCCACACTAACTGGCGCGTACTATAGTTGAAATTGAAATCATTTTTGTTTTATTTCTTGTATTATTTATGTTCTTGTATTATTTCAATCTGTGCGTGAGTATAATATGTATGTATATGTCGCCACCAACTAGCTTAATCAGTCGTCTAATTAACTGGCTAGGCTTTTAACTAAACGGCGCCGTTCAATTGACGGCCTGAATGATATTCAGCTATTTTTTTATACCACTTAGGTGGCAGACAAGCACACGGCCCACCTGATGGAAAGTGGTTACCGTGGCCTATGGACGTATGCAACACCAGGGGCGTCACACTCGTGCTGCCGACCCTGAAGAAATCTTCTAATGCCCTTCTTGAAGAACCCCATATTGTAGTCGCTTGGGAAAACCACCGCAGGGAGTTCATTCCACAGCTTGAGTGTGCGAGGGATGAAGTTCCTTTCATACCGCACAGTGCGCACCATTTCCCGTCGCAATGTGTGTTTAATTAAACGGCTAGGCAAATCGCTTGGATCAATGACGTTTAATTACTAGCCTAGCCATTTAATAAAACAGCTAGGCAAATATCTTATTTCTGCATGGCTATAAATGTTCTAGGACATTCTATTCATGGCTATCTAGTAGGCATCGCTTAACTAGCATGTATTGTAAATTCTAAACTGCGGATAAACACATTAAACATACTTAAATACGCTTTGACAGCCAAACTAATGCTATGCAAACAAGTATATTCCATTATTTGACTGCAATAGGCTAATTGATTGATTAATATTCAATTATTCATGCACACTAATATTTGCCGTGTGGTTCCCGGCATAGCAGAATTTGGGCCGCCCCATCTCCTCCCATGCGGTGTCGTACAAGGCGACTAAGGGATAGGGCTGTTTAACATCAGACAGATATATACAGCCAGACTCAGCCTCAGATGTACGGCTCGAGTCAATAATAGTGCCTGAATACGGCAAAAGGCTCGACGTCTGTTAAGTGTTACCAAATAATAATATAATGATTGGGGAAATGTGAGTGTTAATTCACCTCTACCCAACCCTCCGGAGATAAAGGCGTGATAATATGTAAATATGTGCTAATATTTCCACTGAGCATAACTCTATCATATTTTTTTATACTACTTAGGTCACAGACAAGCACACGGCCCTCCTGATGGTAAGAGGTTACATTACACTTTATCACAGTATAACACACTCTAGTATAAGATGGGTAGTTTTCATCTTGTTCCAGCGCTTTTATCTTTTAGGTACTACTTAAAACTAAAACTTGGCAGCAAACCAAGATTGTGAAAGTTGGATCAAATTATATCGTTTTATATATTTCTAACAATTTAGCTCTACTTTTGCTAATATCAAATGTTACTACAGTTCTAGAATTAAATTGTTATATTCCTAAAAAAACTTTTAGGATAGTAAATGTAAAATTTTATAAAATAGTTACGTAGGACCCATTTGCGAACAGCCAAGATCATTGGCGTACATTAACGTCCGCGTCGTTGTACAGACACGTTTTTTTTAAATATCTTCAATGTAGGTACAGATATGACCACTTTACAATTTATATAACCCGCGCCACGTATCTTGGACCTAAAATGTGCTCAAAATGTGCCCTATACGCGCCGTACACATTTCTTTGGTGTCTTTTGAGGATAGCACGGGATGCTACTGCGGTAGACGAACTTAAATTCACCAAGCATAGACTATTACAAAGCAATCCGCGGGTGCCAGAGCCTCGTATGTCTTACGATTTAGGTCCAAGATACGTGGCGCGGGTTATATAACAGTATAGATAAGATTACATAACGTTATATACTTAAAAATCAGGTTAGTATAGTTTGTCTTAGGGGTTTTAGAATGATGTGTATAAAATCATGTCTACAACTTTTTTTCTATCATCAAATACATGACATAAATTGTAAAGAAGTGAACGCTCTTCCGCCATACCATATAAGTTCTAAAATCTGTATTTATTGCTCTTGACTCTTTTAAAAAAATGAAATTGTATTTTGATTTGCATTATATTGCAAAGCAATAAACATTTTTTATTACCTTGTAACAACTTCAAATAATTTAAACACAGTAGTTAAAAATATTTCAATTTGAATAAATTTTGCATCTATGAAAGGGAATTAGAATAAATGAAACAAAAGTTGCAGTTGCCTGGTTTATTTGCAGTAAAAATCAAACAATATAAAATCGTGTTATTTAGTCTAGTATTCGTTACACAACAATATTTCTATTTGAAAATTTTGAAATCCTTCCTCAGTTTGTTCGCGATGAACGCAAAAACTACTGAACGGATTTTGATGGTTTTTTTTTTGTGTGAAAGATCTTGCTCAGACTTAAAGTCTTACGTTTTTTTCATTACAATTGATTGAGTACTCTCTCTTTCTCTATCACGGCATCGTTCAAAATTATTATTATGATTTAAATGAATCTTATGGAGTTGACAGCCTCCATGGCGTAGCGGTAGTGAACGCGGCCGCTGCGCAGGAGGTGCGGGTTCGATCCCCGCTCAGTGCAAATATTTGTGTGCATGAAATATGGGTATTTGCATTGCTCTGGTCGTGCCTCGGAGAGCACGTTAAGCCGTCGGTCCCGGTTTCCATAAAAACATCTATGGCAATCGTTACGGGTAGTTTTAGCCAAGTCCAAATACAACGGTTTAGCTGCAAAGCTTCGATATTGCCTAATGTTACCATTGGGTTGTGGAGGTCAGATGGCAATCGCTTCACGGAAAATATCGAGGTCTAGCCAAATCTGTAGTTAAAACTGATAAAGTGGACTGTAAAGACTCCGAGCTGATAAGCTTTGAATGCGACTGGGAATTAACGCTAGGAGGAAGAAGAAAGGAATCTTATGGAGTAATGTGAGGGTTACGCTACGGAGTCTACTCTCGGCACAACAGACCTGAGTGATACGCGCACTCTACATGTGCATACTCTAAGGAAAAGAGGGTCAAACTATTTCTAAGCAACGTATGGTTGTTTCTGTTCGTACAGAGCGTGTGGCTTTGCAATGCGGTGATAACCAATGAGGTGTCGGCTTTCCAATCGGAAGGACTACTGCCGGAAGGCTGCGGTTTTTGACCACACCCGGTACTAGTGAACCCTCTTCTCAAACAATTAAGCTTAGTTGGAGTGCCTAATTCAATTTAAGTCACTGGAGCGAGTGCGTGTGGTTATGTTGGACTCGAACCGACTAAAAAACACACCGTCTATTGAGTTGTAGGTTGCCGGAGATGAGATTGGCCGAGATATATTATCTCTAGTACTCCGGCAAGGCCTTCGTCCTGAATTCAGGGGCCCCGACGAACATGGTGGGACTCCCCCATAAAGACTGTATGGCAAGGTAAAAGTAAGTAATATTATCAGTGTGAAAATACGTTTTTTTGCATGTTATGCTGTCAAACCTTAACTACTTATTACAAAACTACCTACAGGCAAAAGCTAGTCTTTTTACTATCCAAACTTTATAATTATATAATACCTATATATTCAAATTCAGAAACCTACAACCTCAAACATACGAACGATAGCAAAGTAGGAAGCGACCACTTTAGACTATAACAAAGTTTCTCTCAACAAATAACGAGGAAAATTCCGTTGTTGACCGCGCTAAATTCGTTATTCTCAGGAAATTGCACAGCAATAAAGGAAACGGGCAACCTACTTGTTTATAAATATTGAGCAAAGTATTCAACAACCTGGTCAAAATGAAAATTGAACTATAAAGTCACTTACATGCAGGTGAAGCCATTTTTTACGTGTTGAATGCCTTTGGGCTTCCTTCCACTTTGCAGTCGATTTCAGAGTACGTTCGAAATTTGAACAGAAAAATTTTCCATTTTGCAGAAAATATTACGGAATGAGGTATGAGTACTCCAATAATGGTTCATTATATTATACTTTCAACATGAAATTGTATAGAATAGCGTGTTCCACGAAGTAACTTTTTTCATAGTATGTACCTAAAAAATAGTGTAATTAGGAACTTCATATCTGTTTTTATATATATCATCATCATTACTGATTGCATCTAAAGCTCTCACTTTGGAGCCGAGTGTCCGCTCTTCTACTTCTTGCATTCATCAATCAGCAGATTTTAATCTAAACCTTAAGTAATTTCACTTCACTTTTATAATGTGATATTAAATACTGGCGTATAACTACATCACCGCCGTACACTGACCCCATATCCACAGGACCCTATACGGGATTAAAAAGTACCCTATATAGGATTCCAGGCTATAATCTATCACTGTGTCTTCGAATTCGTTGAGCCTGTCACACGCGTGTATCATACTGTTGCACGCTAACTTTGGATATCATGACTTGCATATAACTGCTTGCACCAGACCCTGGTTGTTCATCTTCTTTCTCTTATGTGGTTTACCGTCTGACCCCCCACCCTAAGAGGAAAGCCAGGGCATCGTTCGTCTATCAGTAAGTATTCGGGCTAAAACATTTAATTTTACGCACACATTTTATGTTTGAGTTTTCCACATTATAATACGACAAATGAGCAATGGGACTGAAATATCAAGGGAATAAAACTAAAAAGTAACCAACCAAAAAGATTAGGTAGTACATTGTTGTTTCCTATATATAGGGTCTAACAAGATCACTACTCTTTGTTCACATCGCGGTCTCTCCAGGGACTGACTCTGGAGAATTCCGGGCACACTTTTTAGGTTGATTTGTATAGAAGTGAACACAGACATGCTTTTAAACTTAATGACTGTGGTGCTGTATTTTTATTTCTAAGAATACTTTGTAACCTACATTTGTTAGTATCACATACACTCTAGTATTATTGTTCACCGATTCACCTTTTCGGTTCAAATCACGACCCAATGATGAATGTGATCGCGTGTCCGACGCCTATGCATTTCACTAATGACATTAAGTTGAAATAGATTTTTTTTTCAATTCAATTTCAACTTTTCATCGAGTAAACCCTAAAAACTTAGACAAGTTAAACGAATTTTCAGCGGCTGAAAATCCGCTTTAGTAAAAAGTAGTTCTATAATATACAGGATCTCATTTTCGTGAAACTATGGTAATGTACCCACCCTTACATACCTACAGTTATTTCAGATAATTATAATGCTATAAGACTATCAAGTAAAGTCTTCTAAAATTTCCAGCTCAGTATTTCAGCGATAACCGCACAGTCATGGCGGTAGCATATTAGTGAGTCTTCATACTCGACTAAACTTTAGTTAAAGAGTTTTGTGGTGGATCTCAACGTACATTTTGAACGCTATCGCGTCAGAAAACACAGTGTATTTTATAACCGCTTCAATTTTAAAGTTAGCTCAAAGAATGAGCAGGTAATAGCCTTGTTCTTGGGGAAGGTTATAAACTTATAAACTACTAGCTTTTGCCGGCGGCTCCGCCCGCGTGGATGTCGGTTATCGCGACCAAACATAGCCTATGTCCTTTTTCGAGGTCTAATCTACCCCTATACCAAATTTCATCAAAATCGGTTCAGTGGTTTGGGCGTGAAAGCGAGACAGACAGACAGACAGACAGACAGACAGACAGACAGACAGACAGAGTTACTTTCACATTTATAATATTAGTAGGGATATAACATCACGCTATAACCCTTATAAGTCTATTTGACTTAACATAAAAGAGTAAAAGGTCAGGGAAATACAGCCATCGGAAAGGAACCTAGTATGGCGGATGAGGACGGGTGTAACCACGAGGCTTATTAGTCCAATTAACATTATTATCCATGACTAGCTGTTGCCCGCGGCTCAGTCCGCATGGATGTCGGTTATCTCAACCAAACGTAGCCTATAATGTTATTCTGATGTATAAGCTATATTATTGTAAAGTTTCATTAAAATCCATTCAGTAGTTTTTACGTGAAAGAGTAACAAACTTCCATCCATACTTTCAATATTCGCGTTTATAATATTAGTAGGATTTTTGATGTTTGTTACTCTATTACACTAAAACGACTGAACGATTCTATCTGAAATTCGAAACATGGTTTGATTTATAGTCTGAAATAATACAAAGGCTATTTGTATCCCTAGAATAGGTTTCTATGGTTAACATTATTATCTCGGCTACAGGTCTTTCATCTGTCACCTTATGGGCCAGCTCTCTGATCCATACAGGACGGCAGGCCGAATCATGCTCTTAAGGTGATTACATACGCGAATGACTTTGACCATACAAATGCTCAAGGTCATTCGCTCATATTTGAACCGTAAAAATCAGTAAAACCAATTTTAATAGATAATTTTATAGGCGACGATTACTAACTAAGAAGATCACGTCATGCTAATACACTTATTTAACATAATTATATGTGAAATTTTAGATTATTTGGATACATACTGTAGATAATATTTGGTTTCATAAGAAAGAGTAGAGTGATTTTCGGAGCCTCTTTTTAACTATTTCTCCCTTTTTTATTTAATTTATGAAAAGAAGAAGTTATTCTCTATATCCATTAGTATACAGGCATATGAATTCCAGATCTGTAGGTTTTATAGTTAATAAGAAAAACGGTTTCGAAAATACCAATTTTTCGATGCTGATCTGATTCGGGGCCTTAAAGATTTATCAGGTCGTGAGAAATTATTGATTGGGTTTTACATTACAAGAACTTTCAAACCACGATCATAATGCTACTTAACTATTAACGTGCGTAATCTCCGATAGTTATTATATACTATAGATTTTAGTAGCATCTGTTTGAACCCCAGGGACATAAAATGATCTATAAAATAACTAGTACACAACTGTATCGTAAACATAATGTGTGAGGGTCTGGTTTATAGCGAGATTGCTGAGCAACTGATCGATACTTCTCGTTGCCGTAAAAAGAATTGATTTTTGTTTAGCACGAAGGATTAACATTGCTATGTATAGTGGATAATATGAATGATGTCAGCTTTTTGGGTATATTAATATCAATTAAGTCCTAGTCTGCTTCAAGCTTTCGTCTACTATTGTGATTTTCCCTCAAGAAGGTACCTACTAATTTTCTCATCAAGTACTTATTTTTCGTGTGGAAAAGAAAATCCCCAAGGATATATGGATTATGTTAGGTTATTTTAGGTCTTGAATGCCAGGGATTAAGTGGGCTGCCACCGCCTCCTTCTGCGAGCAAGTAATGCTCGTAAAGGAGACGGCAGAGCGGGAACGACACAGACCCACCAACCGAGCAGCCTGCGACAAGCGGAGGCTACTTGAGTCTGTACTGGAGTCACCTGTCACCCCAGCAGAAACAGGCCGCCGCGGGGTCCGGATGGACCTGGGCCTGCCGGGGTGCGAGAGATTAATCTCAGTCAATCTCACCTCTGGCAACTAACGACAAACGACCCACGTGAAGAAGAAGGCGTGCGTTTTAGTCGATTCTAGTCCGACATAACCTCCCTGCCGACTGGATCTAAATTAGATTCTTTGAGTTATGGAAATTAGTTTCTTAGGCGCACTGACATAAAGTCAAATACTTGTACTCAGCACTCGAGTGACGTCAGAGGCAATAGCTTGGAAGTAGATAAGAGCAACCATAAATTTCTTTAGTAGATTTCATTTCGTTTTTAAAACTTAACGAACACTGTCATCAGGTCTGAAAACGAAAGTTATAAAATCGCAGTAAATCTGTTTACGATCTAAGGTTAGGAACGGTAATTGAAACTCAAATCTTGTTGCGTCATCTTGTTGGAAAAGGTTCCAGAAGGCATTATAATGGTGCCTTGTGGTTCCTGGTGCAGCCGCATTTCACTCCATTTCTTCGCATAGGTATTGTACGAGATGATTGAAGGATAGCGTCACAAATATTTCTTTAGTACCACTACTAAAGATAAATTTGAATAGAAATAATGTATGTGATCTATAACTTAAATGAAGTATAAGTTGGTTAAATAAAAAACTATAATATAAAAATAAATAAAATTTGTAATATTAAAACAACAGTTTTTAAATCTATGCATGTGAGTATACATCTGTCAGTTAGATATGACTTATCTCTGAAACAGTAGAATCGATTTTGAGACTTTCACTTTCAAACAGATAACTGATGTTATAACTTAAGCTATTATTAACAATATAACTTAACCATTTTTATATTGGAAACATTTAGAGTATCGCGCAAAAAAAAAATCAGGTCCAAATAAACGCGGGCGTGGCTAGTCATTTAATAAACTTGATGACAAAGTACTTTAAGTTAAAACCAATCAAAATATCATTAATTAAGTATGAAAGGGATGAGTCGCAAGACTTGCGAAATCTTATAAATCATTAATATTAATAAGGGAGAGACTTGAAGGTGTCAAAGGAGAGCTTATTCCACGATTATCATTATTAATTACTTCCAATAAAGTTTAATTTTATATCCACTTTGAATTAAGTTATCTTTCGTAATAGGTGGCTTAGAGAATTCAGTTATTATGATTGTGTTACGTTACTGTACAGTCGGTTTTCAAATCGATCTTGACTAGCAAAGTCCTCAAAATGATCTTGATACCTTGGTTTTAAGATAAGATAAGATAAGATAAGATTCCTTTATTTGTCAGAATATTGTATAAAGTTGATACAAAATACTTATGACCATTTTGAGTACTTTGAATCTTTTCATCCCGACGCGTAAAAAGTCTATTTATTGTTCCATCTTATAATCTATCCCTGTACCAAATTTCAGCCAGATCCGTTCAGCCTTTAGTGCGTGATTGAATAACAAATGTCTAAACATCTTCACAAAATTTCACCTTTGAAGTATCAGCAGGCTAAGATGGTAATCATAAAGTTATTGACGAAATTGGGTGTTAAGACACCTCTACCTATTCCTTCAGGGATTTACAGGCGTTAATATAGGTGTGTATGTACATTGTACAATTCTAAAAAATAGAACTGAAGTATTGTCTCCTTTAACCGGCAAGCGAGACCTCACCTGGAATCACAGCTCATAAATAACGGAATTGAAGTTTATATTGAAAGCTGTTGAACGTTTTACGGGTTCCACCTCGCTGAGGACTTACGAAGATTTATGTAATTGCTCGTAAGAGTTTTAAAGGCGAATTTTGAAACGTCTAGAATATTCGGTAGGCTTTATATTAATCTTGACTGTTCCTAGATTACTAAATTAATCGATAGACATCAACTCACTTATTATAATCAGTTATGTGTCTAACCCCTCGTTTACATACTGCCGCTCGCATTGCTCATCGTGTTGCCAGAAATATTCGCGCGATTAATGCCCTAGCATTCACACACTCCCATCATCGCGTTGGTCCGCATTACAGTATTCGCCCTGCAACGGAGACGGACGTAAACGTATGCGCTGTAGCAGTGTACGCAATAAGTTTTTACAGCATAGCGAATTAATTAAATAGATTATTAATAAAAACTATCACTTTCAACTACTATACACTTTCCGTAGATCGATATAAATATTTTTAAAAGTAAAAATTCGAGGAGCAATAACGAAAGTCGTGTTTTATTTAGCTTAGCGCCATCTAGCGGTCTCGTATAGTTCATCGCGCTAGTATTTGCGCAACATACGCGGCAGTTACTCGCGGCATGACGAATATACCATTCACACCACGTCTCTGCCCACTTCTCTCGCCACTTCCCTCGCTCTGCCGCGAGTATGTAAACGTAGCATAAGGAGCTAGAGTGGAACATATTTTCCATCCACCACCATAAGCATGCTACGTATGATTACGTACGTAGCATGGTTATGGTGTTTAGCAGTACTACACTACACTTCACTACTACATCACTTCACTACTACACTACACCATAACCATTCTACGTACATAACCTAAAAGGTTATGAGCCGTAGTCTGGTAAAAATATTGTCACACATGAGAATACAGTAATAGAATCGTGGTTCCAAATCAAACGGAAACGATTCACTCCGCTGTAGATATATTTTTTATAGAGGTCTTCTTCCTCACAACCTCAAAAAGCCTGGTGGGCTAAGGATGCTCTAAATCACTATTACTTAACCGCGATATTTTGTAATACGTTACTTCTTTTATAGCGATTCTATTGTGTTTTACATGTGAATAACGATCTCTCATTGTTAATTAGGAAATGTTTATATGATAGGCCAATAAAATTAAATGCAAATAATAGCTAATTGAACCTAAGCATACAAAACATTGGGTAATAACTACAAACTCATATGTAAATATGGCAACAGGGGCTTTTGCGGTGGAATATCAAACAAGTTTAATTGCGTATTTATAACGTGGGCTATTTGTTGGTAAACTGTGCGTAATTGCTGTTGTAAATAACCCTGAATTAGTAATGTTACGTTAATTATCATAGCTTTTTCTTCTTAATCCGAGTGGCAATCCGGTTGCATCGAAAGCTTGCACATTTGGGATAATGATTTGGGGCGATTTGGAACACTGGTTGGGATCTTTGGAATATCCTTTCAAGGGGCATACCTCAGCCATGCAGGCCGAAGTGATGAAACACTTCACGGTTTGAGTCCGCCTCATCACTACTAGCTCTGATGAGGTGAAGGTCTAGGGGGATTTTGCATGCAAAAAAAAGTTACGGAGTGTGGGGTAGAATGATGAAGGGTGATGATAGTTGAAATACAGAAGAATAGCAGCAACAATGACAATAGGTAGGTAAATTTCTCAATATCATATCAACGGTTCAATGGCAATAGATTCTAAGTCTCAGCAATAGCTATCAGGAAACTTGATTTGCCGAGAAGTAACTAAAATATTCTTTATGGCTTTTTCCCTTTGAAATTTTTGCTATCATTTTGACTCTTTTTGTCTTCCGACAGTCAATTTACACTTAAAACTTCGTCACAATTCCACATTCTTACCACTTTCACATATCAGTTCAGGAATGTAATAGTTTTAGTCATAAATCAGGATACAGTCAGGTGGACTTAGTGCAATTGCATTGCATGAATGTGCGAGCACAACGTTACTGGTATAACGCTGATGCACGCCGCTGACAGTATAATTTACGATGTCATATGAACATCGCTGCGGTGCAGTTTCTGAATTATATTTTTTAAATTTATTTCAAGAGCTTGATTTGTTCAGTGATAGTAATGATGTAGAACTCAGTAATGTTTGCTATTGTCTTCAATGCTATTAAATTTTAGTTTTAGGTATTTTTACGAAACCAAGGGATTTTAAAGCTGCATATAAGTTCAGTTTTTTTACAATTTGTTTAATATAGAACATTATGTATGTTAAATTTACAAAAAATGCCACAAAAACTCATTTCAGCAACTGTGCATTAGGGCCGTGCGTCGGTGGTTAGATAATAATAGGTTAAAACACAACTTATCAAAATACAACACCCAAAGAGGGCCAGATCGAGAGAGACGGCCCTGGGCTGGCCGGGGAGCTAGGGATAATTATGTCTAAGATAACCTCACCTCCGGCAACCGATGGCCCATAGACGGCGTGCGTTTTAATCGGTCCTCCACCGGCTTACACTATTTCAGAATATAAAACAAAATAAGTTATCAAAATAGGTAGATTGGAGGTACTTTATAAAAAATGAGCCCTTCAATATTTCACAATAGCCGCTAAATTTCAAGAGTATTCACGTTTACGTGTATTAGGCTGGGTGGCTTTACATAATTACCATCTAATCACCTTAGGATACTCCAGTAAACTCACACCAGGTGCTATCTGTATATAAACTAAGAGTTTAGAGACTTACCTGACGGTTATTTCATACATTTTCAAGCACTTATCGATATTTTCCATATCCCTATTAATTTATTCATTATTACGGACTGATATTTACGCGTATGGCTGTAATGTATGCCCAAAGCGAAAAGTCAAGAATACCTGTAACCGGCGAGTGTTCATGTAAACAATAATATATGAAAGTACAAAAACCAAAAGTATTTGTGTGCATGAAATATGAGTATTTGCATTGGTCTGGTCGTGCCTCGAAGGGCAATCGTTACAGGTAGTTGGAGCACTAAAAATCCAAAAAAACAACGGTCTAGCTGCAAAGCTTCGATATCGCCTAATGTTAACATTGGATTGTGGAGGTCAGATGACAATCGCTTCACGGAAAATATCGAGGTCTAGCCAAATCCGTAGTTAAGAATGGTAAAGCGGACCCCAGACTCCGAGGTGAAAGCTTCGGATGCGACTGGGAATTAACGCTAAGAGGAAGAAGATTAAAAGTTATCCTTATTACATTTATACAGCTCGCAAAACCATCATTAGCGGGGTTCGAATAAAAACCGACCAAGTGCGAGACGGACTCGCGCACGGAAGGTCCCGTAGCATTACGTTGATTTTTAAAAATATTTTTTGTTATAGCGGCAACAGGGCCCATACCATGAACTCTTAAAACAGGTCAATAATTGAACTGCTGTCATTCTACCAACTGCAAATATCACTTTGTAATCCAATAGATTTATATGACATTACAAAGTGACTTTTGCAGTTGGCAGAATGACAGCAGTTCAATTATTGACCTGTTTTAAGGTTTATGCAGCAGAACTACATCATGATTCAGTGAACAACTGTATTGCTATCCTGGTTGATATAATACAGAGTCTGTATTACAGACAGACAGTGAAGTCCTAGGAATAGGGTTCTGTTTTTAGCCCTCTAAGTATGAAATGCTAAAACAGTAAGATTTTGTGAAATATCTAAATAATAGAAGCGATCTCGTTACCATCATAGTAATCAGATTACAAAACGGTATTGTTCCAGTTAAAATTAAACAGATATTGCAGTGAAACAGCATGTGCACAGTGTACAGTGTACAGTGAGCATTGTGGTGTGACGTCATCAGTGAGCCGCCCGCAACCGGGCAGTTCATTACAGCAACAATAGAACTGAGATAGCACCGTCGATGTGACGCACTCATTGTGCTGTACCGCACCACATCCAATGTGGTCCCTACTAGATTTGTTTGGTTTTTAATTTAGCTGCTATCTGTACTACTTCCACTACCATAGTCTACTGTTATTGTGACTTCTGTCAGTTAAGTCTTAGTTGATACACCAGAAGTATTGCTTAAAAATATGTATCATCATAACTACATATTATAAAAAAAGTCGCTGTCGGTGTCTGTCCGTCCCTATGTAAGTATGCTTAAATCTTCGAAACTACGCAACGGATTTTAAAGCGGTTTTTTTTAATAGATAGAGTGTTTCAAGAGGAAGGTTTATATGTATAATACATGCATAATATTGTAGAGAAACACTGATAAATTAGAGATATGCAGCGGGAACGGGATCAGAAAATATGGCGGTACGAAGTTCGCCAGGTCAGCTAGTGTATGTATAAAATAATTAACAATTCCGCACCTCGAAGAGCATGTTAAGCCTTCGGTCCTAGTTGCCATACAAACATCTGTGGCAGTGGTTACGGGTAGTTGGAGTCCTGAAAAGTTCGACAACTGGTCTAACTATAGAACTTTTGGTCGAACTATTGGTCGTGGAGGTAGATGTCAGTAGCTTCACGGAAAATAACGAAGTTCAGCCGCTTTGCAATTAGATAAAGTTTACTGGCCGACTAAAACCCGATCCCAACCGAGTTGGGTGTACCCCACCCTAATATCCTACCTGTACCCCTCTTTAACTCCTGACCGTTTTCTTCTACCTTACCCTCTACTATCCACTCTTACCATGCTCTTATTCCACACCCATGTGAAGCTCACAATTCCTATTCAACTTCCTAACTAACATTTGATGTCAATTCTATCAATTCAATTCCTACTTACTTGTCAAATAACTCTATCATGATACACATAAATTCTATTACGACTTAATATTAATTTGGCCAATGAACGTCGTAGTGGGAAAGGAGCCTTATCATGGTACGCAGTTACCCTATGCTCTTTAAAGGGGAGTGTGTGCTAATTCTCCGTTGAATGAACGCCTACTTAAATTATTATACTACTTAATTGTAAACATGAATAGCTAACTCTCTAACTAAAATAAGGAAACCCTCACTTTCTATAAATATATTACCTGACATATTTATACTTGTTAAATTGGATACCTACTTAATTTACTACTGAAACTAATTATGATTGTTATAATGACTACCCATCTAAATAATTCTGATATTATCTAATTTATTAAACCTTTTTATAGTAATACCTACCCAATCTCTTACTAAAATTAATTATAGTTCAGTTATTATACAACTAATGATTTCAACTTGTTATTTATTTATTCAGTTCAATACATAGACTAATTGAATCCTGCACTTATGTGATTTAGTCATAATTATTAATCTCATTGGATCAAATACCTTATATGAGTTATTGATATATTACCAATGGTTGTACACAACATGATATATTTGTTTTTTGGTCTAGGGCCCCATGAACACACGCCCAAGACAGTACAGTTCACACCAACTGAGGAATAACTGTTCCTATGCCTATTATAGGTTTGGAATAGGTAGCTTCACTTACTCCGCCTGGCCAAGACATCTGGCACCCATAACAGACAAACACCAATTCGAATGGCGTGGAATTACAATATATCATTCCCTTTACCTAATTAAAGGCTTAAGGTAAAATTATAAGAGTATTCTCTTTTATATATTCCCCTTCTAGAGGTGTAAAAATATCATAGAGATGTATATAACAATCTTTTAATGTAGAACCTAATTAAAGTAGGTATACAATAAACTGAGAGAATAATAAGTAACCTTTATATTCCCTTTCACGTTAGAGTGCATATTTGCAGTAGATACTTAAGAAATTTACAATAGATTTCATCTTAGAACTAATGTCCATTTCACCAAAACCAATCTAAAGTTTTAGGTAGGTAAAATTGAGTTGTAAACTTATTAGTTACTCACATCACCAAGATTGCCACAAGTCATTATTAGACTATATATGTGTACGGGTCTATTGCCCAAGTCTAGAAGTTTTGAATCTATTCCATAGTTGGAAAATATCATCTATTGTGATAAGATTCTCATTCTCCAGACCATACTCGATTAAATGAGCAAATACTAAGTCAATTGTTGCAATTGAGAACTATTTTAGTCACAGTAGAATAGACATAAGTTCCGTCATGATAAACTAAACCTTAACGGTTTTCTCTGGTTATTTGCATATAAAATATAACTAACTGCAAAACAACACAAGAACATGAATGACTCAATCTACAATCGGTTATCAATCACCAACCCCATATCGTTACACTTTCCGTTAATGGGTAGGTACTATATTTATCTTTTGTTCATAATATTATTATACCCGTTTGGCTAAACAAATAGTCTAGTATATGATTGAATACTAATATTGTAATACTATAAGATACTTTATTTGACTTTTAGTCTTGTTTTTATTCAAATGACCAATTTGACACTTTAAATTACACTACAAATTATGGTAGTCTCTTGATTTAGAATAACAATAATAATACTTTTCTATAATGCCTTTAAACAGACAATTCATCTTTTGTCAAGGAGTTTGAAATTAATAATATTTGTATCAACTATTAGCTCGGTTGTTTGAATAGTTTCTGTATTGAATTAAAGAGTATAACAGTCAAAATTCTGAAATATTACTTTATCAATAATTCGAACTGACCTTGAGGGAATTCATGACTGTATCATTGAGTTAAAGTCAGATTCAAACACAAAGCCACACACACTCGTAACTTCTTATATCACCGTATCATATTGGTCTAACACTGAACTTTACATAATAATTATAGCCCCTTCCTACAACAAACCATGACGGTTATTAGATTCCATAACAGACGTAATTACGCTTAAAAGTTAGTTTATTCCTAATCCCGGTTTATCAAGTGTACCTACACCTACCTATAAGTCTATTTCCTGTGTTTGAACAAATTATACCCATTTAGACTAATTGTGTGGTGTGTTATGTCCCTAACTATTTTAATAAAGATTACAGGTGAGTCAAGCCTGATTTTGACGTACCTAAGACCCGTGTTTTGTCACAAGAACAACGACCGTAGCCTGGGATGTTGCCTCATGACGACCCTACATATGTATTGTGTGCATAAATAAATATATAATTATATAAGACTGAGCTGTTGACTTCAATAAATGAGACTAGGTCAAACTATTGGGTATCAACACTCAGATGGCTTTTTCGACCCTGAAACTCAGGTAAAGTCGAAAGCTGTCCCGCCATTTTGGATTATCAGCAAACTAGCTAAAAGTGGTCACGAGCTTAGTTAACACCGTCAGGTCTCCACTCGTGGCTGTCACATCGACAGACTTACCTATTGGGATTCCCTAGCTATTCCTATGGCCTCAACCTCCTAGCCCTAGCCTAACCTTTTATACCTACTATCCCCATTCGAACTCCTAAAACAACATTTCGCGATAGGAATGGCCGTTGAGCAGACTCACTCGAACGAACTACGCTTCATATCGGAGATAATCAGCGTCGCCAGGAAAGGAGTCTTGCTACCATTCCAACAAAATGCTGTTAACGCGACATTTCAACCATTGTTCGAGCTAAAATTTCACTAAAGAATCATGATTTTACACAAATGCAACGCGATTTTATCAATTATAATGAATTAACACGAATTTCAATATAAAAATCGTTTCAATCAATTCACAAAGCAAAGTTTCACTAGTTTACCACAAATTTTCCACATCTTGCTTGGTAACCCGCCCACCAGTTACCCACGCTTGCTGTCTCAAAAGAGAATGAACGAGGATCGCGCCAAATCCCAACTTTCTCACTATTTTCGCGGTCTAATTCGGCGGGAGTCTCCTTTGCACCAATCAGCGTCTTCTAAATCCTTTTTTTAATTCCTACAAACCCCGCAATATTTCTAGACCAATCCAGTACTGCTTCCCAATGCTCGCAACTTAATAAATATATTTTTTTTAATTATTAATATTAACTCCCTGTGAGAAATATTCACTTTATACAATTTAAAATGCCTAACTGAATTAACTTTCCTTCTCTTTACTTCAATTCACTTTTTTGTAATTCATTCTATTTATTTACCATTATAAATAACTTCCAAACCGGAAACTATCTAAACATCTCTCAATATTCCCAACCTAATAAAATATACCAACTATTTCTTTCCTTCTTTTTTTTTAATAATATTATTTAATAATAAAAACCCTTTTGTACAACCTATTTACTATAACCAATTTAAAACATTTAATTAAATTAGTATTCCTTATTATTAGAATATTTATCCAATATTAAAACAACAATTTAAAATTATCATAATTTGTTGAGAACAGTGCCATCTACCAGAAACCCGAATTATTACTTAGACTAGTCATTATGACGATGCAATATGAAAAACCTTTTCTTTCATTACATTTATCAACAATCTAATTTCATTTATTAGCTTTTCCTTTAAAACAGATTATTTCATGAATCGTATTGCAACAAATCCTCGTTATTTAATTCTAAATATTAATTTTATTATTGATAACAGCGCCATCTCTTAGAAATCGATTTATTACTTATAAAGACATGTGACGTTCTGTCTCGTTACATGGGGAAACTCTCAGATGAGGATATTGATGCAGCGGACACCAGATTCCGAGGTGAAGGCCTCAGATGCTACCGGGACTAACTCAAGGATGATGATAATGAGGATAATGAACCAATCAATTAGCCTATTTCAGTCCCCTGCTGGTCATACTTAGGCCTCTCCTAATGTGCACTATTACCCCTAAACCTCCGTCTTCCGCATCCAGTCTATCCCGGCCATGATGAATATCAATCAATTAATCAATTAGCCTATTACAGTCCACTGCTGGACATAGGCCTCTCCCAATAAGCGCCACGTTTGCCGTATGATGAATATAAATACTACCAATGGCACGAGATGAAAAGCTGTATCCGATGCTCAATTCACGACAACATACTTAAGAGTTTATTAATAATATAACAGATGACTTAACAATAACCTTAATTTACATATCCGACGAGCCCTAGAAAACTCAACCTTATAGACATAGTTTCAGAAGTTCAATCAATCTCAATTTCCACTCATAGAGTAGCTTCAGTAGTTTAGCAGATATTATCAGTATTTCATGAGACGATCCTACAAAAACAACGAGCTATCTATAGCAGTAAAGTATTACGCATCATTGTCCTTTACGAGAGTACTATCTGACGACGATAGGACTCTTGGGAGGTAATATTTACCGCTACACTAACTCCTACATGAGTGAAAATATAAAAGCTTGAAGGAAAAATCTTACTAATATTATTCAATGATACTTTAAATGAAGTAGTCTGAAGTTCACACGAATATCAATCAAATAAAAACTACTTTTTATTGGATTCTATTGCGATTTCTTTTTATTTACGTTTAGTCATTTTCGTCTTATCTTAATTGATCTCTTGATCGATTGAACAGTTAGCATACTAATTGCTTCAAATTTCATAAAATTTAGCCGTTTTTAACAGATTCTGTCGCGATTCATATGGAATTTTTTGCATTTAGCCCGACGACATTTGGGCTACTTTTTAGCAGGCTTGGTCGCGGGATCGCTAAAGATGGTATATTGTAGTTGTTATATAGTTTGAAGTATAAGTTATACTAAATGGAACTAACACCAAATAAATCGCGATAGTATACGTTAAAAAGTGATTTTATTTCAATGATTATTTTAGGCTATATATCATCGTGCTGATATCAGCCGCGAGCACCAGCTAGTATTTAATAATTTATTCATTTATTTATTCATTATATACTTTATTGTACGCCAATTACAATATTCATGATACAGAAATTAAGAAGACAAGAGCAGTACAAAGGGCGGCCTTATCGCTTTACGCAATTTCTTCCAGGCAACCTTTTCAATTTAATATTCAACCTTAATAATTAGCTTCAACACTTAATTACACACAAACCGTTTTACCTAGATATACTAAGGATATGGAATTCCTGCATTGTATGCACAATATCACGTCACATATCACTCTCACAGAGTACTCCTGCTAATTTAAATAAAGAATTAAGAATTCACTCACATATAAAATGCGGTTTCAGCACGGACTAAAAGGCATTAAATCATTAAATTTCAACATTGTGAGCGTTGAGCGTGCATAAATTTAAAAGCTGTCTCGTTTTATACACTGCTAACCGTATCTGATGAATATAAATTTTATGCGGAGGTGTGTACACGAGCCGATAAACACGATACATCAAAATTGTACACGCGGGTAGTAGGCTAAATGTACAGACTCAATTGTTAGAAGGTTTTCTTTTCCTTTGCCTCTTTCTATTATTTGAGGTTGGCTGTTCTCGTTACTCGGCACCAGGATGCTCTATCCTGGGTTTTCTGGTTATCAATATCTGGATTTTGAGGTCACGGGTTACAATAGTAGGTAGTAAGTAATGGGTGCCCTATTTGATTTCGAAAGTTGATGATTCGATTTTTATTATATCGAACACGCTGTCGCGATAATTCAGTTGTACGATGTTTTATTCCATCGATGCTTTATTGGTGCGATGTAACATTTGTGCGAAAAATCTTATAGCGATTGCTCGTTAGTTCGGTAATTTATTAGTTCGATAGTATATGGGTTCGAATGCCTATAATGTTCTGTGACATATAATTTTTAACTTTATTATGCATTATGAACGTGGAATCGCTATAAGATTTTTCGCACAAATGTTACATCGCACCAATAAAGCATCGATGGAATAAAACATCGTACAACTGAATTATCGCGACAGCGTGTTCGATATAATAAAAATCGAATCATCAACTTTCGAAATCGTTCGAACCCGTAATTAATAGTTGTAGTAGTCGACCTTAGAATTGTTAAATGGTGATATGAAATGATGGCAAACCCCGGGTTTCAAAACCATCATCATAGAGTTGTATCCTGATTGCATCCGAGACCATCATCTCGGAGCGCGGTATCTACCTAATGTGGCGACGCTTCATCGATAGCTGGACCCTGTCTTTTTCTGCCTATTGATTTTGGATAGTTTTGGCATTTGCGAGAGCAACAGCCGTCTGAATTCGTATTTGTATAGATATAGGATACTATCTGTTATCGCGACCAAACATAGCCTATGCACTTTCCCAAGATCTAATCTATCTCTGGACCGAATTTCATAAAAATCGAACAGACAAACATCGCATTTACAATATTAGTATGAATACTCTAAAAAAACATCTCTAAGCCACCCAGCACACACTCCACTAAATTCGATTCATTAGAAGTTTTAACTAGTAACACACACATCCCTCGCTATCAAAAGTTTGCTTGCACAGTCCATTGCGGAATACTCTATGATTGGGAGGGACCGCAGACCGGTACGATTAAAGGGGTGCAATTTAATGTTCAGTCAAGTGGAAGTAATTTAACCACTGCCATGCTTTATGAGATTCGACTGTAATTTGGATTCATTGGGATATTTTTATTTGAATACGATTTTCGGGTCTAAAAAGGCTAAAAAGGATCGTATTAGGATAATACTTTGTCATGCAACGTTATTTACACGAAATTAGAATCTGATAATGAATTATTGAGATTCTGCTCATTTAAGTAACCATTTTACGTATTTTATAGGAAATTAAGAGATCTACTGGAAATTCCTAAAGTTACTCGTTTTTAGCGCAATCGCTCAATGTGACCATTTTAGACCAGCTAGCAATAAATATTCAGCAACTTCTAAAAAATCTGTAAATTTTTAAATGCAGTCATTTTTTTTTACATTTCAATGTCTCTTTTTCGAAGTAAAACTTAACGCACGCTTGACTTGCAGAGTAAGTTGATGAATGCATGACAAGATTGTTACGAAAAGAGTGATCGGGTAAGGCGAATGGAAGTTGAGAGGGAGATATTATTACTATACCGACAAGAGAGAATGGTGCAAGCACACTTTTTCTTTCTCTTTGTCTCTCATAGCCGAACGTATATATAAGTCACAGTGCAAGCCTATTAAGTTGTAATTCAGTTACCATTTTTTTTTTTATTTTGTTTCTTGAAATTGGTTTGACTTTTTCGTTAAATTTTGGATAGATAGATAGATAGATAATTCTTTATTGTACACCAATAGATTTACAAAGATGACAAGTAGGTAGCATGTATTATAGTTTAATGTACAATGGGCGGCCTTATGGCGCTTACGGCTGGAAGCGATTTCTTCCAGGCAACCTTGGGATGGACAGTAGAGATAAAAACAAAAGATATGGTGTAGTTATCAAATAAAGTAGATATGAGATATAAAACTAAGATAGAAAGATATAGAGAGAGAGAGAGAGAGAGAGAGAGAGAGAGAGAGGTACAAAAATCAAGTAAAATTAAATAAATATACTGCTTTACGTAAAGTATTACAAACATTATATACAACTATCACATATAAATCCTACTTCCTTCCTTCCTACTAATATTATTAATGTGAAAGTTTGTGAGAATGGATGTGTGGATGTGTGGATGTTTGTTACTCTTTCACGCATAAACGGCTGGACCGATTTGGTTGAAATTTGGTATGTATATAGGTTATACCCTGGATTAACATATAGGCTATATATCAGCGATGAACGGGATCAGAATTCCACGCGGGCGGAGCCGCGGGCAACAGCTAGTATATACATAAATAAAGTGAATAATAGGTACTGAAAAAAAAGGGGCAAAAAAGTAAGTGAGTAAAATTAATAAATGTGAGCTATCATTATGTACACGATAGGTAGTGTTCATTTATCATTTTTTTAAATACGTTTAGGGATTTTACTTTTAGAAAGAAAGAAAGAAAGAAAAGACGTTTATTAAACACACACATAAAAAAAATAAAAATAGAAAAAAATACAAAATAACACCCACTAAAATAAATACACAGAAACATAGTTACATAATAATACTATATAGTAGCATGACTCATCACTAGTAATGCGAGCGCGCGGCGCGCACGGGTGATCTCCAGTAAGTATATACAATATGGATACGACACACAGGCAATAATTGAAACCATATACTTGGTACCCCCTAAGCTTCAAGCAGGAAAAGTTTGAACAAAATTGGTCCAGTATTAAGGGCAGAAACTAGAGTTTTAATTTTATAGAATTTGAACAACTTTGAGCACTCTGTAGAATCGCATGTTGCCGCTTAGCTGTTCAAGTAAGTTACCTACTATGCCTATTCTTGTGTGTGTGTGTGTGAAGTTGTTGTGTGTGTGTGTGAAGGTGTGTGCGTATTTATTAATGACTTATGACACAGTCAATGACTTTAAAGCAATGGATGAAACTATTTAATGACTTATACAAGTGGTTGCATTTTCTACATTTATTTTAATAATTATTTTGTTAGAAAATTTCGGATTTTATAAATCAGGGAATTTAAGTTTAAATTTAATTTGGTTCTATTCCTACGGACCAGGATGCTTCGCGGTTTCAGTATTTGCACATATGTCGTATCCATATCGTATATTAATCTATGATCAGTGTCGACCGCTCCACGTCAATGCACGCACGCGCCGCGCCGCAAGTCACAAATCGAGCCATCGCGGACGCAGACAGAGCGCCGACACAGCGCACCCATAGTGCCTACCTATGCATAGATGAGCCAACGACCCGTGTATTGACCAAGATACACGAATTCGAAGTGGCGCCCGGGGGGGAACATTCCCAAGCTCACGGAATCGCTGGCCCACCCACAACAATACTTGCACGTAGCACCTGCATCTCCCACCCCTGCCACCAGCGCTAAAAGCGAAACAGCGGCGCCGCCGGTCCCACCAGCAAGTCTAATGGCCATTCCATAGAGGTAAGTGACATTTCCATTAAGTTTTATTTTCCGTTTATACGGTCAATAGTAGGTTTTACTTAAGTGCAAATTTTATTTTAGGCCACAAACCGCCGAGTGCCCAGCGACGCGGCTCCACGCAGGCAGCATGAACAAGGAAGGGAAATGCCAATGCCGAGAAGTTAGCAACCGTGCGGTCCCCGCGACGTCACACATGATTTTATATGAACCTTAGCAAGTATTTAAAACAACTTTCCCTACATTTACATCAATAGATATTATGCGTATGTCGGTGTGGAGTGTGTGTTCAAATGGCCACAGTTCAGCTAAATGCTACAGATTTGGTACAATCTGCAGCGCTGGTTTTCAACCGTAGCCTAGCCCAGCCAGGTAACTTGCTGTATCTACATTGAACAACTATATTACTCACGTAGGCATTATGCACACAAGAAGAAGGTACATAGGTATGCCCGCGGATATACAAACCTATAAGTTCAGATCATGTTGGATCATACCATATAACAACAGTCAAATGCATATACTTAGCACGTTTATACAATTTCAAGATTGTATAAACGTGTATAAACGTGATTTATATGATTATCAGTAATTTCTCGATACCTACCTTAAAATTTGAAATTTGATGTGTATACGTGTGAAATTATTTCATTTGGTCTTTATATTCCTATGAATTTAGTCATTATATTCCTATGAATATGTACATATTTCGCAGCATCCAGCAAAGGTTTCTTAGTTTTACGGTTACATAAACAACATGCGGGGGTAAAAAAAAATAAATAAATAAAAAAATAATAATAATAATAGTTAGTCAGGCAGAACGAAAAACTCAAAACGAGCAATAAAGGGTCTATTACGGACTTGTTTTTTACATACTTAGAACTACACGAAACGCGTCCATATTTAATTTTCATACATATTCCTTCTCACGGCTCTCGGCAGATTATATACATACCTACTAACGTCTAGGTATTTACATATTTAATAACGAGACTGTAGATGACACGGCACAGACTTACACAAACATTTGTGCTTCTGTCAGACGTAGATATGATAATGTAATTTGTACAGAAAAGAAAACGTTTTTCGTGTATTTTTATGGCTGCATTACTAAAAGTGACTTGTTTTTGCAAAAAACACCACAATCATTAGGCTTATTTACACATTGATATTCATGAACTAATAAAGGGTCTTATGGTTAAGTGGTAACCAAATTAGATGGTTTGAACCACAAGTGGAACCCATATTATCTAACCAAAGAGATGAACTAAACACATCTGCTGATTAACGACCCGGATTCTTTTTTCGCACGGAAATCGTCCGATGGAGATCGGTTACCCCCCCGGGTATGTTGGACTCGAACCGACTAAAGTCGACCGACTACAGATACTGGGGTGTAAGATCATCTCTTAGAGCATATCCCTACCTACATACTTTGCACACCGTACCCAGATGGCCCCTTTCAAGATGACTCCTTCAGATGTGAGAACCATGGACAAATAGGACCCTGGCGCGGCCTTTCCTCTATGGAATGGTGGGATCAGACAGCTATTGTGTAGCTTACATACAAGTTAAAATAAACCATGTAACTAAATAGACCCTACGCTCCAAGACATTCGCGCAAGAGCAATTTCTTAGCACTTAGCACTTGTTCTTAGCATGCAGCACTCTGGCACTCACTACTAAGATATAAAAGTGGATGCTATTTGAATGTTAGAAGTAGAATTACGACTTAAAAGCATATGTATGTATTTTCGTCTGTTCGTTCATAGCATCATAACTCTTTAACGAACTTCAAGATAATAATATGAAGCAACAGATATAATAAAAATGTTTAATACATTCACAAAAATGTGAGCACCATAACATACGAAACTGGTATGGTTAAATTTGGCTTATTTTTATTATAAGCTTTTATTTTTATCATAGACTTGCATCACCTTACAGTTCAACCCACGTAAGTTGAGCTCTCGTGGGAATTTCGGGATTTTTCTGTCTTCTGAATAATACAAGAATTTTATCGGTTTACGAGTTCATCGATTACAAAGAAACAACTCATTCTTCTTTATATATGAGATTAGTATAGATGGGTACGCTATGGGTTCTAAATGTATTAATTTGTATTATATTTTTCAAATACATACATTATTTTTAATACATAGAATCACCCAAACCAATTTTCATGAGTGGGAATCGTACCCGCAACCTCTGACTTCGAAAATATTTTACTGCTACACCACGGAGATCGTCAATCAATCGTCAATATGTAGGAAATATGAAATAAATCTTATTCAATAAATATTGCAGTTTATTTTCTATTGGCGCTCAATCAAACTCTCATTACTTACATTCCGTAGCGCTATATCAATCAAATTGGAATGTCGGCGGGTCACGTTTTGATCCGTCCTTTGTGCGAAATGCGCTGTTTGTCATTTGTATTTGGCATCAGGGAGACGTGATTTCACTTTAACCAAGGGTCCTTCCCTTGGACCCTTACAGGATTTTATCCTACTGATAGCAATATACAGTATTACTTATTGTCATTATCTCTCTTCGAGATACGACCTGACCAATGCAAATACTTATATTCATGCATACAAATATTTGCACTGAGCGGGGATAAAAGCCGCATCTCCTACGTAGCGTTCGTACGTTACAAAGTATGACGAAGTAGGTATAAACTCCTTGTATTAGGAAACTTCCAGAGGCCTCGAGACACTAGCGTCGCCACAAAATCACCAAAGAGTTTCTCACATACATTTGAATGGTGACTCGTACACTGTGAAACCGGAGTGGTAAGTTACTGCGAACACTTTCGTGAAACCCTGCATATCGGTCGTTAACGATTGCCATCCCCCAAATCACGTGACTCATGACTAAACAAGTGTTAGCAATATGGTGGAATAACAATTTAATTTGTACAAAAAATTGAAAAAAATAAAATCATAATTGCCAGTAGTAGCTTTAAGTTGCTCACGGAGGAACTAGATATAGGTACAACGCACATGGCTAAACTACAAACGAGTTTGTAGTCTAAATTGATTAGGTTCCATTTATTTTGTTCCAGACCAATAGATGGTAACATCAAAGTACGCCACTAGCAGATAACATCGGCACAGAAGACCAAATAAAAGCTGTTCTCGTTAGCTAGGTTCAAACCTCGGGGCTCGTACGAATAATTGAAGGCATCGGATGAAAATTGGAAACCAACAGACCCCTCATGTTTTAATTTTCACTGCACTTTGAAAGCGGATTTTGCAGCTATTTTTTATGAAACCTATTGAAGTGGGATTTACGTTTAAGCAAATTGCTTTTTCAGATTCTAAAGTCATATTTTTGTTTATTTAACTTCTCTTTTGTGTTCGTATTTGTGATTTAATGGGTTAGTAAGTCAGCTTTGACGTTTTAATTACTATAACATTGATTTCTATTTTGTGCCCCGAGCACGAAAAATATTCTTATACGAAACGTATCGAGAGAACGGAGCGTTGTGATTGGCCGCCTGCCTACTGTGAACCTGTGTGTGTGTGTGTGTGTATGAAACCTGCCAATCGCAATACCATAATACTCCATTCTCTCGATAGGTACGTTTAAGTTACAAATTTGATTTTTTTTTGGTGCTCGATGCACTAAACTTTATGGGGAGAAGTCTCGGGCAACAGCTAGTCAACAATAAATCAGTGAGTGAAAAAAAAATAACAAGTAAATATTATCAAAACGACTATATAATTACAAGATGTTAAAAAAAAATTGAAGTGTGAATGCAATAGCTTTATAATTAAAAAAATGGAGAGAAAAAAAGAGGAAAGAAAGTGGAACTGGACCTGGAACAAAATAATATTCTGCGCCGATCCCAAATAATTGGGACAGAGGGAGCCAGGTTATGATGATTGTTCAATTAGGAATTAACGCGATCATGGTGACATTTCAACCATGCTACGACCGTATTAATCCCCGTTAACATTATTGTATATTGTATTATATTATATTGATGATTTATTAATCAAAGTTTGAATTATAAAACGTACGTTATATTATTATGTATTGAAAATAAATATTTTTCATTCTACTATGTTTTATAAACTTTGATTTAGGACCTGAATTTATAAGCAAAACAAAGCAGTAATATTGGTTTAACAGTGATTTTATTGTAATGATACAAAAGTTGTTAAACTTGCCAAGTATTCGTTGAGGTCTTAAAGCAAATATATTTCTGGTCATTAGTTTAATGGTGTTCTTGTTGAAAGTAGATCGTCAAATCGGTACCTACCCTAAAATGGTAATTAAGCGGGAGTCATTATCACACCGAAGCTACTCTACTTTAAAATCCAAGACATTAGATATTGCCATAATTTTCCAAAGTATTGATATTTAACTAAATGAGTACTATTAACAAGGATAATATCAAAAGAGGACGTCGTTGCAAATACAATCTAGCCAACATTTTTATCAAGTAGTAGGTAAGTATAAGGTGATTAAAATCGGAAAATGTTTTGGGAAGAATGCGGAAAATGAATTAAATTTATTTTCGAAGGCAGAAAACGGAAAACCTGTGGGTTCAGATTGGAAAAAAGCATTCTTAGGTAGAGTTTCATGGGTTGAGAATGGAAAACTCTTAAAAAAATTAATGGCATATAGCCGAAATAGGTCTAACATCGTTTTTATGCTGTTATATCGTTAAAACTTTGTTAGGCTAATTTGTTTCCGCACAAAAACATTTTTGGTTGGCTATTAAGTTACCTAACTAATTATTTTAATGGAATTTTGATGTGCTTTTTACATTTGCCTTTCTAATCAAATTGAAGTATGTTTTGAAAATAATATGGCGGTTTTGAAAATAATGGAATTATACACTTAAATAAAGTAGTTTTTCAAAGTTTATAGTATGTTATTTTATTTTATTTTCTTCTCTGCTTCATGTCTGCAGTTGTATTTAGTTTTATAGCAGCTTTTATTGTTAAAGGCAGGAGTTATTATCACCCAGACAGCATGTGAAACGTAATAACGCTAAGTTACGAGTACAAGTCTGCTCTACAATTTTATTATCCACCGTTGACACCGTAATGGGGTTTATCACTTTCGTGTAGTATATATAGAATTAGCTACCTAAAGAGTATGGCTAAAGTTTATATGAGAAAGATTGAGAGATGTATTGACAATAATTTCATTGTTCAGCTGCTTGACTGCTAAGTCAGAGGTCACAGGTTCCATTCCCGCGACAAAAATATTTGTGTGAGGGCAAGCAGACAGATTGATGATAGTTATACAAAAATAAAATAAAAATAATAATAAAGTGGTGGTATTTCTGTTTTTTTTATGGCTTGACGGCCTCATGTATAATGTGTATGTGCAGAGTCATAGAGTTATTAGACTATGCGGTTAAATGAAGAACCTACTACCTCACGGATTCGAAGATTATAGGCGTACACCACTGAGCCAGTCAGCGTGACACCACGGCCAATGTAACCTGGTCGAAACATCAGGCAAATCAAAAGTATGTATGAACCATGATCGCGTTAATTCCCGTTAACATTATTGTATTATATTATATTTGTTTATGTATTATTTTATCACATCGTTTACACAAACTGACGTTATGTTCAGGATCTTTATCTATTCAGAAAGTTAAGGGTTATGAGACCATGATTACCTAAAACGTTATGCAGAGACTGGTTCCTTCAATGTCTTCATTTTAACATTTTAACTGGTACTTAAATTTTGGACTGGTCTTAACAAAATAGTAGTCGATAATATAAAATGTTGTTCTTTAGGAATAAGTTATCCATTTTGCGTCATTATAAGCGAATGTATAAAACTCAATACACTGATTATTTTTGAACTGTTTATTAGAAATTCAGGTGTTCACCAATTCCCCTAAGCTGAGACATATTTTCGCATAGTCACATACAATTTTGGCTTGACTATGCCTACCTCAAGATTTTGCTAAGCCCTCTCCAGCTCTTTTGAATATTACCTACTCGGAAAAGTTATATTTTTGGAAACCGTCGTGACAGCGATATCGCTCGAGAATATTACATGGGCGGCTTTCTAGCGACGTCGGGCTTTACCAGGAGATCTCGGTATTATATTAAATTGAGTTTCTAAATGAACACTCAAGCTCTTCATTTTGCAATCTTTACATACTTTTACGAGCACATTATTTTATGAGTTCACGCTTCTCTGGTTAGAGAGCTTATATAAATGTGTCTCCTGCAGAACTCAAGTGCTTAAAGGTAATAACAAATTGTGTTATAAACATGTTAATGTGTTGCTTACCGTTATGGTTTAAAATTGGTTTGAATTAAATTGTATTAGATTTGGAATTAAACAGTAAATTTATCTTTGTTTGACATTCAATACTGAAGAATATAAGCCAGCCTTTGATATATCACCAATGGGTTGTGGAGGTCAGATGCCAGTCGCAGCAAAAATATCGAAGTTCAGCCAACCCGCAGTTAGACTGAAAAAAGCGGTCCCAGACTTCGGATGCGACTGGGACGCTAGTACGAAGAAGAATAAGCCAGCCAAAGTCATAAATCATAAAAATGTAATAAAGAGAGTAATTTTGAATTGTACCAACATAAAATATTTTTAATAAAAGGAGTACACTACTCAAGAACAAATCATGCTCACTTGTGAGCTGTGATTTAGGTTTTAAGCCTAACAAAACATTTGGAAGGTAATTATATATTTTTAACAAATTGAAATCAGAGAGAGCTAATGATCCTGTCAATTGGCCAATCGCAGTGCTCCGTTTTCTCAATACGTTTACGTGAATGAATATTTTTCGCGCTCGAGGCACTGATGGTAGAAACTCACCACACTTCACGCCAGTAAAATCTAAGGACGTTATTTGACCGTCAACGAACCTGTGTAGTGTCATTATCAACTGTACAATTAAATGGTCGATCAAAGTCAAGGCTAAGTTTAGAATATAATTTATTTTGTCACGTTCCAAATACAATATAAATCACCACTTTAAACTTAAACAGCATATCCCGCTTTTAATTTTGTATTCTTAAAAAAGTTTCATGAAAAATTCTGACAAAATGAACGTACCTACTTACAAACTAAGCAAATTCTTGTTAGCAAGTTCTACGGAGACTGTTAGCGGGTGATTTACGTCTTCCTGAAAACAATTTATGTTCGCGAAGAGACCGAAATTATGATTCAGAGCAACGTGGTGATACTTCGAAGAAAACTTTGCCCGTTAACATTTTTATAATGTGTAAATATTTATTTAGACTACCAGGGCATTTATATTAAACTTCCGTAAATTTGATTTACGATTTATGAATAGACTTGATAGACTAGGTCTTCATACCTTGGTTTTCCCCCCATTTCCCCCCTTCCTGGTGACTAATTGTGCTGATTAACGATAACGTAATTAATATGAACGAAACAAAACATAGCTAAGCTATCGTTATGTTTATCGAACCCATTTCAAAAGTAAATACAGGACCCGTCTTGTATCGAGTCTGATCCTGAGCCTGAGCTGAGAGTGAGTCGAGACATGAATAACATATTAGTTTCAAGTTTGAAACCAACTAACCAGACATTATCGTTAGGATGATTTTGGTTCAATTATCAAACATGAAAGCTTTCCCGGCGAACTTCGTACCTCCATATTTTTCCCGTTCCCGCTGCACCTATTTTCTCATCCTTTAAACCTTCCCTGGACACCCACGAATATTTCAAGACTAAAATTAGCCAAATCGGTTCAGCCGTTCTTGAGTTATAAACTAACAACGAAAAGTGGCATTGTTTTTTATATATTATATACCTAGATTAATTAATTAATACTTTGTACTTAAGTGTAAGACAGCCTCCGTGGCGTAGCGGTAGTGAACGCGGCCGCTACGCAGGAGGCGCGGGTTCGATCCCCGCTCAGTGCAAATGTTTGTGTTCATGAAATATGGGTATTTGCATTGGTCTGGTCGTGCCTCGGAGAGCACGTTAAGCCGTCGGTCGCGGTTGCCATAAGAACATCTATGGCAGTCGTTACGGGTAGTTGGAGCCCTAAAAAATCCAAAAATAACAGTCTAGCTGCAAAGCTTCGATATCGCCTAATGTTATCATTGGGCTGTGGGGGTCAGATGGCAATCGCTTCACGAAAAAATATCGAGGTCTAGCCAAATCTGTAGTTGAGACGGTAAAGCGGACCCCAGACTCCGAGCTGAAAGGCTTCGGATGCGACTGGGAATTAACGCTAGGATGAGAGAGAGATTAATTAATTAATACGTTGTACTTAAGTGTTAACTAACCTAAGAAATTTTAACGTAACTACTTCTTGAATTCATACAGGTTGTCGTTTTATTCAAAGATACTTTTTTTGATTTTCAAAAGCTATCTTAATCAGTATCAAATATAGGGAACTAGCTTTTGCCTGCGGTTCCGCCCGTGTGGCTGTCGGTTATTGCGACCAAATATAGTCCTTTCTCAAGGTATAATCTACTCGCGCGCTGAGGCGCCTGGCTGAACGGACCAATGTTTGGTTGCTGAAACCTCCCCTCCCGCACCCCGGTCACCAGTGTTAGTGTGTAAGTGTGTTGTAAAGATTATAGCCTTCATAGATTAAGCACTTACGATTATACGCGACCATCGTGGCGTAGCATAAGAGCATTCGACGTCGCGGGTTCCCGCTCATTGCAAATATTTGTATGCATGAATCTATTTGCATTGGCCTGGGTGTTTTTATGTACGTACTAGCTTTTGCCCGCGGCTCCACCCGCGTGGATGTCGGTTATCGCGACCTATGTCCTTTCTCAAGGTCTAATCTACCTCTATACCAAATTTCATCAAAATAGGTTCAGTGGTTTAGGCGTGAAAGCGTAACAGACAGACAGACAGAGTTAGTTTGGCATTTATAATATTAGTATGGAGTATGGATATACATTAATAAAGTTTCAATGCATAATTGTCGAGATACCCAGAGGTCTGAAGCAGAAAGATTCACATATTGAAATTTGAACGATTGTTTTGACTTTGAACATACCTAGTACTTACCTTCAAAGTTCTGATAAGCGATGCTGTACGAGGTTCAATTACTTCCGCGACGTTTGAGTATGTCACCCATGTGGTATCTGACCTACATTGTTAATTGTTACATCGATTTTAGAATCAAACAGGAAAAGTTACTGCCACATACGATATGGAGTAATTTTCAGTCACATAGTTAAAACAATCGCATGGTACTTTCATATCGGTAGAAGATTCTGGGTAGCAATAATGTCTTCGAATAAATAAAATAAACCTATATTTAACTCCATTTTATTAGGTACTTAACTAAAGGTAAACAATCTTGTAGTGACTTTTTATAAAAACACATGCAAACACATTTTATTAAAACAAAATAAATAAACTAAAGGTGCGTACAAATCATATAACATAACATGTTATAAAACAATTTATATAACATGTTTCAGTAATGTGGACACTGAAGTGGATACAGTATTGTTAAATGTTGCAAAGTTATAAAACAATGTTAGATAATGTGGACGTGTTATATAACACAAGTTATACAACATGCTACATGATCTGTACGCACCTTAATAATGCACCCCTAGCACGAAAAACTATCGTAACGTAAACGTATCGAGAGAATGGAGCATTGCGATTGGAAGGCTTCCGACCTACAAAATACCGCATTTTGTAGGTCGGAGGTACAATCACGTGCACTGATATCTATACAGTGATAAATTTGCAAAATGCAATCAATGCAAAAAAAAAAATGCAAAATGACAAAAATTTACATTATTGCGAGAAATCCCGATGATTACAAAGAATATATATTGATAAATATGACTATTTATTTCTGAAATTTTCAGAGTGAACATTTATTCAAAATTCTGTCCGTGTAGGTACCTATACATTTCATTGCAGGTGACTGTACTTCCCCAGTTAGACCACACAACTGGGACGGGATTACCACCGCAAAAACATATTTTTTTTACATCAGTATACATGTGTAAAAATATGCAGTTCAGTTTTCTAATGGTTGTTATTTATAAAAGCATAAAAAATGAAGAGCATTTTTGTTTTATCGCGGTTTCCCTGTTTGATGTTTTTTAACATATCAGCGTACAGTCACGTTGACATATTTTCCGCTTATTACACGCACAGGCGACGTGCCCTGTTGGCGTTATGCAAATTAAACGCTTTGTATATCGTACGTCAGCGTTTAGTTCCGAATGTGGTTTTATTTATAGCAGTTTATTATATGCTTGTAATATTATAAATGAAAAAGGTTTTTAGGATAGATGGATGGATGATTTTTACTATTTTCTGGATAGATTTGGTTTCAATTTGGCACAGAGATAGATTATAGTCTGGGATTGGGAAAGTACCTCTCCCCTACAGAGTACCGCGACTATAATAAACATAATAAACTCGTGTTGTATTCTCGGCGGTGTGTAGGGTAGCCAGAGCTCACTGAAGAGCTTTTGTACTGTCAGTGGGAAGACCACTTGTCCTACTTGTCTTCTTCGCTGACGGCGCACTCTGTTCTCTCTCAGTGTGACTCCCCTGGTGTTGCACTCGCCCATAGGCCACGGTAATAACTTACCATCAGATGGGCCGTGTTTCCTTCTTGACAATATTATATCTAAAATCTAACATTTCTTTCAAAACAATATTCTACAAAACTAGGGTTCGTATTCTCAATAACTCATTCACGTAATACAATAAACGATTCCTTACGTAGTTACATTCAATAGACTCATTCAATGTTGTTAGATTGTGAAGAAAATAAATAGCCTTAGGAAATGCGATTTATTAACTTCAAAGCAACCATTAAAATGTTCGCTATTTCTGTGTTCACAATTTATTTTACTTCGAATGGATTAGAATTAACCAAAATACTTTTTTTATTTTTTAAAAAGGTACTTGTAACTGGAACTACGTACTAGAATTCTAAGTTAAATTTCCTATTCTAAGAGGAGTGGATTCACGTACCTCTTGATCGTAAAGTCGGTTTCTTGGCCATTAAGCCATAGATGTTTAGTGCTAAAAAGTTTTAACATAAAAATTAATAGCTAATATTTTAAATTCTACGCCAGCTGCTTTTTGAGGCTTATTTTTTAAATTTAATATAACTAAATTTGTCCTAGTTAAAAATCTCAGTAAACTTGCCACCAGTCCTATTATGAGAGGCCAATGTTTTTATATAATAATGCAATTTAACTTAGTTATTTTCAGTTTAAATGTGAAACGGCCAAACTTCGATATTTTCCGCGAGGCGGCTGCCATATGACCTGCACAACCCAAAGCTACAGTTTAACTATGATATAAAAAAGTACAATAAACATTGGTTTAAATTCTTCTTCTAAAAATACCTTCCAATAATACAATAAAGAATGTGTATTATTATTGGCACGGTTGCTATGCGCTCAGAAAAAATAAGCGCTTGCTAAGTTCTATAGCTACTTGGTAGTATCACATGGTGGTTAAACGGTTGCTTCGTCCTAATGAGTGGAGATAACGCACAATGGCCCAAAAAGGAGGCTAAGTGCGGAAAAAAAGAGTCCCCTTTCCATGAGTGGAGATATGCAGCAAAATAACGCCAACGAAGTGCGGGTTATGGTGGAAGAAGCCTATGAATACGCGAAGAAGTTGCAGGATCCAGAACGAGTGCAGGCTTTCTTGTTCAAGTGTGCAGAGATGGTGTCGGAGACGGTCACATCGGACGAACGCAAAGCTATAATTCAACGCGAGAAGCAAGTTGTATCTGTCATGGAACAGGAGCAAGTCATCGAGACTCAAGTGCTATTCAAGCGCATGTCTACAGTACCAGCCGGGCGCCGCTTCTCCGTAGGTATTGCCGCGGAAGCCGGAACCTGGCGAGCAGCGCTCCGAGCGTCGCAAGTGCAAGCAGCGCGGACTCACAGTCATTCCCGGACCAGAGCAAGTTATACCAGCACCACCACAATCTGGTGTCATGGGATTACAATTATTCGATTATATAATCATCAAATATGTTTAGAGGCTTTTAAACTTTGAATAATGTTCTTAAAGATTATGAAAATATACGAATAAGTATAAGTGTATAGTATAATAGATAAACATTGAAACTGAAAAACACGCATTGCAAAAATGAATGCCAAGACATTTTGAATATTTAGACAATTCTTTTTCAGCCGTATAATAATGAATGACAACGTAATGTTTTCTGTTCCATTTCCATAAGCCGTCAATCATAATATCCACACGGAATTCCCGCAAATTAAATCGGAAGATATAATATATTGAAATAAAATTCTTAGAAACGAAATATGGAAATTGGTTGTTTTTGATGTAAAACAAGGATATAATGTTTCTGTGTAGGTACATAACACAAATTGAGAGAACAGAGAAAATATTTTCAGTATTCGCAGTATTTGAGAAATTTGTAATATCTGATATTGAAAGCCGTTCTCTTATTTTAAAATTGGAACAAACATATAGGTTTTTTTTAAACTATGTTTAAAAATAAAACGCGACTAAATACCAAAATCAAATCACTAGTTTAAGCAATGCCCCGAGTACGATAAACTATCGTAATCGTAACGTAAACGTATCGAAAGAACGGAGCATTGCGATTGGCCGCCTGCCTAATGTGAACCTGTGTGCGTGTGCATCGGGATTTCTCGCAATAATGTAAATTTTTGTCATTTTGCACTTTTTTTTGCATTTATTGCATTTTGCAAATTTATCACTGTATACATATCAGTGCACGTGATTGTACCTCCGACCTACAAAATGCGGTATTTTGTAGGTCGGAGGTACAATCACGTGCACTGCCATAATAACCTCTGGCAGTGAATAGGGAGCCAGAACTCACTGTAGAGTTTTTGTGCTGTCTGTGGGAAGACCGAAGGTTTGTCCTGGTTTGCCTTTGGCACTGAGGGCACAGAAACTCTCTGTTTTACAGGGTTAGCAGCACGAGCTTGAGCGTTGCAGACGTCAATAGGGCAAGATAACCACTATTCATTATTTTGGACAGCCTCCGTGGCGTAGCGGTAGTGAACGGGGCCGCTACGCAGGATATCGAGGTCTAGCCAAAATCTGTAGTTAAGACCCCAGACTACGAGTTGAAAAGCTGCGGATGCGACTGGGAATTAACGCTTTGATGAAGAAGCTAAGCTATTCATCAGGTGGGCTTGTCTGCCACCTAAGTGGTATAAAAAAGTCTAATTAATTTTTCATACATCAGAAGTTCAATAGTTGCGTTTCGTACGTAATAAGTCCTTAGTTGAAATCCAGCACCAGCCCGATTGAAACGACAATTTAACAAAACTCGTGATTTCAATTCGATTAGAAAGAAAATGACATTTAATGACAAAGAAAAGCGTCAAAAATCTTTAGCATACCGTTAATCTGTATAACAAACCTATGTTTTCTTGAGGTTATTAATTTAACCTACAAAATCATTCCTAATTTAATTCTTTTGCAATTAGATTTTGATCATTATCATAATACAGGTCCAGTCGGCAAAGCAGATAAGTATAATACATCTTTATATGAAACTAGCTGACCCCGTAAACTTCGTACCGCCTAACAGTTGATTTTTTTTTTAATTCTAAAAAAAGAATTAGCGAAATCGGTTGAGCTGTTCTCGAGATTTGCGCTTAGCAACACATTCAGCGATTCATGTTTATATTATAAGTCACCTAAGTCACCTGCATCGCCTAGTAGATAATGCCTTTGACATTAAGTCCGCCTTTGTACAATTCTTATATCCCTATTCCCTACTATTCCCTACTAATATTATAAATGCGAAAGTAACTCTGTCTGTCTGTCTGTCTGTCTGCCTGTCTGTCTGTCTGTCTGTCTGTCTGTCTCGCTTTTACGACTAAACCGCTGAACCGATTTTGATGAAATTTGGTATAGGGGTAGATTAGACCTTGAGAAAGGACATAGGCTATGTTTGGTCGCGATAACCGACATCCACGCGGGCGGAGCCGCGGGCAAAAGCTAGTTATGTATAAAGTTTTAAACAAAAAAGTTTCTTATCTATACCGACTGTACTTAGGTTTTAAAACCACACTGGTATTAAATTTATACTTTGCAAAATACTAAACTGGTTTTCCTTTTCGTGCTGTAGCTGTAAGGTTTATGTGATGTTTTCTGTTAATTTATTTAACATGTTAAGCAGGCACTGAAGTAAATTAGTTATTTTCCTTTCTTCCCGTTTCTTTGTCTTTGTCTTTGAGCAGACGACTTTAGTAACAACGTTGAGTCATGCCCATTGTTACTGGGTCCTATTATATCAAGATCCCTCAATGAATACAGTAAAAGAGCAACAATTTGTTGTCCATTTAGAAAGAACTCTGTAAAACAGTTTTACAAATGGAAGAGAGCTTGTTTTCTACTGTAATCTTTTGAAGAATGTATATCCTATGTCTCTACTAATACTACAATATTATAAAGAGGACAGATTTGTATTTTTGTATGTAATGAATTACCTCAACTACTGGACCGATTTCAAAAATTCTTCCGCCATTAGAAAGCTACATTATCAGGTACCAACGTACATATATCATCACGCTACTATCGGCGATGAACGGGATCAGAATTCCACGCGGGTGGAGCCGCGAGCAACAGCTAGTATTGTACATCTCCTCTCGCGTGGTTGTAGTTTATTTTGACGTTTGATCATCTTTCCAGCCCCTCTAGACAAGTGGCAATTCATCGGCCGGCGTTTTGTAGAATAGATTGCCAAATGATGAATGATTTGACACATTTGACAGGCGTCAACGTACCTATGTCAAAAACGTCAAATCCTTCGAGACAGTTCTATTCATAGTATGTGCAGCATACAGTTAATTTTAAGCTTAACTAAAATCTTGCTATTCTAATCTCATATATAAAAATCAATGCCACTTTTCGTTGTTAGTTTATAACTCAAGAACCGCTGAACCGATTTGGCTAATTTTAGTCTTGGAATGTTCGTGAATGTCCAGGGAAGGTCTAAAAGTGCAGCGAGAACGGGAAAAATATGGCGGTACGAAGTTCGCCGGGACAGCTAGTCTAATATATAAAAATCAATGCCACTTTTCGTTGTTATTTTATAACTCAAGAACTGCTGAACCGATTTGGCTAATTTTAGTCTTGATATATTCGTGGGTGTCCAGGGCAGGTTTAAAAGATGAGAAAATAGGTGCAGCGGGAACGGGAATAATATGGCGGTACGAAGTTCGCTGGGACAGCTAATAATATATATAATAAGAAGACTCTTCAAAATCCGTTATGTACATCTTAATGCCATAAGTGTGTACCCACTTATGTAATTATCGGGAGGTGAAGCGATTTCTTAAATGGCGGTGTGATAGATGCTGCTTCCTCCATGAGTTATTACAAAATGTGATGATATGACAGTTTTTGTAGGATTAATATCATCGGTTTACCGTTAGGTTACTAACGAGCATTATCTACTGTCATATCTCATCGTCCATTTGTTGTTAGAAAATGATTTCTTATAATCATAAATTAATTTAGTTATTATAATTATAAACACACGCATATTACATTACATAACTAAATAATGTTATTTCAATGTGTTTCATTCGCGTAAACATTCCACAACATTCTATACCTACCTACTGCTTTTGCAATTTGAGGCGTAATCTGAATCCATTGGTTTGGAAAGTTTGCCAGAAATTAATAAATGTTTATTGATTGATAACAATTGTTGTAAGAAAATACTTACATTACCTGTGTAAAATTCTTTCAATATTGAAGTAACATCAAGAAAAATCAGTTTATCCAAATATCCAATTTCTACAGCGCGTATTGGGTAGAAACCTTATTTCATCGAGGTAATGAACTAACTCTTCGAACAGATTGAATTTCTATAAGTCAGTTACGAAGCACAGCGGAAATTGTAGTTGATTTCGCAAAATTTGTTTTGTCCAAAGCAGTTTGTCAGAATAAAACATTTCATTTGGAGAGTACAGTAGAATTTATGCTCATATCCGGTACGTGCCGAGAATGTAGGAAGTATGTATTGAAGTTAAAATAACATTATTTTTATTGGTTTTGTTTTTAACAGTGAAGTAAGCAAGCAAGTCCGTAAAATTACACCCGTATTCACAAACAATACTGTGAGGTCTCATAGTGTGCTCGAATGCGTAGGGCTGGTAAAATTAATTCACAAACATCACGGAGCAGTATCTAACGCAGTGCGTTCCCTCAACGAAGTATTACTTAAGTGTTATCAATGAATAAAAAGGCTTGCCAAAACGAACGCACTGAGAATTTGTCGTTCTTTGCACAGTTTTGGTAGTACCCATAGCGAAGTATTGTTTGTGAATACGGGTGTTAGCGTCCGTAAATCCTCTACGATGTAATGTGAACGATGCTCTCATACTAAACCCGTGTAACCAAGCAAACGCTAACAATTTTGTATACAATACATATACTTACCCACGCCTGTAAATTCCCGAAGGGGTAGGCAGAGTTGTATTATCTTATCACCCAAATTTCGCCAACTATGATTTTTTGGCCCACGTAATAGGGGGCGACCTATTGCCGTCAAACGGGCCCTTACTCATAGGATGTATGTTTACTGTCGGATGGAGAACAGCCCTATCTTTTAGTCGCCTTCTACGACACCCACAGTAAGAGATGGGGTAGCCCAATTATTCTCCTTAAATAAGTTTATTAATATGCATAAAATCAGTATGAAATTATGATAAACTAGCTGTTGCCCGCGGCTCCGCCCGCGTGGAATTCGGATTCCGTACAAACTTTTCTTTCGTGCTAAAATTGCCTCGGATACCATCCCCGTCAGCCATCAGGAGTGCCATGTGGAATTCGGACCCACTAAACAGCATGCCGTCGCGGGTCTTCAGTTGCTGGAATGTAAAATTGCCTAGGGCATTTTCCGCACCCCCCGGCTGACCCTGCGCCATCTACAATTTTAAGATGGCCCTCTCAGAAGTGGGAAGCACGATGTCCCATCGAATTCCGGAAAGGGAGGAGACGGGCGTGAAGGGATGACAGGAGGCCGGACCTATAATCCTCACGTCTGCGCTCGGTGACCAGCCCTTCCCTTTCCTGCTCTCTACTGGGCCTCCTCGTAGTCAGAGGGACATGTGGGAAGCCTTTGAGCAGCCCTCTATAGAGCTGCTCCCGTTGCTGTATGTATTTGCCGTAGGCGGTAGCGCCTCCCCTGGGTGAGGGGCGTTAATGCCTCCGTTACCCAGGATGCATCACGTGGAGGTTCCAATCCCGCATTCGGATCCCGTTACCGTTGCATCTTGTGTTCAGCTGACCTTCCCTGCTTTCGCTCGTGAAATACTTCGAACACCCGTGGTTGCACCCTTTTAGCCCATGCCCGTAATAATAATTAGTTTTCAAATAATGTATGGTAATTTACCGGATTTATTGACATTATAATTTCGTAATATCTTTTGAATAGAACGTCCGATTTCAATAATTCAAAAAGTAATCAACAGGTATTGAAACAATCTTAAATACCAAACGATTTATTTAGATAAGAATTAATATAAAGGTATAGATTCCGTGGTCTGACTTTGATCGGCATTTCGGCTTGAATTTATATCGTCGCGCGTTACTTTCATACTGCAATAGATTCTAAAATATTTATTATAATTATACAGTGTAAAGGGCAATTTTGATCTACATTAAATGTACAATGTATCTAACGTATTTAGTCAGATAAGGCTTAACACTATATTGTTAAAAATAGCTTCGAAAATAACACATATTTTTTTTATAATTTGTAAAAGATAAAAATGGTTATTGTGAGCTACCCTTATTAGATAGACATATGCTGTTGCGGACTTTTATGTAGACCTTTTTAAGTTATACATTTCTACAGTACATTATTTTGTTCTATCTTCAATAGTTTTCGCAGCGTACGCGATGTAAGGAATTTTTTAGGTCATTTTTTTTACACCTTGGGTTACATTATTGAAGTTTTATCCAGGATCCCTATTTTTTTGAAAATTAATTATAGCCTATGTTAGTCAGTGATAGTGCAGCTTTCTAATGGTAAAAGAATTTTTGAAATCGGTTCAGTAGTTCTTGAGTTTACTCGAATACAAAAATACAAATCTAATATTAGTAAAGAATGTATGGAAATCTGCCCGATTTATTGACATTTATGCTCACTGCTCCGCTCCCTTTAGTAGTAGCGTGATGTTATATAGCCTATGTTACTCCCAGATAGTGTAACTTTCTATAGGAGAAAGAATTATTGAAATCGGTCCAGTAGTTTCGGAGCCTATTCGTTACAAACAAAAAAACAAACAAACAAACAAACAAACAAACAAATCTTTCCTCTTTATAATATTAGTATAGATATAGATAATAAGTTTCCTATCGAAGTCTTCTCAGCTCGGGGCCACGTTTTAAACCGGATGGTCCATTTGCTAAACGAATTTTTACTATTTTAATTTTTTACGTTTAGTAAGTCTGTTGTAATTGTCAATACAGATTAAATTAATTCTATTTTACTTTGGCATTGATACTTATAATATTCATGGTCATTGATGTACCTATCTTTTTTAGTTACACAATTATTATAACATACGATTCAGCTACTTTTCGGCAGTCACCTCAAGCCTATGTTAAATGTAAACAATACCAAATAACATACATACAATCACGCCTTTATCCCCGGAGGGTTAGGCAGAGGTGAATTAACACCCACATTTCACCAATCATTGTATTAGGTCCCACGTCATAGGGGGTGATCCTATTGCCGTATTCCGGGCACTATTGTTGACTCGAGCCAACTCGAGGCTGAGCCTTGGCTGTATATATCTGTCTGATGTTAAACAGCCCTATACTTTAGTCGCCTTGTACGACACCGCAAGGGAGGAGATAGGGTGGCCCAAATACTACTCTGCCGGGAACCACGCGGCTTACAAAGAAATTGCAATAAAATACGTTAAAAAGTGGTTTTATTTTAAATGAATGTGTATGGGTAATAAAGGACTTTACAATACAATAAATTTCTTGCAGAGATCTCATCAACCTTTTAAACGCATTCAGAATGCTATAACACTAGAAAATAAAACAAAAATACAAATGAAAAATCCTTTTTATTACGAATTCATTAACAAAGAAACGATATCGCAAACAGTAAAAACAGTGTATGAAAAAATGATTGATGTTATTACTCGATACCGATGGAACTGTGGAACAGCGGAACTCAACCCAACGTGCCTCCAGGGACCGTCCCGAAATATATGAGGAGCGCATTAAAAATATCAAGCGCTGTGTCAATATTTATTCAATGGAGTTCACATTACTCAGAGAAATTTCAGTAAATTGGCTTTCATATATCAGATTTTTTAAATTACAAACGGCATTTTATTGCCTTCAGGCATGATTTTTATTTCAATAATGAGATATTCCTGTCTTTGGTGGTGACAATTAGGGAATGCAATCTCGAATGCAAGATCGAGATCTCGCGAGATCTCGGCCTTTTTTAGCGAGATTGATCTCGGCCGAAAAAAGGGCGAGATCTCGCGAGATTAACGAGATTGCACTCGAGCATACAAAAGTTTATTCGAAGCGCGGACTGACACGGACGGAGTTGCGTTACTATCTGTTGGTTTGCTGCTGACTGCTATGGACTGCTGCGTTCAAAGAACCTATGAGAAAATTAACTACGAAATTATCTGGGAGCATTAAACAATAAGGAAATAAATTTATACGAGTCTGGGGGTTCTAAAGGTGAACTTTTACAGTTCGTGGATAACTAACTGCCTGAGATTTGTGGTTCCAACTAGTGTTGAATCCGAATGAGCCTTCTCAGCGGCTGGTTATCTGGCCAACAAAATAAGAAGGCGTTTAGCAGACGATTCTTGATCGCGATAACCGACATTCATACGGGCATTCTAATAGTCTGACTAATTGGTATATTTTGTTAATTAATCTGTAATATCTAATGGATCTACTGAGTAGATATAGTTTTATTTAATTAATATTAATATCTCAGTTCAATAGTCAACTCAACTTAGATAACAAGTTTCATTTATAATTGACTTCTCGTGGTTTTTTTTTGTTATACTGTTTTTTTTTGTTTTTTTTTTTGCATCACTGTTTTATTACTAAAAGATTCGATTCGTTTGATATTAGGAGAAAATATTGGTTACTCCTTTCATTTGCTATTTGATTTACGTGCGACAAAGTTTACCACTTAGAAGTTTATTAAAAAAAAAATAAAAGAATAATAGAGATACGTCAAACAATGTTTGATGCTTAAGGTCTATTGAAATTCGTGAAGATAAATGTCTTATAATTATGTACTCATACCTTTTTTTCCCTAATTTATTTAAATATTGTGATTATTTGTGAAAAAAAACACACAAAACTGCTAATCTCGGTATTGGTATTCATAATCTCGCGAGATCTCGCTTGACCCCCAATCTCGCGAGATTTGCATTCCCTAGTGACAATATTGATCCACTATCCACTTATAATAATATTCCGCTTCAGAATTACAAGCGCAGTGGACACACTGTTTTATATTATTAGTGGGTACAGAGTTCTTTTTTTGTCCCCCGATGGGGAACTGACTCGTCACTTAGTAAGCGTATCGGCTAGCAAGCGTACCGACTAGCAAGCGTACCGGCTAGCAAGCGTACCGACTAGCAATCATACCGGCTAGCAAGCGTACCGGCTTTCAAGTGAAGTGGACTTGGATCCTGAAGTTCCTGGTCCCAATCACTCTATTTACAAGTTACATTACACCATCAATTTACGGTTGACGACATAATCCAGCCTTTACATTTATAAAATCGGTCCGTTTGTCAAAAGGATTTGGTGTTAAATAAACACTTGCTTTGAAAAGGGTCAGTTTTACCTTCATAAGTCCAACCAGCATACGACGACAGTTGTTTGTTATTGTATAAAACAGCTATTTCATTAAAATATAATCTGGCATTGTAAGATGATACAATTTATTTTCATCTTTACATAAATATGTAGTTTAAAACATACCTAGTCATTATTTGCTGTTTGATTCGTATGTATATACGAATAGATCTTTTCAATTTTGTACAAAATTTTGATGGGTGTTTCATTTTCAAAATAATTTATGCATGTCAAGTTTGCAAAAAAAAAAAAAAAACAAGAAAAAAAAAATACGTGATACGCAATCGGAGGGGTTTACAATAATAATTTTATTCAGGGCGAACCTCGTAGTTTTAAAGTTAATTTAAAACTATTTTAAAACTAAGAAGGAAGAATATCAACGCGTACAATCATAAATTAATAAATGTTTAGGACTTATTGTCAACGTTATCTTTTAGGAATAAAACTATATTTATCGGTTTTTATTGCGATTTATTTAGCATTATTTTATTGTTTATATTGACTCCCCATGACCATTGACCATGGCTCCTGTAAAGCAAACAAAACGTAAATAGTAAAATAGCACCAAAGAAAATCCTAATATAAAAATAGTTATTTTTATATAATAGTTACTTTTTGTCCCCGTGACTGTCACTGTGTACAATACATCATACCTAATGAAGGTGCACGCACTTGACTTCGTGACGTGTGCCAAACGCCGCCAAAAGTCACTACACGCAGCAGCAGCAGACGACGTGTTGTCGTCGCTTTCATGGGAATTACATTGAAACCAGTAGTGTCGCTGCGAGACGTCATCCGCTGCTGCCTCATTTCGTCCGCTATTTCATGGAAATACATTGAAGTAGTGTCGCTGCGACACGTCGTCCGCTGCCAACTCGTACCTTTATACTCACCTTTCTATCACAACAAATATCTTGACTCAAAATTACGTCTTTAATAACTATTTATTAAGAAATAATTAGTCACTCGCTCCATATTGCGCACAGAAAGCTTTATTCAGCGATTACAATTTGCGTATAGACATAACAGGCCAGCAATAAACAATGCCTTGACAGTTTAATTAAGAAACTATATGTATCTAGGCTCTATGCCGCACTGCGGTACAGCCACAAGTCCTTTGAAAGAAATATCCGCTAACTGTGTGACGAAACGGCCGACCTTGGTTATGGGGCTCTTGACGTCACTTTAGATCGAGACACGACTTAAGTTGAATATTTTCCACCGAATGGAATAATTTAGTCATGAGTTCTATAAGATTCAATGCTAAAAGGAATGTATCCAATCCTTAATCCTTTACACGAATTTGTATTTAAAGTGGTGGATGAGCATTTTAATGTATGCCTTTAACCGTAGTATTATTTCTCTCACGAGATTCCGTTAAAATAGTAATACTAATTGCTTGAATTATACTATTTCGCTTCAACTTTCCAATAATTTGCAATTTGAAATATACAGGGTGTATTTTAGAAACGGGGCAGTAAGGGCAAGTACCTACCTTAACCGTTGTAGTTACAGCAAAACGTTCTTAGGAGACCTTCCCTAACTTTCTGAGAAATTTTGAACTGCATTTACAGATTTTGCAAAAATCTTACAGTTAGCAAAAAAAATGCAAAAGTCCAAAAATTTTTTTTAGTGCCAATCGATTCTATTTCATGTAGGGATCAGAAAAATCTAGACTAACTAACGTCGGTAATTATTAATACTTTGGCTTCGTCCTTTGATTGTATCAAAAATATTGATCATGATCAAAAATATTGATGAAAATTACAAAGTCGTATACTACATGACTACTTTTTACAACCAATTATTGAGAATTGTACTAACAAAATCTGAGAGAACACTAACGGGACTGGAATGGAAAAGTATTCAATTATTCTTGCAGTTCCTCCTCAGGAAAGTTTACAGATTTAGGTCTCTATATATACAAAGTTATTCCAACAAAGTTGCGGACAACATGGTAAAACTTTTAATTATTGGTTCAGAGATATTTCCTGTCTTGTGACTGGGATTTCAAAAGAATAATGATTTGCTTTTTATTATTTAGCTTGGATTATATCAAATATCATTCAATAATACAACATATTTTGATATTGATAAAGTTAAAGGTGTGACACGGTTATAACTATAATATTATATGATCAATGTTATGAATGTTTTTGTTTTTTTTTAAATAATGTTATCTCTTGAACGCAGTGTAGTCATAACCTTACCACTTAAGTAATTTATTATTGTAAGTTGCTCTCCAACCACGAGGCACAGGCACATATTACCATTTATAATGTAAACAGCGTTCGTCCAAGTAACGAAACACCGCATCAACCCCACAAAGCCTATCTCGGTAAATTACCTCCTCGAGCGTGTAATAGAGAGAAACGACCATAAAAGCCGCGTCACTGATATGTAACTAACGATATGGACACATTAATTACGTCACTATGAGCTGGTATGTAAAATGATGGTAATAATAGTCTTATTTTTGAAAATGCATACATTATTGTTTATGTAAATATACATATACATAACTAGCTGTCCCGGCGAACTTCGTACCGCCATATTTTTCCCGTTCCCGCGCACCTATTTTCTCATCCTTTAAACCTTCCCTGGACACCCACGAATATTTCAAGACTAAAATTAGCCAAATCGTTTCAGCCGTTCTTGAGTTATAAACTAACAACGAAAAGTGGCATTGATTTTTATATATTAGAGAAGATTACACAAGCCAATTTCAAATGCAAGCCTATACACCAGCTGCTGATTAATGAACGATGAAGTTCTGGTTCTGGTTCAGGTTTTCTTGGAGTATCGGAGTCATGCCCGCAAAACCCAAGAAAGTATAAACTATATGTCAGAATCGGAATTAACACTGAAGATATAGAAAAAGGCACATATTTAACAGACAACGGATCAACTAATAACGACAAATATCGAAGTCCAACCAAATCTGCAGTTAGACTGGTAAATCGAACCCCATACTCCGAGGTAAAAAACTTCGGATGCGACTGGGATTAACGCTAGAATGAAGAAAACAACAGACCAATAGACACAACTATTTTTTTACCTCAGCAACTCTCAGCAATTCCCAGTCGCCACAACTGACTTCGTTCCCGCTGCTAACAACTATAATATTACGTTCTTTCCAATAACATATCTAGGTATCTACTTGCCAAATTTTATTATAATGACTTCACTTGAAGTTAGACATAATAATAATTATATTCTCGGGACCTCAGCTTTTTTAATAACTTGCTCGTTGGCCGTAGATAAATATCTGCAAGCAAAATAGCAAATTTGCTGGCAGACATTCAGATTGTACAACAATAACATTTCTGTGGAGTTTGCTGCGGGATTCAATTTCTAAGAATCAGTTTCTAGAAATCAGCTTATTCCTTGGAGCTTCTTAGCATAACTAAAAGTGTTTAACGTATTAGATGGAAAGTATAGAAAAAACATACACGGACCAAATTAATAGGATATTGAAATAAAATCGGCCAAGTGCGAGTCGGACTCGCCCATGAAGAGTTCCGTAGCAGTAAAGGCGAAAATTGCGGTTTATGACGTATTAAAAAAAAAAGAATACATAATATACTTATCAAGTTTCAACAGCATAGGCCTTATAGTTTCGGAGAAAAGTGGCTGTGACATACGGACGGACAGACATGACGAATCCATAAGGGTTCCGTTTTTTGCCATTTGGCTACGGAACCCTAAAAAGGGGTCAGATAAAGTACTAGAAGCCGACATGCTTTGCGTAAAAGGTATAAAAACAGTAGGGGAAGCTCCTGAAATATGTAGGGGTAGAATGAAAAGCAGATAGCGGGTAAAGCAACTACCTACTACACTACTAACCTACCCCAGAGAGATATAGGCGTGAACATATCAATACTAATATTGTAAGTCGAAGAGTTTGTTTGTGTGGTTGAACGCGCTAGTCTCTTGAACTACTAATTCGAATTGAAAAATTATTTTTATGTTGGGTAGCCCGTTTATTGAAGAAGGCTAAATAATCATCACGCTTCTACTCAAAGAAGCGAAGCAGTAACCATAAACGGCAATAAATCTGGTAAATTTCCATACATTATTAATTGGAAATTACTAAATTGCGGGCAAACATGGTTTAAATGGGCGATACGGGGTTTCGAATTGTACTACGGGCGAACCCGGAGCGGGTCAGCTAGTGTAAAGCATGAAAAATGGGTCGCATAAAAATGGTTTAAACGAAATTGATGTGTTTTTGAAAAATTAATCAAATGTACTCTAGTTGTAGACCTCAATTGGTGTGGAAATTGTGTTAAGTATACCGATATGAAAGGGAATAATGTTTAGCATTCCACAGCAGATTGTCAATATCAACTGAAATATTATGGAAATTGACACATACAAATTTTATTGCCACTGCTCATTTCCTCTACTCAATAAAAATATACGATCACCTTCGGATTCTATTTTGAACATAAAACGAGAAAATGAGCAAACAAAACAATAAAAAGATATTATAATAAAAGGAAATTTTATCTTTCGCAGCATATGAATGCGAATTTGTGTCAAAATGTAAGATTACGTTGCGAGGGAAATGTGAAATAATAATAATAATAACTGGATTACAAACGTTTTAATAATATTCCATGCTGTACAACGATATTTAATATACCTATTTCTTTGCAAATTGTGACATTCAAAAGAAGATATTTAAATTAACGTACTTAATGAATTAATTTTGAGTAACTAAATAATTGAGTTATTTTCTACGCGACAATACACGTATTACCCATGAAAAAGTGATGCCGGAAATATTTTTTTTATTTTGGGGAATCTAATTTGAGATTTTTTAATAATTTATGATAAAATATTATGTTTGGATGAATTCTTCATTATACTCGTATTACTAGCCGTTGAATGCGGCTCCATTCGCGTGGATGTCTGTCTAATCTATCTATGTACCAAATTTCATCAAAATCTGTTCAGCGGTTTAGGCGTGAAGCGTAACAGACAGGCAGACAGAAGTTAGTTTTGCATTTATTATATTACTATGGATATGGATTAGTGAATCTTAGAATTTATTACAAAAATCGTAAACAATCGTGCGAATGGCAAAGATTTGCACATAAAAAATACGTGTACCCTATCCCTATGATTTGTTTTATGCTGTAAAGGGATATAAAGTGAACATACACATATGATTTCCCTATTCAAATCGCGTAAATCAATTGAATAGAAGCGTTGTGATAACGTCTACATCTGCACAAACTTATATACCCTTTGGCGTAGGAGAATGTAGCAAAAATATATTATTTTTATTTCTCTTACTGTGTTGATTTTCCTTTCCATTGCCATATTTGTTTGGGAAAGATGTTTTGCCTAGAAGATATATTTAAAGATTTGGACATTTATTTTGCTTTCACTTAGTTCAAGAATATGGCATAAGTAAAAATGAATGATAGGCGCAAAACTCGATAACGGCTAGACCAATTCGGCAATTTTTTTCGTATGTTTCTTAAGGCACACGAAACATTTTAATAAACAAAAGTTGCCATGGTTTACGGGAGCGGTCACAAAATTCTAGAAGCGGAACAGATTTTTATGCAGGCGATGCCGCGGGCTTCAGCTGGTTTCGATAAATTACAAGGTTGTGTATGTGTTGGTATAGATGTTATCAAGTTACTTAGTATTAAACTTAGTGAAGAAATGTCTTATTACTATTCTTCCTTTACAAAACGGGTTTTTATTTTAACTTAAACGTTAGCAATATCATGATGTAAACATAAGACTTCAACCACAGATAACTCATTCCGTTGAAAATATGCGAGCAGCAGAAAACTTCGCAATTTAAACTAATTGAGTCTGAAACCGTTCCTCATTCCAGTTACAGAAATTATTTCACAATTCCATTGAAACGAGGCTAAAGACTGAGGATATTACGAGACTAATGGGGGCTAAGCTTGTTTTAAACTGTATTGTATTTGATTGAAATAAAACTATTTTTAACAAAATCTATAGAAGGTTTAGAGAATTTATTTGGTACTAGCTTTTGCCCGCGGCCGTGTAGATGTATGGTGTCGTGATCAAGCATAGCTTGTCCTTTTCAATAACTCAAAGAGCTTCGCTTTTCAATAGCTCAAAGAGCTTCAAAGAGCTCAAATCGGGAATGCCCTATTTGAGCTCTTTGAAGCCTTTTTTTGCGAAAAAAGATAGCCTATCTCCCTTCCCAAACTCTAGTCAATCTCTGACCAAATTTCATCATGATTGGTTCAGTTGTTTAGGCATGAGAACGCAACTAACAGACGGACTAAGTTAATTTTGCATTTATAATATAGTAAGGATTATTTGGCCAGGAGTGGAGGCCACGTATCGGCAAGCGCAGCGTAGGACATCCACCCACAAGGTGGACAGACGACCTCATTAAGGCCGCGGGAACGCGCTGGATGCGAGCCGCTTCCAACCGGTCCTATTGGAGATCTATAGGGGAGGCCTATGTCCAGCAGTGGACTTCCTATGGCTGAAATGATGATGATGATGATGATGAAGGATTATTTTACTTTTACATGACATTCCGACATTTTCAAAGTGAGAAAGTGCCTGGACGATTAGTATTCGCAATTTTATTTTCAATGTGAAACAATAATATAATCTTTTCTTTTTGACGTCATTAATTCTACTTAAACCAAATTTACCACCACTCCCAAGGCATTTGTGGAGAGGAAACGGCGCAGTAAACTCCATTGCGGCATTTTTTTTTAAATGACTCGTGACGTTACAACCGTGTTATAGCACATTATCTTTGGTCAAAATCGCACGGAATCGGGATGCGCATCTAGTTTGATATTATACGAGTATTATTTATATTTTACTAGCTGACCCGGCGAACTTCGTACCGCCGTATTTTCCGCCTGCGTGGTATTCTGATCCCGATATATCAGTGTTTCTCTACAATATTATGCATGTATTATATTATATAAACCTTCCTTTTGAATCACTCTATCTATTAAAAAAAACCGCTTCAAAATCCGTTGCGTAGTTTTGAAGATTTAAGCATACATAGGGACCGACAGACAGCGACAGCGACTTTGTTTTATAATATGTAGTGATAGTAAGTGAAGTGAAGTGATAAGGAAATTTTTTTTTACAGAAACTCATGTTAAAATTTATAAAGATAATTTTTTTTATTCAACAATCAAATATGACAAACTTCAGCCGTATTTTCACGGAACCTTCCCTACAGACTGAAGTTTAGGCTGCGTAATTTTTAGCATAGACATTCAGGCTGTAGTAGGCGTAACTATAATGAATCATTATGAGAGTTTTACTTTCGTCTCCTTGAGGTGTAAGACTTTAGAACACGTTCGGAATAAATGTGAAATTTATTCATGAAGTCAGGCATCTGATATGACATTATGGCACGGAAAAAAAGTATCTTGTTACCTAAACTAACTTGAATTTCATGCAAACTTTTGCATGAATTTTAAGTCAGTTTAGGTCCTCTGCCTGTTACCTATTTATACTTTGATTGTGGATAACATAGGGTACTTGTAATTTCAAATAATAGTAAGAACTAGCTGTTACCCACCGTTTGGACCGCGTGGAATTTTGATCTCGTTTCCGTAACCCATGGAAACCTATTTCCAGGGTATAAAGTAGCCTATATATGACTGGTTATACTGAAGATTGATGGCACTTGATGGAACTACCGGTACATATACCGGTACAGGTAAACCTTTGAGAATGCCACAAGTATCGGGATTCTTGGTGTCGATATCTCCAGCGACGTCCAATACCGAAGTCATCTGGAAGACAAGGTCAAGTTGGCATCAAAGAAACTTGGGGTGCTCAACAGGGCGAAGCTTCACTGCGGGGCAACGACTCCTCCTTTATAAGGCACAGGTTCGGCCCCACATGGAGTACTGCTGTCACCTTTCGTCGTCGGCAGTGGTCGGGGACGGACGCGTGCGCGGAGTTTCGTGCCAATCTTTACTACTGCCCTCGTAATTGATTTCCTTGTAAAACCCAATACTCGGACCCTCCTACTCTCTCTTGGGCATCGGTCCGTTTGAGACGGTGGCCATATTGGAATCGGTACGGGATAGAGATAGTGACTCTTGGTGCTGTGTTGTGCTCGAGATCGGATCCTCCTGCTTCCTCTTACGCGAGTGGCCATAAGAGGCAGCCGCCATCTTTGGTTTTACTCTGCGTGGAAGGAGACAGAATTTGTGCGACAGTGACGTTTGACAAGTGACAGTGACACTTATCGGTGGTGACGTCTAAGTCTTTGACTGCTCTCAAACTGACGTGCTTTGTCAGCCTGACAGCGGCGCGGTAACAGTGGCGACAGTGCCATTTTGACTCACTTCTCTTATATATATAAGACGCAATCGGAGAATCTTAATACCGCGATCTAGAAAATCGGTGCATTGAACAACGCCATCTAGTTAATGGCCCGGAACTAAACAAACAGACTTTTATATAGTGTGTGTTTATGCGCCATAGTGGTTACATTTATGGATTTTATTTACTTACTTGCTTTTCTTTTATATATATATATATATATATACACATAGCACAATATATATATTATAATATTTCTGAGTTTGAGCCTTTGTGGACGAGTGAATTTTGGACACGTGTGAGTTCCCACCGCGGGTGCGTTTTGCGCATATACCCGCGACCCCCCTTCCCCCTCTCCCTACAGGATGGAGGAAGATGATGACACTCGACGCTTGCGGTTGGAGGAAGAGCTTCGGCTGCTATCTGAACGTGGCTTAGCATCGGGCTTTATGTCTGGTAGAGGGTCAACAAGCAGGACTCCGCCCCAGGGCTTCAGCACCCCCACGCACAATCAGGCCGAAACCTTCAGCACCCCTTTGGCTGCGGCCCCGGCCGGGTCATCTGTGGTTAATTTGATGATGGATAACACACAGCCACCGGCAAGGGAGAAGCGACCACTCACATCACCCGAAGACATGCAGGAACAAAACAGGCGCCGAATCAACACTAAGCGTCCTGATAGGAGCGAGGCTCACCCACTGAGTGGAACCCTTAGCGCACCGTCTGGAGCTACTACTATCGTGGAAGGGACTGAGACACCACTTACTACACCGGGAAGCAAGGATGAGCTAGAATCGGACCCACTGATGGCAGCAACGCCGGACAAGCTGCAAAGCGCTGCGGCTGCGCATACGCGCAGCATAATGGATGCGGTCCGCTCAAAAGGCAGCAAAATTAATAAGGAAGAGCTGGCCATAATTGGCGCTAGCACTGAACGCGTGGCCTCAATAGTTGCTCAATTGGCCCTACGTTTGACGGCCGCGGAAGGTAAGGTGGCTCTTCTTGAGCGAACAAAACACGTCCCAAGTGTAGTAGAAAAGGAGCCTATCTTAGATGGTTATACACCCATCCCTAAAAGGGACTTCGCATCGGTCTTAAGATGCAGTCGACAGGCGCCGCCTATACCGATGCCTGCATACACGGGCCCAACCCTCGCCTTCGCCCCAGCAGAAGAAGGAAAGCTCAAGACAGCTGAGGAGACAAAAACGGAGCTAAAGAGGGCTATAAACCCAGCTATTATAGGCGCCCAGGTGGCTAACTTAAGGAAGGTAGGAGGTGCAAGGGTTGTCATCCAGACCACCACTGTGCAAGCTGCCAATCGCCTAAAAGAGGCCGCACCACCAACACTGAAGGTCACAGAGCTCAGCCGTCGTCAACCTTTGGTCTGCCTTAGTCCCATTGACGGCGACCCTTCATACGAGGACATTAAGAGTGCACTACACGACCAAAACTTTCGGGACCATGCTAAGTGGACGAAGGAGGCCTTGGGTACCGCAATGAGATCTGCGTTTAAAAAATCGAGACGTGGAGGCGCGGCCGTTGCGGCTGTGTTCGAGTGCTCCCCAGAGCTGCGTCAGGAGTTAGTAGAGCGTGGAAAGCTTTTTATTGGTTGGCAGGTAGTCGAAGCCACTGACTACGTTGCGGTAACATGCTGCAATAAATGTCAGCAGTATGGGCACCCAGAAAGACATTGCAGAATGATGGATCCTACCTGCTCCAAGTGCGGGACACCAGGCCACCGGGAACCTGAGTGCACCAGCCAGACGACCAGATGCGCCACCTGCCATAAATTTGGACGCGGAGATACGACAAGTCATCGGACGGCTGCACCAAGCTGTCCTGCGCGCAAATACGCGGAACATCGGGCCATATCCATGACCAACTATGGATAATGAAATGGTGATTAAGTGCGGGCAAATTAACCTGGGCAAGTCCACGCGGTCCACAAGGGAGCTTCCAGCGATTGCGGATGACCACCTCCTTGATATCATTCTAGTACAGGAGCAACACCCAGGTTCTCTAGGCGTTATTGAACATGGCACAATTCCGATGGCGGGCGTATACCTGCACAGCCGCACGCGAGCCTGTACGGTGCTGACACACCTTAACACTGAGCACTGCCTGGCAGTCTCACTCGGCGCGCAAAATATTATATTGGTTTCGGCCTACTTTCAGTACAGCCAGCATGTAGGACCTCACTTACACCAGCTCGACCAGATCATGAGTGCTGCCCACGGTGGACAAATTGTAATAGGAGCAGATTGTAACGCACACTCGCCACAATGGCACAGCTACCCTCGACACTACGTTGGTCGAGGCGGAAATACTGAACAACGCCGCAACCTGGTAGAAGCTTTCATTGCCGCCCACGGCCTGCAAATTGCTAACGTAGAGGGTCAGTTGTCTACTTTCAATGGACCAGGTGGGGAATCCAACATCGACATAACACTGCACACCCGAAACGTCAGAATTGAGAATTGGGTGGTGAGAGACTGTCAGAGCGCCAGTGATCACAGACTGATCACCTTCGATATTGTGACTGCCAATCATAGCCGGCCTCCCAGCGAACGAGGCTCGCTGAGCCACGAACCGGTGCGCTACAGGGACCGGGGAGTGCATTGGCCCGGCTTCCGATCTGCCATAGCCGCGCGCATGGGACGACTTCGTACCAACACTTCAGCCGAGGTTCTGGCTGAGGGTTACACCAACATACTAATCCGAACTGCGGAGGAGTGCCTTGGCCGAAAAAAGCCAGTTAAGAGTAACCGGTATGAGTGGTGGAGCCCCCAGCTGGACCGCTTAAGACTTCAACATAACCGAGCCCGCCGTAGGTGGCAGGATGCTAGACATGCAGGGGGTGGTAAGGAAGCAACATTAAGAACGGAATTTCACAGACTGAGAGCAGAGTATAGAAGAAGAATGGGGGAAGCAGAACTCGCCTTCTTTCGCGCAACAGCAGAGACAGGTAACCAGGATCCCTGGGGGTTGGCATACCGGGCCGCGTGTGGCAGGGTTAGGCCACCTAGCAACATACTCAGCGGCATACAATTAGTGTCAGGATACACTGGGACGGTGGCCGACGCTATGAACGGCATACTGCGGGCTCTGTGTCCTGATGACAACAACTCTCAGGATTCAGCGCATCACCGACAGATCCGTATCCTGGCCTCGGTCACTCCCACGGGCATCGACGCGCTTCCCCCAACACTTGGGGAGCTGGGCCGGATCATACGACGGCTCCCAAATACTGCTCCGGGTTTAGATGGCATCAGCGCCGTCATTATAAAGCAGGCATGGAGAGCGGCCCCCATGGAGGCTGCGCACGTTTTTGCCAGGTGCATAGCCGAGGGTATCTTCCCCTCTATGTGGAAAACTGGCAGGCTATTGGTCCTGCCCAAATGTAATGGTAGGCCCCCACTGATCCAAAAGCATATCGCCCGATCACGCTCTTGCCTGTGCTCGGCAAAATCTTAGAACGCGCACTATTACAATGCTCCCCTACAATCAACAGCCAAATCTCCCCAAGCCAGCACGGATTCTCCCTGGGTAGGTCGACTGTCACGGCGCTGGAGACAATCCTGCGCACTGTAAGGGACAGTCCAGCTAAATATGTCCAGGCTATATTCTTGGATATAGCCGGCGCCTTCGACAACGCCTGGTGGCCAATGATACTGACCAAATTAAAAGGACGGGGCTGTGCCCCTAACGTGTTTAAGGTCATTAGATCCTACTTCATCAACCGTCGGGTGGGCCTGTATCTTGGCGATCAGGTGGTGTGGAAGGACCTGACGATGGGTTGCCCTCAGGGATCGGTGCTGGGCCCCACGCTGTGGAATGTCTTAATGGACGATAGCATGCGCTTACCACTGCCGCTGGGGGTCAGCATCGTTGCATATGCCGACGACATCACGGTCCTGGTCGAGGCGACTTCGCGAGCTGAAATTGAGCGTAAAAGCGCCATCTCATTGGGCATGCTCAGCGAATGGGCTTCGCGAAACCGGCTATCATTCTCGCCGAGTAAGTCATCAACGATGACACTGGGCGGCAGGCTCCAACGGCCGCCCACTATTAGGATGGGCGGCACCTCGATCGGGTCCGTGAAATCCACAAAGGTTCTGGGGGTGGTGCTGGACTCGGGCTTATCTTTTGCAGAACATGCACTTGACATTGGTGAACGAGCAGCCAAATGTTTCGGCAAAATGAGTAGGGTATCAGCTTCAACATGGGGTATCAAATACAGGGGCCTGCTCACTGTGTATGGGGGCACCTATGTCCCTACGGTCACATATGCTGCGGCCGTATGGTACAGACGGGCCTTTATGCACGTTGTTCGCAGCCCCCTGCTACGAACGCAGCGGTCAAGCCTAATGCTGCTCACAAAAGCTTACAGGACGACTAGCACTAACGCGCTAGCGGTACTTGCGGGCGTGCTGCCGGCTGACCTGGAGGTTATCCGTGCTGGTGCGCTGGAGGAAGCCAGGCTGAGTCTTTCAGCTGAGCATGGGGAATCGAGCAGGCGGCTGCAGGAGGAGCTTAAACAGTGGAGGGCAGCCACTAGAGTAGACGCATTGCGTGCCTGGCAGAAGCGGTGGGACACAGAGGAGAAGGGAAGAACAACGCACCTTTTCTTCCCTCTGGTGGAACAGCGGCTTGCTTGGCTCTGGGTCGAGCCGGACTACGAGCTGTCCCAGCTCCTCACCGGACATGGGTGCTTTCGAAAGAGACTGTATGACCTGGGCCTTGGCAGCGAAAGTGTATGTTTCTGTGGTTTGGAAGACGAAGACCTGCACCATGTGCTGTGGGTCTGCCCCCTGTATGACGACATCCGCGACAACATGATGAGAAGGGTGGTAAGGTCGGAGGCTGGTCCTATGTATTACTCGGACCTTGTAGGCACACCCCAAAACTTCGGACGGCTGCGGATCTTTGCGCACGTTTGGCACGAGAGGCGCAAAGCTCACGAGGTCTCTAACGGCGACGAAGCCCGTTAGTGTGGCGTGCTGCCCCAGAAAGGGGAGAGAGCGAATTCGATAGGGCACCAAAAATAATAATTTGTAGGGAGTCAAGAAATGCGTGCCCGAAAGAGAGCAGACGCCAGTAGGGCGCGCATCTCCCAAGATTCGGCCCGTTATAACCAAGATGGTTGGTAGGGCCATGGGAAGGAGGTGGGAAAACGGTGCTGTCACCTTTTTGCCGGAGCGCCTGCGTGCCAGCTTGACCCTTTCGACTCGGTACAAAGACGGGCGTTGAGGCTCGTCGGCAATCCCATACTCACAGGCGATGTGGAACCTCTCAGTCTCAGGAGAGACTTTGCTTCACTGTGTGTGTTTTACCGCCTATACAATGGTTTGTGCTCAGATGAATTGTTTGACATGATGCCCACAGCTACATTCTATCATCGCACCTCTCGTCATAGGCGGGGAGTTCATCCTCACACATTGCGACCGGAAACGGTGCGCACTGTGCGGTATGAAAGGAACTTCATCCCTCGCACACTCAAGCTGTGGAATGAACTCCCCGCGATGGTTTTCCCAAGCGACTACAATATGGGGTTCTTCAAGAAGGGCATTAGAAGGTTTCTTCAGGGTCGGCAGCACGAGTGTGACGCCCCTGGTGTTGCATACGTCCATAGGCCACGGTAACCACTTTCCATCAGGTGGGCCGCTTGTCTGCCACCTAAGTGGTATAAAAAAAAAGGCGAAACCGGTAGGGTTCATATAAATAATTGTGGAAAAGTGTAAGTGATTTATTCAATATGAATAGCCTATATATTATTTTAAACTATAGTCTATCTCTGTACCAGCTAAATCAGTCAAATCCTTTCAGCTGTTAGAGCGTGATTGAGAAACAAACAAACATCAAAAATCTTCACAAAATTTCTCATTTACAAGGATGTAAATGTGAAATTTTGTGAAGATTGTAGGATTACGCATTTTAGCTACCTCACCTTGAAGCCAGTATACACTGAATGACGAATAAGGCTCTAGATTTCCTCTTGATGACGAGAACCTCGACCACTATCGTCTCCGAAAAAAATAAAATTTACACTTTGTACCACACCATGGCATAAAGAAGAGTAGATTCCACGTGCATAGTACTGCGGTCTAACTACTAAGTATTCTAGTAAATAACAACCATACAATACATAAATTGAGCTGACCTACTGTTTTGCTGAGGCGTATCCAAGTAGCTCCATCTTTCTAAGTATTTTTACTAGACAGGGACCGCTCGCAAGTTCAAGTCCTATCCCGTCCCCGTTTTTAAACGCATCTTTTAAATCCCACTTAAACTCGACGTCTATACTTCCAACAAACTAATTTTCAGTTGAAGGTCTTCACAGCGTTTTCATGTCAAATAAATGTGTCATGTGTCATGTAAAAAGGAAATTGAGCAAACCCCGGAAAGGTTAGCAGGGTCGCGCCTACCGGCAATTCATAAGTGTGAGTTCGCATGCGGTCTGTCCGCTCCATGTCCACGTGCCTACGTGGCAGGAAAGGCGATTCAACCATGCTCGCATTTGCAAGTTTCGTAACCGCAGTTCACGTGCTTGTCCCGAAGCGAATATCTCTGTTACTATGTGGATCGTTGTGTGTTATAGTTGGGAGTTCTTTTTTTTTACAAAGTACGTTGAATGACTATTTATAAGTTGATTGATGGCACTTGGTGGAACTTGTTGTTACATAACACACTTGAACTTTTCCATGATATTTATTATTGAACCTGACGGGTTACCTGTCAATGTAAACCTTTGAGAATGTCGTAAGGTCAAACCGGTTAGGTTCAATAATAAATATCGTGGAAACCTACAAGTGTGTTATCGATATGTATTCGTTGAATGACTCCTTTGTTTATTTATGTATGTAAAGACGGAATAAGAACCACAGGTGAACGCAGCTCCGTGTATGTAAAGTCCACCAAAGAGATAAATTTAGTATAATACACCTTTTACGTACACCCTCACATGTAAAGGTTTATACTTATCTCCTTGGCCGTATTTTATTATTTTTCGTGTATTATACTTAGTTTCATTTGATAGATATTTAGGTGACAAACTAATTTAAGTTGAGACCTATCGAGTCGTAAATTGGGAATCAAATAGATGAGACGCCCGTCAGACTGGCGACAAAGGGTTTATATTAATTAAAGACCGGTATCTATGAGATGTGTGGTATTATCTTATTAATAATTATGATAATAAAAGTTTCGGTTACAGTTTAATGAAACTTATTTAGCCCCAGTGATTGAGGCTCTGAGTTGATGAATCATTTACTTAGTAAGACAAGGTGTTATTATATTTGATTGTTAGGACTATTATACTGAATTTCAAGTTCAAAACGCAATGAAGAGTTATATATAAAGCACAGAAACGTAACTAACGTAAGTGTGAAAGACCGTCACATCCATACACATAATTTTGAATGTTTGCTACCACTATGCACGTTGTTGCTGGATAGATCTGGCTGAAATTTGATACAGGGATTGATTATATTCTGGAATAACACTTATGCTACTCTTTATACCAGAAATAGATTCCATGGGTTGTGGGAACGGGAAACGGGATCAGTATTCCACGCGGGTGGAGATTTTTGATGTGTTGGGATGGATTGGGGGACGGGTTGGGATGGAAATAGTTGGAAGGATTATTGAGATTAACATATCCGATATTAAACATGATCCATTGTTAACATTATTTTATGACAGTCATGAACTGTTTGATTGCACGGTTTAGATATCCTGACCCAAATCCGTTTTTTGACACCGACAAACAAAAGCCAAACACTTTTACGGTACAAACTTACTTTACGAGTCGCAAATTTATGGTGAATCATAATTTAGATTGTTTTATGGCATATCCTGTCTCGAAGTATTTCATATCAACATAGCATCTAAAATACTGGTTATAAGTACATCCATCTATACTATAATATTATAAATACGAAAGTAACTCTGTCTGTCTTTCTGTCTGTTTGTTACGACTGGACCACCGAACCGATTTTAATGACATCTATTATATTATATAATTGTAAAGTGGTCGCGTCTGTACATTGGAGATATTTAAAAAAAAATATTTGGGTTATGTTATGTTAACGATACTGAACACGAAAATATTTTTTTTGAATTTCCTGTCTGTTTGTCTGTTTGTTCGCGATGGACGCAAAAACTACTGGACGGATTTTGATGCGGTTTTATTTGTTAGAAAGGGCTTGATCAGACTTGAAATCTTACGTTTGTTTGATCGCAATCGGTTGAGTAGAACCGAAGATATGGGCAAAAGTCGCGTTAACCGAGATGCACGCGGGCGGAAGGCTAGTTATAAATACGAAAGTAACTCTGTCTGTCTTTCTGTCTGTTTGTTACGACTGGACCACCGAACCGATTTTAATGAGATAATAAGATAGATCAAACCTTGGGAAAGGACATAGACTATGTTTGGTCGCGATAATCGACATCCGTGCGGGTGGAGCCGCGGGTAACAGCTAGTACGAGTATATTATGTTGTAGTGTGTCACTGGAAATTCGTGAAAATCATCGTCATTATTAGGCTTTCAGCTCGGAGCCTGGAGTCCAGTTTCCGAAATTTACTCCTTTTTTTTCGGAATTCCCCAGCCTCCGCCCAAGCGGCGCGTATATGTTGGAATCAAACCGACTAAAACCGCACGCCACCATAAGTCTTCAGATACAATGGTGTGAGAATCGTTTAGACATTATTTATCGCACCCTGACGGACCCAGACTCCACGGTGTCCCGACCTTCCTCTGGAAGGAAAAGGGTACATCGCGCACAAACTTATAAAACCCTGTCGTTTTTTCGTTGCGGGTAAGAAAAAGATTGTATAGATTTTCTGTATAGTTTCAATCCGCCTATAGTATACGAAAGCCCTCGCAAACTGCAGAGACTTTTTGATCTGCCGATAGTCTGTTGGGTTGGACTGTGAGCGCTCACACTAGCCCAAATAAACTCTCAGTTTAGTTTGAAGGCAGTCAGTCGTGACGCCCATCCAACTTATTTGTCTATCGATACCAAATCGGTGCAGTGTGCGGACTTTCATACATGTTCGTACTGATTAACAGTCCGATTAAACTATCGACCGATAAAAAGTCTGCAGTTTACGGGCTTCAACGTTCTTAACAAGCGGCCATTTTAAAATATACTTGAAAGAAATATACTTCATTTGCAGGCTACGAATGTGTTTTGCAATATTACAGAACAGTTCTCCCAGTCCTGAACAGTCACTGTTACAGGAAAGTTTACTTTTATTATGGTAACAATTCTTTTAAAGCACGCAGCTTAGTTTCAAAACATGTTTGTGTTTTAAACATTTTTACCCCGTATTTGAATGTATTGTTAACTTAAATACAGTAATTTCGAAACGTGAAACGAAAAGAGGCGAATTTTTTTTCTTATTGTACAAAGTTTTAAATTTAGTTCTATGTATGTATGAATATGTATTTACAGAAAAATGTTGGTATGTTTATCTGAATTCTAGATTTCAAACACAAGCTGAATTAACTATCCTTACTTTGGATTTATATAGCGCTGTGTAGAATGTTGTAGAATAAAATATTGCATTCCATAATGTGATACAGGTGAAAAAGTTTTTTATGCCTAGTTGCAACCGAGTTCCTTTCCACCTTTTAATTTGATATGTTTAACTTTTATGAGAGCGACTACCATCTGATCTTTCAATCCTATTTTTAACGTGCTAACGTACGCAAAATCCCCACGGACCCCCCCTCCCCCCTACGCTGGCACCGGTGGGGGTGGTTATGTCGGACTCGAACAAACTAAATCGTCTGTAGGTCGTAGGTTGCTGTAAGTGAGATTGTCTGAGATACCTATATCTCTCACGCTCATTCTCTTTCAAGGTGGCCCTCTTCGGGTGTGGGGACCACGATTTGTTATAGTTGGTTGGTTCATTTCATAATAAATGAAACACACCGTATTCATTCCATTGTATTATTGAAATGTTTACGTATACACAGATTATCTATACTGATCTAGATTTTTCGGTGAACTCGTTCAATATTCAGTGTAGTGAAAGCAAATAGGTACTAGTTTTAAATGTATTTGAAGCGGTGGACGAGTGGCGGGAAATTAAGAGGGGGTATAAAGCTAAATTGCCGATCGTAGATTTGATGTTTATACCCGAAAGTAAGCCACAAATGAGCTGAGTTTTTTTTAATAGAAAATACGTTATATTTGTAAGGGACTGCTCATGGTGAAAACATAAAATAATAATATTTTTTCGATAGAATAAAATCACAAAGTTATGCCTTATTTACTACTAAAATCAATTTATTTCCAATATTATGCACACAACTGAGTCAATATTTGAATACAAAGTGTAAAATTATGTAACCCAGTGACTCTATTTTCACTTTGAAAAAATTGTGTGGATTTTACGAGTAATTAAAAAAAAAATGAATTTGGCGCTTACGACGGTCTTATTCCGCGCATAACGCTCTCTTTCTATCGCACCTGACCCGAGGTGTCGGCCATCTGTTGTTTCACCATTTAGTCGGGCTCGCCCCGTTGAGACGGGAGGACTGTATTTCTGTTTTCCGTGTCAAGAAAGTTCGTTAAAAATGAGCCAATTAAAAAAATATAAAAGAAACACTCTAAAAGAGAATATAAGAAACTAAGAATTCAACTCATGGCTAATTTTCGAAGGTAATGTATCTATATTATTTTACTTTCTTTAGTTTGTTACCAAATATCCACCGTTGCTAGGTAACTCTGGAGTAACGTCGGCTCGGGTATAGTATATGCAAATCAAATAGATGTTTTTGACTACTCGCGTGTTTTTTGTATAATATTATTTATATAGCACTAATATAATTATTAAATATATTGCGAAAGTATTTATACATTGTATTATCAATTTTAATGCATTTCAGAGTTGCTTCAGCTCGTAATATCACACAAGCTGATGAATCCGATCCGGTCGAATCGCTTAATAAAAAACTTTCGTCAACTTTGTAAGCTTATTGCAATTGATTTTTCTCACATTCAGAAAACATTTCAGTAAAATATGCAAATTAATATGAACATGAACAAGTAGAATGATATGATTTGAGATTAACATGGTCATTCACATTAGTACCGAATGTTCACACATTCAAACGGCATGGTAAATACGAGTATCCCGGTGATTTTAATAAAAAAAATTGACCACACGGAAAGCGGATGACTGCCCGTGGAAGGATAGCTCAGAGTAAGAGCGCTGGAACGCCAAGGTTCGCGACCCTGGCATTCAAGTCCTATTGTGGGTTTGATTTTTTCCATTATGTACTTATTTAGCATTTATATCAAATTATCTACAAGTAGATTAAAATAGCAATGCAATGCTTATGTGATTGATTTGTCATTAATTTGCAATTATTTTTACAGATCTCCCATTAAACATTTAGAGAAAGTTGAAGTTTTGAGAGAACTAGATCCAAATTGTGATGGAAATTTTGCACCAGAGTGGAATGAGCGGTATATTTTAGCCAGCCTTGATTCAATATGTCAGGGCCCTAGCTTCTTATACGTAATGATAAAATAGGGCAACCATATTATACACAATGTTCATCAGTAATATTGAACCACTATTTGGACTATTTGGATGACCCGACTCAGGATTAGTATTAAATTAATTGAATTCGCAAAAAAAAAATATTTGGGTAATTTACACAACTTTACACAACATTGAAGTTAAACAACTTCAATGGGAAGAAAGAGAGCAATGAAATACCACTATATATTTTCGACTTAAAAGAAGAGAAAGTGTTATGTTTTTAGTATAGGGCTTATTTTAGATGTATACATTACCGCATCTGCAATAAGGCTTATTTTGCGAGTTTGCAAACCGCTCGGAAGAAGACATAACAAGAATAATGGTATAAAACCATAAAAACTCCCGGCGACTGGTTTAGTATCCCAGCGCCAAGATACGGTATCCGTTGGTTTAAAACGCCAACGGACCCAAAAACACGTCGGTTGGTTTAAAACGCCAACCGACCCACAACAACCATTACTAGGCAAAGCCTAATAATAAAGGAAAAAGAACCTAAGTTCAAAGTTCCCTCTCAAAGAGAGGAAGGAGAAGAAGAAAATATATAGCAGCGGTAGGGTAATAAGGTTTAAAAATATTAAAGACAATCAAATTGTCAAAAAGTGTAATTAATAACTTTTAAAGGTAATGACCAAGTCAATTTATTATTAAAAGAGTTATTATTTATGTTAAATTAGTATAATATTTGACCCACATACTGTGAGTATATAGCAAACATCAGTTGCAATTGGGACAACACTAATGTTCCAAAAAGTTTTAAAAAAATTCAAAAGTTTCAACAAAGTTGAACATCAAAAAATTAACGAACCCAAGGTTCAACATAGAAAGCAATTTATTTAATGTTTTGTAGTCGTTTTGTATTATGTTGAAATGTTTAGTGGCAAAAAGTTCCAAAAAAATTATTTAAAAATAACACCATGAAGGCATTTTAGGGTTAACCCAACGGATCAATAAACTGTTTGCAACAAGGCAAAACATTTAACATTTTTATTTATGAATTTTTTTTTAAGTCTCAATGAATAGAGAACCAGAATTTAAAAAAATATTTAATTTTTATTTTTATTTATTTTTTTGGAACAAGTCCAACATATTTAATATTATTGTTCACCAATAAAACAGTGAATGTTGTTTACAACAAACAGGACCAAGATAATGAAACAATCATCCCAGGAAAAGTCATACAAGTGTAAGTACGGAAATAACCATAAGGTTAAAAAAAATATTTGAAATTTAATTAAAAGGTCCGAAAGATTTTATTCTTAAAAGAATAATAATAATATTATTTTGTTTTGAAAAAAACAAAGTAATTTTTAAAAAAATATTTAGTAGTAATTTAAATTACAACACTGGCAACACTTTTGATTGTCAAAACCATATGAAGTTTGACAAGTTGCAGTTATATTTTTCTTTCAGAACATTCAAAACAAACTTGAAAGAAATAATTTAATGTTTAAAATTATACGAACGAAAACAACTGAAAAGTTAGTACATTAGTACTTAAGAAGACAATTGACCTGTAGACCATGTCTACAACAGGATACATATGAGTTAATTCAAGTGTTAAAAGTTTTCACCAACAACTGTACAAAGTTGGGTACATGGAATAAAAGTTTTTACTGATAACCCTTTCACAGGTAAAAGAATATCATTACGACCATTGTAGTGTTGTGGTATAGGCAGTGTATTACCAAAGTGCAATAACAACAAATGCAAATAATGTTAGTGCAAAATACAAGGTTTGTTATAATTTACAAATATTTGTAGGTGTACATTTGTTTTTGACTTCACCTCGCCTGATGGTAAGCTGAAAGCAAGTCTTGGAAAAGGAGTTTATTTTAATTAATTGTGGGTTAAACTTTAAATTTATTAAATAAATAAGTTGGAACATTGTTTTATTTTATGTTTGTTTAATATTTTATTGAATATTGATTATTTTAAGTGACACTGCTATATATTTTGACACCAGTCATTTAAGAGGACTCGGGGAAAAGTTGAAATTTAATTAACTTGTATTTATTTTAGTTTGAAGGGATAATAATTATATATTAAGGGAATTGCTCTTAACGACTTGAAAATATGCCAGACTCAACAATCCATATGCAGAACCAGACGATGACTACAATTTAAACACTTGAATAATCTTTGCTGTTCCTTTCAAAGATACATAATATATTTAGAGATCTTTTATTATTCTTTGTTTTTCTTTTCAAAGAATGTTAGGATATATTTTTTTTTTTTAATAAACAAGCTAATTAGATACAGAGATCCAACAAAAAGCGACACTGACTACAAAACAGTTAAGTATAGAATTTAAAAGGTAAATTAACCCAAACAAAGTAATATTGAAAACTATGGTGCGAGCGAGGCTGTACAAAAAAATTGTAATGTACTGCTATATAAGGAACTATGCCTATATGATAGCAACAATTAGAATAAAAGTATCCTGTCAGTGAACAGTAAGCTATTTGTGTACATTACAACAAAATAGTATCAAAATAAAAATTCAACCAGCAATAGGTTGAGTCATAATAACTATAAAAGTTATTACTATGCATATAATAATATGCACATAAAAAGGTAAGTAAATAATAAAATTCACTGACGGGGTACAATTGTGTACAATAAACACATTTGCACAAAAATTATAAAAAGGTAAGTAAAAAGAAGTACAGTACAGTGAGATCAACAAGTCCAGAGAAAAAGAAGAAAATAGGTCTTTACTTTACCAGTGGTATAAGATAGTAGTATACAATAGAACTTACTGTAAAAAGTGATAAACTTGTCTAGATTAACTAGAACCTAGTTTCCTTTAACCAGATGAGTTAATGCAAAAAAATGTAAAAGTAATGTTAATAAACCTTGTTATTATATTTAACAAAGGTATTATGATGCATATTATAATGTAATATCACTGATATAATGGGATATGTGTACATTATTCAGTTTAATATAAAAATAAAGTTGAAATTATAAAAATGTTCAACTACCCACATTTGGGTGAAAAATAAAATATCAATAAAATTGGTGAAAAATTCACCACACTGGTAAAGTAAAGAGAGAACAATGACATTTCATAACATAGACATGTCATATGCTTACAAATCAACGTAGAAAAATGTGCCGAACTCACACACACACATTTTTAATTCATCTACACTTTTGGTGTATTAACTTTAGAGTAATAGTTCGTGCAGTGCCTATAAACATACGATGGCATTTTCGTTATTTTTTTAAGTCACTGATGCTCCCGCTCAACGTCCGACCGGCGCCGCTCGGCACGCGGTACTAGAGGCAAACGTTCCAATTGACTCGTTTTCGGATCTTCACGATTTTCGCGCAATAACATATCTACTTCTTTTTATATAATATCTTTGAGAGAGAAATAAGAAACTAAGTACTTACGGATCAAACACACAATACCTACGGCAGAATAATACCTTTGAAGGGCGCCAATGTAACGAAAAAATTGTGTTTAGTTAGGTTAGTATGAAACCTAAATAATGTAATTAAAAAAGTGGCTATATGAGCCTAAAAATTAATTATAGAAAGTGAATGTAATTGGGTCTACCTGGCTAGCTATTGGAGACGTAAGAGATAAATAAAATATGATTACAATTAAATAATTATAATCTTGATGATAAAAAGGGCGTTACATGAATTTGTATGAAGGTAATTAAGAAGGGAACCTCAGGGGTAGGTTCGGTATAAAAATATTCCGCCAAGGCAGGTCGCATTTGACCCCGGGCCTACTGCTGTCGGCTACGGGGTCTTCGCACCGGGCTTCACGCCATCATTCGGTCGTGAGGCACACCAGCGAGGACCCTGGCACGCCGTCAACAACACCAGCTCCGGTGTCACCAGCTAAGTGCTACTACCATCTTGCACAACGGATCAAGCAACGCCACGGCAGAATATTTTTATACCGAACCTACCCCTGAGGTTCCCTTCTTAATTACCTTCATACAAATTCATGTAACGCCCTTTTTATCATCAAGATCATAATTATTTAATTGTAATCATATTTTATTTATATCTCTTGCGTCCCCAATAGCTAGCCAGGTAGACCCAATTACATTCACTTTCTATAATTAATTTTTAGGCTCATATAGCCATTTTTTTACTTACATTATTTAGGTTTCATACTAACCTAACTAAACATTTTTTTTCGTTACATCAGTATTCTAGATATTCTAAAAGAACTCCATTAAATTTTTAATCGGAAAACCTATGACTGAAAAATACCACCGAAATTAGCAAAAAATTAGGCATCGTGAAATTACCCTTTAATATTATTATTATATGTATAGTGTGCGAGGGATGAAGTTCCTTTCATACCTGACTCTGCGTACTGTTTCCAGTCGCAATTTGTGGGAAAAAAATCCTTGTCTGCAGCGAGAGGCGTGATGATAGAATGTAGCCGTGGGCATCATGTCGAACAATTTTATTCATCTGAACACACACCACTGTACAGGCGGTTAATACAACACCCAGTTTCCGAAAGGCTGATCAACGTCAAATCAACTAATCGGCTGTCAAATCTCTTGTCAAGTAGCAATTGGGCTGCTAGAATCATGGTTAAATAGTTTAATTTGACCATCGTGTCGGTTAAAATAGCTGATTAACCAACACAATGATCAAATTATGTTATTTAACCATGCTTTTAGCAACCCAATTGCTACTTGAAAAAAAAAATAACAGCCGATTAGTTAATTTGACATTAGCCTTTCGGAAAAGGAAAAAAATAACAGCCGATTAGTTAATTTGACATTAGCCTTTCGGAAACTGAAAGTATTCTTATAGGTACTCAAATTGGTAGTACTTTAAATACCAATTACACGTATTGTCACCGCGTAAATCATGTCGGATATTGCTTAATTATTTTGTAAGTCCCCTGCCCAATGGGCGAGAATTCGCAATAAGCCCAATAATAACTGTAATTACGAGTACTAAGCTATAAGGGACATAATTAATACGTCTATGTAGCCTTGCCAACGATTCAAGAATCATTAATACATTAATACGACCATTTGGTCCATTATAGGAGGTTCATAGCTTTTACGGCAGTACCTATAGGGTTAATGTTCGTTTACAATAGCTTCGAACAATAACCTGTAAATTTTGATATCTGTTTTGTTCATCCAATAAAAGGTAAACGGCAAAAAAGATAGTAAGTCACTATTTGGAAACTTTTGGGAGAAAACGGTGCTTACTTTGCTATGAGTATTCAGAAACTTTTACAAATGTGTATCTAAAGGATGTAGGTATATATCTACTAGAGATAAATGTGAACTTGCCCCTCTAGACAAGTGGCAGGTCGAATTTGTAGAACAACGGCCTTACCATAAACCTTAAAACAGGTCAATAATTGAACTGCTGTCATTCTGCCAACTGCAAATGTCACTTTGTAATGTCATAATAAACATATAGGATTACAAAGTGACATTTGCAGTTGGTAGAATGACAGCAGTTCAATTATTGACCTGTTTTAAGAGTTCATGGTATGGGCCCAGAATGGTATGGACATACGTTGACCAATATCATAAATGTCATAATACTGCAATCCTTATATACTTACACTAACAAGTACATTCATTTCCAGATTTTGAAAGTTTCAGCTCTAAGATGATAAAATAAGCAGGTTTCTACAATACTTGCCAGTGCAAGATTTACTATTTAATTACTTTTCATGGGGAATAAAGATAAAGTTACGTAATATGACAATCTCAGGTTTCTATTTGACATTAAACCGCTCATAACCTTTTTTGTCCGGCCATGGGACACATTTTCTGTTATGATAATATTATTATTCTATTACCTATTATATTGCTATCCTTAATTTCTTTTTATTTCTTCTCGTTTATTTATAAAGTTTGTGTACGTGTTATCCTGATTGTTATTTTTCTTTTACCCTTTCTTGTAGTGACAGTTGTCTTCATAGGTGACCGTTGATCTTATAAGTTTATGCCGTTGATGGATCAAGTATAAAACAGCGTGATACGTTCCCGTGATTATTTTGTAGAACATTATAGTAACTAACATGAAAAAAGGAATTCTTGAAAGGTATTTTTTACACTACTTGCATTCCGCAGACAAGAAGATTTAAATGACACGTATAGAGGAAAGAAGAAAGATTTTTTTTTAAAGAATATTTGTAAGCGAACTTACTAGATATTTCGCTGATAAGACATGAATTACATAGAAACGATACGGCACGGATAGGCCGCAGCGGCGATTAAATTTTATGGTATAGGTGAGAAGACGGTACAATGCGTCATAACTCATAACCCCTGTGCCTTTTCTGTTTCATAGGTATCCGTATCGTCTAGCTATTGTATGATACACGCCTCCTTAGGAATGGCTTAACTACGCACTATTCCCGTACTAAACCGTTTCAGACCGCTAGCTAATTTTAAATTTAAATATTGTAGGACATTCTACACAACGCTATTTAGACCCAAAATAAGCATAGCTAAACTAGCTTGTGTTATGGGTTCCAGAATGCGGATAAACATACTTAGATAAATTTTATTTTTCGTAAATACATACCTACATATTATACATAGAAACACCCAGACCAATGCAAATATTAATATTCATTCATACAAATATTTGCACTGAGCAGAGATCGAACCCGCGCCTCCTGCGTAGCGGCCGCGTTCACTACCGCTACGCCACAGAGACTGTCAAATACATAGAAATACATTTAATAAATGAAACTTCAAAGCAATAGACATTTTTATTCGTTTCATAAATATTGTATAAAAACTAGCCTTCCACCCGCGGCTCCGCCCGCGTGGTTTTCTAAACACCAGTTCCATTCAAACGATTGCAGTCAAACAAATGTATGGGATTTGACGTTTATGACAGTCTTTGACAACGTTTGTCATGAACGTCAAATCCCATACATATATCTTTCTATTCTACAATACACCGGCCAATGGATTGCCACTTCTCTAGGGGGCAGGAAAGATAGGATTAGTTAGTACACTAATTGCTTTCAAATTTCATTAATTTCCCTAATTAAATAAAAGAGTAATAAAAAAAAACTTTGCGATGTGACGCATAAATTTGACCCAGTTTACATAAACCCAGTTTTGAAGCATCATTGACCTCGCAATTTGAACTCACCCAAAAGCCTCTATTATCAAAGACTGGAGTGAAGAACATTGTTACTGAAGGCTATTTTGTCAATCAATTCGAGTGCCACGGTCAATTAGGCTACTTTCACCAGTGCTGGAGCGCGGCAGGGGGTACTTAATACCAGCTGTGTTCTGAAGATTAATTAGGTAAAAGAAAAAGTACAATTCATTGTCGTGTTGTGACGCCTAATCTTGATATAAAAGAAAAAGTACAATTCATTATCGTGTTGTGTCAAAAAATACGCAAACTTTTTTTACTTTAGTATTAGCACAGAGCAAATAAATAGTACAGTAAGCTTCAGAGAAAAGGGACCCCCCTTGATAATGACATGAAAGCATAGAAGTTTTTTGAAACTTTGTGTAAATGTCATGTTGGTCTAGCAGTTATGACCTATGCTTTGTGAATATGGTAACCGGGGTTCAAATCCTCGGACACAAAGTTCTTTTTTTATTTCGTATAATTATTTTTTTATTCTCATAAGCACTTTTGTTAATTATTATTTAAGGAATCAAATTTTATAGTAGGTATGAGGTTTGTAAGAAAAGATAGGCTTGTTGTATAAACAATATTAATTTATTTCTCGAATTACATTTCTAGGACTACATGGAGTCCATTTCCTGGTTGAGTATACATTTTTTCTATCTGAGTTAAATTGGGGTTACCTATTTTTAGAACGTAAATTTATTGACAAATCACAATACCCTAAGTATAAAATGTTTACTTCACTTAGGGTCTAAGTGAAGTATAAAATGTTTAATATTACACATAGTTCTAGAAACATAACTACAATATTTATTTACTTATTTATTTAAAGTTGCAAACATTAATTTTTTACACTCTGTATAATCTTTGAATATAAAAGAATGGTTGAAAAATGAAATGTTATTTATGCCTGTGAATCACAAAGAAAGAACCAACATGCTAAACTATAACAGTATAGCAATATACATCTTCCTCTTTGATCACATTTTCTGATAAGTAACCCTTTTAACACAACATTAGAAAAATATGTGAGGTCAGATGGTGCATCGTTAATACATTAGAAGATTACTAAACTTGTAAACAAGAGTAATGGGATTAGGTATTAATAATAATATAGTATTATTATTATGAATGTTAGGACACTATTTCGCATTAGTTCCCAAGTTCTGTTTACCTTAGTTCCAGTTTAAAACCATCTGACCCCACAAGTTTTTTATAGGATTAAGATCCGGGCTTTTAGCCGGCCACTCAAACACCGTTATATCTTGTGCATTTAGCCAGTCTTGCACAATTCAGGATGCACTAAAGGGTTATCCTGAACCAGGTAAATTTGTCCTTCTGGATATGCGACCCGCACTGATTATGCGCAGCATTACCTACGTCTTTCAACACTTCAAGGTATCGCTCACTGTTCATGCGGCCACCTATTTCCACTAGCTCGCCTGGGCGCATTAAAGACATCCATCTCCAGTAACCTAAAATAATAAACCTTTTCAAATCTGTTTTTTTTTTGTGATTTTATTTTAAAGAATATTATTATAATCATTTACTTACCTACCTAATGTTAACCGCCTGCTTGTTCTTAAGTCTTATACGTTTTTAGGGTTGAAGGGTGCCACTGAGTGAACTTCCACAATATCATGGTGCCGTTCTGATTCATGAGTTTAAGCAACTGGGCGAAGTCCTTGGCGTTCACATTTTATATCACCCGTCGCTTGATACCTTCGAATCTATCTACGCACTGTATTTCTCTGTAATGAAAATGATAATAAATAAAAGAAAGTCCAAAAATCTAACTTGTAAATGAAAATGTAACATGATTAAGCAATAAATAGGTATATAATATCTATATTTTTATCGTAACTCTTACCGTTATGCCTCTATTCTTGCTCCCAGAGAATAATAATTTTAGCTTTCAAAAATGTTGTTATTCGAACCATACTTTCAATTTACTCAAAAAACTGATCAACAACTTAATAAATTGAATAATATTACGAGGAGGATTAACACCAATGCAAATTACCACGAATTATAAAGTTACCTTCAATCACAGTTTAGTAAATAAGACAAAGAAGTATTCTAATTGCAACCTTAGCTCGCTGTCACAGATATTAAAATACTATAGCCGCAGCCTATACAGCAGATAAGTTTTTGAAGTAAAAAACAAAATGACGGTAGTGCAACAAGCTGTATCAAGCGTAATCTATTGAACTAAACGAAAAATCTATACTAATTTCAACCTTATCTTTTAGTCAATTGAGCAGTTATTATTATCACATGGTGTAGTTGAAATTTAAACCTTAAAGTCTACAAAATAACACCGTAATCAACTTTGTTCGATAATAGGAGTAGGTAATGTCATTCATATTTTCGCCATTATTATCAAGTGAACCGTAGCCTAGTGGAGTAAGGCGCGGTCTAAGTAATCGGCTGGCGCTGGAGATGCGGGTTCGTATCCTCAAACGGCACATAAATTAATGTGGCATCTTTTTGTGAGTATGTTGTATCTTGGTATACAATTGAGCCGAAAGACGAAAAATATCAGAAAATTACAAATATGAACATGCAAATAAAAGGCAGATGAAGCTGTTTGCAGCTCAGCGACGATCGCATCGCGTGACGTCATTCGTGAGTCATGTGACGCGGCCGGCGCAGGCGGCGATATTCTTTAAGTATTGAGGGGGTCTGTTTTCTCTGACGCTGACTGTACTAGGTATTAGTTTATAGTATTTAGTAAGAGCCATAAAAAGGTCAACAGATGGTCTAAATACAGAAATTCAGAAAAAAACGGATCCTGGACTTTGAGGTGTAGGCGTTGGATGTCACTGGGATTAACGCAAGGGTGATAACGAAGGGTAAGTAATGCAAAAATGTTTCAACAAAGCTGGGTAGTTGGAGCCCTCAAAAATCCAAAAAAAAAACAACGGTCTAACTGCTAAACTTCGATATCACCTAATGTTAACATTGGGTTGTGGAGGTCAGATGACAATCGCTTCACGGAAAATATCGAGGTCTAGTCAAATCCGTGGTTAAGACTGGTAAAAGCGGACCCCAGACTCCAAGCTGAAAGCTTCGGATGCGACTGGGAATTAACGCTAAGAGGAGGAGTTTCAACAAAGCATTTGTTTCAGACTCCATGGTGCCACTTTTTTATCTATATCTTGGCTTATTCACTTGCTTCAACCCATGCGTCGAAACCCAGCATTTAAATACAAGAGAAATACTACCTATCTCTGTGCCACCGTGGCACATAACGTATTACTGTTTCCAATAAAAGATATTAATCTGCAACGAAATTTCCATTTCCGTTACAAACATATATTTTATTTGCAATCAGACTCAATGATCTGTGATTCAATACATGAAATGCTTTTTTGTGATTTACATTTTCATTAACTGCGGAGTGTTGTATATCGAAGTCTGATAAAAGCAAGCGATTGTTGTATTTTTGTACGTTTTTTTTTTACTTTCAGCAAAAGTTCTTGTGTAAATGGCTTATTGGCTCTACCAACATCTTCAAGGTCTACGTTAAACACACCTCCAAGCTGGTATACCTACTTGATGATTGATGGATGAGCATCTGATGCAGGTTGTGTTATAGTGTGATCACGATTTAGATTTGACATTTTTAGCACCCTTGCAGTGACGATGTTTCTAAAACAATGTCTATTATTCTACAAAATCTGCAAATTATGCATGTAGTAGTAATATTCATCAGTATTAGTCATCATCATCATCATGATCTTCATCATTTAACTATGACTATGATAGAAGACTTCCTCTAAAAGAAGACCGTTGCGGATTCATGTCCAATTCTGGATGTTGACCTTTCCTGATTTTTGACGATGACGATAGAGGTTTCGACAGAGTTTTTGCGATATTTTACGCATTTGCTGAGTATGTAGGTATGAAAAAAATATGAAAAAAAGTAGACAAAGTGAAAATTGTGCCAGAATCGTAGCAAGTGGAAATATGTGGTCTTGGTTTTCTATTTTTTTTCTGTTCTGTGGTCTGACTCATGGTAAAAGAGGTATGTCTGTATATAGGTATGTAAAACACACACACACACACATGCAGATCCGACAAAACCGCCACGTTCGCTTTTTGTCGAGGGTTGAAAATAGGGTCTTTTGATGTGTTTATTATTAGCTTAATTCCTTCCTTTTTGGCTATATTTTATTGTTATACATATATTACATTCGTATACAATATGTAACCGTCACCTTTTTTCAAGCTGTTAACAGTGAATGTTACACTCTGTTACATTTTACGGCACATTTATAGGTTTTCGATATTTCTGTCAACAATTGTTTTGTCGATCTGTGACGATATTTTATTGTGTTAGTCGTCAACAAAAACCTTTTTGGCATTACAATGGTTGTAATTTTTGGTTAATGGATTTTATAATACTTTACTTCATTGCTAGTATTTTTTTGGTTTATTTACTTTTTTATTTATTTAAATGATTTTCACAATTAAAGTACCTTTTCTACATTAATATTAACTACACTTTTTTGCTCCACCAGTAAGTAATATTGTCACGATAGAAAACTGGCCCATTTTGATGATTTTCATCCCTTTTTAAGAAAAAAAAAATCCTTTTAATCAATTTTTTCTGCCCAACTTTAAAATCGACCAATAACCTGCGCTCAGTAGATGTACCCTTCAAAATTGAATTCCCTTACCTCCATTATATTTCCGATTCCAACATGGTACACTTATGATTTAATAATAGAAGTTTATCACTAGAAACCACCTGGTCACCTGCTTACTACATAGCGGAACGTGACCGCCTTCAACGATGTTCAGTTGAGGAACTTTTTTAATTAAGCATACCGCTTCAGTATAAGAATGTTGGCGAACCTTGTGGAAAAGTTTTATCTCACTTTGGAAAGTCACAGAATCTTGCCTTAGCAATAAGTTGCCATCCAATAATGTTCTAAGTATTTGCTTTGCTACTCGCTCACTTCTATACTTCACACATGAGACAGAAGTACGAAATGAGATTAGATATTGAGGTGAATCCCACTATTTCCATTATGTATTTACATTAATGGAAATACTGGGACAGAGTCTCCCACTATTTCCATTGCTCTTAAGAATTTTAATTTTTCAATATTCCCCGTTGACACAAAATTTTAATTTAACCTCGACTCAGAGTACCCCGACTCGGATAGGTTAGGTTAGAAGGCTAAGGCGGGAGCGAAGCGGAGCGGAGCTCTTGCCTTAGCCTTCGTGGTTATTTTTTTTTGCGTCAACGGGGAATAGTGAACAAAAAGTTCAATTATCCCCATCAATGGGGATTGTCAATGGGGAAAAGTGGAATAAGCGGGTACTAGAGGTTTTTTGCCCCAATGGAAATAATGGGATATAATTTGTACAAAACGCTTGTCCCACTTTTTCCATTTTGCATTTCCATGGAAATAGTGGGATACACCCAGATATTGCACTTTTTTGTTGTTTTGTTTTCTTGGGGTATTTCTTAGTGTTTGCATAAGTTCTCCCTAAGTAGGTACTCGTGAACAACGTGTGGGGTTCTAGTTGGTTTACTTTCACGAATATCTGATGACATCAGTAATATTAAGGTATGATTCCGAATTCGACTACGACAGACGCATGCAGCACATACAGCATACCCATAACTTGTTAAACACCGATAAGTATAAAAGGGCTACGTGCGTCGGTAGTTGTCGTATGCCGTCGGCTACGGAATCACACCTTTATGGACGCTCCTTAATACACTGTATTTACAATCTAGACAAAGTCAATGTTAAGTATATACTATTGTTACTATTTATTTAGTTACAATATAAATCAATGCTATTTACATGAAAACAGCTATTGCCCGCGGCTCCAACCTCGTGGATTTCAGTTATCGCGACCAAACATAGCCTATGTCCTTTCCCAAGGTCTGGATCTATCACTGTATCAAATTTCATCACAATCGGGTCAGTGTTTTAGATGTGAAAACTTAACAGAAAGACAGACGGACAGAGTTACTTTCGCATTCATAATATTAGTATGGATACCTTTTGAGTTTAAAATTATTTATTAAAAGCTGCTTAAATTAAGATCTCAACAAGTATAAATATAGTTGTATACCTACAAATTAATTACTCTTAAAATTTCCAATCTCACCCGGTTGAAATGCGAAGGACGCCGCAAGCGCTGGAATTTTCATTAAGTCGACGTCTGTTTATTATGGCAGGATCGCTTGTAATTATCTATATAATATTTATTGCCGGATATAGAGACATCATCGCCTTATTGTTGTTCCCGGGGTCCATTACTCCTTCATCACCAGCTTTTAATTTGGTATAACGGAATTTTAATGGAAAAGACTACCGTTTGACCCAAGAGACAAACAAAAAATGAAGATAATATCTCTTTTTACAAAGAGAAAAGAGAATTTACTTCGAGCGGGACTCGAATCCGCAATCTTTCCCGTACAGGGGGATGTTCGAGTCCCGCCCAAAGTCAATTCTCTTTTCTCTTTGCAAATTGATTTGAACAATCAGCATAATAAATTCTTCAAAACATTCAATAATACCTTTTACCTTTTTATTAATACAGTTTTTAACTATAATATTTTTACAACCGCTCGGACAGCAAAAAATAAATTTTAATGTAAAGTGCACCTGAGCTATGATCTCTTAACATTAAATAAATATTCGGAGACTACTTTGTGTTCAGATTTTTGGGTGAATTTCCCGGGGCCAAAAATTGCGTGGCATCGATGAAATCGGTACTAAAAATCATTTTTACAATACTCTAACATTTTTTTCTGGTTAGGCGATATAGTGATCTATGTGGAGCACTAAATATTTTATTAAATAGGATTATAGATTCACCAAAAAAAAATTTTTAACCTCGAAATTTTTCATTGCCGTGTTTGTCCACACATCATCTATTGTGTTGTGATACCTCATTTATAAAAATCTATTGGTTTTTTTAATTAAAACCTAGTTTTATTTGATACGTGAATAGTTAAAGTATTGTTACGAAATACATTTATTCAAATATTTAGACAATACAACGAATGGTTAATAAAAGTTCATTTGTCCTAGAGTTACCTTTAATTGCCATGTTCTAAACATATTTTAGAATATCGTTTTATCTAACGACTTGTATCCTCCCTCATATCCGCTAAACGTTGCATATTGGTGCCGCCTAAGTGCTCGACATGGAAGGACGTACACACGTACCTGCGTTTTGGCACCATAAATAAAAGTATATCATTTTTATGTTACTGGACATTTTTTCTTTCATTACTGTGGATAGGTATAACTGTCTATTCCAATAAGTTTATCCTCTTGATTATACATTCAATAGAACGAAATTTATCTTGTTTATTTTAGTGAAGTGTTTATTACTTCGAATAATTAATAGATTTTTTTCTTATATTATATTTTTGGCTCGTTTTTCACCACCGTGCTTTCATTTCCATGGTTTCCGTGGTCAAAATTTGCAATGGTAATGAAGAAAAAAACGCGGCAATGAAAAAAAAATCATTGCCATGCCTTGTAAAACAATTTAGTCTCATTGCCATGACCAGATGTTTCATTTCCGTAACTTATGTTTCATCGCCATAGCATATTGACAAAAGTATATCATATTAATTTGTTAATTTCCCATTTCTTTTTCGTGTAAAAGAATTGGCGTCGTTTTGGAATAGAGCAGCCATGAATGAAAATGGTATAATATGAAAGTACCTGCAGTTTACCAGGTTTCTTAGAGAGATTCGAGTCTTATAATTAATCCTATCGATTAAAGCAATAAAAATACTGGCTGTTATTTTTTCCGATTTTAGTCGGTTCAATTACAGGATGTGGCAAGCGATTTTTCAGCATTCGTAAAACGCAGTTTTTTTTTCTTTTTAAAAATGAGGAAATGTTTCTTCTGAATGAAATTAGCTATCTCCAGTATTTAGAGTACTTTCCCTCCACATCTCCAATGCAAACGCGGTATCGTTTATCTAATACTAGCTGACCCAGCGAACTTCGTACCACCATATTTTCTGATCCCATTCCCGCTGCATATCTCTAAATTTATCAATATTTCTCTACAATATTATGCATGTATTATGCATGTATTATGCATATAAATCTTCCTCTTGAATTACTCTATCTATTAAAACAACCGATTCTAAATCCGTTGCGTAATTTTGAAGATTTAAGTATACACAGGGACAGACAGACAGCCATCGATGGGGTTACACTCGAAGTTGTTCAAGAAAAAATCTGCCTGGGATAAGTTATCCAGCTTGGTAAAAACAACTCCTAGAAAAAACTAGCCAGGATCCACCTAGGTTGGGCAGCAGCAAAGGAAACACTCTCTTAATCTTAAAAAATACACTGCGTTTAAGGATTTCCAAAAAAATCGCTTGCTACACCCGGTAATCGAACCGAATAAAATCCGGATGAAGCTATATTTTAATTGCATCAATCGATAGGGTCAATCTTAGGGATCAAATATCTCTAACAAACTTGGTAAAACCAGTAAAAGGAAACCCATAAAAGAGAAGGTATAGGAAGATTTTAGGCGGTTTGATCATCAGGTGTGTTATTTTTAGAAATCTTTGAATGCAGGTTTGTTTCCCTTTAAAAATAAGGTTATGTTTAATTTAAGTAAAATTCGCTATCTCTAGTATGAGGGTACTTTCCCTCCAGGTAAAGTCGAAATGTTCCACCCTGTATATCGCAGCTCCGATATTACTTACAATAAAAATAATGACACTCATACGCGTGTTTAACACAGTGCCACTGAAAAAATAAATGACGCCAATGTCCATACACAATTGCCTAATCCCCTTTGTATTTTTATTGTATGTAAGTATAATTTCTCATGTAAGTAGGTACATAAAATATTATGTTTTATATTATGTATTTTCATTTCCATGGTTGATTTTTTCATTCCCTTGGTATATTTATTTCATGCCCGTGGATGCTTGTTTCATTGCCGCGCACGCATGTGTCATCGCCGTGGCGCGTAATTTTTGATCTTGTATATCGGTAACCACTTTCCATCAGGTGGGCCGTGTGCTTGTCTGCCACCTAAGTGGTATAAAAAAAAAAATCTCGTTAGCTTTTTTATTTATCTGCTAGACATTAAGCAAGAATACATATAGTATCAAAACCTATAATAAACGCGATTTGTTTTAACTACAAAACTTAAGGTAAAAAAAATCCACGGAATGAAGATTTTAATGGACCTGTTGAAATTCACCCTTTTGCTTTGATAGACCACCGCTTTAACTGAATTGGAAACGGTTTGAAAACTTTCGTCGAGTGCAACTATTGAGTTGTGGTCCTCGCTTTGATTAACTATTTACTCTGTACCAAGCCTTTGATTTCTGTTTGTGAACGAAGTATTATAACGATTTAAATATCAATGAAGCTGTATTAAAAGTTCAATTTCGTTTGTGTTACTATTCTTTATGACTTCAATATTACTTTTTAGAACTTAGTAATTTATAGGTACTCTATTTATCTTACTTATTAAGTTTATAAATACGAAAGTTTGTATGGATTTTTGGAGTTCAATAAAGCCAAAACAGCTGAATGAACGATAGACTATAATAATGACACAATGGCTTATTTTTATTCAATAATAGATTTCTATGGGTCTCGTAAATAGTAGCAGCAAAGCATTATCAGAATTCTCAGGAATTAAATTTTCTCCATTTTATGCATTGCATCCATTGCATGTTTTGTATCAATCAAAAGAAAAGATAAAATTAAATGATCTAAATACACAAACTGATATAACATCAAAAGGCTTAAAGTTCTATTCTCGTAAAGTTGTAAGTTAGGCTTACGTACTAGGCCGCCCTGTTAACAGTCACGTAAACGGCCTCAATTATTAATGATCCAATGGAGGTCCAACAAAAGGCCCTCATAGCGGTATCTACACAAGCTTATCCGCAGGGAGCATGTTTTAAGCTATTCATAATTAAAGGATAAACCCCCTCCTAAATAGCACCCTCATAGATCCACTACCAGGATTATATCTTGTTAACTAATGCTCGAATTTATTTAAGTTTACTGTCACGTTATTAAAGACATTTATTATTACATAGTAGTTACGCCTCTTCACGTGTCCGGGTGCTCGTAAACTTAGAATCCAAGTTTAGTGAACAAACTCTATTCGATTAAGAAAGGGAAAAAGAATTGACCTCGGACGGGACTCGAACCCGCGATCTTTCCCTTACAGGGGGAACGCTCTGACCACTAAGCCACCGAGACACGTACGAAATCGATCCAAATTCCCCTTATCTTAGTGGTCAGAACGTTCCCCCTGTAAGGGAAAGATCGCGGGTTCGAGTCCCGTCCGAGGTCGATTCTTTTTCCCTTTCTTAATCGATTTGAACAGTTAGCATAATAAATGCTTCAAAATTTCATTCAACAAACTCTATTACTTGTACTTTCATTCAGAAGATGGCACAAACTAAGAAAGTTCTAGCATGTGCCGTAAATACTTTATCTTCTTCATCCTAGCGTTAATCCAATCCAATCCACAATAATCGTGGTTAAATCCCAGTCGCATCCGAAGCTTTCACCTCTGAGTCTGTAGTCCGCTTTACCAATCTACCTGCGGATTTGGTCTGGTCTTCAATATTTTACTTGAAGCGATTGCCATCTGACCTCCATAACCTAATAAATACTTATTATAATAAATTGGAAAAAGCGAAATAAATTCTCGGGCGGGACTCGAACCCGCGATCTTTCCCTTACAGGGGGAACGCTCTGACCACTGAGCCACCGAGCTTCGCCCGAGAGTGACCCAATTTTTCCAATACATCCATCTTACGGCGATGGTGGGAGTAATCTACCGATATTCGTCGGAGCTCGGTGGCTCAGTGGTTAGAGCGTTCCCCCTGTAAGGGAAAGATCGCGGGTTCGAGTCCCGCCCGAGAATTGATTTCGCTTTTTCCAATTTATTATAATTTGTTTAGTCTAGCAAACTAATTGCTTTAAAATTATCTTAACTAATAAATACTACTATGCTGTAAATAGACCAAAGAAATGCCTGCTGAGTTTCTTGCCGGAATCTTCTCAGGACGGAGCCGCGTGGTCCATTCGCTAAACTAGTCTTTAATAGATAGGTATGTTTTTTTTTTTAAATTTTGACGCTTTGTAAGGGCCGTTTTAATGGTCTATACAGAATAAATGACTTTGACTTTGTGTAATAGCAATCAGCCGGGTCGCATCCGAGGCTTAGCTTCAGAGCTCGGAGTACGCCTTTTATGTCACTGCCGTTTGGAGTTTGACGAGACTGCCGTTTGAACTTTGCAACATCGAAAGGAAAATCCATCAGAATCTTTTGCGTAAATATTTGTATCTATGTATGAATATGGTAATACACATTTGCATTTGTTTCAAGTATATTCACTATGCACCTACGATACCTTGGATTCAGATAGGACCAAAGAAGAAAAGTTCACAATATTTATTTTGTTTATACTGGATATTGATGGCGCTTGCCATAAAATGCTTTGCAATATTCTAAGGATGTAGTGTTTTATATTGGACATTAAATTTCTGTAAAATCTCATGAGAATATTCCGAGAGAAATACTACAAAAGCCTTCTTGCCGTACGTCCGAAGGTGATCTTGATAGCAACGGTAGATTTCGTCTTTGGACAGCTAGAAAGCTCCCTGAAATACAAATACACAACAGAATGTACATTTTCTTGGAGAAGCTTTAGGAATGACTATTGAACACTTTTTAAGTATGATCCTTACGAAGTACTATGTACCGAGAGGAGAGTATTTTCATAAATTGTTGTTTCAACAATCAAATAAAAATAAAAAGTCATAATATCGCCTTGTATTTACACATAACCATAAGATAAATAGACAGGATAATTTTGAATGCGTACAAGAACTATTATACCTACTTATATTTTTGATTAACCGATCGATAGGGATTATCGCAAGGATGGCGAAGAAATAATTTTCTTGCCAAAACATTTTTTTACAATACACAATACAATATTCTTTATTGTACACCATATGACAAAATACAGAAAAATAAAGACAAATTTTTTTTAAACAAATAATTTACTCTCAACAGCTAGACATAACAAACCACTACAGTACGACGTATCAGAAGTCTGACAACCAAACAAACAAGTCAGAATCCACTCCACTATCGGCATCGTGCATCAACGTAATCAGAGAAAACAATGTGCGCTGGTACAATGTATCCTCTGATAGCGGTCGATGTGCGTCCATGCAATTCTAAATCTATCTGACCAAATCCCAATTTATTACTAGGCAGGCACTACATGTTCAAAAGGAACAAGTTTACCGTATTTATCGTTATAAATACTCTATAACTATCTATATCAATAGCTCGGGACATATATTTTGGGCCAAAATGTGCTCTAGGTATACGCGCAGTACATGTTTCCTAGGTGTCTTTTGAGGATAGCACGGAATGCTACTGCGGTGGATGAGCTCAAATTAACCAAGCATAGGTCATAGGCATAGGCAATCAAAAGCAATCTGCGCGCGCCAGGTCCTCGTTTGTCTCGTGATTTAGGTCCCGAGGTATCAGCCCGTGTACGCCAGGCAGTATAAAAATGAATTTTTTGCTACCTTTTATTATTGTTTACAGGGCTTCGTCCAGATCTATAGGGCCCAAGTACACATCACCTGCAAGCCAGTATACCTGCTGCTATTGGACTTCAACATAGATTGGATTATAATTATTTAAAATCTTACTAGACGCAATAGCCGCGTGGTTCCCAGCAGATTAGAATTTGGGCCACCCCATCTCTTCCCATGCGGTGTCTTACAAGGTTACTAAGTCATAGGGCTTAGGGCGAAAAATTTGGATGGAGCCCTATATTCGATGACTGTGCCTACGTTTTAAAATCTTTGTTAAAGCTTGTTTTTTTTTTACTGAAAATGGTCTTTACGCCCATTTTTATTTTTTACAAAAGCAAAGAGCAATCAATTACCATTTTTATTCGAATTTCTTGATCAATTCTCTCAATTTTATTTTAAGAGTGCCGACGAAGTTTTAATTGACATAATTTGACAATATAAAATTCAATTGTCATTCAGAGTCCACCTTTTTTCCTTAGAAATATTTTCGGTAAAGCACTGTATTATTATCCAGATTTATTGGAGTTTGATTTTATTTTTCGATGGTCTAATGTTCTTACTGCCAGGGTTGCCCAAAACCGTGTGGCAAAAAAGGAAAATCCGGAAAGCGAATAGTTTAGGTTTTGGATGCAATCGGGACAGGTCAGGGAATTATTATATCGATTAAGATAGGAAACAGCGGAATCAATTCAGAAAAAATCGGCCAAGTGCGAGTCGCCCATGAAGGGTTCCGTAATAGCAAAGGCGAAAATTGCGGTTTATGACGTATTAAAAAAAAACTACTGACTGGATCTCGTTCGAACCAATTTTCAGTGGTAGTTTTCATGGCAATTTACATCATATATTTTTTTTAGATTTCATTCTCTTAGTTTAGAAGTTAGAGGGGGGGGGGGGGGGGGGCGGACGACGACACATTTTTCCACTTTGGAAGTGTCTCTCGCGCAAACTATTCAGTTTAGCAAAAAAATATGTTAGAAACCTCAATAGCATTTTAAAAGACCTATCTATAGATACCCCCACACGTATGGGTTTGATGAAAAAAAAAATTTTGAGTTTCAGTTCGAAGTATGGGGACCCCTAAAACTTAATACTTTTTTTCTATTTTTGTGTAAAATTCTTAATGCGGTTCACAGAATACATCTACTTACCAAGTTTCAACAGCATAGGCCTTATCGTTTCGGAGAAAAGTGGCTGTGACATACGGACGGACAGACAGACAGACAGACAGACAGACAGACAGACGGACGGACAGACATGACGAATCTATAAGGGTTCCGTTTTTTACCATTTGGCTACGGAACCCTAAAAACTGGAAACCGGGCTCTTTCCCTTACAGGGGGAAGCTTAAAATATTGAATAATATCACCACTAAAATAAGCCTAAATAATGTAAGTCACGTTTATGTACCCGTCATTGGTAAAGTAACGATGACGGTCCAACCACCCGACCCCTGTCACGTACAAGTATGAACAAAAACTGTGACTTATAACTAATAGAAATTTTTCCCTTGTAAAAAACCTTCGTTCCGGTTGAAAATTGTATGGCTGAAAATTGGTTGAAACAATATTTTAGTAAAGCCATAATTATTCTATGAAACATTTTATGTAATCTAATAAAATAGTCAATTTATGATAATTTAAATTTGTAGTATAAAAGTATTAAGTACCTAAAGCCTAGTATTCACTTCGCAAAATTGACGCGTGCGATGTTGCAGAACGTTGCACATCAACGCAGAACAATTCAACTACGTTTCATGTCACGCGTCAGTTGACAATATCTCATGTGTTTGCTCAACTTTGCCGAACTTGTAGAGCTTCACGTGTTGGGCGTCAAACGTTGTCTACTGGATAGTTGCCTAAAGGTGCAGTTGAGAAGTTATTTGCGTAAACTAAAACTAACGCTCTAACCTGAAAATCTATGCCAGAACTTGCGCGACGGAAAGCCAAAAATCTGTTATTGCATATTAATGACGTTACGTCACGTTATACTGGTAAAGCGGACCTTAGACTTCGAAGTGAAATCTTCGGACGCGACTGAGATTAACGCTATGATGAAGAAGTCGACACGACGACCATGACGACGGGTGCGAATGATAAGCCACGCCGTGGGCCCTTTAAGATCTGCGACGATTTTTCCGTCGAGTGTAGCACTAAGGCCCCGGCCACATCTCCACGGCACGGTATGGTGGATGGTGTGATGCAGGGGGCGATTCTCAGTCGAAACTTCTTAGTTGGCGAACGCGCAATGATATATAGTTACTTACTAAAAATACTTCAATGTTATTAATTTACATGAATTATATTATTATTTATATTAATAATATTTCATAATTACGAATTCAATATTTATTTACGATCAAAATACCGTGCGACGGCACCGTCCGCCGTCGCCGTCGCCGTCGACGGCGACGGCGGACGGTGCCGTGCCGTGGAGATGACATGTGGCCGGGCCGTAACTTAAATTACGGATAGCAAGTTGCTATTTTGCCTTGTAAAACAATTTAAAATTATGCAAACCTATGATTGCGTTTGGCAAATATCCAAATAATCAAATAGGCAGGTGATTTATGAAAATTCCTCATGTAAATTAATATATTTAGAGATCGTAATATATCATTTCCCGACCGCAAGTGCACACAATGTAGTCAAGTGCTTGCTGTAACATTATAAGATATTAGAACTGGCAGAATTCCAAATAGTTCTGGTCTATGATGGTTGAGCGAATTATACTGCGTACACTGCAGTGGAACGTAGCTTTGTTTTTTAATGTAAATGTGGTGACAAAGGCTATTTCCGTTTCGAATTTTCTAAAATTGCAGCTAGTTTAGCGTGAATAAGTGGCAAAAAATGGCATGCAAAGCTGGCACTTCGGAACCCGGAGATACAATAATTCACAGGAGAATGGAAAGAAATTATTGATCCGTTCTTTACTTTTCATGGTTTAAATAACTTGAATATCTATCTATTTAAACTTTCACATTACTATTAGGGTTTGAATATCTATTCCGAAAATTGTTCTATTTTTATATTGGACACTTTATGACTTTACCTTACCTGATAGAAGTCGGGAAAGGGAGTCGTAAATTTATTTTAAGTAGGACACGTCAATTTGACTTCACCTCTCCTGATGGCAAACTGAAGACAAACTCTCAGGAAAGAGGGTCACCATTACAGACACGTACCATGTAACAATGGTGACATTCAGCTTGCCGGCCTCATCGGATGCTTTTTTAAAGATTAGATTTAGATTTTAGAGATTACAAACACAAACAATGTTATATTGATGGTAATTTTCAAGAGGATTGTCGATAATGAGTTATTCTGAAGTACAAATGAACTGTCACTTTAAAAACTCAAAATGCAAGACGACTGTCTTGCAAACATTACAATGATTTTTTCGCATATAATTAATTATGGTAGGAACAAAAACCCAGCTGGAGAAAGTCGAAACAAATAATTGTGGGTTCATTACTTTTCCTCACAGAATGAGGAGAGTTACAGAATGTAAAACTGGTTCACTTTTTGTTGTAATAAGTTACAGTGAGACGGTTTATTCCTGTAATGTGTTTACATGAATAAAATGATCTGTTTTGATTGTTATTGGAGAGAGTCTGGAATTACTAGAAGACATCTCTTAACCTAAGAAATATTTTCGATAAATTGTCATGATAAAAATACAATGAACTGTAAAATTTCAAAGAAATCGGGACTGTAGGAAGATGGAAACATTTGAGCTGGTAAAGAATTCCAGGTCTTAATGGTGCGGCATCAAGGATTTGGATTAGTCTTTCTTTTCCGTTTTGTGAGGTCAGATAACATTCACTCCTATAATGGTACAATCGAAAGGAGGACAAATAACGGATGCAACAGGAAACAACCTTAAGATGCTGTCCACGATGACCGAATCTCGATAAAATAAAAGGTAAAACTTCATCATAAATTCATAAATGCATTACAGAATGCAGCTCAGCCCCCCTCGGCGTATCATTGAATAGAATGACGAATATAGGATTTGACGTTTTAAACGGTATGGGTAGGTACGTCAAATTCCATACATTTGGCATTCTATTCTACAAAACGCCGGCCGACGCATTGCCACTTGTCTAGAGGGGCAGGTAGCAGTTCTCATTCCTGTAATGCCGTTAATTCTGAGAACCTTTTCCCTTTAATTTTACTCGTGTCCAATTCCAACCTAGCGTGTGTTATGAAATAACTATAAACATTGCTTAAGGTCCAAAGTTTACGTGGTGTGGGCGTGAGCTCCGTGCACAGAATACACCAGCAGCTTGTCTTATGGCTAAATTTATGGTGTTCTCCAGTATTGAAAGTACTCGTTTGTTGTTCCTCCACAACTGATTATAATTGCCATACATTAACGGCAAATATGATTAGTTGTTAATACTGGAGATTGATGGCACTTGGTGGAATACCGTAAGTAATAAATAATAATATTAATAAAAAGTAAGTAAGGCGAAACCGGATATGCAACAAAAATAAATTTAATTGTGGAAAAGTGCTTTATTCAAATGATCAGCTGTTGTCAAGTAAAAAACAAACGAGTTAAATATCCAACGACCAAAAAAAGGGAGAAAAAACTGTACTTATGTATCTCCAAAATGCATTACAGGATGCAGCTCAGATTTATATTCCAAAAGAAAAATACTTCAAGTTTGTGATAACTACACAATTTTAGTGCAAGATGTCAGTTTGAAGCAAACTTTGAACAGAAAACTTTTCTTTTTGAAGTATGTTCTGGTTGAAAGTTGTACCGTGTTAGACCAGACTTAGATGGTCTTGTCTCTGACACTTTTCAGCTTAAAGTTTTGAGTGTGTATTGAGTTGGGATATGGTATTACTTTTTATGACAAAACAAGTAAATTTAACGTCTTCTGTTTAATTTTCTTAATTATTTTTTAATAATAATATTCTCTTTATTGTACACCAAGGAATTTTACAATCATATATATTATGAGAGGTACAGTTTGTGGTAAGTACAGATGGCGGCCTTATCGCTCTGTGGCAATTTCTTACAGGCAACCATAGGATGGATGGAAAAAAAAATAGGAAAAGAACATTTTCGGGCAGTTTGGTGCACTTTTATATTACTTGGGTCGGCCTGATGGTAAGAGGTTACCGTGGCCTATGGGCGAGTACAACACCAGAGGAGTCACCGACCTGTAAGAACAGAGAGATTCTGTGCCGTCAGCGCAAAAGATAAGTAGGACAAATCCTTTGGTTTTCCCACTGACAGCACAAAATTTCTCGGCTAATCAATTGACTGCATTGTAATATTCTTATTTCAACTACATCCCTACTGATCGATTCAGGAATGCACATCAAATATTCTTCCTTCACAACCAGCATAGTGAATATTGGTCAAAAGAGTCCTATGAACAAACAAACAACAACTCATAACATTAACATTTTATTCTTTAATCTAAAAACTTTGGCATCATTAGTAAGTCTCTAAACGTCTGGGTAATGGAGACACTTTCTTTGAATTAACCTCTGGGTTTACGATAGCTATGAACAAATAACGAAGTTTTTATGATGGTTATAATTAACTTGGAAAAGGATAAAAATATACACCCACGTTTTACTTACGCCTACGACACCCACATTACACCAATTAGGTATTTCAGTTGCACGCTATATAACATACGTATGTGATAATATAAGCGTCGGTAGCTTAGTGGTTAAGGTATCGGCCTTACGATCAAGAGGTCTCGGGTTCGAATCTTGGCCATTACACTACCAGCAGCGTTAACCCACTCCTAGCACAAGCTATTTAGCTTAGTTGGAGGGGTTAAAGGGAATATTTAGTAATTTCAGTTGCTAATATTTTTGTTAAAAAAAAAGCACTCAGAAATTCTTTTTTACCCGACTATCAAGAAAGGTTATGTTTTTATATCCATGTATCGTCTACTCTCTAATAACAAGGGTGTCATTCTCTTACCACCGAGTAAGCAGGAACCTTCTAATGCCCTCTTGACTGTATGGAACTGCAAAAAGAGAGCAATATTTTATAACTCACTGTCAACTGTTAATAACTACTGTGCTGCGAGCACTAGAAATATTCATATTCGTAACGTAAACGCATCGAGAGATCGGAGCTTTGCGATTGGCCACCTGCCTGCTGTGAACCTGTATGAATCACAGAAAAAACTAGAAAGGAGATCTAACTGTTGTGGGTTAGATTCAAACTAGTCAAAATGACAATCGTAAACAATTGCTCCGAGTCGAGGTTTCCGGTAATTTATTATTTACCAACTAGAACTGTACCGTGTTTTATTGATTCGATACACACACAGTTGACTCACAAATATTTGTATAGAGTCTGGGTGTATTGTGCAATTGTTTTGATTTTATAATTTTTATAAAATATATCAGAATGACTATAGCTACTAGAAATTTTAAAATACTTTTGTGTTGAGCGAGGTGTTTAAAAAAATACTGCATCTGGTAATGAGTTATACTCATTCTTTCATCTACTCGACAACATTTATCGTGCAACACGTGTAACTCAACAATTTCTGCAACGTTGGGCAAAGCGCGTGATGTTGCCGGTTTTGCTATATGAGGTGCAGCTTTTTGTTTTTTCAACGATTCATTACACAGGACATTATCTCAGGTTGTCTTTGTTAGGAAATTATGTTGTGTTGCGGAACATGACGCGCAACAATATTGCCTAACAAATACTAGGATTTAATTATAGATATAGTTAATGCGTCTCCTTCAAGTAAGTTTCATTCTATTAAGTTGCTGCAGTTGTAGTGTTATTTAACCGATACCGCTATAAACAGTAGCTCACCCAGCCCTTATTGCTCACGCGTCATGAACCCACAGAGCATACCATTTGCATAACGCTTACAACACTCATTTAAATTTTATTGGTACCATTAAACGGTACCATTAAAACCGGCTTACTGCGATAAATTATAAATAAAAGAAACTAGAGAAAGTAAATGTTATAGCCAACTGCCCAGCAAATCTGTATAAATTCTGATCTGTACATGTATACATTCTGAAAATATCTGTATAAATCTGTACAAATTAAAGCAATTTTTTATACATTTCTGTTAATGACCAGCTGACCCCGCGAACTTCATACCGCCTAACAGTCAATTCTTTATTTTTTTTTATTTTTCTCTCCGTAAGAACTATCCCCGTACTTTAATGAATATTCTAAAAAAACAATTAGCGAAATCGGTTCAGCGTTCAGCCGTTCTCGAGATTTGCGCTTAGCAACACATTTAGGGATTCATTTTTATATTATAGATTAAGGAAGACAGATAACTGGATCCTGGTTGGATGGATGCACCTGTGCGTATTGAGAAAAACCTTGTCTAGCAGTAAGTCATTTTGGTTTAATTATTATTTATTAATTTACGTAAGGTGAAACCGGTCAGCTTTAATAATAAATACCGTGGAAAAGTACAAAATGTGTTAACAATATGTATAATATTGTTGCGCATAGCGATCGGCACGCGTTTGACCACTATCTCACCTGTTGGTAAATGTGTGTGTAGTCACGCTTGCCTAGAAGTAACCTACGAGTATTTACTCTGGTCTTGAAGACACTTATCATACCGACGATGGCATAATTACATCTATGTGATTAACATAGGGTGGAGTCGCATAAGTTGTACCGGCTCGTAATTTGTACCACCTCAATATCTTCCAAACTGCAATGCTTAGGTTTGATGTGACAACACTAAAAATTAGAGCTACCAACATTACGCAATCGTTGTCAGTTTGGATTCGATAACACAACTTACTGAGGTAGATGTAGTAAACAAAAATCATTATTTTGGCGTTCTGATATAATTTTAGAGCTATTTACGTTTGCAAGAATCAAAAATTATTGAAGAATAAGCGTGTAAAGCAGTTTAAACTGTAGAATATAAATAATACAGTCACATTTTGACTAGTGTGCATTTTACAGCAGCTAATACATATTCAGGGGATATGCTTTGAGCTCGCAGAGTGAAGCTCAAACCGCAGTCAACATTTAAATAAAATACTAGTTCGAAGCAAGCGTTTACATTTATTTTCTGGTTATCGTCAAGCTATCGTGTATTTTCGAGATTTATATTCTATTAGCCTTGTCATAGAGTTTAAAATAAATATAAAGAATATGAAACTTACATACCTGAACAACTTGAAAAAAGCAAATGTGTTTTTATTGCAGATCACATAGGTACAACATGCACAGTCAATGCCTTTTACTTCAACGAAAGTGAAGTTAAACTAAGTAAACTAATTGAATGATTGGTGGAAGATAAGCACAGGGCCCACCTGACGGAAAGTAGTTACCGTGGCCTATGGACGTATGCAATACCCTCTGGTATTGAATACGTCCCATATGCCTCACAGGGTTATTCACCCGTACAATTGTGACCCGTTCGTGCCTTGGAGAGCATGTTAGAGCCTCTCCAAGGCACGAGGGAATCGCAATGTGTATATATTAACAATAGTTATTAATTCTAAGACTAATCTGGCTAGTGTTCCTTAATTTTACAATGTGTTGTTCCTTATATCTTGTACTTCTACGCTATTTGGTCTACTGATTCAAAAAATTAGGAATTGCAAACAACGTGCCAAATGCTCTTCAAAAATACAAAGAGAGAACAAAATAATGTGTAAAACAACTCCAGCGCTCAACTTAAATGCATAACGCAGAAAGCGGCTTAGCTCAAAGCTAAGTGCTCTGGATTCCAATTCTCCAGACATACTTAGGTAATCTAGTTTTCGGAACAAAAACTTATTCACAATAAAATAGGTCGAGTGTATGCGAACGCTGAATTGTGTAAAAAAGTGGTATTTATCAAGAGTGTGTGTCCTATCAAGATCTTCGACAGAGTAAAGAATTTTAATTCAATTTGTTCTATGTTTTAAAGCAATTAATATGCTAACTATTCAAATCATGAATATAGGAAAAATGGAAAGGACACCGGCGGGAGTCGAACCTGCGACCAGTCCCTACTATTTCTACCCTTACCCACTTCACGAGCTTCTTCTATTGTCATTAAAACAAAACGTATCGAGAGAACAGAATATTATAATTGGCAGGCTTCATACACATACACAGAAGGCAGGCGCCCAATCACAATGCTCCGTTTTCTTGATGCGTTTACATTACGAACTCGAATACCTACTTTTCGTACTCGGAGCGCTGCCGCTGTCACAATTTGGTATATTAATAAATGATAATACAATAACAATTATTCAACCCTTTGTTCAACCAACCAAGCACCACACAGGCTTCATAATTCTGTAATATTTTATACTAAAACACGTTACAGAGCGTAATGACCACAAAAACTGTGCTACCGGTATCTAGCTAACGACAATGGGCGCGTTTACAACATCACTTATAGCTTAATATTGGAGGAAGGGCTACTAACCTTTGTTCGAGGTTTCAATGGCCATAATTAAGAGACAACCAACACCAAACTTGTGCCGTTGTAGCACAAAATACCTCCACTGTACAAAGATAACGGTACCTATTCTTTGCATTGAATCTGTACTGTTATTATAATTTTATCTTTATTACCTTTCAGACACTATTAATTTAAAATATGAAACGAGATTGGATAGATAAGGTCGACAATAACGCAGTTAGGTACTCAAAAGTCCCAAACAGAAGCAGGCCGACACCAACATGTAGCTGGAAAAGTCGATATACCAATCAGAAACAATAAAAATTCGTCTACGCATGGCGGCGGAGCTATGAGCGAACAAACATAAAAAAATATATATATATTAAAATCCAAATTGAGAACCTCCTCCTTTTTTGAAGTCGGTTAAAAAGAACTTGAGCCCCAAAGTACTAAAGACGCAATGGATGACGGTTGATAGTTATGTGAAGTAATTACTGTGAAAAGTGTTATTACTGCACACCTAATATTATTCAGCACAAGATTCAAAATTGATAAATAATATTGATCCTTAATTGTAACGTTTTTTAGTAAAATGTTAGCTAGTTTAGTGGTAACGGCGTGCGCGATACACGCCTCCCCTTATCGGTAATAAGACGGGTATACAGGAGTCTCAATCCTGAGGGGTCCTTCGTCAGCCGGGGCGTGAGGGATATGCTGGAAGCAATCTCATCCATGTTTGATGGACAATGTAGGTTTTCCCAACCCTCCAACCTCTCATTAATTTGTGTTAAGTTAGCTGTATGCTTGTTTGTCACATTAGTTTCAATAATACATCAGGGACTAGTTTCAATAATAAATAAGTAGTTTCACTCTAAAGGCATTATCCCTCGTGATACGATACTTGACTCACTTTCTAGCGTCGGTAACCCGGTAGTTGAAGAGTTGACCTTGCGATTGACACGACCTTACGGTCAATCGTAAGATCAAATCCGGTCCCGCTCTGGTCCGGCTATTACACTACCAAATTGAACCCAATTCTAACATAAACATTTTAGTTCAGCTATGGCTAGCAATTCCTAAAGTCTAAACGCTTCTAGGTTAGGAGGAATGTCAGTAATTAATTTCTTCTGCCACAAGTTAAATTGTTAAAAAAGACCTTGTACAAAAATATAAGCATGAGGCCTAAGCATTTGTTAAGCCAAATTAACTTAAATCTAAACCTAACTCAATTACGCAACCGTTTATTCATTAACCACAAACGATTTATAGACTGATTGATTTCTCGAGGGTCGAATGAAACGAAGCGCTCAAGTGGAGAGCACGTTAGAGAGAACTGCGCGATTTATTAGCACAGTTAAATAACAGTGGCCTGCGATTGCATGGGCGAACGTTGGCTGAAGCTCCTCTCCAGCTCGTTAACCTGTCACCGCCATACAACTAGCGCTCGTGTTATTCGAGCGGTTGAAGCGATGAATATTTATAAAAGCGTTTTGAATCATTTGGGGATAACTGTTGCGGACAAACTGAACGGATAGTGGCAACGTGGGTTGGTACAGGTTAAAGTGTGGATGCTAATGGTGATTTTTTCAAAAGATATGTATTATTGATTAAGATAGGTAGCACGACACGGTAAAACGACTCAGGCGAGACTTGAACCCATGATCAATCCCTTACAGGTAAAATGTTTTGATCACTATGCTACTGAAAAGAAATTACTTACCGTGACAGTCTTATTTTATTATTTACCGCAACGTCTGAACGTGTTAAACCACCTGTAAAAAAATATGACAAGTAAATAAATGCAATAAAAGCAAAAAAATGTACATAATATAAAAAATATTTGACAGAAATGAAATATTATTTTCATGCGTTAGTTTAACATAACAGGGTCGGCAGCAGAAATGGTAAACTGTGCAAAATTCCGATTTGTAATGGAAAATAGTCGAGCCGTTCTAGAATTTTGCGCTTAGCTTAGCAAAATTTAAAATACTACGAGTATAATAATATTGTTTTCTTATAGAATGGATGTAAATTATAAGTCTGTATTTTTTAGCCCACATAATATAAAACTAATCTATTAACCCACCCCTCACCGCAACAGGGGCAGTTTTGCCCATCACACTAACTACATTGCCCCACTATTATGTTGTAGAAATTATTTTTAAGAAACTTCTGACAAGTTCTAGTAGTGCAGAATTTCATCTAAAGGACGAACAAAGAGCAAGCTCGTTTGCCATGTCTGCGTTCTTTCGATCTAGGTCAAGGTCTAACTACGACGATTTAGTATCTTCAACTTCAACAAAACTAGTTCACGTAGCCTAGACTGAATAGTAGTTTGAGTTAGAGAGGGTTAACATTGAACTAAGGTATAGTCAATAAAAAAATTGGCTACGTAGTAACATAATTTTTACTATTACATAATATTATTATTTCATTACTCATAAAAATTGCACGGTGTATAATAATATACCCTTACACTAAACAAAATTTTGATTAAGAAAGGGAAAAATAATCGACCTCGGACGGGACTCGAACCTGCGATCTTTCCCTTACAGGGGGAACGCTCTGACCACTAAGCCACCGAGACACGTACGAAATCGATCCATATTCGCTTATACAACCGTCTTAAGGGCGACGGTGAAAGGTTTTGTTTTTTCCCTTTCTTAATCGATTTGAACAGTTAGTATAGTAAATGCTTCAAAATTTCATTCAGTTGTTTGGGCGGAGTCATCAAAAATCAATGTTTAAAAATGATTGTAACATTATTCATTGATTCCGATAAGTACGTATGAATGTCGGTAGATGGCTTCAGCGTCGCCCTTAAGACGGTTGTATATGGGAATTTGGATTGAATTCATACGTGTCTCGGTGGCTTAGTGGTCAGAGCGTTCCCCCTGTAAGGGAAAGATCGCGGGTTAGAGTCCCGTCCGAGGTCGATTCTTTTTCCCTTTCTTAATCGATTTGAACAGTTAGCATAGTAAATGCTTCAAAATTTCATAACAAAATTTTATATGGAAATTTTGACATAATAACTGTATACATCCTGTGTAATTGTTATTGTGACAAAAATACGGTAGGTATTTAAGAGTTGAATATAAGAGGGTTGGTTCACGGTGGAGTAGAGTAGGGTCACCCTATCTCTTTCCGTGGATCTCGCAGAAGGTGACTAAGGGATAAGGCTGTTCTCTATCTCTAACAGTAAACATACAGCCCATGACAAAGTGGCTGTTTGACGGCAATAAGTTCCCCCTATTACGTGGGCCACAAAAACATACTTGGGGAAACGTAGAGGTTAATACACCACTGCCTACACCTTCAGGAATTTACAAGCGTGAATTTATGTGTGTATGTAAAACCGTATGTTATAATTACAGCCTATCAAAACAAGCCTTAGATAACATCGAACATTGTTCTGAACTATTCAACGAGAAACGTGATACGAGCTTGTACGAAGAAAAGGCTTATAATATACAGGGCGTCCCACGGCGATGCCACATGGATGTTTTATTTTGCCAAATTTAATTTATAATTTTAGGTTTCAAGGACTTCCTTTCGTTTAATTTACCATATTTCTTATAGAGATTTGATCCTTATGATTGACACTATCGATTGATGCCATAAAAATACAGGATGTTACTTTTTCAGATTTTAGTCGGTTCGATTACCGGGTATGGCAAGCGAATTTTTAAAAATCTTTGAATGCAGTTTTGTTTCTTTTTAAAAATAAAATGATGTCTCCTTTAAACAAAATGAGCTAACTTAAGGATTTAAGGTACTTTCCCTCCATGTGGCATCTCCGTGAGACGCCCTGTATAATCCAACTAGCGAGTTATTAAATAGGTGAGGAAACCCGCAGTGTATTAGTTTAGGATACTTAACTAACTTTGTAAATATCGTCGGGCTAATTAACTGGCCTGCTACATACATGAACTATACACATTGTTATAATATATTCCACATACTCAACCTACTTATTTAGCAAATATTGTATTATTGCTGCTGGAGATATCGGTATATTTACCAGGTATTGTTTTGAGTTGCCGATATTTCGGTATTATTGAAAGCGCTATGATCATTGTAAATATCTCGATAACTTTTAACAGTAATGGATATGAGTATGATAGTTTAAATTATTCTGGGTTTATCTAACTAGGAATTGAACCCGTGCAGTCAAACGCACTACACCGCACCTAAATATATAAAAGTACATTTATCCGGTTTCTAGAATCCATATCACACCCAAATTATAAGCTACGCTTAGTTTGAGTCTAAATTCTGCTGTGTAAAACTATCATTAGAAAATGTATTTAAATTCAGACCTTTGTATCATTAGCAAACTGTATACCCATAGTTAGAGAAATAAATTATTACTATGTATGTTGAACCCTCATTCGCACGCACATAAGTATAGTGTATCATCTCTGCATTTTTTATACGTCACGTTCTTTTCAGAGACTATTCATTCTACACGCAGAGCAGTCTCTAAAGAGAATGTTGTACAGAATCACGATCTCATCCGTTTTGTGTACAAGTGAATACAGGTTGTAAAAAATAATGACGTCACGTTATAGAATGCAAATTTAATGGTGTGCGCTTTAAATAGATACACGTCCTTCCTTTTTATTTTTATGGGAGTGTTAGTTGTGAATATGGAGGGAATGGTTACTGATATAATATTATTAGAAACTAGCAGCTTTGCCCACGTGATATTTTTATCGCGTTCCTATAACCTATAACAACCTATTCCAAGGAAAAAGTAACCTATGTGTCACTTCATTAGTACAGTCAGCGTCAAATTGATCTTGACTGGCAGGGTGCTCAAAATTTTTTTAATAACATGTCATTAAGATCTTTTTGATCACTCTGCCAGTCAAGATCAATTTGACGCTGACTGTACATACATACATATTATCATGCCTTTATCCCTGGAGGGTGAGACAGAGGTGAATTAACAACCATATTTCATCATTGTATTCGGTCAGTAATAGGGGGTGAGCCTATTGCTGTATTCCGGGCACAATTATTGATTCGAGTCATGTATCTTAGGCTGACTCTGGGCTGTATATTATACATATCTGTCTGATGTTAAACAACCCGTATCTTACAAAATATACCTTCTACGTTAAAAATACTCGTAAGTATCATTAAATCGCTCAAATAAGATGGACGTTCCTGCAGTGACTTAATTAAAAATGGCATCCATCATCTGGTTTTGATTTACAACTCGCGCAGTGGATTTGTTTTGTTTTTGTTGAATATTGACATTTCATTTGGTCAAATGACTTTTAACGTGGGCATTTTTTAAAATTGAATTCTAAAATGGTTTATTTGTAGAGAGTGAGAATTGCCAGATAGGTGTAATTGGAATCGGCTAACGAGTGCCGGGTGGATTTATCTCAACTTAAGTTCTGACTGAAGATTGTATATGTGTATATGGGTGAGAATTATATAATGTGACGGGTCACCAGCCGTAGATTGGTGGTCACATTGAATAAATTATATCGTCGATTTTTAAAACCATTGTGAAACAAAAAATAAAATGTATATTAAAGTAAAATACTTTAATTTTGCGTCTATACAGTAATATAAATATTTATGTTGATAAATATTATGTTATTTTATCTATCACCCTAGCACCTATTCTATATTACCTCATTTTGGCTCCTATGCCATTAATGATATTGCAAATATTATTCGACGCACAAAGACACTTAAGTATCTCGTAAAAACATATCTTGTATTTTTTACGAATAGAATCGTTATGTACGTAGCAATCCCGTAGCTATTTCGTAGCAATTCCGTAGCACTTTGGTTCTACGCGGTTACATAACAACCCGCTATCACTTTGTGTAAAATATTGTTGTAATTTAGAGAGGCATTCTATTGTTAAAGTTTGACAAATGACCCGTAAAATTGAGAAAATGTATGTTTATTATTTATATAAATAATTATTATTATTGATAATGATCATATATAGATAATACTAATAATCTGTTCTAATTAATTTCATCATTGCCATTCTTTAGTCAAAAAATTTTACTACAGTAGTTTATTTGTGAAAGAGCCGGCCGTACGATCAAGGGGTCCCAGATTCGAGTCCTAATGATTATACAACCGACATGAACCCAGTCACACTAAAAATCCATTAGAAATATAATGTATTCCGAACTAAATAAGATATAGTTATAGATTATATATATTCATATACTAACGTTTGCAAATCCCCAAAGGGGTAGGCAGATGTGTATTATCTTATCACCCACATTTTGCCAACTATGATTTTTGGTCCCACGTAATAGGGGGCGAGCCTATTGCCGTCAAGCGGGCACTTATTCATGGGTTGTATATTTACTGATGGATGGAGAACAGCCCTATCCCTTAGTCGCCTTCTACGACACCCACAGGAAGAGATGGGGTGGCCCTGTTCTACTCCACCGGGAACCACAAAGGCAATTCATAGTTTATAATTATTATCCATCCATACTAATATTATAAATGTGAAAGTAACTCTGTCTGTCTGTCTGTCTGTTACGCTTTCACGCCTAAACCACTGAACCGATTTTGATGAAATTTGGTATAGAGGTAGATTAGACCTTGAGAAAGGACATAGGCTATGTTTGATCGCGATAACCGACATCCACGCGGGCGGAGCCGCGGGCAAAAGCTAGTATGGTATAAAACAAGGGCTAATATCGACGGTCAATAACTCATATTAATTAACGTCTGTTACAGATATTTTGGAACCAAACAATGTGTAATATGACATTACCAATTAGTATTTAATTTAACTGACAAGTGATTCATAATTGTGCTAATTGAACAATATAGTTTACTAATATTGGAGTTAGGTTACAACATAAATTTTTATTATTTTATAAATATCTTTATCTATCCGAGGTAGACAGAAAGTCCATAAAAAAGTGTATTTATTTTGTATTTTTACAATATTTTATTTATTTTATTTATTTGGTAATTATAAAATACTAGCGGTCGCTCGCGAATTTGTACACGTGGAGCTCGTTTTACTCTCCTAGGAGTGAAGTTTTATAAAATTCGTTCATAGCCGATGTCTACACCGTAATGAGAACTTACCTGCCCAAATTTCAAGTTAGTAGGTGTTATAGTTTCTGAGATTTTTGATTAATCAGTGAGTGGTATTCTGCTTTTATATATCTAGATAACAAAATGTATATCTGATTGTATAAATATATTTTTATGTAAGACTCGTCAATATACTTACTTCGCCTGATGGAATTCTCAGGAATGTCAGTCATTAATACAAATACAAATAGTGCTTTTTCACAGCTTCGATAAGTCTTTGTGAAAAATTATTATAAATCAGGCTACCCGTAAAAGTTTTTGATAAATAAATTCTATAACAGTGACCCATAAAAAGCGTTCCACAATTTTAAACGAGCGCATGTGATGAAGAGCGCTTTGGGTACATGTTTTGTCAAGTACGTAGCGTTTATTTATGCGCGCATGCTGCCGTTGCGAATATTTAAAATTATTATAAAAAATATGGTGAAGTTACGAACTGAAATATTACGAACTGTTTATGTAATCAAATTCTTCATTGATATCTTATTAGTTGACATCGAAATAAACTTGAAATTTAGTAATATGAAATTTATTAATTATTGCAAGGACAGTATATGGAGTTACGTACCTAGGACCGTAGGGTATTCCTTAGAACCACTTATGCAGTGTGCTATTTCCAGGCTGTAACCAAAACCTAATTAAATATAAACAGTTTTGCAACAGGATATTTTTTTTTAGTTTTGCTTATCTATTTGTAAGTACTTCGAAAGGACAAAAATATGTAATGAGAATATTAGGAGAATAGCCCTAACAAAGTGCCCGTTTGATGGCAATAGGCTCACCCCCTATTACGTGTGTAAGTATAATGAAGAATAAAATTGCTCTTAAATAAAATGACATACAAAACTTAATTTAAAAAACTTCCGCTACTCGTTGTTTCAACAAGGTCCACTCGCAATACGGCGAGCTCGACTAGAGGAACAGGAAAAATGGTCATTACACAATAAAATTAAAGAGTCCACTGTTAATTTCCTGTAAAAGAAAAACTGAATAGAAACGATGATGTAATGAATATCAAATAAAACTACCACCGAGCTATGCTTGCGCTGATAACATTTTCTATACTTATATACTTACATTTACCTATACTGGAGTGATCCACCCTTACAGATCATTGCATCTACTTATGGAGATGAGAGCTTTTTGGGACAAATACAGGTTTGTCTCATGAGACAAATTTTCATCCGACATGGGGTCAACACAATCATGATCTATTTATCAGTAGAGGGATCTGGGATAACCGTTTAACCATCAAAAATTTACTCAAGCGTAGTTCAAGCGAAATTAGATTGATGACATTATTTCTATGTGACGAAACTTCAATCTGATTGTATGAGATATATAATATCGAGAATCTATATTTAGTGAAAATTTATCAATAAAAGGATTTGCCGGGTACCAGCTGCTATTAAACTTCCTTCAAACCTTCAGCAGGTTTGTTCATTCAAAATATGTTATGCTTCTTAATTAGGACATAATGTTTTTGTAATCTCCTCTTAAATTCCTTCATTTTGATTCCTTACTCGCTAAGTTTGAAGTGAAATTTTTTTGAGTATACATTTCTGCACCGTATTATTTTTGTTTACATTTCAATCAGCAGCAATCAGCGTGGCGGTGGCGTGTGCGATGACGATCAGTTGCTGGCCAATCGCAGACCGCGGCGGCGGCGGCGTGAACATGTCTATACAAATTTCAGTGATCGCCACCGCGGACGCAAGCTGATCGCGTTGGTTTGGCAAAGGCTTAAGACACTTGTTAAATACATTTCATTGGAGAGCTATTAGACTTATAGAGGGGAACAAGAAAACATAAATACACGTGTAAAACATTATCCTCGTTAAGGTATGAATAATAGTCAATGAAGTCTTTTTACCCGAGTCGGGTAAAAAGACTTCATTGATCATTATTCACGTTTTACTACACGAACAAACTATTCAACTGACCACAGAAGCACTTCCAGCGTATTCCATTAAATAATTCTAACGAAATAATGAACAGGTCAAGTACGCGACAGACGAAAGTGCTTGGTCAAGCCACTTACAGACTGAAGCGTCTGTAAATTCTCTTGGAGTTGTGTACCCACTTCAGAGACACTACAGGGCACATTATTGGTGTCACTTGCGAAGTGTCTGTATTTAATGGTGATCTACAGACAAGAACCTGACACTTTTAGGAAATACAATTCACTTGTAGTGGGATTGGAGCTCTTAGGAATTTTGAGGAGTAGTACTTAATACAGATTTGACTAATAAGGCTACCAAATACTGTATGACTGAAAATGAACACGAAATTTTTGTAATACTCTAGTAACCTCCCCCTCCCCTCCCCTTTCCCCCCACGTAAGCAGAGACAACAGACAAACGTTTAAAAATTTAATCTGACCATTAATTACTGCGGTAAGTATAATGTCATTATGTATAAAACCTAAAATTTATTATGGTACTAGTATTCTAATTTTGAAATTGTCACCTCTTCGACAAAGTGACCGATTTCACTTTCGTCCATAATGTATAGGTAATTATGTGTGTTTATCTGTTTCGGTCTAGAAAGCGCACTTCTAAATACTAAACTTGACACAACTTTAGGCAATTTGCTTCATAGGCATCGTGCAATTTAGGTAACTCGCTCAAACGGGAAATGTTCTTTGATTTCAAATCAACGTAAGCGTAGTGTACATAAACCAATTCGTAACTAAAACAGTTATTAAAAAGTAAGTATTCTTCCACTTACTCTAAAATTTTCTTTAATAATAAAAAATACGATTGTACAATTGTACTCCGCTCGTGGAACTTAATCAAGCAACTTGTGCCTCGTTACTGTTTCTTTACAGTTGATATTAAAATTTATTTCACTGGAATCGAGGATTTTGCTCTTGTAACTGGAATTTCCGTTCACTGGTTATAAATTGTCATGTCGATGGCTAGTGAATTAAATCAGTTCCGTATTACACCTCGATGATTTTATTAATACAATTTACAAGGAATAATTTGTATTTGTATTACTCGTACTTACTGTTTCGAACGACATTTGTAATAGACTTACCTTATATTTAAATGAGTATTTTAATTAGCACTTTTTAAATTTTCAGGAAAGATCGTAATGAGTTCCGATCAGGCATTATTAAGTTGTGATATAAAATATATAAGCATTAATCTAATTAAAAGCAAATTTTAATCATTTAATAGGTAATAAGATTATTTGTTGCCTTATATTGTAATATAAATATCATAAAAATTTTCAGTATTATTACTTTTATTAATGACTTCGTTAGGTAACACTTTTAATATGTAGCTAACACTGTCAGTGTATAGAAAAGGACATTTTACCATTCCCTACTGTCATTCATAAAAATGTAATACTTCGTGAATAGAAAAATATCTTTTAGTTAGTCATACATACGATAGCGAGCTAAGCGACAAAAGCTAGTGTATGTACAATATTCTCTGAATGTGGTTTGTTAAATAAGAAAAAAAAAACAGTGTCCTGAACGACGATACTAAAATTCAGATTGTACGCTATCCGTCCCTTACTTTATGATTGTGCACAAAGACTGGGGACTTGAGTTTAAGCCTCACTGCCGCTTACTTTGATACTAATACTAATTTTAATTAGAGACCCAGTCTACGGAGTCAGTATTCTGTAGAAAGATCCGTTGATAACTTTTAAAAATTATGATTTAAGCTTTGGAGTTAGATTTTTTTGTACCACTTAGGTTGCAGACAAACACACGGCCCACATGATGGAGAGTGGTTACCGTGTCCTATGGACGAGTGTAATAGCAAAGGGAGTCACACTCGCGCTGCCGACCTCGTAAGAACAGAGAGATTCTATTATTATATTTGGTTATAAAACCAAAACAAAAAGCTGAAAAAACAGGGAAATTGCAATCCAAATATAAGTGATGTTTCTATTTTTATAAATAAAGTAAGGTAGTAAATCACACGGCTTACTTGATGGTGAGGGATTACCGTGGCGTATCAACTGTAATAGGGCTAGTCTCAAGGGGATATTCGCACATTGCTGCCTGCAATAGGAAAAATAGACGTAAAATAGTAGGAGGCTGGTCAAAGTAAAACTATGAAGGGTACGGCTACTTAACTTCAATATTAAGCGAAGGCAAGGGTCAATTTCACCTAACCAGTCCATATTTTCTCTCATTACAAAATATTAGAGGCATAAAAACAAAAAATACAACCTACAAAAAAGGTACCAACGTCTAAAATTTATGGCTACTAAATAAGCTGTATTTGTGTTAAACAGTATAATATGGGTATGTAGAAGCGACTAAATACAAGAAAATTTCCTTTACTTGACATTTCTACCACCTACTAACTCTATTTTATTGATACTTTATTACAATCCAATGCTCACAAAATGCTCCATTCTCAATACTTTATTTGTAAGAAAATATTTACCGATGTATGTTTACCGCCACCCGATTGGACAAATAGTTATGTGAATTTCTTCTTAGCTTGTGGTGCTGGTTTACTATTGAATAAAATAAACGAAAATAAAGAAAACAGCAATAATAATTAACAAAAATAAAATAAACATTTTGAACTTGGTGCAAAGGTGACTAATAGAGATCTATAGAAACAATTCTAGTTATCATATCAGCCAATAGTTTGCTCCCAATGAGCCTCTTAGTACATTTTGATAGCGAGCCTATCAAGGATTAGTGGGAAGTCAGTGCCGACTAAGATGCCGAAAGCAGTTTACTCGAAAATGCCCAAATGACCTATTTGGGCATTTCCTCTACCAATCGCCCTTCTGCTTGTCTATCTTTCAAAATGTTAGTGAACATTTTGAAAGATGCTCCTGATACTAGTGAGTATGAGTAGATTGCTAAAGTGTATAACTTTGACAACTTGCGCTTTCAAAAAGAATTAGAGTTCCGCATAATAAAACTAAAACCGCTGATAAAGTCGCGATAGCTAATAAGCCTAAACATTTATAATATAGAACTGCTCTTAATTCCACCAGGTAATTCCTGATTACCAAGGCATGACACCTCACATCTACTCTCTCACTTCTACATAGACAACTTAACATGTCTTCTGGTTATGATTCTGATTAAAGTCTGAATCTGGGCTGACAAGGAAACCCTTTTAATGTCGCACATACAAGAGATTATTAGAACACTTATATATGTAAAGGTATTTACGGTTTAGATTGTCTTATAAAATGGATTGTCGTAGGTATATCGTTTATTTATTCGTTTATCTGTTTCAAAATAGATTCTTGTTTTAAGTTTTGGTGGTTTCTTAAGTTTTTTTCCATTTCAAATATTTTTATTCATTGAGTTTATAAAATTATCCTTTTCAATATTAAGGTTTAGTTTACTTTAATAATATTAGTAACCTTCATTATATATCAAATTGATGTCCAAATAGATTTTGAATTATATCAGAAAGTACTATGGCGCACATTGTGAGAGGCCTATGACTAGCTGTATCTAGACTAATTGATTGATTGATCAGCAAGTGTGGTACAGTGTTTAATACGTCTCTCCTTTCACGCCAATCATCGGATCGACTCCTAACATTGTACAATATTTATCACCCTAAGCTAGAGGCCTATTAAAAATACTTACGTCCGAGCTGGAAATTGAAGGAAAATATTTTACTATAATTTCCATTCATTCTCAACTCTTTTTCTTTCATTCTCGTCTTCACAGAAATCCTGTACCCAATGTTTATAGGAAATGATAGGCAATCGCAGTAGGTTATCCCAAGAGAATTTTTTATTTATTTATAATTCTACTGTACGTGTGTATGTCACTGAACTCCTCCTAAACGGTTGGACCGATTTGAATTATTTTTTTGTATGCGTTTGGGTGGCACCCTGAATGATTTAGATTCATATAAAAAAAATTCAGGACAACGTCTGTCCGGTCCACTAGTAACTATATATCACATAGTAAGTATGTATATATGTAGACTATATACCTACGTGTAATTTATCTTGATTGAAATGACCTCCATCTATTGTTTGCGAAGGATTGAGCATCAAAAGGCTTCACGCGCAAAGGTTGGCCGATCGTTAATCTAATACCCACTTCTCGCGATAACGGAATACACCCTTGGGACTACGAAAACGTGATGGTGGGATACTCAGTTATATGTATAGTTGCAGGGATCTGTGGACTAGCTTTACATTTTTTTCAATATAAAAATCCTCGATGAATGATGATGATTACTAATAGCCTCTGTAGTTTGTAAGAATACCGGTAGATGACTCCTATGCCCCCTCCCTCTGAATAAACCTATTACAGTCTAAGTTGACCGTAATCCCTACTATAATATTATAAATGTGAAAGTAACTCTGTCTGTCTGTCTGTCACGCCCAAACCACCGAACCGATTTTGATGAAATTTGGTATAGGGGTAGATTAGACCTCGAGAAAGGACATAGGCTATGTTTGGTCGCGATAACCGACATCCACGCGGGCGGAGCCACGGGCAAAAGCTAGTCGGGTAATATAATTAGCGTAAGCTAAAACTACACTGGTTCTGTTAAAATATAGACCTTCGTAGAGCTAATAGTTTATTAATTACATACATACAATCACGCCTTTGACACCCACATTTCACCAATCATTGTATTAGGTCCCACGTAATAGGGGGTGAGCCTATTGCCGTTTTCTGGGCACTATTATTGACTCGAGTCATGTATAGGCTGAGTCTGGACTGTATATATGTGTCTGATGTTAAACAGCCCTATCCCTTAGTCGCCTTGTACGACACCGCAAGGGAGGAGATGGGGTGGCCCAAATTCTAGTCTGCCGGGAACCACGCCAGTTTATTAATTTGTGTGGTAATATTGACCTACCCATAAAATTAAGCTTGACATGAAAAAATAATACTTTCTTATAGAACTTATGTTTAAAAGCGTTGCAACATTATCGCCGCTATACTTATGAGGACATCGATAGCGACTGGGCTCGTCAGTGTTGGCTACGTTCCAAATAATCCCATCGTCTTACGCCGAGAATCCATACAAAAAATTCTTCTGTAAGAGTAGACTGCATAGAAAGTGTAATGAACTGTTGAAAGTTCCTTACCGCAGTAACGGAAAATAGAAAATTTCAAATGGTCACTCTATTTATTTATTTATTTAATATTCATGCACACACAGAAAAAAACATAAATACAATGGAAGTTGAAATTTGGTACATTGGTACTGCTTATTTCTATAAAGAAATTTCTCCCAGCAGACCGGCGAGAGGAGATCGTGAGGAATAAGAAAAGAGGTGTAAATGTGTGTATAGTAACGGGAGAGAGAAAAAACACTTAAGTACACACACAATCATAAAGATATACAGTGGTAATACATAAAATATATTGTCACAATAACATACTAAACATAGTCTACATAATAATATACTAAATATAATAATATACACTCTATTGGTCTGTCGATAAACTTTTTAGGGTTCCAACTACCCATAACGACTGCCATAGACGTTCATATGGCCATCGAGACCGACGATGGCCTAATATGCACCTCTGAGGCACAGAGGGGTCTCAATATATCAATAATGATCACTTGGACCGGCTTACTAGTGTTGCTTAACCCTACAATGCCTTAACCTACTCGGTTACCGAAGAAAGCTCAAGTGGTTACCCATCCATCTTAACCGGAACACTCATATACTCTCATTACTGTATAGCATACTCTATAATCCTGCTACTCCCTTTTACCTTAAAAAACGTTTTGAGCTTTTGGACGCCACACATTCCAGGTCTCTGAGATCGGCAGTGAACTTGAGATTAAAAATGCCGGGGCATTCCACAAAATTTGCAGATAAATCCTTCTCAGTCCAAGCTGTTCGTCTGTGGAATGCTTTACCGGTAAGTATTAGACGCGCACAATCCCTAACAGCATTCAAAAAATCCGTGTATGATCACTACCTCCGGGACATCGGTTACATCTAGATCTATTGGACCCTCCTACGACAAGATGAGTTATATATGGTAAGTATATGTGTATGTATCATATTGTATTGTGTATGTATGTGTATTGTATATGTATAGGTATATTTTGTAAAGCGTATGTATAGTGTATATTTAGGTGTGTGTATATTGTAAGTACTCATATATTAATTATGCTCTTTCGGAATCCTATGTGAAGTGTAGGTACACTTCACATAGGATTCTGAAAGATAAGGTACCAAGGTTGTAAGGTACCAAAACTGACTTTATACACCATACTACCCAAAATTAGAACTCAAACTCTCTTCTCCATCCAATGGTTGCCTGTAAGAGATTGCCACTAGGTGATAAGGCCGCCTATTGTTTATACCCAAATGTACTACCTAATGACACATGTTTTCTCCTTGGTGTGCACAATAAAGATATACTTTACTTTTACTTTACTTTACTTTTACCACTAAATCTATACTTTATATTATAAAGATTAAGAGCTTTTTTTTTTTGATTGGTTGAACGCTCTAATTTCAGGAACTACAGGTTTTGGAGATTAGAGAGAGGTACAAGTTGCATAGCCCGTTTATCGAGGAAGGTTATAGGCTAAACATCATCACGCTACTCCTCAAGGAAGCGAAGCAGTAATCATAAATGTCAAAAAATCCGGCAAATTCCCATACATTATTTGAGAATTAATAAATCACTAGCTTATAATTTATGGCTTATAGGAGTTGATACGGGTTTTCGAAGTATGCCACAGGCGAAGACAGGCCGTCTAGTTGTCATATAATATATGTATTGTAAATTTAATAGAAAAGTTTTATGTAAACGGATACAGTATCCAAATGGGAAATGCATTTTACCCACGAAAATAGCACTTGAGATACTAAAGGATACTAAGGTGACTACAAACAGCGCAAAGACAAGATCGTAACGGATAAAGGGGACAATAAATAATGCATGCCACTTCTCGAGCGGATAAACTTCTGGGAACTCTGGCTAGGGACGGCTTTGAGCAAATCTTAAAGTACGTAGAAGTTATTTGTAGTGGAGATTTCAGTATTGCTTGTTGAAAATTCAGTTAAAATACATTCAGACGAACGTAAGATAATGGAAATTAGTACAAAAATGAAGAATGATTTAGCGCTTTTGTATTTTTATAAACACTATAGATAATGCTTATATGATTGTCAATTGGGACTCAACTGACCATAAAACTTAGGTTGAGCTGGTTATCCCTGGAGGATCAATGTATTAGGGTCCACGTAATACCTATGCCGTATTCTGGGCCCTTTTGTGGATGGCTTGACCAAGCATCTGAGACTGGGTGGAAATGTAGGGCTGTTTAACATCCTAAACAGCCCTATCCTTTAATCGCTTTGTAGAGATAGGATAGCCCAAACTCTACTCTGCCGGGAACCACATATTATTTATACACTAGCGAATCGAAAACTGTTACTTGATCGTGAACGTTCATTCGGCGCACCCTGTGCAACTGAGACGGCAGTGCCTATCTCCAAAGCGGAGACGCTGCCGCTTACGGCCATCTCCGGTCGAAGTGGTAGTGGCACTGTTTGCGGTCGGCATGCGGTTTTAGTCAGTCCGGTAATAATCCCCACCGCTAGGAGGGGGGTATTCGTGGAGACATTCGCGCGAAAAAAACTGTAGTCACAAGAAACTATACCTATGTTGTGCAAGTAAAAAAAAGCCTGTTGAAATCTCATCTATATCGAGTCTTTAAAGCTTTATGTTTTAAATTGCGTGATTAACAATAACACAAGAACACCCATTTTTGGTTTAGGAACGTAAGGTTACTTATAACCTTCCGTTCCTAAACCAAAAATGGGTCTTACAAAGCATGAAATATGTTAAGGTCGTATATTGAGGGGTCGTCCCACATTCTTTCTTATATCCCTTTGCCATTCCTTCCTTTATTAAATTGGCTAAGATCGTAATAACAAAAGTTTTACGTGAGCTTTTCCACCTTTCTACCCTCATACTATGCGGGGAGTACTTTTTAAAGATTTTTTTAGACAGATTATTTAGGTAGACGATGGTCTAGAAGACAAACATTTTAAGTGCAATATTTTGTACGTTCAAATATGAACACTATATTAACGGTATAGAAGACTAGATCATCATTTTATTCTTTATAGAGATAACTTTTCATGTAAGAACGTAAAGATTAAAAATTTCATACTTATGTACGAGTAGTACGTTTTGTTTTTAATTTTTTTTTTTTTTCTATATGCTTCATAAATGTAAGTATATTTACGAGTTCATGATAACTCTAGCATTAGCAAATAGAGTATTCTTGAATTGTGATATACTATAAAAGCATTGCATAGTACCGTCCACTGGTGGAGGGTGAAAATTTTCAAAAAGGAAGCCGATGACAAAAAAAAACTTAGTCGATTTAGTTTATCAAACATCATGTGACCAATTGGGAAGTCGGTAAGAATCAGGTTATAGGGACACCTCGTCACTGGTACCGTCTTCAAGGTCTTATCAAGGTAATCTGGGTCCAAACCAACCTCACCTCTTAGCTAGTACACCTGCTGGTTGACGAACGGGGCTGTACCGCAGGCTTTCATCCCAGGGTTTGTGAAGCAGACGACAGTGCTGAGAGATCAAAGCGAAAATAATAAAACAATTATGAAAAACTAGCTGACCCCGCGAACTTCGTACCGCCAATCAGTGTCACAAAAATATGTGATAAATGAAGAACCGATGTTATTTTTTCGGATTTTAGTCGGTTCGATTACCGGGAAGGGCAAACGAATTTTCAAAAATCTATGAATGCAGTTTTGTTTCTTTTTTAAAATAAAGGAATTTTTTCCTTTGAGTGAAATTAGCTATCTCCAGTATTTAAAGTACTTTCCCTGCAGGGTAAGGTTAAAATTTTCCACTCTGTATATTGATGAGGAGTAAAAGAGAGTATGGGCTACAATGTGCAAGCTTTGGTTACATGAAAACAGACAAGGATATCTAAAATTGTAATTTATCACTTGATAAAGAAACTTATTTACTCATATCTGTAGATTGGTGGCCATTCACGCAACGAACACAAACCAAAAAGAAAAACACAAAATATATTCTTTTTCTTCTTATTCGTATGCAGAATACGTTTCAGGGTGAAATCTTATTATTGGTGGTTTTTGTAAGTAATTTGTAAGTAAACAAACAGAGCGGACGTCCCCGGGGACCACAGACGACTCGGAGGTAGTTTTGCGTCACAACTTTCGCACATTTGCGTTAGCACGTGCGACGATTTCATTATTCTTCTTCAGCGAACTATTTTCGCCTTCAATTCCAGTGGGTCAGGAATGACAGGATGTTTGCTTACCGAATATGTTGGAATAATCAAAAATTTCTGCTTTTTTATTTTGTAAAAATATAAAATTTATTGATTGTTTATACTAAAAATTGATGACGCTTGGTGGAACTTGCTACACATATTAAATGAAGTACTTGTACTTCACAATATTTTTTTTATTTTTGAACCTGATTGGTTTTGCCTCAAGGCATTCTCAAAGACTTGGGAATGTCGGTCACTGATCAGGTTCAAAACATATAAAATATTGTGTCACACTCCAAGGTTCCCTGATAACATTCTGTTAATTAGATTAGCGCTACTACCTAAAATCATGATGAAAATACACATGCGGTAACCGAACGCTCGTCACTCGTAAATTGTATACGTTGGGGAAAATTATGGTGGCATATTAATTAGAAAAAGATACGTGTTACTTGGAGATTCTCGCCGAATTATACACAAGAACATTTTGACAGTTCTACGATAATGTTAACGGGAATTAACGCCATCATGGTAGGTATAGCTATACAGGGTGTAATCGTTAAGTGTGTCCAGGCGATTATTCCGTAACTATTACAGATATCAAAAAACTTTAAACTGATATCGAAAGTACGTTACATTGAGTAAAATGACATCAATAACTTTTTAAAAATCAAACGAGAGGTATCTAACATTTTGACATTAAACATTCCCATACATTTAGTATGAGATTAGTAGAAAGATTTTAGTGTCCTTATTTTAAAAGTAGTACTGATATTAAAGGAAACTGTTTATTAACCTAACAGAGTAATAAAACTATCTTTTAATTGAATAATATTTATTTCTTAGTAAGTACAAAACACCAAAGAGTATCTTTTATTTTTGTTTTTGTAGTGTGTTGCTTTTCAGTCAGCTCAAATTATTGCGATATTGAAACACGGTTTATTACTAACTAGCTGTTGCCCGCGGCTCCGCCCGCGTGGAATTCTGATCCCGTTCATCGCTGATATATAGCCTATATGTTAATCCAGGGTATAACCTATATACATACCAAATTTCAACCAAATCGGTCCAGCCGTTTATGCGTGAAAGAGTAACAAACATCCACACATCCACACATCCATTCTCACAAACTTTCACATTTATAATATTAGTAGGATTTGATGTCGTAAGATAATTAATCTACACGTGTATCTACTTGAAAATCATCATTGTCATATCATACGTAATCATAAAATATGATTAAGGTAAAATGAGTACTAGACCACTTAAAATAAGGAAACTAAAACCTTACTACTAATCTAATACTAAATGTATGGGAGGGTTTAATGTCAAAATGTTAGATACCTTCCGTTTGATTTTTAAAAAGTTATTGAAGTCATTTTACTCATTAGGTAACGTACTTTGGATATCAGTTTAAAGTTTTTTGATATCTGTAATAGTTACGGAAAAATCGACTGGACACACTTAACGATTATACCCTGTATACATATTAATTATACATACCTTCATGTGACCACGGCTAGTGTAACCTGATTGAAACTTCAGGCAATGCAAAAGTATGTATACGATGCAGCCAACTAGCTTAATCAGCCGTTCAATAAATTGCCTAGGCTAAACGGCGCCGATCAATTAACGGCCTGAATGATGTTCACCCGTATTGTTTGTTACAACATTTAACAAACTGGCTCTCTCTCATCCTAGCGTTAATTCCCAGTCGCATCCGAAGCTTTTCAGCTCGGAGTCTGGGGTCCGCTTTACCAGTCTTAACTACAGACTTGGCTAGACCTCGATACTTTTTCGTGAAGCGATTGCCATCTGACCTCCACAGCCCAATGATAACATTAGGCGATATCGAAGCTTTGCAGCTAGACCGTTGTTTTTGAATTTTTTTGGGCTCCAACAACCCGTAACGACTGCCATAGATGTTCTTATGGCAACCGGGACCGACGGCTTAACGTGCTCTCCGAGGCACGACCAGATCAATGCAAATACCCATATTTCATGAACACAAATATTTGCACCGAGCGGGGATCGAACCCGCGCCTCCTGCGTAGCGGCCGCGTTCGCTGCCGCTACGCCACGGAGGCTGTCAAATTTAACAAACTGGCTGGCTAATGCTAAGGCCATTCTTACGATGGAGTACACAGAAATAAGACAGAAAATTAGTGATAGGTTTATTGAGAAAAGCAGCTAAATCCGACTTGGACAGGTAAGGTTAGAAGGCTAAAGCGGGAACGGGAGCGGACACCTTTCGTTTGCCATTCGGGGCTTCCACTATAGGACTCGTTTACGATCTTTCGGATTTCTTGTCACTGACATAATTTCCTATCGGTTACGGGAACGAAATAAGAACTGCGAGCTAGTAAAATAAATTAATTAACACACATACACTCACGCTTGTAAATCCCCGAGAAGGTAGTTAGAGGTATATTATCACCCACATTTCGCTAACTATGATTTTGGTCCTACGTAATATTGCGGGCACTTATTCATAGGCTGTATGTTTACTGTCGGATGGAAAACAGCCTGGCAAGGTCTAGCTTCAAATTCACTAGAAACTTATTTGCAAGTAAAAGGTAAAATTTTCTATTTAAATAACTCAAGAAAACAGTTAATTATCTATTTGCCGTAACATAATTACTGACTGACAGGCTTTAATTGTTTGTGAAACTTCCCGCTGACATGAACACTCAAGGAAGGCACTTACCTTAATTAAATTAAAACGACTCCGAATATTAATAATTTCTTAAGGTGCGTACAGATCATGTAACATGTTGTATAACTTGTGTTATATAACACGTCCACATTATCTAACATTGTTTTATAACTTTGCAACATTGTACTAACTTCAGTGTCTACATTACTGAAACATGTTATATAACATGTTATATGTTATATAACACATGTTATATAACATGTTATGCTATATAATGTGTACGCACCGTTAGACGGTGAATTATGCAATATGCATGAATACGAAATGTTACGTGATGTAAGAGAATAAATTATTTTTTATGTCTTGAACATGTGGCTGCTCAAAAGTAGCCGAAACGTCGGGCTAAAAGTAAATAATCCATATCCATACTTCCATACTTTAATATTATAAATGCGAAAGTAACACTGTCTGTCTGTCTGTCTGTCTGTTACGCTTTCACGCCTAAACCACTGAACCGATTTTGATGAAATTTGGTTTAGGGGTAGAGGAGACCTTGAGAAAGGACATAGCAAAAGCTAGTTACAAATCTATCGAAAAAGAATCGGTTAAAAAGTAGTTTCATATCAATGAGTGAGATTCGCGTAAGCTTCAGACTGTGCTTCAGACATCGAACATGTGTTATGAATACCAAACCGAACCAAACTTGCAATATCATGTGTTCAAACCAAGAAACGTGAGTAATGGGTGGATAAAATATCAGGGAAGTCATACAATACGAAATTAATTCCAACACATTCTTTCTTATTTATTTTGGTTTTCAACAGCTCTGAATGCATAAAAATGAATTTTTATTTGTTGGCAACCTCTGCATTCTCATGTCATCCTTTTCATTACAGTCATAATAAACAATGATTGTTGCATAATCTGTAAAGGATGTTGACTTCAAAAGAAAATTCACAGATTGATTCAAAAGTAAAATTGGTAGGTATGTATGTATGTCTTTACAGAATTATTGTTCCGGAATACGGTAAATTTTCTCTGTAATGTAACTCTCAATAATGAACCTACTGAGTCTTTTTTTGTACCACCTTCGGTTGATAGGTAGAGAATGCCTGTGGCATTAACGGCCGTTTCCAATAACCTATCTATCGCCAGTTTTGACATTAGAAAGTATAAAAACGTCATCAATCTCTATGTTAACGCAATTCATAGTAGCAAAATTACAATAGGATTTGAAAAAGGAACTATCTCTACCTTTACCTTTATCTGTACCTAGATATGTTATTGGGAACGGCCGTAAGTCCACCTATGTACTTGTGCATAAAGTTTAATAAATTAGTTAATTAATCTGCTTAGTGTGTTTATTATCATAACGTGTATTTTTATTTTTAATTCTAGTAACCGAAAATCAATTTTTTCAAATTATTAGTAGGTATCTGCTATTCAAAAATAAATAGGTAAGTTAATTAATTACATATAAAACAGGATTTCGTGAAAACTATCGACCAAATAGAATGGAATGAAAATTAGCCTTAATTTTTCGAGGAAATCAAAATCAAATTGATACATACATTGTAAGATTTCAATAAACGAACACATCAATATGCAAATTGTTTTCGCTTCGCACGTTATTATAGGAAACACAAATCACTGGTACGATATGATATTTAGAAACCAAATAGCACATAATTACGCAATAACCAATTCTCGTAAAACAGTATTGTGGAAATAGCAATATCGAAAACCCATAAAATGGATGACGATCCTAGTAATATATTTAACGTGACAACAAACACTGATATTCCCATTTTTATGGCTTTAAAGCATAAAAGGATCATCATCAAGTGGAAATATATTGGAACCATAACAAAATATGATGCTACCGAGATTCATCACGTTTATTAAAAAAAAATGTAGTGAAGTGATTAAAATAATAGTTTAGTTACTGTAGTTATGTAGGTACATAGACTCATTTGGTCTTTATCACACTGGACGTTATGCCTTCTTGGACATTATGACACTTGGCCCAACACATCCCGTACTCATATAAAATGATGGGAATGCTGTTTGACAACCGAACTACTGCGACTTAAAATAGTTGCATTAATCTGATCAACCGGACTACTGCCTCTAAAGGGATTGAAAACAGTTTAGTAATCATAGTTAGTCAACACTTAAGACTTTAGTAACTAAATCATGTACATTTAATACCTATTTAAAATTAACGAGCCTCTACCGCCACTCTCACTCCACGGGACGCGACTGCAATGTCCATCATGCAGCATCCACCCGTGGACCACCCTGTTGTAAACGAACGGACACAAGCGACGAGGTGATGCTGTGCGGATATCGAGTGGCTCTAATAAGTTATGATGTTAATACATCGTGTTACTATTACAGTCGTAACTTCACTCTTGTTTTTACCATTGTAAGGTCAGCGTTTGACTGCTATTTCACATGCCACCATAGACAAGTTTGACAATTCGTTTGTAGATTTGTAGAATAGGTATAATAGAACGGTCAATGTACGGAATTGACACGTAGTTTGACGTTTATGACATTTATGACAGTCGTGAATGTATTTCAATCCCATACATTGATCATTCTATTCTATAAGCGTATAGCCACTTGTCTAGGGGGCTACTCAGTGATGATGTGGTCGAAAATGGGAATTGCTTGCCTAGAAGCAACGTATTCATTCATAAAATTTCAAGCCGTACTGTTAAATTAATTTGGCGAAAGGGTTTACAAAATGTAAATGGAAGTGCAAATCCTTAAATTGCAAGTGTAACTCTTGTCGCAATATGAAATTAATGACATTGCATAATGCAATGCAGCCCAGCTCAAGAAATATAAAATGAAGTGAAATTCAGTGTACATTTCTAAATGCTAATTTAGTTATGTAGACGTTTTCGTTATATTTTTAGATGTTGCTGTAGATTTCATTGTGGAAGTTTTCTTTTCAATTTTATTCAAATCCAGCCTTCCGCCCGCGTGGGTGTCGGTTTTCCCGTTTATTGGCCATAATACTTATATCCAATTCTACTCAACTGATAGCAATCAAATTTACGTAAGGTTTTAAGTCTGATCAAGCCCTTTTTTACAAAAAAACCTCATCAAAATCCGTTCTATAGTTTTTGCGTCCATCACGATCAAACAGACAAGAATTCTTAAAAAAAATACTTAGGTTATGTTAACCTAAGTATTTTTTTTAAGAATCTCCCATCTCCAATACAGACACGACCTCTTCACAAATTAAATTTTTTTTTGGCCTTTTGCATTTTTTTTTTGCTAACTGTAAGATTTAAACTTTCATGGTCGTTCACATTATTATTAGAACTATCGGGATATTTACCATGTATTGTTTGGAGTTTCCGATATTTCGGCGCTGTTGCAAGCACCATGATCACGGAGGAACTGTAGTACTGGCGGTAAACGGTGAAAAAGTTTTTAGGAGAACATATATCGATCTACCCTCTTTCGAGTTCTTTTGTGACGCGTATGGACACTACCACTGGTTTCACTCTCACTACAAACTCGAACTCGATCTCGATCACGTTCACGACACACTATGCTTACTGCTGTACTGTTTCTGTATTTTAGAAGGGGGTGAAAATGAGGTACAACAATACGTGGCTCAGTTTAACAACATCCATAGTAAAATGAGTTTTACGTACGAAATGGAAAAAGACCGAAGCCTTGCTTTCCTTGATGTGAGGATCAGTGTTCGTGGGGACGGGTCGTGTAGCCACTCCGTGTACAGAAAACCCACCCACACCGACCGCTACCTGCATGCCGACTCGCATCATCATCCGCGCCAGTTGAATTCAGTGGTGACGTCGCTTACTGACCGCGCATATAGTTTATGTGACGAGGAACATCTAGAAGAAGAATTGAACCACATAAGCGGCGTTCTACAAAAGAATGGATACAATGGACGGATTAAACCACCTAACGAACGACATAAAGCCCTAAACTGCAGGGTGGAAAGACAACCAGCCTTTTTACCCTACATCAAAGGAGTGACAGATAAGGTCGCTAACATCCTAAAGAAGGTTTCTGTCAAAACTATCTTCACTCCTTTTAAAAGGCTGTTCACCCAAAGATGGTTCTCCACTGGACAAGCCCGGAGTATACAAAATTGACTGCAGCTGTGGCAGTTCCTATATAGGTCAGACCAAAAGAACGGTTACATGCCGAATCAAGGAACACATCAGGGCAGTCAAAAACAACGAACCGCATAAATCTGCTATCGCTCAACATTTATTGGAGTCCGGTACTGACCACTGGATCGAGTTACATAACCCTCAGATGCTCTCGACAGAACGCCACTACATACCAAGATTGGTTAGGGAAGCGATTGAAATAAAAAAGTACAACAATTTCAATCGTGAGGATGGGTTTCAACTGCCGAACGTCTGGCATCCAGTGGTCCGTCTATGTACAAACAATCGGGAGCAAGCCAAAACAAAATCGCGAGTGGATACAGTAAGCATAGTGTGTCGTGAACGTGATCGAGATCGAGTTCGAGTTTGTAGTGAGAGTGAAACCAGTGGTAGTGTCCATACGCGTCACAAAAGAACTCGAAAGAGGGTAGATCGATATATGTTCTCCTAAAAACTTTTTCACCGTTTACCGCCAGTACTACAGTTCCTCCGTGATCATGGTGCTTGCAACAGCGCCGAAATATCGGAAACTCCAAACAATACATGGTAAATATCCCGATAGTTCTAATAATAACTGTAAGATTTTTGCAAAATCTGTAAATGCAGTTCAAAACGTCTCAAAAAGTTAGGGAAGGTCTCTGAAGAACGTTTTGCTGTAACTACAACGGTTAAGGTACTTGCCCTTACTGCCCCGTTTCAAAAATACACCCTGTATAATAGTATTAGAAGTGAGTTTGTTTAAACAGTAAATATACCACACCACCACATAGAGGTTTCGCTTACATACATCCTTTGATTTATCCGTTGGTAGTAGGGCGACACGACATCTACTCATTATTATAATCAAAGCATACATCCTACAATCTACCATTAATACCTAAGTAAACGTAGGTATCTGAATAATACTGTTGTATACTGGCCGAAATGGTCTTGGCTTCGCAGACAGTGGAGCTTCAACTCTACTTCGGACGCGAATAAAAATTAACATCATTGTATAAATTATGGTGACAATAATCTTAACACTCTCTGCCTCTCATTACGAAAATTTTTATTCAATATTAAAATATAAATACACCAAAATATAATTTGAAAGCTCTGCATTCGCGCTCAAATAATTTGTAAAATAAAACGTACCTACCCCTATTTATAGATATTAAAATACACCAGCAATTAAGGTGTTGGGATTGTTTTCAGAGAACATTGTAATGCCTGAAAATTTTATTATTTAGTGAAATACGAATAAGAGAAACGCGATATAGCACTATTAGAACAAATTATAAAACGTTTGAACTATGCAAACGAAATTTAAATTACTCGTAGTTTAATATAAATGTACGATTATTTTATCTGAATACAATATTATAAATGTATTTTCAAATGTTTAAGTTACAAAGTTTTGATTGTCGTCTTGAGAGCCATAGCTATACTATATGGGTACTCAGCTAAAAAAGTACCTAACTACATCGTAACAACAACAACATCGGTACTGAAAGTGATCAATCTCCTCATTTTTTTGGAGAAGAAGAGCTTTGAAGGTTTCTTACAGGTCGGTGAGTGTGACGCGCCTGATGAAACATAAGGCCAGGGTAACAAATTTCCATCAGGTGGGCCGTGTGCTTGTCTGCCACCTGACTGGCATGAAAAAAAGAAGGCGAAGCTGATTCAACGTACGTGTTTCACAGTTACTTTCAATTTAAAATCATTATTATGGTCGGTGCACTTATCGTATTCTGAAAATCCGTTTGAAAAAAGTTAAAAAGAATGTTGCAGAGAAAATACTGCCGTAAATACTCACTGATGTAGCATTAATAAATCAAGTTGTGTCGTTGTGAGAGACACGTCTAATTTAATTTGTTCATTATTTAGCGTGGAACAGTTGGAAACAGTCGACGCGCGACTTAGCATTGTTTTGCGAAAATTTGTCAGGTACTACAACTTCACAGTGACAAAATACCAACACGGTTAAATTACTAGACTCTCGAATTCGATTCTCTAATCTCGATTTGTTATTAGATCTGAGAACAGATTTTATTCTAGAGGACAGTTCTACTGTCAATCGATTTATATCTGTGTGTGCCCGAAAAACGGCAATAGGCTCACCCCCTTTTACGTGGGACCTGATACAATGATTGATGAAATATGGGTGTTAATTCACCTCTGCCTAACTCTCCGGGGATGGAGGCGTGATTGTATGTATTTATGTATGTATGTTGTTCTGAAATACGGGCCTCGTGTGTTATGTTATGTTACTAGTAACAAAGAGAAGTACATAAATTTTCTCAATCCATGTTCTCATTAATTTTTCATAAATTATAATATTAAAGTTTATAAATAAAACACCTTTATAGGACAAAATCTTTCTCTGATATAAAAGTTTTTTCCTCTCAAACAATTCTTTAGGCACACGAAAATTTTGGTAAAAAAGTTACACAGTTCAATTTTTTTTTGTCTGATCGCGACGGTCGCATTAACCACGGAACGCATTGTGATTCGATTTTTTTTGTTACAACCTTACGTTTTTTGATCACAATTAAATGAGAAGAACTAGTGATAATGTCAAAAGTTGCGATAGCCGATATTCTCGCGGGTGGAGCTGCAGAAATAAGCTAAATATAGCAATATTATTATTAAAAGCAATATTAATAAAAAGCAGAAAATAAAAAGAAAACCCCATAAATGCATTCTATCAACACTCACGATAATTGTAAATAGAATAAATCCATGAACCAAAACACGTCTACTATAACCGTTTTCGCAAACACAAATTCACGATATTGTTAGGCTCTATTTGTTTAGTAACTTCGGGTCGTTATTGTTTGAGAAAACAATAGAATAGGTATTATTTTTCTGACGGGTTAAAAAAATAACAAATAATCCTTTTTCATCAAATTGTAAGCGAGCGATTTGTCAGCGGCTTTTACAATACGCCCTTCTTTTTTTTCAAATTTTGTGAACAGCAAAAGGGGTTAAGTCTTGTCAGACCTAATGGTCTGGTTCCCGAAATTCCATTTTCTCTCTGTAGACAGACTTTTATATCTTTCAAATACGCTGTATTTATAGCTTTCGATGACTGCTCACAATAAATACTACATGGAAGCATATTAACACAATATTTTAATATTATAAATTGTTTCCTTTATTCATGTCATGATATAAATGATTTTTCTTCTTCTCCTTCTGCTTCTCCACACCAGTCGCTTCCGGAGTCTGAGGTTCACTTTTTCCGCTCTAACTGCGGGTTTGGCTGAACTTCAACATCACAACCCATTGGTGATATCGGAGCAATGCAGTTAGACCAGTTGTTGAACTTTTCGAGGCTCCAACTACCTGTAAAGACTGCCATAGATGATAGAAATATCATTTGCATCTACGGCAGTCTTTACGAGTTGTTGTTGCGCACTTTTATTTAATATTATTTTTTTTTTATTTATATTATATTTTATAGTTTATATAATTATTATAATTTAAAAAATAAAACAATATAATAATAAAAAATAGTGCGCCATCAGCATCTCGTACAGGGTTGCTATTGGTTTGTACTGTCCCGTCCTGTATCACAACGTCAACACTCGACTATGTGTTTACTACTAAGACACTTTCTTCTCCTACAATATTCTGGAATTATCATTTTATGCAACAAAATCAGAAAACAAGCTTTAAATCTTCTCAACCCTTTGTTGTTAATTTATTATATGGTTTACAAGTGAACCTTAGTTTCCTTGCTATCACATACTACAATAATAATAATATCATATTTCATCATGTTTATGTTAACGTTGGTGTTATGGAGTCAAGTATAGCGTAGGTTCTCTTCCTTATTTCAATCATCTTGGTACAATATTATTCTGGTAGGAAAATATTTTGTTTTGATAATAAGATTTATTGATTTTATGGGCAGTTTTATTACTACTTGTCATTTGTTAAGGGTATCCATAGACTCAGATACATTACAAACATCTCATCCCTGGAACGGTTCTGCCCAATATCTATTAGACACTCTCGACAGATTAGCGGTCCATTACACGCTTACGCAAGCGTCATGCATCATGCCGTCAATCATGAATGTTATTGGTCAATCGGTTATTAGACGTTATGTTATTGGTCAATCACGACGTGATTGATGGTTAAACTGACAGCAAAACCTACCGTGTAATGGACCCCTTGCAGCGGCGTGCAATATATATCATAAGAAGGCCTGAGTGACCTCAGGCCAACAAACACCCTAGAATCTCTGCAGTAGCGTAGAGACGTCTCTCTGGCTGTATTTTACCAAGTATATTGAAAGAAAGAAAGAAAGAAAGAAAAAAGTTTTATTTGAGTTATCTGCACAATGTGAAATAATACAGCATACAATAATATTACTATTAATACAGCAACATTCAATCATCGCGCAGACCCAAATAGGGCCCCATCTCAGCATGAATGCTGCGTACATCATTAGTATACGCAGCGCTGGTTTTCAGATGGAGCCACTAGTTAGCACTGTCGCCCCGCTTGCACATGATCATCACTACGAGTCACAGTCACAGATCAAAGATGCTCGCTCACTGCAGTGATCCATATAGTAATTGCGGTCTAGTCTCTCTTCAGACACAGAACGAAACGTGGCAATCTGCGGTGTCACCCACACACAGTAGAAACGATACCGTCTCAAACCAATTTCTTTGCCACACGACAAATATGTGTAATAAATCATTCCCGTTTCCCTCTTCTTACGATTTCGGGTTCTTCAAGCAGACTTTGAAAAAGCATGTGTGGAGACCGTCAAGTTAGGGATCACCATTTTGGGTTACTCAGCATCTGAAGTGGTGATATTACATAAAAATTAGTAAATTATATAATCGACTCACTGCGCATTAGTTTTCTATTACCTATACCTACACGAAATTTCGCTGAATAAGTGTACAAAACACTGTAACTTTTATACACTTATTCAAATGTCGTATGTAATCAAAACAAAAAATAAAGCGTAAAATAACAATGAAGGAATACTAAGATGTATACAATATTAAAAATTATACAAAAATTCGAAAATAGTATGCATACATTGTTAATGACTCGTAAACAGATTAAACTATATTATATACCACCAATATCTCTTTTAACGGGCGGTATTAGGAGCCAGTCATCTGTTAAGAAAAACGTGCACAATTTTATTAGAATGAGGATATTTTATATCCTTATTTTCCTTTTTAACCTTACGTAAGAATAAAAAGGGTATATTCGGGACTACTATGTTGTTCCCTTGGCTCTATATTTATGTGAATGAGTGAAATAATTCTACGAGCGTTAGATATTATTTTTTTGAGTATGAATGTAAATTTCTTGCGGAGTTAGTATACATCTCTTGCTTTATATTGTTGTTGCGTTTCGGCAGTTCCTTATAAGTTTCATACCATTTCTTGGTTTAGCATGTTTTTTTTTTTCATTAAAATTAATTTATTTTTATTATATGTTTAAGTATAATAAAATAAAACTGTACATGAAACTTCAAAAGCAATTTCCTGAAAACATAAAGCATTTTCAAGTTAAAACTACTTCAAAATCATAAATAAAACAATCAACTGCCAAATCCGCAAGGGGTTTTATTAATCCCGATTTCATTTGCATGAAAACCGAGTAGACGATTTATTGCCGGTTTATGTGAATATTCCATGCAACTGTCATTCAAATGAGCTGAGGAGAAAATTTTCCATAAAATATTCACAGTATCACGCTGTATTGGGTACCCATTACCTGAGTTATTGGAGTGTTATGCGATACGAATAAAATTATTTATTGAATGCACTGTGAGTTGTACACCGTATTTTAAATAACCTGGTTTATTTGCGAGTATTTTTTTGATTATACTATGACGATCGTTGATTTATATGATACTAGCTGACCAGGCAAGTATTGTTTTGCCGCTATTAAAAATGGTGGGTCGAATAGTATGAGTGAAAATTTAGGGCATGTAATTTTCAATGCCAATACAAAAAATAAAATTTAAAAAAATTGCCACATGTACTATCGCGATCATAAGTGCAGTACCAATCTGACGCAACTATAGCGCGTCAACAATAGTCGTACTTATGACCTTATTCTTTGAAGACAATTCACACACACATACACGTCAACACTACGTCGTACAGTACTCTTACTAAACTTTTGAAGTTATGACCTTAATCTTTGAAGATAATTCACACACACACATACACACACATTAATATTGTTCACTCGTTGATTGATATTGTTAATTTCAATATCATACGTAAGCCGCCCCGTAGCTGAGTGGTTTAATGTGCAGCTTGATGAATAGTATGGAACCTGTCGGTGATGGTTCGAACCTACCGGAACTAATATAACTTTTTGTGTTTTTTATATTTAAAAGTTATGATATATAAATGTTGATACGAATATAAAAATGTTTCTTAGGTAGAATTTTAAACTTAGCGAGAAAATAATTATTTGAGGGTGCATTTGAAATAAAATGGATTCATTGGCTATGAGTGAAGTTGTTGGTTGGTGAAGTCAGTTACGACTACCCTATTTATATATTATATCATCTATGGTTACGACTGTTTGTGTTAATTACTGTTCCAGCGATTACATTTCTTTTTTAATAAATCAATATGTCAAATATAAGTATTGAAGCAAAAGCTAATATTGTGGCCATATTCGAATGGTCTGAATATATCTCAAATTTCTAATGAGACAGGCTTATCTGTAAGTTAATTAATTAATTAATATTGTTGTAGTGCAATTTTGTTCATTGGTTGCAATTGTGTAATATGGTTGTTGTTTTTTTAGAGAAATACTGGGAGTCGTTGCGTGAAACAATTTGAGGAAGAAGAGTTGCAGAGTTGGAGGAGAAGTGGAAGACCTGCTGAAGCGGCGTTATATGGTAACAGAATATGAAACGAATAACGAAGAGTATTTACTTTAACTGAGAATCAACAATATTTTCTGATGAAAAAACGTTTAAATCATCTCAAAAAGGAAGATTACATTTATGGCATAAGGATAAAACACGGTGGTGTAAAAACATAGTACCGAACACTGAACCTAAGTGTAAATTATGTGGGGGTGAAAGGGGGGTAAAGGGCCGGGTGAATTAGACCCAATATCTACGCGTGCAAATAGTGCAAATTATGTGGAAGTGTTAGAAGATATAATGTTGCCCACAGTGCGAAATGTCTATCCAGATATAAATGAAGGTTTAAGGGCATTAGAAGGTTTCTTCAGGGTCGGCAGCATGAGTGTGAGGCCCCTGGTGTTGCATACGTCCAAAGGCCACGGTAATCACTTTCTATCAGGTGGGCCGTGTGCTTGTCTCCCACCTAAGTGGTATAAAAAAATGATATAAGTTTTGTGCACGATAATTGTCCCATTCATCGAGCCACCATACTTCGCGAATGGTTTAGTGAACGTAAAGTTATTCCTTGCTGTGGCGAAGGGTGAAAATGTTCAAAAGGGAAGCCGGTGGCAAATCCCAAATTGATTCTTTGATTGATTCTTTGATTGAACAACCATGGCAATTTTGTATGAAATTCTCTCAAATTTTAGATAGGTACTGAATTTTAGGTGTAATACATGTAATAATGCATTAAACTTAAGCATCTCTACCATGACTTCCCTTTGCAGAGCAAGCCGGCAGGAATCGTGTTATGAGTACTCCTCGCCACTGAATTTCCTTGGCCAGCACGATCCCTTGATTTGAACCCGATTGAGAATATATGGGGTTTAATGGTGCAAAGAGAGATAAAAGTTATTGTTATTATATATTATATTTTATATAAAATAGTTAGGCTCAATTTAAAGTGAAAGCTCTCGTGATATTGTTACTCCGTGCTAAGCTATTCTGTTTAAATATTTTTGTTATTTAATTTCAGTTGAGCCTATTGAGACTACTGAGCCTATCAAGGGACGTGCTGGCCTGTAATTAGTATAAGACTGTATGGTTGAGGTTAAGTTTCAATCCTCTTTTCCGAAAAAAAACTTTCGAGAAAATGAATAATTAAGCTATAACCTCAATATGCAATATTAATTTTATTATAAAAGTATATTTTTTGGATGAAATTATTATAACCACAAATTAACATTGGATAATTCTTTTAATAAACTTTTTTTTTTAAACTATTGTTTTATTTATAATCTATTGTAAATTAAGTATAATATTTTTCTATTTGTAAATAATTATTTCTAATTCTGTTAACTTGTTCCTAAAATTTCATGAAAACAAAACAACAAAAAGTGGAAAAACTAAGATCCGAACCCACAACATCCGATTTCAACACTATCCATAGCAGCCTTGTTACTGATCAGGCTACGCACTACCTTACGTAGAATAACGAATTTTTGCATTACTTTATATAGATGCATGCTTCGAACATAATAGTATGAAAAGGCGAGCATAACGTTTTCTTTGTTTCGCATCACACACATTTATATTTTCTCATATCGATACTGTGTGACGTATAAATGTATGCGTTAAACATTACATACACATAGATACGCGTTTAACCGGACAAGCGATTATAAACATTACGGTGCTAATGCACTTTTAATTACGATAGTACCTAATCTAGTAAGGGTGGCTTATAAATTAGGCAATTGATCTTTTAGTGACATAGACAGCATATAACGTATCTCTGTACCTAATTCCGACATTGAACAGTTTGAGCATGATTGAGTAACAAATATCCAAATATCTTCACAAACTTTCACATTTATAGTATTAGTAGGAAGTAGGATAGTTAATATATAAAATAAAAAAGGCCTAATATTTTTTTATTCCTTTAGATCTAGGAGCACATAACTCCTTTATGCTCTCAGATTGGTGTCACTCCAGTACAAGATAACTCGGTCGTTTCGAAATATTGGTAGGGAAATATCGTTTCTGCAGGTACAGCTACAATATCAACCGTAAGTTGCTTACGTAGGCTTATTTGTGACGAGAGCTTATGTATACGTGATATGACTAGGAAACTGGACAGTGATTTGACTGGTATTATGATAAATTTAATGTTAAATTAAATGCTTTAATTTATAACAATTGAGTGAGCAGCCCCCATAGACAAGTAGCAATCGTTGGCCGGCGTATTGTTGAATAGCATAATGAATGTATGCGATTTGACGTTTATTACATACGTTGACAACTGTCATACACGTCAAATCCCATACATACGTTATTCTATACTAAATAAGCTGACCAATGAATGGCCACTCGTCTATAGGACCAATGAGACAGTGGGCAAACTGATGAAAAAATAGGCATCACATTAATGTCTATCCTTACTTCCATTCTTATTGAAGATCTATAGGGGAGGCCTATGTCCAGCAGTGGACTTCCTATGGCTGAAATGATACTTCCATACTAATATTATAAATGCGAAAGTACCTCTGTCTGTCTGTTATACTTTCATGCATATTTGGTACAGAGAGAGCGGAGCCGCAGGCAACAGCTAGTTACACATAAATAAGGATCGATAAAATAATGCTAACACTGATTGAGCATAATTTAATACTCTTATCAAAATTTTCGTACGCACCACAAAATCGCGTAATCTTCAAAAACTTTGTGGATGTAGAAACTCCTTGAAACACCTGCGTACCAAAAGGTAGTGTACCTTTAGTACAAAAGTTATTCCTACTGAGGAGTAATTGATTTTCCTATAGCATGTTTGTATTCCAGTCCAGTCCATACTAATATTATTAATGTGAAAGTAACTCTGTCTGTCTGTCTAAAAGCGTAACGCCTAAACCTAATTTTGAGGAAAATTGGTACAGAGATAGATTAATATTACATATTGATCTATACGGTGAAGCGACAGACTGATCTTTTGCAAAGTTAGTTCGGTTTAAATATTTTTATTCATGAATATGTATATTTCAATTTGATTGTGCATTTCTGTAAATAATATCTATGTAGTCATGAAAGACATCTATAGGTACTTATGCATATTTTAGAACCCATAATTATGACAAACCAGTTAGGATAAATGCTTACATTGGGTCTAGATAATGCTGTGTGGAACATCATAAAATATAATATTGTACGAGTATGCTTGTTTACAGATAATTTAATATGTACATTTTAAATGATTTCTAAATAAAGAGAAAACCAATTTCCACGGTGGCTGTCGGGAACAAATCATTGTGTAAGCCCACAATGATTTGTTTTGGACGTGAACCGTGTGGGTTTTTGTTGGAGCCATGATTTATTACAATACATATTGAATAATTTATTTAAATGTTTGTTAAGGCTTTGGTTGCTAAATAATTATTTTATAATGTTGTTGATTATGCATAAGGGCATTAATCGTATTTCACGCAAAATATCTCGACATCAGAGGCATTAGGTCTGATGTATACATCCGACCAAAATGACATTTCAATATAGGGATAATACGTTTTTGTTTCTCTTTCTACCAAACTGACCCTGGTATTCCTATCTCTTTTGATTGACGAGTTACACGAGTGCATAAAGTCGGATAAACGGACTTTTTCAATTGCCTGGGAGGTATAAACTCTTATCTTTACTTACACTTTTATGCACCGAATTATTATAATTTTAAGTAGCTGTATCTTAACTTAAACTATTATGCTTCGAAACTGTGCGACCCCTCACGCTAGGCTTATCAGCAGATACGCATTTATGCATCTAAATTTTTTATTCAAATGAAGATACATATCATCACAAATAGCATTATGCTTGAAACAATGTTATCTAGCACTGTTAAGGCATAAAGTCGCATGTCAATATGAGACTGTCTTGCTGTAATAACAACGATTTTCATAAGATTTTGTGTAAACTTATGGAATTCTAACCTTATGCCTCCTAAATTAAAATTAAATACTTGGTCGTGCTTGGTCGGAAGTTGAGATAGCTCGGATATTCCCGTACCGCATCGTTGTCGTCATTGAGACACGCGGCGCATCCGCAAATGGCATGCGACAGCATTATAGCTGATTACCGCTAGAGTGACAGAGACCGGTAGTGAAGTACGTGCTGGCCGCTTGCACCGACCGGCTGGTCTCATAATTACAAAGAACAAAGGCCAATTCCCCTACTTAAAATATTTCAATAAATTTTTTCGCCTTTAATTTGAAATAAATGCATATCACATCACATTAGTTTTTGAATAAATTTTGTTTCATAATCATTCGTTAAGGAAGTATAAATATAATATGCATTACTAAAAGCATTACTACATATTTACTAACTTTTAAACTCTCCCGTTAACATTATTGTATAGCATTACTTAGTTTTACACCATGGAATACAACAGCCTGTAGTGATCTATTTTTTATTTCACTTTCATTGAAACACAAATTTATAACATACGATTTTTGTTTACTCTGTAATGACAATTACTGACAATTACCGAATGACATTACTGACATTCGTATGGTATGTTCGCGAATCATGCTTGTCATTGCAGCCAAGCGTTTCGTTCTCATAGCTAGCTACGAAATGTATTATTGAGTTCTGAAGGCAACAATTCCGTCTTTAATTATTTAATAATTTTAAGATTTATATGTATCAGTATGTCATAAATTCAGCTAGAATTAAAGACTAGCTTTAGTGGATTTTTGTATTAAATTCCTGAGAGCGTTTCTCTACTTTGTCTATGATTGCATTTCTGATATTTTTTGTTTGTGGTCATCATAGAGGAACGAAAACACTCTGGGATAGGATAGCCGCCATTGAGTCGAAAAAAAATATGGCTCTGTAATTTATTTTCGAAAAAAACAGTTTTTTTGTGCTCGGACAAGTGATCCGAAATCATCGGCTCGACCCTGCATCCCTGAAGGTTGGGGAGCGCCATAGTATCTGGTTCGGATGATGTCGATCACGATCCGCGCCGGCATTTTGATGTCTGCGTGTTAGACGAAGCACGGCCATCGCCCGTAGGCTGGACATCTGGGGGCTGTCCATGTCGGATCCGTGTGGCAGGGTTCGACGACGCCGAGGGTCGCTTTCTCCACCCCTTTTCTGCCATAGGAGTCTGAGGCTCTCTCTTTGTTGAGCACGAGGTGTGCGCTGAGAGGCTGGCGCATGTCACGCGGCGCGCCCGCGCAAGCTGACGTTGGAGGATTACGTACCCTGAAGGAACGCTTTCGCCAGGGTACAGTTCTGCGTTCACGTGAGTTACATTTTTCATCAGTACACGTGTCGTGCGTAATCGCGTCGCGAGTGTCTCAAGTGCGGACTTACGTTTCGCGTCTAGCTATTGTTAGTTTATTTTTAAGCCTTAATCTTAAAGCTATATTTAAGCGCATTGTAAAAATCTCATGGATTATACAAATTGTGCATGAAATCATACCATCGTTTCATTGTCGATTCCCAAAACGAACCAGAGGCTGTTAATCATCACGTAAGAGGCCTTTGAACTCCAATAGTTTAATGTATCTACGAGGTAATATCCAGGTTATCTTTATCTTCATCTAAAACATTGTAACAACAACCTCTCACAACTCTGTTCTTGGGCTTGGACAGCCATCTGACCTTCCAAGTCCAGGGAAAGAGTCTTTTTTTTTTCTCTTTTTTTTTATACCTTACAAGCCTTAACATGGCGACATAGACATACTCGTTTCTCCTCGGTTGTCTTTGACCAACGAAGTCGAAGGGAACCGACGAGATGTGACGAAGACATAATATCTCTCTCATATCTGCATCATGACGTCTAGGTCACGCTGACATCATAGAAATCGCTGACAATAGGTACCAACCTTTTGTCAGCGATTTCATTGGTCGAAGAGATATGTTGATGTCACCATCTTACTTTTGATATTTTGCACACCTTGCTTCCCTCACTTCAGGAGTCAATCTCAAAACTGTAGGTAACCCAGGGTCAGCGGGGGTGCTTTATAACCTTACACCCCGGTAGTTGAAACTTAAGATGGTCTCCCCACTCCCACGTACTCCACTCCCGCTAGCCTGCGGGGGTGGAGTCTATGGGAATTGCCGCACGATAAAAGGCGGATTTCTCGTGGTCAAACTTAGTAGTCAAACTGATTTGACCACGAAGAATTTTAACATTCTTCGTGGTCAAACTGTAACATAGTACCTAGTAAAAACACGTTTTTATTAAATATTTATTAATCTTATTCTTTTTCCCTAAAATGTTCTCATACTTGGTCCATTATGTAGGTACTATCATAGAATGATAATAATATGCAGCAAAAGCAGGGGTTTTGGACAATAGTGATTAAAATGCGATTTAAAAACATTGTTCACTGTATATTTAAGTAGGTATAACTATACGATTTATAAAAATATTCCACTGTACGGCTTTTCTATGCTGGCTTTATTTTTGTGATTTTAACATAGATAGAAGGCAGTATGTGGAAGGAGGTGTCATTTTTACTCCTTGAATGTATTGTATCCAAACGTCTCGTGAAGGAAATGGCATCATCGAGAATATACTCATGTCAATTGACTTCGATTTTATTCGGTCATATACAAAAAAGTTAGTGTGCTGAAAAATTCTAGGAAATCCTTTTATTTAGGTTACCAAATATGTACAAGTTTTTGAAACGCGTCCTCGTAAAAACGTCTAAATATGCCCATGTTCTTATCTTAAAACCTATGTTTTATTGCAAATATTAATTATATAACGGCTTCCGACCTTTTGCTTGAAAGGAAATGAGTACCTATGTAATAAGTATTTTAGAAACATAAAGTATCATCCACAGATCTGATTTCGGTTAATTGTTATAAATTGAAGATCATAAAGCTATATGACAATATAAAGCTTACATTTAACACCTGAAATTGCAAGCATAAGTTTGGATCTAGACATATGTTTGCAGTTTCAATTACAAATCCATAATATTTCAGGCATAAGGTCGGATGACAACGATTAAACAAAAAAACATTTTTTATTAATTTATTTTAAGAGATATAGTGATGAGTGTCGTTAAAAATGAAAGGTGCAATTGTCTGCCAAATGAAAAAAAATTAAACTTATTCAAATACTAATAGTTAAATAAAATATGAACCGATGAATTCGTCAATTTTGTTTTAGCTCTCCTGAAAAGTTGGACTTTTGCACATCCGACCTAATGCATCTGATGTCGAGATATATATTCACCCGTCTTATGAATCACATTTCAAAATGAAAACCAAATAATAATAATAAATGAACCATGTTGCGTGGGTAATGAAATGATAATGAAAGCCATTTTTTTTTTCAACATTTTGTATACCATAAAATAATGCGTACCGTAGGTGGATGAAAGCAACTTTTTATCAAAATTTCGTCTCTCGTTAAATAATAAATTTTACGGTATATAAAAATTAAATGAAAAAATATTTGCAATATTTCACAACGGTTAAAATAAGACTGAAAATGCGATATAACGGTAACGCAATAATCAGCAATTTGTAAATATTGATAATAATAATTATAAATTCCTGTAATCCACAAGATTGCGGTGTAATAATTCCTGTGACAAATTCCTGTGGTATTTTGTGAGTAAAATACGGAAGTGATTCATAATTTATTCAGCGTTTGTCCCGGCTTACAGACCGCAGCATCCGCCGCTGGAAAACATTCCTTCTTCTTAATTTCCTCCAAGATTAGAGATATTCTATTGTTACTTTCCCTTGTAGGCAAATATTAATGTGAGCATATACAAAATGAATTATATTATTCAAAATGATATCAACGCTTGCTAGGGAATCTAAAATTAGCGTTTGTGACAGGTAGGCTTATGTTTATTTAACAACATACATATTATTATATAAAAAGTAACACAGAGGATTGAAGAGAAACCACGCTGTGTTTATGTATTAATTAAGTTCAAACAATGATATATTGTATACTATAGATGCGTTGTCTGCACTCTAAAATAGCAACAATTTGTCCTGATTTTAAGAGCCAAACAGAGACGCGACAGTGCACTATAATAGTGCATATATAAATGATATAAATGATTTTATTTATTTCTTCATGCGAGGAAGTAGTTATAATTTTTGTATATTTAATGTTTGTGCCATTTTTGGAAGCCACAATGTCCTGCATGCCATGTCTATATAATAATACGTCATTGATCTTTACCAATAATTTCAACGAGTTCTTCAAGTGAAAAAAATCAAGAAAAAATATTTATTTTATTTTTCATAATTTATACACTTACTACACGTAGACAATTTATGATAATGTAGAAGGGTTACAAAAAAAATAAAAAATTCATGTCTCAATTTGTACTTTAAAAAATTATAAAACCTTACGTAACAAAAAACAAATCTTACCCGCCATATTACAAGTTCCATCCAAGCTTCAGACCAAAGTGGCCATTAGAAAATATAATTGAGGGGTTCACGCAGCAGTGTTATTTTCCTCTAAGAGGAATAGAAAAGGAACAAAGGAATGAATGTTGAATGAGACCGCACACAGAGTTATGCTTACGCTTCAAATTTTTTTTGTTCTTTTTATTTACACACACTGTGCAAAATTTTTCGTTAGGATATTTCAACGTCACAGACAGAGTTAATCCATTTATGTTTTTTTTACAATTTTCTTTATTTATTTTTTACAAAAAAAATCTGTATTATACAAGGGACAATCTACGAATATCAAAAATCTCCGTTTTATCAAATTCGAAATCGAGTGACTCAAAGCATAATAGTAGGTATACTATTTTTGTCAAAATAGAATATTAGTTGGAAGCTGCAAAGACTCCTATTAAGAGAAGAACAGAATCATAAATTCTTCTGTTGCCATATACATACCTGCCGAAGAGATTTTCTAGCCTAGAAACCAAAATTTGTAACTCCCAATTTATAACATTATCTGAATAATTTGCACAAGTATTTTCGAAGGAGATAATTTGTTCTTCAGCATTTAGATCAAAAGCTTTAATTTTAAAACTGAAAACCTTTTCTTAACCTTTAATCTGAATTATTAAATTCCTTATCAAAATTGCAAATCAAGTAATTTTGTGAATTTATTTACTCGGGAATAAAATGAGTTTAACTTCTTTGTCTCCTATATTAAAAAAATTAATAGGAATTTTTCTTATCTATACTATAAATTCACTGAGAAAACGGTTGTGAAATTTAAAAGCTACTTTAGCAAATTGTCGTTCTTTCTTATTGTACAAAATTTTGAATTACATAAGAGTTTTGTAGTTCAAATTCTTTCTATGTAATAAGAAATTTGACTGCCTTATAATTTCTATATATCCAAGTAACATCGAAATATATTGAATGAATTGAATTAAATATATATAGATGACACCGGGTCATCAATATATTTTGCCCCAGGAATTAGGTCCCTATTGGTCGGTATAAGTTTGTACAAATTGTATAAAGCTATAAAATCAACAATGTTAGAGAACATTCCGTAAATAACGTTCACGAATTACTGGTGTTCAACAGGCTTGGAACGCCCGTTGGCTAGACTTCGATCAAGCATGAGAATGCAACAATCTACAATATCGCATAAGGAGTTATTCCACTTGCTTTCTTAATATCATAAAGGTGGAAGTTTGTGAAGATGTTTGCATATTTGGACATTTATTACATATTTACGCTTGAATGGCTGAATGGAACTGGCTAATATTATGCCAATTTTTATCCCTGGAAGAGATTCCCATAAGTTGTGGAAATAAAACTGACGGAGTCACGAACAATAGCGAGTCGTTTTTTGGCATTCACTTATTACTTCTTCTAGATACTTGAACATTGTATCAAATTTCTCTTATGGCGTATTTCAAGTTTACGACACTCCAACGTCGATACAAAGTAAGATTTATCCATAAACACCTCCCTCAGCCGTATTTCATTTTTACGCAGACATAAAATATCCTCGACCAGGCATAACCGCGTAAATGTGCGACACTTCGTGAATGTACTGTTGGGTACTTTATTATGGGTATTCGTTTAGAACTGATGAATGCTGTTTATGAGGTATAGATATACGTTTATGAGCGTAATTAGCAATTATATTTACATCTTTTTTTAATTTATCTACCTCTTTAGTTTGATTACAAATTTACAACTTTCTTAATCCATATTATCTTTGAAATAAAACTACTTTTTGACCGATTCTATAGCGATGACGAAAAGTAAATAATAACAAATGTATCACGATAGACTCTGTTAAAAATTTGTTTTATTGAGATGAGATTGAGATTGCGAGATTTAGATTCGAGTAAACTTCAGACAAACAGTATCATTGTCTTCTTTAAAAAAACACGTTTTCTCCGAATTCAATGTGATCCTCATACAAAAATAATAACTATTCTGGAAATTCTTTCCATTTCTTGTCACTCATGATATAAATGAGTTATACACAGCTTTTACAACCGTGTCCTTTAAGCCCTTTCTCATTTTGGAAAAATATGAAAAGAGAAATCGAAAAATGAGAAAATATATTTTTCAGTAAGTAAGTATGTTGGTAACGACTCTTTTAAAATTGCTTTAAAAACTTCACTAGTTCCTTCATTTACTTCATTGAATTCATATTACATTGACTCTCCGAATTCCAAAATCTTTTTCTCGAAGAAAATATCCAATTATTTTACCTTTTCGTGGATTTTTTTATCCAATCCCAAAGAATTTTCAAGTCGATTACTGTTATAAAGAGCATAGTAAAATTTTAGATGGGGTACTGAAGAACTGCCTGCCTTTTTGGCACTCGCCTAAAGTGTTCATTTGGGAACTAATTCTCGTAAGTACTTTTCTAATCGAATCAATACTGTATGCTTCCGAATTTGTTCGGGTAGTCGACTTTTACCGTGATTATATGATTATATGGAATTGCAGGCTTTTAGGTAGACAATGTATTCTGTAATATTATTATTGTACACAAATATTACAATAATTACAATAAGCTGTTGGCCGCGGCTCTACCCGCGTGGAATTCCGATCATGTTCCCGTAATCCATGAGAACCATGGGGATTCCGCAGAAAAAGGGCCTATGTGCCAGATTATAATTTTTCATGTACTACATTTCAGCCCGATCCATTTTGCAGTTAGAGTGTTATTGAATAACAAACACCCAGACATCCAAACATCTCACAAACTTTCATATTATACCTATTAGCAGGATTTAATGAACCTATTTTTTCTGAAGCATACGTCATATTGATCTAGAAATTATATAAATCATTTAATTTGAATCACTTTATTCCAGGAATTTCATAGAAATAGGATTCTCCAACATGTTTTCTATATGTTCGATATTGGTTGCGCGGATGAATGTTGTTGGCTCAAGGAAGTTATTAGACAAGCTAATATTATGTACCATTCGTAACACGGTAGTCATTAATCTTAAAAACCTAAAACGTGATCCCGGAGTAGTTATATTCTTCGGATCACGGAGGACAGACATTTCCTTCTCCATGCTTCGGATATACCTACTCCCTGGAGAGATTGTGTTCTGAACGAGGAAAGAGGTCGGTCTTATTATATTTTCTAGTAACTGCTCAATAGTATTGTTATATATTCATAAAAACCTACGTACGTTTTTTTTCTATTTCCTTATACACCTACAAAACTACCTACAAAATTGTAGAGGTACAAAAATCGCGGTCCCGTGCAGAAAATTCATCACAATGTGTTGTTTCTGTTTTGTTAGGAATCATGTTTTTGAACAACTTTGAAAGAAGACTCAAAACGAGAGACATAATTGAAAATATCATCAAAATAATTGAGATGATAAATGTACCAGATGACAGAAGAAAACTTTATTTTTTAAATAGTTGAAAAGGCATAAAAATTAGCTCTAGTATCTCTGAAACTCAACTCCCCGGTCCTTAGGCTAACTTGTAGTAGGTAAAGACTATATTCCCTCAGAAAATAAATCTTATGTATGAGTAAGATAAAGTAGAACAAATAAAACGCCCTACCAGTTGGGATTTTAGTGTTCATTTCATGAATCCCTAAGCGTATCAGTATCCAGTGTGCGAACAGATAACGTTCACATGTTAGTCTCAAGGGTGTACGAGAAACATGTTGTAGGAATTGTGAAGTTAGATTTTTACAATATAACGAATATTGACTTCAAATAAAGTATCAAAATGTTTGATCCTTCTAATATTATGATTGTAAATGTTTCTAAACTTGTTTAGATTATTTTATGTTATGACATTCTGTACCTCGAAAGGAAAAAAAAACGGACAGACCGACAACGAAGTAATTCCATAAGATTACTTCGTTTTAGATCTGTCTGTCAAGACCTTTTTCTTAGGTATGCGCGGAGGCATCAAGTTGAAATTCACATCAAATACGTAGGTCTGTTATTCTCCCAAGCTGTGAAGTACCGTAAAATGGGGTGAATAGGGATCAATGTGAATAGGGATAAAATGGTTGTTAGGATTTTTTTAATAATTTCTCTCCCGAATTCCAAGTATCTAACCAGATATTATTGATAACTCTGCTCATTATTACATTGAACTAATCCATAATTTCACTTGAAAGAAAATAACTACAGAATTTAGCTGACCATTTTATCCCTATTCACCCAGTGATCCCTATTCACCCCATATAAAGGTAATCAAACTTCTAAGTCAAAACCGTCAAAACATACAGCCGTTTATCAGCAAAAAGCCTTTAGTTAGAATCAAATATATTGCAATTTATGTAACATAATTTCGTCTATCAATAATACAGTTCTGTACGAAACCCTCAGTGCTCGAGCTCGACTCGCACTTGACCGGTTTTCTTCTTTTTCATCCTAGCGTTAATTCCCAGTCGCATCCGAAGCTTTCCTCTCGAAGTCTGGGGCCACTTTACCAGTCTTAACTGCGGATTTGGCTGGACCTCGATATTTTCCGTGAAGCGATTGCCATCTGACCTCCACAACCCAATGGTGACATTAGGTGATATCGAAGCATTGCAGCTAGACCGTTGACCGTTGAACTTTTTAGGGCTCCAACTACCCGTAACAACTGCCTTAGATGTTCGTATGGCAACCGGGATCGACGGCTTAACGTGCTCACCGAGCACGTTAATTGACCGGTTTTCTTAACCATGATCAAACGACTGGACGTATCTGTCTAGGGGTAGGCCCTATTTCACTTAAGAGTCGTTCTAGAATACGTTCTAGAACGACTCTAAGTCCTAAACCTCGATTTATCTGAGGACATATTATTGTATAGACAGATTGACAGACCTAACAGATTGTCTATTCAATCTGTCATCAGTAAAATTTAGATTCAGATCTGAGTACTTTTCCAGAATACGGGCCCTACCAAAGTCATTCAACACGTGAAAAAATGGCAGCCACTTGCAGTTAAGCGGCTCTGTGGTACAATTTTGATGTTGTTGAATTCTTTATTCAATATTTATAAGCGAGTAGGTTGCCAGTTCCCTTTATTACTGTGCAATTTACTCAGAATAACGAATTTAGCGCGGTCAACAAAGGAATTTGCCTTGCTATTTGTTGAGAGCAACTTAGTTCGTTATTTTGAAGAGGTTGCTTCCTATTTTGTTATCGTTTGTATATTACTTGGTGTAGGATTGTGTATGGTTATTACCAAGTTATGAAATTTTAGACAGTTTATATGAGACTTCATACAAAAGTACATAGGTGGACTTAATACATTCTCTACTAGTTAACCAAAAGTGGCAACGAAAGACTCAGTAGGTGTATTATTGACAGTAATAGGTATTATAGAAAGAATGAACAGTCAAAATGAGCAGTACATACCATACCATACATACCTACCATAAAGTAAGTATAGTATGATATTTTATTTTTAATTTTCATTGATAAAAAAATGGTTCGACATTGTACGTTTTGTATCGTGTAGTGCAAAGGACTTACGTTATTCTTTCTTAAAACGCTTTAGGTGTCTTACAAACAGTCACGATTTTAGAAAGATCGTAACTCACCTTAAAGCTACACTCAGGCCTTTGTACTACCATTCAACACTTAAAGCTCCCAGACAAGTAACTGCTCAACAGGTAGAGAGAGGGGTGAATGTAATACATGTTAACTCATTCGGAATTATCACAAATGTAAACCAAACAAAGATAAGTTAAGCAAAAGAATGATACCTACTTATTTATAAAAAAAAATACAGAAAAAGACGTTGTAGAAATAGTACATTATGGCACAAGCGTATAAAGTTGGTGATTACCGCTGAGGCGGCATTGGTCTTTAGAGAGCCGAGGACGGTAATCACCATACACGCGAGTGGCATACGACTATTTTCAACACACTTGCGAATAAAATAATACTAAAAATACTGCATAACACAATCAAAACACAATAGTAAAAATCTATTTGTTGTCATATGCGCGCGCATCTAACATTTTTTTTATTTGTTCCTTTTGGAACAGGCTAAGGTGCTATCACCATGCTGCCTTGTCATCTACTTACTTATTTGAATTATGTTTTTTTTTCTCTGTAAATACTCACAGAGAAAAAAAATACATTTTAGTGAAAGTTTTGTTCATTAAACACGTACTACAAGTTGAAATTATCTTTTAAAATACGAAGTTGCATGAAATGAGCAAGCAATAGGTATATTAATTCGTTTGTAATATTGGACACGATCTTTTTTGTATCGAAACTTTTTTAAGAACAAAGCAACCTAATCAATGAAATTAAAAAAGAAGTCTATAACTCACTTGTGAATAATAGCAATGAAAAAGTCACAGTTTTATAATAGGTGTCATTCCGTGCTTAATTGCGGTGAAATGAAAGCCTGTTGAAAAGTGTGTTGAAAAATAAATTAAAACGAATAATTCGGAATTAGAGGCTACCTTTCCACCGGAGATGTGCTATGCTACGTTCCTATGGATGCGATTGGTGGAAAGGAGTTCAGTATGTTTTTATATAGAAAGATGCGTGCTATGGATGTGTGCTATGGATGGAGAATAGATTCGAATTTTAAATATTTGTAGCAAGTTGCATAGTAGGTACTTACTCGCTCGACTTGGCTTTAACAAGCTGCATACCACATCTCCGGTAGAAAGGCAGCCAAGGGGCTTTATAAATCCAAAAGGTGCTGTTGGTAATTGTATTCAAACACTTGAACTTGCAATATAATTTTATTATAGCCTTGCATAACTTGGCAAAGTAATCTCGAAAATAGATGTTTCTATTTTCTTACGATCCCTGGCTGGTGTTAAATTGAAACAGTCAAACTGGTGACCATCATTGTAGGCATGTATAATAACGTCTAGCTCTAGGGGAAGACGCTCTCGAGCCTCGACTCAGAGGGTTGCTCAGCGCATGTTTGGAGCGGGGCCAGTTTCCGAAGACGTGGAAGACGGGGAAACTGGTCCTCATCCGGAAGGAGGGGTGCCCGGTGGACTCACCGTCCGGCTACCGGCCCATAGTGTTGCTCGATGAGGTGGGCAAGCTCTTTGAAAGAGTTATCGCGAAGCGCCTCGTCGAGCACCTCTCTAGAGAAGGGCCGGATCTGGCGGATGCCCAATATGGCTTCCGGCGAGGGCGTTCCACCGTGGATGCAATCATGCGCGTGAGGACTCTGGCGGAGGATGCGGTTGCTCGGGGCGAGGTGATGTTGGCGGTGTCCTTAGACATCTCCAACGCGTTCAACACCTTGCCCTGGAGTTGCATTATGGAGGCGCTCGTGTACCACCTACCTCCGCCGCATAGTCGGGGCGTACCTGACGGAGAGAGCTGTCATCTACCCAAGTGCGACCGGTGTCGGTCGGAGAGAGATGTCGTGCGGTGTTCCGCAGGGATCGGTCCTGGGGCCGCTCCTGTGGAACATCGGATACGACTGGGTGCTTCGCAGTGAGCTCGTGGATGGCGCCGCCGTGACGTGTTATATAATAATAATAATAATAATTGTTTATTGACTTAAAAAAGGAACAAATCAGGTAAGTACACAAATATGGTCACAAAGGTACATTTTGATTTTGACATTTAAGTGTATTACTGGTTCCCAAACTAAGCTGAAGCTTGTATTTTGGGAGTCAGTGGAGCTCCAACATTGTACAATCACAATGGCCTTTGTGAAAACGTGTTGTTATACATTTATGAGTACTAGCTTATAATTACTAATCAATAATTATATACATTAGTAGGAACTTGAAAATCTACAGTATTTTACATTTAACAGTATGTGTGTGTGTGTGTGTGTGTGTGTGTGTGTGTGTGTGTGTGTGTGTGTGCGTGTGTGGGTGTGTGTGTGTGTTTGTGTGTGTGTACGCGTGTGCGTGTGTGCATATGTACAAATACGCATGTGCGTGTGTGTACATATAGGTATCGACATTATCTTATAAATTTTATTAGTGACTCGGTAGTCACATAATCTTTTTCAAGAAGCCATTTTGATAATATTGTTTTGGTTTGGTGTTTATTTAATTTTGTAATGTTTAGCTGCCTATGGATGTTTTTATATAGGTACGGGCTAAGCGTGTAGTATTGTTCCTCAGAGAATGAAGTTTTGTGTTGGACACTCGAAGGGTTATTTCTACGTTTGGTGGGATCAAATGCAGGTAAGGTGCTGTGATATCTTAGGGTCGTCTGTAGTACGTATAACTGCCTAACGGTGAGGACCTTGCAGTCGCTATAAAGTTGGACAGTTGGATATCTAAAGGGTTTCTTTATAATAGTTTTTAATACAGCTCGCTGAGCCCTCTCCAGCTTCAGTAGACTGGTTTGATCTGCGCCCCCCCATGCTGGTATGCAATATCCAATTATGGATTGACACAGTGCGTAGTAAACCAGTTTGATGGTTTGGAAGCTTGCAGGCTCCCTGAGAGTCCTAAAAATGCGTATCAGTCGCATCGTTCTTGAGGTGAGGGAGTCGATCTGTTTGTCCCACCTTAAGCCATAATCTATGAAAACCCCTAGGTATTTGACACTTTCGACCCTATCTAGTGTCAGGCAGTCGCAAGTGGACTGGCGGTTGGGACATGAGTGAGCAGTTATCCTGAAGGTCTGGGGTGGCAGAGAGTTACGCCGAATCGCGAAAGGGATATATGCGGTTTTGCTTAGATTTATTGAAAGCAGGTTTGTATTTAGCCATTTCATAACCTCTACTAGTGCAGATTCTGCTTTAGTTTTAACATGTTCCCAGGTAGCACCATGAACGAGGATTGCAGTATCATCCGCATATGAGAATATGTTACAGCCCGGAAGATCAAACAAACATAAACTGTTAATATAAATCAGGAATAAGGTGGGACCCAAAATACTTCCCTGAGGAATGCCATAAGTCACAAGTTCCTCATCACTAAAGTTAGAGTCTATTTTGACTTTTTGAGAACGATTCGAGAGATAGCTCTTAAATATATCCAAAGGGACACCGCGCACACCAAGAAGCTCCAGCTTGGAAATGAGGAGGGGTACAGAAACCGTGTCAAAAGCTTTGGAGAGATCCAGGAATATACCTAAGCATTTAGTCCGCTTATCGACGTGTTACGCGGACGACACGCTAGTGACGGCGAGCGGGGCTACACACCGCGAAGCAACCCTGAAGGCCACGACCGCGGTTGCCCAAGTCGTGGAACGGATCCGGCGGCTGGGTCTCGAGGTGGCTCCGCAGAAAACCAAGGCCATGTTCTTTCATGGACCTCGACGCGGGCCACCGGCGGGATCCAGCATCACAGTGGGAGGCACTCTCATCGTCATCAAGCCCCAGATGAAATATCTGGGGCTCGTGCTCGACGGTCGATGGGACTTCGGGGAGCATTTCCGAAGTCTGGTCCCCAAATTGGTGCTCACAGCTAACGCTCTGAAGCGTCTGCTGCCCAATTTGAGGGGCCCGGAGGACTCCTGCAGGAGACTCTACGCGGGTATCGTGCGGTCCATGGCTCTATATGGGTGCCCCGTATGGGCGGACAACCTGCGAGCCAAGTACGTGCACCTGCTGCGTAAACCGCAGCGGATAATGGCCATCAGGGCCATCAGGGGGTACCGCACGATATCCTTTGAAGCAGCGAGTCTCCTCGCCGGATCGCTACCATGGATCCTGGAAGCGAGATCCCTTTCGGCGCTATACCGCTTCCGAAAGGCGGCGCGGGAGCGGGGACACGATCCTGAGCCTGAAGAAATTCGGGCCGTGAGATCCCGGCTCCACAGGGACATGGTGGCGGAGTGGGAGCTACAACTTGGGCAACCACGCGCAGGGCGCGCCTTAGTAGCGGCGGTAAGACCCATCATGGGGGAGTGGCTAGAGAGGCCACATGGCGGCCTCTCGTTCTGGCTGACGCAGATTATCACCGAGCATGGATGCTTCGGGCGGTATCTGCATCGGACCGCGAAGAAAGAGCCAACGTCCGAGTGCCATCACTGCGACGCGAGCGAGGATTCGGCGCTACACACGCTCACCGAGTGTCCGGCGTGGGAGACGCCGAGACGGGAGCTAGTGGCGACCCTGGGAGTGAGAGTTCTCACGCTCGCCACTTTGCTCGCAGCGATGGTTCGCTGCGCGGATGCGTGGGCCGCCGGCGCCTCCTTCTGCGAGCAAGTAATGCTCGTGAAGGAGGCGGCGGAGCGGGAGCGAAGGAGAATCGCAGACCTTGCGGCTCGCGAGGAGCGAAGGAGAATCGCAAACCGCGTGGCCCGCGAAGAGCGGCGGCAACTCGGGCGTCGGAGGTCGCAGAATGACCTCCGTCCCCCATGAGCGCGGGCCTGGGGGTGACGGGTGGAGCCGCCTGTCACCCTAGCAGAAGCAGGCCGCGGCGGCAGCGCGCATTGCGTGCCTCCCCACACCCGGGGGCGAGTTGGGGACTCTGTGGTCCCTACACCGGAAGAGGGCCAGATCGAGAGATATGGCCCTGGGTCGGCCGGGGTGCGAGGGATATGGCTATGACAATCTCACCTCCGGCAACTGACGACCCACAGATGGCGTGCGTTTTAGTCGGTTCGAGTCCGACATAACCTCCTCCTCCGGTTCCGGCGGGGGAGGTATCCGTGGGGATTTTTCGCACGATAAAAAAAAGAAAAAAAAAAAGGCATGTATAATAACGGCATTCTCTTCTATATCTTTTTATATAATATCTTTATATTCTTTGGATCAAATGTTAAAGTAACAAAGAACAATAAACCATTTCAAACTACAAGTCGAGTATCGAAGGCTGTTGTTAACTTGCAGATTATCTTTACCATTGCTTGCAGCCTGCATTATTTATCACTCTTATTTCATTGCGTTTTTACTACTTTTGGTAATAGTTTCGTTAATTTTAGTGGTAAACAAAACAATAGTTTCAATAAAATGCCTACTGTTACTATGAAACAACGTTTTTCTCAATAATTTTTTACGACATCAAAGGGTAAGACAATCAAAGTCAACATTATATAGCAACAGACAATAACTAAGTATTGTCAATAACTGAATAAGACCCCATTATTTTTTTATGTCTGATGTTTCATACAGCAGTTTGACATTACAGAAAATTATTTTTGGTAGTTTTTGTTTTTCATTTATTCGTAATAGTTGCCTATTCAGAAATAGCTCTATAACAATTCCTTTTGATCATTGAAGAGACTCCTAACTGAAATTTATTTATATTATGGTATATCTCAAATTGAATATTATATGAATTTCTAGTTAAATTTTGTACTTTTGCAAGTCTTGTATTATTTTCACACTTTACGTACGTTGCTTAGTAATTAGTTTGTTACAATGACTTTTAATTAAATCGTTGTTTTTAATAATTGTTTTAATATTTCTTTACCTTCAGCGGTATAACAAGAAAATTAAAAGTTGGGCTAAAATTAAATAGTAGCAAATAAATTGCGATAGAGTCCGTTAAAAAGTGGTTTTATTTCAAAGAAAATTAAAATTAGAAATTAAAGCAGGTACGTATGTACCCGTTGATCAAGAGTTACACCCGTATTCACAAACGATACTGTGAGGTCTCATAGTGTGCTCGAGCGCATAGGGCTGGTAAAATTAATTCACAAACATCACGGAGCAGTATCTAACGCAGTGTGTTCCCTCAACGAAGTATTACTTAAGTGTTATCAATGAATAAAAAGGCTTGCCAAAACGAACGCACTGAGAATTTGTCGTTCTTTGCACAGTTTTGGTAGTACGCATAGCGAATTATTGTTTGTGAATACGGGTGTTAGTTTTTTTACTCATTTTGCAAGGATCTTCTAACACTACAAAATAAATTTTACAAATTGTGATGAAATACTAACATTAAGGAACTCTTATCTCAAATATTTGCAACACGGTTACCTTACATAAGATTTAAATTTTACCCCACTTTGTATGCTAGGTATTAATACTGAGAAGGCTGGTGGCAGATTGTATAACGAGCCCACATTTCCTGAACAAACGACGTGAAAATGTTGGGAGAAGACGTCAATAAATCTTTTACGATACGCAAAATTGCGAGAAGTTATACTCATGTGAGTACATAGCTTTAAAACTGCATTAGGCTGCCACCAGAGATGTGATAAACTACGTTGTCATGGATGCGTTTGATATCCACCAATCATAATTATTCATTGGTCCACATAGCATAGCACTGGTGGAAGTGGAACCGGATTCGGCTAGACTATGTTCTTTTTATATAGAACTAGCTGACCCGGCGAACTTCGTACCGCCATATTTTTCGCCCGCGTTCTGATCCCCGTCACGCTGCATATCTCTAAATTTATCAGTGTTTCTCTACAATATTATGCATGTATTATACATATAAACCTTCCTCTTGAATCACTCTATCTATGTGGATGCGACAGCCGAGAATAGATTCGAATTTTGAACGTTTGGAAGAAGTTATCATTATGTACGGTTAATTATTCGTGTGGTTGATACATCGCATAGCTCGAGCTGCGCGTGTTCATAGCACATCTTACTCGCTATGCTACATAGCATAGCACAGTGGAAACGGTCACATAGTTCGGTTACATCCTAGTAGTATTATAGCTGCATAGCACATCTCTAGTGGCAATATGCACTGAATAAAACTATTAAAAAAAAGCTGTTGTCATCTATAGAATATTACATAGGAGATCAATTAGTAAAGTAGACGCATGAGACTCATTAAGCCAGTACACCTTCTTTCACTTTAGAAGGCAATGTCTCTATAATATGTAGAAGGGCATTGCCTTATAATATTTAAAAGGCAATGCCTTTATAACGCCCCTATTAAAATATTTTAATTTAATTTTGTTTGAAGTTCACATTTAGGTATATTTTATTTCGTTTGAATGTGGACATTTAGAAGACATTAATACAAGTAACGTGTGTCAGTGTTAAGTCTCTGAATCATACATGGAAAGATCTATTCACACTTAGTATGCAATAAATGATTTGAATTTGAATTAAATAAAGATTATGCGTCGAAAGCTTAACATGACACCTTACACGAGTATAACAAAAGCTAATAAATTTATAATTCCACAGCATGTTTTAGGAACCATAACTAGGTTGAAAAATTACCAGAACCACCGCATACCAAAGGCTTGCTTTACACTCAACCTACTTTTGGCAACTTCATGATCCCAAAACTAGAGTATGTGTAGAGAATTTGAAACTAGATTACTCGCTAAAACCAACCCGCATTCTGGGTTACGCCTATAACTTATAACCGTGGAGTTATGTAACACACTGTTTTTAGGTTAGCTAGTCTAAATCAAAAGTTACTCTAGCTGTCCGAGGCTGTATGAAAAAACCAAATTTAGAAATAATTAATTTTTAAGCTATTGCATAGCTTCTATCGCGGGCCTTGAGCGTGGAGACCGAATCCAGAAATTCCGTAACGAAAAAAACCTAACACCCCCCACTCCGAGCTCGCACGAATCGAGCCGAGCTGCTCCGAAGTAGCTCCGCTTATTAACGTAAGTAATTATAATTGCATAAGTTGATAAAAAATGCTATGCAATAATAGCTTTACCGCGTCAGTCCCCGAGTGCCACACGTCTTTTTTATACCAGACTTTGGTGGCAGACAAACACGCCGCTTACCTGATGGAAAGTGGTTACCGTAACTTATGGACGTGTGCCAACACCAGGGGCGTCACGCTGCCCACCCTGTAAGAACCTAATGTCCTTCTAGAAGAACCCTTTATTGTAGTCACGTAGAAAAACCACGGCAGGGAGTTCATTCCACAGCTAAAGCGTGCGGGGGATGAAGTTCATTTCATAACTGACTGTGCGTACAGCAGGCACATGCTGTAAGAAAATTTCGAACGTTCGAACGAACTCGACAGCTGAATCCGCGGTGTGATTTCAATTTCGCGTGCGTTCATTTGGTGACGTGAGCAAAAGTCGACAATGATGTATCTCTATGTGCTCGACAACGTGACGTCACCAATTTTCTAGCGTGCAAAATTGAAATATCACCGCGGATTCAGCTGTCGAGTTCGTTCGAACGTTCGAAATGTTCTTACTGCATGTGCCTACTGTTTCTAGTCACAACGTTTGAGGATGGATTTCCTGCCTGTTGCGAGAGGTGCGATGATAGAATGTAGCCGTGAGCATCATTTCGAACAACTCATCTGCGCACAAACCATTGTCTACAATGGAGAGAGACTGTAAATGTTGCACAGCGATGCTAAGTCTCTTCTGAGGCTGAGCGGTTCCACAATCCCACACCGCCAGTCAGTGTGGTGTTAGAAGAACCTGCCAAGTTGTAGGACTATAGGTTCCCTTTTTTGTTCGTACGGAAATCTCCTCGGATACTAATTAAATAGATACTATTACTTCTCGAACTAAATAAAACCACTCGCTGTCTTAGGTCTTTAGATGTCGTGTAAAGACCCAGGATCATTTCTAGTTTTGAGATGGCATCCTCAACTTATAGGAACGCTTAAGATGTAACCTTGGGAAGAAGGTAATGATTACGCTCCCCCCCCCCGCCCTCCTCCCCCTAAATATACTCAAACATGAACTGGATTTTATAATTCTTGCAATTACGAAAGGACTCCTTAAATTTCTTTTGTTTACTTCGCCTCCATCTAATAACCGTTTCAGTTTTAGTTAAAAGTAAATAATCCCAAGAATTTCTGAGCTTAGCTCTAATCTAAGTAAAGAGCCATTAAGAGTAATTGAAAAATATAAGAAAAGTTTCAAGTAACCATTTCCTATAACGTCTTGCCATTATGGGAATAAATTTTAACTGGTACGTTCCTGGAAGACCCTTGGTCCGATTTTGTCAATATTTACAAGGCCGGGTCTAAGTGCTTTTGTATCTATTCAGCCTAATTTTCTTTTTTATTCTATAAAATGTTATGGATTCCTAGTACTTACATAATTATTTTACTAAATACGCCCTGAATAACTTGAGTAACTAATTAACTTAATTAATAGTTGATTAAAACAGCCTTTGTGGCGTGATGGTAGTGAACGCGATCGCTACGTAGGAGACACGGGTTCGATCTCCACTCAGTGTCAATATTTGTATGTATGGGGTATTTGCATTGGTCTGGTCGTGCCTCCGAGAGCACGTAAAGCACGCTAATTTTAAAATGACTTTTGTAAAATTATAATTTAGGTTAATTTTAACGCAAGTCTTGTACCCAAACATTATTAAATTTATTGCAATATTTAAGGCACTCGAGATGAATTATTGCAACCCAATTTCTGGAGCCAATTAAGCGGAAATCTTATTTCGTCACCGTAACGAACCACCCTTTTAGAACAGATTGAATTTCAGTGAAAATCAACAGCCAAGTAAAACGAAAATTATAGTTAATTGCACCATTTTGTTTTTAGAAAAAATGTAAAGACAAAGAATGAAATAGACATCTTTTCTCTTTTTCTACATTATAATGCGCCTGTAAAAACTATTCAGGTACCTAAATACTATAAAACAAATTATTTTGATTACATCACTTCACCCCGGCACAGTGGTGTGACTCTCGCCTCCTTCCCTCCCCCTCCTCGCGGGATTCGATATACTATGATACGTGGATACCATGCTTCTCATACCCGGGGAGGGCATCGCAAAACTGTAGATGGCCCAGGGTTAATCAGGGTGCGAGGGATATGCTCTAAATAATCTTACACCCTGGACGGCGGCGGCGACTGAAGATCCCCGAACGGTTTGTGGTTTTAGTCAGTCCGAATTCGACAAAACGACCACCGATGGCTGACTGAGGTGGTATTGGAGTGGATTCCCGCAAAAGGGATAAACTTTCTCATTTCCACGTATGATATCAGTAGAATCTACAATAAAACAAAAATAAAGTATATTTTGCTGAAAAAAAAGTACACATAACAGCTGGTGATATAGTAGTACCTATGGTGTGGAAACTCCACACAATTAATCAAAGGGAAAGTTACTCCACCACTTAAGTCAAGCAAACGTGCCTCCATCGACGCGGATAATATTGAGTGACGTGCTAAAAATATCGAATGTTGTGTTATGTACCGAACCGAGTTTATGGGGATAAATGAGAATTATTGGACCATATTTGTGAGTTTATCCAATGTATATATACTTTACGTTGAGTGAACTACAAATAAATAGAAAAAATATTAGACATTAGACTTATTATTATCAAGTAAAATAAATATTATTTTCTTATATATAGATATTGTCAGTTCAGCCGTACCTGCTGTCTTCAGACTGTTTATACTGGAGATTGGTGGCACTTGGTGGCCCTTGCTACACATATTGAATAAATCACAGGTTTACAATGGTTTAAAAAAAAAACCATTGTAAACCTTTGATAATGCCGTAAGGTGAAACCGGTAAGGTTCAAATAAATAAATAATTGTGGAAAAGTACAAGTGATTTATTCAATATGTGTAGCAAGTTCCACCAAGTGCCATCAATCTCCAGTATAAACAGTCTATTATATAGATATTGTGGTTATTCAGCTAGTAAGCTGCAAGTTTTCCATCTTTACATTCAAATTCAATTTAGTTCAGGATAGTCATACATAATTCGTGATGAAATTTCAATTTTTTTATTTACTAACTGTTGCTCGTGGCTCCGTCCGATTGGGATTTGATCCCGTTCATCGATGATAAAAGCGTGATGATTTGTTGGTACCCAATAATGAAGCTTTCTGATGGTGAAAGATTTTTTGAAATCGGTCCAGTAGTTATTGAGTTTATTCGTTACATACTAAAAAGCAAATCTTTCCTCTTTATAATATTAATTTAAAGTATACTACAATTTACGATAAGTACAACAATCTAAGTAAATCATTTCAAGAATAATAAATACACATAAATCAATAATTATGACAATAATATCATTAAATCTTATACAACAGTGAATAAAATAATATAGTATATAAATAAAACGAAATAAAATATTTTAGGCGTCAATGGACAATATTTTCATCCAAAAATTTACCATCATTCATCGTACCAATATCCAATACCCATTAATCTATCTTCATTTCTATAATAAAAATGAATTGTCGAAATCATTTCAGCGATTCATTTCGGCGAGATACATGTACGCGTATTACTTTTGAAAGACTGCTCCAATTATTCTTTTTTATTTTGTGTTCGTTATTAACAGAACATGGTTCTTATAAAAGAAACTTGAGGTGCAGCGGGATCGAGAGCCGCAAGCTAAAGCAACTTTATTATATCTTGCATCTAAACTTGGATCTACTAGAGAAAATGTTAGAACTTTTTCAATAGACAGAATACAAAGGAAGGTATATCTAATGGTGGCACTTCACATGACTATTTTGTGTTCGCTATTGGGCGTTTGTTGTATTTGTCAAAATATTAGACGTACATGCAAACAGACAAATACAATTTACTTCACAAACAAGAATTCACTTCAAAGAAACACATCTTATCTACTATTAAAAGGTACTAAGTAGTAGTTGAACTAAAGAAAACTAAATAACTTGTCAAATTGTGCGTATTTGGTATTGGCCATATTTATCAAATAGGCAATAAGGCCAATGCTTCGTCAAATACACTGTTTTACTGTCTACACATGGTAGTTGTTTGTCAAATATGTCAAATACGCAAATACAAATAGCCATGTGAAGTGTCACCACTACTTGTATAAATTGTTTAATACTACACTTTGTCTTACCCAGCGTTTCTTAATGGACGGCAAATTTGTAGTTCTATTCTCTTTGCCCTCTTAAACGTGGAGAGGAATTTCTTATAATAGGGTCCAGTAACAGAGAGTACTACTTGAAATCGTTACCGAGGGTCATCGGCAAAGTCAATTAAGTGTCTCAGCTTCTTGGTGGAGCTAAAATACAAAGTTATTTTGTCCAGGTTTCATAAGCATTTAATTTGATATTGATAATAATGCAGTGTCTGCATAACACTTAACTTTTTTATACCACTTAGGTGGCAGGCAAGCACACAGCCCACCTATAGGAAGTCGTGGCCTAGTGGACGTATGTATTTCATTTCAGTGGATGGATTTGTTTTGTATTATAATTATATGGATATGTTTAAGCGTTTACCCAACCTAGTTTACGAGTTTACCTAAACTTGAAATCACAAAAATGCCCACATACCTACCTAATTATATGCGCACATACACAACTAAAACATAATTACATATGACCTTTCTATAATTCCGTAATTATTAATTAAAATAGTGATTAAAACTAAACTAAATAATTATATTATTATATTTTATTATATAATTGGGAAGTAGTCTTTGCATTGGAAATATTTAATAAAAACTTTTGGATTAACGATACTAAACACATTTTTTTAAAATTCTGATCTGTTTGTTCGCGATAACGAATTTTGCCGCGGTTTTTAGGGTTTTTTTTATTTGAAACAGATAGTCATACTCATACGTCATACATACAGAGAATCGTACTAAAGATGATTAAGAATAGTCATGCATCTCAGAAGCTAGATCCAGCACCAACGTCATGTTTAATCACTGACTAAGATTTGTAACTGTTTGAACAGCAAGAGCCTATTATGATCAAACGTCCCAGGGGACGGACGTTGCAGACCATTAAAGATGATCAATTACGCACATGTTTAGATACATGAACTCTCTGCGGAGCACCCTGTACATTAACCGTTGCGCTTTGATCGTTTATAGAATTTGAATTTGCGTGTGAGGCTTTTAATTTACTTGTACGGAACTGTCTCTGATCAAGGATATTAATTAACTTGTATAGAACTGGTTTTGATCAACTAATTATGGTATTAACCGTAAATGCAACAGTTAGATATACCGATAATATGTTCATACATATACATACATATACATAATCACACATTTATTCCCGAAGGGTTAAGCAGAGGTTAATTAACACCCATATTTCACCAATTATTGTATTTGGTCACACGTAATAGGGAGTGAGCCTATTGCCGTATTACGGGCACTATTGTTGACTCGAAACATATATCTGCGGCTGAGCATGGGCTATATTATATCTGTCTGATGTTAAACAGCCCTATCCCTTAGTCGCCTTGTACGACACCGTATAGGAGGAGATGGGGTGGCCCAAATTCTACTCTGCCGGGTAATAAATTAAAATACATACATAGGTACAGTCAGGGCTCATAAGTGCTTTAGCACAACAAGGCTCAAAATGGTGTGGAGTGCGACCGCCGTGCGCCGGCCCGGCTCTGCTGTGAGTCGTTAGATACTAATACAGTATTTTACCAAACTGGTAAATTAACTGATAGCTAAGTGGGTTAAGCAAGTTACTATTGATTCACAATGATTAGAGATTCCAGGTTCGATTCCAGCTTATAACGATTTTTTTTTATATTTATGACAATAATATAAATTAAAAAATTGATAAAGTAATTTTGCATGAGGTTGGCACTCTTTTTACATTTTATGTTGATATTTCCTAAAATTTTACAAATAATTTATAAATGAAACACAAAAAGTGTTATTGCTAGATCATAGGATTTGAACCATCAACCTTTGCATTTCCATAAACCTCATGCTTTAACCACTCGGCTACGGGTTGCTTACGTAGTGACAACGAAATTATCGATTATATTCCTACGTAAGTACAATTTATTTGTTGTATAAATTGTCTTAAAAGAAAAAGGTCACAAGTAGCGCTAGAATGTTGACGCTATAGTTACGTAGGATTGCTACTGCACTTTTGAGTTCGACTGTACATATACCGTGATTAAAATCTGTAAACCTGTAAATCCCTGAAAGGAGTTTAGGCAGAGGTGAATTAACGCCCAAGTTTGGTCAACTTTGATTTTCGGTCCCACGTGAGCCTATTGTCGTAAGCAGCTGTATTTTTACTGTCAGGTGGAGTACCTTCCTATCCCTTATCCGCTTTCTACTAAACTCACAGGAAGAGATGGAGTGGCCATATTCTACTTCAACGGAAACCAACGCAGCTATATAAAATACTAGCTGTTCCGGCGAACTTCGTACCGCCATATTTTTCCCGTTCCCGCTGCACCTATTTTCTTATCCTTCAAACCTTCCCTGGACACCCACGAATATTTCAAGACTAAAATTAGCTAAATCGGTTCAGCCGTTCTTGAGTTATAAAATAACAACGAAAAGTGGCATTGATTTTTATATATTAGAAGACTAGCTGTCCCGGTGAATGTCGTACCGCCATATTATTCCCGTTCCCGCTGCACCTATTTTCTCACCCTTTAAACCTGCCCTGGACACCCACGAATATTTCAAGACTAAAATTAGTCAAATCGGTTCAGTCGTTCTTGAGTTATAAAATACAACTAAAAGTGGCATTGATTTTTATATATTAGATTATACACGTATTTTAATTCTATTAACTACGCACTCACGTTTAGATATAATTATGTAGTTTCTGTGGAGCATATCTTACGTCAACGATTTTGATATACCTACCGTTATTGTGTACATATATACTTAGATTTTGCTTTTACAGGGTCGGCAGCACAAATGTGATTACCCTGGTGTTGCACTCGTCCATAGACACTTCACTTTTTTTCTAAGTGGTATAAAAAAAATTCTTCGAAGATAAATCCATTACAGTTTTAGAAATGTTTAAATGTTAAACAGGTTTTGTTGCTGCCTGTACTTACCCAAACACCCAAACTACAGCTTACTTATTAAGTTTATGTGTTAGGGTCCAGACATTTAAGTCAATTGATATTCCCGAGTCACGGTCCTTCGATAATTAACAGATGTCGACTAAATCAAACAGCCTTTGACCCCTTAATCTAAAAAACAGAGATCGCCTTAGGCGGTATTTCCACTAGACGGTTTCAACATAGTCCGGTTTTTAGCGCCGGATAGAAACCGGTTAGCCTAAGCCACGAGTCAATTTGCATAATTTTTCCTACCGCTTAGCTACGGCTACACCTGATGGATAGTGGTAATCGTGGCCTATGGACGATACATACAGATACGTCGATGCACAACGGCGCAGTGAACCACCATTCCCGGTTGTATACAAAACTTGCATTCTGGAGTCCGGGATCCACTGTTTCACTACCTCATTATCGTTTTGTTTATCACGAGTGCGTCCTGCCTCTGAACTTCGCCTGTCAATCAGCAAGTATATCAGCTTGTAGATGAGGATGATTTGAGCCTTGAAGGTCCTCAATAAGGCCCTATACATCCGCCGCGGCATCGTATAAAGGGCTCTATATTCGTAGAAAACAGACACCAGCGGGCTTACTAACAAAATTAATAAAATGTTTCACTTTTGGAGCAAACCAATACAAGTCATTAGAGAGAGAGAAAGAGAGAGATGCTATGTATTCCATATAATTATATCCCTCTCCCTCTGCCTAATGGTTCAAAACACAGTCGCTTATAAGCGCGTCATAGTAGCGATGCAGCGCGTAGATACCGGTTTTACGGCGGGCTTAACTCCGGCGAGACATCGTGTAATGAGAATGCACCCTGAAGGATTAAATTTGCTTTACTTAAATGGAAAATCAGGCGATCCAGATAATGTGATCTTATTTGCCATTAATTAATGATTTTATAACTAGCAGCCGCCTTCGTACGCGTTGAGTTCGCTTTACCCCCTTAGGGGTGTAAAATCCATTCTTAGTGGGTGTCTATACTCCATAAGGAAACTACCTTCCAAATTTCAAAGTCAAAGTCTTTATTTTTCAAAATAGTGCAACACTGTTACAGCTTTTTGACGTTTCAATTTTGTAGGTTTAAAGTTTCTGTCATTTTGTGATTAATGAGTGAGTGGTATTTCGCTTTTACAATATAGAAGATAGTATTATGAACTAAATTTTATTTTTAGTGCGAAGTGGGGGATCAAAAGCTGAAAACGGGATCTCGGGCTCCGAGATAAACCTGGAACGCAATCACATTTCTCTGCACGTCGCATATGGCATACTAGAAATATGCATTATATTTATTTATTGTAACACTTTTTGTACCATATTAAAACTAAATATTATCCATCAAACATTATTGGACTATTTATAAAATTCCAAATTCAAAATCTGAAAAAATACCACACTTTAGTACTTACAAGAATGTATGGGAAATATAGTTTGTTAGTATACTATCTACAGTCGAAATACACGATAACGACACTACAGTAGAAAAGTGTACACGATAAGCAAATGAATACATCTTCTCACTTTCCAGAGCTGAATAGCGTTTTTAGTTTTTCAAAGCGCGCACTCAAACGTTACGTCGTTTTCGCGTTTTACTTTGTGCTCGCTAACACTTTGCTTTGATATGTGGCTATGAATATGAAAATTTACCTCACAGACCTATCGCGAATTTCGTACACAGAAGAGTTTTATTTGGCTATTCATTTTCTATTTAAAACAAGCTTCTGTTGTTCTTATATTTAGAAACTAGGAATGAAGGAAGTCTTGATGTATTGAAGAAATGCCTGTTGAAAAATACTCGAAAAGCCAGGATTTTTTTTTCTTTCTGTTTGTCTAAGGGTTAAAGCAAAATCGATTTGAATAGTTATAAATAATTACTTGAAAATTCCATCAAATTGATTGGGCGGAGTAATGAAAAAGAGCAATGTTGAGAAGTTATTGTAACATCGTTAATAAATTGTTTCCCATAATTTGTATGATAATATTATCGGTATCTACTCCGGTATCTGCTCCCACTGTCACCCCAAGATGGTTGCATGGGAGAATTTTCAACAGACTTCTAAACAAGGAGAAAGTTTTCTATTCGGATGATTTATATATTTTCTTTTTTTTTTTTCAATCAAAATCGATTTCAATAGTTAGCATACTCATTGCTTAAAATTTCATTAAAATAATTGCTTGTTCCTACCCTTAAGAGGAGTAGGCATGATTATATGTACATACCTATTTTATGCATAATAGCATTAATGGTTTAAGTAGGTACAACAGAAATGGTCATTTACATAGAACAGTATTGAAGAAGCTTCTAATGATCCTTGATGTTATGTAACATTATTAGCACAGTAACAGGCCTATCTAATGTAGGTAATTATTAAACAGATAAGCTTGAGTGTTACTGTACACTAAGTTCGTACTAAATTTGTTGTTATTTAGACTAGTTACGAGCACTTATATCATGTTTAGTGAACAATACTATATATAATTATCTAGTACATATATTTCAAAATAACATAAGGTTAGGAGTCGCTTCTTAGAAAATATCGATGTGAAGCCATGTCGTAGTTAGGCGGTTTATCAAGTAAGTTTAGTAAGGGTATAAATCATCACGCTACTACTTAAGGGAGCGGAGTAGTAACCATAAATATCAAGAAATCGGACAGATGTATGGGAAATACATTAATTGAAAGTTAATAAATTGTGGGTAAATATATGGTTACAGGGTTTTGAATGCTACGTGCGAAGCCGGGCGGGTCGGCTACTAGATTATAAAACAAACGAAGGATAGTTCCAATATAAGCGGAGTCATCAAAAATCAATGTTTAGAAATGTTTTTTTTTAATTTATTTATTTAGGTGCGCAAAACACATAGGTACTAAAATACAGTTCCGTTCTGGATTATAACCTAACCACGTGTGCATACAGTTAAAACAATTATGTTAAAAAAATAGGAAAAGCTCTAAATTGGAAAAAAAAATAAAAATTGAGGTGTTTAAATATTTTTCAAGGCTGAATTGCTATGGAGGATGTTTTTCAGAATTTTAATTCTTGTGTTGTTGTTGATTGTAACACCATTCGTACGAATATCGGTAGATGGCGCTCCCACCACTGCCGTAAGACGAATGTATAAAAAAATTAGATCAGCTTTTGGCGAGGCTCGGTGGCTCAGTGGACAGAGCATTCCCTCTGTAAGGGAAAGATCGCGGGTTCGAGTCCCGCCTGAGCTGTATTCGCATTTTTTCTATCCTAATCGATTTGAATAGTTAGTTAAACTAAAAACTTTAAAATTTCTTTCAAACGAAGGATAGTTCTTAATAATTCTCTTTCACAAAACACTAATAAAATTAAGCTACATTATTCGTCTGAATGAGCATTATGAAATTCGAAAAACGTTTTTAAGCAATTTTATTGTAATGACCGCGTTTACCATGTCGTCACGGGTAACCAATAAATGGACCGCAGCAGTCGTTAAATTAACGGTCACCGGAGAATGAAATATTGAATTCCAATTTCAAATTGAAAAAAGAAATATGATAATAGACTGCGCTCGTAATTTCTTTGGCCATTTTTTGTATTCGGAAATATAATACTCGTATTTGAATTTAATTTTCAGAGATCTTACTGGTTCAAGTCCAGTAGGTACAGGCCTTTTTGTGATTAAAATTTATAGACAAAGTTACCATAATTATGAATTGTGCCAAAATTTCATTGTATAAATAAATAAATGTATAAATATTACTGTAATCTTTAGTTAATAAGTTCAATTTTCAAGTTTGGTTTACAATTAAATTAATGGTTTGAGAACTAAGGTGATTGGTAACTAGGTATGTTAAGCTACTTTTGAAAGTGACTTATTTATGTATCTATATAACTATAATTTTAAGTGGATTAGGAACCTGCTCCTAAATTAAATCCTAATACTATTAATGTGAAAGTTCTCTAACGACTGAATCGACGGATCTGGCTGAATTTTGAGACTGGGATACATTATAATCGAGAATAATATTTGGTATTTTCATTCCTAGGTGCCCATTTGTTGCGGCAGCAGGACCAGAATTCCACGCAGGCAAAACCACAGGTATCAGCTAGTCAATCATAAAAATACATTAGTGGAAGTACTAGTACAGAATCTCTGCTTATTTATATTATAGGTTCGGCAGCATGAGTGTGACGCCCCTGGTGGTGCACACATAGGCCAAAGTAACCACTTTCAATCAGATGGGCCGTGTGCTTGTCTGCCACCTAAGTGGTAGATAGAAAATGCCTATGGCATTAAGTTCACCATTTCACATTTATTTTTATTTGTACAAAAAGTTTAAGTGAATAAATAAGTCTTTTCCTTTCGAACCAAGCCACTTTAAAGCCATTAACATTTTTCACAATTATTTTACTTACCTTTAGATGTTCTTTGAATGCGGTTTGCACAGCAAAGGAGAACGGGCACTTTTGTATGAGCTGCGTCCCAACCCTTGTAACAAGTTGCGACTAGTGTAAACATGTTCATTTAGTCTATTTATGTGTAAAAATGAAAGATTTTTATCAGAAATTCGTGCAGGTCCAAAGTTATAAGGGTGTAAGTAAAAAATATTTTTTGTGCAATTAGGCTTTGCAGTATAGTTCTACGGTTTTGTATCATTTCGCCGACGGTCATTACAACTACGGTTGACTCAACTAGGGTTAATTCGCCTACTGGTTGACATGGTTCATGGTTGTACCGATCACATATTTTTAACAAAAAAAGAGGGGTGTTATAAGTTTGACGTGTGAGTGTGTGTGTGTGTGTGTGTGCGTGTGTGTCGTCTGTCTGTAGCATCGTAGCTCCCAAACGGCTGAACCGAATTCAATTCTGTTTCTTTTGATCGAAAGATGTTTTAGTCGAGAGTATTCTTAGCTATGTTTCATAAAAATCGGTTCAACCATTTGAAATATATTATGAGGAATGAAAATCAATCCAAAATCTAATCTATTTTCAAATATACCCGTATTGGGTATCAAATGAAAGGTCATAATTTATACATCACGATACAGCAGGTTTTATGGAAATCGGTTCCAGGTTTCCATAAAACCTGCTATTATTATAGGTATATAAAAAGCATGAAACAAAAAAAATTAAAAGCAGAAACCAATATTTTAATTTTCTCTTTCTAAATCGATTTGAATAGTTAGTATAATAAATGCTTCAAAAGAACATTATTCACGCTGCATACATTTTTGGTCCAAAATTGAAAGTGCTGGCCAAATACGATATTGCGTTAGAACTTGTTCTTATTGGGGCGTCAAAGTTGAGGGACCACTTCCTTCGGTTTTATTTGAGTTCGAAAATCTTGAAAACATACATTTTTTATGACACAAACTATTGAAAATGGATAAAAAATGTCGTGCTACATTGGAAGAATGGTTAATAAAACTAATAAAAAATAAACCCCATACTGCACACCGTTGTTTTTCGTCTATTTATTTAGGTGCTAAATTGAAAATAAGTAGCGGCCAATGAATACAAATATGACATTCCGTTAGTCGGGCAGTGGACCCTCAGCTTTGACGCCATAATAAAAAATGCTAATGAGGACAAGCTCTAACAGAATATCATACTCGTATTCTTTGGCCGGCACTTTCAATTTTGGACCTAAATAAATGGGTGAAAAACAACGGTGTGCAGAATGGGGTTTATTTATTATTGATTTTATTGATTTTATTGACTATTCTTCCAATATAGAACAATGATTCTTATTCGTTTTTAATCATTCATATCATAAAAATGTATGGTTCCAAGATATTTGAACTCAAATAAAACTGAGAGCAGTGGTCCCTCAGCTTTGACGCCATAGTAAAAAATGCTAACGAGGACAAGCTCTAACGGAATTTCATATTTGTATAGGTACTTTGGCCAGCACTTTCCATTATGGACCTAAATAAATGGACGAAATACAACGATGTGCAATATGGGGTTATTTTTTATTGCTTTTATTAACTATTGTTCCAATATAGAATAAAGTTTTTCATTTATTTTTAATAATTCGTATCATAAAAAATGTATGTTTCCAAGATTTTTAAATTCAAATAAAACCAAGCGCAGTGGTCCCTCAACTTTGACGTGGTAATAGAAAATGCTAGCGAGGACAAGTTCTAACGGAATATCGTATTTATTTTCTTTGGCCGGCACTTTCAATTTTGGACTAAAATGGGTGATGTCCTTTCATTCAAAAATCCCAATAATTTATACATATTTGAAATGTACTAATTAAGGCCTTTAATTTGATATCAAACACGGTATATTTACCTCAATTTTATTTTTTAACGCAGTACTTTATGACCGCTAGAGGGCGCCACATTAAATTCAGTGACACATTATATAGCCTATAATAAGTGGACGATCAAAACACTTCTAACAATACCTTACTTGTCCAGTTCTAATTAGTAGTTGAAGAGCTATGAGGGAATTAGTGAATATACATACATAGTTCATACATACATACATAGCCTGTCAAAATCATAATCCTTCTTTGGCTTTAACATAGTCGGGTAAAAATAGCATAAATAAATAAGTATTTTGTCATAAAAACACTAATTATTTAAAATAAATTAAATACTTTCTTAGTAACTGAAACCCCCACAACTTTTACCCTGCACGAAATACAGATTTATGTCCATACAAAAAAATAATACACTCATTGAGACCTTTCATTTGATATAGGTCAAAAAGTGTTACACCATATGGGACGAAACGCCCATTCGCCTTTGTTTTAATTTCCCAAGCGTATAATGTATTGCTGTACAAATTGCTCACGTTTGCGCACAGTGTAGCGGAAAAATCGCAACTTTCATTCATTAAATCCATCTACCGCAATGAATGACGTTTATTGCTCTCACATAAAATGCAAAATATCAACACGAGATTTTGCAAAATAAAATATAACGTATTTTTGCTTACAGGAGTTACGTCAATGGAACGAACGGAAGAGGTGGCTTGTAAAGCGTGTAAATTATGTTAAAACATATTCATAATAACGTTTTTTGGGTGAATTTCAACAGGTCCATTAAAATCTTCATTCCGTGGATTTTTTTTACCTTAAGTTTTGTAGTTAAAACAAATCGCGTTTATTATAGGTTTTGATACTATGTGTATTCTTGCTTAATATCTAGCAGATAAATAAAAAAGCTAACGAGATATACAAGATCAAAAATTACGCGCCACGGCGATGACACATGCGTGCGCGGCAATGAAACAAGCATCCACGGGCATGAAATAAATATACCAAGGGAATGAAAAAATCAACCATGGAAATGAAAATACATAATATAAAACATAATATTTTATGTACCTACTTACATGAGAAATTATACTTACATACAATAAAAATACAAAGGGGATTAGGCAATTGTGTATGGACATTGGCGTCATTTATTTTTTCAGTGGCACTGTGTTAAACACGCGTATGAGTGTCGTTATTTTTATTGTAAGTAATATCGGAGCTGCGATATACAGGGTGGAACATTTCGACTTTACCTGGAGGGAAAGTACCCTCATACTAGAGATAGCGAATTTTACTTAAATTAAACATAACCTTATTTTTAAAGGGAAACAAACCTGCATTCAAAGATTTCTAAAAATAACACACCTGATGATCAAACCGCCTAAAATCTTCCTATACCTTCTCTTTTATGGGTTTCCTTTTACTTATTTTACCAAGTTTGTTAGAGATATTTGATCCCTAAGATTGACCCTATCGATTGATGCAATTAAAATATAGCTTCATCCGGATTTTATTCGGTTCGATTACCGGGTGTGGCAAGCGATTTTTTTGGAAATCCTTAAACGCAGTGTATTTTTTAAGATTAAGAGAGTGTTTCCTTTGCTGCTGCCCAACCTAGGTGGATCCTGGCTAGTTTTTTCTAGGAGTTGTTTTTACCAAGCTGGATAACTTATCCCAGGCAGATTTTTTCTTGAACAACTTCGAGTGTAACCCCATCGATGGCTGTCTGTCTGTCCCTGTGTATGCTTAAATCTTCAAAATTACGCAACGGATTTAGAATCGGTTGTTTTAATAGATAGAGTAATTCAAGAGGAAGATTTATATGCATAATACATGCATAATATTGTAGAGAAATATTGATAAATTTAGAGATATGCAGCGGGAATAGGATCAGAAAATATGGCGGTACGAAGTTCGCTGGGTTAGCTAGTATTAGATAAACGATACCGCGTTTGCATTGGAGATGTGGAGGGAAAGTACTCTAAATACTGGAGATAGCTAATTTCATTCAGAAGAAACATTTCCTCATTTTTAAAAAGAAAAAAAAACTGCGTTTAACGAATGCTGAAAAATCGCTTGCCACATCCTGTAATTGAACCGACTAAAATCGGAAAAAATAACAGCCAGTATTTTTATTGCTTTAATTGATAGGATTAATTATAAGACTCGAATCTCTCTAAGAAACCTGGTAAACTGCAGGTACTTTCATATTATACCATTTTCATTCATGGCTGCTCAATTACAAAACGACGCCAATTCTTTTGCACGAAAAAGAAATGGGAAATTAACAAATTAATATGATATACTTTTGTCAATATGCTATGGCGATGAGAACATAAGTTACGGAAATGAAACATCTGGTCATGGCAATGAGACTAAATTGTTTTACAAGGCATGGCAATGATTTTTTTTTCAATGCCGCGTTTTTTTCTTCATTACCATAGCAAATTTTGACCACGGAAACCATGGAAATGAAAGCACGGTGGTGAAAAACGAGCCAAAAATATAATATAAGAAAAAATCTATTAATTATTCGAAGTAATAAACACTTCACTAAAATAAACAAGATAAATTTCGTTCTATTGAATGTATAATCAAGAGGATAAATTTATTGGAATAGACAGTTATACCTATCCACAGTAATGAAAGAAAAAATGTCTAGTAACATAAAAATGATATACTTTTATTTATGGTGCCAAAACGCAGGTACGTGTGTACGTCCTTCCATGTCAAGCACTTAGGCGGCACCAATATGCAACGTTTAGCGGATATGAGGGAGGATACAAGTCGTTAGATAAAACGATATTTTAAAATATGTTTAGAACATGGCGATTAAAGGTAACTCTAGGACAAATGAACTTTTATTAACCATTCGTTGTATTGTCTAAATATTTGAATAAATGTATTTCGTAACAATACTTTAACTATTCACGTATCAAATAAAACTAGGTTTTAATTAAAAAAACCAATAGATTTTTATCAATGAGGTATCACAACACAATAGGTGATGTGTGGACAAACACGGCAATGAAAAATTTCGAGGTTTAAATTTTTTTTTTGGCGAATCTATAATCCTATTTAATAAAATATTTAGTGCTCCACATAGATCACTATATCGCCTAACCAGAAAAAAATGTTAGAGTATTGTAAAAATGATTTTTAGTACCGATTTCATCGATGCCACGCAATTTTTGGCCCCGGGAAATTCACCCTTTTAATCAATGACATTCATTGAACAAAATATTGTAACGCAGTTTAATGTAGTTCATTTTAATCGCAGTTCCTGTCATTTTTGAAACTCGGTATTATTTTTAAATTATCGCGGTGTAAACTCATAGTTTTCGTGATTTCGTTACCGACGTTACGACTGCTATAATGCACCCAAAACGTCGACAATAGGATAAGTCGACGTCGACGTCAACGTCGACAATAAGTTCCATAATAATAATTAATCGCGAAAAATCCTGAAATCACAAAAACTACAAACTTAGTATTAATTATTATTATTTATCATACAAAATAACCTAACCTACTATAAAGTAACATTTTCTTAACTTACTAACCGACTTCAAAACAGAGGATGTTCTGAAGAGGCTTCCGGCGACTGGGACCGCAATTAAATTTATTTTAAATTTAATATTTTTCTTCCGGCGACTGGGACCACCCATAAAAAAGAACAAAAAAAAACAGTACAGTCAAACAAAAAGACATTTCAAGTAATAATTAAAGCAAAATCTCATCAATTCAAAAATATAATTGGCTTTAGTACCCTTTCCGAAATATTGCATTGGTTCACAAGTAACAACTTGTTACTCAATGCAAAAAAAAACAAAATGTGTAAAGTTTGCTATGCCCAATGTAAGACAGATAGATACTCATATTGTAATGAACAATGAATCAAAGTAGTTAATACCACAGTTTTTCTGGGAATAACTCTAGATAGTAAACTGCAATGGGGTTCTCATATCACAGCCTTGGCAGGAAAACTTAGCTCAGCTGCCTATGCGGTTAGAAAGATAAGGTCACTAACTGATGAGGAAACGGCACGATTAGTTTATTTTAGCTACTTTCATAGCGTTATGTCATATGGTCTGTTGCTGTGGGGCTCAGCTGCCGATATTGAGACTGTTTTCATATTACAGAAACGCGCGATACGAGCAATCTACGGCCTCAGACCCCGTGACTCGCTGAGAGAAACATTTAAAGAAATTAATATATTAACGGTTGCTTGTCAATATATTTACGATAATATTTTATACATACGGAAGAACTTAAATCTTTAAAAAAAAAACTCGGACACACATGATTATAATACGAGAAATAAAGATAAACTAGCAGTGCCAATACTCAGGCTTCATAAGGTTGGTAATTCATTTGTAGGCAACAGTATAAAAATATTCAATAAAATTCCTCAGGATTTGGTTGACATGCCACTTAATATTTTTAAAATAAACGTGAAAAAAAAGTCTAATGGAAAAAGCTTATTATAAAGTAGAAGAATATCTTAATGATAAAAATGCATGGTCAACCTAATCACTTTCTTGCCCGCACATTGTAAATTGTATAAAAACCGTATTAAAAAATAAATAAATAAATAAAAAGGATAATTGAGTTCTCTGAGTTTCTTGCAGGTATCTTCTCAGTAGAACCAACTACCGAACCAGCGAAAGAATCATTTTCAAATGGTTTACTTTAATTTATTTAATATTTTATTTTTTGTTCACATACTTCTTGACACAATTGTAATATTTTGACGTTCATATGTGCTCTATATGTGCCTAAATTGAATAAACGAAATTGATTCTTTGATTGATTCTTTGAGTAATTTTTTTAATGTACCTACACCAATAGAACAAATTAAAACTACAGTAATATGTCATAAGGTGAATACTAAATTCGAACATCATGTCAAAATTAACCAACTAACCCATAAACCCACCCCGCCGCCCGTCACCGTAACAGAGGCAAAGTATGACGCTAGCGGCATTGCCCCGCTGTATAGCAACGGCCAACCTCTGCCCCAGTACGAGGCGAAGCGAATGTCACCGGTTTTCTTGTAGCGGTTACTGGGGACAGGACGGTACGGCACACGTGGTTGGAGTATCAGTCGATACAAAGGCTCTCCGGAGTATGTCGTTGAGAGCATGGTGACGCGGAACTCAGTGCGTGCTGACCGTCGCCGCCCACCATGGAGCCGCAGGTGCATTTATGGGGTTCACACACCTTGCAGCCCAGGTGGAGGGCCACTGCCACCCGCAAAGAATTGTCATCCAATAAAGTGCCCAGGTGAGGTGAAGGCAGCGCGTGCAGCCATGCTACCGATTCCGGCTGCGACACCGCCCGAAGCCTCGCCAGATCGGATTCGGCCCCCGTGGCATCTCCACCAGCCCCTCCTAAACCTTCCAGCAGTGCCATCGTCCCAAGCGCGCTGGACATGAGGCGTGACAGGGCCTGACGCCGCTGAACTGCGGGCAAGCCACACTGTCTCGGCGTCCGCTGCAAAGGGCACGGTTACTCTGCCACCATTATTATGGAGGATGGCAGTAACAAGGTCCGCCGCCCCATGTGCCGATGCCAGCATAGCCGGCAAACCCACATCCCGCGCGCGTTTCACCCAATACCCCCGTGACGGTTGGGGAGAGTCGCCTGTACTCATTGGTTTTCGTTGAGCCATACATTGAGGATCGACTCAACTGTGGACTTGAGGATGTCATCGAAAGCCGCGACGTCTGCCGGACAAACCCAGGTTAGCGCGGTCCGCAGCAGGTACGTCAGCTTAGAGAGGGCAAAGCACATGCGCAAAAAGATTTTTGAGACGTTCTCGAGCGGTCAGGAAAAGCTTATTACGGGAAAAGCCGTGCACCCCTTCGGGGAAAAAATCATTTATGTATAATAATAATATGTATAAATATCTAGGTATACTTTCTTATTCTAGGCATGAGTTTATTGCCTGCAATTCCTAAAAGATAGATTTTCCTAGCAGTCACTTTTCCATAGATTTTCTTACCCGTGTTTTCGTCCTGAAAAATGCCGGGATACGCTATTTCTTAATAAAACGGTGTCAAAAATATTTCAATCAACTCAGTTTTACGAAACCTCGATTTTGGCAAAAAAAATTGTGTTGAAATCGGTCTGAGCCGCGGCTATCCTTATATGGGGGGGAGGGGGGGTTTGGTCACACCTACACGTACCTTCATGACTATTACATACACATATTCACGCCTGAAAGCCCATATTTCAATTGTTTTCGGTCCCGTGTAACCAGGATGGAGTTCCCGTAGTCGAAGCCGACTACGGAATAAGGCTGTTCTCCATCCGTTCGCCCTATCCACCGCAAACCAACACTGTCTAGGAACAAATTGATACTCTAGTGTCAATGTAGGGTCCGCGTTTTTTCGCATAACTTTTAAGTTATTTTAAGGGAAGCCCGAATATGTTTCTAATACCTACCATTGATCCATTCCCTGAGCCTTTATCCAACTCAGTTAGGATCGAACTTTAATACTTACCGTGAAGCGACTGCTACCTGACCTCCTATTTGAAGCTACGGTGCTAATTTTAAACTAATAGTGAATGTTGACTATCACTATGATATTTTAAGCCATCCAAGGTGCCACCAAATTACATACAAAAAAAATCATTCAAATCGATCCAGCCGTTTAGGAGGAGTTGATGAGTGACATATACGATAGATGACATTTTTCAATCAAAGATTTTTTTCTTTAAATTAAAGCTAACCTTTTTTTGTTTGACTGTACTGTTTTGGCTCAAACAATAGATTTTTTGATACATTTATAGGTGGTCCCAGTCGATGGAAGAAAAATATTAAATTTAAATGAATCCGGCAACTGGGACCGCGGTCCGAGTTAATTGTGGTCCCAGTCGCCGGAAGCCTCGTTCTGAACCCCCCGGGATATTATCGCATTATCCAATTTCTATTCATTTTCTTCAACCAGTCTACATTCAATTCGTACACGTTTAAGACAGAAAAGTCCATTCTAACATTTAACGTCCTTAACACACAACAACCACTTTTATTTTTGTACAGACGACCATAATCTGGCATAGGCCTGCCTAATCTCGCAAATGGACAACCGGATGATCACAGCTTAAGACCACTGCCCGAATTCCATAGGGATTTCTGCAACCGTTTATGCGAGTATTATAGTGATTGTAGTGGTTGTCTCTTTTGTATTAGCAGTCGTTTGACTAAACTACACTACGATTTCATCAGATTTAATGTGTTTTTGTCATTAAACAAGCGTACAGACATTCGCTGTCGCTCCCACAAATGCTGTATAAACCAAATCTGACAAGCGCCCTATAAAATCTGATATTTGGTATAACTACAAAACTTTGATATTACTAATGGATTATGGAGGTCATATGGCAGTCGATCCAAGGTCACAGATCGAGGATGATACTACAAATAATATGCATATCGCATTAAATGAAAAAATATCAAGGCTGCTTCATCGTAGCGTTAATCCCAGTCGAATCCTTGCAGCTTTCGCCTTGAATTCTTGGAGTCTGGGGTCCGCTTTTTCAATCTAACTGCGGATTTGGCTGATCTTCGATATTTTCCGTGAAGCAAGTTGTAAGGTCAGATGGAAGTATCTCACCTTACAACCCATTGCCGATATCGAAGTATTGCAGTTCAGTTGTTGAACTTGTTAGGGCTCCAACTAACCGTAACGACTACCATAGATATTCGTACGCTTTCCTAGGTACGCTCAGACCAATGCATAGACGTATTCATGCATACACAAATTTGCACTGAGTAGAAAACAAATCCGTGCCCCTTGCGTAGCAGTATCGTTCACATAAAAAAATCTCGGTGATAAAATATCAAGACTATTTTGCTTCAAAATTCTCTCAATCATTTTACTTTACGGGAACATACAGTCAAAATAAATGACCTACGATAACACACAGGACGCAAATTTTTATCTCCGCACAGCTGTAGTCCTTTTGTAAGCGATGTGGTCATTAAAACTGTTATCTTAATGGCTAAAGTAAAGGTTAATCAGTTATGTAAATATGGTTGACCCAGACAGCATTTTGGCAAAAATATGAACGCTTTTATCTGTAGGTTCATATGTTGTAACGGATGTACTGTATGTATGTACTGTACATACACCTTTTCATATGAAGTTGCCTGAAAAATTGTATTATGTGATGTATACTTATCTTCTTTGCCTTTTAGTACCTTTTACTGCCAGTTATTGTAATAATGTAGGTAGTTTTAAATAACTCTTAGCTCCTTATTTTATTAACGACTGAAATGGTTTATGTCTGCTACAATAAAATAAACAAACATAATTACACAATATCAACAATGACGAAATTCCTCATACATAAAAATAAACTTGTACTTGCCATCTGTAAAGTATGCAAAAGAGATAAGTAAGGAGAGTAGAATCAGAAACGTTAGAAAAAAAAATATTGACTGCCATAATCTATATTAGTACCTACAGATATAAAAGCGAAAGATCACTGCTTAATCATGGAATCTCAGAAACTTTAACAGCTACAAACTTGAAATTTGGCAGGTAGCTACCTTATAGGGTATAGACATCGGCTAAGAGCAAATTTTACGAAACTCCACCCCTAAGTAGACAAAATTAACTTCGCGTACGAGATCATGGGCATGAATCTCTACGTAACATAAGCCTTAATGCTAGAACAAAGTATTTTCCAAACTTAAGCTGTCTTGATGCGGAATAATAAATGATGCATTCTCGAATTCTCAGAAAGAAATCGAATGGCTCTACGTGCTCCGAGTAAGGGAGACTGCCCGAGACTTGTTTAATTGAGTTGCAAATAACCTCTAGTAACAACGTGCAGTACTAGTCTTTAATAATGGGGTCATTTGGAAGTTGAAGAAAATAGTACAACGGTACTGCAAATTGTTCGTTATGTAAACTGAGAGAAATTAAAATGTCTCTTCTACATCCGAGAACCATTTTAAAGTGAAACGTTTTAGTAACGTTACGTTGACGTTGCCAGTGGAGACTATAACTTTTTATTACTTTTTTTAAGAATATTAGCAATAGAATTTATTAGTATAACCCCTAACTACTACAGCTACCTAAGTTAAATTGCTTGTTATCTAATAGGAGTGAGTTCACGTCTGTAGCGTCTACTCTCGATTGAAGGGTTGACTCTTTAACCAGCTACCGACGCTTCATTAGAATGTGACATAAGTAGAGCAACTTGAATCAATTAACCTATAGCAGGCCTCTGCTGGACATAGGTCTTATTGACCTGACCAATGAGACCTATTGCCAGCAGAGTCCACAAAATGGTCGGTCCTACCCCTATCCCCAAGAGGAAATTCTGTGCCAAAGTCTCATACTTACCGGCTTGCGGGTGACTTGGCCCTCGAAATTAGCAATAACATACATACAATCACGCCTTTATGCCCGGAGGGTTAGGCAGAGGTGATTTAACGCCCACATTTCACCAATCATTGTATTAGGTCCCACGTAATAGGGGGTAGGCCGCGTAATAGGTTGTTGACTCGAGCCACGTATCTGACGCTGAGTCTGGGCTATATTGTATATAATTGTCTGATGTTAAACAGCCCTATCCCTTAGTCGCCTTCTACGATACGGCATGGGAGAAGAAGTGGTGGCCCAAATTCTACTCTGCCGGGACCACGCGACAAGCATTAAATCCGAATGAAAATAATCACATTATTACTTAGAGATGAACGAAGCCTAATTTTCTCGAACATAATCACCGAACGCGTAATATTTAATATTAACGGCCCAAGTTACGGTGTAATTCGACAATAATCGGTCAGTGATAGCAATCAATAATCTTAACTGCTAATTATTATAGCTTTCTTATTCAATAAGGAAGTTTTTTTATTCGTCTTCGTCTTTTACAAAGTTGATTTGAAGAATTGAAAGATAGGCAGTTATCTATCATAGATAGATAGAAATAAAAGAACTATCTATTTATCCACCACCAAAATTAACAGTATAGACATAAGTAAACCGAGGTTCCTATGTACAATGGGCGACAAGGGCGCTAACGGTGATTTCTTCCAACGTAGGTTGGACAGGAAAAAAAATATACATGCGATTTTTAAGTTTCAGATTGTCGGTTATCGCGACCAAACATAGCCTATATCCATTTCTCCATTCTTAAGCTAGAATCTATTTTGTATCAAATTTCGTCAGGTTATCTTAGATAACGGCGCACTTACATACAAATTTTTATACCCTATGTACACCTCTTTAACACCTTTTTTCGCGATGTCAGGCAACCTATGTCCTCGGATCCAAATATAGTCTATGTCCAATGTCCATGCTCCAGACAGGCTGGTTAGGTTACGTATATAGTTTGCTAATGTGCTTAGCACTTCATGTATGTATTTACGTAGGTACTAAGTTTCACTATAGCACCCATATTGAACTGATTTCACCATTACTATCAATCAACCGGCACTATCCAGCACTCAAATACTTAGGTTTAAGTTGAAACTTATTTACGACCTGATTATGTAATTATACCTTCGTCTAAATCACTACTTCCTCCCTTTTCTCCAAGGTAATGGACCGTGTAACCGTGTCTGACTGGGGAAGACTAACCTTAGTCCTATTTAACTCTATTAGGTCACAAGTGTGCGTGTCCACTGTCAAAAAGCACCTTTTCAGTACCGTACAGTTTGCAGAAGTATGGTTTCAGAATTAAAAACATCACTATCTCTAATGTTAACGGGAATTAACCATTATTGTGTTTCGTGGAACGCGAACGTTTAAAAGTTAGTATCACTGTCTCTTTGTATTTTTGTAATTAGCTGTAAAATACATTTTTCCCAGCGATTACAATATGGGGTTCTTCAAGACGGGCGTTAGAAGGTGCCTACGGTCGGCAACACGAGAATGAAACCCTTGGTGGTGTATACGTACTTAGCTTGAAACTTAAAAATATCATGTCATATGTCACATGACGTCATGAATGTGATGTCACATGTCATGAAAAAAATAAAAAAATATAGTTGTATTTACCAACTTTGATAACGTCACGTCTTTATTAATTACCACTTAAGACTAATCTCTAAATTTATTTTTAAGACGGGAAACATAAAACAAAAATCTGAAGTATTAACTCCTAATTATAAAACTTTTCATCTCAACTTATCAAAGGAAATAACTTACTTAAATTACGAACCTTTTTTAAAACGTGGATTTATGAGATTCACAGAAGTTTGGAGTTTAGATAAAAATGTTTTTTTTTTACAAACATTTCTCACCTCGGGATTAAAGATCCCCTAACGGCTTGGGAACATGAAAGCTGATGTACTTTCATTATTTTCAAATGGAATTATACAAAAAAGCTTGATACAGTGAGCTGAATTATAAATTATCTTCTCTCTAAAAGAAATCTTTCTTTATACAGTGAGCTGGGGAGCTATCTTTTATTTTTAGCGACTCTTAATTTTGTTAGATAGGTGCCCGTGCTACTAAAGATACTAATCTCACGATACGTCAATGATTTGTATTAAACGTTTTATCCATACTTAATACTTAATCCATGTCCATACTGATAATTATAAATGCGAAAGTAACTCTGTCTGTCTGTCTGTTTTCTCGTCTAAATTACTGAAACGATGTTGATGAAATTTGGTGCAGAGATAGTTTAGACCATGGGAAAAGACATAAGCAATTTTTTGTCGCGATAACCGACATCCACGCGGGTGGAACCGCGGGCTGTTGCCTAGCATACCTATTATAAATAATGAAAGTAACTCTATCTGTCTGTCTGTTACACTTTCACGTCTAAACCACTGAATCAATTTTGATGAAATTTGGTATAGGGGTAGACTAGACCTTGAGAGAGGACATAGGCTATGTTTAGTCAGGATAACCGACATCTACGTATCTATAATCATTTAAATAAGTACGTACTCATGTTGCTTTATAGTTTTCTATTTGGTAAGCCCTATCGCCTTTAAAAATTATTGGCGAAGCACACGGCCCACCTGATGGAAAATGATTACAGTGGCCACTTTCAGGTGGGCCGTATACTTGTCTGCCACCTAAGCAGTTTAAAAAACACACCTTTTCACATTTATAATTCAATATTAAAGGGGCATTTAACTTTGTGGTTGTCACGGTCCCGCATCGTCGTTTGTGAGAGGTCGTTCACTGAAAGGTCAACACCCCGTCCGCCAGAGGTGGTAAACATTTGATTGCTAATACATAAAGGCACATTTACATTTATTATTAAACATTTTGAGTTATGCTTTTATTTTGTAATTATACATACATATAATCACGCATTTATTCCTAGAGGGTAAGACAGAGGTGAATTTACACCCACATTTCACCAATCATTGTTTTCAGTACCACGTAATAGGGGATGAGCCTGTTGCCGTATCCCAGGCACTATTGTTAAGTTAACCTAGCATAAACTTAGAATTTTTTTAAATTGTCTGTATAAAGTGGGCTCGCATCGTATACAGGGTTCTGTTCGAGCACATATCCCAAATAAATAAAATGATACACTCAATAAAACCCTTTAGTTTATTTTTTAAGATGGCGATTTATGTTAGTTATCGGTTGCATTTTTTTATTCCAAGGTCTATCCGTGACAGGGGTCGGGCGGCCAAACCTTCGTCACTTAACCGCTAAAGACGTAAACGTGACAATATAGTGTTTTATGTATGGATTGAATCACTATAATGGGTTCTCTGTATAACCCTGTATACTTAGAACTTATACTGTACTAGTCGACTCGCCCCGGCTACGTTCGTGGCATATTTTGAAATCTTTTGAGCCTGTAATTTTTTTAACTTTAGAATAATGTACGGAAATCTGCCGAATTTGATTTGTGTGCATTTATTCAAATTTTAAATCACTGCTCCGCTACCTAGGGCGAAGACCTTTCAAATAAATAAAACTGCTTTATACTGGCGATTGATGGCGCTTGGTGGAACTTGCTACACATGTTGCACAATTATTTTTTATTTTTCAGGTTCAATAAAACTGCATTAAAATCCATTCTGTGATTTATTCGTCATCTTCAAATTCAGAATTGTTAATTACACATAATTTATTGGATATTGAATAAAGCACTTTTTGAAAACTGCATCAAAATCCGTTCTGTGGTTTATACGTCATCTTCAAATTCAGATTGTTAATTTACAAACCCATATTTTTATAGGTATCTCCAATGGGTAGACACAACTCACGGATACCGGATGCAACACTATACCTACCTGATCATGGTGAAAGGTAAAATCGTTCTACCATAATTACTAATGGTAGGTATATAAGTATAAGAATTCGTTTTCATCTTTCTTTTATTTTTTCCTTTCATTAAATACCTACTATGTATTTAGCATTTTCGAATAGAAATAAAAATTATGTGCAAATAACTCACGAAGTCACGGGTGACCGCTAGTATTTATATATTATGGTAATATGAGTAGTAATGGTATATTTATATTTAGGTATATAAACACCAAAATTTGTATTTATGGCATACCTACCACCATGAGTAGCTAGCGAGTGCGTTACGTACACCGAACCTTCGTCAATCATCCCAACACTTTATGTCTGACGGATGGTTTCATTGACTTGGGCATCAGCCTGTCACTCCATACCTACATAACCAATGAATGTGTTGTATGGAACGGGAATTCAATTACATTTTTAATAATATTATCATCCGTGAGTTAAGGTACTAGTTGGCAGCGGGCGACATGAGGCTGCAGCGGACGACGATGTATGTCGCAGCGAGTCCCGGTCGCAATCGACGTCGGAGACCGGGGCCCGTTAAAATATCATCATCATCAATATCCCAGGCTAAGTTGGTCAACCATTGACAGAATCGTTTAGGTGAACCGTCTTAAGTGTTCTACGGGATTTCTTTTTTATTAGGTATACTATCCGCCTAAAGGTATGATTCCGTAGGCGACCGCATACGAGCACTGCCGACGCACGCAGCAAATGCTCGTAGTTCATTGCGGCTTCTCAATGGTCACCTTTATCCGTATCGGAGTTTGACAAGTAATGGGTAGCTACGTGGTGTATCTGCTGCATGCGTCGGCAGTTGTCGTATGCGGTCGGCTACGGAATCATATCTTAAGGGTAAGTAGTACTCATTGCTCGTAATTTATGCTGATAATATTCGTAATAATATAAAGAGATATTGTTCAAGTCTTACATGCTACACTCTGTTTTCAAGCAGATATACTCATACAAACAGTGCCTACTTGCATAGCGTTGGTTCACCATAACTTAACCATAATATTTAATTAGTGTCAGTAATTAAATTGCAGTAGTAGGTACTAACATAACAGTTGTATATTACAACAGACAAATGCATTAACTTGAAAACAAAATAATAATGTTAAATTTAAAAAAAATTAAAAATATCGCACATTTTCCTTTCCAGGTTCCATCAGCTTTTCCAGGAATAAGAATCTATTTACATAATAAATAACAAGACTGCAGATGACACCGACATCAGAGTTATATTTATATAAACAGTGCTTTTATCAGACGTAGATATCATAATGTCCTGGTACAAAAAATAAAATGTATTGAATAAACCACCTATACTTTTCAACACTATTTTACTTGCCTATTGGGTGAGCCTATTGCCGTATTCTCGGCACTATTATTGACTCTAGCCATGTATCTGATGCTGAGTCTGGGTTGTATATATCTGTCTGACGTTAAACAACCCTATCCCTTAGTCACCATGTAGGTACGACGTACGACACACTGCCGAGAACCACGCGGCCGTATAAGTATAAATGCAATTTATTCAATATAATTATGTAGTATGTTCCAGTATTTGTTGTTTTTTACTGTACTAATACAAATAAATAATATGCCATATTGCCATAATTACCATAGATATAGATTCAGTTAAATGTGAAGATAACAATTTCAAAGAGAACTTGACAGATATATTCAGTAAAACATAACTTGTAAATTTTGCTTTCATATAATAACATCTTGAAGGGAAAATATGAGGTTCTAAGAAATAAAATGATTATGTTTGAAGCAGATACGAATCTAGCAAATTATGTGTTCTACAAGAATCTCATCAAACTGAAATTTAGTCATTTGTACAAAACAAAAATATTTGAAGTAATAACATTTTCGACATCCAAAATCAACAGATTTTACAATTTTATTAATATTAATGTTTGTAGATTTTGCTTCTTATATCATCTTGTTATCTCTAAGTTGCTATTACTACGAAAGCGCTTATTTCACATTGATTTAAATTGTTATATATATATTTGAATAGTGAAATTACAATTGGCTCGTTATAACTACGCCTTATCTTAATTTAGAATGGCAAAATGTTAATTTTAGAAATAAGTAATTAGGTCTTTCAAACTCTATAGACACAACAATAGCCACTACAACGTGTGAAAGGTACCTACTACTCTGGTACCAGTTTTTTTATACCACTTAGGTCGCAGACAAGCACACGGCCCACCTTATGAAAATTGGGTACCGTGGCCTATGGATGAGTGCAACTGAACACCAGAGGAGTCTGCTGATGATCCTTTAAGAGCAAAAAGATTCTGTGCCGCCAGCGCAGAAGACAAGCAGGACAAGCCTTTGGTCTTCCCACTGACAGCACAAAACCTCTCCAGTGAGCTCTGGCCATCGTTACTCACCACCGGGGAAAACGCTATTGACATCTATACATCCCATAACATGTGTATGTATTGACAGTTTACAGGCAATATAGATATTACGAGTAGCTTAGTCACACATAACGCGTAGTTTGAGCCACCTTTGCGATTCATTTTGTTAGCAATACTGTATCGCTACAATAAATAGTCAAGGTAATCAATAGTGTCCGCTGCTAAGTCAACGAGAACTTAGACTATTTTAATTTCTTTTTCAGCAGACCTGTAGTTAGAGAGATAAATATTGTAGATACCTACACGTTTTTATGTGGATAATAATTCGTTACATATAGCATTTCTGTTCGGCATTGCATGCGGTAAAATCTGTAGACCACAGATAATATAATTGGCATAGCATTACTATTGACTCCTATTGAATAAACGACTCAATTCATCCAGTCCATTTCCAACTAACCATTTTCAAATGCATTCCAATTTCAAATCCATTCCATTTTCAAGTGTTTCCATTTACAATTGGCGACAGTTCTCTCTTCTCGGTTTGTTGATCTGTGTTGAGTGCACTTGACGAAACTGTTGTGACATTTGATGAGTCGTTGCGGCGCAGCAGCCTTTGCATCTGTCTGTTGAATATTGAGAAGCTAACCGCTCTGTGATCATTTTACATAGTTCAACTGTGAGAGTTTAATCTCATTATAGATTTATGTAAAGTGTATCTCTGTAAAAAAAACAGGTCGATATTTAATGTTATGAATTTTTATTTCTTAATTACGCTTTTGCGTTTTCACTGTCATTTAGAGCTTTTTTCCTTAAATAATATTTATATTTAAAAATCATTTTATTATGCTCATAAGAGCATTTTTATAAGAGACAATTATATCACACCCCCAACGGCCAAATGATTGATTTTGAAAATGTGAAAGAAATCTCCAAGTACACTAAATGTATAATACATAGAGAACTAAAAAAAACCTACAAATGAATATCTTGATATTCCACAATGACATCAGAGGGATACAAATTTAACCTCATATGTAGAAAATATACCCTTTAGAATGAAGTCTCTTCAACCATTCTTGCTAGAATGATAAGTATACTCGTAGTTGCTACTAACTCAAACCTCAAGCTCAGGCGCGGTTTTAAACTTTTAATGAGGGGTTTATCTCATTAGCAAGAATAGAAATTAATTAAAATCTGCACATTGCAATCTCATAAACGTTGAGTACTAAAATAAAAAATATAAAACACTAGCAGAAAATAGAATAGTTTACCACTGAATATTACTGAATAACTTTAGTAAAATAAAATATTCATCAAATTTTGTGTTCTTATTAATTGTTTTGTGTGTGTTATAGATGTGTGTAATAATGGTACTTATCCTACTTATATTTTGCGCTGATGGCATAGAATCTCTCTGTTCTTACAGGGTCGGCAGTACGAGTGTAACTCTTCTGGTGTTGCACTCGCCCATAGGCCACGGCGACCTTCAGGTGAACCGTGTGCTTGTCTGCGACCTAAGTAGTAAGTAGTATAAAAAATATTTAACGGCTGTGAAAGTGAAGATTTAGATTATGATGACTAGGATTTTGATATAGGTATTGTATTCTATTAAGCACTGAATAGAGTACCTACCTACTATTAATATCATACGATTTGGAAACAGTAACAGTCACAATCGCTTGAGTTCACGTTTATATTAGCAAAGTAAATTTAATTAACCTAATGTGAATCCTGTCCTTTTAAGCAACGAGTTCGAAGGTTTGCGGTACGAGCCGGCATACCCATTTAGCCGATATCTGTTAATTACCGAAATGAGAATCGGAACTATCTATGGTCATTTATATCCGGATACAGATCTATTTCCCTTAACAAACAAGTTTTTAGTGGGATGTTGGGATAGTTTATTTAAATATGTGCTGTTAAATAATTTAAATTTAACTACGGTCAGGATTTGTTACCACATATTATTAAATAAATCTGTACCAATCTACACTAACATTATGCTCGTAAAACTGAAGAGTTTGTTTGTTTGGTTGAACGCGCTGATCTCAGGAACTACTTATTGGAATTACAAAAATACTTTTGTATTAGATAGCCCATTTATCGAGGAAGGTTATAGGCTATAAATCATCACGCTATTACCCAAGGGAGTGGAGCAGTAATCATAACTGTCATGAAATCGGGCAGATTTCCATACATTACTTGAAAAATAATAAATTATCGGCATATTAAGGCTTAAAGCCCGGTTTTCACTTTGATTAGGAACATTGTGAGTGCTTAGCTGATTAGTAAATTTGTGACTGCTTACTAAATTTGTGAGTGTGAGTAGCGTCCAATACTGTTTAGGTGTGGTGTTTAGTATGTGTTTATTGTGTATGCAAGCAACAACGATGGATGAAATATCGCGTTTGGTTCTTCTTCTTCATTATCCTAGCGTTAATCCCAGTCGCATCCGAAGCTTTCACCACGTAGTCTGAGGTCCGCTTTATCAGTCTAACTGCGGATTTGGTTGGACTTCGATATTTTACGTGCAACGACTGCCATCTGACCTCCACAACCCAATAGCTAGGACACGACGGTATATCCGTCCCTATAAAGCAATCCCACTGGGGAAGTACCTCCGCCTTAAAGAATACGGCGGCTAAATAACCTCGTGTTGTGATCCCGGCGGTGAATAGGGTAGCCAGTGCTCACTGGAGAGGTTTTGTGCTGTCAGTGGAAAAACCAAAGGCTTGTCCGATTTATCTTTTGTGCTGATGGCACAGAATCTCTCTGTTCTTACAGGGTCGCCAGAACGAGTGTAACTCACCTGGTGTTGCACTCGCCCATAGGCCACAGTGACCATTTACCATCAGGTGGGCCATGTGCTTGTCTGGGAACTAAGTAATATAAAACATTGCGATATTGGGCGATATCAAAGCATTGCTTAATGTGCTTCTCTGAGGCACGACCAGACCAATGCAAATAGGTACCCATACTCATGCATACAAATATTTGCACTGAGCGGGGATCGAACACGTGCCTCCTGCGTAGCGGCTGCGTTCACTACCACCACGCCACAGAGGCTGTCAATCGCGTTTGCATTTTATGGGAAACGGATCACTTAATCCCATCTTTTTTCTTTTTTTTTCTTTTTTTCCTTTTTTTTTTTAAAGAATATTAGCAACCGAAATTACTAATATTCCCGTTAACCCCTCCAACTAAACTAAATTGCTTGTGCTAGGAGTGGGTTCACGTCGGTAGTGTAATGGCCAGGATTCGAACCCGGGACCTCTCGATCGTAAGGCCGGCTCCTTAACCACTAAGCTACCGACGCTTCAAATCATCCTCATCCTCTCCTTTCCTAATATAGGACAACATGTGCACTGTGCAGGACTTAGATACTACCCGCATACGGTGCAGTATATTCCATCAAGAACCAAGCGGTTCGGCGACTCCTGCTTCTGCCGCTCCATTAAGGCCTGGAATTCTTCACCAGTTCACGTGTTTCCCTCTTTCTACAGTCCCGCGTCCTTTAAGCGGGGCATGAAAAAGCATCTCATGAGGCCGTCAAGCTGATTGCCACCATTGTAACATGGTACGTGTCTATAAATGGTGACCCTCTTTTCCGAGGCTTTGCCTCCAGCTTACCATCAGGCGAGGCGAAGTCAAATTGTAACATGGTACGTGTCTATTATGGTGACCCTCTTTTCCGAGACTTTGCCTTCAGCTTACCATCAGGCGAGGCGAAGTCAAATTGTAATGTGGTACGTGTCTATAAATGGTGACCCTCTTTTCCGAGACTTTGCCTTCAGCTTACCATCAGGCGAGGCGAAGTCAAATTGTAACATGGTACGTGTCTATAATGGTGACCCTCTTTTCCGAGGCTTTGCCTCCAGCTTACCATCAGGCGAGGCGAAGTCAAATTGTAACATGGTACGTGTCTATTATGGTGACCCTCTTTTCCGAGGCTTTACCTCCCGCTTACCATCAGGCGAGGTGAAGTCAAATTTTAACATGGTAAGTGACTATAATGGTGACCCCTTTTGCCGAGACTGCCTTCAGCTTACCATCAGGCGAGGCAAAGTCAAATTGACGTGTCCTATCTAAAAAAAAAACTCTACGTAGACGATTTATTTATACACGGGGCTAGCTACTATATCTACAAAGGCAACGAAACATTGCAATAATAGAATGTCGAAGGTCAAAATCCCGAAAACCAATATTTTGAGACCTCTGTTCTCAACAAAACCATCCACCTGTTTAGTAGATTGTACGGAGAAAGGCTACTCGCAAAAAAAATAGAACGTGGTTCTAATCACGCTACTCACAGTTTCACTCACACTCACACTCGCACTCGCACTCACATTTTTGTCCAAACGTGTTTTGTACTAATCACTAAGCAGCTACACTAATCACTCGCACTCACACTAATCAAGGTGTGGACGGCGCTAATCACGCTACTCGCAGCCACACTCGCACTCACACTCACAATTTTCTGTCCAAACGTGTTTATTACTAATCACTAAGCACCTGCACTAAGCACTCGCACTCCCACTAATCAGAGTGTAAACCGGGCTTTAAGGGTTATAACGGGTTTTTGAAGTTTTCCACGGGTGAAATCAGGTGGAGCCAGTCTTACAATAAACGGGGCATGAAAAAGCATAATGATGAAGCCATTGAACCTCATATTAGATCAGCTATAATCAGTTATATCAGCTTTACTTTGTCTAAGCTGTCTAAATCATAAAAATAGCCGTTAAATTTTGTCGTTTTAAACTTAAACAGATAGGTCCTTTTGCAACTCGTAAACTAGTAAATATAATACTGGCAAAATATGAGCGAAATCTATTTCATGCCTACCCCTTTGAAAGTTTCCGTAGTATGTTCCGTATAGTAATTAAAGCAACAATAGAACGGATATCGTCGTCTGTATCAGAATTATAATGTCTTGTGCCGTACCTTATATGTATACTTTTAGGATAATAATTATATCAGAAGATTATCATCAATGCTAACATGCTCATCATCAGTTTGACGGCCTCAATAGATATTTTACGCGTGATTATAGAAAGGTCAAAAGTTGTGTACAGAATGTGTACACATTATACAGAATGTGCGCCTCCTCACGGGTTTAAAACTTAAATGACCGTATCTGATACATACATACCTAACTACAAATAAATCTCCAAAATCATTTAATTTTTTCGAAGATATTAAATATTATGCTAATTTCTTACATAAAGGGATCCTGAGACTATACTTAATGAACTTACGATACTAAAGTATGTTGATATAATCATTGATGAACATTTTATTGAAGCACTAAAACGCCACCTTATGTCATCTCAGTAGAAGCCTTATATCACGATGAAAAGGTCTCTTCGATTCAATTATGTTGACGGTGGCCTAGGAAACCAATTTGCCTTACTTAGAATTTATGTTAATAGAGCAGAGTTTAGGCAGTAAAATACAGTATTAAATGCGTTACTGAAATCGAGCAATGAAAGCACCATGAGATTGCGGGCAGATTAAATGCCGACCGTAAAATTAATTAGGACTCAGAAACTGAAGCTGTGATTGAGAGGATTATTTTAGTTAAAAAACATACCTACTCATTTGTTTATAAAAAGGTAATGCATAACTCATATTTATAAAGAATACCATACTTTATAACTACGAGTATCTTGTGACATTTCGCCTTGCTACAAAAAAGAAGTCGCCATCGCTATCTGTGTACCCATTTCGGTAGCCTACGCGGAGCGGACATAAGCACTGGTAAAGGTATAATAAATATTATGAGTATAGAGAAAACATTCTATCGACACATGCATGTGCTACAATAATATAGTCAACAGTCTCGCAATCATTTAACAATGAAGTCTGAGTGACTTTTTTACACATCAAAACCATGAACCACATGAAATGCTTCCCACACAGATAAGGTCATGGTGCTGTAATCCAAATTTCGAGTAGGTATACTTATTGTTTCACCATATTGAATATTGATCAATAATCAATAATCATATTCTAGATCAAGAATTAAGAAAGATTAGTAATATCACCATTAAGTTTCGATTCAGACTACGTAAAAGTTTCTTAAAATAACTGTAGGTACTTCTGCATCTATAGGTACATTTGAATCATCTTAAGCTTAGAATACAAAGAGGCTTTTATTAACATCTGCTTGTCTTTGTTGTTTCCAGCCGTTTGATATGTAAATGTTAATATGAGATGTTTGTCCTATTGTTACGGATACTTTCGAGTGCGCTCCGATCTCTTCATTTCCTATTACCATACACGGTTCCTTTAATGTAGGTTGTATGAGGACCTACCAAAAACGCCTTTTTTACATCCGGAAATCCCCTCGACATTCCCCCTGTAAGAGACTGGTCGCGGGTTCTAATCCCGTCTGAGCATTCACTTTTTCCAATCTAAATCGACTTGAATAGTTAGCAAACAATTTCATTAAAAAAATCAATCGACTTACTACTTCGAGTTACAATAAATGCTAATGAATGGCCTTATCAACAAATGTAATTATGCATAATATGTTCGACAGCAGCTCGTTAACGAACAATGCTAATACGAACTTCCATGAGCAACTGTGAACTACCTAGACGAATGAGTTCTCTCAGTTAGAAGTTCGAGTCAAAAGTCATTAAACATTCTTGGCAAGGGTTTCAGAAGTACCTATTGTCACAAAACCAGACGACTGAGAGAAAAATATGAAAATATACATAGATTCTTTTCCTCTACAGTCTTTGGGATATCTGATGGCCAAGTTTTTTGTAAATAGTTTTGGTTATCTAACCACAAAGATGGATAGACATTTTATTGGCAAGCTTGTTTATGCAATGGTATTTGTTTTGGGCAGATTCTCATTTAGGCAGCTTCCACATATTTATCGTTTTTATAGGTTCACTTTGAATGAATACCATTATATTCTGTTCTAGAGAACTACACTGCTATTTAGACTTATGAAGTAAGTATAGTGTAATGAACTCGTATTATGGGTTTAGAATGCGAAAGTGCACTTAGATACATTTTGTAATAGGATAAAATCCTGGCCATTACTACACTACAGACGTGATCCCACTGTTAGCACTGGCAATTCAACTATGTTGGCTCTCCAACTTATGCTCCACAAAATTGTGTTCGGAAGAATACCTACTAGTAATGCTACTTATGTTATTACTTATGCTACTTAGGTCGCAGACAAGCACACGGCCCTCCTGATGGTAAGAGGTTACCGTGGCCTATGGGTGAGTGCAACACCAGGGGATTCACACTCGTGCTGCCGACCCTGTAAGAACAGAGAGAATCTGTGCCGTCAGCGCAAAAGATAAGTATGTAACTACTGCATTGAAAATGAAATAAAAGATCACAGTGATCGACATAATGATATTGGTAATGAACAAATTCTTTCTAATTTGATGAAGACAACTTTGCGTATTTGCAAATAAAACTGCCGTTACTTAATTTTGCAACAGGATAAAAACAGTCATCGAATAGATGAAATTATATTACTCCAAAGCTTCTCTGCAACATTGCTACGGGACACTTAATTGAGCAGACGGCTCTTCGTAACAACGTTTAGTGGCGCCCATTGTTACTGGACTCTGTTATAACAAGATCAAGATCATCCTACAGTTAAGTGGACGAAGACAATAGTGCAACGAATTTGTAGTCCATTAAACACTGAAGAAAGAAGAGCGAGTCAAACAATTTTTACAAATAAAGTACTTATTCTTTGCTTTGCTCGTAAAAGTCACGAATGCTTTTATTTGTATGCTACCTATAAGATAAATTGATTGTTGCTTCTTAGATGAGTTAATGATAGCTGATTTTTATTATTCATTTATTTATTACAAAGAAACAGTAACAGAAGTATACAATAATAATGTGTTTGATAATAATAGCCACAGTAATCAAAGATTGTGTCGTGTCCGCCCACCTTCAAGAGATAACTAACCGTAGAGTTCTATTTGAGTCCTATTTATTAAATAGGACTCAAATTATTATTAGTTGGACAGTATGACTGTAGACTAGTTTAGTTAAGTTAGTAAGATTTTTTTTTAGTATTTTTTTTTAAATATATTTAAGTACTTATATTTAGAAATATAATTTATATGTACATAAAATGAATAAAGGAATAATAATGGAATTCAATATAAGTGTAGTCACAGGATGTCATTATCATGTATTGTATATCCTCTAAGCTATGTGTGTACTCCTCTAAGAATAATAAGTAGCTGCATCGCCTCACTTACTGGTAAAACTGCAGCTGCATCGCCTGGTAAAACAAGCTAACTCAATTATTTTCGCTTTGAAAATAGAAGCTGGAGTTTCTTTGCCCGATAGTTTAAACTCGTATATTGCAGAAATTTTCAACACTCAAACAAATTGCAGATATATTATTGTTTTATTAACGAAGCATATTCAGCAATAAATGTATAAATTGAGATAAAATGATCCCCTGTACCCCTTTAAAAAGGCGTTAAAACAGCTTCGGACAGCTAAATGACATGACCGCATTAGATTGTTTTTTTTTACAAATAAATTGATGAAAAAACGATGCATAGTGAAAACAGACTGTAAAAATCTAATATCGATATAAGTGATCAATAGTATTAATATTATCTTTTGACATTAAATAATATGCAGTAGCTTGAAAACTTTTTTTTTTTCTTTTATACCACTTAGGTGGCAGACAAGCACACGGCCCACCTGATGGAAAGTGGTTACCGTGGCCTATGGTCGTATCGCCAGGGGCGTCACACTCGTGCTGCCGACCGCTTAAGTGACAGCCGTGTGCTTGACATGGCCCACCTGATGGAAAGTGGTTACCGTGGCTTATGGACGTGTGCAACACCAGGGGAGTAACACTTGTACTGCTAACCCCAAAACATAAAATCATTCAACAAAAACTCATCCATAAAATAAGGTCATCGAGACTAATCCACCTAGCAGCTGAGTATTTTTTCTTACACATACATATCCTCACGCCTGTAAATCCCCGAAGGGGTAGGCAGAGGTGTAATAACACCCACATTTCAATAAGTATGATCTCACGTAATAGGGGGCAAGCCTATTGCCATCTAGCAAGCATTTTGTCATGGGCTGTATACCTTTGGATATAGAACAGCCTTATCCCTTAGTCGCATATTTTATTTTTTTATATATAGGACACATCAATTTGACTTCGCCTCGCCTGATGGTAAGCTGAAGGCAAAGTCTCTGAAAAGAGGGTCATCATTACAGACACGTATCATGTCACAATGGTGGCACTCAGCTTGACGGCCTCATCAGATGCTTTTTCACGCCCCGCTTAAAGGATCCGGGACTGTAGGAGGAGGGAAACACTTGAACTGGTAAAGAATTCCAAGACTTAATGGTGCGGCAGAAGAAGGAGTCGCCGAACCGCTTGGTTCTTGATGGAATATTCTGCACCGTATCTACGACAAGCACAGAAAGAGATGGTGTGGCCCTATTCTGCTCCACCGCCAACCAACACGGCTATTTTTCCTTGTCATTTATTTATTGAATACTCCAATCTATTTTTACAGCGTCCAATATAGGATTGGTAAAAATAAGAAAACAAAATAAGTAGCCGAATATTTTATTTAATTCCAAATGTTTATCTAATTTGCAGCGGTTGTTTGCTTGGCTACAAACGAAATCAGAACAAAAGATTGTTATAAAAAGGAAAGTCAGGTCAATTCCCTTGTAAACGTTTACGAGAAAACAGTATTTGTTTTAGTTAGCTCCAGGTACCTTTTTCCGAGATTGTTTTCTGAGAAAATAGTTATCTGAACGTGACCTACAAAGGTGACAAAAGAAAAAATGATTTTGACCGCGGCGCCGTTTGCGCCGTGCCTTAACATACTATTTACAGTTAAATTCTATTTACAACACACCTGCTCATAACAGTGATATTATTTTACCGCAATTAAGCACGGAATGACACCTATTATAAAACTGTTACTTTTTCATTACTATTATTCACAAAAGTGAGTTATAGATTCTTTTTTAAATTTTATAGGAAGTGTCTATAATTGTCTATGTTCTTAAAAAAGTTTTGATCCAAAAAATAACGTGTTTAATAGTACGAATTAATTAATACGCCTATTGTATGGTCATTTGATGCATTTTCGTATTTAAATAAATAATTTCAACTTGTAATACTTGTTTAATAAACAAAATTTTCACTCAAATTTAACTTTTTTTTTCTCTAAGTACAGAAAAAAAAAACAGAGTAAAAAAAAGTTAAGTTCAAACCTAATTTTTTTTAAATATGGTCGACCGCCATTGTTAAATGCGCGCGCAAAGGAAAACGAATTAATTTGTAGTATTGTTTATTTAGTATTTGTAGTATTATTTTATTCGCAAGTGTGTTGTAAAACGTCGTATGGCACGTGTGAGCATGATGATTACCGTCCTCGGCTGTCTTAAGACCCTCGCCTGGCGGCTCGGGTCTCAATGGCGCCTCGGCGGTAATCACCAACGTTGCTCACTTGTACCATAATGTACTATTCCTACACCTTTTTTTTTTGCAATTACATTTATTCATACTTCCATACTTGATATTATAAATGCGAAAGTGACTCTGTCTGTCTGTTACGCTAAACCTTTCACGCCTAAACCACTGAAACGATTTTGATGAAATTTGGTACAGAGATAGATTACCCCGCGTTTACACTCTGCTCATCGCATTACTCATCGTGTTGCCGGAAATATTCGCGCGATTAATGCCCTAGCATTCGCACACTCGCATCATCGCGTTGGTCCGCATTAGGTACAGTATTCGCTCTGCAATGGAGACGGACGTAAACGTATGGAGGACAACGCTGTAGCAGTGTACGCATTATGCTTTTACAGCAAAGTGAATTAATTAAATAAATTATTACTAAAAACTATAATATGTTTATAATAATAAAATATACGTCTTATATTTTTAAAGCCACGAGCGATGAACATACTTTGCATCGAGCAAAGTGTGTTCATCGCGAGTGTGTGAATAGTTGATCGCGCTAGTATTTGCCGCTCTTTTGACTCGCGCCGCCAAGCCAACATTCGCAGCAACATACGCGGCAGCACTTGCGGCATGATGAATATACCATTCACACCACGTCTCTGCCTACTCCTCTCGCCACTTCCCTCGCTCATCATCGAGTATGTAAACGCAGCATTATACCTTGGGAAATAACATTGGATATGTTTGATCGCGATAACCGACACCCACGCGAGTAGGACCGCGGGCAACAGCTAGACTATAGACTACGAGTATACATAATTTACTAACCGACTGGCTGCGGAACAAATAATTGATATCCATTTAAGACTGTTACTTGACCAGCTACTTTTTGTACTTTTTTTTAAGTACCGTTTAAATTATTCTATACACAGAATAAAATGATTTCCGACTTTGAGAATTAATTCCCCCCTCACCCAGGAACCGTAACACAATTTTAATTCCAAGTTCCGGTTCCATCCCGTAAACCCTGTCAAGGTAATGTGATATTTGGAAGGAAGTCAAGATTACGACAAGGTTGATACATGGCTTGTCATCTCAAAATATATATCTAGTATCAATCTGTCAACAACCACGCGATGTTCCGTCATAGTGATAGATGGCCGTGAGTGAGAGTAAATGTGGCCTTTTTCATATATTCTGAAATGTTGATCCCACGTCCAATAAGTTGTAACTCCATCTAAGCGCCTTCGCTGCGTTTAGCGGGTGCGGGTCGCGGATGCGCGCGCAGTGCTTCCACCTGTCCGTCGCGTGTGACAGGTATCCGCCTCACGCAGCGCTGCGCTTGAAATAACATGAAACAAGCACGCGAAGCGGACGTCCGCGCCGTGCGCCCGCTAAAAGCAGCGAAGGCGCTTAGACTGACTTTTGTGTGCACAACTGTCATCTAATCCCCCAAACCCCGATAGGAAAACCTGTTTCATGGCCTCGTCTATCAATCAGCAAGTGTATCGGCTTGCAGATGACTCACATTTTTTTAGTATATTTAACTACTCGTTAGCAATATCCATACTTATATTATAACAGTGTATACTACGTCTTCATAGATAATTCATTTCATAGAATTATAGTAGAAGCAGAAAACTTCGCAATTAAAACTAATTGAAACTGCCACCGTTTTTCATTCCAGTTACAGAAATTATTTCACAATTTCATTGCAATGAGAGCTAAAGACTGACGTCATTAGGATATCAAAGATGGCTGAGCATATTTTAAAATTATGCTGCAGCTTTTTTCCTTGAGAACTAATTAGTAATTGTATTGGATTCATTCTGGTGAAACAAATAAATTAGACTACACCATTTTAAGTAAAAATATATTTTTCTCATAAAGTAGTCTCAACGTAAGAGGCCCACTATGACATTTGTCATTTGGACGTAACTAGGGATGTAACCACACCACTCGGTACACGATACTCAAGATAAATCGATTCAAGTTTGTATGCGTATTTGATCGATTAGAATATGTATTGTATTGTAGTGTAAAGTTCATTGGCTTAAAGTTCTAATTAGAAAATTTAATCTAAACTTTGATATTGTAGGTATTTTTAAACAATACAATACTGCAAAAAGTCAATTTTCTTTTATTTAACATTTTTATTACAATAATATTCACTCAATAATAACCAATAGAAATCGCATGAAAATGAACCTTGGTAAATCATTTTCTTGATACCTACTGTCTGAAGTTTACGCTTATATCACTTATTGAAATGAAACCACTTTTTAACGGCTTCTATCGCGAATTATCTGTCACTATTACCCTACGTCGGCTACTTTCTAGCAGCCCTGGTCCCGGGGTGACTTAAGATGATATTTGAAGCCTAGGAATAAAAAAACCTAGATAACAGCAAACACAACAAAGTCACAAATTGGGATAATGTCATATTTGTCGATGAGACTTGGCTGAACTCGAATCATACCGTGCCGCAGTCATGGACAGATGATACCAAGGCCTCTTGCTCAAAAGTGCCAATAGGAAAAGGTGGACGCTTAATCATCTGCCACGTCGTCGGGTCAGCTAGTGGTGGTTTTGTGAATGATACCTTGCTCGCATTTGAGTCTAAAAGTACAAAATAATATCACAGAGTGGTTTACTAACCTGTTAGCAAACCTCTCTGAACAGTGCGTAATAAAATTATTGTGTACAATGCACCGTGACCACTCAGTTCAAATAAATAAAGCACCTACTCAAGCAAACAAAAAGGTCGATTTAGTAGCATGGATACAAAGATCAGGCGTTGAAGCTGATACGAAATAGTTAAGAGCTGAATTGCTGTAACTGGTAAAAAAATTAAACCTGCAAAATTAAAAAATTAAATTGATGAATGGGCACTTCAGCATGGACATAAAGTGACAAGAACGCCGTCATACCATTGTCAGTACAATGCTATTGAGCTGATCGGGGCTCAAATGAAAGGATATGCAGCACGCCACAATACAAAGCGGCCATTCTCCACTAAGAAAATGATGACATTGCTGAATGAAGCTTGTGCCAAAATTACTAAAGAAGACTGGGTAATAGTTCTGGGGGTCCAGGGCTAGGTTTCTAGGCTTCCAGGCTTCTAGACATAATTAAACCTACAAATCTTGAAGTCTACAAGCCTAAAATTTAAAAAAGACCTAAAAAACAGCAAAAAACAGTCAGACTTAACGAAACCGCGAGCTCATTCTACGTAAATAGTCGCTGATGTTTAGTCACTCCGCGACCACGGTTGCTGAAAGTTAGCCGAAACTTCGGGTTAAAGTAATAAAGAATTAATCGCGATAGAATCCGTTAAAAATGGTTTTATTTCAATCACGTTCTTCTGATGATGAGCCAAAATCGTCTGTTGAACTATCGTCTTTTTACAGATAAGTGTACGATCTTTAACTTTGTCTTAGACATTTTTATGATAAAATTAAAAAAAATATCTTAATCGATTTATTTTTACCATAACCAATTTATTAATAGTCTGTGGAGAGTATAAAAAACTCGTTATGGACAGCACTGAGCGGAGTGGGCGGTACCCATCAATGAAAAATGTCATTCTACGTTTGAAAATATCATTGTTTTACGTTCTCAAAATTGAGAACTTCATGGACTTGAAATGTCCAAACGGGCTTTTTACATAGCGATTACTTTAGTTCTGTATTCCTAAATCGTACAGTTTTCTACTAATATTATAAATAAGAAAGTTTGTCAATGCATGTACGTTCAAACCACAGAACGACTGACTGTTTGATACAGGGATAGGTTACATTCATATGGTTACTTTATTCCTGGTAGGTATAGGTTAGGTATAGGGGCGGGATCATAATTCATTGCGGGCCATAGCTAGTTCATAATAAACGTATTAAGTAAGTTACAAATTATAGAGTATGTCCAAGGAACAAAATAACTTTTGACGTGTTCGATTTTATATGACAATCGAATTTGTTTATGAAAAAGATTCAATCGGTTATACGATTCATTATTTTTGGATTTTGTCGAAAGTTTACATGACGTTTAGTAACTTTTATCACTCAAAATAAAATTTTCGGATCTATCTATTTAAGAATCATCAACTCAATGAAATAAACATCATGAACTGCTTTTACTCACTTTAATACAACTCAGCTAGTACTTCTAGGCTATCTTTTTCGAATATATCGTCAATTTTGCGAAACGTACGTTAAAGATTGATCCAAACTTAGAAAAAATACACTATACACCTTAAAAATACACCATCTTCTTTCAAGCAGGCTGCTATCGTAAATCTTACACTCCCTTTTCTATCAGGTAACCTGTCAATAAATTAAATTCGTAACTGGAACAAATAACTACTAATTGATTGCAAAGTATGTACAAAATTTTATAACGTAGTAAGCTGGCTTTGAGTTCGAATATTCGCTCTGTTGATAACTTATACCTCCAAAACTTGAACAACTTATGTAATACCTAACTTAGCGCCCAGCGGTTGGCATTAAATCCCAAATTTATGGACATAGGCGGCACAAAGTCATTGGCTACTCTAAGAACTACTTCAGGAGATTACTCGAATATCTAAGATACTTATATAACTAATAATCTGAACTGTTCCAATATATAATTTAGTTTATTTATGTTTATAATGTAATGATTATATTTGAGCAAGGTTGCTCCCTTGCTCAAATATAATCATTACATTATAAACACATTTCAGAATGCAGGTACGAGTAAACATATCGATTAATTTGCATCACAAGGTGGCCACCCTAAACCTACATATGGGTCGCAAGTCCCAGCCGCCGTCACGGTGTTCCTCTTTGTATCACGCTATAGACCCGGTGACCGCACGGTGAATCCATGGAGTGCTGAGAATCGGATCTCTAGAAAAGAGAATCGGCCTCGGGCGGGACTCAAACCCGAGATATTTCCTTTACAGGGGGAATGCTCTGACCACTAAGCAACCGAGGCCTGCCCGAAGTCACGCGAAGCCGATCCAAATTCTTCTATAAATCCGACTTAAGGCGACGACGGTGGGAGCCATCTACCGATATTCGTACGAACTATCGGAACCAATGAATGAAGTTGCAATCATTTTTAAACATTGGTCGCCCCTGAACCTGCCCTTGATGGTAGACCTTCACTTAGAAGTGACACTGCTGATTTTCACCATTTGCAAATTTAAAAGTTCACATCACAGCGGTAGCAGTTTTACTTTACCAGCAAAGCGATGCTGCTACCTGGATCGCATTCCAGCGATCCAAATAATGCGATCCAGGTAGCAGCATGCTGGGAAAATAGAATTTGAGAGTAGAAGCACCATCGATTCGGCAGAAGAAGCAAAGCGATACTCACCTCAATAGTAGATACCTACTGGCTTCCCTGTAAATTTAGCAAGCAATACAAACATTTCACTGTGGGACCGCACGACGCCCGGTGCCACACGTAGTGAAGCGACAAATTACTAAACTTCGTTGCAGCAGATGGCTCACTGACTCTTCATGAATAAATTTCACATTTATTCCGAACGCGTCCTAAATTCTTACACCTTAACGTAATGAAAGTAAAAACCGCAAAATGATTCATTGTACTGACATATAAAGCCATGTCTATACTGAAAATTATTCAAGCTGAACTTTAGTCAGCACGGAAGATGCCTGAAGTTTGTGGTATATAATTTTCGGCAATTTGAAAAGTAACCTTGGCAAAGTTTTCAGTAAAAAACTTTTCGTATAGATCAAATTAGGGGTAATCGAACTGATGAGTAAGTACCCCAATATTTTGGTTTCACTTTTTTAGCTCACTGTAAAGAACTGAACATTATAATTATAGGTAGGAATTAAATTTTCACATAACCCACTGGGTTTTGAGATACCTACCGTTTTCTAAAAATCTTCTTCAATATATTTCACTCAAATAGGTACTTATTTTATTTTGCTACTTACAAAGTCACATTTTTTCGTCAAAGCCATACCGATTCGCTATAACTATTTATTTTTGTGCTCTTGTATTTTCAGTTAATTGGAAATTGATTGAGTGATTCCTTCAAAGTAAGGGTTATTAAATATTCAAATACAGTGACTTAAATAATTCAAAAGTAAATATTTTATTTAAAATTGATCACAGATCAAAAATATATTGATTGAATGCTAACATTAAACGTTGAAAAAAAAACAACATATAGATAAATTAAAAATTATAAGTATGTTAACGTAAAATGTTTGTTTGACTTCCAAAATCAAATATTTTTACTCATTTATAAAAAAAAAGCTATCATGATTCAATAACAAACCCCTAATATGTATAAATTACAGAATTTTCTTTAAACTTTTCCAGTCGTTTTGATGAAAGCCTGGGCTTTGTATTTCAATGTATTAGATCGAGTAATAAGATAAACGATTGCCCTAAAAAGTAAATTTCAATAGCTTTACTCAATGTAATTGGACTGTTGAGGAAAGAAACGCGTTAAGACAGAGTTGGACTTATCTGCATCAAACCGAAATCCTTTGAAAGTCTATGCGCATTTTCGAAACCCACTCCATATGTAAAACCCCAATGCTATTTAAATAAAATATACTTTTTGCCTATTCCCTATATTTAAATTCCCTTGTGATGCTAACCTATTGTGATAAAACTTTTAAATATAATTAAAAGTAATTGAATAAAAGATAGCAGTTATTTCCATTTAAGTCATCACAATATTGCATTGTTTCACTTAAAACAAAACTATATTTATCTGACTGTTTTTTATTAACTCTTAGACATCAGCTAATGGCCTAGTTTTACCCGGTACATTATTATCTACATTATTTTATTGTTCGACTTATGTACGTTATAGTTAAGTAGGGACGATCTACATAAGTAACACAACGTAGTATAGTATGGAGTTATAACATACCTATTAGGCTGATAAAGGGCCATAATAGTAGATTACCCAGCAAGTGAAAAAAAGGTGAATTCTTTTCGAGGCACCAAGTTGTATCCCGAGAGGAGTGAAGGTTTCTCCGGTAGAATCCCGAGCGTAGCGAGGGGTTCTAGATAGAAACCTGAGTGGATCGAGGGATACAAGAGCCGAGATGAATTCTTTTTTCACGTGTTAGGTACCTACTCAACTTTTCACCATTGACTACGAGAAAACGATTACTCTGTGATTATGAATTACATTTTGTTATGGATAGTACACAAAAGAAACAGCAAATTATCAGTAATAGCTACCGCTTTAGCGTTCGAGAATATGAATTTTATTTTCATCACTAGATGAAGTCATTTTATGATTATGAGACAAACAGAAACTTTTACAAGGAAACTTACACAGAAAATGGCGGCATTTTTTTTTTCTTAATTTAAACTGCGCCACATTCCATCCAGCCAGTTAATACATTTAGGTGACTTTTAGTACGTTTTTATAGTGAGAGTGTGCAATCTCTTTGCATGTTTCACTAGAATCCGTACATTCGCGCATGTTCCAAATTCAAATTTTTTTATGTTTTTGACGAATCACGGGCCCTTTTTCGAGTGTCAATGGTGAAAAGATTATTAAACTTATCAACCAATATGAATATCTGAATTAATCCTCTAGTCTCAGTAGTCCGGTTGCTAGTCCAGTTGATCGGACTACTGCAACAGGCCTTATTTGCCTTCAGGAGGATTTCATGAGCATGAACCATAGTCCAAAATGAAAAAATAATTCAAAAGCCATTGACAAACAAATATCTAAAATTAAACTATAATTTTCTGGTGTATTCCGTATATTCAGTAATTGGTAAACTTTGAGAGCTTTTCAGCGTTTACATAGTATTATTATGTAAACTATGGTACAGTATAGTATTATTATTATTATTTTAGCAACCGAAATTACTAATATACCCTCTAATCCCTCCGGTTAAGCTAAGTTGCTTGTGTTAGGAGAGGGTTCACATCGTTAGTGTAATAGTCAGGATTCGAACCCAGGACTTTTCGATTGTAAGGCCTACTCCTTAACTACTAAGCTGCCGAAATCTAGAAGATGATAATAAACCGTTTCGTACGTATTTATTTCAAATACTTTGCATAATAGGCACTTCAATTTTCAAGTTCAAAGCTTAGAAATGTTCCCCTATATACAATACATACAATAAATACTTACTGTATACAACGTCACAATTTTCTAGATATGGACTGAATTCTTTACACATGGAGGAAGGAAAATTTTCAGAATGTTCGTTGAACAATACGCATTGTATTTTAGAGGCGAGCAACAATGAAGACCGGACCTATATCAGGACTGGAGGCACCATCTTTTTAGATGACATATGAGGCTTACTATGTAGATATTCAGACAAAAGATTTTACATAAGCCTTTGGCGGTATAAAAGTTTTGTTCCTAGAAAAAATATAAAACAACTCATATTTATAGACACATAAAACAACTAAAAGCAAAATAAATTTTCATTAAGTGAATTGTGATAAGATTTGATTACTCGCAACAATAGTGTCATCAAATTTTATTCGGATGAATTTTGATCATCAGCAGACCATTGTAACCAAAGTGGTTTGAGAATAATGTTATTAAAGTCATTTGTTTTAGTGTTATCGTATTATAACCCACCCAAACAGAAACTAAACAGCAGTTTTTCTTATAAATACTAACCCACGAGACGCCGGCAGCATCTAAATACTAAAAGTTCGCCTTCACTTTATTTATTTGCGATTATTATTATTGTACTTTTATTTTGATTTTTAAGCACAATCAAGAATTAGGACAATTTCGGCCGACCAACATTTTAAGATTAATAGCATTGTAATTATGGACGTATCTTCTAGACTGAACCTCAGCTTTTTACTATCCAGCGGGGTACAGTCATGACGGACTAAATATTAAAAAATCAAGTAGACCCGACGTTAGGTGACAATAAAATTAATACTATGTCGGCTAAAAAAGATACAAACGTGAGTGCAACCATGCTTGCAACATCCTTTTGTACAGTACAGACCTATTAAAGACTATGGTATTTAGATTAATACTTTATTGCATGGACTCGTATGTATAATAATAGAATAATATACCTGTTCAAACTATATTCTGTAGTACGAACTATATTCTAATATATATGTACTCAACGGTACTGATTTTATGACATAACTCAGATTAATGGGTTCTTCAAACTGAGAAGTAGGGCCCATAAATCAGGAAGTCATAGGCGGACGTTCACGTCATCGAAACTTGTCGACGTAATCTCGATATAAACTCGCAGACATTGGATTACACACCGTTTACTGCGATTTCATTTTATATACGAACTAGTTTTTGCCCGCGGCTCCGCCCGCGTGGATGTCGGTTATCGCGGCCGAATATAGCCTATGTCCTTTCTCAAGGTCTAATCTACCCCTATACCAAATTTTATCAAAATCGGTTCTGTGGTTTAGGCGTGAAAACGTAACAGACAGACAGAGTTACTTTCGCATTTATAATATTAATATGGATATGGATATATTATAGATATGGATCTAGCTGCCTGGGTACCGGCTTCCTCCGGGAACAAATTCGTAAAAAATTCTATCACCAAATTATAGTGCCATCTAGCAACGCACAAATAGTGTCTAGAATAAAATATATAGACTGAAAAGTTAATTGTTATCTTTGCCTACCCCGAAGGGAAATAGGTGTGAGCGTATGTATGTCTGCATGTAGGTACGTATGTGAAAATTTGAATTAGTTCATAACTGATCATAATTTTTTTTTCAGAGCTAGCGATCTTGCTTTTCGCCCCAAACATCTTGATGGGGTTCTAAGAACGAAATGTTTTTTTTTCCACACTGTTACCGATTGATCGAACTATTAGTAAAATGTTTTCCATTTATAATAAAATAGTTTTAATTTACATTAAATTTTATTGTATTTAACACTAATAGTATAAAAAAACGCCTTTTTTAATATAGGTACAACTGTAATGAACACAATTTATCATTTTTTGACAAAGTAACTAAAGTACTAGCCAATTAGAATACCGTTAATTAGGAATCAAAAGGGATGAGAAGCCACACTGGCGAAATCTTATACTTCATTAATATTAAAGAGGATCAACGAGACTTTATGGTGGTGACGAAGAAATTATTTGACAATTATTGTGATTAATGGCCTGTGATAAAGTTTTACTACCTTTTATCTTCATATTAATTTCTCTTTACGACGTTCATACACTTCATACTACTTTTGTAACAATATTATATTATCAATGCTTCATAAAATTAAATTGATCGATGGATATTCAATGCAGACATTCTCTAATAACATATCAATCAATCAATCAATTAGCCTACTGCAGTCCACTGCTGGACATAGGCCTCCCCCAATGTGCGCCACGTTTGCCGATCCTCCGCCTTCCGCATCCAATCCGTCCCAGCCACTTTTCGCAGGTCGTCGGTTCACCTGGCTAGGGGATTGGCAGGCTTCAGGCAGGCGGCCAATCGCAATGCTCCGTGCTCTCGTTACGTTCACGATACGATTACGATAGTTGTTCGTGCCCACCCCACGGAGCATTGCGATTGGCCTGACTACTGTGCACATTGTGTGTGAAGGCTGCCAATCGCAAAGTTCCATTTTCTCGATACGCTTACGTTATGAATTCGAATATTTTTCGTGATCGGGACACAGTGTGTATATCTTTTTCGAACTACAGTAAACTCGTGATTATATAGTTCCCAGTTGCAGTAAAGGCTTCCATCGGAGCATGGGACCCGCTTATTTCTTCTCTTTTGCCTTAAACGACTTTCAAGGAACCGACTACCGTACTTTGACCTCTCGACTCCATTGGCTAGCAAAGACACTTACAATTCATTTCAGATAAATAAAAGGACCAATGAGGCTAATAGCTCGCGTAAGATAGATTGTGTGTGATCCATGTCATCACATTTTATTACCATGAACTGCCCAATTCCGCAGTTAATACATTCTGACCTAAATCCGTATGTCTGAAACGAACAAACAGAAGCCAAACACTTTTATGGCAGAAATTTATTTTACGAGTTGCAAATTTATCGCGAAAAGTAATTTCGTTTGGTTTATGATGTATCCAATCTCTAGATAATTCACTTCGTGTCAGGACAATATCCAAAACTCTGTACTGGTTCGTGATAAATGACTAGCCATTTACAGATTGACGATATTATGGCTTTTGAAACTCACTCGGTTTATTGTTGCTGTCGAGTCTCAATTTTAGCATTAAATACTGCATTAAATGAGAGACGATTTAACCTTTTTTGGCATGGAAATCGTCACGGATATCTTTCACGGTTACCGGCGGTAGTTAGGTCCAAAACCGCACGCCGCCGTCTCGGATCGGGAATTGGACGTAGGGGACAAGGTCTTTACTGCGTGAGAGAGCGTCTTCATTGCACCACGAGGTTCCGGAACAAGCGCCCCAGAGTCCATTTTACCTATCGTGAACAAATAAACTATATTATAAACAAAGGAAATTATCTTTTACCTGTAATGGCAAGCTGTGGTCAGCAGTGAGGGTCTGGGTAAGACTAAAATGTTTTTGCAAAGGATTTTCTATTTCAATTTCTTTTCTATCTCATTAAAAAGAGTAGATTTTATTTCTTTTTGTACCTAAATAAGTGAAGGTTTATTTATTGTTATTTATAAATTATTGTGTTTCTTATTTCTTTCGTTACAACAATAAGCTAAATCTTCGCAGTGTTACAGTTTCAATAATTTGTACACTCGTGGCAAAATACAATCTGTTCCTAGGCTTGGCTTGTTACGTAGAGAAATAAGATTTAGACTCAATTCCGCAGCGAGATATTGGAGGGTGATTGACAATGATTCGCCATACGTACCTACAACGATAAGAAAACCAATTTTATACCTACCTATAGCTTTCTTTATAAAGGTACCTATTTTATTCTTTGGCACCGCTATTTATTTTTGGGAGAGCAAAGGGCTAAAAAGGCCACTTTATTGGAATCGTATTAGGATACAGTTTCCGCTTCTTCTACTTTCATAGTCATTGCCATTACCTTCCATGTCTTTTCTATCCCGAATTAAATAATTTTCATAAAACTTTTAATCAGTTAAATATTATGCCCAGAAAAAAAGATAAAGAGCTTTTTGTATAAATATTTGAGATCAACTAAACTCGTTGGTAAAAATTTGGCGAAAAATTACTTCCTCGCCGAAACGCGTTGTCTAAAGGCACATACTAACCTTTTCTGGGTTTTACCGTGCACTCAAAGCATTTAATATTCAGTAAAGTTGTTTGGTGAGGCTGAACACTATCCCTAATGTATTTGGAACGACCGGCCGAGCGTGGACGAGCGGTCAGAATCAGATAATTGTTCACTGATTAAAGATAGAAAATTTCATCTGTTTATAGATTCTATAACAGAGTGGTATGATTCCGTACACGACCGCATACGACAACTGCCGACGCATGCAGCACATACAGCGTACCCATTACTTGTCAAACTCCGATACGGATAAAGGGTGCCATTGAGAAGCCGCAATGAATTTTACGCTATGTGCTGCGTGCGTCGGCAGTTATCGTATGTATCTTCTTCATCCTAGCGTTAATCCTAGTCGCATCCGAAGCTTTCATCTCGGAGTCTGGGGTCCACTTTACCAGTACTGCGGATTTGGCTGGACTTCAATATTTTCTTTGAAGCGACTGCCATCTGACCTCCACAACTCAAAACCGATATTGGGCGATATCCTGGCAAAGAAGAAATAGAATAGTTAAATATCACAATTTAGTTTTTTTATCATGCGCAAATTCGCCACAGATCCTCCACCCCCCCCTGGTTATGTCGGACTCGAACCGACTAAATCGCAAGCCGTCTGTGGGCTGTGGGTTGTAGGTTCCCGCACCGCACCCAGGCTGACCCAGGGCTATCTTTTTTTGGAGCTCTCTCTTCGGGTTTGGGGATCACGGAGTCCCCATCTAGTCCTCGGGTACCTATTCGCCATATTGTTTCAATGAATGGTTTTTAATCACAATAAACAAACTGTGATTAAAATTTTATTTAAACAGCCATTTCAGTGATAATGTCCGAGTACACTAAATACCTGAATATGCAAATAAAGTTTCCGTAGTTTCGCTACACTCATTTAAATGGCTTAAACTACTCTATATGGTACTAGTTGTTGCCCGCAGCTCTGCCCACGTGGATATCGAAAATTGCGACTAAACATAGCCTATGTCCTTTCTCAAGATCTAATCTATTCCTGGTGGTTTAGGCGTGAAAGTGTAACTAATATTACTTTAAATTTGTATGAATTTTATTACACCTAGTTCAGTCTACAGCATTCAGGTTTTCAGTGATATATTACGTTTACCTCGTAAATTTTGAAGAAGCACTATTATTTTACCCTATTGAACAATTTTATCAAATATTGTCAAAGGCAACATACTCTCGGCGTAGCATCACAGATACCAAGTCAATGACCCGGTGTAATGATATTTCCAAAGATTTTGCAGACGTCCAATTTGGTTCTTTGTTATCACCTTACTACTTGAAGATGAAACCATTTTTTGCTTTTGTAGTTAATTTTATAATCCGTGTGGATACGAAAAAAGAATACAATTATCGTCTTCCTTATCGCATCCGAAGGGTGTCGTAAGAGGCGACTAACGAAAAATACGCAGACGATACCAATGCGAGAGAAGGAAAACTGGAAATAAAACCCTGTACCAACCCGTCTTACCAGAGTGGAAACAGTAGGCCAAAGCCTCCCAACATTGGACGAGACCTATGTCCAGTAGTGGACTCCTGATTGATTCATCATCATCATCATTTCAGCCATAGGAAGTCCACTGCTGGACATAGGCCTCCCCTATAGATCTCCAATATGACCGGTTGGAAGCGGCTCGCATCCATTGATTGATAGACTTAAGTTTATAAAAGTTGATTGTTTGCATTTTGAGAATTTTTCGAACTTGGGGTAAAAAGATTTTTTTTTTTAAATACCCGTAATTACGACTCTATCCTCTGACGCCCTAGCTAAGCCAGTTAAGCTACCGAAGACACTCTCAAGTATTAAGTATTGGAGGTGGTTGATTAGAAAATTAGAATAATTTATTTTTATTACCCAGCTTTTGCCCCATTTTGTAGGCTTTTTGTCCTGGTATTTGTTACAAAGTTATAAACTAAGTCACTCCGATCATAAAATCCTCTACCTATATAACATTTTTCTAGGTTCCTTTCACATGCAGATGTTTCAGAATCTAGGTCGAACAATATGTTTTGTTATAAGCGGCAAACATTCAGGGCCAGTAGTGAATATCGGAGGCGGGGACTTCATCTTCGCACATGTGTACACAAGGGTCTTATTGTGTATTCGAGACATACGATCATAGTTCCTAGACATGACTTCTAGATAAAAGTTAGCTTGTGAATATTTCCGTTGTACATGTAGATAACATTTTTGAATGAAATTTAGAGGAAAAACATTGTTAAGAGACTTATTCACTTTTGATTATATAATGGCTTTGAACATAATGGTACGGCGGCGGTTCACTGTACTCGAAAATATAAATACAAATATTTACATTTTCGAGTACAGTGAACGGCCGTAGCTAGCTTTAAATTTTATTAAGAAATATAAAGTCATCCGCATACGGTACAAAATATGTCCATCAAGAACCACGCGGTTTGGCGACTCTTGCCTTTGCCGTAACATTAGGACCTGGAATTCCTTACCAGCTCACCGTTTACCTTCTTTCTGCAGCCCCGGGTCCTTTAACCCGACGGGAGGTACGCCCCTATTTAGAACACAAACAGTCGCTACTAAGCTAAAAATACAACAATAACTATTAGAATAAAGGTATTATTCCGAGGCCGACCGCATACGACAACGATAGACGCATGCAGCACATACAGCGTACCCATAACTTATTAAACTCCGATACGAATAAAAGGGACCACTGAGAAGCCGCAATGAATTACGCGCATGTTCTGCGTGCGTCGGCTGTTGTCATAGGTATGCGGTCGACTACGGAATCATACCTTATAAAGCCCGACCAGTAAAATAAAATACCTCGCGATATTGCGGTAAACTATTGGAACTAATTTCTTCATATGGTAACAATCTATACAATGTCATTATGGTCATCTGTCAGTGTGGTGTCAATTGTGCGTGTTGTTGAGTTTGAGAGCGCTACAAAACTACAAAACTATAGTAATATGCCGAAAACTATTAAAAGCCAGTTAAGAAAAGTAATTTATAATATAACAAAGTATTTGTCGGATAAAAAGTAGGAAGGATTGGACTCTGTTCCTCTAAATAACATCACGGACCTTGTTGTCAACATGACGGGTAGGTACATCATAGAGTACGTGCAATGAAATTGGCCTAAACTACTGATTTTACTGTGACTAATTATTATTCACATTTTTAGGTATATCCCGATCTTCTGTAATAAAAATACGAAGAGAAGGTCAAACGTCAAATGTATTTTCTACGCCTAAGAAAAATAAGCCTAACGCAAAAAAGAAAATCATGCTCGATTATTTTGATCTCTGTGCTGTTAGGCATAAAATACAAGAATTTTATGCAGTCCGAAAACAATATCGCGTGGTCCCTGTTCTATACATAGTGTAATGTAACAGTATGTCTAACTTGTATTTACCATTCCAAGCAGTAAACTATTATACGGATACTACACTGTGTTGTGATTTGTGCCCAGTCCTTGTAACCAGTATAACACGCCGCGTCTATTTTTCTATTTTAACCAGAAAACTTAACAGAGAAAAACTTAACTTTTTAACAGAGAATAAAAAAATACATTTTAGTGAAAGTTTTGTATATTATTAAACACGTACTACAAGTTGAAATTATCTTTTAAAATACGAAGCTGCATGAAATGAGCAAGCAATAGGTATATTAATTCGTTTGTAATATTGGACACGATCTTTTTTGTATCGAAACTTTTTTAAGTCAAAGTCAAAGTCTTTATTTCTCAAAATAGTGCAACACTGTTACAGCTTTTTGACGTCAAAAACTCCTTAAAGCTAAGTTTACCACCGCTTCCTAAGCGCTAATGGAGAAGAAACGGCGCAACAAACTCCACTGCGGCATTTTAAGGACGTCAGTTTACAAAAAATAAAAGGGTTTCTTAAGACTAAATATGAACGTATGTACATTTGTCTCGCGTCAAGTAGGTATATAAAAAATAAAAATAAAACTTTATATAAAACCTTATATAAGAACAAAGCAAATTAATCAATGAAATTAAAAAAAAGAAGTCTATAACTCACTTTTGTGAATAATAGCAATGAAAAACATGACAGCCTCCGTGGCGTAGCGGTAGTGAACGCGGCCGCTACGCAGGAGGCGCGGGTTCGATCCCCGCTCAGTGCAAATATTTGTGTGCATTAAATATGGGTATTTGCATTGGTCTGGTCGTGCCTCGGAGAGCACGTTAAGCCGTCGGTCCCGGTTGCCATAAGAACATCTATGGCAGTCGTTACGGGTAGTTGGTGCCCTAAAAAGTCCAAAAACAACGGTCTAGCTGCAAAGCTTCGATATCGCCTAATGTTAACATTGGGTCGTGGAGGTCAGGTGGCAATCGCTTCACGGAAAATATCGAGGTCTAGCCAAATCTGTAGCTATGACTGGTAAAAGCGGACCCCAGACTCCAAGCTGAAAGCTTCGGATGCGACTGGTAATAACGCTAGGAGGAAGAAGAAGCAATGAAAAAGTCACAGTTTTATATTAGGTGTCATTCCGTGCTTAATTGCGGGGAAATAAAAGCCTGTTCATAAGCAAGTGTGTTGAAAAAATATTTGTACACTTGGCATTTTACATGTGTATCACTATACTTGGTGTTGTCATATCATAGATGTTTTTGGCGCCCCCAGTACGGGTTTTTTATTTTATTGGTCGGACTTTATATGAATATATACACTACTAGCTGACCCCGCGAACTTCGTACTGCCATGTCAATAGATGCCCGCATGAATGACATAACAACATGCTTGTACTGTCAACACTGAAAAAAATTTCAATTTGACATAACAATCTCAATGATCCGCCATTTATTGAATTCATTTGTAACAAAAAAATGTGATAAATGAAGAACCGCTCGACCGATTTTGTGCAAACTTCACATAAACCATCTACTTAATAGTCCGAACAAATCCTAAACATTTGGTTTGGATAGGTGAGCCCGTTCTCGAGTTATAAACTAACAACGAAAAGTGGCATTGATTTTTATCGAACTCCTCCGAAACGGCTCGACCGATTTTGATGAAATTTTTTGTGCTTATCCGGTATCTATGAGAATCGGCCAACATCTATTTTTCATCCCCCTAAGTGATAAGGGTGCAGCGGGAACGGGATTTGAATACCACGCGGGCCGAAAATATGGCGGTACGAAGTTCGCCGGTGCAGCTAGTATACTATATAGACATAACGTTCAGACTTATTCCCGTAAAATATACTCAAATAAAATGATACTACAAAATGTTTAAGTTGAACAAAATGTTTATTTACATCAGAGCTATTAATATACCCGTTTTGAGGGATGTACCATTAACTTCAGAGCAAAGGGTCTTTATGTATATAATACAAGACCGCTCAGTCAATTCAGTGAAATAAGGAGATATTTGAGCCTGAAGTTTGAAGGCTCAATTTTAATAATTAACATTAACACAATTAATTTGGGCATGAGTTAAACCTATGCTTTAAGAGGATCTGTGTGGGTTCAAATTTGTATTTCAGACACTCATTCTTAATTTATGAATTTGTATGATATTAATGTAAACAGGGATCCCATTTTTTCTCATAATGGTTTTTGTCCTAATTTAAATTGTCATAACAAGTTAGGCATAATTTTCTTTGTCATAATAATAGTGTGCCATAATTGGTTTTTAGCATACCATGTTATTAAGCATAAATATTGTATATCCTAATGTTTTTATTCATAACTTTGATATGCATAAAGTTGTAAAGCATATTGTTTATTTGTCTAATAGTTATTTGGCAGATTTATTGAGAAAGCCCCTGATTCCGACTTGGATAGATTAGGTTAGAAGGCTAATGCGGGAGCGGAGCTGAGCGAAGCTCCCGCATTAGGCCTTCGTGGTTATTATTTTTATAACCATGTAGAACTTTATTTAGTCAAATGAACATTCTGGCTTAAAATAGTTATAGTTATAGTTATGCGTCGTTATGCTTAAGTAAACTTATGCTTTGGGACAGTATGCTTATAAAATATTATGCTTATAGTAAATAGGATTAAAAAAATTATGATTAAAATGTTATGGCAAATGAGTATTATGCGTAAATAATGTTAGGACAAATAACATTATGCAATGTTGAGAACCAGAGAACCATGTAAACATAGGTCTTCGTGTATTGTGTAATTGTAACTTTTCTTCTTGATATTACATCTCAAATAAATAATACGTGTCTATACTGTCTATAAGTGTCTATAATGGTGACTCTCTTTTCCAAGACTTTGCTTGAGCTTACCATCAGGCGAGGTGAATTATCTTCAACTTATTGACGTGTCCTATATAAAAAAATATCTCCGGAGGAAAAAAAATATTGCTCTGATAAGTCATCTCACGTTAAATAAATAAAACGAAAAGTTTAACTTATCAATTGAAAGCTCTATAAACGAGCCCCGGGTTCTAAAGTGCAAAGTTTCAAGACGCAACTTGCAGATCATTATGACGATGATAATGCATATAAATTATGGTGCTTAAATGGAATTTAGTACCTATATATAACTCCGGACACGTATCTTGGACCTAAAATGTGCTCAAAATCCATATCCATACTGATATTATAAATGCGAAAGTAACTCTGTCTGTCTGTCTGTCTGTCTGTCTGTCTGTTACGTTTTCACGCCTAAACCACTGAACCGATTTTGATGAAATTTGGTATAGGGGTAGTTTAGACCTTGAGAAAGGACATAGGCTATGTTTGGTCACGATAACCGACATCCACGCGGGCGGAGCCGCGGGCAAAAGCTAGTGTACCATAAACGCACAGTACACATTTCTTGGGTGGACGAAGACGAACTCACATTCACCAAGCATAGATTTATTTATTTATACTTTATTGTACACCATATAAAATACAAATTTAAAAATTATGACTAAGGAATCAGTACAAGGGCGGCCTTATCGCTATAAGCGATTTCTGCCAGGTAACCTTTGGATGGTCATAATGTTTGTAGGATTAAGTGGTAGTTGTTTTGGCGTACTTTCTGTCGATATCATAGGTAAATACATACATACATCTATAATACATACACATACATACACATATACATACGTATATACATACACACACGTCCACGCCGTCGCTAGTGTGCCGTCGCAAACTAGTGACGGGCCTGCATACTTCACCTATGTAGGTCGTCCTCCCCGGGCACTGTTGTGGTCAATATCGAGCTCGCACACTTTTCCACCTACCTCGTAGCCACATCAGCCAAGTATGACGTGCGAAGGCGAGTCTTCGGCGCCTTGTGTCATTTGCGGTTCCCGCTCCGCTGGGGGGTCGGGGCTGGCTATCATCGCGGAGACTGACGACTCCGCGGTTTTGGTATGTCTCGGTGCCCTGGTGGATCGGGCCCGCTAAATGACACTTAACCGAATATTCTGGCTAGGGGAAAAAAACCCCGAAACAAAAATAAACACCGCAAACACCATGGAAGCAAGACTCAAAGAGAATCTACCCCAGGAGGGTACCAGCAAAGCTGGAGAATCCCTCCCCGAGCTTAGCTCGGGCTGCTCCACGTATTCTGGGGGGGGCAAAGTAGTGCTTACCTCGGAAAAACCAACAAAAACTTTAACTCAACAACTATTCCATCCTGGTCTCTTCAATCGCCAACGGTCGGTATCACTAAGTGATGCTAGTGAACCAAACAGGAAACACAAAGAGAAACATCAAATTACGAACCAAGACAAAGAAATGGACACTGATCTACATAACCCAAATGCCCCCTGGCAACGCTTACCCACACAAAAGAAAAGGATTCGTTCTCCCGACGATAAAGCTGTTTCAAATATTAATAAAGCCCAAAAAACGCATAGAAAAGACCAACTAATTAACCAGCGCAGGGGACTTGAAAACAGCCAAAACACTACCCCAGAAGTAGAAACAAGCAATAGTTTTTCATTGCTAGACATTGAGGTTGATGCTGTTGCTCCTCCAAAAAGAATTCCGAAACCACCCCCGATCATCCTGTATGGTGTTGAGGATCTTGGAAAACTCACAGAACTATTGGAAGAAGTGGTAGATAAAACTGACTATACCTTCAAAATAGTGTCTAAAAACCAACTTATTGTATCCTCCAGCACAGTTGACAAATACAAAACTCTCATCGAACACATCAGAGCCAAGGGGTTAATAGGACACACCTTTACCAGGAAAGACCAAAAATGTATGAGAATAGTCATAAAACATCTACATTTTAGCACCCCGAAAGCAGCAATCATAAGTGTCATAGAAAGCACAGGCAATAAAGTGCAAGGAGAAATAGTGACGGCTCGAAAACCGGGCACCAAAGAGCCGTTAAACACATTCTTCGTTAATATAGAGCCTCACGAGAATAACAAACTTGTGAAAGATATACAATACATCTATCACCAAAAAGTAACAATAGAAGACCCTAAAAAAAGAACCACCATAGTACAATGCACAAGATGTCAGCAATATGGGCACAGTAAAAATAATTGCTTGAGGCCATATAGGTGCGTAAAATGCGCTGGCCCACATAAAACTACTTTATGCACGATAGACAAAAATACCCCAGCGGTTTGCACCCTCTGCTCTGGAAACCATCCTGCCAGCTATAAAGGATGCACGGTCTACAAAGAAATATTATCCAGAAAAAAATCTAGCCACAAGACTGGAGTAAATCTTAGAAATACTATCCATACTACAGATAGAAATGAGGCGATGGAGTTCACTCCTAATAGACGTGTACACCAATCTAAAGGACACAGTAATCTTACTCAACAAATGACAGACTATCCTGTCACACAAGAAAACCCGATGACTTACTGTGAAGTTGTCAAAACTGGTGGCAAGAAACAATCCCCAAGAGAAAACATAAGCCCAAAGCAAAAACAGACAAAACACCCTAAAGATGACAATAGTAACTCGACGAAATCATTGACAAAAGCAAACTATGACTATCCACAGCCACAAAGATTAGTAATTAGACACCACAGTGACAAAGAATCACAGAGAAAACAATCAAATAAAATAGAATTGACAACTACCCCACAAGATCACATATATAAACTAGAATTACTCATAACAAGACAGACTGAAAGAGTTGACCAGCTTATTACACAACTAAGCACCATGATGAATCTCATCACAACCCTCATGAGTAGACTCCCATAATGTTCTCACTACGTATAGTTGCCTGGAATGTCAATGGATTGGCACCAAATAAACAAGTACTGGAAACAAAAATACGAGCTAATAAAGTGGATGTAGCTCTGATATCAGAAACGCATCTTAATGATAATAAGAAAGTGGTGATGGACAACTATTATGTATACAACACCAACCATCCAGACTGCACATCACATGGAGGATCGGCAGTTATCATCAAGAAAAATATAAAACACCACCTGCATAGCCAATTTCGGGAGAAATGGCTACAAGCGACAACAATAACTATATATGGGAATATTGGACCCATTAATGTTAGTGCCATCTATATCCCACCAAGACACCAGCCAAAACAAGACATGTTTAACCGCTACTTCGACACTTTGGGAAGTAAATTTATTAGTGGAGGCGACTGGAACTGCAAGAATTCCTATTGGGGTTCACGTTTGACTAACACCAAGGGACGAGAACTGAAAAAATGTATAGACCACAATAACTTGACAGTTCTAGGAACAGGTGAACCAACCTATTGGCCAACAGATGTAAACAGAGTCCCTGATCTCTTAGACTTCTTCATCATAAAAGGATTATCTAACATTTATCTCGATGTTAAGTCTTCCCTTGATTCTGTCTCTGACCATACTCCTATCATTGCAACCTTCAGTATCTCGCCAATACAAAACACTCAAAAACCAGTGTTATACAATCACAAAACTGACTGGAGCTCTTTCACTGAATACCTAGAAAGTAAAGTAAACCTAAAAGTCAAGCTAAAAACAGAGGATGACATAGATAAAGCAACATTTTATATCACTAACCTGATACAAGTAGCTGCATGGCGCTCCACCCCAACACTGCCGGGCTACACTGAAAGAAATAATATACCATTAGAAATTCGGAACAAACTTCAGGAAAAGAGGAGACAAAGAAGGCTACTCCATTTGACAAGATCTGGTACAGATAGAAGAGAGTACAATAGAATCTCAAGAGAGCTGAAAGAGTTGATAAAAGAAAATGTGAACATCACTTTTCAACATAAAATCTCTAGTCTCTCATCCAACAAGAAAGACAACTATTCCTTATGGAAAATAACCAAAAAATTTAAAAGACCAGTAAACCACATCCCACCGATACGGAAATCCTCTGCAGATTCTTGGGCCAGAAGTGCAAGTGAAAAGGCAGAACTATTCGCAGGACACCTTCGCCAAGTATTTACTCCTAACCACTCTACAATGGAGGACTTTGAAAGGGAAATCGAAGAAGTGGTCAATAGTGATCAACAGTTATCCCCACCACTTGCACTAGTCACTCCGAGAGAGGTGGCACGTACTATAAAATCCCTTGAAAACAAAAAAGCACCTGGCTTCGACCTCATAACTGGTGAAGTACTTAAAAAACTGCCTAAAAAGATAATGGTTTTCTTAACTATGCTGTTTAATGGGATCCTTAGACTGCACTATTACCCAAAACTTTGGAAAATATCACAAATCTGCATGATCGCAAAACCTGGAAAACCACCCACAGATCCTTGCTCATATAGACCTATAAGTCTCCTTCCTGTGTTGTCCAAGGTATTTGAAAAAATATTTTTGCACAGACTGAGACCAGTACTTGAGGAAAATAAAATTATACCCGATCACCAGTTCGGGTTTCGGGAAAAACACTCAACGGTTGAACAAGTGCATCGAGTAGTCCACAAGATCAGTCAATCACTGGAGAAAAAGGAATACTGCTCTGCAGCGTTTATCGACATACAGCAGGCCTTCGATAAAATCTGGCATAAGGGACTACTGTATAAATTAAAGAAGCTCCTACCCAATTCATACTTTATGGTCCTAAAGTCTTACTTAATGCAAAGACAATTCCGAGTCCAGTTCGATGAAGAGTACTCAGAGTTAAATAATATCTCAGCATCAGTACCTCAGGGATCGGTTCTTGGTCCGGTATTATATTCTATATACACTGCAGACCTGCCCATAACAGAGGGTGTTACGGTGGCGACATACGCAGACGACACGGCATGCCTCGCAAGCGACAAAAACCCATATAATGCCTCATCGAAACTGCAAACACAACTAAACGAAGTGGATGTCTGGATGCGGAAATGGCGAATTAAACCTAGCGTAAGCAAATCAACACAGGTAACATTTGCACTGCGAAGAGGAGACTGTCCTCCTGTTACCTTAGAAAACAAGCTCTTACCTAGCAATAACAGTGTGAAGTATCTGGGCTTACACCTAGACAGAAGAATGACCTGGGCGAACCACATCAAAGCAAAAAAGAAAGAAGCAAAATTGCAGTTTCATTCATTTAACTGGCTACTGGGCCGACAATCACCACTCTCTATTACCAATAAACTTCTAGTCTACAAAAGCATCATAAAGCCTATTTGGACCTATGGAATAGAACTCTGGGGCTCTGCTAGCAACTCCAACATAGAGATCCTACAGAGATTTCAAAACATCGCTCTGAGAACTATCTCCAAGGCGCACTGGTTCGTAAGGAATAAGGAGATCCATGACTACCTAGAGATGCCCACTGTCAGGGAAGAGGTCAATAACAACAGCAGAAAATATAAAGAAAGACTAGAGAAGCACAGGAATGACCTGGCGAAGGTCCTACTGAACAGACACGAAAATGTAACACGCCTTAAGAGATGGCAAATACTGGACTTAGACCAAAGAAGTTAAAATCTGCCACCTAATGGGATGTCATTTAATGAAATGACACCTTATAAATGCTAATACATTGGAACTCATCTGATTATGGCTGAATAGCCGATTGCAGATAAAAATAGAGAAAAAAAAAAAAAAAAAAAAAAAAAAAAAATATACAAACATACATACATACATACATAAAGTTTATACATATCTAGATATAGTAAACTCGCCATCACAGAGTCCTTTCACAGTAATAGATATTTATTTATTTATTTAGATTGTTACAAAGCAATCCGCGGGCGGCAGAGCCTCGTTTGTCTTGCGATTTAGGTCCCAAGATACGTATCTATGGAGCTAAGAGATAACCGCTACAGTACTATTAAGTGACGTAATAATATTACCTGAGCAAAACATTACGACTGCAGAGCCTTTGAATATTGTAACAAGGCATCTATCTTTGTAATGGTATTCAAAGCTTACTCGTAGTCCAAGCATGCAATACAACATGCATTATTCACTGTCGCCATCTGTGCCAATCTCCAGTTTATACCACGTTTCTAAAGTTCAGTTTACATGTAGGTATATTTTGGTGTTCCATCTTTCAAGTAAGGTCCCAAATGATTAATAATGCATAGATCGTTGAAACAATAATTGCAAATCGTCAAAGAAAACAAGTATTATTTTTTCAATTGAATTCAGATTACGTTTCATTTAGGTTCGCATTATAAAATAAGGTTTCCGTTGTTCTCACGAATCATACAAAATGATGATATTATTTATTTAATTCCGGGCAAGGTAGGTGAGGTAACAGTATCATACCATCTCATACCGTTAGTAGGTAACGTGTATGGCAACTGAGATAAAACTGGTCACGATTCAATAGTAGGTATGCATAAAAATGCATAGTTTTTTTTAAACAATTAAGGCTGTTTACAATAATTTGATACATGTACTCACGCCTATTTCCCTCCTAGGTAGACAGAGACAACAACCCGCCATTTGACTCTATCCTTAAATACTTCACGAGCTTAAAATTAGTTAATAAGTTAATAAAAAATACGAGTAGGTATACTATTATCTGTTCTGTGGTATGATTTTAAATGCAATGAAAGCATTAAAGCCATTGTAAGCTATTTTAAATGGAAAACAGTATCTAGAACTGGAAAACATTGAGCCACCTCGACATGAAATAGCAACACTAACTCTGTATTTATTCCAAAGATATTTTCACAGTCCAGAAGTGAGAATTACTCCTTGATCATTTTTAAACATAGAAAGAATATTCCGTGTATGAAATGGCATGGAATTCCTTTGGGAAATATGTTGACAAAAGCTTGAAATAAAGCGAACATTTTGTGTAAAGGGGAATAAAACTGGGTCCAATAAAGTCAGTACCAAACTAGATAGTACAACGTCAGCCAGAACACAACGGACGTCATTCACTGTTGCGTACACTTTTACATTTGCTGGGTTTTCTTCGCGGTTATTATACAAAATTTACAGGACTCTGCCATGGACTTCTGGCAGCTCTGCCAAGCGCTGGCTCACCTGCTGTTCAAAAAAATATAACCACTACGCTTTAAGAGATGGGACTTTTAGCCTTTTGGATCTAATTATTATGTTACTTCATCTGTCGTGTTACTTGAGTACAAACCAAACGTCAAAGTTACGTGAATCTATGTTCACTGTTCTTCTTCTTAATGGCTTCTGCAGTGAATCCCCATAATTTTCTTACCAGATAAAAAAAACAGTTTTCTATCTATTTTATACTATTATAATATTTATTTGTAAATTGGAAATGTTTGTCGGCGATGGACGCAAAAACTACTGAACGGATTTTGATGCGGTTTTTTTTTTTTGTTAAAAAGGTCTTGGTCAGGCTTAAAATTCTACGCTTGTTTGATTGCAATCGGTTGAGTAGAACCGGAGATAAGAGATCCACGCAGGCACAGCTGCGGGCGGAAAGCTAGTATTAGAATATTAGGTTTTCTTGATGGATCGGTTTGATAGTAAAGTGTAAGTTAAAGAATGTAGACAAACATTATTCTTAATTTAAAATGACCACTTAGCACGCTTCTGTAGGTCACGTAAGCACAGACGTAAGCTTCGGTAATCCGATTGTTAACGAAGAAAGCAAAATCAAGGAAACTATTAAGATATCTCCGAGTGCGACGCAATTTACGATGTTCCCGGTAACGTTATTATCGCTCCTGTTAATAACGTTACTGCCAGGAACAAAATGTGTCATATATTATACTGTTTTAGTCTGGTTTGATATGTAAACTACTACATACGATTAAAGTAAATAAATGGAATTATCAAATGTGGTGATTGCTATATTATTAATGTTAAGGATATAGAATCAGACGTTATGGTTTCTCTGTGAATTAAATTCCTTACAATCTGTACTGGTGTTGGCTTTCCTCTCGTTCAAGATCGAACGGCAGTCGCTACCATAAAAGCTAAAGTAAGCAATATCAAGAGAAAGAGTAGAAATGTGAATCATGGGCTTGCAAGTGCAAGCTTTATGCAAATAAAGATTATGATTATGATTTAGATTGATCCCATCAATACACACTTTACAAACTTTTTCTACTGTCATTAAACCTAATTATAACCCGCGCCACGTATCTTGGACCTAAAATATTCTCAAAATGTGCCCTCTAAGCGCCGTACACACTTCTTGGGTGTCTTATGAGGATAGTACGGGATGCTACTGCGGTAGGCGAACTCAAATTCACCAAGCATAATTATACTATTACAAAGCAATCCAAGCCGCCAGAGCTTCGTATATCTTACAATTTAGGTTCAAGATACGTGGCGTGGGTTATATAATATTTCATACAATTTTGAAGAGGTAAGACACGACGGTATTCCCGTCCCAATTAAGCAGCTCGACTGGAGAAGTATCTACCTCCGCCTCAACAACCTCATGTTGTGTTCTCGGCGGTAACTAGGGCAACCAGAGCTCACTGAAGTGTTTTGTGCTGTCATTGGGCAGACCAAAAGTTTGTCCTGCATTGTCTTCTGCACTGACAGCACAGAAACTCTCTGTTCTTAATAGGGTCGGCGGCACGAGCGTGACAACTGACACCCTGATGTTGCACACGTCCATAAGCCACGGTAACCGCTTTCCTTCAGGTGGGCCATGTGCTCTGCCACCTAAGTGGTATAAATAAAATTAAAAAGAAAAATGGACCGACTAGAGAAGAACCCGTTTCCTACTTTACATTACATTTCAATTCACCAGCCTCAAAGAATACCTACCAATGTACGAGTGAAATATATTACAAGCCCGCCTACCTATTTTTTCCAATACTTTATTTACGAAGCCACGTAGGAGGAACAAACAAACCTTTAGATTTACACGTTGATCATAAATCTTTGCAGGAGCCATGTATTTTTTGTTCTTAAAAACGGAGGTGAATTGGAGTATTAAGTTGATTACATTATATTTTCACAGATAGCTTAAGGTTTCTTTAAATGTTTAATCTTAGTATTATAATAATGCTAGTGGTTACCCGCGGTTCCATCAACCTAGATGTCGGTTATCGCGACCAAACATAGCTTATGCCCTTTTCCAAGGTCTAATCTATCTCTGTACCAAATTTTATCTTCAGTCATTTAGAACTTCAGATAGATATATACACACAGCCTAGACTCAGCCTCAGATCATGCATCTGAGTCTTGTCAACAATAATGCCCGGAATATGGCAATAGTCTCACCCCCTTTTACGTGGGACCGAATACAATGAGTTTTGAAATGGGGGTGTTCATTCACCTCTGCCTAACCCTCCGGGGATAAAGGCGTGATTATTTTTGAGCATGTATGTAAACGAATAATCCAGAAGTGTTAGTGGCGGTATTAACATCACATTGAACTTTCTTTTATGCAGTAGCGCCGGCGTTGCAGGAACAATAGCCGCTGACTGTTTATCATAAATTCATTTCAATAAACCCCAGTCGAGTCAGTCGCTCTATTATTGTTGTGTACACAATGCCCGTTGGAAGCGAGAAGACTTAAATGGTTGTTTAACTACTTAAGAAATACAACTTGGATAAAAAATGCCTTTGTGTATTTTACTTCATGATATATTGAGAAGTTTATAGATTCACATAATGTATATAGGTAAATTCGGTAGGTATGTATCAGGTTTATTTGATTATTCGCGTACGTTGCAGAAGTACATAAATAACTCGTAGCTATACAACAATCTGGTGAAAAGGCGTACTTCACAATTCATCATCACTCTCTCATCATTCTCTGAGCCCTTTCCAACTCAGTTGGGGCGATTTTCCAGTCTAATTGTGATGCGATTGAACTTCGATAGTTGAGGTTATTTCCAAGTACCCATAACGACTTATTTACCTACTTCATAATTCATATCATCACGCCTAATACTAGAAGTATTAGCAAACATAGGATGCAGTCCTACGTTTTTGGTCATAAACAACAGTCGGTGACAACCCGACTTTATTTCCACGGACGTTGAAATTGAAAAATGAGCATGTTCAAAATTTGAATTGATCAATTTTTTTTATTTTTTTTTATTCACATAATATTTATTTTATTATGAAATTCTTTACTAGTTACATAAATTACTAAAATATTAAATATTATCAATAAAATAATCTTAGAAGGCTTTCACAGGGCAAAAACACGCGATGACACCCTTGCTGTTTTTAATTGCTTGTTTTGATTACTGGATACTTATTTGATTTATTTGCGAAGTTATTGATAAAAAAATGATTTATGAACCTTGCCGTATATATTGAATCCTTTCTATAAATTAATATTCTCACCACTTTTTGTAGCTTTCATCTCAAAGATTTATATATTTTATAGGTAACCGGAACCCAGAGGCTGTCGATTGTATTGGTATTCACGAGATGAATACTAATGCAATTCCTTGAAGTATAATGCCGAGCCGTGTTGGTTCTCGGTGCAGTAGAATATAGCCATCCCATCTCTTCCTGTGGGTGTCGTAGAAGCGACTAAGGGATATGGCTTTTTTTTATCGTGCGAAAAATGCCTATGGATACCTCCCCCGCCGGAGCTGGAGGATTATGTCGGACTCGAACCGACTTAAACGCACGCCGTCTCTGGGCTGACAGTTGCCGGAGGTGAGATTGTCGTAGCCATATCTCTCACACCCCGGCCGACCCAAGGCCATATCTCTCGATCCGGCCCTCTTCCAGTGTGGGGACCATAGAGTCCCCAACTCGCCCCCGGGTATGGGGAGGCATGCAAATCCTTAACTGAATAAAATCATGTTAATTTCACTGAAATCTATTTTGATACCGTAACATATTTATCTCGTTAAACTTACAAGCCTTATTATTACAATATAACAAATAAATTCTTGAAGTTTGCTAACAAGCAAACAGAGTACAGAATTATGGCATCAGTTTCCAAAATATTTCTCTAGTGTAATACTCATATTTCTAACTTACATGGTTCTCATCTTGTCTTGAAGAAAACGTATCATTGTAGTTTATTTTCACGCACAGTTAATAAAATAAATTTGATTAAAATCAAAGTATTTATAAAACATTTTTGAATAAATTATTGATCATGAAAGTAATTTCAATATTCATTAAACTTTAAATTTTTAACATTTCAATAACTGTTGCTAACGAAGCCTTTAATTCAATATTGAATCAGAATATTCTCGACTGAAAAGAAATTTTGATTTGGTTCGGTGGATGATATTTTTATAATAAAAGTTTAATGAATGTTGAATATAATTAATTTCAGAAGCTATAAGCAATATATAAAAATATTTTTAATTGGAACCTTTGTGATATCAATCATCTCTCCATTCTTTACCAACTTCATTTTTATTTCCGTTGCTTCTTCAAAACAAGACAGGTGGGTCGCGTGCTTGTCTGCCAACTATGTGGTATAAAAAAATAAAAACAAACAAATCCTCGTGACACGGAGGAGATGTTAACCCGTTGCTTAGTCTGGTTGAGATCCGGACGTCTATGGCTGTCGTTACGGGTGATTCGAACCCCAAAAGTTCAACAACTGATCTAAATACAGAACTCCGATGCTGCCAATGGGTTGTAGAGGGCAGGTAGCAGTCGCTTCTTGGAAAATATCGTGGTTCAGCCGCTCCGTTCAGGCCTCCGAGGTGAGAGCCTCGGAGGACGAAACCTAACCCCGCGTTTACACGTTGCCCATCGCATTGCTCATCGTGTTGCCGGAAGTATTCCCACGAATAATGCCCTAGCATTCACACGTACGCATCATCGTGTTGGTCCGCATTACAGTATTCGCCCTGCAACGGAAACGGACGTAAACGTATGGAGAACAACGCTGTAGCAGTGTACACATTATGCTTTTACAGCATAGCGAATTGATTAAATAGATTAATATTAAAAACTATCACTTTCAACTACCTATACACTGTCCGTAGATGGATATAAATATTTTTAAAAGTAAATATTCGAGGAGCAATAACGAAAGCCGTGTTTACTGATTAGCGCCATCTAGCGGTCTCGTATAGTTCATCGCGCTAGTATTGCCGCTCCTTTGACTCGCGCCGCCAAGCCGACACTCGCAGCAACATACGCGGCAGTACTCGCGCCATAACGAATATACCATTCACACCACGTCTCTGCCCACTTCTCTCGCCACTTCCCTCGCTCTGCCGCGAGTATGTAAACGCAGCATAACGCAAGAATGAGTATGATGAATGTAAGAAACAATCCTCATTAAAACAGTCAACCATTGCTCTTAACATCTGACAAACTTTACATAATCAGTGACCATAACGAAAAACAAAATCTAATCACAAAAGTAGAGTCAGTGTCCGATAGACAAAGTAAATAGGTCGTTGTTGTATAGGTTAAATAAGAAATCAATAGAAAACAGATCACAACGATAAGTAACGAATGGCTGTATACGATTTCGCGCGCCATTTACCTCATACACTACATCCATCTTGTCCTTTACCTTTAGCAGACGTTTTAGGCGTTTAAAATGTATAAAATTACTAGAAAAAGAAGGAAAGTCTATTCGAACGCTGGAGACAACAGTATATTGCGCTGTTGCCTTCAGCGTTTGAATAGGTATTTACTATTTCAGATACAAACACAATACATTAGGTAATTTAAGATTTCATAAGTCAAAATACTAGCAGTCATATTTTTTTTTATTCAAAGACAACAAACAGTCAATACTTAATTACTAACAGGATTGCATGGTTATAATTATCGACCTATAGTGTCAAAAGTTGAAAATAAATTAATTTACAACACACCTGCTTATAAAAGTGATATTATTTTACCGCAATTAGGCACGTAATGACACCTATTATCAAACTGTGACTTTTTCATTGCTATTATTCACAAGTGAGTTATAGATTCTTTTTTAAATTTTATAGGAAGTGTCTATAATTGTCTATGTTCTTAAAAAAGTTTTGATACAAAAAATAACGTGTTTAATAGTACGAATAAATTAATACGCCTATTGTATGGTCATTTGATGCATTTTCGTATTTAAATAAATAATTTCAACTTGTAATACTTGTATAATAAACAAAATTTTCACTCAAATTTAACTTTTTTTTTTCTCTAAGTAGGTACAGAAAAAAAAAACAGAGTAAAAAAAATTAAGTTCAAACCTCATTTTTTTTTAAATATGGACGACCGCCATTGTTAAATGTGCGCGCATAGGAAAACGAATTAATTTGTAGTATTGTTTATTTAGTATTTGTAGTATTATTTTATTCGCAAGTGTGTTGTAAAACGTCGTATGGCACGTGTGAGCATGATGATTACCGTCCTCGGCTGTCTTAAGACCCTCGCCTGGCGGCTCGGGTCTCAATGGCGCCTCGGCGGTAATCACCAACGTTGCTCACTTACAAGTGAGCTTTGAACATTATGGTACACCATAATGTACTATTACATTAAGAAGAAAACAACATAGAAAGAGATGTAATGCAACAACAAACAGTTGAAAGCCGAACTTACATGTATTTGAATAAGAAGAGTTGAAAAAAAGAAATTATGCTAGAAAATGATCTAAGCGGAGCTTCCTAATAAAATTGTTTTTTATAAGTTTGAGTATTACTATACTTAAATAAGTCGTAGCTTGAAAAATAATATATTTATTATGCAATAGAAGGGTACGTGTGAGAAACGAGTAGATATGCTGCATAAATAGTTTTAAAAGTGGGGATGTGAAATAAGGATTTTTCTAGTACATTACACAGTAGTAGATTAAACATAAAAAAGTTATAATCATGTCAGTGTCAAAAGTCAAATAATTAAAAGTAGCCAAATTATACAAGTCAAACTTACAAGATTAACTCAATTTCGGAATAAAATTCTTCATTTATGAAGTTTTTTCTTGAGCACTGGTAAGAGAGATATCTGGCAAATAAGCTAGAAGAGTTTACATTTGCAGTTTTAAACTGATCGGGTTTACAATTTTATTAAGACAAGTACTTACAAATTAGTGTAAGTCCACTGTTCATGCTCCGGGAAACTTTTCGGACAGAACCTACCTGTATTTTTAAGTTCGAGAGACAATTTGAACTAGTTTTTACTACTAAAATATACATACCTACATAATAATCACGCCTTTAACCCCAGAGGGTCAGGCAGAGGTGAATTAACACCCACATTTCACCAATCATTGTATTCGGTCCCACGTAATAGGGGGTGAGCCAATTGCCGTATTCCGGGCACTATTGTTGACTCGAGCCATGCATCTGAGGCTGAGTCTGGGCTATATAATATATCTGTCTGATGTTGAACAGCCCTATCCCTTAGTCGCCTTGTACGTGGTATGGGAAGAGATGGGGTGTTCCGAATTCTACTATGCCGGAAACGACGCGACGGAATATACAGGGTGGATTTAAACGGCACCTAAAGGGAAAGTACTCTGCACACTGGAGATATCAAATTATGCTCAAGGAAAACGCTCCCTTATTTAAAAAAAAATCAAACCTCATTTTCTTAAGAAAAGGCGTTAATGTTTCGGAAACCTCGTTCTAATACCAGCTATTAAGAATCCCCAAATACCTTAGGTACCCAGGTACATATACGTACTGTAACGTATAAAAAAAAAAAGAATAAAAAAAAAGACTCTGTCCCCGGGTTTGGGAGGTCAGATGGCATCCAAGCCCCAGAACAGAGTTTGAAGGTTGTTGTCGTTACAATGTTTTAGATTAAGATAAAGATAAGGTTACCTGGATAGTACTCTCGTAGATACATCAACTATTATTTCAAGGACCTCTTATGTGATTAACAGCATCTGGTTTGCTTTGGGAGTTGACAATGAAACGCTGGTATGATTTCATGCACAATTTGTATAATCCATGAGAATTTTACAATGCTCTTAGATATAGCTTTAAGATTAAGGCTTAAAAGTAAACTAACAATAGCTAGACGCGAAACGTAAGTCCGCACTTGAGACACTCGCGACGCGATCACGCACGACACGTGTACAGATGAAAAACGTAACTCACGTGAACGCAGAACTGTACCCTGGCGAAAGCGTTACTTCAGGGTACGTAATCCTCCAACGTCAGCTTGCGCGGGCGCGCCGCGTGACGTGCGCCAGCCTCTCAGCGCACACCTCGTGCTCAATGAAGAGAGAGCCTCAGACTCCCATGGCAGAAAAGGGAAGGAGAAAAAGACCCTTGGCGTCGTCGGACTCGGCCACTCGAAATCCGACATGGATAGTCCCCATCTATCCAGCCTGCGGGTTATGGTCGCGCTTTGTCTAACACGCAGACATCAAAATGCCGGCGCGGTTCGTGCTCGACATCATCCACCCAAGGAAATACGACGCTCCCCAACTTTCAGGGATGCGGGATCGAGCAGATGATCCCGGATCACTTGTCCGGGCACAAAAAAAACTGTTTGTTCTAAAATAAATTACAGAGCAATATCTAAGTCGACGACAATGGCCGCTATTCCAAAACCAGAGTGTTCTAGTTCCTCTATGATTACCACAAAATAAAAATATCAGAAATGCAATCATAGACAAAGTAGAGGAATGCTCTCAGGAATTTAATATAAAAAATCCACTAAAACTAGTCTTTAATTCTAGCCGAATTTATGACATACTGATACATATAAATCTTAAAATTATTAAATAATTAAAGACGGAATTGTTGCCTTCAGAACTCAATGGCACATTGCGTAGCCAGCTATGAGAACGAAACGCATGATGTAAATGACAAGCTTCCACGAATGTCACTAACGTCAGTAATGTATGTCATTCCAGTGTAAACAAAACATTGTTATAAATTTGTGTTTGTGTAATGTAAGTGAGATTAAAAATAGATCACTACAATACCCCCCTTCCGAGAAGAGGATAACCCGGTTATCCGAGACAGCCGGGGTAACCGATAAAAACTTTTTAACTCAGTAAAAAGTTTTTACTTAAGTATGAAGAAACTAGGAAAAATAAACTGTTATTGCAGTTTGTTTATAATGAGAACTTAGTATTCACTAATAAAACCTATAACGAACTAACCTATTGCATACCTGTATAGTATAAGTTATACTATATATAAGTATAAGAAACACTACACAGGTAGAATATACTACTAAGTTGTACATCTGCGTGCAGATATTCCTATTCTAACAGAATACTAACTAACATACTAAACTATGCTAGACTTAAATAATAAGTGACTGCATTGGTTGATCAGACCACACAGCACTATACCTATAATTTAGTATAAGTAAATACTCTAACTTTCCTATATATAAGTCCACAACAGGTCGCGCGCCCCCATTGGGATCTGCACCTCCTATCAGACAAAATCCGATAAGAAGAACAGGTAAAGAAAAATATTTCTCAAGACAAAGTCCTAAAAAATCAAATGAAAACAACTTGTTACTAAATCGTTTTGAAACCGGAAATGGTAGAAAAACTGTATAACAAGTGTTTCCTAAATAGACCTAAGCCTTGGATACAAAATCAATTAAGAAATTGTAAAAAAAAAACAAAGTGATGAAAAATCACAAGTCAATTGAAACTTAATTTCAATTGGTTTGGCGAAAATACTGAACCAAAAGTGGTCAGGCAAACGGATTTAGAATCCCAAAATGGTGTAGTTACACCAGCCAAACAAAAAAGAAACAAAATTGAAATTAAAAATTTTCAAGTTTTGTAAAAAATTTCTATCTTTGAAACTTAATTTCTCAAACTATGAAAAAAGTTGTAGATAGAAAAACCAAAACACACTGCCAATGTGTACCTATACATGTGCTGTTACACCAAAAATTGAAATATTGTCAGATTAGATAATACTATCAACAAAAAATAGATGTTAAAAGTGACCACACCCGTATACATACACACGAATGTTATACACCTCATGGCGTTTTTATAATGTCCTTGACATGATATTTTCCTATAGATCCCGTAGTGAGATCTTCTAACTCGTAAACGACATCCGATGGTTTCCCAATAACTTTGCATTTGACAAACCTTGGTGCCAATTTAGCTGAGAAGAACTGAGCTGCGTTTGACTGTACAAAATTACGCCTCCACACAATATCACCGACGCTTAACCGGAGCTCTCGGCGGCGCAAGTTGTATCTGTGGGCATTCTGTTTGTACGCTTTGGTCAAGGCAGTACTCACTCGTTCGAAAATATCTGCAAGTTCGGATAGGGAGTTAGCTTTAGGATCCCTATTGGTGAGCTGGAGATCGTCTAACGAATCTGGTGTACTGCCCCGCAATGTATGCAGTGCACCATCCGCGACTATCTCACGACCTTTAGCCAAAAAGTATGGTGTATAACCAGTAGCAATGTTAACAGAAGTATTTAAAAATAGTTGGATTTGAGGTAAGTATTTAGACCAATTTCGTTGATCATTCTCAACCAACAAAGAGAGACAGGTTTGCACAGTTTGGTTATAACGCTCAACCGTGTTAGATTGAGGCGCATAATAGGCATTATAAAAAAATTTAGGTATGGAATGCCTTGAACAAAAGGATTTAAATTCCTTGCTCTGAAAAATTGTAGCGTTATCACAAATGATTACACAGGGTGTGCCTTCCTTTAGTAAAATTTCGGATTCAATGAAAGATGTAACTGTTTTAGTGGTAGCTGTACGAAGTGGATGGAGCCAACAAAATTTTGTAAAAACATCAACGACGGAAAGAATGTAGACATGGCCTGAGTAAGATTTAGCTAATGGACAAATTGTATCTATGGAAAGTGTATGCATGGGACGGTCAACCTTTTTCTGGTTTGTCATGTGACCGTGTGGTACGTTATTGGAATGCTTGTAAGCCTTGCATTTTTCACAACGAGCCACATAGTTCTTAATATCTTCATACATATTTTTCCAAAAATAATTAGCTTTAATTTTGGCCAAAGTCTTAAATGTACCAGGATGTATGGAGTTAATTTCATGATTTTCTTTGATACAATCCTGTACTAACTCATGAGGTAGGACAATTTTCCAGGTAGAGTCCTCATGTAATTTAGATGAAGGTTTAGAATATCTAAACAAAACCCTGTCTTTAATTTGATAATTCTTATGAAACAAAGGATTAGACTCCACATTCCTAAATAATTTATTATACCAGTCATCACTAGAGGTACTACCACCCGTGAATGATACAACGTTAAGTTCCACCCGTGATAGTACATCAGGAACGACGTGTAAGCTACCCTTTTTATGTCGAATCTCGAAATCATAGCATGCTAACTGCATGGCCCATCTGGCTAAACGACCGGATGGGTTATTTAAAGTTTTCAACCATTTGAGACACATATGATCAGTAACTAAGATGAAGTGACTTCCCTCAACATAAGGACGGAAGTGATTAACCGAATCGACCACAGCCAACAACTCGCGCTCTGTAGTGCTATAATTACGCTCAGTCTTCGACAAAAGTCGAGAATGAAAAGCAATAGGGTGCTCGGTGCCGTCAATTTCTTGAGTGAGTACGCTCCCAATACCTACTGATGAAGCGTCAGTATGTATTTGAAAAGGTAGGGAAAAGTCAGGGCATGCAAGCACTGGAGCATGAGTGAGAGCATCTTTTAGAGCTAAGAATGACTTCTCAGCTTCCTCACCCCACGCTATCGCGTCTTTACCCTTCTTTTTACCTAACAAAGCTGTCATTGGAGCGACAATGGTAGAAAAATTCTTGACGAACCTACGGTAATAAGAGCATAAACCTATGAAAGCACGAAGCTGTCGAGCTGTGGTAGGAGTAGGGAAATTCCTAACACACTCTAATTTTCTTTCATCAGTTTGTAAACCCTGTGAACCTACTACATAACCCAAATAATGCAACTGTGACTTACCAAACTCACACTTGCCAAAATTAATTGTCAAACCAGCCTTTTTCAAAGCTTCAAATACTTCTTCTAGTATAGATAAGTGTTCCTTGAAAGAATGAGTAGCGACCAATAAATCATCACAATATCCAAATATTTTTTCACCATATTTGTGATGGAATAGAGAGTCAATAAGACGCTGCATTTCACTACCCGCATTCGACAAACCAAAGCTCATCCGTTTAAACTGGAATAAACCCCGGTTAGGAACTACAAAAGCTGTCTTCTGACAAGATGTACCACTGCCATCTGTATTGTCAGAGTCACAAAGAGCTATCTGCCAATAAGCAGCAGATAAATCAATAGAGGATAAGTAACGAGCTCCTCTAAGATTGTCCAAGATAGAACTAATATAAGGCAATGGATAAGAGTCTTTAACTGTAACATCATTTAACTTCCTAGCATCAAGACAAAATCTGAGTGAACCATCCTTCTTAGGTGTCATAACAACAGGATTAGACCAAGGTGAGTTGGAAGGTTCAATCACATCCAGCTGCAGCATTCTGTCAACTTCCTCATTTAAGGCCTTCAGCTTAGCTGGTGACAGGGGATAATACCGCTGCTTAATAGGTGGTCCTGTTGTTATGATCCTATGTTCAATGATATTAGTTTTACCTAAACCCTTTTCTTCAGTAGATATAGATCTAAGCTTGTTAATAATTTTGTTTAATTCAATAGATTCTAAGGGAGAAAGATCACTCATAGGAATGATTGCACAAACTCTATCATGTTGAGGTTCATTGACCACTGGAGAAAGGTGAAAGTTATCAAAATTTAAAAAATTTAAAATTCCAAAGTCATGAACAAAATCCATGCCCAAAATAAAATCATTAGTAATATCTGGAACAATTAAAAAAGAAATGCAGATAATTTGGTTCTTGAAATTAATTGGTAAAGTCATTCTGCCTAGTACCTTAACTACAGAACCATTAGCACACTTAGCTCCCATATCTGTTTTGTTCAACACAAAACCTAAACGTAGTAATACTTGGTGGTAATTGTTACCAATAATAGAAAGATTGGCCCCAGTATCCAACAAACCACGGTAAGTGTTAGTATTAATAAAGAATTCCAAATATAGTCTGTTATCACCATCAACAGTTGAAATGTCAGGAGTGACCGTACCAAGATGATGTAAGGTGGGATTAGTTCTAGCCGCTCCTGAACTAACTAGTTTTTTTGGTTAGACTTCTTATCCGGGTTGGGTTGGGAACTAGGGTTGCACTTGGAACAATTAGAAGTAAGTACATCCTTGTTACCACACTTAAAACATACTATACCACGAATAGACCTACATTTTTTATATGAATGACCTGCCTTTTTGCATTTCAAACAAACTAACTTACCATCAGGTGAGCCCTGCTTTTGTGATTTAACCACAGAAACAGTCTTATGCTGTTTGCTAGACTTTGAAGTATGAATGCTAGAACCACCTGAGGATATGTTAATGTAAGATTCATACCGCTTAGCTAGAGCCATCAATTGATCAGTGTTCTCAATGTTATTGAGAGCCAAAAGCTGAGCATACACTGGTAACATATTATGCAAAATGATCTCAATAAGTGTGCTCATTTCTAAAGGTCTAGTAAGCCTAGAGTTCATGGTTAGCATTTGTAAAACATATAAGTTTGCAGGTTGGTTGGGAGATTGGGTGTGTGTCCTAATCTGCTTCTCTAAAAGAAAATCATTGTCACATGCCAAAAAGAAAGATTTAAATTTAAGTTCTAAGTCAGCAAGCGAGGTACATGACTCACGGATCAACCTATAAAAGTCTAGTGCGTTACCGCTCAGTAGGTCTGCGAAACATCTAACTACCTTGATCTCAGACAAATCTCTACTCCTCATGTAATCATTAATACGTAGGAAAAAATCAACTACACTTGACTCACCCGAGTATTTGAGATTCCACGATCTTAAATTGTCATCCCGTATCAAATGAACAGCTTTGTCACATTGATGCGACAAAGGTGACTGACCGCTAGGCATGTCATTGAGTTCTGGTGGCGTTCCGTATTCCTCACGATGCTGTTTCCGAACAGTAACATGGCGAAAAGGATCATCTAATACCGTTGAGGTACCAGGCTTTGAAGCACCAGGTATAGGAACCCCCGGTTCATCAGCCATGATTAACCAAAAACTGGAAACAACACAGCGATACACAAACAATAGCACTAAACTGGCTTAAATTTCAAGCAAGTAATGTACACAATGATACTTGGTACAACACAGGTGTAAGTCTGTACACTTAATTATTACAGTTGTAATTAATATAATAACGCTTTACCAACTGTGGCTGTGACCGCCACTTACTAAATGTCAAAGTGACAAAATCTTACAAAAGTTAGGTTATGTATAGACTATTTTGGCTATACAGCAAATAAACAATGAAAAACAGCTGTAGTTTTAATTGTAAGCCATAATTTCTCTATAGTGAGATATATATTTGTGATAAGTAGAAGTTACTATCAATACAGCTTATATTATGCCAACAAAACATGTTTGAAATGTTTTCAACATCAAAAAATTTACCAAAAAAATTACAAAGTTAAATTGTCAAAAATTCACCGAAACAAACCAGGAATAAAAGGCTAAATTAATGGTATTTTAAAGCATTCGGGCGCCAATTGTAACGTATAAAAAAAAAAGAATAAAAAAAAAGACTCTGTCCCCGGGTTTGGGAGGTCAGATGGCATCCAAGCCCCAGAACAGAGTTTGAAGGTTGTTGTCGTTACAATGTTTTAGATTAAGATAAAGATAAGGTTACCTGGATAGTACTCTCGTAGATACATCAACTATTATTTCAAGGACCTCTTATGTGATTAACAGCATCTGGTTTGCTTTGGGAGTTGACAATGAAACGCTGGTATGATTTCATGCACAATTTGTATAATCCATGAGAATTTTACAATGCTCTTAGATATAGCTTTAAGATTAAGGCTTAAAAGTAAACTAACAATAGCTAGACGCGAAACGTAAGTCCGCACTTGAGACACTCGCGACGCGATCACGCACGACACGTGTACAGATGAAAAACGTACCTAACTCACGTGAACGCAGAACTGTACCCTGGCGAAAGCGTTACTTCAGGGTACGTAATCCTCCAACGTCAGCTTGCGCGGGCGCGCCGCGTGACGTGCGCCAGCCTCTCAGCGCACACCTCGTGCTCAATGAAGAGAGAGCCTCAGACTCCCATGGCAGAAAAGGGAAGGAGAAAAAGACCCTTGGCGTCGTCGGACTCGGCCACTCGAAATCCGACATGGATAGTCCCCATCTATCCAGCCTGCGGGTTATGGTCGCGCTTTGTCTAACACGCAGACATCAAAATGCCGGCGCGGTTCGTGCTCGACATCATCCGCCCAAGGAAATACGACGCTCCCCAACTTTCAGGGATGCGGGATCGAGCAGATGATCCCGGATCACTTGTCCGGGCACAAAAAAAACTGTTTGTTCTAAAATAAATTACAGAGCAATATCTAAGTCGACGACAATGGCCGCTATTCCAAAACCAGAGTGTTCTAGTTCCTCTATGATTACCACAAAATAAAAATATCAGAAATGCAATCATAGACAAAGTAGAGGAATGCTCTCAGGAATTTAATATAAAAAATCCACTAAAACTAGTCTTTAATTCTAGCCGAATTTATGACATACTGATACATATAAATCTTAAAATTATTAAATAATTAAAGACGGAATTGTTGCCTTCAGAACTCAATGGCACATTGCGTAGCCAGCTATGAGAACGAAACGCATGATGTAAATGACAAGCTTCCACGAATGTCACTAACGTCAGTAATGTATGTCATTCCAGTGTAAACAAAACATTGTTATAAATTTGTGTTTGTGTAATGTAAGTGAGATTAAAAATAGATCACTACAGTACCTATCGTAAAACGATAATGGCTATTCATTAAAGTGTATATTTCCAATACTCCTATGTCCCCCCTTGTGAGCACTTAGCAAATCTTAACCCATCTCAATGTTGACACAAATAACATGAAGATATTTATTTACTCGATATTAATTTCCAGTTAAGGAATGAAAGAGGAAAGATCAAAAGAAGCCGCTAAAATAATATAATTTTGTTTTTAAACAAAGTATTATTTTTCATGGCAGCCTTTGATCTTCCATATTTAATTTATCTACTGTGCAAATATCCATAAACGAAAGGCAATCCTTAAGACGGAATTCCTTAATTATAAAAGACTGGTCACGTGTAAAAATGGTTTGACCAATGCTGAAAATTTTTATTTCATACACTAGCCTTTCGCTGACTTGGATGTTGGTTATAGCTTTTTTTGGTCATATCTCCAGTGTTCTACTTAATCAACTTAAAATCTTATGCTTGTACGTAAGATGTTAAGTCTGATCAAGACCTTTTAACCAAAAAGTCGCGTCAAAATCCATTCAGTAGTCCATCGCGAACAAATATCTAAACAAAAAGACAAGAATTTCAAAAAAGAAATTGTCGTGTTATGTATCGTAAATATAACAAAACCCAAGTATTTTTTTGAATATCTCCAATGTACAGACACGACCACTTTAATAATAGTACTAGCGGACCCGACAGACGTTGTCCTACATGATATTTTCTGCTGCGCCATCTTTTGGGTTGATTTGTGAATCTAAACCATCCAGGGTGCCACCCAAACGCATACAAAAAAAACATTCCAATCGGTCCAGCCGTCCAGGAGGAGTTGAGTGACAAAAAATATCATGCAGGACAAAATGTCTGTCCGGTCCGCTAGTTTAAATATAACTCATATTATGACAACACAAATCAAAGAGTTATCCAGTTTTAACATAATTTGAGCAAACTGGTAACTGTATTATGGCGATTACGTAAACATAATGTGCGTTGGTCTCTCGAGTGGAGGCCACGTATCGGCAAACGCAGCGTAGGACATCCACCCACAAGGTGGACAGACGACCTTATCAAGGCCGCGGGAACGCGCTGGATGCGAGCCGCTTCCAACCGGTCTTATTGGAGATCTATAGGGGAGGCCTATGTCCAGCAGTGGACTTCCTATGGCTGAAATGATGAAAATGATGATGATGATGTGCGTTGGTGTACTTATTAGAATAGAATGACTTATACGTTCATTACTGACTACGCTCTAGCGCATGCTATCTTCTCGGGATTCAGAGCAAGGCGAAATTCGGGCCCGAAAAACTAAATTCAAACCTGAAAAAGTCAAACCTAGATCCCGTTTAAACACTTTCAATGCCTTTTAAGACAAAAATAAAGTGTCACAACGTGGTTACATCTGTTTATTATGAGAACCTTTAGCCCTGGCCTAAGAGCTTAACAAAATATCTCACAAAGTCTCATAAACAATTTTTAATAGGCAAAGTTCAGATAGCAAGCATAATGGAAACCGGGTTAAAGACATGATGTCGTTTAAATAATCTTATTTACAAAGTTGTTGTTACAAAAAAGATCCAAAGGTATTTGAAAGTTATTTGTCAGAAACATCATTTATTATGTACGAATTCGTCGGACAGTTTCTTTGTTGGTAGGATTGACCCAGTTTTTTAGAAACAATTAAGTGGCCTTTTTTAATATTCTTTTAGTCATATTTTTAAAATTGGATTATCTTTATCTAAAAGTTGGTAATAACTTACTGAATTAATGGCTTTATCAGATTTATTGAGCAGTGAATAGATTACCGTTTGCACATTAAAATTTTATAATTATAATTTGGTGCGACTGTGGTGCACTTCTGCAACGATGGACCACCTTCTGTAAATTATGTTATTATGTGTGAGAACGCCTTCAATTGAGAGGCGTGAGAAAGCGCTGTAGTGACGCTTTGTGGTGCGCTAACCGCGCCACTACTAATTTTCATTCAATTTCTAGAAGCGCAGTTGCAGTGCTACTATCGTTTACGCTAGTGGCATAGAGTGGCGTTGCAACTGCGTTTAGAGTGGCGCGGCTACCGTTTCACACGGCACCACTTCAGCGCTTCTTCACGCCTATAATTTGAAGGCACCATATTCCATCCAGACTCTATGCCTGTTCCAAATTTCAGATAGTTCCGTTTAGCCATTAGAGCGCGAATGAATAACAAACATCTAAACAACTTCACAAACTGTCACATTTATAATATTAGTAGGATAGAAGATGAAAGCGTATGTATTATTATAAGTACTTAATTATATTGTTAAAATTGCTGTTCAAAGATACTGTAATGGAGTGACGTAGGTAAATTAGAGACGACTGTACGTTTCCATAATTCGTATAATAATGTCTAAAATATATGAGTGCAGTTACATTATAAAGGGTAAGGCGAGCTGCACACTACACCTCCCCTTTTTACAAAAAATGATTTATTTTATAAATTATTTTTACAAATATTTTGCAACATAATAAAAAAAATACAAAAATACAACTTCACATAACATAATATGTAATTTTATGTGCAATAGGTAAAAATAACAAGGAATTTATTTTATGTAACAAATAACTTTGTATTGTTTTTATGGGTAACATACTCTTTCCCATCTTTCAAAATTTTTACATTTGGTGGTACATCCTCTAGTACTTCGTAAGGACCTAAATATAACCTATCTAACTTATTTCCCACTTGATTTTCAACTAAAACTAAATCTCCACACTTATAGCTACATGCATTCATATTCCTATCATAATTTATTTTTCTTATCTCTTTACTTTTTAATAAATTTAACCTAGCTTCAGTTTGCGCTCTTTGAAGTCTATATTTTAGCTCCAAAGGGTAAGAGTCTGGATTGTATAAGGGATCTACGTGCATATTATGTGTTAAATTAGTTGGTAAGTTACAATTTTTACCAAAAACCAACTCGAATGGGGTATATTTTGTCTGAGTATGAACTGCGGTATTAAAAGAAAAACACCAGAAAGGAACCCAAGTGCTCCAGTCTGTTTTGTTGTTTTCACACTGAATTCGCAGATAATTTCCAAGAACTCTATGAGTGTTTTCTAAGCCTCCCAGAGTTTCATGGTGATAGGCTGTAGAATGGAGTTTATTTATGTGTAATAAAGTACACATCTCAGTGAAAACTGATGACATAAACTCTGTGCCCTGATCTGTAATTATTTCCTTCGGGATACCGTACCTTAAAATAAAATTATTTACAAATAACCTAGCTACTGAAACAGTGTCCTTCCTTTCTAAGGGATAAGCTTCAACGTATTTCGTTAAATCACACTGTAACGTTAAAATGTACTTATAGTTATAGTTATCTACATCTAAGGGGCCCATTATGTCTAAACTAACTCGCTCAAACGCTGTGGATGCCGTGGATGTGATGACCATCGGCTCCTTGGTGTGCCTGTTGGAATGTTTTTGAATTTGGCAACTTTTACACTTTTTAACGTACTCTATGACGTCATTATACATTCCTGGCCAATAATAATATTTCCTAATATTATTTAGCATCCTATTCACACCCGCGTGTCCGCTGGTGGGCAATAGATGAAAGTCATTTAAGATCACAGTCTTTGTGTCTTTGTCATCGATTCTTGTCACGTCTGTGATAACAAGTAACTTAGGAATATCACCTATACAACTCATTTCTTTTAAAACCTCGGTTATAAAACTTTTATAGCGCTTATTATTTATTATGACGAGCTCTTTTAAATTTATTTGCTTACAAAAGCGTTGTAATTCTCTCGCTAACACACTTACGGTCGATAACGATCGAGATATTACAAAAATTGCTGATTTTTCAGCAACATATACGCAATTACCATTGTCACTAGTTAAACAGTGTAACTTCTTAATCTGATTTAACGTATCTTTACTACAATATAAAACTAACTCAACGCTGTCAATTGGACGTTTGAGAATTTCTACTACCTTAGGCTGATCAGACCTTGGGGCAGAAGATATCTCAGAAGTCGTGTCAGTAATGTCACAGTCAGTTTGTAACCTACGAGCTTGAGCTCTTGTCATGACCAATACTGCATGCTTATGCATATCTTTTAAATTCGTAGATGTAACGGGAATCCGGCTCAATGCATCTGCAGCTGCGTTGTACCGTCCCGGGATATAACTAATTTCAAAATCATACTCTTCAAGATAAAGTCTAAATTTTGTAAGTCGGCTTGAAGGATCGGTCATGTTAAACAAATAGATTAAAGGTTTATGGTCTGTCGTTATATAAAACTTTTTGCCATACAAATAAGGTCTAAAATGTCGTACCGCCCATACGATAGCAAGTAGCTCTAACTCAATCACTGGGTATCGCGTTTCCGCAGGTTTTAAGTTACGGCTAGCATACGCGACGACCTTTCCATTGCTATTAGACAGTACGGCACCTAAGCCTTGTTTTGATGCGTCAGTCTGTAGCGTAAAACGATTGCTCTCGGTAAAGTCAGGATAGTCAAGTACAGTCGGACTCACGAGAATCTCTTTCAACCTAACGAATGCTCGTTCACATTCATCACTCCACACGAACGCTACATCTTTCTTGCATAACGCATTCAAAGGGTAAGCTATTGACGCAAAATTCGGGATAAAACGTCTGTAATAATTAGCAAATGCCACGAACCTTTTAACTTCGTCAGCATTCTGTGGTTTAGGATAGTTCTGAAGACACTCTATCTTTGATGGATCGGGGAATATACCTTCAGAAGTAATCTTGTGCCCTAAATATACTATTTCTTTACGTAAGAATTCGCACTTAGAAGGATTTAATTTTAAGTTAACCTTTCGCAAACATTCTAAGACTTGTATAAGGTTCTTGTTATGGGTTTCAAGACAATTTCCTACCACTGTACAATCATCCTGATACAAAAAACATGCTTTATAATTTAACCCTGACATTGCCACAGTCATGAGACGTGCAAAAGCGTTGGGTGACGTCTTTAAACCCATTGGGCAGCGCTTCATCTGATATTGTTTATCAGTAGTAAAAGCTGTAAATTTCCTCGAGCTTTCCTCTAAGGAAAGTTGATAAAAACTTTGACTGAGATCTAATTTCGAAAAATAGATATTATTCGACAATGAATCTAATATCTCAGTAATGTTGGGTAGTGGAAATTTATCGTCTTGTATTCTGTTGTTAAGTTGACGATAGTCCACTACAAGTCTCCATTTCTTTTCTCCTGACCTATCGGACTTTTTAGGGACTAAAAGGACTGGACTAGACCATTCCGAAACTGTCTCTTCTATGATATCGTTTTTCAACATATCATTTACTTGCCTTTGTACCTCACCTTTCAATGCATTCGGCAACCGATAAGGCTTAACGTACACTGGGGACGTATTTTCTTTTAATATAATAGAATGTTCTAATAAATTTGTAGTAGTCAGTGTGTCTCCCGGCAAGTGGAAAACATCGGCGTACTTTGCACATATGCTTTCAATACTTCTTTGTTCCTCCTTATTCAAATATGAATGTAATTCTAAAGTATTAAATAAAGTTTTAACTCTATTCGTAGTAATAGTATTATCGTCAAAGTTGCAAACAAAATAATTATCTAAACAACTAGTACTTATATCTGAGAAATGTATATTTACCGAACTATCAGTTGTATTTAAAATCCTAACTGGAATGAAACCATTTCGTGGTTTTGATATAACACCCGCTGTGTACACACCTTTATAAATTTCTTTGGACAAAATGACGCAATCACTAACTTGTGACGTCGGAAAATGTTTCATTATTTCGCAACGAGGCGGGATTGTAAACATATTAGTACTACTCCTATTAACTTGAATAATAATGGATTGGTCTTGGTTTTCCAAACTCAAAGTACCATCTTTATAATTTAATATTCCATTATATCTCATAAAGAAATTCTGACCGAGAATACCTTCTGCGGTACAAGATAAATTCTCAAAAATGTAGAACTTTTGATTAAACGCTACGCCGTTAATGATAATATCTAAGTAAATATATCCTAGAGATTCTAAATAACCACTAATTCCCTTAATAGTTATCTTATCCTGATGTATTGAACTTAACAAACTCTCGTATCGCGATAACCATTCATACTTAAGCACACACAAGCTTGCTCCGCTATCTATTAATAAATTAAAATTACTATTATTTTTAAGTTGACAATTAACAACACAAAAATTTCCAAAACTAAAAATAGAATGAGTGCATTCTTTAGGGACGAAAAAATTCTCCGTTATTAGCAACAGTTGCATCACCTCGAACATTGAACTCTTGCGCACTATGCTGGACATGAGCATGGCCACGTGCCGTCCGCGCGCCGCGATTCTGCTGACGCTGCTGAACGTTTCTGTTACTACCTCGATGTATGACCCACGAGGGTCTTTGACCTGAGTTCGTGCCATTGTCATTGTCATGTGTGCGATTCATTTTATTGGCGTTATAATAATTATTATTAGGGCGATTATTACCTCGGCCACGAAAACCTCGTTTATAAGTAAATTCACGCCTATTATTTTGGGTAGCTCTATACTGCATGACCTGATCCTGGTGTTGGACAGACATGGACTGTTCGTCTACCGCAGCCCTAATGGCTTCAGGCAATGAATTAAAGTCTCTCGATGCAATGATAGTACCGAGACGATGGTCAGCCAAACCATCACTAAACCTCTTGATTGCAGTCTTCTCATTGAGAGGACGCAATATCTCGTAGGTATCACTATTATCGTTCGCTTGCGCTATCGTGAGCTGCACGAACAACTCCTCGAGCTCTGTACCGAATTTCTCGATACTTCTACGACCTTGAGAAGCTCTAAACAATTGTGTTTGCAAAGCAACTGTAGAGTTTTTTGGCAGTAAATATTTTCTAATGTCCTGTACCAAAATTTCAACATCCTGATACGTAGACTTAAGGCGAAGTTTCGCACTTGAAGACAATCGAGTTTTTAAAATAAATTCAATTAATTGCCTTTTACTTGCCTCGTTTAACATAGAATTATAAAACAAAATACCATCTACGAGCTGCTTAGTCACCTGCTCCTGGCCATTCATTACCGGCAACAGGGATATGGCAGTTTTAATATCGAACGAATCACCCATTTTTGAAGTATCTAATAAATATGAAAAGTTAGTTTGACTACTATTATCTATATTACGAAATAAACCCTTTATATATTTAAAAATTGAGTAAATATCATCAACTAATGCTTGAAAAGATTCACAAGATTCTTTGCTTATCTTGCTATCAGCAACTTCTTGGTTCAACTGAGTCAAAATATACTCCAATTGTTCATACTCCTTTTCAGCTTCATGTAATTTTTTATATCCTAATTCTTTTTTACGCCTATCTGGACCAAGTTTTACTAAAGATTCTTTTAAATATTTTAGTTTAGAATGAAGTTCTCTTAATTGTTGGGACATACCTTAATTATAATATTAAAATTTTACATCAAATAAAAAAAAAAAAAATAATGGAATCACTAATTGATAGACATCGCAAAAATATGCTTGGATGCGCTTACCGACACCGGATATGTAAGTAGGTCACGAAAGACGTCGAAGGTGGTGTGATTGCTTATTGCGACATTTATTTGACTACTTATTGAGCTGGAATTGTCTCCCGGCTGCTCCACATCGGACCCGTACTGTTATCTCCCGGCAGCCTGCACATCCTCGCATCATGGGCTTGAGCATACGCCACGCACCCGGCACCAACAGCATCAAAGAGGTTGACTACTTCGAACCAGATTTGTTTTCGATCTTCATGATATTTTTCTGTGAGGGTCTTCTTTCGTTTCCTTTCTTCTCCGGAATTCTTCTATAAGTTAGATTTCATCTTCTTTCTTCAAAATTAATTTTTCTTCCATATTTCCATTCTTCTAGAGGTTCTTCTAATCTTCTAATCTTCTAGTCTTCTAATCTTGCAAGTAATTAAACGCCTTCTTCTTCATATTTGACAATTATTTAATAAAATATTAGTTGGAAAAATTGCTGGCTAAGGGTCGCCATGTAATGGAGTGACGTAGGTAAATTAGAGACGACTGTACGTTTCCATAATTCGTATAATAATGTCTAAAATATATGAGTGCAGTTACATTATAAAGGGTAAGGCGAGCTGCACACTACAATACGCTTGAATGAAAACTTTACACTCAAATTACACACAGGCAGTTAGCACAGTTAAGTATAGGTACTTGTGTCCTTCCACATTTCTACGTTGTTACACTTAAAAGTTTTAATTGGAGACAAGAGTTGATGGCAACTTCAGTAAGGAGTGTTTTGTTTCTGCTGTGCATGAGGGTTTCATACAATGACTTCTATTATATACCTACTATTAGACTGAGTAGACTGGCTATACGGAGCAATAAAGCCCAACAAAAGCTCAACTTTTTGTAGATCGAAATCAAAATCGAAAATTGCTAACTCGCGAAATTGACGCTAGCAAGATAGTGAATGACTCTATTATATAAAAATGAATCCCTAAATGTGTTGCTAAGCGCAAATCTCGAGAACGGCTGAACCGATTTCGCTAATTCTTTTTTAGAATATTCCCTGAAGTACGAGGATGGTTCTTACGAAAAATTTAAAAAAAGGCGGTACGAAGTTCGCGGGGTCAGCTAGTTACAAATAGATTCTCATACTTCCTGTTAAGTTGACGCCTTTCTGTGTAGACCTAGCGTAGCGCGCAATTGGTTATTTCATTTAGAAAATTCGTAATTCAAAAATTCAGTCAATCCAGTCTCACCAAGGAACCGTGACACAATTTGATTACGTATCAAAAACCCAAATTGTTCTAAAAATAATATTATTAACATGACTTCGGTTCTTTTATTCTCAAACTTCAACGAGATTATTTTCTGTGGTTAAATAAAACGTCTACGCGTATTATTGTCATAGTCCTGGCTTCTTACAGTCTGAAATTCAGTGAATGACGGAATCAATATAAAAGAGAACACCTAATTCTACCAAATTTAAAGCTATGAAATTGAAGCCATAAATTGTGGAATATAGTGTCGGCATTATTTACAAGCTAGATGCTAGATAGCGCCAGCGAACCTGATACATTGCTGGTAATATAAAATACTGTATCCGATATATGCTGTCACAACGATAAATCATAAACTACTACCTGTAAATTTAATATACATCTATACTCTATACTAATATTATAAAGAGGAAAGATTTGTTTTTTTGTTTGTTTGTTTTTTTGTTTTTTTGTTTGTAACGAATAGGCTCCGAAACTACTGGATCGATTTCAATAATTCTTTCACCTATAGAAAGCTACACTATCTGGGAGTAACATAGGCTATATAACATCACGCTACTACTAAAGGGAGCAGAGCAGTGAGCATAAATGTCAATAAATCGGGCAGATTTCCATACATTCTTTACTAATATTAGATTTGTATTTTTGTATTCGAGTAAACTCAAGAACTACTGAACCGATTTCAAAAATTCTTTTACCATTAAAAAGCTGCACTATCACTGACTAACATAGGCTATAACTAATTTTCAAAAAAATAGGGATCCTGGATAAAACTTCAATAATGTAACCCAAGGTGTAAAAAAAATGACCTAAAAAATTCCTTACATCGCGTACGCTGCGAAAACTATTGAAGATAGAACAAAATAATGTACTGTAGAAATGTATAACTTAAAAAGGTCTACATAAAAGTCCGCGACAGCATATGTCTATCTAATAAGGGTAGCTCACAATAACCATTTTTATCTTTTACAAATTATAAAAAAAAATATGTGTCATTTTCGAAGCTATTTTTAACAATATAGTGTTAAGCCTTATCTGACTAAATACGTTAGATACATTGTACATTTAATGTAGATCAAAATTGCCCTTTACACTATATAATTATAATGAATATTTTAGAATCTATTGCAGTATGAAAGTAACGCGCGACGATATAAATTCAAGCCGAAATGCCGATCAAAGTCAGACCACGGAATCTGTACCTTTATATTAATTCTTATCTAAATAAATCGTTTGGTTTTTAAGATTGTTTCAATACCTGTTGATTACTTTTTGAATTATTGAAATCGGACGTTCTATTCAAAAGATATTACGAAATTATAATGTCAATAAATCCGGTAAATTACCATACATTATTTGAAAACTAATTATTATTAAAAGGGTGCAACCACGGGTGTTCGAAGTATTTCACGAGCGAAGACAGGGAAGGTCAGCTGAACACAAGATGCAACGGTAACGGGATCCGAATGCGGGATTGGAACCTCCATGTGATGCATCCTGGGTAACGGAGGCATTAACGCCCCTCACCCAGGGGAGGCGCTACCGCCTACGGCAAATACATACAGAAACGGGAGCAGCTCTATAGAGGGCTGCTCAAAGGCTTCCCACATGTCCCTCTAACTACGAGGAAGCCCAGTAGAGAGCAGGAAAGGGAAAGGCTGGTCACCGAGCGCGGACGTGAGGATTATAGGTCCGGCCTCCTGTCATCCCTTCACGCCCGTCTCCTCCCTTTCCAGAATTCGATGGGACATCGTGCTTCCCACTTCTGAGAGGGCCATCTTAAAATTGTAGATGGCCCAGGGTCAGCCGGGGGGTGCGGAAAATGCCCTAGGCAATTTTACACTCCAGCAACTGAAGACCCGCGACGGCATGCTGTTTAGTGGGTCCGAATTCCACATGGCACTCCTGATGGCTGACGGGGATGGTATCCGAGGCAATTTTAGCACGAAAGAAAAGATTGTACGGAATCCGAATTCCACGCGGGCGGAGCCGCGGGCAACAGCTAGTTCTATAATAAACACGGTGTATACTAAAACTCCAGTGTAGCTTGAAATGATAAAGGTAATTAGGTACTCAGCTAAAAAGACATTTGATGATGTTTTATGAATGAATGAATGAATTTCTTTATTTTCCAAGCAACAAAGGCTCAATATTTGTTAGTATTACTTAGTCTATGTTAGTAAAATAAAAGTACACAAAAATTACAAATTACAAAGGCCATTCCTGCACCATCCCCCCTGCCATGGCACAGCAATGGTTTACGTGGTGACTGTCCAGTCTTTAAATATAGCACCATTTTTTCTAATAAGTATAAAAATGTTTTATTTAATACTAGCTGACCCGGCGAACTTCGTACCGCCATATTTTCTGATCCCGTTCCCGCTGCATATCTCTAAATTTATCAGTGTTTCTCTACAATATTATGCATGTATTATACATATAAACCTCCCTCTTGAATCACTCTATCTATTAAAAAAAACCGCTTCAATATCCGTAGCGTAGCGTAGTAGCGTAGTTTTGAAGATTTAAGCATACATAAGGACGGACCGACGGACAGACAGCGTCAACGACTTTGTTTTATAATAGTGATGATGTTCAGTAGTCAGTTACAATTCTTCAAAATAATATTAATCATTTATTAAAATTTCACATTAAATCCTACTAAACGCGAATGTTTATAAAGCATGGATGGACGTTTGTTACTCTTTCACCAAAAATCTACTGAATTGATTTTAATGAAACTTTACAATAATATAGCTTATACATCAGAATAACACATACTTAGGCTACGTCACATTACCGACATCTACGCGGGTGGAGCTGCGGGCAACAGCTAGTTGTTACATAAATGTCAAGTAGCCAACCAAGCTTTTGTCATGTAAATAACTCGTCGCGGGTCGTGTCTGCTGCGAAGGAGCCCAGAACACTGACTACTTTTCCGCGCTGGATCGTAATGACTAGCCTATGCACCAGGATCACCCTTTTAAATAATAATTATTGGAAACCATGAAATATGACACTAAATTGTTACGTTGCCGTTCTTGAGATGTGCACTCTTGAACACACCTCAAGAACAGAGTAAGCTAATGTGTTTACTCACACATAATGCGTAATTTGAGCCATCTTTGGCACGGCATTTCTGAGTCTAAAATTAACCAGCAAACGACATTAACAGGAATGTCAAGTACGGTCCCTGTTAGTAAAATATAATATGTACATACATAGATACATATAATCACGCCTTTATCCCCAGAGGGTTAGGCAGAGATGAATTAACACCCACATTTCACTTACCATGTATTCCGTCCCACGTAATAGAGGGTGGGCCTAATGCCGTATTCCGGGCACTGTTGTTCACTCGAGCCATGCATCTGAGGTTGAGTCTGGGCTGTAAATATCTGTCTGATGTTAAACAGCTCCATCCTTTAGTCGCCTTATACGACACTGCATGAGAAGAGATGGGATGGCCCAAATTCTGCCGGGAACTTTGTTGCGATAAATAGTAAAATATAAATAGCAGAGTAAATATACATTGCGCAAATATATATTAAGTAGAATAGTATAATCGCGACAGATAAAAATTATCGAGTGAAGACTATGGATTGGAAATCACTTCGTGACGATGACCCCCACTTTATGAATCGATGATCGGACAAAAGTAGCTCGTAAGAATCGAAAGCGTTGTGATAATCTTTATAGAGGTATATTCATCGATAGCTCTAGTACTTACCGACGTATATTTTATCATTATCATTTAAGCCCTATACACGAATATTTTATAATTACCAGAGAAATTTTGGCAAAGTGATAGGTATTCGATACTGAACCCATCCATGCTATAAAAAAAGAATAAAGTATGTATGTCAATTTTATCCCTAAAACCACCTAATATTTGTTCACGACGTACAAAATTTTACTCAATAGAATATGAAGTAGATAATACTAATTCACGAACAAAATCACTCAAAGAAGTCATTGATAAAATACGCGCTCTCTTTCTATACTTTAATCCCCTACCCCCCACGTACCCCGCACTACACGTGCCGCGAAACGAGCGACCCGGCGGCGGCGGCATCTCTTTGATGCAAATGACCTTCAGTTTTAATAAAATTCAAATCATAAAAGCAATGCAGTTCCGGTTATGACGTCTTGATGCGCGCACGTTTCCTTAAACAATCGATAAATTATCGAGATGGCGTACCAAATTATCAATCGCGAATGTGCATTAATAATTATGTTAGGTACGTACCTACTTACTTTACACCCGGTGAAAATGTGAGTGCCGTTTTACGGATGTGCGGTAAGATACTACCTCAATACGCAATTTGAAGGCAGGTGAATTGGACGGAGGACCCCGGATCTGAGGCCAATTTACATGTGTAGTGAAGTGAAATGTGTATGTCAGTGAACCTATCAACCTACTCGTAATACCCCTTCAGACGGTCCTCAGTCCTCAGTTTGAAATTGAACTTATTAAATCGGGCTCGTTTATGCATCTACTTGTTGTGGTAAGCTTGCACGTTTCGTAATACATCAATCAATCATTAATTTTGATTTTGATTAGTGTTTGACCTTGAAAATCGCTCGCGTCTGTCGTAGGTACGTAGGTACATTGTCGGTCGTTCTCGGAACTCATCGGCTTTTTTACGACGAAAGTTCATTGATATGATAGGTACCTATTTACTATTCACACATAGTACGTAAAATGAAACGGTGTCTTTGCGTGTATGCACGTATTTTGAGATTTAAAAAACGTCAATAACTTTGTTTTTTTGTATGGTTGGCTATTTGTATTATTCCATATATGTTGAATTATATACGTTCCCTATCAGCCCCTGCAGTTTCTCTGGTAATTAAAAAATAAGGGTGTATAATAAGATAGTAAATGAAGTGAGGGTATTGTTCACACAAAGTGAGGGCGAATTACTGAGTAAAAATGGGCTTTTGAAATTAATAAACGGAAATAAAATCATTAGCACAGGATTATTGTATACATTTTTGTAGGTACACAGTCCGTCTATGTTGTTTTTAATTAAATTATGAACAAATTATTACTAAACTCTCAATATCAAAGGAAGTCTTTATAGTATCTATATCTAATATTTTTCAATTCGATTCTTTAGTAAAAACTGAGTATAATAAAGTCAATTAAGAGACCTTTATTTAGTGGTTATTATCAATCCCCTATACAGACAGTAAAATTAGATTTAAAAGAAATAGCAATGATCAGTTACAAAATTTATAATTATAGGCTAGCAAAATAATAATTAACTAATTTTGATCCCGCATTATTTGCGCATCACTCATCTTCCAATGTTACCAAATGTTATGAAGCTCAAATTCGACAAATTAATGTTTGTACTAAACTAGAAAACTAAAACTAGGAAACTAGAACTATACTCGTTAGCAAATTTTATATAACTGTCGACCACAGATAAATAAAATTCAAATAAAACTTTGTGTTTAACTTCAATAGACCACTTCCAGAAAGCTTTTGACCAACATTATTTACATAACTGTTCAACTTTAACTTTTACCATTTAGATAACAATTTTAATCACCACATCGCTTAGGAAAGGACAGCGGATGTACAATAGTTATTTGTTATACAAGAGTGCAAAGTTGCTTTTTAACCGCGTGCTCAGTTTTGATGACCGAGCAAGCGAAAGATTCTAAATTTGAATCACGAGCATAGCGAGTGATTCATAAATTAGAATCTTGAGCGTTAGCGAGGGAATCAAAAGAGCACAAGGTGTAAAATCTTTGCACTCGAGTGCAACACGTAACTTTTCATCCCACCTCAGCGAGGAAATAATGAAATGCTTCTTCTTCCTAGCGTTAATTCCCAGTCGCATCCGAAGCTCTCACCTCGGAGTTCGGGGTCCGCTTTACCAGTCTTAACTGCGGATTTGGCTGGACCTCGATATTTTTCGTAAAGCGACTGCCATGTGACCTCCACAACCCAATGGTGACATTAGGCGATATCGAAGCATTGCAGCTAGACCGTTGTTGTTGAAATTTTTATGCATACAAATATTTGCACTGAGCGGGGATCGGACCCGCGCCTCCTGCGTTGCGGCCACGTTCACTACCACTACGCCACGGAGGCTGTATAATAATTATGTGTAATAATACTAATAATAAAATATCAACAAATAAAATTCAACAACAATGTTCAACCATAGGACGTGAAAAAAAAAATTATGCGCGCAAAGCAAATTTAAAAAAAAAAGTAGGTACACCAAGGAGGTTCCGAGTTGAGTTTTTCATAAATTAAAAAAAAGTTGTATGATAAATCGGCACCATAGAGGTAGAAGTAAATAGGTTTAATGATGTTTTGAGTTCACAAACCTAGTACACACGATGTTCTAAATTCAAATTTACTTTCCACTCTAGAGGATAAAAGCGACTTTTACACTCAGATATCGAAGAAAAAAAGTACTCTTTCCGAGATGGTGGGATGAATAGTTATTTGTTATACAAGAGTGCAAAGTTGCTTTTTAACCGCGTGCTCATTTTTGATGACCGAGCAAGCGAAAGATTCTAAATTTGAATCACGAGCGTAGCGAGTGATTCACAAATTAGAATCTTGAGCGTTAGCGAGGGAATCAAAAGAGCACAAGGTGAAAAATCTTTGCACTCGAGTGCAACACGTAACTTTTCATCCCACCTCAGCGAGGAAATAATGAAATGCTTCTCCTTCCTAGCGTTAATTCCCAGTCAGCATCCGAAGCTTTCACCTCGGAGTCCGGGGTCCGCTTTACCAGTCTTAACTGCGGATTTGGCTGGACCTCGATATTTGCCGTGAAGCGACTGCCATCTGACCTCCACAACCCAATGATGACATTAGGCGATATCGAAGCATTGCAGCCAGACCGTTGTTGTTGAACTTTTTAGGGCTCCAACTACCCGTAACGACTGCCATAGATGTTCGTATGGCATCCGTGACCGACGGCTTAACGTGCTCTCCAAGGCACGACCAGACCATTGCAAATACCCATTTTCATGCATAAAAAATATTTGCACTGAGCGGGCATCGAACCCGTGCCTCCTGCGTAGCGGCCGCGTTCAATACCACTACGCCATGGAGGCTGTATAATATGTGTATTTAATACTAGTAATAAAATACAACAAAATAAAAATTCAACAACAATGTCAACAATATGACGTGAAAAAAATTGATGCGCGCAAAGCAAATTAAAAAAAAAGTACACCAAGGAGGTTACGAGTCTGAGTTTTTCATGAATTAAAAAAAAGTTGTATGATAAATTCGGCACCATAGAGGTAGAAGTAAATAGGTTTAATGATGTTTTGAGTTCACAAACCTAGTAAACACGATGTTCTAAATTCAAATTTACTTTACCTCTCTAGAGGATAAAAACGACTTTTCCGCTCAGTTATCGAAGAGCAAAAATAGTCTTTCCGAGATGGTGGGATGAAAAATATAATTGTATTATGTACCTCCTAAGCGACCTTCATGGTATTTAATCCTGAAATAAGATTATTAATGGTTTGATTTTGAGTCAACCGGGAATACAACAGGATCAATTGCCCGTGCGGGACCCGTGATCCAATCAGCAGTTTGACCCTCGATTCTGCTAAAGCAAAACCACTGTCATGCCACAGTCTCTGCAAAATTTGGCATTAAATATTAGATTTTATTGCTATAAAGTTGAAGTCCAAAATTAAATGACATGTGTTTAGATACACATTGTCTACTTACGTATGTATTTGTGTGTTTTTGATATTCGCCGAGAAAAACGTATCCATACTGACGGAAAGTATTTTAAATGATACAATTAAAAAAAATACATTCTTAGTCTCAACCTAATAAAGTTTATCTAAAAAGATAGCCCTATGTACTGTCTTAGGATAAAATAATAATAGATAATATAGTGAATAAACTATTCCACCCTACAGAATAGGTACCGCGGCCAGAATAACCTCGTATTGTGTTACCGGGCGGCGGTGGTGAGTAGGGTAGCTAGAGCTCACTGGAGAGGTTTTGTGCTTGTGGAAGACCAAAGGCTTGTCCTGCTTTATCTTCTGCACTGACAGCACAGAAACTCTATGTTCTTATAAGGCAGCACAAGTGTGACTCCCTTGGTGGTGCACACGTCCATAAAGCATCCGCTTTCCATCAGGTGGGCCGTGTGCTTGTCTGCCAACTAACTGGAATAAAAAAATAAAAATAAAATCTATCCATCAGTCATAACAACACACCAAATCAACAATAGAAAGAAGAACACACGCCGCCGATGTCACTGTATTTCAGAACGTGACTATTCAAGTCATTAAATTTTAAATTTCAACAATATAAGCATATAACATGTGTATAAATTGAATTAGTTCGGCAGTAACATGTTTCATGAGCAAAGTAATGTTACATGTTAACACGAGACATGTTTATTAGGTAATACACGACACCTAACAAAATATAACATTCGCTCTGGGTATACTAAATAATAAAACATAATTATTATAGAGTAAGTATATAGTAATGTTTAGTCAGAACATGGCATTTTATGCAAATGTCGTTGACGAAATTGAAATTGAATCGTATAAAATTTAAAGATGTATCATTTGAGATTGTTTTATGGTTAATTGGCTCATGTTTAACCACTATCTCACCTGTTGGTAAGTGACGATGTGGCCGACGGTGGAACCCGCTTGCTTGGCAGTAACCTATTCACTCTAGGTTTTATAAGATTCTTACTTCTTCTTACTACTATACTACTAAGTCTTACTAAGATTGACACGATCATTCACATAAGTACTCGAGACACACTCAAAATAAATTTAAAAAAAACTTAAATATCCTGGTGGTAGTTCAATCAATCAATCAATTAGTCTATTGCAGTCCACTGCTGGACATAGACCTCTCCCGGTGAGGGTTACGCTTTTAAAATTACACTTTTAAATAGCAGCATCTATCTATTTCAAATTGGAAAGGCTGGTATACATGTATGTATGTATGCATAATTATGGATAGATGGGAATGTAAATCTACGCGAGGATTGTTTTACATAATTCATGATGTAATGGGCTATCCACCAAATAGCGTCCGTGTAAACTGGGTTCAGCTGGTTTCAATCTAGCCATTAATAATTCAGATTATTATAGTTACCAAGTAAAACATGTATGACAGGGCTTTAAAGTACAATAGAACTATTCTACTTCTTCATGCGAGCTGATGCAGCCGAAGCTGATGCTGAAGCATTCAAATTTATATAAAAGTATATTATATTTAGGTACACAGTGAGATATTTTCTGATCCCGTTCCCGCTGTATATCTTTAAATTTATCAGTGTTTCTCTACAATATTATACATGTATTATACATATAAACCTTCCTCTTGAATCACTCTATCTATTAAAAATAACCGCTTCAAAATCCGTTGCGTAGTTTTGAAGATTTAAGCATACTTAGGGACGGACGACTTTGTTTTTTATTATGTAGTGATAGTGAAGTGATGATGATAGTGATGAAGTGATATATTTAAATTAATGTAGGCATAAACAAATATAAAGTAGTTGTGGAAAGGAAGATTAACTTTTACTGGAAGAGAACTCATATTGAGTTAAGCTCGTCTTTGTACATGTTTCTTTAATTGTATTATGTTTAACCTCTGTACAGTGTGTGTGCAATAAAGTATTAAGAATTAAGATTAACAGTGAAAGAATTCCTAGATAACAATTTGGATCTTCTTCATCCTAGCGTTAATTCCCAGTCGCATCCGAAGCTTTCAGCTCGGAGTCTGGGGTCCGCTTTACCAGTCTTAACTACAGATTTGGCTAGACCTCGATATTTTTGTGAAGCGATTGCCATCTGACCTCCACAACCCAATGGTAACATTAGGCGATAACCAAGCTTTGCAGCTAGACCGTTGTTTTTGGACTTTTTAGGGCTCCAACTACTCGTAACGACTGCTATAGATATTCTTATGGCAACCGTGACCGACGGCTTAACGTCCTCTCCGAGGCACGACCAGAGCAATGCAAATATTCATATTCATGCATACAAAATATATTTGCCCTGAGCGGGGATCGAACCCGCGCCTCCTGCTTAGCGGCTGCGTTCACTACCGCCACGCCACAGAGGCGGCCAAACATAGATACTTTTTTTTATACATATATGTACTTATACTTATAAACACCCGATCAGAAAGAAAGAAGAAAGAAGAAAGAAGAAAGAAGAAAGAAGAAAGAAGAAAGAAGAAAGAAGAAAGAAGAAAGAAGAAAGAAGAAAGAAGAAAGAAGAAAGAAGAAAGAAGAAAGAAGAAAGAAGAAAGAAGAAAGAAGAAAGAAGAAAGAAGAAAGAAGAAAGAAGAAAGAAGAAAGAAGAAAGAAGAAAGAAGAAAGAAGAAAGAAGAAAGAAAGAAATAATTTATTCAAGAACACACAATGCACACAAAGTCAAACAAACAATACATTATCAATTTATAAGCATTCAATGCACATCGTGCGCACTCAAATAGGCCACCATCTCAGCATGAATGCCCCGCACACATGTAAGTACCCATAATTATTCATTGATACAATTATTTGCACTGAGCGAGAATCGAACCCGCGCTCTTTTCGTAACCGTCGAACATTTTACCGCTACGCCACAGAGTTCAACAATTGATTGTTGGTAACCCGTTTTAAACTCCATTTACCTTTTTTCATTAAATTGATATTTAATAACTGACCAGGCGCGGTCCGAGGGGGGGGGGTCACAGGGGACATGACCCCCCCCAAAACCCAACACGTCATATTGAAAAGTCTTCATAAAATTTGCAAAGTAATTATATTGCAATATTTAATTTCTTGTCGCGTCTTTTAAAGATAAACCATTGGTAAAATTGTAATTTAGGTAGCATTAAATATTCCTAAATATACGAACAATATTTTGCTACGTAAACGGGAAAATGCTGAAGGATTGTTTACAACTTACGTGTTTCGTGTTAAGGCACAATTGAAGCCCTATGGCGCCAAGCGTGGATGAGGATGACCTGTCTGAGGTCAGTTGGATAGAATTAAAGCTGGTGGTTCATAAGCTTATGGCCGAACCACGGCACTCCGGGCTGAGCGAGCTAGTTTCTGAAATTCTTAAAGACGGGGAAACTGGTCCTCATAAGAAAGGCGGGCATCCGGTGGATTCGCCGTCCGCCTACCGACCTATAGTGTTGCCTGACGAGGTGCAAAAGCTCTTTGAAAGAGTTATTGCAAAGCGCCTCGTCGAGCACTTCTTTACACCGACCTGGCGGGTGGTCAATATGAATTCCGCCAGAGACGCTCCACTGTGGACTGTGGATGCCCACTTGTGGGCCAGGTGATGTTGCTGATTTCTTTGGACATCGCCAACGCATTCAAAACTTTGCCCTCGAATTGCATTAAGGAGACGCTCATGTATCACGAGTTATGAAGTGCCTCTCCACCCTCACCGCATAGCCCGCGTAACCGATGGAGAGAACCGTCAGCTACCCAACCGCGTCCGGCCTCGGCTGGCAAGAGATGTCGTGCTGTTTTCCGCAGGGATTGGTTCTGCGCCCGCTCCCGCGGTATACTCCATCAGATACATCTGGGTGTTCGCAGTGACCTCGAGGACGGTGTCACCGTCACGTGCTATACGGATGACACGCCAGTCTGGGCATGCGTTGCTACACAGCGCGAAGCGACCCTGAAAGGCATGACCGCGGTTGCCCATAACGATAGCCCATGGTCCTGCATAAAACCGAGACCATGTTCTTTTATGGATCTCAGCGCGCACCACCTAGGGAACCAACCACATAGCACGAGGCACTCACGTCGGCATCAAGCCCCATATGAAATATTTGGCTCGTTCTCGATGGCCGATGATACTTCGGAAAACTTTTCCGAAGTCTGGCCCCCAATCTGAAAGGCGCAGCTGTTGCTCTGGTGGGGTTGCTGTCCAACTTGAAGGGGGCAAGAAGATGGCCAACTAGGTCTTCAGAGGGTACAGCACGATCTCCTTCAAAGTGTCGAGTCTCCTTGGCGGAACCCTACTGTGGTACCTGGAGGCGAGAGCCTTTTCGGTGCAATACAGGTACCGAAGGGCGGCGCGAATGTCCCCGCTGACATGAACCCGGACCTCGAGAAATCGAGGCAGTGAAGTCCCAGCGCCACCTGGACGTGGTGGAGGAATGGAAGTTACAACTTCGGCAACCAAACACAAGGCACGTCGTAATAGCGGCGGTAAAGCACATCATGGAGGACTGACTAGAGAGGCCTTACGGGTGCCTCTTGTACCGGCTGACACAGGTGATCACCGGACACGTGTGTTTCGGGAGTCACCTACGTCGGATCCAGAAGGAGCCAACGCCTGAGTGTCATCACTGTGATGCAAGCGAGGACACGGGGTGGGGTGCCGCGGCTTCCTTCTGCAAGCAAGTAATGCTTGAGAAAGAGGTGGGGGAGCGGGGACAGAGAAGACTCAAGTCCCTTTCGTCCCGCATAGTCCGCAATGCGCGAAGGCGACTCGGGCGTCGGAGGCTTTTTCGTAAGTGTTAGGGGTGACAGGTAGAACCCGGGACAAGATGGGGACACCGAAGTGTGAGGGATATTTCAGTGGCAATCTCAACCTCGGCAAATGATGATCCCACCCAAGACGGTGTGCAATTATAGTTGGTTTGAGTCCGACATAACCATCGGCTGGGGCTTAATGCCATTGGTGTCCGAGTTAACAGGCATACAAATATCAGGTAAATGCAAATAGACAAATCCATGTATACAAATATTTGCACTAAGCGAAAATCGAACCCGTACCTCCTACAGCAGTCGAATTCACTACCACCACGCCACAGAGACTCTTCATTTTAGTCGATTGGAGTCCGACATAGTTCGAGTACGAGGGGGGGGGGGGGGGGGGTAATTGCCGCACTTAGTTAAGTGACCCCCCCCCAAAATGTGAAGCTGCGACCGCGTCTGTAACTGACAAATCGGTATTAATACCTTAATTTGAAGACTCTATAATAATCATATTTCCCAAATTAGTTAAACGAAGAGACCATCGAAACCTCCCAACAATAACATCCGTCTGTCATTACGGTACATCCCTTAGTCACCGCCCGGGAGTACCCTCTCTGGACAGAGGAAACAATTAATGTAAACCTTCGCAATGACATTACAGAAAGTTGGGAACGGTTGCCTCTTCGCTAGTTTTCACTGCGTAGCATTTATTACCCGATGGCCAAAGAAGATTTGTATTTTGTATGTAACGAATAAACTCAAAAACTATTTTACCGATTTCAAAAATTCTTTCACCATAAGAAAGCTGTATTGTCAGGTACTTACCAACATTGGCTATATATCATCACGCTACTATCAGCGTTGAACGGGACCAGAATTCCACGCGGGCGGAGCCACGAGCTACAGTTAGTGTTAGATATAATAAAATTATAACTAGAAATAAACGGGCTTGCATGAAAGGTTCAATGACAGTGTAGAGAAAGCTCGTGATCGGCGCTGCACACGCTCACCGAGTGTCCGGCGTGGGAGACGCCGAGACGGGAGCTGGTGGCGTCCTTGGGAGTGAGAGTTCTCACGCTCGCCACTTTGCTCGCAGCGATGGTTTGCTGCGCGGATGCGTGGGCCGCCGGCGCCTCCTTCTGCGAGCAAATAATGCTCGTGAAGTGCCCGGCGGAGCGGGAGCGAAGGAGAATCGCAGACCTTGCGGCCCGCGAGGAGCGCAGGAGAATCGCTAACCCCGCAGCCCGCAACGAGCAGCGGCAACTCGGGCGTCGGAGGTCGCAGAATGACCTCCGCCCCCCATGAGCGCGGGCCTGGGGGTGACGGGTGGAGCCGCCTGTCACCCTAGCAGAAGCAGGCCGCAGCGGCGACGCGCATTGCGTGCCTCCCCATACCCGGGGGCGAGTTGGGGACTCTACGGTCCCCACACCGGAAGAGGGCCAGATCGAGAGATATGGCTCTGGGTCAGCCGGGGTGCGAAGGATATGGCTACGACAATCTCACCTCCGGCAACTGACGGCCCACAGACAGAGGTATCCGTGGGGATTTTTCGCACGATAAAAAAAAAAGAGAAAGCTCGTGAAGTACCTATTAACGAATCTTTCAAAATTTTCATCTCATAAAATAGTACCTCTCTCTCCCTCCCCAACCAGAGACTTAATAGGAAAATACCCACAAACAATCAGTACCTATCCATCAATCAGAATGCTTCCTATATCTCGCTACATAACCGGATTGGAGACTTCTGGGAGCGTATGCTGAAGTTGCACTACCTAATTCCTCTAAGCCCCTTCCACCATCAAACGGCTAGATGCACGGCAACGCACTACCGATACACCGTATACGTGTGAAACGATTCGGCAATACGCTCATCATGCGCCTAGGATTTGTGTTACCGGATTGCTATAACTTGGGTGTCTTCAAGACTAGAGTTAATAGTTTACTTCTAGGCAGTCGACCACCATCGTCACTTACCAACAGAAGTGATAGTCGTTACACGCGAGCCAATCACCCAAAAAAAATAGTTAAAGAAATAACAATTATAATTTGGAATTGAAATACTGTCTTATGTCCCTATAATATGAGAATGAATCGCTAAATGTGTTGCTGATCGCAAATCTTGAGAACGGCTGAACCGATTTCGCTAATTCTTTTTTTATAACATTCCTTAAAGTAGGTACGAGGATGGTTCTATTGTAAAGAAAAATTAAAAATTAAAGAATCGACTGCTAGGCGGTACCTACGAAGTTCGCAGGGTCAGCTAGTTTTTCTTAAACTTCTGGTAAATAAAGTTTTCAACAATTTGTAAGCTATAAAGAGTAGAAGAGAAGTGTGGATATGATTCAATAGTTTAGATTAAATTCACAGCATGTTCTTCAATTGGCCACTTATGCTTCGATTCACACTTTGCGACCACTATTGAGGAACTTCCCATAATTGAGCATGGCCAGGTTGCCGACACTGGCACATTGGCATTCAAATGTTTAAGTACTAAATTGGAAGCCAAATAACCTGGCACGAGCGCACGATGTGTTTTATAGTGGTGGGCAGTAACCTATGAAAATTGGAATTCACTCAACTGTAATATTATAAAATGATATAACAGTTGAAAGAATAAAGGTATAATTCCATAGCCGACTGCATATTATGATAACTACAGACGCACGCAGCAGATACGCATAATTCATTATGGCTACTCAATGGTCCCCTTTATCCGTATAGCTCGCGCCACGTATCTTGGACCTAAATCGTAAGACATACGAGGCTCTGGCACCTGCGGATTGCTTTGTAATAGTCTATGCTTGGTGAATTTGAGTTCGTCTACCGCAGTAGCATCCCATGCTATCCTCAAAAGACACCCAAGAAATGTGTACGGCGCGTATAGGGCATATTTTGAGCACATTTTAGGTCCAAGATACGTGGCGCGGGTTATATCAGAGTTTAATAACTAATGGGTACGCTGTATCTGCTAAATGCGTCGGCCGTTGTCATATGCGGTCAGCTTCGCCATTATACCTTTAGCGGCCTCGTAATAGGTTCGAAACGAAACAAACCGTAGTTTTAGTCGCTTCATTTCGCTCACATATCACGCTGAGGTGGTTACCCCTAGAGGTTTCCACACAGAAAAAGAAATGGCACACAGACACTAAAAATCTGTACGAATTATTGCAATCGTTTATATTCTGTTACAAAATATACTACACATCTATTTCGCAATCAGATACCTACTACAGTAAGTAGCTATTTATACCTATAACAATTAAAGGAAAACCGCGCGTCATGTCTACTCATGGATCTAATACATAATACATTAAATATAGTATGGCCTCCGCTCTACTGAATATTGAATACCTTGAGCGCCGACGGCAAATTATACCCGAATTTCAAGCCCCAGGTGAGGTCAGCCTACCTGTAAACTATACCGCTGTATTAAAAGGTAATTTCTCATCGAATAAGTTTGAACCAGTTTGGACTGTGAAGTTTCAATGTCAGATACTACTACTAGCTGTCGCACGTAGCTCCGCCCGCATGGATATCGGTTATAGTGAATAAATACAAGTTATGTCCTGGCCCTACCCCTAAATCTGTACCCTACCTCTGTACCAAATTTTATTCAAACCGAGGCTTGTGCGTGAAAGCGTAAAAGACCTACATATAATACAGAGTTACTTTGTCATTTATAATATTAGTATGGATGTTTTTATAGTTGTAGTTTTGTCATGTAAACATGAATTTGGCAGGGTAACCAAGAGTAGCAAATGTTATCCATGTAGCTTGGGTTTACCGCGAAACTGTAAGTGAATAAAGCTCTCTTATTGGGCCTTAATTTATTATAAACTAGCTTTAGCCCGCGGCTCCGCCCGCGTGGATGTCGGTTATCGCGACCAAATATAGCCTATGTCCTTTCTCAAGGTCTAATCTACCCCTATACCAAATTTCATCAAAATCGGTTCAGTGGTTTGGGCGTGAAAGCGAGACAGACAGACAGACAGAGTTACTTTCACATATATAATATTAGTAGGGAAAGTAGGGATTTCACATAGGTACAGCACCAGCGAGTTTTATAGTTTTTTAACCATAATGAGCAGTTTTCCAGTAGGTATAATTATCAGTTGGTTTTTAAGTCATCAGGAGATGGCGCTAGCATAGCTTTTGGTAATTTTAATGTACTCTGTGGTTTGTTAGTGGTATTTTCATTGTATCAGAAAAAATGACAGAATATTTTAGTAAAGTAAATCATTACAAAACCGAAGAACATTTTTTCCATAAATTACACTAGATGTGACACCACACTCTTCTTACCAAAAGTGCCGGCTGCGCCATCTAGCGCGTCTTTAGGAACCCTTTAAATACCTACTGGAAAACTGCTCATTGATGTAAATTTTAGTTACCAGTTAGTTGTAAATCGTAGTCAAGCTATCAAGCTAGGTACACACAGTCAGGTACTCAGGTATGAAAGGAACTTCATCTCACACGCTTAAGCTGTTGAATGAACTCCCTACAGTAGTTTTTCCATATGGGATTTTTTAAGAAGCCTATTAGAAGGTTCCTTATCTTACCTACCACCTAATTGTTTAAAAAAGGTAACAAAATATAGCAAGGATTTCTGTGTATGCAAATACCGTCTCCCATCTCTGTGTAACCTTCTTCAATTATGTATCCTATTGCTGACGTGAAAATAGTGCATGAAGCTAGTTTGTTCTAGAAATTTGACAAATGAAGCTACGTCGTGTTGGCGTTGAAGCAGGAAATTAAATTTGTCTTTGTACTGTACATCACATTCGTACCATACCTCTTTATTATTCATATATCAACATATATTTTGAGACACTGGCTGGTACTCAAGTAGAAAACTTCCGAAATAATATCTTGCTTTTGTTTTACTTGTCATATTCTTTCAGAGTCCCCGCCGGGACTCTCATCATCATCATCATCATCATTTCAGCCATAGGAAGTCCACTGCTGGACATAGACCTTCCCTATAGATCTCCAATAAGACCGGTTGGAAGCGGCTCGCATCCAGCGCGTTCCCGCGGCCTTAAGTCCCTCATACTACAATTAAATGAAGATGTGAAGCAGAGGCCTGTAACCCGATTCTTACCGGCTTCCCAATGGCTCGCATGGTGCATGACAAACTAGAACGAGGGAAAAAATATTATTCGTCGGCTTGACTTTTAAAAAGTTTCACCCCTCGCCACTATGGTGAAATAACTATACTAGAATCGAACCTACTAAGCCCACATAGTATTTCATTATAGGAGCCTTCCCTCGTTCCTTCTTCGCACTACCTTGATGAAAGATACCCGTTTTATAAATTGTTTATCTGTCTGTCCTATGTAATGGCCTATGTCCTAAAAAATGGTTCTTCTTTCTTTCTTTCTCTCTTTCTTTCTTCCGTTAGACATAATAACCAATGTCAATATCCTAACTCACACAAATATTAATTTTATGAATGAAAAAGGTATTTGCGAGCTCAAATGGGCAACGCGGTTAATGGAACATTTCTTTCTGCAATTTAAAACTGGAATTCAATATGATTCAATTCCCCGGTGGGTGATAATTTACCGGCTGCGGTCCATTTCTGGCCGTCCGTGACAGTTTTATATTGAACGCGTTGATTACAATAAAATAGCTTGAGCATTTCCAGAGGTCTAGTGTTAACGAATTTAATCAATTTGCTTGAATAAACTTCATTTGGTACGATAATAATTTGATATTCTACCAGTGTCTAGATTAGATAATTTTATATTGTACACCAATAGCTCTACAGTAGGGCAAGTAAGAAGCATTGGCCCGTGGCACTACCCAATGGTACTACCAGTAGTGTCAAGGGTACAAATTATTCCCCATGACACCACTAGTAGTGTCAAAGGTAATTTTCGCAATTGTAAATTAGTACAAATAAAGATTTCGTAGATTAAGTCTCGATGGTCAGGCCAAAACTAGGTTTCCCCTTTGTTTCATTTAAGTATTTTTGTGTTATTATCCGCGGTTTATGTACACAATGCAACCTTGAAATGGACAGTAATGTGACAGAAACAAAAGATATGGACAGGCTACTGTAATTACCTATTATTTAGGGTAACATTAACTTGAATGATGATCATACTGTTGGTGAAGAAGTGTAGTAAAAAAAGCTGAAATGCGAGAAGACTAGGTTCTGAGGTTTGTTCAGCGATAAACGTACCTAAGTGTTACGTACAATGTCGATCCATGCCAAGTCGCTTGTATGTTCCCATTTTTAAGAAAAGAGGCTACGAAATGTATTGTAATCGCTACGGCTTCCGTTCTCTGAGTGAATACTTATTGTTTACGTCGACTCAGCAACCATGCTAGTGATAGGGCAGTGTACAAAATGTTTTACTGGCATAGTAGTTTTTGCCTACGACTCTGCCCACTTGAAATAATGATTCCGTTCCTGTTACCCAAAGGAATCTATTTCGGGTATAAATATTAAATTCAATATTTAATAAATTATCGCAATGCCAAGTTTCATCCAGATTCATTAAGTCAGTCTTATGTGAAAGAATAACAAACGTCCAATGATTCATTGTCATAAACTTTCTCATTTATAATTTTCGAAAGATTAGTCTCTGTTTAAAAAAAGTAAAACATATCACAAATTATCACGCCAATTTATAAAATAATCAAATAGAATTCAAAGGAGATACCTAACAAATTTTCTCGAATTAATCGATCAGGGAGTTTGCTAAATTGGTTTGAAGCTTGTTACGACTTCAGCCGCCTCGTTTTATTGAAAATTGGTTTTGATGATAATTATAAATTATACGTATTATCGGTTTGAGGTTTTAGTTAAGGTCTGGCATTAAATTCGTGTACAGATGCTGGTATCACCAGCAATACCATCGTGTAAATTCGTGTATATCTGCGATTTCAACCATGTGGACTTAGATCTGAGTTTTAATTTCCAAACCTCTTTCTAAAATTTAAATAGCCTAAGTTATGCCTTGCAACATCAGCTGCCCGTAAAAATCGGCCAAGAATTCGAAGATTAGCCAGCATAAACAGACAGGATGGTCTATATACCTACGCGTGGATATAATATGTACGGCCGACAACCGTACAACTTTATATGAAAAAGTGTAACCGTATCTTCTTTGTTGACTGTACTATCCTTTACAATTATTCCTTTCACCCTAAAACATGTAAACTACATACTCTTCAAATAAAAATGCAAGCAAAGTACCCGCAATCTGAAAATTCAATTCCAAAATCGTTGCACCAGAGCCACTTTATCTTGAATGTACTTCAAGATTTACAACTGCGTAGAGAGCCAAGAAGATTAAACGAAGTTTACAAATTACATTATTCTGTCAGTAAAACTATTCCGAAGGCAGTAGGGATATGTAATTTGCTAAATTACATACGCCTCTGCTGCCAAATACTGAGGGGTAAAATTCAACGCCAGACGACTTGAATTTCGCTTGTGGAGTTATCAGAGTCTACAGACAGTCAATCTGAGGATCACAGTGCGTTGCGTGATACGTTGAGTATTTGTATCCCAACATGCTTGAAACGTGAAACCAGACTGCCAGAGATTAATACCTACGTTTGACGTTTGGATTTACCCGTGGTATCATACAATGCAATTTTCGGAGAGATATTGACACAGAAAATATATTTGGAATTAGAATAGAATATATTTCTATTATACGAGTAGCATGGGTTTTTACTGTAGGACTATTGTAAGTATCACCATGTTTCACTTACCTACTGTTAAAAATGTCACCAACTCTCCATGTAATGTGTCGAAAAATTTTGGACTTGGTAAAACGTGCCTTGAACCGCATCTCTTTAGTGGAACCTTATTACCCTTATCAATATCATCTGAGTTGTTAATACGAGCATTTGCATCCTAGTTTACTCTTCTGCACTCTCCAAGTTTGTGATTATAAACTCAAACCACGGCCGGTGTAATCTGATCGAAACGTCAGGCAAATCACAGGTACCTATGTATGTACCTATACCATGATCACCTTAATTTCTACTAGCATTATTGTAAGTATACAAAATGACATTTACTATATTATTTCTCCGAATATAATTAAAATATTATCCAAATATTTGCAGTTAAGCAGCATAAATTACTGCTTACACAGTAGAAGTGTCTATTAAACGGATCGGTACTGAGAGAGCGTGTAATGACGTTACATATTATACCGTTGTATATGACAACAGGGAAGTGCTCTACCGTAGTGTAGATACAGATAAGCTTGAGCACCTCTCCAAGTGCATACACTGTGCTTGTACTAAATTGAATTGTGTTTGGAGTAAAATTATTAAATGCATTAAGATGCTGCTGCAGCTGTTGCCAGTGGCTCCGCCCACGTGAATGTCGGTTATCGCGACCTATGTCCTTTCTCAAGGTCTAATCTGCCCCTATACCAAATTTCATCAAAATCAGTTCAGTAGTTTGGGCGTAAAAGCGTAACAGATAGACAGAGTTACTTTTGCATTTATACAAAAAAAAAATGATATTAATATTAGTTTGGATGTGCTGGAGTTGCTTTGCAAAAAAAATTCGGAGACAAAACTGGATAAAGTCTGCACTCATAATTTTGAATGACATTTTTAAATTATCCTTCTAGAATTTAAGCGCTTCCTTCATTTCATTTTATTTACAGGCATACAGGTCATCTCATTCGGAGACTTGCTAGAACTATTTGCAATGTTTGCGGCAATATCATTGAATCGTAAATAATATTAGGAGAATTGTGAGTACGCCACCTTGCCTTTCAAGTGATTATGTCACTTGAAAGGCAAGGTGGCTTACGTTAAGGTGGTTTTTTGCGTAGCCTTTTTTGCTACCTAAATAAGATATCCTGACTAAATAGAGATTATAATTGTACATGATAGGTACATAAACCAAGTTTGGTGTACGAAATTCATGGGGTAGGGTAATAATGAAATTCTGTTTCGTGTTGTTTCAATATCGCTGTCGATACAACACAATTCAATTATACTGAGTTTCTAGCTCAACAAAGGTTCAATTTTAGTTAGAGCTAGGGCAATAACTAATATTTAACTAAGTTGTAATGACCCAGAATTGCTAGTCTAAATTTCTATTTAGTTTAGTCGTGGCTCTGATAGAAACTAGTAATAAATTATTCATAGTGACCAATGTTACTGCGGAGCACTAAAATTGTTCGACCAAATTCACAAAATGTTGGATCATTTAGTAAAACTTGTTCTACTTCGTTAATAATATTATATACCGCTGTAGTTCTGTTCTTCTAAATACAATCTATTTTTAACCGACTTCAAAAAAGGAGGTTCTCAATTCGTACCCAATTTTTTTTTTTATTTTTTTTATTTTTTTGTATGTTTGTTACGCGATTGTGAAGCCAATTCTAGACGGATTTTGAAAATTCTTTTTGTGTTCGTAAGTAGATTATTCCGAAGTGGTCCCATTTAAATTTCGTAAAGATCTGATGATGGGTTTCCAAGATTAGACCAAGGAACTCTTCAAAATGTACCAGGAAATCAGCCGCGATTGCTACAATGGCATATTATTGCAATGTTTCTGCCATTACACATCATAACATCACGCCTGAGTCCTTTGAAGGGGTACGCAGAAGTGTTCAGAATATTCAGCTATATTTCCGGTGTATATGCATTGATTTTAAAAATTCTTTTTGAATAATGATTTGATATTTTTTTTGTAGCGTGGTCGGTTCGATCTGTATTGCAGCGTCAACAGCGCATGTACAGTCAGGTCACTATACATGCGATGTACAGTCGTGAGACTCTACAAACTCACTAAAAAGAGAAAAATAAATTCATTTTTAACAAAAAAGTTTAACCGACTTCAAGAAACGAAAAAGAGGCACTGAAAAGCGAAAAATAACTTAATTTACAGACTTACTGATTTATTAGAAGTCGGTGCCAGCCAACTTTGTTTGTTGTGTCTGAACTACTATGATGCAATCAATTGAAATATGGCCTCTCTTGGGCTAGGTACCGACTTCTAATAAATCAGTAAGTCTGTAAATTAAGTTATTTTTCGCTTTTCAGTGCCTCTTTTTCGTTTCTTGAAGTCGGTTAAACTTTTTTGTTAAAAATGAATTTTCTATCTATACTATTATATAATTGAAAAGTGGTCGTGTCTGTACATTGGAGATATTTAAAAAAAATACTTGGATTATGTTATGTTAACGATACTGAACAAGAAATTTTTTTTTTTAATTTCCTGTCTGTTTGTCCGCGATGGACGCAAAAACTACTGGACGGATTTTGATGCGGTTTTTTTTTTTAGAAAGGGCTTACTCAGACTTAAAATCTTACGTTTGTTTGATCGCAATCGGTTGAGCAGAACCGAAGATATGAGCAAAGGTCGCGTTAACCGAGATGCACGCGGGCGGAGCCGCGGGCGGAAGGCTAGTTGCTTAATAATTTTTTTTAAATGCGATTAAGTAATGATCGAGTTATCTATAAGTTTTTCTTTAAAACGCTTGGTTTCCTGTCGCTTGGAAGCTGGAAGCTATGATAATGCGCGGATGATCATGAGCCAAAGCTATATCACGGATGAGCCTCTTCCCACTTAGCATAGTCCGCCGAATTGCTCACTAGACTGTAAAATCGTGGATTTTTTTTTCCACTTAGGGACGACGCAACACCAGGGGAGTCACACTTGTGCTACCGACCCTGTAAGAACAGAGAGATTCTGTGCCGTCAGCGAAGAATACAAGCAGGACAAGCCTTTGGTCTTCCCACTCACAGCACAAAACCTCTCCAATGAGCTTGTGAATACCCTACACCAATGATATATTATAAACTATAGATATGTTGTCCACACTCTGTAATGGCGACAAGAAAATGATGACTTTTGGTCATCATTTTATGCACCAATCAGAATCGCCACAGTGCGCCACCAAAAAAAAAGTTTTTTAATATTAAATTCGTATTATTAAAATATTATCAATATAAATAATAATATAATTAATATAAATTAGTATCTAACATTGACGTATTTTTAATAAGTAGATTTTTTTATATTTAGTGTTTGCGTCATTTATGAAAGCCGCCATCTTCTTGTATGACGTATCTATAAATATAATACATCATTGCCCTACACACGGATCTTGTCAAACAGTCCCAACTAACAAAACATTTCTAACTACCTAACTAAACTAACTATGAGAAAAGTTAGCATTTTCAAAGCCATATTTATTCTTTTTATAAGTGAGAACAAAGCAAAAGATCTCGTGTAAACAGTGACTAAGAACTATTATGTGAGAGGCTCGAGTGTGCCCTTTGAGAATGAAATAGCACAATTCAGCTGTGTAAGGTTAAACGGCAATTTCAGCACTAGAGTGGTTTTTACAGCCTAGTCAGGCACCCGTTCCTTACTATATTTTTTTTTTGTTATTTTGTATTGTGCTCTAGGTTCTATCAGTTCTAAAAACAGGAATCTTTCATCGATGTGTGTTCTACGAGGTTGATGTGTAATTGATATACATCTATATTTCGTCTTTGAACTTTAAATAAATCATCTCACATTTTGGAGGAAACAATTACTATAATGGAAATTCACAGTGTAGACTTTCCATATCTTTTTTCTACAAAGTTTAGATTTTAAGGATTTCCTTTAATTTAATTTACCATATTTCTCAGAGAGTTTTGATAGGTACTATCGATAGATGTCATAAAAATACCTGTTACTTTTTCGGGTTTTAGTTTGTTCGATTACCGGGTGTGGCAGGCGAGTTGTCAAAAATCTTTGAATGCAGTTTTGTTTCTTTAAAAAAAAAAGGAATGTTTCCTTTGAGTGAAATTCGCTTTCTAAATTATATAGAGTACCGTTGACCTTACCTGGAGGGAAAGCAAGAAAGCAGAAGAAAGAAGAAAGAAGCAAGAAAGAGGAAAATCTTCCATCCTGAACGGTAACAATATATAATTTAGAATTATGACGGTGTCCCGTCAGGAGCTCGACCCGTTCGCGATACAGTGTAGTGAAAACACTCCTTAAAACTTCAGCATAATATTTTTCAATTACGTCAGAATGATGACAACTTCGTATATAATAATTACAGTAATAATGCATATTATCCCTTCTTCACAGCGAGTCGCTGGAACCATGAGCGAGCACATTACTTCCCGTCGTCATAAAATATCGTTGCATACTTGAGTTAAAATGAATAGGAAAATGTGCAGCGGTTTTATTATACTGTTATTACACTTTCTAGAGGATTTTATGAGGAATTTTAAACTAGATCTAGATGTAACGAGAGAACTATATTAGGGGTATGTGACTTATGATGATGGTTCCATAATTTTCTTTAAAAGTAACTGATGCTCGCGATGTCACTCGCATGGATTTTTTAGGTGGCAGACAAGCACACGACCCACCTAATGGGAAGGGGTTACCGTGGCCTATAGACGTATGCAACACCAGGGGCGTCACACTCGCGCTGCGGACCCTGAAGAAACCTTCTAATGCCCATCTTGAAGAACCCCATATTCTAGTCGCTTGGGAAAACCACCGCAGGGAGTTCATTCCACAGCTTGAGTTTGCGTGGGATGAAGTGTCTTTCATACCGCACAGTGCGATGCTGTGTGTTTCCGGATGCAGTGTGTGAGGACGAATTCCCTGCCTGTGGCGAGAGGTGCGATGATAGCTGTGGGCATCATGTCAAACAGTTCATCTGAGCACAAACCATTGTAGGTATAGGCGGTAGAACACACACAGTGAGGCAAAGTCTCTTTTGCGACTGAGAGGTTCCACATGGCCTGCAAGTAGATAACGCATGGTTTACGCGCACGGTTCATTTTAGGTTAAGTGGCTTCTCTATAGGTCGTATAATGCATGACAAACTAAGATCGAGGTAAGATTTTTTTCCACTGGCTTCCTTTTTGAAAACTTCTAACAACCAGATACGACTGAAATGAAATAAAGATTCAAACATTTTACTGGTTGAGATATAAGAATTGATTTCATCAAAATAACATCATTATTCTGTTTCGTTTGACTCTGATACATTTTACTCATGTTGAATAAATGTCGCATCAGAAACGAGGGGGAAAGAAAATCTTATTCACACGTTAAAAATGTTATTTCAGCAATTCTTTGAACTTATTTGTACTTTCTCACGTATGTGACGATACTTTAGCATGTAGGGAATATTGGAAATACGTAAATATCAAAGCTAAGTATTATGTACTGTGATGTGGGGGAGAAAAGTTGTGTAATTTACGGCACATTTTTAGATCCTGTCCAGACCAGTCATTTGCTCATAATTTAATGGAAATTATCAGTATGAAATACCTACACTAATGCAATGTAGTCCCTTTCTAGAAGGAATTCTCAGTCTAGCTGAGCTACATAGGTACGCCCTGGATTGTATTCTAATGTGACGGAATAATCTAGAAACAAAGCTGACCGTAGGTATCGGCCAAGTATTTTTTCGTTCAACTAACCGTCGGAGTAGAGTGTTATCGGACAACCGTCCTATTCGGTGAGCGGTATTTCGGAATACCATACGGACTTCATATGAAGTACTGTGGTCCTTTAAGCGGAGTGCGAAAAAGCATCTGATGAGGCCGTCAAGCTGAGGGCCACCATTGTAATATTGCTGAGACTATGTTTCCTGAGACTTTGCCTTCAGTCTATCATCAGTTGAGGTAAAGTGACATATAAGTGCAAAGTGACGTGTCATGTATAAAAGAAGTCCCGAATTTCCTTAATTCTCAACTACTTACCTACCTATTATTTTTTAATCATATAGATAGACACATTTATATACGTTTGGACTAACATATTTAATTCAACCAATACCTACCATACATAGGTTTCCTGCTAAAGTCCCCGCCGCGCCGTAGCATGGAGTTTAGAAAAAATGCTAAATAGTTTCTCCCTTGAAACTTTGACCTATTTATCTGTCTAACAAATAGCAAAATCTCAATATGCAAAGACAAGAATGCCTTCCAGTTTTGCTAGTAGCCAAATTTATGCCCACTAACTTTTTAGTTGAGCACAAAGCCAAACTTTGCGTCGCGTCAATGCTTCCAGTCTGTTTGCAAATTTGTTTGGCTGTTAACAAAGCGGTTATTATTCTCTTTATACACTAGATCTGTAGTCAGATTACAAACGCTTCATATTACCCTATCATTTCATATAACAGGTTCGTGGCATTTGCTACGCGACTAATGTGCGTATGTAATCTGAATCAACGTTGTTCGAGAGGAATTTAATTAATACAACAAAAGCTACATATTCGAATTCACTTTTCAGTTCTTTCAGAATTTTTTCACAGCTTTCCTTTAGAATATGAAGCATGTATGTATAAGACCAACAAAGTTCATTGTTCTTATTATATTTACTTTAAACCAGAATAAAAGTAATTATTTAGTTCATCTAAAAGCTAATTCAGACTATAGGTACGACACAGAGATGGATCGGATCTAGATGAATTCGTCCAGATTCGTGCTTCTGTACCTAATTGATATTATCAAATAACTACTGTCCATGTCCATTCGAACTTAAGCAATTATAATAGTAATAAGATTTAAATCAGGGAATGAAATTACAATTGCAATTACAACAATATTAATTACCTAATTATATACCAGTTGAAAAAAAAATATAAACAAAAATTGTTTTCTACAAAGTAAGTATAATATCACACTTTTGAAGCAAGATACATCAAGATAGGAAACAAAATGGATTTCTAAGTTCCTTTTACTGTTATAATAAAATAAATGTCGAGCACTTTCAGAGTCCGCCTCGAACATAAATTGGGAACACGACCAAACAAATTACAGTAAATTATTGCCCACAAAAAGAATATGATCTTCATCATCTGATATTTATTGAATATGATAGCTATGCCCGCAGTTTCTCTCGACATTATTTACTTTTCCAGGGCGAAACAGATAGTTTCGCCCTGGAAAAGTAAATACTAAAAATACGCCAAAATGATGTATCTATTTTAGGGCCATCAATCTATCATCAATTAGCCTATCGCAGTGCACTGCTGGACATAGGCCTATCCTAATGTTGGGAGAGGCCTATTTTAGGATAGTGAGGTAGACTTTCGCTTATAGGGAAATGAGATCGATTTATACGCAATCCGTCTCTAAGTATATCTTACACGATACATCAATGTCCTAGTTTGATTTTCTAACATCAAATAGTTTCCATTTGAAATGAGGACTATTGATTGATGATGAAGAGTATTATTGTTAGTTGGCAACTGGTTGCGTATAAAAGAAATCATTCTTCTATTGCAACCAGTTGCCATCAAAGGTAAAAAATTCTTCCGTCGCAACTGGTTGTGAATCACAGTTGCGTAGACAGCCGAAGGGGTTTGAAGTCTATCTTTACTTTATTTATGCCTTAGGCGCAAGTCAAACTCGTGCACTGACAACCATTCCATCGATGAATTAGCAGCATTCTCTCACTCTTTTACTCTTTGATTTGGCTTGTCTTGTTTTATGAGAGCCACTGACGTCTGACCACCCAATCCCGAGAGAAAAACCTGAGCCAGAGCCCCGTCTATGAATCTGCAGGTCTATAAGCCAGTACGCTTTCCAGGTAACCTTACCTGGCTTGAGCCCCGAAATTTAGATGGGGCTTCAATACATCGAACATATACAATATTACAACTTTGATGTATTTATCTATGTTAAAAAATATCATAGCTTCAATACTTACGTTTTTGTATCCTATACTGGTTGAAACGACCTTTTCTATCCATTATTTGCAAGATAGTGTACATCAAAAGTCTTATATGAGCGAAGATTGGGGGATCGTTAATCTATACCCACTTCTCTCGAAACACTCCGAGCACACCCCTGAGACTACGTAAACGTGTCGATGAGGTGCTCATTTATATGTATACGTGCAATGGTTTATGATAATATGTGGGTTTAGGTACTATAAATAAACTCTATCTACAATATAAACTGTTGCAAGGAGAGCTGCGTATAGTGTACGGTCGAGGAAATAAGTTCAGCAGTTTAATCGTCTTCTTAATTCGCTCACATTATAATGTCTAACTCGGTCATGACGTTTTATACATTGTGAGGATCTTAAGTTTACTCTAAGGTGAGGATATATTTCATGCAAGTATAACCTCACTATGTCAAACTGTTAATCATTTATTTTCTTAGATGATACGTATATACCTACCTTACTTCATCTACTTTACTAAAAAAATTCTTCGTTTTATTTGTATCACTCATCATCATCTTAGCGTTGTTCCCAGTTGCATCCGAGGTTTTCATCATGTGTTGCTCTTGCTAGAAAAGTAAGCGGTTTGGCCAGGAGGATGTCAATACTAGGCCAAGTCTACAGCATCTTAAGACCACCATAAAATAGTTAAAAATTAGAGTTCCTTGGTTTGGCCCGTCCAGAATACCTACGGTTGCTATCAACATCCCATTGTCTAACTAACGAGGAAGACATGACCCCGTCGCCATCTTAACGACTTCATTGTAAGTGAACGAACAAAACCGGTATTTTTCATAGAAGCTTTCTCTTAGTCATAAGTTGAACCAAATATAGGTCTATACAAGATCAGATCCACCACTCCAAGTAAGGCTAGGGATAGTGAAGTCACCGGCCACTTGCAAATTGCAGCAAAAGAGGTGACAATTTAATTGCCACTTTTGTTAGCCAACTTGTTCCTTGGTCCAAAAACTTGCTTATAAAGGTTTCCTTACCTTGCGAAAATACTTGAAACACTGCGAAGATTTAAGGAAAATATTACTAAAAATCTTTGTTATATATATCACAGTATTTATTCTTTGTTTTATTATTAAAATCTTAATTTTAGTTGGAAATGTGAAAAAATATAATCTAACTTACATATTTTATTCTACACTGTCAAGTCTGGCAAACCATTAACCCTATCCTTAGAACTATTCCAAGACGACCTTGACTAGAAACCGCATTTCAAACTGAATATCAGTTTGAACTATACCTAGGTGTTGCCAGTCTTCTTATTGAAACAATTAAAAATTGCCCGCTCTTTTCCTCAGCAGCAGCATTATTGACAGCAGGATACCATGTACTAACTAGCTCAAAATCTAAGTCATATTAAGAAAACACATTACCTAATTGTAATTTTTGAATCGACAGTGCGTAAAATATTTCTAACTAATAGATACAACCGCTAAGTACATCATTACTATACAATAGAACTTAAATATCTAAATTTGGTATTTTGCTTCCCTGTTTTGTATGTGTACAAACTTAATACTAGGTGGAATCTTCTTGAATATGGTGTGATGCATTATCACTTTGTGTTCTGTTTAAGAGAAAGTCTAAATCGTTAGATATTTTGTGTAACATTCTGTCTGTTTGCGGACTATCGTAAGCTTTATTCCATTCTTTATTGATGTACTCTATATGAGATTTGTCACTGTCCTCCCTGATAGTATCAATGGATGGCAGTGATGTACTCGATGCAAATCCACGCGAACTCTTCTTAAGACAACTTTTTACGGGCGGTGAAGTTATCTTTGACACATCCGGGTTGGACTGTACGCAGATTGTACATGTTTCCTAAAAACATATCAACAAAAACGTTTTCAAGTGGTAACCCAGTCTTACAAAGTATTAAGGCTCATTCTCATCGTCCTGTCCCTATTCCATATATTATTTGGGATGGGCGCAACATGTGTGTTTTTTCCTATCATATCTAGCTGCAGTTTCGATATTCATTTCCTTCCTAGTCATATCATCATTCACAATCTATCCATCTCCTCTTAAGTCTTCCTCTTTCCTTGTAGCCATCCACTTTATTATTATATATTATTATACTTTACTAGTTTATACCTTCCTTACGTCACTTCTTTCATCCATAAACATCACATGACGAAATTAAGGCAAATGTTTCTAATTGTTCACAAACTTGGACGACTAATTTAATGTACTGATACCTTCGCTGTATCGAATGTCTTGTCCGTGTATGGCTCGAAGTACGGCATTGCGGGTGCGGGTTTGTGCAATTTATTTGTCTCTAAACGCACTGTCGCCATGTATCCATTCCCAGCGCAACCTGCATTTCCCACACTTGTCGGGATTAGGTCACACACTGGGTGAGCATGTGGATTATGTCGTGGAGCGCCACGTATTGCCGGTGTGTACTCCACACATCGCACAATGTCAGCACGACTATCGGGGTATGATTGTCTTCTCTCTAACGGTTCAGTGCGCCAATACCTGGCGGTGGAGGTTATAGGCGATGAGCCCGGTTCTAGTATGACAATACCACCACGACTTTCTACCTCACCGCTTTGTTTTATGTATACTGGAAAATAAATTACAAAATTTATAATCTTACACACATATAGACAAATACATTGTCTACCTCAAAAAGGTAGAGAGGTGCAACTTACTGTCCTTGGATATTTCAACAGTTTGTTTTTATTTATGCACATAGCCTCATTAAAACCCATCAAATCTGTACAAACGAGATAGTACAATAATTACAGAATGTACATGTAGATCAAATGTCTTAGTTAAATAAATCTGGATTGAGAAAAGATTATTTAGACGAAATACTTCAGTTGCACAAAGTGTGAAATATAAAAAATACAGAAAACCTTCAATGAAAATGGAATGAATGAATGAATCCGGTGAAGCAGCGTACAGGAAAAATAAAATATGAGCGATATGCTACCGATACGACAGAAAATGAATGAAAAAGGTTTGGAAAAGTGACTATTTAAGCATAACGACTTAGATTCCTAAAGAGCGTTTAATAAGGTAGTGACACACACAAAAGTATAAGAAAAGTACCCAGAACACGACACATAGAGACATTAAATAAACCAGTTTTACACAATACCCAAGTGGACAAACTCTTTAACAGATTGAATAACACAACATGAACAATAAGACCTTTTATGGAAAAGGTGGTTTGAGAGGAGGGCGCAACCAAGGGACGCATTCCTAACTAAATTTCGTGTAGAAAGTATTCAAAACTTCTGATATCGGCTTAGTATCTACGTGACATTTTAACTTGTGCTGGTATTCAACATGTAAATTCTAAATAGGGATACAGCTACTTTGTAAATCGGAGATTTTTAATTTAGGCTCTTAATAATCTCGCCCTGAAATGGTATGAAATGTCCTAATGAGAGGCTAATCTTCTACTTTCCTTAGCCTGGTACGCTAAGATTACCTGGATTTTTGTTCAAAGATGAGAAAACTACGCTGACGATAAGCTTACACAGTTAATATAGTCATGTTATAATTTCTATTAGAGCTATTGGCTCTGATATTTTGGCACTGTTGTAAGCACCATGATCTCGGAGAACTAGAGTAAATTGACGGTAAGCGGTGATAAGTATATCTGCCCTCTTTCGAGTTTTCTTGTTACGGAAACTCCAAACAATATAATAGTAGCTAGTAATACAAGTGACCATGTTAGTTTAAATGCCTATAATGTTGCAATTTCATTCGCACAGACTTTTTATTATCTAGATATACGTCAATTGAAACACAATAGATATTAATACAATACATACAGCTAATAGAAGTATCTCCCGCCGGTGAATCATGCCATTTGGTGTTGTCTTGTAACGTTAATACACTCCGGACTGCACGGAGACAGTGCTCGTCGTAAATCACATAGCACACCAACATTGCAGCACCCTGTATTCATTGAGCAAGAGTCTGTTTAATCAATATTACATTCATTTTCAAGGAGCTAAATAGTTAGTTATCTGCAATTGAATAAAAAACTTTGCAAATTTGGAATATTTGCTACTATCTGTTACCCACGGCTCCGCCTGCGTGGAAGTCGATTATCACGACAAAACCTATGGTATTGTTCTTTTTTAAGCTCTAGTCTATCTACTAAATTCCATTTCATTCGGTTCTGTGATTTAGGCGTGAAAGCGTCGCATTTATAATAAAGTATGGCTATGGATCATAATAATTTACTCACATTCACGAGTGCAGTAACTGAAAGTGCGAGAACGTATGCAACTTGTTTGTCCCCGGGCTGTGCATACATCACCCCTGCTACCTGCACGGCTGATGTCGTCAATAGCACTATCAAGGTGTGATGCACGACTCGACTTCTGAAATCCAAATGGTGATAATATCTCGTGTATTTCTGGCTTACATCTTAACCCCAAACACATCTCAAAATACGCTTTATATGCACAGAAGGTACGCGCCTTTTGGGTGCCTTTAAAGATAGCATGGGGTGCTATGGCGAAAAAGGGGCACAAATCTAAATCCACCCCCACCAAGGCCTCGTTTCTCTCGAGACTTGATGTAATACCTAACACATATCGTTCCCAAGCAAACAGTAATCGCTCTGAAAAAAATAAGAAGAACATACCTCTTTTTGATATAAGCTCGCCTGTCTGGTGGTAGTTTATGTGTGACGTGACCTAACGTCCTTCTTGCACATAATGCAAGTGCAAGTGTGAGCGTAGTGAGCAAGAGTATGCCGCTAGCAAATATACTGTTTGCTGCCGAACCCGCTAGCAAAGGAGCGCCACCCCACAGTCGTGCTGATAGACAGCACAACACGCATACACCTGTCACATAATAGAACAAGAAATTAGACTCTAAATTGCATAAGTGACTTTTTATTTGAATCATAAGGGCGTATATAGTCAATCAATATACAGGATGAATTTTTTAACTTGGCGTGGATGATAAAATCCTTATGTTTGGAGTATGTAAATATTTTCCAGAATTCATACCTTATTAGCGACACTATGGATTGGTGTAATAATACAGAAGTGTTTTATTTATTTTTTAAATCAATGCAATTCCTGTTTAGGAACTCAGATTTATTAACAATCCAATGGTGTAGTTTTAGTTTTTATCAAAATCGAACTCGATTTTCCATTGACCCTTTTTACTATCGCTTATAGTTTCGGATTTGGCCATGCACGCCCAATTCAAAGCTCTGTGCCTTACAATATCGTGATCCAATGATGTAAGGACCAATCGCGATTGATCTCTCCGTGATCAAGATATTTAATGGCAATATAATTGACTGTCTATACTTGTCCTATGTTTACTGACCAGCAACCAATCCCACAGAATGTCGACTTTGCGCAGTCCCAGCTAACTCAGCGTGTAACAATAGCGGTTGCGCGCAAAGAGCCGCGCTGGCTGCGCACCAGCATGCGGCCACCACCCACTCCAGTGCTTCGGGATATGGCAACTAGGAGCGATAAAAATAAATCAAAAATATGACTGAAGTTGAATATCCAACCAAAGTTTACCAATATAGTCCATTGAAATGTTACGTCTAGGTACGGTAGAAAATGTTCAACCTGTATAAAAGTAGGTACTTTTTATTTTGTAAATAGTCTTATTTGAGGATCCCATTTTTTCTCATAATGGTTTTTGTCCTAATTTAAATTGTCATAACAAGTTAGGCATAATTTTTTTGTCATAATAATAGTGTGCCATAATCGGTTTTTAGCATACTATGTTATTAAGCATAAGTATTGTATATCCTAATGTTTTTATTCATAACTTTGATATGCATAAAGTTGTAAAGCATATTGTTTATTTGTCTAATAGTTATTTGGCAAATTTATTGAGAAAGCCCCTGATTCCGACTTGGATAGATTAGGTTAGAAGGCTAATGCGGGAGCGGAGCGGAGCGAAGCTCCCGCATTAGGCCTTCGTGGTTATTTTTTTTTATAACCATATAGAACTTTATTTAGTCAAATGAACATTCTGGCTTAAAATAGTTATGGTTACGCGTCGTTATGCTTAAGTAAACTTATGCTTTGGGACAGTATGCTTATAAAATATTATGCTTATAGTAAATAGGATTAAAAAAAATATGATTAAAAAGTTATGACAAATGAGTATTATGCGTAAATAATGTTAGGACAAGTAACATTATGCAATGTTAAATTATGACATAAAATTGTAGGAATAAAAATAGAGAACCTCTTATTTGCAACAAAAATGTTAACTTTTGAATGAAATTTTAAAGCATTTAGTATGCTCACCCATTTAAATCGATTAAAATAGAAAAAACCTAAGCTGTATTCGCTTTTTTATATCATAATCAATTAAAAATGTTAACAATAAAAACTTTTTGAACCTCTTTTTCCAAGATGGTGGCCGTGGGACAAGGTTTGCAACCCAATAAACTTGGATTTAACTCTAAACTGTTTTAGATATCAAGGGGGAAATATTGCATCCTCTGACAAATGCAATCCCCAAATGTAATACTTCGATGGACTAATTTGCCTATGACAACCATCTCCATACCTGTGGAGTATGACAGTGGGATAGCGCAAATATAGCAGCAGCATGTCCCGCGGCTGTGCATGCCCCAAGTAGCGTCCGTGTGATGTCCCGGCGACGTGTGGTAACCGGCACAAGGCTCAACAACAGCAGTGCGCACGCGCATACGCACATGGCTCCGCTTACGCTTAGACAGATCACCACAATACCATGGAGCTCTTCCTCGCTATCTGTCTATGTAATAACAAAATAAGGATGATATTATGAAATTTATGGATGGTATTTTAGCTGATGAAGTTATGCAGGGGCAATTAGAGAAATTAAGATTTCAGTTAAATATATCAATTTTAAATATAACTCAGGATACGTATCTTGGACCTAAATCGCGAGACAAAGAAGGCCTAGGCGCGCGCAGTTTATTGTGTTTAGTGAATTTGAGCTCATCCACCCCGTTCTACCCTCAAAAGTCACACAAGAAACGTGTACTGCGCGTATAGAGCACATTTTGAGCACATTTTAGGTCCAAAATATATGTCCGGAGCTCTAGCAATAAATTGTATTTCATAAGTTAATCATTTATGAGGTTGATGGAGTTCAAAACTATCTTTCTCTCCATTTTTCATTCTTCTTTTTATAGCACTCATCCCTTTTGCTTCCAAATACCTAATTAGATTCAAAATCTAAAGATTAAAGTTGGTATTCTGCATCTTACATATAAATTGTATACTCACACGTGTGTAGCTAATCCTAGTAAGTAGTGCTATAGTGCCGGAAGTGCGACATCGACAAGTCACTCGAGATACTCCCGACGCGCGCAACTCGCACTCAGACACGCTCCATGCACTTGGTGACTCCGCTGATCGCAAACCACACGCTAACCTTGAAGCTGCTGACAATAAAGTTCATGAAATATTTTTCCATCGGCTCTTTTTCTAAAGGTAGCAATAGTCCTACTTTGGACTGTTATGAGTTGATAAGTTATAGTGTTGAGTTGATAAGATAAAGTTATTGATAAAAATATTACTTGTCCTGTTTGATTACCATATTTACTGCAGGGGTCTATCCCTAGGCATATTGTTTTCAAAAATAATTTCAATAATCGATTAACTAAACCAAAAAGATTCGAGTCAAATTTAGCTTTTGTCGTTTCATTCGTCGTATTCAATTTTGTATAACTCTTAGAATTTTAGAATTCGTCAAAGTTGGAGGAACTCTGTAATTCGAATTACTAGTTTTATGACTTATCGTGCTTTTGCTGTAATTTTATAATGAACATACCGTCAGTACTGTAGTTTCTGGAATGCTCAAAAACCATTGTAGCGGTATGTTGCAGTTTGCGATCCACGGTCGTGCCCTTAATATGCACCTGCACCTGCTGCGAGCACACTGCGTATTGTACCTCACTACCCGAGCTGTGACGTCACAAAATATAAAAACAGTCAAAGTCAAATCATTTTATTGTGAAAATGGGTAACAAAAAATGTGAAGTAATTGATATATAATAGTAGTCACTAAAATGTTAACACAAACACAACAATGGCATTGGATAACATAATAAAGTTTTAGACTACCTTTTACAGGAGATGCGCTATGATGCTATGCTATAAAGATGTAAAAGCTATGCTATGAAACTATGTCACCATTTCAACTGTGTTATGATATGTAGCGTAGCGAGTAAGATGTGCTACGAAACAAATATTCAAAATTCGAATCTATTCTTCATCCATAGCATACATCCATAGCACACATCTTTCTATATAAAAATACATAGCTTAGCTGAACCCCTATTCACCAGTGCTATGCCATGTGGACCAGTGAATGAATGGTGGATATCAAACGCGTCTATAGCAATGTAGCATAGCACATCTCAGGTGAAACGGCAGCCTAGTTAACAACTCCAAAGAATAGGACCTCAAATTAAGCGTAACGGAAATGAAAACTTCTTACTTGAAATCAGCGAATGTTTTCAATGAAGGCAATCTTGCTTCTAAGTCATGATACTGCACAATAACGATTGTGTAGTTCTCAGCAGTGGGCGCCAGCTCCACATGCACTGACAACACATCCCAGTCCTTTCTGTTACGTTCTAGGGACATCCGCTGCATCTCCAAGTGCATACTCGAATCACTCTTTACACTGAACGAGTGTAAGCGCACCTCTAGTTTATTCTTTATTGCTGCTGCATTGACTATTGCGTTCTGGACCTCATTAATTTTCTAGAAAATAAAATCTTTACTTACGTAAAACGTATATTCAATTTATATATTTGTCGATAAAATTCCATAAATTGTAAAATCTACTCGGTTAAAATTGACATTGAGGTACCTGTTCATCTAGAAAAGCATCAGGTTGTGATAGTAGATGATCGAAAATATTCAGTAGGAGTACAACACTCTTGAGTCTATCAGCTCGCTGTGCTGCACCAGACTGTAAGTACTGCAGCATATGTGAGGCATGATGCAATGGCGTTACACCTGCCCCTCCGAGCATAGGTATGCCACGTAGTACTGACAAATACTGTTGAGACACCTCTGACACATTTTTCCATGAGTATCCATAGGAAATGAGCATGAACTGAAAATCAAAATAGATTATTGAAGGCTCCTTTAGACGAGCAGAGTTTCTCGCACATTTCGGTCCGAAAAATCGTACGCGACTATCGCTAACAATAATCGCCATACCACTATCGTATCAAATTGTTTACACACAGGCAAACACTACATTCTCGCCTACGATTATATAATACGAGATTCGCAGCTTCGTTTACACGAGGAGAGTTTCTCGCCCGCAAGTTTTTTTTGTCCTTTCAATAATAATCGTATCATGCGGGCGAGAAATTTACTCGTGTTAACGACGCATAAAAATTTGAAATGAGCTTGTATAAGAGTTCAATTCGCTTCACGGAAAATATCGAGGTCTAGCCAAATCTGTAGTTAAGACTGGTAAAGCGGACCCCAGACTCCGAGCTGAAAAGCTTCAGATGCGACTGGGAATTAACGCTAGGATGATAAGAGATAAGAGTTCAATTCTTTGAATTACCTGCTTGTAAATATTTTTCAAAGACTCAGACACACAACCAGAAAAATCTGGTGACATCCATTTTACACCATGGATACCTGTCTTCGGTTCACAGTACCTGAAAATACATAGAGAGTGTACTTAACCATTTATTTTTAAGACAGTAATTTTATTAAGTCGTCGAGGGTGACACGCGTGCAAATGATTTCACTACTATGGACGCCCAAGATCGTGCGAAGTGGAGGAGGAACAGCTGAAAGGCGGATGCTGAGCTCCGAGGTCACCTTGGCCACGGATCCAATCGGAAAATACGTCTCCATGAAAATGATGTTGAAGATGATTTTGTAAAGTCGTATGAAAATTACATCCATTTGCGACAGATATATTAATAGGTAAATGATGGATGGATGCTTACGATGCCACCATTCAATAACTCAGCTATTACAGAGGTGACTGACAGATAAATCGTCTCATTTATTTCTTACAGAAGATGGAGTACGTCGCCCGACTATTGAATTTATTAAATTTGGCATGTCACGTCGCCATGGAGAAGAAGTGAAGAAAGCTTTAGAGCTATCTTTATATCGCACAACATAATATATATCTACGGCTATAGTAATATTTTATTAACATAAACGGTTTTCACTCCTCTATAAAGTTATCAAAATGTCAGTCTGGTGTAAGATAATGAGGATGCTATTCTTCGCGACACGTTATATATGCCTACAAATCGTAATTCAATTAAAATGGTTCCAAATATTTGTACCGTCAATTGTATTAATTACTTCTTAAAAATTCTTCAAGACTTGAAGTCAATTATCCACAATCACCTGTTTATTTCACCAGTATACCCCATAGGACATGGGCTAGACGCGTACGCGCCGGGAGCTGTCCTACTCCAGCGGGTACCAGTAGCTGTTTCACTATGACACGCTTCATCATCAGTACTGAGTGCCCAAACCCTCACACCTGCTTCATTAGTACCCGCTGCTGACGATACTTGGCATCGATATACACTCGATTTCTAAAATCAAACAGTCATTCAGCCAAAAATCAATTGTATAACATAAAATTGAAAAGCAAAAGAGTGTAAATGACATCGACTTTCAAACAAAAACTGCCCCAAATGACATCGTAAACACTTCACAGCGCAGTAATTTTGGTATCAAATGTTTTTGTCACTTGCACCAGTTTGGCTTTCAACCCTGCAATCACTAAGCTGTAACACTTACCTGTACATTATAAAGCTTGAGCACGCTGCCAGCTGGATACAAATCTTCCCACACGTGTTTGCCTAACTGCATCGGTAGCAAACTATTATCTCGAAGCCAGCTGAAGCCCAGAATTCCATGAGCGCGGCCCGCGCCCGCCAGACATGTCATGCTTACGTTTTCACCCTAAACCATGATATAAATTTATATTGTAGTAGTAAAAATTAAAATGAAGGATCAGATTCAACTGTGAGTTTAATAGCTAATCATCATCATTTAGCGTTGATTTGGTTAGTTGCATTCGAGGCTTTCACTATGGAGTTCAAGTTCCGCAATGCTATAAGATTTGGTTAATTCGATCAATGCGACAGCCTCTGTGGCATAGCGGTAGTGAGGCGCGGGTTCGATACCCGCTCAGTGCAAATATTTGTATGCATGAATATGGTCTGGTCGTGCTTCGGAGACCACGTTAAGACGTCGCGTCGGTCCTGGTTGCTATACGAACATCTATGGCAGTAGTTGGAGCTCTAAAAAAAGTCCGACAACTGGTATAGCTGCTATGCTTTGATATCGCCCAATGTCGCCATTGGGTTGTGGAGGTCAGATGGCAGTCGCTTCACGAAAAATATCGAAGTCCAGCCAAATCGGCAGTTAGACTGGTAAAGCGGACCCCAGCCTCTGAGGTAAAAGCTTCGGATGCGACTAGGATGAAGAAGAAGTTTAGTATTTAATGACTCGCCTTGGAGATAGTGAGGGTGGACGGCACTAGCCGTATAGTGGGTGGTGTAAGGACTGTAATCGTTAGCGCACGACAGCGTCTCCTGCCGGCATCCTCAGCAGTACACGACCACGCACCGCCGTCTACTTGTAGAGCTGTCGATACCCCGAGGACGGACATACGGCGTCCTAATGCGTCTTCTGTTACTGTACGCGTCCAAATATCTCTGTAGATTCACAATTTTATTATAGGATTCAGTACAAATTTTGTTAAAAAAATCAATTTACAATATGCCTATTCAATGATAAACAGATAAAGAAATAAAATTAAATTCCAAAATATTCCTTCGTAACAATCGTGACCACAATAGAGAGAAAGTGAGAAACACGACGATAGTGAAGGTGACTGTTGATGTACAATATTTTTATCACAAAAGAAGCCCTTAAGCCTACAGCCCGAGTCACAATCACAAGTCTCGGGTCACAATCACACGATCCTCCTCCGGCACCCGCACGGTGAATCCAAGGAAAGCTAAAAATTTCGTCTCTCTTAGAACTTATAAATATAGGTAAACTGCTAACTCTGGTAGGTTACTGTATTTAATAAAGTAACATATAGGAACATTGCAGTATACAGAATCTAACTTATTTGTACCTACTGTCCATATAAAAATAAAAAACAAAAAATCTAGCATTGCAGCACCACCTACGGAAACCCGAAATTTCATTTAAAAAGTTTAGCTATTTAAGAGGAGTTCAATAACATTCATACGTACAGAAGATTTTATACACAAAGATTATTCAATTATGATTCCATACTTGCATATTTCAAATAACTGATACATGTCATACTAAATAGTAACAGATTTCCACGCCTCACATCAACATGTTCCAACTCATTGATTTTCAAGCTTCACAAAATGATCCGTAAGGAACAGACTGAACTGAGCGTGTTCGTGGAAACTGTGTAATTAATCAGTGTGCTTAAATAACAGTCGGCGGTAATTGGATCGGCGAGAGTCGGTGTCGGCTCCTCTCCAGCTCGTTAGCCGTCACTCTCGCCATGGGGTCGTTACCGCCTGTTATATTCGGAAGATATATTGTCTGAACACATGGAAATAAACTTATAGTACCTAACTGCGTTTTTAGGTTTGGTGGGATTTTGGCATTATTTATTTATTTGTCAAAAAATACCACAATGTAATTTTTTTCATCAAAAAGAAAATTATGACAGTCTCGCTGAATTTAGAAGTTACAAATCGCGATGAACTGTATCCGTAAAGTAACGAAACACAATACTTTAAACACGATGCACAATATTTTAAAAGTGTTTTAATAAAAGAAGTCACGTATAAGCTATGTAGGTACTGTTATTGATAATGATTGATTAGGTATCTACTAGTCATTAAAATAATTTTCTAGAACTTTGACAGCAAAAACCTAGCAATCTGGGGTGACATCTACCTACACCCCAGTCACTTTATTTAATGTTTCCCTTTTCCAATTACCTGGTTGTACCATCAAAGTTGATCTTGACACCATCTTTGAACCATGTGAAAACAATGCTGGGAGATCCATACGCCATGCAGCTCAGTATGAACTCTGACCCTTCCCATACTTCTGGCCGTTGGTTTATTGCTAGTGCCTGTCAAAATAATATGTTTTGTAGCACACAGATTGTAAGATAATGTGTATTGAACAGATTCTAAAAAAATACATTTGGTTTAGACAATATGTATTTCTAAAATATTCATATGTCATTTGAAAAAAGAATACGTAAAATATCACATTCACATGATGTTTATAAATAGAACTCGTACTTTTCTGGCGCGTTTCTTTGATGTGATTAAGTCCTTCATGAAATATAGGTACTTTTTTGACGTGTCATCCAAACTTCGAACATAAAAAGCTCCATGAATTGTAGATTTTTCTCACGATAAAAATAAGAATAGAAACTAGAAAATTTCATTTCATCATACATACATGCATATGTTCACGCCCTTTTCTTTCGGGGGTAGAGCAAATTTCGTTAATAAAAAAACCTTTCCATGTTCTACAAATAGTTATAATCTATTCATTTGTAATGTAATCAAGTGAACCAACGTGTAAGTTTAGTGCAGGCCGCATTTCAAAGTGCAATGTGTCTGGCAGAAGGCGCAGAGTGTTAGTGCGTGCACGCAAAGCCGCAAGCCGTGCCAATGCAGCACGTAGCTCGCCCGCTGCACGCCGTGTAGTCCATATGCGCACATACGCCGTACGAGCCCCACTGGATTGCACTGAACTGTGAAGGGAAGGCAATATTTTAATGAATCATGTACATATTTAAAGGTGTAGGTATTTATTTTAATGAAATGATTACAGTCTGAGCGCCAATACCGATTACATTCAAAGATTAGAGTTTGAAGTCCCGGAACCGCTCTCCTAACCCCTAGCAAGTCTAGCTCTGCTCGCGCCAGAGCCTCTTGCATCGATCAAACTTGCAAGTGAGATTAATGTGGGCCTTCAGATCTTGTTGAAGTTCCATTTTTTAGAAGTCGATCATTCAGAACAGACAAAAGAATTTTCTTAGACTTATCTAAGAAAATTGTTTTGTCTATCTATTTAGATAATTAATTAATATTTTATTGTACTGGTACCTACCGTATTTACACTACTTATTCTCAATCAACTCACAACGATCGATCAATCTAACCCTGACTACAATCAGTAAAAGTCAATCGTTTCATTGGAATTGATTTTATTACTGTCAAATGATCCGAAATGGTTATTGATTTTGTATCATTTTAAATTTATTATTCTCCGAGTGTAATTTATTTTTCTTGTACTTCTTACCTTATATTTAAAATTTCTATTTCATCTTCTATTGTAATATTTGAAGCTATTAAATATATTGTAAGCTGAAAACAAATATTCCATTAGTAAATATTAAAAAAGGTAATATGGAAACGAAATTACGAGAAATAAATACTTGCTTGTTCAATAATTTCTTGTGATATGTTAACATTTGGTTGGTCGACCACCTGAAGTCTTGTGTCGAAGCGTGCGGAGGCTGTAAAAATGTTATTGCATTTATCACTAGCATAGTTACCTATATTAAGCATAGTAGTATATAGCAATACACTAAATATATCACTTACTGTAGTCAGTGTCTTTAGGATTGCAGTCACATAGTGAGCCAGCTTTACAATACTCTGAACATTCTTCTATACCACACTCTGTGAACCAAAAGGAAGGAAAACAAACTGATAACTTTAAACTTGTTTTTCAACAGCGCGCAACCATAAAGATGGTGGTTGGTTGTCTTTTGCTTTGAAGTGATAGTTCGAATCGTACAAAGCTAGATGCCGGTGTCTAGCCTTGCTGTCAAAAGACACCTACTTGTTTATAATATTATATTCACCTGAAATCTCAGCAAATTTGTTCAAACACTAACACAAATCTAACTATACCTATCAAGCTAAAAAAATTCATACACAAAGCTATTTTTCTATTTTATGTCTTAGTAATATGGCTATAAATAATGATAATTTGTTTAATTCCTATAGGAAAATTTATTAAAGCAATCATAGGTCATAATTTATGCTTACCAGGCTGTGCTATCTGCGCCTCGCATATTTCACCAGTGTAGCCGGGCGCACAGATACAGCCGACAGCAGCCGGGCCCATCTGTCTGTCGGTAAGTCAGGGTAACACATTAGTAGCATTTTGTTGTTTAATGACAATAGAGGCAGCTTGTAAAGTATGATGGAAACTTGTCGTAGCAAGTAACCGGTACTGATAACCTGTTTCTCTGTATAAGCACCCTATCACCCTAATGATAGTAGCGGGCTGTTGTCTACCAACCCCGGAATGATAAAAGCGTTTATGAGTAATGATGATGTTGTGGAATGATCTCAAGTAAACAGTAAAAAATTTAATATACCTACTTACAGTTAATCAATAGATCTGACTTTAAAAATTGTAGTTGAACAAAATGAACATGTAAAGGTATGATTCGGAAGCCTACCGCATACGACAACTGCCGACGCACGCAGCAGATGTGTGTAATTCATTGCTGCTTATTAATTGTCTTCTTTAGCCATATCGGAGAGTAACAAGTAATCGGTAGGTACGCTGTATCTGATGCATGCGTCTGGCGTTGTCGTATGCAGTCGGGCTCAGAATTATACCTTTAGATATTACTCGTAGAATTCGCAGACCAGTTGCTTCACTTCATCAAACTTCGAGTCTGACATATCGGTATTTATCTATATAATTAAATTTTCGGCACAATTTTTTACGTTTCCTTACCTGCACGTTCCTCCATTTTTACACATATTAGAAGTCCTAGGGCAAAGCGGACCTACTCCACAATCTGCTCCAGAATAGCCCTCGAAGCACGAACAGTAAAACTCCCTGTGAATCAAACATAGATGAAAGCAGACCGAATGTAAATACTCTCTGTTCTTACAGGGTCGGCAGCACGAGTGACCCTGGTGTTGCACTCGCCCATAGGCCACGGTAATCTCTTACCATCAGGAGAGCCGCGTGCTTGTCTACGATCTAAGTAGTATAAAAAAATACTTTGATTTTGATATACAGGGTGGAAGATTTTAACCTTACCTGGAGGGCAAGTGCTTTTAAATACTGGAGATAGCGAATTTCACTCAAAAGAAACATTCCTTTATTTTTATTGTTGATATGATATCTGATGGGATCCTTGAGTTAAGTTCTTTATTTTGTTAAATTGAATTTAAAAAAATAGTTTTCAAGGATTTCCTTTCATTTAATTAACCATGTTTGTTAGACAGATTTGATCCTTACGATTTACACTATTGATTGATGTCATAAAACTACAGGATGTTATTTTTTCGAATTTTAGTTGGTTCGATTACCAGGTGTGGCAAGCGAATTTTCAAAAAATTATGAATGCAGTTTTATTTCTTTTTAAAAATAAAGGAATGTTTCCTTTGAGTGAAATTCGCTCTCTCCAGTATTTAGAGAACTTTCCCTCCAGGTAAGGTTAAAATCTTCCACCCTGTATATGCTTAGAAGAAAATAAAAGAATTGCCATAATCTGTTAGTTCTTGCTCATCGTGCATGTACAGAACTTCTTGGGACCATTATTACACTTTTATTAAACTGCGGCACATTAATGTCAATACATAAAATATTATTTGCTGAGATGCTGCCCGACCCGAGGCATCGCTCGAGTGGAACCCTGTTCCCGTTCCCATGACACACGGGAACATTTTTTAATAAAACTTTTCGTAGGCCATATATTATGGGAAAAAAATGCCGTATTGGTGAAGCCGTTCTCGAATTTAGCGCTAAGCAACATTAATTTTTATTTATATAGATTTTTACTTACTGGTGATTCTGTGTAGCGTAACAGTGTCCCAATAGTCTGCACTCGATAGCACTACACGAGGATGGGCCTGCTAAATCCGTGGGTCCTCGTACTGAATACGTCATGTTGAACCCAAACACTGACAAGAGACCCAAGGCCCTCAATTGAGTTCCTTCCAGTCTATTTAGAGTTAGTTCCACTACCAGTACTGGACTTTGTACCTGGAAAAAAACAACTAAATTAGGAATTTAGTCATTTATTTAAACGAATCAATTCAAAAAATTAGAACAATCTGTCTGAAGTTTGCGCGAATCTCACCCATTGAAATAATTATTGCTTTTTTAACGGATTCTTTCGCGATATATTTGTTCGCATCGCGATAAAATCCGTTAAAAAATAAAACTTTTTTATTTGAAATAAAGGATAGGTACAGGGATATGACATTAACATGCGGAATTCAGAGATCTCGATATCGTAATTCCCCTAGAAAACAGGAACACGCAGCGCCACTACCCTAGAGTTGTTTTTACGAGGCCCCAACCGTTGCATTAGCTTCAAACTCACTGAGGACGCAGACTCTTTGGGAGTACCAAATAAAAGTAGAGTTTCAAACGAGAGCGGTGATATTTCATCAGACACCCACCACCAGTGCGAGGCCTACAGGCCTGTTGGCAATCCTACGCAAAATAAAATAATTGAGTTGAAGGCTCCACCAAGAAGTTACCATCAGTTAGTCATATTCCACGATAGCAAACATCATTATCCATCATTAGGGTCCACTGGAGCTCGGGGTCGGCTCTCCTACACCCGCTGTCCATAATATGGCTTATCTGGATTTTATGGCAGCAACCACACTGAGAGGGAAGCCTGAGCCAGAGCCTTCATTGGAGTCCTTCAATTAGCAGTAACATACAGTTAAAAGAATAAAGTTGCCTGAAGAACCAAATACTACCTCCAAAGTAACTACGGCAAAACATAATATTTAAGACCCTGGGTTTATGTTATATTACCGTGAAACCCATTTAGCATTTGATATTAGGTACCTACTGTTTAATTTATGTAAATAGCGACATATCGTATACTTAACAGCTTAGATGTTTTGTCGACATTACTCTGTACTAAGTTAATTTACATGTGTAAATTGAGGGCTCTGGAATAAACATGGGTGTTTATTACTAAGAACATACACGTTTTCTTTAAAGCCCTCACTTTAGGCCAACAAGTGCGCAGGTAGATGTAGCAGTGTAACTTTCAGGTAAGGCACGTCAGTATGACTTGCCTCTCACTAACAGTCAATTATTTCGAAAACTATTGATTTTCGGCCATACATTATGTGGGCTCCAAATTGTAGCATTTTGGGTCTCCTAACACCCCCTGACAGGAATACGTCGAGTTATCAATAACCCTGTATGATGTCAGTAGGTATACCTACTCTAATAAAAAAAACGTTTCTAGATTCCAAACGACTTTCTTTAAAAAATATTTTTATATTAAATGCCTCGTGCCATTGGTGGAAATTACCGCCAAGACAATCTTCTGTAAATGAAAGTTCTGCCTTAACGCATTACGAGCAAAGTTAAAGTAATGTCAGGGTTTCTGACAGCTACAGTCTCGCCATTGTTTGAAGTGCTTATGATCCTACAAACCAAGTGTTAGTTGGTAAGGTTTACGTTACAAGGAAGAATCATGTTTTTTAGATTTTTCTTAGCTAATTTAAATGTCTGTTGGTTTGTCTGAGAAACAACTATTTGATAAATAACTTTTTGCAACTAAATGAAAACCAGAAATATGTAAGAATCATAAAACATCTTACTCTAAATTAGAGTAAAACAGTTTATACTATTCAAAATTAGACTAATAAATTATGCCTATCGAAACAGTATGCCATAATTGCAATATTTAAGTCATGGTTTTAATATGCCTTTGAAAATTTGTTATGTCAAAGTATATTAAGACCAAAAGCTTATGCAAACCAAAGAACGTCACCTACATAGCTTCCTAATAAGTCATATGTTATGTGGACAGGTAAACACAGAAGATCAGAACAAAATAAAAATAGTGCCTGCCTATACTTAAACAGGTCAAGTTTCACAGGAACTGTATCGTGTAAGCACACTTATTTTTGAAAGGGACAATACTATTAATCCTCGAAAAAAGCGCTTCAGGCAATAAAATGAAATTAAAGTGCCTGTAAATGGCAAAGGACCAGATCGTTACGGATAGAGAGGACAATAAATATAATGTAGGTATGTCACTACGAATGTGAATGAACTTGTGTAACCGAAAAATGTACTTGGTAGAAGTTGTTTTGTTTTTTTTTCTTTGTTTTGTTTCTGTTGTTTTGTTTTAAAAGACTAACTAAAAACAATAAACTGTTTATACTGGAGATTGATGGCACTTAGTGGAACTTGCTACACATATTGAATAAATCACTTGTACTTTTCCACAATTATTTATTTATTTGAACCTTACCGGTTTCACCTTACGGCATTATCAAAGGTTTACAATGGTTTAAACTCCTAACTAGTTTAAACCATTGTAAACCTTTGATAATTACCGGTTTCACCTTACGGCAATGGTTTAAACTAGTTAGGAGTTTAAACCATTGTAAACCTTTGATAATGCCGTAAGGTGAAACCGGTAAGGTTCAAATAAATAAATAATTGTGGAAAAGTACAAGTGATTTATTCAATATGAAAAACAACAAACTTAAAGTGTATCACGAGGGTGACATGCGTGCCAAGGGTCTCACTACCATGGACACCCTAGATCGTGCGAAGTGGAGGAGGAAGAGCCGGTAGGCCCTGAGCTCCGAAATAATCTTGGCTACGGATGCAATCAGGAAAATACGTCTCCATGAAGACGATGATGATGATGATGTAAAATGTGTCACGTATTACTATATCTATGGGCCGAGCCGGTTCATAATGATTATTGGTAATAATCGTTGTCTGGAACAAATAGCAGACCGCGATAAGACCGCCCATTGCACAACTCACTACCATGTACTGTCCTTTGTATGTATCCTATTTTTTGTGTGCAATAAAGAGTCTCTATCATCTATCCATCTATCTACAAGCCAAAGTTTTAACGGTGTATAGAATACGTGACTTTTCATTTGTTTTATGAAATTTTAAAACATTTATTTACTTGTATTCCTACTTCCGTATTCCAGAATTATACTCAATACTCAGTCTTGGATCTCGTTTTATAACTAGATCTGAGGATATATTATATTCTAGATGATAATTCTAATGTCAATGTGGGGTTCTGAACGAAGCGTTGCTATAAAGCACGAGCACCCGTGCATTAGCCTTAGATTAGAAAAAGTTCTTTAGTTTTAAATAGATATATTAAATCACGTAAGTTTTCCTCGCCCTTTCATTGGTGACATATATTTTTATAGTGACAACATTTTGAGTTAGAGCTAAGGGCATATGAGTGTACATTCGAGTGCAAAAATAAATAAATGTAACGACATCAATTCGTCACAATCGTTAATAGAAATATAAATAAGTTAACATCATAATCATTATGCATACACTTGTAAAACACGTTACCCGGTTAATTCGATAAGTTAACATTGATGCAATAAATCCTGCTAAGGGATCAACGCTTAATTAAATTTGGTATAATTAGCTTTTATGCGTTAGAACTAATAATAATATCTCCTCCAAGTTAGCTGTAACTCGAGTTCGATAAGCTGGGAAAGTTTTGTTATTAGTTATAATTAACAATGTGCACAGGAAGCTGCTACTCCACAAAGTGTATTTCCCGGTGAAGTTCTAACACTTGAGCACTTCTTAGACAATAACCAACTATACAATACACATTATACCGAAGCCCGACCTGAGAACTTATTAGTTGGTTGAACTTGTCACTTTTTGTTAGATAATACGCTTCGGAGAATATTTGTTATACAAGAAGACTTCGGAGAACTCAATTATAAGTTATATCTCTGCCGTGGATGTTACAATTTCAGATGGTATAACTCGGGACACGTATCCTGGACCTCAATTGCGAAATTTTGTAATAATCTATGCTTGGTGAATTTGAGCTCGTCCACCGCAGTAGCACCTTGTGCTATCCTCAAAAGACACCCAAGAAACGGGTGCCTACTGCGCGTATAGAGCATATTTTGAGCACATTTTGGGTCCAAGCTATATGTCTCGAGGAATATGCGCTGATGGAATCGGAGACATAAGCTAGTAGGTACTTTATATATTAGTTTCTCTGAGAGAGCGGGTCGATTGTATATAGATGGTTTTGATGATTATGCTTATGAACAGAAGTTTTGTGACGGAAATAATTACAAGTTAGGAAGTATGAAAACTTAGTTAATCATCATTTCCCCAAAGTTTTCTCACATAAATTTAGTCTTATTATTAACTAGCTCACCCGCCCCGGTTTCGCCCGTGGCATACTTCGAAACCCCGTTGTTGTATGATATGTTGCATGGTGTTAAAGGCCCCTTTAAACCATAATTATATATTATTATGCAACAAATCCAGCAAATTCCCATACATTATTTCTTCACTCCTTTGCTTCGCTCCCTTGAGTAATAGCGTGCTGATAACCTTCCTCGATAAACGGGATAATCAACACAAAAAGAATTTTTCAATTTGAACCAGTAGTTCAACCAAACAAAAACAAACAAACTCTTCGGCTTTTTCACATTTAGTATAGAAGTATAGATTTTCTTTGGGCTACCTAGGTAGTAGGATATGGTAGGAAGTTTATCTCCTATATTAGATTTGATTCCAATTCATTTGATAAGTGTTAATAATTTTACCTACATCACAAAATAAAAATCAACGAGACGAGACGAGAAAAATCCGATGGTGAGTAGGGCAGCCAGAGCTCACTGGAGAGATTTTGTGCTTTCAGTGGGAAAACCAAAGACTTTGTCCTACTTATCTTTTGCGCTGACGGCACAGAATCTCTCTGTTATTACAGGGTCGGTAGCGCGAGTGTGACTCCCCTGGTGTTGCTCTCGCTTATAGGCCACGGTAGCCTCTTACCATCAGGAGGGTCATATGCTTGTCTGCGGCCTGGGTGGTATAAAAAAACCTTATTTTGCCTATCAATTATAACCTGTTGCAGTCTGCTAGTACTATATGGACTTTTTATTTTTTTTATCGTGCGAAAAATCCCCACGGATACCTCCCCTGCCGGAGTCGGAGGAGGAGGTTATGTCGGACTCGAACCGACTAAAACGCACGCCTTCTGTGGGCCGTCAGTTGCCAGAGGTGAGATTGTCATAGCCATATCCCTCGCACCCCGGCCGACCCAGGGCCATATCTCTCGATATGGCCCTCTTCCGGTATGGGGACCACGGAGTCCCCAACTCGCCCCCAGGTATGGGGGGGCACGCAATGCGTGCCACCGCCGTGGCCTGCTTCTGCTAGGGTGACAGGCGACCCCACCCGTCACCCCCAGGCCCGCGCTCATGGGGGGCGGAGGTCATTCTGCGACCTCCGACGCCCGAGTTGCCGCCGCTCGTCGCGGGCCGCGCGGTCTGCGATTCTCCATCGCTCCTCGCGGGCCGCAAGGGCTGCGATTCTCCTTCGCTCGCGCTCCGCCGCCCACTTCACGAGCATCACTTGCTCGCAGAAGGAGGCGCCGGCGGCCCACGCATCCAGTACTATATGGACTTAAAGACCACTCAAGGACTGGCTTGCGTTCAGCAATCCTTCTGTAGATGTGCCCAGCCCAAATTACGTAGAAACTTTAATTCTTTGCCCAATGACCTCATATTGAATTTTGCATTTCAAAGAAACTTCTGGTAGAGCTCGCTGGCGCGCTGCGAATGTTATTGTTAGTAGACTAGCGCAAATATTAGCGTAGTTTTGTCAATTATTCCTAATCATTGTACCGTAACTTATTTAGCAACCTAAGATAAATCTACTTGTTACAATAAAATTACTTTTAAATGATAGCCATTTCTTTTATTTCTATCCTAATAGCCAATTTCTAGAAAATTACGCCAACAATCTCGAAAATGCCGAACGATTAGACTTTAATCCAACATAAGCTATCATTAGAAGTAATGGAAATTTTAAAAAAGTTCCAAATTATTCTTCCTGTGAGGTTACGCCATTAAATTAATGGGTTTTAACTGACGAGTTCATGTAGTGACCCTTTAACAACAAAAACTCTTAGGTTTTGATCAATATCGGAGGTAAAAAAATTCTTTACGTTCGATATCATTAAAATTACTTGACTTGGAAAAGTAAACATCGAGGGGAAGCTCGCTCATGGCGGTCCCTCTCTAGAGGGAAACACTCTAAGAACTGAGTTACTTAGCGTTTTCTATTAGTTCATCCGTTCATTGAATCATTATAATTATGAAGCATTTAAATTATTCAATTAGCCAATAGCAGTCTTATGCTGGATATAAGCCTCTCTTAAGCATTAACTATGCATAATTTTCCAAATTTGCAACAAAAAAATAAATTTATTAAATACTTATCATGCAACAATTTGTTTTTATTACTATGGAATTGCAATTCTGCGTCACAACCGTCAAGATAAGTGTGTCTCTCTTTTGGTCAAGTGTAATAAAATCATGTATTTCGGCTGCCTTCGTGAATCTGCGAACATGGTAGAGGTCTTTTTATTAGGCTGAGGTAATATTAAGTGTGCGGGTAAGTGGAAAACGCGGTATCTAAGCCTTGGTTGAGTAAACACTGCCTTGTGCCATTGTCTTTATATCGTTTATGTTTCTCATTAACATATTTTTAGTTTCTCTTCATCCCTTTTTTAAAGAATAATAGCAAACGAAATTACTAATATTCCATACAACTCCAGCTCCAGCTAAGTTCAATTGCTTGTGTTAGGAGTGTGTATGTTGTAACTATTGTAAGAATCAACGGGATATTGAACGTGATAACTATGCCGTTGATTCAAATAGTTACATGAGAATGACCATGTCCATGTAAATCTTGAATGAATCTAATAGAATACTTTTCATTCCTAAAATGGATTGCGATAGGGAGCCGAAAAAATACCGATTGCTCGGTGTACGACAGATTCGTGGATAGAACTTTTTCGTGGATTAAGCAAATTCTTAGAATCGAAAATCCCCCACGCGGAGGACTATCTAGAAAGAAATATAAAGAAAGAAGGAAACGAGATCAAACGTACCTCACTATAACATTTCAGAACGTTTTAGAAATAAGAACTAGTAATAAATTATTTCCCTTGTTATCCAGAAAACCTCAGGGAAAAGAAAAACCGCATAAATATAACCTAAATAAATGAACCCTTCACAGAGATTTTTGTGATGGATCGTTAGAGAGTCGCCCTTTATCTCGAAACAGGATCCTAAATTGTGAGATTGACATTATTTTGAGCTATTTGCCGGACAAACATAACAGTGAAGGGTTAACTCTGTTTACTTTAAAAAATCTGCTCTGGAATCTCTATATCATTATATGTTTATTCCATTATTATTAAAGAGTTGCGTATGTGCTTTATGGCGTGGTGGCAGTTGGAGCCCTAAAAAGTCTAACAACTGGTTTCTATATCGCCTATATCGGGTTGTGGAAGTCAGATGGCAGTCGCTTCACGAAAAATATCGAAGTCCAGCGAAATCCACAGTTAGACTGATAAAGCGGACCCCAGACTCCGAAGTGAATACTTTGAATGCGACTGGGATTAACGCTAGAATGAAGAAGATTCCATTATTATACAAAAGTTGCTATCCGAATTCAGTGATCAAGCTTTTCTTACAGAAAATTTTAATTTGATCCTGTGTAAGTGATTGTATTCATCTTATTGGATATTGTATGATCCTGTTTGTATTTATCTAAGTTTAGATGTAAATATAATACAAATATCTAAAAAATATTAATGATATTATACTTCACAACATGAACCAAGCTCATATAAAACTCAATCGGTCCCATTGAAAAATTTTTTTACACTGAAATGGGTATTTTTATGGCTTAAGATCATCTGGAAAGTGTAGTGTTCTGAATCGCTCGCGCTGTATCCAAAATACAACGGTCTAGCTGCATAGCTTCGATATCACCTAATGTTACATTTGGGTTGTGAAGGTCAGATGGCAATCGCTTCACGGAAAATATCGAGGACTAGCCACTGGTAAAGCGGACCCCAGAATCCAAGCTGAAAGCTTCGGATGCAACTGGGAATTAACACTAGGATGAAGAAAATTCTGATTTCCTGTAAATAACGCCCCATGATAAAATGTTATCCTAATACGATTCCAATAAAGTTGCCTTTTTGGACCTGCAGGTGCGGCCACAGCCTGAAATTTTGAGGATGGCCACTTTTTTTTAAGTGCGGCAATTGCTTCAATAAATGCCTTTTTAGAAGACTTTTTAACTAGACGTGCATGATTTTGGGGGGAGTCCCATTATGTAGTTATAGTGTTAATCTAGTCACCTTTCATGATGCACCTACTTCGTTATTCTCTGCACCACCTATGAGGGTGACTGGTAGAGAATGTCTGGCATTGTAGTTGTAGTTTAAATTTTTTTAAACCAGCTACCAAAATATTTGAAGGGGATAAACGCATCTAGATACACATAGAACCTTTAAAAGGTATAAAACTGCGACTATATTGAATTCGAGTGTCGTTTTACGTTTACACGGCGCGGCGCCAGGTTTTGTGTCCATATACTGGCAGGCTACAAATAGGAGGCACATTCCCACTATTCCCACAGTGCATATTTGATTGAAATTTCAAAGAGCGGTTCACGCGTGCTTGTTTTTGAATAGGGTTAGCGTTTCAGTCCGGCCATGGTGGAGTTCCAGTTGCACTATATTTTAATATATTGAGGTGTGTGTGAACCGATTTTTTTTTTATTGAAACGTTGCATTTACGATTTTTTGTACAATTGGATCCGGGGAAAATTTGCCGTGTGTTTCTTCAGGCAGAGCGAAGCAAGGTGGGGTAAACGCCACACTTTCCCTTCCCAAATGTGTAAGCCCATGCATATCAGAGTGTGTTTGGGGTCTCACCAAGTCCTAAGGGATAAGTCCACCGACGTGGAAGTTACTCCCATAAAAGCCACATAAGCTAGCCAGACTAAAAAGGAAGAATAAGCGGAGTAAGCGTTGTTAAATTGTCTTCGGACATTTTTCGTGCAAAAAAGTTTAAAAAAATTTCAACACACCTGAAGCCATTTGATCCTTGTAATATTCTCCTCCGTGACAGTAAGGGCTCTTCTCTCTTCTAACTTGTAAGATTCATCATAATAGGTATACTCAGTGAACGTCAAACCACTGGTCGTATACTGCTGAGTAAAAAATACTGATATGGTGCCATTCCCTGTCTCCTGTTCAATTATCCATTTACATTTTATGGGGACAGGGAAAGCGTTGGGGAAATTTGGTGTCTGTATGACCCCTACAGGGCCCTTGAGCCGTCCCCCACAGGTCTGTGGCCCTTGGTGTTCTCTGTCACCGTTTTGTGCGAACACCTCGGCTGCGATGGTGATGACTGTGACCCATAGGAGATGTTGCATCGTTAACCTAGAACAAAAAAAAACATAATTTAGTGGATAAAGTTTTACTATAGGTTATTTAAAAACTGGTATTATTATTTTTGCGGCTGCCTTTTCTATAATACTACTCTGCTAGCGAAGGCCGCCATGACCGGACGGGTGATCACTGTGATCAACCTTTCTGTGTGGGCCATTTCACTCATTATCACTATGGGTAGTCTTAAGAAACCATATTTCGTAAACTGACGTCTTAAAAATGCCGCAGTGGAGTTTGTTGCGCCCGTTTCTTCTCCACTAGCGCCTAGGAAACAGTGATAAATTTAGTTTTCAGCAGAATTTGTCGTCACAAAGCTGGAACGGTGTTGCACTATTTTGAAAAATAAAGAATTCGAATTTTATAAGGACTGCCATAGATGTTCACATGACGATCGGGACAATCGGTCGTGCTCTCCGTGGCACGAAAACACAACGAATGCAAATAGACATATTCATGTTTACAAATATTTGCACTGAGTAGGAATCGAACCCACGTCACCTACGTAGTAGGCGTATATACCTACTACCTCCAGGCCACAGAGACTGTTTTATATAACACCGTGAAAAATATCATATTTTGTTAGCTTTAATAACAACTGCTATTTAATTCCCAGGCGTCTTGGTATAATTACCCCAAAAATAAGTCGGTATAAGGTATGAAAATTATAAGTTGGCAAATTTTTGCACGAAAATTAAATTGTTTACATCACGGAGTTCGTCGACTCCCGGGGTAATATTAAATTGCCTGAAACCGTAATAACAAAAGTTTTACGTGAAATTTTCTTCTGAGCTTATAGTATAAAGACCGACCGTATTCTGTGATGATTAATTTGAATGGTTTATCTAAAATGCTATTCAAAGAATTGTAGAGAAAACAATGAACCATAGAGGTATAACCCCGGTCCTCAACCCAGGAGCATCCGAGACTTGCATTTTGGATCCGAGGTCTGCTCCCCTACGCTTTTATTCCCTGTTGTGGCATTTCTTCACTTTTACGGAAGCGACTGTTGCTGAACGTTCAGAAAAAAGCCTGTGCCAAAACCTGGTCCGTTAATCACCAAATCTACCGGTTTGTAACTGAAGTTATACAATTACTTTTTTTTGAATTCTTGTATTTGTATACGATGTTGGATTTTGTTGTGTTCTTTTTATTATAAAAGTCTTGTTCATTAAGCCTTACGTCTGTTTGATACAAACGATTGAATAGAACCAAAAATCGCAACAAGTGACATCCTCGCGGGTGGAGACGCGGACATCAGCTAGTTTAAATATAAAATACTTGTCGGTTTGATTAATATGACAAACTTGATTTAATTTTAGAAGAACCGAATCACATTTATTCATAAATCGGTGGTTGTTAGTAAAGTGATAATTGATTTTTTTACTTGGATTTTGGACTTCGATTTTGGACTTGGACTTTGGTGCCTTGGAAGAACGGCAAGTGCATAATTTGGGATGCAACGTGCGTCAACACTGTAGCCGCCAGCCACCTCTGTCACACTGTTCTCTCTCCGTCTGCCGCCGCGGAGGACGCTAGCTCAAAAAAGATTATTAAATCAATCAATCAATTAGCTTATTGCAGTCCACTGCTGGACATAGGCCTCTCCCAATATGCGCCAATAATATGCCGATTTAAAGCCACTGTAGGTACCACTTTGTACCGATAGCAGTGGAGAGCTTGAGGAGTTGGAGCAAGGAGGCTAAAAACCTTGTGAAGGAAATAGGAAACACGCTCATAGAGACAACTGGTAACTCCCGTCCCGGAGCGTTCCTGGTGCAAAGGCTGGCCATCGCAATCCAGCGTGGAAATGCAGCGAGTGTGATGGCCACTTTTGGGTCGCGAGCGGACAGGGCTGGGTTATTTGATTAATTTATTTATTGACTTGACTTAATTGTATTGACTTAACTTATGTATAACGTATTGTAACTAAATAAATGATACATATAACTTTATTTTATTATCTTAGTATTTTGGAAATAATTAATTGGGTTGGTCACTAATACTACCAATACTACTAGTAACTCTCTAGTACTACCAATACTACTAGTAACTCTCTAGTACTACCAGTAGTACTAGTGACTCCCTTCGGATCAGCAGTACAGTAGTTCTACTGGTGTACAATGCTGATGATTCATCACCTAGCAACTTGAGACAGGTGGCGTTTCCTCCGAGGATAAAATCTTTTGCGGATGAGATGTTATACAATAAGACAACCAACGCGCCAACTTAATAATAAGTATCTCAATTTTAATTTCGTTGATTGTATATAACTAGTAATAAGATAATTAAGTACGATATAAATATCTACGTCAAAAAATTCGAGACAGAAAATTCTCCCTTCGTTATTTTTGTCTCTGAATAGATAATAAAGAGCACTTCAAATGTCTCTTTAAATTAGCAGTTCGTGTGGATCTAATTATAGCACTTTTTGCGCAAAGCCTTGTTGATGCTGCTGTATAAGAAACTCCATAGTAGAATTAAGTAAATTCTTACAAGCTTGTAGCTAAATTTCATTTGAGTCCAAATAGCTATTATGTAGCCTGTAATTGACAGCCTCCATGGCGTACCGGTAGTGAACGCGGCCGCTACGCAGGAGGCGCGGGTTCGATCCCCGCTCAGTGCAAATATTTGTATGCATGAATATGGGTATTTGCATTGGTCTGGTCGTGGCTCGGAGAGCACGTTAACCGTCGGTCCCGGTGATTAGATACGAACATCTATGGCAGTCGTTACGGATAGTTGGAGCCCTAAAAAGTCCAACAACAACGGTCTTGCTGCAATACTTTGATATCGCCTAATGTCACCATTGGGATGTGAAGGTCAGATGGCAATAGCTGCACAGAAAATATCGAGGTCCAACCAAATCCGCAGTTAAGACTTGTAAAGCGGACCGCAGACTCTGATATGAAAGCCACGGATGCGACGCTGGAATGAAGAAGTTGCATCCGTAGTTTGCCTTTTGCAGCGTCCCGCTCTCGTACAACTCCACATTTTATTTATTTTGTCTTTTATGGGAGCGATTACCTTCTAACCTCCGAACCCTGAGAGGAAAGCATACGTCATAGCCTATTCCCTCAATCCGCAGATGTACCAGCTTACAAGCGAGGTTAGCTCCTGTCCTGGTGTGTCTGGACATCACTCAATCAGAAGACGAGTCCGCATCGACGAGGCCAGCGCTTGTGTGATCCCATGTGAGTGCGTTAACGGTTCACGTACTACATAAATACATAACATACAATCACGCCTCTATCCCCGGAGGGTTAGGCAGAGGTGAACAAACACCCACATTTCACCAATCATTGTATCAGGTCCCACGTAACAGGGGGTGAGTCCATTGCCGTATTCCGGGCACTGTTGTTGACTCGAGCCATGCATCTGAGGCTGAGCCTGGGCTGTATATATCTGTCTGATGTTAAATAGTCCTATCCCTAGTCGACTTGTATGACACCGCATGGGAGGAGATGGGGTGGCCCAAATTCTACTCTACCGGGAAGTCACGGTATACAATATGGATACGACATATAGGCAATAATTGAAACCATATACTTGGTACCCCCTAAGCTTCAAGCAGGAAAAGTTTGAACAAAATTGGTCCAGTATTAAGGGCAGAAACTAGAGTTTTAATTTTATAGAATTTGAACAACTTTGAGCACTCTGTAGAATCGCATGTTGCCGCTTAGCTGTTCAAGTAAGTTACCTACTATGCCTATTGTTGTGTGTGTGTGTGAAGTTGTTGTGTGTGTGTGTGAAGGTATGTGCGTATTTATTAATGACTTATGACACAGTCAATGACTTTAAAGCAATGGATGAAACTATTTAATGACTTATACAAGTGGTTGCATTTTCTACATTTATTTTAATAATTATTTTGTTAGAAAATTTCGGATTTTATAAATCAGGGAATTTAAGTTTAAATTTAATTTGGTTCTATTCCTACGGACCAGGATGCTTCGCGGTTTCAGTATTTGCACATATGTCGTATCCATATCGTATGACATACGGTAGGTTATTTTATTGTGGTGAGAGCCCCACTTGCCCGCGCGGTTTTCCGGAATGTGGAAGGTACATTTTTATGGATATATGGAGTCCTAGCAAACCATGTATATTAAAAAAGTTTACACGTAAGATAAATTCAGCTAAAGTAAAAAGTACTCTAAACATACAAATTACTCGCTAAGACGCGAACTTCCCTTATGTGAATGGAAAGCTTCGTCCAACAATCGCTGCACCGTACAAATTATTCTAACTAAACCAATTAAACACAACTTCTTCGTTTAGCGTCTTACTTAGATAGTAGTCGCTTTCAAACTGAAGTTCAATAAGACGAGACATTGGGAATAGCTAATAAAGTAAATAAAGTACTCGAGATACTATCGATTTAGTTTGGAAATAGACACACACGATGGTTGTATAGGAGAACTAGCAGCCGCCCGCGAATTCGTAAGCTTGGAGTTAGTTAACCCCATCGTTTTACCGCCTTAGGGGTGGAGTTTCGTAAAATTCGTTCTTAACGGATGTCTACATCCTTTATAGAACCTACCTGCCAAATTTCAAGTTTGTAGGTGTTATAGTTTCTGAGATCACGTAATTAATCACTGAGTGGTATTTCGCTTTTATGAATATAAATTTGGAATGTATAAGGTGTGTTCATGAAGTTAAGTTGGTCAGATCATTCCCCCTGTAAGGGACTGGTCAGTGGTTAATGATTCAAGTCCCGCCTTGGACATTCAGTTTGTCCAATTTAAATCGATAGGAAAAGTTAGTATACTATGTATGTATTTACAAAAAAAAAAGTATCTAAGTATGTACTTATATATCCGCATTCTAGATTCCATAACACAAGCTAATTAAGCTTACCATGGGTCTAGAAAGCGTTGTGTAGAATGTTGTGGAATATTTATTATTTATTATTATTACTAATTTAAAAATTGCTTTATAATTTCATTAAACAAGAGTTTCTGTACTTGCTTGTTCTGCTATTTAAAAAGTATTGGTTTTTAAATTCCATTGTACGACATTTTTGCACTGTTATTCACGATTTATAAAGACACACCATCATCATCGTTCATTTGCCAAAAATTCCTAACGCGCCTAAAAAAGGTTTCTCTTCACAAAATCCCTGTATCGGAAACTGCTAAATTACATATTATATTATGAAGGCAACACACCCGTATTCGCTGCATTCCCCGGCTTTCAAGGGTTTTTGACATATTTGCAAAAAAAGTTTGCGAATATTCAGATACCGTCACAGCTAATTAACATAATGAAGTTTTGGTGTCGCAACCAGGTCAACAATGTCACAATATGAGGATGGAGTATGGGGTGAAGCAAGAGGAATGAACCACATCGATAGGATATACTTATTTTGAATCTGTATGGAAAATATATTGGAATGCTATGATTGAATCAGGCTTATTTAAATAAATACAAATAATAATTTTCATAGTCTTCGTGTTAGTCCCACGGAGTCCGAGGTCCAGTATTCGGCTTGTATTTCTACACTACGCACGGTTTTGAGCATGAGACCCTTGACACGCAAAATCTTCTTCTACGACGTCAAAGTACCACCACTTCGTGAGTCTACCCACTCAAGAAGGCGGTGTGAAGAGACATTTGCTATCTACCTGCGCCATAGTCTCGTCTGTCAACCAGTATCGGCTTAAAAGTTAGACTTCGGTTCCGAAAATCTTGGTGGGACTGTAAAACATCCTTTCATATGAACTAATAGATTACTTCTTATTTATACAGGATACGTCAATTTGACTTCACCTCGCCTGATGGTAACCTGAAGGCAAAATTTCAGAAAAGAGAATCACTCAAACACCAACCATGGTGGCCCTCAGCTGAATGATAACGATCAGATGCTTTTTCACGACCTGCTCAAAGGACCTGGGACTGAGACTGTAGGTAGAAGGAAACCCATGAGCTGATAAGGAATTCCAGATGGCTTGCTGCTTGATAGAATATTCTGCACGGCATGCCGATGAAATCTAAGCTTTGTACATGTTGTCCTGTATAGGAAAGCAAAGGTGGGACCAATTGAAGGAGCTCATCGGAACACGGTGGATACGGTAAATTACTACGGTAAGAAATTAAAGTGAATATAACAAAATATATACTTATAGCCCGTTTACTTTAAGTTTTCACCTGTTAAAGTAAACGGGTTATAACGAAGAGTGCAGTAAGGATAACACCTCACGTCAGAATATTCCATAACACATTCGTTGGGTCTTAAGTCCTTGCTGTAACATTGTATATCCTCATTATGTACGTAACGGAGTACACCCAAACCCTTGTCTGTTTAATAATATCTACGCAGCCTTATGTTTTAATCTGTAGGTACGTTTTGTTTTAATTAAATCCTAAATGAACTTAACTCTGCATTTTCTGAGCTTTTGCGGCAGCCACTGAGATAACAGACTGTTGTGTACTATGCTGAAATATTAGACAGGTATTCTTTTTACGAAAGGAAGTGTTGGCTTTTTTATTTATAAATGTTTGAGGATTTCGAGGGAGTGTTTGGTAGACGCTACTACCGTCTAAATTCCCAACAACAGAGGAAAGAGAGGAGGTAATCCCTTGGGTACAATAACCGTGGTTATAATAACCTCGTGTCGTATTTCCGGCGATGAGTAGAGTAACCAGAGTTCACTGGAGAGGTTTTGTGCTGTCAGTGGGAAGACCAAGGGATTGTCCTGCTTGTTTTCTGCGCTGACGGTAAAGAATCTCTCTGTTCTTAAAGGATCGGCAGTACAAGCGTGACTCCTCTGGTGTTGCGCTCGTCAATAGGCCACGGTAACGGTAACCACTTTCCATCAGGTGGGCCAAGTACTTGTCTGCTGCCTAAGTGGTATGAAAAAAAAATCCTACGCCAGAACCTCGTCCATCAGTCAGCAGGTGCATTGCCTTGTTTTGCCCCGAAAGATCTCTTAAAGACTAATTTGTGAATAGTATCCATTCTTCAAATACTTAACCTACCATTCAAAGCATTATCGAAGTAAATAATTTAACAAAAACCATCAAATTACCTAAATTCCTCATCACGTAGAGTGTAGCGTAGATCCTAAAATACTAATCACTTATTTCATTGAAAATCACAAAAGACCCACTAATGTCAGATCGCACTTACATAAAATAAGACCCATTCAAGTGTAATTTTCTATTTTATTAGCGAGAAATTGGCATTTTTATTTCGGTATCAAGCCAAGTACCTGAGGGAAGGAAGAAATTGTTTCAAAAGGGTATATATAAAACGTATCCATACTAATATTATAAATGCGAAAGTATCTCTGTCTGTCTGTCTGTTACGCTTTCACGCCTAAACCACTGAACCGATTTTGATGAAATTTGGTATTTGGTAGATTAGACCTTGAGAAAGGACATAGGCTATGTTTGGTCGCGATAACCGACACCCACGCAGGCGTAGCCGCGGGTAATAGCTAGTAGTATATATATAAAGGTATAGTATATAAGTGTAAAAGGGTATATATATTGTCACGCTTCTTTTTCGATTGGGGTAGGCAGAGATAACGCCTTTCCACTTGCGTTTGCTTCTTTATTTTCATAAGTAATTATTTTCATATAATTCTCGCGTTCAATGTCATCAATCATCAATGAATAGTTATCAATCAATCACCTATATCATTTATCCAAAGGATATCGTTATTCAATATTCGATAAATTCCCCGAACTATGTACTAGACAGTTCAGATTACGAAGAGCAGATAGATTAGAAGCCGATCCATTTCGAGATTACAAATCTGGGATTAAGAACATACTCATTAATTGCTAACCACTCGATCACCAGGACCTATTAATTAATCAAATGTACAATAATCAAATAACAAAATAATGTGTATATATTAGGGTCGGCAGTTCGAGTGTGAAACCGCTGGTGTGGCACGCGTCTTTTAGATCAAGTTAATCATATTCCATCAGGTGAGCCATATGCGTGTCTGCCATCTAAATGGTATTAAAAAAAAAACATTTTTTTTTTGATACTTTACGTAACATAAAAAAAATTATCTCGACACTAGCGGTAGTCCGCCGTTCCACCAGTGTAGATTTCTGCTCCATTCTCGTAATCTATGGGAACCTATTTCAGGGATCATCATCATTAAGACGTTATGTCCTGACCACATCCGTGGCCTTGACCTCAGAGCTCAGGAACTGCCTTGGGTTTTTCTCTTCTACTTTGCACTGTCTTGGGTAATATTGCAGGGTTAAAAGTTTTGAGTACTTATCAGATATTTTTCGGCACTACTGCTAGCTCTGTGATCTGGTAGAAAACAAAACAAGATACAAATCCCATTCAATCAGTCAATCAATCAATTAGCATATTGGGAGAGGCCTATGTCCAGCAATGGACTGCCCATTGCTGGACATAGGCCTCTCCCAATATGCCATATCCCGTTAACTTGCTTCTAATACTTAAGGACTATGATAGTTTAAAGACCTAAATACATTTGAATAGGTACAAGAAGGAGAAGTAAGCAAGAAGATTGCAAGGAGCCTCCCCGCGGCGCAACTGGAAGCAGCTAGACCCGGTAACACAGAATCTATGCTGACCAATCCTTTTACCACAATGCAATGGCTCGAAAATTTGGAGAAAGTCATCACTAGGTACAAGAGTACGTAAATTGTAACTACTGCACAAAATTCTATCATATTAGGTATATCCATGAAAATTGATGTAGTTTGACTCAGCTACTCGTACAGAATCCAAGTGTAAGTAATTTGATTAGACAACTTCAAAGTACTCAAGCTACATCAGGCATTAATTTTGCAAGTATTCATTATCTTGGATTCGCAGCAAACCGATGCTAAGCCGCTTTAATCACGAAGTAGGAGCAGCTGAATAATAAGTACTTACCACTACTAAAATTATTATGTTTGAATGTTGATGGATATAGTAACGAAGTGATGTGCCCTGTAGCCTTATCCGCGGATATCCGACGCAGAAGAAAAATCCTTCTTGGGTCCACCCAAATCCATCTTCCAATCCAAGATCCAATCCATCATCCTAGATCCTAGATCCATCTTGTACAGATGACCTTATTAATTTTCAATACATTTACAGGTGAAATTCTGTAAATAGGTATCAATGGAAACTATGAAGTTTTATTCAAATATTTTCATATTTCCTAAAATCAACTTAAAATGAAAACTAAAATAATAAAAATTCCGCGTAATACAAATAAAAACATGAGCCGTCAAAGCAAAGCTTCAAGTGGCGCGTGGCGTTACTATTGTTCAAAGTCAAACTCAACTCAACGATTGAATAAAAAAGCTTAGGATCCTAATCTGCGGATTTTGACATCAAATATCCGTATCCGTAGGTACGCGCGGATATACCTACTTAATACACTTGAAGTTATCCGGCACATCACTAATAGTAACTAACTAATCAAAACTCAAGTAAAGTAAACATTAGAAGGCTTTCACCTGTTTCATAAACTAACATGATACAATATACAACAAATTTTGAACTAGCACAAGAAACCTTAGGGGCTAAACTAAGTCAAAAGTTTAGGTACTGTAGTTAGTAGTAGCCTAGTAGGTGACATTCGATGATTTTCAGGTAAAATATTTTATTGTCAATAAAGCGGACCCCAGACTCCGAGGTGAAAACTTCGGATGCGACTGGGAATTAACGCTAGGATGAAGGAAGGTAGCCCAACAACGATGTTCAGTTTGTAATAACATCGAATATCGATCATATCGATATCGGGCTTTGGTTATATTTATTAACATAGATTTGTTAGTAGCTGTATATTTTTTACCTTACAGGCAAAGCAAGTAAAACAAAATGTACTACAATAAATTCGAATCTTTGCCATTACACAACCGACGCGCGACGTGAACCCATTCCTAACTACTGGAATGGAAAGGTTAACAAGAATAATTCTAGCCCTAACAAAAGCATGTCAGGCGTCCAAAAATATTAAGAAGAAAGAAAGAAAAACATTTTGCACAAAATTGTACTGGCTGACTTATTATGAAAAGTTCGTGCGACAAACGATAGCTTGAATTTAAACCGATAAGCGCCACCTATCGGTTGACAAGAGAACTGTTATTTCTTCCCATACTGAATTTCAAGTGTCGTACTCTCCAGCAGAGCCACCTTCATGATTAGCGCTCAAATTTATCTCGAAACAATGTACGTCGAACGTACATAGTGTACATGCATTGTATATAACTGTACGCATACGAAATAGAGGAATAATGTCCGTTGAATGTGGCTCTGCTGCAAAGCATACTCCCTGGCAGCGCCACCTAGAACAAGTACTTAGGATAGATGTGGAGGAGTGGTTTTCATGAAAATTGATGTACGTACGCTGTTTATTATGTACATGTTAAAAAAGTACTTATCGATGTAGTCGTTTTATTTATTTTTACTATTCTTAAATTTTCATACCAAACGCCTGATAATATTTGTTAGCAAACAATATTATTATACCGGTGCTATATTATGTTTAGGCACTCAAGTATCACTAACGACCCTAAAGGTGCTGATAAACTTGAGCATTCATTTGTAACAGAACATCGAGCATTCGCCGTTTTTAAATTTGTCGAACCGAACAACGAGCCGAGTACGCTTGGTGTAGAGCCAAACAATGCCAACAGACCCGTCCAATTACAGGCCTATTGCTATAACCTCCCTACTCTCGAAGGTGATGAAGCGTGTCATTAATACACAGCTCCTGGGATACCTTGAAGGTAACGATCTTCTGAGCGACCGACAGAGGCCTTAGACAAAGTGACATTCTATTGGCGAAAACGCCAGTGGAATCGCTAATTGTAGTATGAAATTGACATAAATCATTAATATAACTATATTTACAACACACCTGCTTATAAAAGTGATATTATTTTACCGCAATTAGGCACGTAATGACACCTATTATCAAACTGTGACTTTTTCATTGCTATTATTCACAAGTGAGTTATAGATTCTTTTTTAAATTTTATAGGAAGTGTCTATAATTGTCTATGTTCTTAAAAAAGTTTTGATACAAAAAATAACGTGTTTAATAGTACGAATAAATTAATACGCCTATTGTATGGTCATTTCATGCATTTTCGTATTTAAATAAATAATTTCAACTTGTAATACTTGTATAATAAACAAAAGGAGATGGGGAGGCTTTCATACATTCTTGGGCCAAAAATGTAATAAGATGAGGGTGGTATCAATTAAGAGCATATAAATTATTAAACCATCCCTGAAAATTCTGCAGATTTTGGATATCTGAGAGCAGAGTTATAAGAGATTTAGTAAAAGTGAGGTTATGCAAGAAATTGACATTTTAGAACTGTGATTTCTGTAGTGTTTTAATAGAAAGTGGTCATTTTTTTTATCTTAAAATACTTTTAAATTGTACTGTATTATATTTCACTCAGGGATAATGTACGAAAACTTACAAACAGATTTTAAAGATATGGAGTACAAGGATGTTATGTTAAAAAAACACACTTTAAATAATAATTATCTTTTATTCTTCTTCAATAATAATTAAAGTATTGTCTAAGAAATGCGCAGGTGGAAATATATTACCTTATTTACTTTATTTTCTATGCCACAATTCACACAGAGATCCATGTCAAAATCCAAAATACCGAGCAAAACTCAAACAAGTAAACAAGTTTATCATTGTACTTTAAGGTAACCAGGAGAAAGCTGAGAAGTCCGTAAAGACAAATCACTGTTAAGGGAATATAATCAAGAAATCAACTGGAAATACTCAAAACGCAGAAGTCAATTGATCATTGGATTTAAACCAATAAACTGATACAGCATACTGATATAGCATACTTTTGTATATATTTTATAAACAATTGTATATCCCATAAGCCGTGTAAATATACAATTTTTCGATAAAATAATTAATTTTGAAGATTGAATAAATAAACTGATTGACTGAAAATGGAGCTGTCAGCTGTCACAGCTTAAAAATACAGTTGATAAACACAAGAAATAATTAATCGATTAACGGAAATCGATTCAGAATTTATTTTTATTACACTTTATTATTTTAAATGGTTATTATTTTAAATGGTTATTATTATTATAATGATTAAGTTTTGTTCACTCTGATTGATTTAATATCAAATTGTGATGCAAGTGTTTTAATACGCAATATTGTTTAAATAATTTTTAGTAATCGATATTTTATTTTGCTAGTGGAATAAACTTAGTTTTAAGATTACTCGTCTTCCAGACTTTCAATTGAGCTGGTTTTTTAATATTTTGAAATAGAAAAAAATACCGCTTTTTTTAAGTCATATCTCAACTCATTACAATTTTGGCCCAGAAGTCCCCGTCTCCTTTTCACTCAAATTTAACTTTTTTTTTTCTCTAAGTACAGGAAAAAAAACAGAGTAAAAAAAAGTTAAGTTCAGACCTCTTTTTTTTTTTAAATATGGTCGACCGCCATTGTTAAATGCGCGCGCATAGGAAAACGAATTAATTTGTAGTATTGTTTATTTAGTATTTGTAGTATTATTTTATTCGCAAGTGTGTTGTAAAACGTCGTATGGCACGTGTGAGCATGATGATTACCGTCCTCGGCTGTCTTAAGACCCTCGCCTGGCGGCTCGGGTCTCAATTGCGCCTCGGCGGTAATCACCAACGTTGCTCACTTGTACCATAATGTACTATTTTTTTATGAAATTTGAGTCTTTGTGACTCAAAATACATTATTTAACTTATCATTATTACTATAACCACCGCAATGCCCCGAAATCCATTGTTAAAACCTTCAATATGGTTCGCTTCAGAGCGATTCCATCAATAGAATGTCACTTTGTCTACGGCTTTCGCCACCGTTGCTTAACCGGTGACCTTCTTGTGTATCTCACAAACCGTTGGGCGCAAGCCATCGAGACTCGAGGTGAGGCATTGGCGGTTAGACTCGATATAGCAAAGGCCTTTGATCGGGTCTGGCACAGTGGTCTTCTTGCAAAACTACCATCTTATGGACTCCCCGAGGGATTATGCGTATGGATTGCCAGCTTTTTGCGTGCTTTTTGTCTTTTTGCCTCACTGTGTGTGTTTTACCGTCTATATAATGGTTTGTGCTCAGAAGAACTATTTGACATGATACCAACAACTACATTCCATCATCGCACCTCTCGCCACAGGCAGGGAATTCATCCTCACACATTACGTCCGGAATTGGTGCGCACTGTGCGGTTTGAAAGGCACTCAAGCTGTGGTATGAACTCCCTGCGGTGGTTTTCCCAAGCGACTACAATATGGGGTTCTTCAAGAAGGGCATTAGAAGGTTTCTTCAGGCTTGGCAGCGCGAGTGTGACGCCCCTGGTGTTGCATACGTCCATAGGCCACGGTGACCGCTTCCCATCAGGTGGGCCGTGTGCTAGTCTGCCAACTAAGTGGTAATATTAGAATAAAACACCTTTATGAACATAAAAGTTATTTATTGAAATGATTATGAGTTTCGATTATTAGTATAAACAAATATATTAAAACAAATATTAGTAACAACAAATTTATAATAAGTGATATGATGAATTTCAATGATTAGGTAATATTTCAACATTTGTTAAATTTTTATGAAGAATGATCATTATGACTTTAAATGGTATGAGAAAATTTTTCGGAAATCCGATGATAGGAGTTGAAAAGTTATGTAAGAAAATGCGCACCCTCTTAATTTGCTTCAACTAGAGCTTTCGCTAGAAAGATCGTGTAAATGTTAGTGGCATTGTTTGGCTCTACGCCAAGCGTACTCGGCTCGTTGTTCGGTTCGACAAATTTAAAAACGGCGAATGCTCGATGTTCTGTTACAAGTGAATGCTCAAGTTTATCAGCACCTTTAGGGTCGTTAGTGATACTTGAGTGCCTAAACATAATATAGCACCGGTATAATAATATTGTTTGCTAACAAATATTATCAGGTGTTTTGTATGAAAATTTAAGAATAGTAAAAATAAATAAAACGACTACATCGATAAGTACTTTTTTAACATGTACATAATAAACAGCGTACGTACATCAATTTTCAAGAAAACCACTCCTCCACATCTATCCTAAGTACTTGTTCTAGGTGGCGCTGCCAGGGAGTATGCTTTCCAGCAGAGCCACATTCAACGGACATTATTCCTCTATTCCGTATGCGTACAGTTATATACAATGCATGTACACTATGTACGTTCGACGTACATTGTTTCGAGATAAATTTGAGCGCTAATCATGAAGGTGGCTCTGCTGGAGAGTACGACACAATTTCAAAAGGTAGTACGAGTAGAATACATTGTATTCATACATACATACATACATACATATGCATACATATACTGATGCCTGTAAATCCCCGAAGGGGTCGACAGAAGTGAATTAACACTCACATTTCGCCAACTCTGATTTTCGGTCCCACGTAATAGGGGGCGAGGCTATTGCCGTCTAGCGGGCACTTATTCATGGGCTGTACATTTACTATCGAATGTAGAACCCCTCAGTCGCCTTCTACGACACCACAGCAACAGATGGTGTGGCACCTCTAAATTTTGAAGTAGTGAACTCACCCACCCTGTGGGTAAATATACCACTAAAGATCTAAAAAGGAGGAAACTCACCCATTGGTGAGATTTTCATAGGGTGAGTGGTTACTCACCCTATGAAAATCTCACCAATAGGTGAGTTTCCTCCTTTTTAGATCTTTTGGTTACCTAAGCCCCTATTCTACCCCATCGGGCATCAACATGGCAGTGTGTTCTTAAATGCTGTTTATTGAAAGTGACAACCAAGACAAGCTAATTCTCATGTTATCCACTAACTACTTACACCACCATGAGAGACCAGCGGTAATTTTTTGAAGAGTAGATACAGATTAAGACAAACAAGAATTTAATGGTGAAAGTATAACTCAGCATTAAGTTATTATAGAAGGCGACATTCCATTAGGTACTTGAAGTTTTTAGAATTGAGACGGTTTTAGGCTTTATCCTAAAACTAACCATTGATTACTAACACCTTTTACCACTAGTAAAATATGTAGGAAGAGAAACAATAATTAATAATAAGTACACCTATTAATATCAGATATGTTTAAACAGCTTTCTCTATAGATATACTACTGAAAGACTTTGATTGCTTGAAATGCCCTTGGTAATTGGTAATATTTATTATTTTTCTCGTTCTATGTTTATCATTTGATTTGTCATTATTTAGAACCTTAAGCCATGTTCTGTAAAGTGAAATACCTACATGTATTTTTTTTATTATTATAAAACGCTTTCTGCTTAAGCCCTTTTCGTTTAAAAGAGATACGTGTAATGCCATCTAGTGGTAAACTTACTCAACAAAATTTTTTTCACCATTGACACTCGAAAAAGGGCCCGTGATTAATCAAAAACAGTGAATAAAACGCTCTTTGTTTCACCGAGTGAATAAAAAAATTTGAATTTGGAACATGCGCGAATGTACGGATTCTAGTGAAACATGCAAAGAGGTTGCACACTCTCACTATAAAAACGTACTAAAAGCCACCTAAATGTAATCACTGGCTGGATGGAATGTGGCTCAGTTTAAATTAAGAAAAAAAAATGCCGCCATTTTCTGTGTAATTTTCTTTGTAAAAGTTTATGTTTGTCTCATAATCATAAAATGACTTCATCTAGTGATGAAAATGAAACTCATATTCTCGAACGCGAAAAGACTCCTGAGTCTTTTCGCGCGGTAGCTATTACTGATAATTTGCTGCTTCTTTTGTAATTCATAATCACAGAGTAATCGTTTTCTCGTAGTCAATGGTGAAAAGTTGAGTACCTAACACGTGAAAAAAGAATTCATCTCGGCTCTTGTATCCCTCGAAAAGAATTCACCTTTTTTTCACTTGTTGGGTAATCTACTAATTTACATGGCTTTCATGAAAATAACAAAATCGGCTCTGTGTCAAAGCGTGAAAGCGTAGCAGATAGACAGACAGTTACTTTCGCATTTATAATATTAGTATGAATGATAGAAATATCCTGAGCAAAATAACTAGACACATTCATGTGACGTTTATACTAAAATATTATTTTTTAAGGTGATATGTTGAACTTTTCATGAGAACTTTCTCATGAAAAAGAAGACAAAGACTTTTCCTTCAATCAATATAGTCAGGGTGCTGGTGAGTCTGGTGAGGCTGGTTTGGCCCCTAGGACATTAGTGGAGCCCCATACATTAATAACACTAATAATACTTCAGCAATAAGATAAGATAAGATAAGATAAATATTCTTTATTGTACACCAAAGAAACAAATTAAAAAGGAAATGTTATACATTGTAATGTACAATGGGCGGCCTTATTGCAAACAACAATCTCTTCCAGGCAACCTTTGGATGGACAGGAGTGTATAGAAATCACACGTGGGTTTTTGGTGTAAGAATGCAATAACACAATACTTTAGTAATATCGTAAGGAAGGCATTAACTATAGAAGTGGATGGCTACAAGGGGAGAGGAAGACCTAAAAGTAGGTGGATGGACTGTGTGAAAGATGATATGGTTAAGAAAGGAGTGAATGTTGAGATGACTGCAAATAGAGATGAATGGAAAAAGCACACATGTTGCGCCGACCCCAAATAAACTTGGGATAAGGGTAGCAGGATGATGATGATGAATACTTCAGCAATATAATTATATATTCCCTTCATATTTATATACTTCACCAACCAAATACTCTGCAATAAGACGCAATCAAGTTATTGAAATTCATAAACGTCACAACTGTAGCAGTACTGAATTCCGTTCGTGAAATGCAAAGCCAAATTGGTTTCGTCGTTTCAATAATATTTTTCCAATGCAAATCATTCAATATTTCATTTATGATTGAAATGGAAAGCATGTGTGACGTAGCTGACTTGAATATGTATAAGGTCTTCGCTGTTGACTGAGAATTATGTTAATATCGTTATTCAATTTATAATATACAGGGCGTCCCACGGCGATGCCACATGGAGGGAAAGTACCTTAAATCCTTAAGTTAGCTCATTTTGTTTGAAGGAGACATCATTTTATTTTTTTAAAGAAACAAAACTGCATTCAAAGATTTTTTTAAATTCGCTTGCTACACCCGGTAATCGAACCGACTAAAATTCGAAAAAGTAACATCCTGTATTTTTATGGCATCAATCGATAGTGTCAATCATAAGGATCAAATCTCTCTTAGAAACATGGTAAATAAAATGAAAGGAAGTCCTTGAAACCTAAAATTATAAATACAATTTGGTAAAATAAAACACTTTCATAAGGTATCAACACTACAGATATCTTTGATGAAATTTATTTAGTAAAATGAGTACTAAATGAATGAACTTTGTTACCTGTTTAGAATGTAACTTTATTGGGAAACTGCATGAGGTATGTAGGTAGGGTAGGTAGAGTAGGTAGTTATTTTTGGGTGCTTGATTAGAAACCTGCACGCGGTGTACCCTGGGCAAGAAAATGGCGAGAGAATTGCCCTATTGGATCAACTTATAACCTGTTAATTGAGACGGCGTGCGGTTTTAGTCGGTTTGAGTTCGACATACCTAAATACTACTGCTGACCAGCAGCGGTCTCAGCACGATAAAAAAAGAAAAGTAATATAAATATAGTATTTTATTGTTAATATGGTATCAGATGGATGAATGAACTTTGAGTTAAAGTGTTTTATTTTGCCAAATTGAATTTATAATTTTAGGTTTCAAGGACTTCCTTTCGTTTAATTTACCATGTTCCTTAGAGAGATTTGATCCTTATGATTGACACTATCGATTGATGCCATAAAAATACAGGATGTTACTTTTTCGGATTTTAGTGGGTTCGATTACCGGGTGTGGCAAGTGAATTTTAAAAAATCTTTGAATGCAGTTTTGTTTCTTTTTAAAAATAAAATGATGTCTCCTTTAAACAAAATGAGCTAACTTAAGGATTTAAGGTACTTTCCCTCCATGTGGCATCGCCGTGGGACGCCCTGTATAGGTACTAACTGTTGTCAGCGTCTCGGCCCGCGTGAAATTCTGATCTTCTTTCTACTGCAACTTCTATTCAGCTGACCCTACCTGGCTTCACTCGTGTCATACTCCGAACCCTTGTTCCAAGTCCACCAAATCTTCGGGATTCATACAAGCCTCACCTTTTAGGTGTACAGTCACTACTCAGGCGCGGTTCGAGGTGGGGGGTCACAGGGGACATGACCCCCCCCCCCCCCCCCCAAACTATGCACGTCATATTGAAAAGTCCCAGTACGAGGGGAGGGGAGTTACATTTCTTATGAAATTTCCGAAGTGACCCCCCCCCCCCCCAAAACTTCAAACTGCGACCGCGCCTGCCTCTACTGTGTACAGTAGTCGCACATCTGCTAATCAACGTGTTAGGCTCAGGCATATGTTATCTTCTCAGGCTTAGAGAGTACGCGGCAGCCAAAAATAGAAAAATAAAAACCTAATCCTACCATTGTACAAATGAAGAAAGTAAAAAACAAGTGATACAAAGGAATTGATTCACTTTGACGTGATATTTCATATATAGTGTAGTGTAATTTAAACCTTTATGTAAGTTGGTACTATTTTTTGCCTTCTATGACGAAACATTAAAATACTTGTAGAAACATTCAAAGCAGAAGTACTGCAGAGTAAATAAAGACATTACTCACAAAGTCAAGTTTATCTCGTGACAAATGCAGGAGTTAACGTCTCTTAAATAAATTGTAACGCACTTTCGTGAAATGCTTACAAAAAGAGAATAAGGTATCTACCGAGAAAACGCTTGTTCAGTCGCGCGTTTGTGTGACGTGTCTCGGATGTAACGAAGTACTAATTTCTTTACTGATAGCAAGTGAAGAAATTTTGTTCTACTATCATGCTAATATTATAAATGAGCAAGTTTGTGAAGATATTTAGATGATTGTTACCCAGTCACGGTCGCGGTCAAACGGCTCAAGGGATCTGGCTAGCAAGATTATTATAGTCTTATTACAGACTATAATAATATTCTACAGGCCATTATTATAGTCTGGAATAACACATAAACTACCTACATAATTCATACCTCTGGAATAGGTTCTAATATTTTTTTTAACGTGCTCAAAATCCCCAAATCGACTAAAACACACACTGTCTGTGGGTTGTAGGTTGCCATAGATGAGAATGTCTAACACATATCTCTCGCAAAGGTCACAACAGGTTGCAAGAATGGCAAACGCCTGATGCTTTACTTTTTATTTTGTACCTTTTTATCTATTCATGAGATTCAGATCTGCGAGAGAGCTCGCCTACAGTGTAACGTGCAGTACCTGTATTAATTACACTTGGCGCCGCTCGTGATGAGCCAACAAAAGAGACCAATTAACGTCACAATCACTACGAGTACTATTGAATGTGGAACTTCAAAATCGTCAGATTTGGTTCATTTGTACGTCATTATTTACGGAAAATAAGAGCGACGAATTCAAGGGCAAAGAGTTAAAATTTTCGAAGGGAAATCCGGTGGAAAAGAAATTACCTGGATATAGTTTGAATGAATATGAATATGGATGGTACTGTCACTTGGATGGGTGACCGTTTAGTGGTATTTCATCTGAGCGGTTCCGTACTTCGGAACGCACGTGAAAAGTCGATTCAAAGTTGTCAATAGTCGTTAGGTCAAGCAAGACATAAGCCTATAGGGCGACCGAACAACTCTGTCAGAGGCTGACCACTAACCACAAGTACAACTCTGTCAGGGCGGTAAGACGGCAGTCGTCCAGTTGACGTCGATAGGGAGGAATTCTTTGACGCCTGAACCTACAGCTTTATTTAAAGGTAGATTATGTATTGTTTTTTTTATCCAATACAGTTCAATCAATAAAAGAATATCACTAATATATAAGTAAGATGTGTTTTCATAAATAAGTCTTCAAAACATGAGAAGGTGGTAGTACTAGGTGATATACAGCAAGCCCGCCTACCCATTTGTACCAATCACGGAGGACAGAATATGATTAGTAAAGTACCAATGCATAAAATTAACGGAGCACTTTTTCTGAATATTTTCTTGTCGAAAGTGAATATGAGAATTTATAGCAACAGAATCATTGAAACAAATCGGTTAAGTAGTACCTACATGAGCGGCATTTCTAGATTTTAGGTTTAGACTTTTGTTGATGCTTGTTTATGGGGTTTGGCGTATGTAGATACGTCCTCCTAGCGTTAATTCCCAGTCGCATCCGAAGCTTTCAGCTCGGAGTCTGGGGTCCGCTTTTACCAGTCATAGCTACAGATTTGGCTAGACCTCGATATTTTCCGTGAAGCGATTGCCATCTGACCTCCACGACCCAATGTTAACATTAGGCGATATCGAAGCTTTGCAGCTAGACCGTTGTTTTTTTGGACTTTTTAGGGCACCAACTACCTGTAACGACTGCCATAGATGTTCTTATGGCAACCGGGACCGACGGCTTAACGTGCTCTCCGAGGCACGACCAGACCAATGCAAATACCCATATTTAATGCACACAAATATTTGCACTGAGCGGGGATCGAACCCGCGCCTCCTGCGTAGCGGCCGCGTTCACTACCGCTACGCCACGGAGGCTGTCAAGGCGTATGTAGATGTGTAGGATTTATTGAAGTATGTATTTCTATCCTACTAATATAATATTTTAATGTGAAATGAAGATGTTTTGATATTTGTTACTCAATCACGCCCAAACGGCCGACGGTAAAAACACGTAGGCTATTTATCCATGGAATAAGTTCCCATACATTGCGGCAATCCATACTAAGAAATATTATAAATGCGAAAGTAACTCTGCCTATCTATCTCTCTGTAACGCTTTCATGCCTAAACGAAAAAAACGAACCGATTTCAATGAAATTTGGTGCAAAGATAAATGAGACCTTGGGAAAGAACTTAGGCTTTTTGGTCGCGATAACCGACATCCACGCGGGTAAGCCGCTGGCAATAGCTAGTGTTATAATATATAGAACGAAGAAAAAGAATATTAAGATCTTGAACGACGCGAATTGAAAGTATTTTTGTCACTTAGGGCAAAACCTTCATCGGTTCTACATTTTCGATATCGCAAGACCTATTTTTTCTTAAGCGCCCATACATTTTTATGTATTTCTGAAACCTTTTATGCTTCATACAAGCTTCAGAGCTCGTACCCGACATTTTACGCTTCCTCCGAGACTCGTATTGGGTAAATGGTTAGCTTAAAAGTATCACTTATCACAATACTGTGGAGCTCAATGCTTGTAATAAGGGTTGAACACTAGGTTTTGCACGTGACTTTATTCGTGTTAGTGAACGGCCGTGTTAAATTTTATAATTTTATCCCTAAGCAGTTTTTCTGGATAAAATCTTACTATTTATGGCGCTATTATAATACATAGAATGCATACCTATTTTATAGAAAGGTCATGGAAACAAAGGGAAGAGAGGGAAGGACTTGTCCTGCTTTGTCTTCTGTACAACTGACGGCAGAGAAATTCTCTGTTCTTACAGGGTTCGGCAGCACGAGTGTGACTCCGGTGGTGTTTGCACAGGTCCATAGGCCACGGTAACCACTTTCCATCAGGTAGGCCTTGTGCTTATCGGCCACCTGAGTAATATACATATAATATATGATTTAATACACATAATAATATATGATGTAATATATATAAACATAGCAAAGTCACACCTTTGTTCAAGGCTGGCAGCACCACAGATCCTTCTAATTTCTGACCCGTTTCTGTGTTGCCGACCTTCAGTAAGATATTTGAGAAACTAATTCTAGGACAGATGCTAACCCATTTTGGTGAAAACAAATTGTTTCATGATAAACAGTTTGGGCTTACTAAAGGACGTTCGACCACCGATGCTGGTGTAGAATTGTTAAACTGTATTTACGAAGCCTGGAAAGATAAACATGATGCATTGGGTGTCTTCTATGATCTATCCAAGGCTTTCGATTGCGTCCACCATGACTCATTGATCAGAAAATTAGAACATTACGGAATAAGGAACAAGGCTCTCGAGCTTCTAACTTCATATTTGAACAAAAGAATTCAGAGGGTCGATGTTAACGGTACACGCTCAGTAGGATCTGTGGTTTCGATGGGCGTTCCACAGGGCTCGATACTAAGACCATTTTTATTCTTAATTTATATAAATGACCTCCCTTATTACGTAAGGGACAAAAATAGTATTAATTTATTTGCTGACGATACTTCGTTAATATTTTAAATTAAAAGGCAACTAAATAATTATGACGAAGTGAATAGTGCAATAACAAGAGTGGTCCATTGGTTTAGTACAAATAATCTTTGCCTTAATGGGAACAAAACTAAATGTATCTCTAAATTTACCCTACCTAATGTTGTACAGGTGGAAACCAATGTACAACTCAATGGACAAGTGTTGAACCTTGTGGAATCAACAGTGTTCTTAGGTTTAAGTATTGATGCCAAACTGCAGTGGGGATCACATATTGAAAAAAAATAGCCAGTAGATTAAGTTCAGCTTCCTACGCTGTAAAAAAAGGTTAGGACTCTGACAGATGTGGATACGGCTAGAATATTTTATTTTCAGTTATTTTCATAGTATTTTTAGCTACGGAATTCTCCTTTGGGGTAGTTCCGCGGATTTGAATACAATATTTATACTACAAAAGCGGGCTGTGCGAGCTATTTATAATTTGGGCCCAAGAGTCTCCCTCAGAGAAAAGTTTAAAGAAATAAATATTCTGACCATAGTGTCACAATACATTTTCGAGAAACTAATGTAGGTATGTAAGGAAAAATATTTCCAAGTTTCCAAAAATTTGTGACCGGCATAGCATAAATACCAGACATAAAAACAATCCGTCTGTGATAGCAGACTCCAAAAAATTTGTAATTCTTTCCAGGGAAACTATATACGCTTTTTATCAAGCTCCCTAATGAAATTAGGGATTTACCTATAAATTTTAAAAATGTGGTTATGAGGAAATTGTGCCAAAAAGGCTATTATAAAATACAAGAATATTTAGATTATAAACTAGCTTGGAAATGAGCTGTTCACTCATGCATGCTACTCAAGCAAACGATTGTATTTAGACTAAGTAGACTAAGCATTTTTTTGTAAATAGACCAAAAAAAAAGTCCGCTGAGTTTCTTGCCGGAGTCTTCTCAGGCCGGGGCCGCGTTTCGAACCGGCGGTGGTCCATTTGCTAAACTAGTCTTTAGTACATATATATTTTTGACGTTTTGTAAGTTCCATTTTGATGGCTTATACAGAATAAATGATTTTTGACTTTGACTTTCACTTCTGGCTTTAACAGCATTAATAGCCTTTCCAGTTCTAACAGCACGCGGTCGCCCCGATCTTTTCTGGTCTTCGACAGACGAAGTGTTGTTGTATCTATTGATAGTACAATATACGAACATACGGCTGATACCAAGTTTTTGTAGTGTCTGGAATATGACCGACGGCTCCATACCTACTTTGTGCAAGGCGATCACTGCGATCCTATTTTCTTTAACACCCCATTCCATATTGTAATCCGATAATGAACACGAAAAAATATGTGAAATGGCGCGAAATCGAAAGAAGTTTTTAAAATAATATACGTGTTCCAAATTCAAAATAATTAAAAAGTTGAAAAAAAGAAAAGTTCTAATGTACCAGTATTTATGGCCAGACTAGTTATAATTAAAAATGTCGAATATAATTAAGTCGTAATTAAGTACATTCGGTAAAATTACATTCCGTAAACTAGAGATGTTATATTAGATTACGATTTTGATATCCATGTCACGTCATGGTCATGTTCTTTACGAGGTTAATGCCACATGTCCAAAGAAAATATACCATAATTATAATTAAAACTAACATAGATAACTGCTACGAAAAATCTAAATATATGATAAAAGTAACTTCATCTGTTCGGAATAGCAAAAAAATGGGTTAGTAATAAAATAAAAATATATAAATTGAGAGACGAAAAACTAATAGCATTAAAAAAGATACTACAAACAAAGTACTACAATTAGAATATTATACAAAGTTACGGAATAAATGTAATAAAACTGTGGAGAAAACTAGAAGCCGATACTACAAAAAAGAAATTAATATTAATAGGGGCAATGCTAAAAAAATGTAGGAAATACATGACAGGCCGAATGAAGTCGTCCCTTAATTCTAAAAGCATTTAACCAACAAAACATTTCTAGTAAAGCCATAACGAATAATTTTGCTAAAGAATTCGTAAAAACTGTAAAATCCATAGTGACCCAATTCACAACAAGCTTGATAGCAGGCGGTACCCATTTGCCAATCATAAACCGAAAGAAATTTAATGGGTACCACCTGCTATCAAGCTTATTTCGATCTTTTAGATAGCAATCAGGTCACAAAAAGGGCCTACCAACGATTAAAACAACTATTAATAGGCCAATTACTATATTACCTACTAGCTGTCCCGGCAAACTTCGTACCGCCATATTTTTCCCGTTCCCGCTGCACCTATTTTGTCATCCTTTAAACCTTCCCTGGACACCCACGAATATTTCAAGACTAAAATTAACCAAATCGGTTCAGCCGTTCTTGAGTTATACTTAAACTAACAACGGAAAGTCGAATTGATTTTTATATATTAGAATAATTGACGAAGTGGTAGAAAAATATAGGTATATGCAGTCAAATTCATGACTTCTATAGGCAACACCAAATTATATCAGAAAACCAGTATGGTTAAAAAAAAACAAAATTGGCTGGGTCAGGTTTAGGATGGGTAACCGTTCTTTGCATTATTAGGTTGTGAAAACGCTCTTAACTCTGCCGGTGTTATCTTGTTGCAGCATAATATTCACAGTATAACTCCGGACACGTATCTTGGACCTAAATCGCAAGACAAACGAGGCTCTGGCGCCCGCGGATTGCTTTGTAATAATCTACGCTTGGTGAATTTGAGTTCGTTCACCGCAGTAGCACCCCGTGCTATCCTCAAAAGACACCCAAGAAATGTGTACTGCGCGTATAGGGCACATTTTGAGCACATTTTAGGTCCAAGATACGTGTCCGGAGTTATAACTAGATGTACACACGGCGCCAGACCTCGGTTTACAGGCCACACCAACATAAAGGAAGTGTGCGTGACAGCAATACTATTAATACATTGCTTAAAGATGTGTGTCATAACAAGTAAACCAATCAGGGCCTTTGACGCACTCACACAATTGCTATTTTACTTACATAAAATGCACCAAGGTTATAATATCATATTCTAAACTAATTTTATGAAATATATGCAGCATTTTGTTTCTATAACTGATAGGAGTTATCAAATTTAGTAACTATACTATCTGTTCTCATAGTCGAGATGGATAAGAATGCAAGTAAGTAAGTTTGGACCTCACCGTTGTCGCCGGTCGTTAGTTCGGAACTTAACAACGGAATTCTCTTTTTGTCATTCGTGCATCTTTATGTCAGTCAATTTAATAGACATAACATTTTATTTTATGTTCCAATATCTTTTTAGAAGTTTATAATAATTATACTTATGTGTTTTTTATATTTTTTATTAAAGATCAAATATTTTTATCTGATACTTAATTAATTATTATCTATAAATAATTAATTATACCCATACTTAAGAAAAATATCATGCTCATAATAGTAAATATATTATTGCATTGCAACAATAAGTTAATTATTTTATTTTCCTTTCCTTTTATCCATTAAGAATAAATAGTATCATCAAGGAAATATACAAAAAATATATTAAATTATATATATGAATTTTATACACTTAGTTTCCTGTAAATAAACTAGACCAATCGGACTTCAATATATTGAGGAACAAAAAGTGCACCTCGCTCGAGGACCGAACCCGGTATTGATTCTATTGGTTCAGCTGCATATTTAAACCATTCAGCTATATCTACTTATTCGTTTTTCGCTAAATATACTATTATAACTTGGTGCAGTGGCTATCATCAATACCTATATTTCATGTAAGTAAAATAGCGAATGTGTGAGTGCGTCAAGGGCCCTGATTGGTTTACTTGTTATGACACACATCTTTAAGCAATGTATTAATAGTATTGCTGTCACGCACACTTCCTTTATGTTGGTGTGGCCTGTAAACCGAAGTCTGGCGCCGTGTGTACGTTACGGTATGTTCACACGGAGCCACGTTTTGCCGAATCTTATTTTCATCTTTCTTTATATCATTTTCATTTCTTTATGAAAAAAAAAAAATCGGATCTGGAAAAACCGAATGTTGTATTCACACAGCACATCTTGTACTGCCGTATCCGATGGCCTCGTATCGAGATTCCGTGTGAACACACCATCCGGTTTTTTTAGCAAGAGCACGCACAGTTCTTCACGTGGATTTGGAAGCGATGGACGTGAACAGTCTTCCCTACTAATATTATAAATGTGAAAGTAACTCTGTCTGTCTGTCTGTCTGTCTGTCTGTCACGCCCAAACCACTGTACTGATTTTGATGAAATTTGGTATAGGGGTAGATTAGACCTCGAGAAAGGACATAGGCTATGTTTGGTCGCGATAACCGACATCCACGCGGGCGGAGCCGCGGGCAAAAGCTAGTGCTATTATATACTGGTATTATCGCCGTCAGCGTCGTGGAAAAAGATGTGGTTAAACCCAATAGTACGAAGACGATCAACAGTTGGTGCCTTTACAACTCTAATGCTGCAGTTAAGAAATGATCCACCGAAATTTTTAACTACTTTAGAATGACTATATCTACATTTTGATTATCTTTTGCAAAAAGTAGAAAAAAAAATGAAAAAGCGTGATACAAATATGAGGTAAGCATCATACCTGAAGAAAAATTAGCGATAATGTATAAGGTAAGATTGATATAGGTGCTGTTTTATAATTTTTTTTATTTAAAATATGTTAAGAAAATACTTTTTATAACATACTTATTTTTAATAAAAAAAAACATATTTTTAATAAAAAATAATTAACATTTTTAATAAAACATTTTAAAAAACATAGAAAAACATTAATAAAAACTATATATTGAAAGCACTATAGAAATATAAACATATTCAAAAACATAAACACATAGGTACAATGACATTTCATAACATAGACATGTCATATGCTTACAAATCAACGTAGAAAAATGTGCCGAACTCACACACACACATTTTTAATTCATCTAAACTTTTGGTGTATTAACTTTAGAGTAATAGTTCGTGCAGTGTCTATAAACATACGATGGCATTTTCGTTATTTTTTTAAGTCACTGATGCTTCCTCTCAACGTCCGACCGGCGCCGCTCGGCACGCGGTACTAGAGGCAAACGTTCCAATTGACTCGTTTTCGGATCTTCACGATTTTCGCGCAATAACATATCTACTTCTTTTTATATAATATCTTTGCATAGGTAACATAAACATATTTAAATATAAAAAAAAAACATATTTTTAATAAAAACATTTTTTTTTTAATAAAACATTGAAAAAAATGTTAATAAAAACTATATAATAGTTAAATAAAGCGCTATACCACTGCACCGGATCTTAAATTTTGCAGTACGACCGGATCGGTTTCTAGTCGCAAAATCGGATGTCAACATAAGTAAGATTAGGTTTTTTTGCCGTGTCTTGAAACCGAATGCATGTGTGAACTAATTCATTGAAATACTGTTGCCACTGAACCGAATCTTGACTGATTCGGTAGAAAAACACTGAGCGCCGTGTGAACGTACCGTAACGTATCAAAACATGGAAACGATAATAATCAGATCGCTCGGGTAATCTAGACACGCGGGCAGCGTGTCAAGCCAAGCTCAAGCAAAGGAACTGGCTAGCCAGCGCCGAGTGTAATATTACACGAACCACTTGGTGCCACTTTTGACCCTTCTATAACGCAAAACCTTATAGAAGGGTCAAAAGTGGTTTAATTATATCCATAAGAATAATATCTTGTAATATCTAGAAGCCCAAATTTCATGAAGCTAGCTCAAATGGTTATCTTATATACTTATAAAACTCTTAGTCCTGACTTTTTTTTTTTTTTTTTTTTTTTTTTTTATCGTGCGAAAAATCCCCACGGATACCTCCCCCGCCGGGGTCGGAGGAGGAGGTTATGTCGGACTCGAACCGACTAAAACGCACGCCTTCTGTGGGCCGTCAGTTGCCGGAGGTGAGATTGGCATAGCCATATCCCTCGCACCCCGGCCGACCCAGGGCCATATCTCTCGATATGGCCCTCTTCCGGTGTGGGGACCACGGAGTCCCCAACTCGCCCCCGGGTATGGGGGGGCACGCAATGCGTGCCACCGCCGTGGCCTGCTTCTGCTAGGGTGACAGGCGACCCCACCCGTCACCCCCAGGCCCGCGCTCATGGGGGGCGGAGGTCATTCTGCGACCTCCGACGCCCGAGTTGCCGCCGCTCGTCGCGGGCCGCGCGGTCTGCGATTCTCCTTCGCTCCTCCTCCTCCTTCCTTCCATCAGGGGGTACCGCACGATATCCTTTGAAGCAGCGAGTCTCCTCGCCGGATCGCTACCGTGGATCCTGGAAGCGAGATCCCTTTCGGCGCTATACCGCTTCCGAAAGGCGGCGCGGGAGCGGGGACACGATCCTGAGCCTGAAGAAATTCGGGCCGTGAGATCCCGGCTCCACAGGAACATGGTGGCGGAGTGGGAGCTACAACTTGGGCAACCACTCTTAGTCCTGACTGACTGATTGACTTAGAGACAACGCACAGCCTAAACCGCTGGTCCTAGAGACTTGAAATTTATAGAGAGTGTATGTTTTGATGCGTGGAGGTGTACTAAGAAACGATTTTTCGAAATTCAGACCCTAAGTGCCTAAAAAGTGCCAAAAACGTACTTTCTTATAACTCAAGAATGGCTGAACAGATTTTCATGATCTTTGGTTTATTGAATTTGGCTTTGTCGCCGAATAGCAATTATCACAATTAAAATATGGCAAATTCACGAAATAATGTAATATTAAAGAAAATACGAAATATTATGGCGCTAATATCGCTAGCAAAATTGTTACCATGACAACGGAACTAAAGTGATGGTGTCAACGCTAAGTCACATTTTGATCTGTCAAATGATAATATATAAAAATGTCACTCTGTCACGTATAATATGCAAGAATATGAAAAATATTGTGTAAGAGTTATGTACTGCAGTTTCTTTATTTAATTGATTGGAAATAGAAAAAAAAACATATGATAGCAGCGATGATAGCTATCTAGAGCTATATAAAAGAATATACCTGTATATAAAAGAAAGCCTAAAAGTAATACAGCATATTATCATCCAGATCAATCCTCATTTACAAGCTCTCAAACAGTAAGGTATGTGAATTTAAATCTATTGACGCCGCCGATATAACACAAGGGGCGGCTTCATAGCTAGAAACAAAATAACAATTTATATCAATGGCTAGAAACGTTTCACCAAATAGACGAACGCCTGGCATCTAGAAAACTTCACTTTCTTTCTTGATGAGAAGTATACTAAGGCAACAATAATAGACATGGCAGAACACAATTCAATAACTTCCACTTATCAGCTGTGGGCTCAATTACTCAAGCACAGAGCACTTCTGATTAAGATGACAAAGAATATAATACAAAATGTTACATCTCGCACAGACCTTCGGTTCGCCGATGACATCATCATAGTTGCGGAGTCGCTAGAACAACGGGGCGAAATGCTGCACAGCCTGAATGGAGCTTCTCGACAAGTCAGCCTCGGTGTAAACTTGGATAAAACCAAGATTATGTTCAACGAACATGTTGTACTGAGACCGATTGCCATCGAAGGAGCGACACTCGAAGTTGTTCAAAAATATTATCTACCTGGGGCAGGTTATCCAGCTCGGTAAAACCAACTTCGAGAAAGAAATAGCCAGAAGAATTCAACTGGGGTGGGCAGCATTTGGCAAACTACGTCGGGTCTTCTCCTCCCCCCTGCCGCAATGCCTCAAAACAAAGGTTTTCGACCAGTGCGTCCTGCCTGTTATGTTACCTATGACCTACGGTGACGAAACGTGGCCACTGAAGGTGGGGTAGTCCGTGACCTAAAAGTCGTGCAGCGGGCTATGTAGCGAGCTATGCTTGGAGTTTCTTTGAAGGATAGAATTCGAAACGAGGTCATCCGACATAGAACCAAAGTTACCGACATAGCTAACGAAGATCCAACTTTCTGTTTTGGAAATTAGTTTCGAAAACAGAATTATTATTCTTTCTTGGAAACCAGGTTCGTTAAAAGAAAAATGATTCTGCTATGGAAACCGGTTTCCAAACCTTCGTTTCCAATCTGGCCGTCGTAGGGTTGCAGAATAAGCAAGCTAAAGTGGCAGTGGGCTGGCCACATCTGCGGAAGGACTGATGGCCGTTAGAGCAGACGAGTCCTAGAGTGGATACCGTGAGAAGGAATACGGAAGGTGGGACACCTCCTAGCCAGCTGGACCGACGATCTGCGAAAGGTGGCTGGGACGTACTGGATGCGGAAGGCGGAGGATCGGCAAACGTGGCGCATATTAGGAGAGGCCTATGTCCAGCAGTTGACTGCAATAGGCCAATTGATGATTTTTTGTATCCTTAGCATACAACAGCAACCTTCATAGTTATGGTATACTGATGATATCGCACTGGTTGACAGGGCTCTTAAAAGCAGGTGGAATCTCAGTTCTAAAAGAGCTTACGAACCTCTTTGATTCCGTCATCCAGCAGAACTTAACATGGAACTGTAGTGCGGTGGTACTGTTCTCCAAAAAAGGCTATAAGGTCTTGCTGAAGAATTATAAGACTCCTGAGTCATATCTCTATAGAAGTTTTGTTCTTGAGAATCGTCTTGAATAGTTGTGAATTCCAGCCACTGGAGCAAGCCGGGTTTTAAAAGGGTTATAGTGTTGCAGCCAATACTGTTGAGCAGATTATACAAAAGACCTGAGAGTATAATCAGCCGCTATGTATGGCATTTGTAGATTACGAGAAGCCTTCTGACATCATCTAGACCTGAGCATTTCTGGATTGTCTACGACAGTGTCGTGCTGATACGATATTTTCATTGCTGAGATGGTAATTTTAGATTAGAAGACGAAACCCGGAAAGAGATATAGGTACGTCGAAGGGTCGACAAGGGTTGGGCAACATTGGGAAAATTCGTCGAGGTTTCTACTCCCCTGTTATGACTCATGAGGCCCAAATGTGCAAACTGACAGCATATGTCCCCAACATACGGTGGAGGATCGAGTGCTATGGCATACTTTGGGTGAGGCCTAAGTCCAACAGTGGACTGAAATAGGCTATTGATTGATTGATTGATAAGAACGAAATGTTAGGCAATAGTAATTTTTTCTTACCAGTCTTTTTCTAGCCATTTACTAGCTATTGGTATAAAGATACTAATAGTATTTTTATTTTGTTGTAATATTCTAAAAATCTACCACTTTTTTGTAAGACAAGGCCGATGTTTCTTACAATTTTCATTTAATATTTTGAAAAAAACACTACTGAGAGAGCGAAATAAGGTGTCGAAAGTTTATACAACAATTACTATTAGAACTATCGGGATACTTATATTTATACAACAAGTCCGTCAGTTTAGAAAAAAATACTATTGGTGATGGTAGTCGACATCCACGCAGGCGGAGCTGCGGGCGAAAAGCTAGTAAAGATATAAAGGTCAAAAAGTCGTAAATTTTAGCACTGACTGACTGACTGACATATAGTACCTAAACCTAACCTACTTCCAGATGACCTAAAAAGATGAAATTTGGAATCCAACTCGGTAATTGTGTGTAAGCGTAGGAAAAAATTCAAAAAATAAACAAAGTTAAAAAATAGGGGGGTCCCCATACATTTTTTTTATTGTAGCGTTGGAACCGTTACAACGCTACAAGCAGATATTTGAAACTATCCCAATATATGTATTATTATTATATCTTTACAAAAAGTAATGATATCCCATCAAAAACATAAATGTAAAAAAGGAGAGCCAAGTTCAATACAAAAATTATGCTTGGCATAATGTTATTTTGTTCCTATAAATACATACTTGGATTTTGCATTAACTTGGCACTCATTTAGAGCTCTATTCTTTTTGCGGGGAAGCCCACAGCCAAGCATAATTTTTGTATTGAACTTGGGTCCTCCTTTTTTACATTTATGTTTTTGGTGGGATAGCTACCTACGGCTTTCGTTGTTATTCAGTAACATATTATGAGAGTCATCAGTAACATAATATGAATATTAACACTCACATTATGTTACCGGTACTTGTTACGAGTAAGTATATTCTTCATTACACCTCTACAGTAAACATTTTATTAATGTCAATTATACAATTCAAAAATTAATTATTAATTAATTAATTTGCATGTAACCGAGCAATTCATGTAATTACATGAAACAAACAACACTAAGTGGAGCGGTTTGTCTGGCTGGATTATTCCCACGTTCGCGTCCATCCTATGAAACTAAGTTCCCAACAGAATGCATGAAACAATAATTAATTTCACCGCCTGGTGTACGGTGATGAATGTTTGAGAGTAAAACGGAATTGTATAATTAGTTTTATGTATTATTCAATTAAATTCCTGTTAGTAATTATTGTGGTTTTAATGTAAATGACCATCTCCTCATCTGTATGAGTCCCGGGTCCATTAAAGGGAGCGTGAAAAAGAAACTGAGTTAAAGGCCGTCAAGCTAAGTGCCATTTTTTTTTTGTACCACTTAGTTGGCAGACAAGCACACGGCCCACCTGATGGGAAGCGGTCACCGTGGCTTATGGACGTATGCAACACCAGGGGCGTCACACTCGCACTGCCGACCCTGAAGAAACCTTTTAATGCCCTTCTTGAAGAACCCCATATTGTAGTCGCTTGGGAAAACCACAGCAGGGAGTTCATTCCACAACTTGAGTGTGCGTGGGATGAAGTGCCTTTCAAACCGCACAGTGCGCACCGTTTCCGGACGCAATGTGTGAGGATGAACTCCCTGCCTGTGGCGAGAGGTGCAATGATAGAATGTAGCTGTTGGCATCATTGTAACATGGTACGTGTCTATAATGATGAACCTCTTTCCCGAGACTTTACCTTCAGCTTAACATCAGACGAGTTGAAGTCAAATTGACATGTCCTATATCTATCTACTATCTATACTAAAAAAGTAATTTTTTTATGATACGAACTAAATTAAACTAAAATATATTAAAACTAAAAAAAAAGGAACTAAATTAATTAAAACTAATTAAATTAATATAACTTAATAAAATATTTACATCCTATCTAGGTATACTATGTATCTATACTATTATATAATTGTAAAGTGGTCGTGTCTGTACATTGGATATATTTTAAAAAAATACTTGGATTATGTTATGTTAACGATACTGAACACGAAAATATATTTTTTGAATTTCCTGTCTGTTTGTTCGCGATGGACGCAAAAACTACTGAACGAATTTTGATGCGAGTTTTTTGTTAGAAAGGGGTTGGTCAGGCTTAAAATCTTACGTTTGTTTGATCACAATCGATTCAGTAGAACCGGAGATATGAGCAAAGGTCGCGTTAACCGGCTTAGCTTAGACTTCCACCCGCGGCTCCGCCCGCGTGCGGAAGTCTAGTAATATATAAAAAAAGTATCTTGTCAATCTATTTTTATGACAAAAGGTCAAGACTTAAAAATTACCGTATGTTTGATTGCAAAAATAGAATCGTCAAGGTTCTATTTCAACCGCCATTTACGTATACGGTGCGCACTGTGCGGTATGAAAGGAACTTCATCCCACGCGCACTCAAGCTGTGAAATGAACTCCCTGCGATGGTTTTTTCTTCAAGAAGGGCATTAGAAGATTTCTTCAGGGTCGGCAGCGCGAGTGTGACGCCCATGGTGTTGCATACGTCCATAGGCCACGGTGACCACTTCCCATCAGGTGGGCCGTGTGCTTGTCTGCCACCTAAGTGGTATAAAAAAAAAACGAGGATATCAACTCTTAATATCAACCTATCCTACTAATATTAATAATGTGAAAATTTGTGAAGATGTTTGTGTGTTTGAATGTTTGTTATTCAATCACGCTCTAACGATTGAACGGATCTGGATGAAATTTGGTACAGGGACCGAATATAGTCTGGAATTCCACAAAAGGTTACTTTTTTCTCATAGGTTTCGGGAACGGGTTCCAAATTCCACGCGATCGAAGCCACGTTGCAACAGCTAGTATAATATTCTTGACCAGTGCATTGTTACAAGTGGCGAGGGTCCCTATAACTCGATTTCTGCCAGCTTCCCCTTGCAGAGATGAAAATATATTTATTTCTCTAACACAAAGGTACTTTTAACAATATTTTTGTCATTGTGACCTTCTACCTGTACCAGAAGGCCACGCTCATCCATAACATTGCTAATGCTGTACCGAGAGATAGTAGAGATGTTTGAGTCTGACAAACTAGATCGAAATAAGCACTTTTTTCCACCGTCTTCCCTTTTGAAAATTTTCAGTCTTTGCCACTGGCGGTTACTCATTTTAGCGACTAGATTTCATTACCTAATACTTCTTCTTCCTCCTAGCGTTAATTCCCAGTCGCATCCGAAGCTTTCAGCTCGGAGTCTGGGGTCCGCTTTTACCAGTCATAGCTACAGATTTGGCTAGACCTCGATATTTTCCGTGAAGCGATTGCCATCTTACCTCCACGACCCAATGTTAACATTAGGCGATATCGAAGCTTTACAGCTAGACCGTTGTTTTTGGACTTTTTAGGGCACCAACTACCCGTAACGACTGCCATAGATGTTCTTATGGCAACCGGGACCGACGGCTTAACGTGCTCTCCGAGGCACGACCAGACCAATGCAAATACCCATATTTAATGCACACAAATATTTGCACTGAGCGGGGATCGAACCCGCGCCTCCTGCGTATCGGCCGCGTTCACTACCGCTACGCCACGGAGGCAGTCAATTTCATTAATACTCACAGAATATAATGAGGTTCAAAGTAGGTAACTTTAGCTCATAAACACACACTTCATCATTTTCAACTCTATGAAGACGTACTGCGTCTTCGAACATGTCAAGTTTTGGGATACTTGGCCAATTTAGCCATTGTAACCATATTAACTTAAGCCTTTCCATCCTCGGGGCAAGTCGAGTACAGCTATTCAATTGCTTTTACCCTTTCATACCTCATGGGCATTGAATAACACCCGGGTAATACCTTAGGGGCACTGTTGAAAACCTAAATTTCGCAGTCGCAGCTGGTATTACGAAATGGCTTATTTTATAACAGGCTTAATATTCTTGTTGGTATAAAGTCTTTCGTAACTTTGGGCTAAAGAGTTTAGGTCAAAGCCTAGTTATTAGAAAATAAATCAACGTTATTCAAATCCCGTCGCCCATCAAAAATATCAATAACAATGCTTAAAGATTTATGAAGAAGATGCCGCGTGGTACTCAGCAGAATAGAATTTGGACCACTATATCGTACAAGGCGAGTAAAGGATATATTATGGCTCTGCCTCAGATGCATGGCTCGAGTCAACATTAGTGTTCGGAATACGGCTACTACGTGGGACCGAATACAATGATTAATGAAATGTAGGTGATAATGCACCTCTGCCTAACCCTCCGGGAATAAAGACGAGGTTATATGTAGTTATATATGTTTGTCAAAGATTTAGGTATTGAGCTTTCCGACGGGTTTAAACATAAAGATATTCGTCATTCTATTCCAGCGAATTGCCACTTGTCTAAAGGCGGCCACCCACTAACAGTCCGCCTGCAGTTTCTGGTCCTATCGGGCGGGCGGCAGTCCTTATGTCATCAATGTCATCATAATTTTATTACCTCAGACGAAAATAATAACATTATTTTATTCTTTTAGTCTGATGTTATTACGTATAAAATGACGGCCATTGACTGTCCGGCCTTTAACTGTCTTTACTGACCTGCCCCCCTAGACAAGAGGCAATTCGTTGCTCGGCGTAAGATGGAATAGAATGACAAATGTATAGGATTTGACGTTGACATTCGTTGACGCCTGTCATATACGTCAAATCATGATCAAATCCCATACATTTGGCATTCTATTCCATCATACGCCGAGCAACGAATTGCCACTTGCCTAGAGGGGCAGAATCGTCAAGCGGTCACACACATATGTGTGTGACCGCTTGACGGCTATATACCTAGCCGTCAGTCCAAAATCGTATACGAAACTGTAAGTGTGTGGGCTATTGCGATGAACTGACAGACCGATATCATTCGGTTGTCGTTCGATAAACTGTTAGTGGGTGGCCGTCTCAAGGGGGCTGGTTTGGGACACCATGTGCAAGCGCGGTACTATTTGTATAAAATCAACAAGCTTGATTTTCATTTTATCAATAAATCAATCATACAGGACGATAAACATCGACATCTATTGTATCGGACGATCTGATAAATTATTCAACAGATCGTATTATCCCTTGTCATGGAAATCAGTAGAGAAGAATTCAATACAATATAATAGGTAGATACTAAATTAATTTCCATGCGCGCTTTATTCAATAGATATTGTGTTCATAAACGGAAAATTAATATTCTACGTATATACTTAACGTTGTTTGAGGATGATTGAGTAACAAACATGCAAACATGTTTACTATCTTTCACATTTGTAATTTTTGAAATCGGATCCGTGACCCCGACATTGTAGTGGTACGTTTTATCACCTCGTCATATACATATATCATCTTCGTACTTAGTGAAGTTATGTCAATTTCGATGCACAACAATATCAAATTATTATTATCCCATTAGTTTTTTATTCATCCCATACACAATTACACATTGGACGGGCAATTTTCTAATCTAATGATACAAGGCTGTTTTGTAATGATAAAACATTTTATGTCAATTTCGCATTAGTTTTTTATTCATCCCATACACAATTACACATTGGACGGGCAATTTTCTAATCTCATGTGTATCAAGAGTGTTTTGTAATGATAAAACATTTTATATCAATTTCAAATTTAATGATACAGTTTAATTTTCAAATTGACAAAATAATATCAATTTTAAAATGCTTTGTTCAGCTTGTGGTTTTGTTGTTATGATACATACAAGTAGTGTAATATTGGGGCTTCTGCATCACGCAAAAAATTCCTCTCTTCACTCGGCTCGTGACGCAGAAGCCTCAATAATATTTTGCGTGATGCAGAAGCCCCAATAATATTTTGCATGATGCAGAAGCGCCAATATTACCTACACTACTCATACAATACACTAATAAGTAATTAATAATTATTTAATTTAGTATCTAATAACTTACATTTTACGGATCCCTTAAAAAAATAAAAAAAATATGAAAAGGAGAGTGAACCTCGGACTACTCGGAGCTACAAAGTGTAAGCTTTGCAGGGGTTGCCTGGGGACGAAGAAGAAAAGCTACTGACCGAAATTAATGCTATAATCAATCAGCATCATTCTAAGTTTAGGCCGTTCGCTGCATAATGCATCCTCACGCGTCAGGCAGTGGAGTTCCTTAGACATGTTTTAATTTATATTTGTTTACTTAAATCACTTTTGAGTTTGTTGCTCCTGACACTTGCATGCACTACACGCTAGACAAACACTCGTATTACTACTCTTACGATTTTGGAAGCCTGCCAAACTAACGCATCTCGAAAATGTTTAATTTCCAATTAATCTTAATGTTCTACTTTTTTTTAATTATGAATCAAACTTAAATTTCTTTATGAATGCTTACTCAACACCTTTTTTCGTGCGGATATCCCCTCAGATACCGTACGCCGGTACGCCGCCCAGCAAAGCCGGTTTTATCGGACTCGAACCGACAAAAACCGCACGCCGTCTCGGGACTTCAGATGCTTCAGATATTATTCTTCACACCCCAGAGCACAATACATACATACATACATAAACTCACGCCTATATTCCCCGAAGGGGTAGGCAGAGGTGCTAGCACCCACATTTCGCCGTTTATGTTTAGGTCCCAATGTAATAGGTGGTGAGCCTATTGCCATTAACCGGGCACTTATAAACCTGCGATAAATACACACATAACTTCGAAAAGCGTCGAAAAGTCATTGGTGTGTGCCATGGTAATACCTGGGATCGAACCCGAGACCTCGTCTCAGCAGTCCATTACCCATACCACTAGGCTACCGCCACAGTATACCGCGGTTGTCACCAGAGCACAATACCTTCAAATAAACTTGATTACAATATTTTTTTGCCACTGACTCCGTCTAACCACACTATGCTCATTTTAGCAGTAGGTACCTACCCATTGGTGACTATGACTGCATCGAATGTCGCATCACATTTGAATGAGTTCTTGCGTTCAATCAATGCGTCTAAATAGCGTGAAGCAACAACGTCATTATTACAACGGCGCTGTTGTACCGTACTTCTGGTCATTACCCGCACTAACCACCAGTTCTAGCGATATTTCTTTCACATTTCTTCCGTCAAAACCTACTCAAATATAAAAACTCTGATACTTGTCAAAATCACGTTTTCAATTTCATCATACATTCGGTAATTTTTTCAAAAAGCCCATTTTAGTACCTAACTGTGAATTTTTATAAGAACTATACCTTTTTTTTATATCCCGATACCTCCCCCGCCTGAGGAGGAGTTATGTCGGACTCGAACCGACTAAAACGCACGCCGTCTGTGAGCCGTCAGTTGCCGGAGGTGAGATTGTCGTAGCCATATCCCTCGCACCCCGGCCGACCCAGGGTATAAGAACTATACCACAGAATAGAAATAGTACCTACTAATGTAAGTTTATACTTTTTTTTTTATCCTGCGAAAAATCCCCACGGATACCTCCCCCGCCGGAACCGGAGGAGGAGGTTATGTCGGACTCGAACGGACTAAAACGCACGCCGACTGTGGGCCGTCGGTTGCCGGAGGTGAGATTGTCGTAGCCATATCCCTCGCACCCCGGCCGACCCAGGGCCATATCTCTCGAACTGACCCTCATCCGGTGTGGAGACCACGGAGTCCCCAACTCGCCCCCGGGTATGGGGAGGCACGCAATGCGCGCCGCCGCCGCGGCCTGCTTCTGCTAGGGTGACAGGTGGCTCCACCCGTCACCCCCAGGCCCGCGCCCACTCATGGGGGACGGAGGTCGCAGTGATGGCACTCGGACGTTGGCTCTTTCTTCGCGGTCCGATGCAGATACCGCCCGAAGCATCCATGATTGGTGATGATCTGCGTCAGCCAGAACGAGAGGCCGCCGTGTGGCCTCCCTAGCCACTCCCCCATGATGGGTCTTACCGCCGCTACTACGGCGTGCCCTAGTGTAGTTAAGTTTATACAAAAACGTGCAATATTTATTCTCATTATTATCACTCAATATAATATTCTAGCTAATATAAATATACTAATGATAGATGCTTATAATAGTGAACATGGAGGGTTCGAGCCCCAAGAGACCCATTGCAGTGCAGAGTAATATGTCACGAGCACGCTAACGTCTTAACGTTTTGTAATAGGTACTAGCTGTTGCCCGCGGCTCCGCCCGCTTGGATGTCAATTATCGCGACAAATATGGCCTATGTCTTTGCCCTAGGTCAAATCTGTGCCAAATTCCATCGAAATCAGTTTAGTGGTATAGGCGTGAAAGCGTAACAGTCAGACCAATAGACAGGCTCTAATCTCTAAGGAATAACTTACTTATTTATAACTATAACTAAACTAATTTAAATCAAATTATATTTTTAATAAACCATTTCAAAACCTGTAATAAATGCGAATGCATGACTTACATTAACGTTTCATCACCTTATCCTAATATATATTTTTCTCCACCCCTAAGAAGATAAAACGAACTCCACGGGTACGAGGTCGCGGGCGGCTGCTAGTAGATTATATTTAAGAGAGTAGAGTGTCATCTTGATAACTTTTTTCTATTTCAATCGGCATTAGGTTTCTTCAGGGTCGGCAGCACGAGTGTGACGCCCCTGGTGTTGCATACGTCCATAGGCCACGGTAACCACTTTCCATCAGGTGAGCCGTGTGCTTGTCTGCCAACTAAGTGGTATAAAAAAATTCAGTGATATTGAACTATTCACTTATATATAAGTGGGTCACACAGACCCCTCGTTGGGCCTACATACATAACGTAACGAGTAGGTGTTGGAGAGTGTCCAGACTCCAGACGCACATTGCTTGCCAAACGCCTACGTGCTTTGTTGGTCATAAAATGTCAGATTGTAAAAAATACAATAGGAGAAAAGTTACGAAGCAGAAAATACAACATACCACTTGCTCCATAAATTATTAACTAACTCCAAACGAAACTCAGAATGAAAGCTCTAAAGTCTAAACAATTTGAGAAAGAAAATTCTCAACAATAAATCTCCGCGTGTCGCACCGTTTCGCTTACCGTGAATTCATTCCAACACATCAAAACTGGCCCTCAATTCTGCTAAAGCAAAATCACTGTCATACCACAGACACAGCAAAAAATGCCATGTAATTTTAGATTTTATTATAATACTAATAAAGTTTAAAATGAAATGGTATCTTATAGAGAGAATGAAAAATTGTAATGAACTCTCTTTCTTTTAATTTTACACTTTAACACCCGTATTCACAAACAACACTGTGAGGTCTCATAGAGTGCTCGAGCGCATAGGGCTGGTAAAATTAATTCACAAACATCACGGAGCAGTATCTAACGCAGTGCGTTCCCTCAACGAAGTATTACTTAAGTGTTGTCTATGAATAAAAAGGCTTGTCAAAACGAACGCACTGAGAATTTGTCGTTCTTTGCACAGTTTTTGTAGTACGCATAGCGAAGTATTGTTTGTGAATACGGGTGTAATATTAAATAAATAAAGTCTAAAAAATGGCATTTTTTGCAGTAAGAGTTTGTTAAGGGGTGAATTTCAACAGGTCCAATAAAATCTTCATTCCGTGGATTTTTTTTTCCTTAAGTTTTGTAGTTAAAACAAGTCGCGTTTATTATAGGTTTTGATACTATATGTATTCTTGCTTAATATCTAGCAGATAAATAAAAAAGTTAACGAGATATACAAGATCAAAAATTACGCGCCACGGCGATGACACATGCGTGCGCGGCAATGAAACAAGCATCCACGGGCATGAAATAAATATACCAAGGGAATGAAAAAGTCAACCATGGAAATGAAAATACATAATATAAAACATTATATTTTATGTACCTACTTACATGAGAAATTATACTTACATACAATAAAAATACAAAGGGGATTAGGCAATTGTGTATGGACATTGGCGTCATTTATTTTTTCAGTGGCACTGTGTTAAACACGCGTTTGAGTGTCGTTATTTTTATTGTAAGTAATATCGGAGCTGCGATATACAGGGTGGAACATTTCGACTTTACCTGGAGGGAAAGTACCCTCATACTAGAGATAGCGAATTTTACTTAAATTAAACATAACCTTATTTTTAAAGGGAAACAAACCTGCATTCGAAGATTTCTAAAAATAACACACCTGATGATCAAACCGCCTAAAATCTTCCTATACCTTCTCTTTTATGGATTTCCTTTTACTTATTTTACCAAGTTTGTTAGAGATATTTGATCCCTAAGATTGACCCTATCGATTGATGCAATTAAAATATAACTTCATCCGGATTTTATTCGGTTCGATTACCGGGTGTGGCAAGCGATTTTTTTTGGAAATCCTTAAACGCAGTGTATTTTTTAAGATTAAGAGAGTGTTTCCTTTGCTGCTACCCAACCTAGGTTGATCCTGGCTAGTTTTTTCTAGGAGTTGTTTTTACCAAGCTGGATAACTTATCCCAGGCAGATTTTTTCTTGAACAACTTCGAGTGTAACCCCATCGATGGCTGTCTGTCTGTCCCTGTGTATGCTTAAATCTTCAAAATTACGCAACGGATTTAGAATCGGTTTTTTAATAGATAGAGTAATTCAAGAGGAAGATTTATATGCATAATACATGCATAATATTGTAGAGAAATATTGATAAATTTAGAGATATGCAGCGGGAATGGGATCAGAAAATATGGCGGTACGAAGTTCGCTGGGTCAGCTAGTATTAGATAAACGATACCGCGTTTGCATTGGAGATGTGGAGGGAAAGTACTCTAAATACTGGAGATAGCTAATTTCATTCAGAAGAAACTTTTCCTCATTTTTAAAAAGAAAAAAAAAACTGCGTTTAACGAATGCTGAAAAATCGCTTGCCACATCCTGTAATTGAACCGACTAAAATCGGAAAAAATAACAGCCAGTATTTTTATTGCTTTAATCGATAGGATTAATTAAGACTCGAATCTCTCTAAGAAACCTGGTAAACTGCAGGTACTTTCATATTACTATACCATTTTCATTCATGGCTGCTCAATTCCAAAACGACGCCAGGATTCTTTTACAGGAAAAAGAAATGGGAAATTAACAAATTAATATGATATACTTTTGTCAATATGCTATGGCGATGAGAACATAAGTTACGGAAATGAAACATCTGGTCATGGCAATGACACTAAATTGTTTTACAAGGCATGGCAATGATTTTTTTTCATTGCCGCGTTTTTTTCTTCATTACCATAGCAAATTTTGACCACGGAAACCATGGAAATGAAAGCACGGTGGTGAAAAACGAGCAAAAATATAATATAAGAAAAAATCTATTAATTATTCGAAGTAATAAACACTTCACTAAAATAAACAAGATAAATTTCGTTCTATTGAATGTATAATCAAGAGGATAAACTTATTGGAATAGACAGTTATACCTATCCACAGTAATGAAAGAAAAAATGTCCAGTAACATAAAAATGATATACTTTTATTTATGGTGCCAAAACGCAGGTACGTGTGTACGTCCTTCCATGTCGAGCACTTAGGCGGCACCAATATGCAACGTTTAGCGGATATGAGGGAGGATACAAGTCGTTAGATAAAACGATATTCTAAAATATGTTTAGAACATGGCGATTAAAGGTAACTCTAGGACAAATGAACTTTTATTAACCATTCGTTGTATTGTCTAAATATTTGAATAAATGTATTTCGTAACAATACTTTAACTATTCACGTATCAAATAAAACTAGGTTTTAATTAAAAAAACCAATAGATTTTTATCAATGAGGTATCACAACACAATAGGTGATGTGTGGACAAACACGGCAATGAAAAATTTCGAGGTTTAAATTTTTTTTTTGGCGAATCTATAATCCTATTTAATAAAATATTTAGTGCTCCACATAGATCACTATATCGCCTAACCAGAAAAAAATGTTAGAGTATTGTAAAAATGATTTTTAGTACCGATTTCATCGATGCCACGCAATTTTTGGCCCCGGGAAATTCACCCTAAGACTTTTCTTTCCCAAGTTGTCTGATGCAGAGCATCTCTTGATCAATCCGTAACTTTAATGGAGCAACGGAAAGAAATGGGTCACTTTGGAATTGGTAGAAAGAAAAACGTCGATAGGTTCTCAAAGAAGATGGGGCATTTTTGTTTTACGCGTTCTCGCCAAGAGAGGAAGTGGGTTTGAGAGACCTTCATCCTAGCGATAGCGTTAATTCCCAGTCGCATCCGAAGCTTTTCCGCTCGGAGTCTGGGGTCCGCTTTACCAGTCTTAACTACGGATTTGGCTAGACCTCGATTTTTCCGTGAAGCGATTGCCATCTGACCTCCACGACCTAATGGTAACATTAGGCTATATCGAAGCTTTGCAGCTAGACCGTTGTTTTTGGAATTTTTAGGGCTCCAACTACCCGTAACGAATGCCATAGATGTTCTTATGGTAACCGGGACCGACGGGTTAACGTGCTCTCCGAGGCACGAACAGACCAATGCAAATATCCATATTTCATGAACACAAATATTTGCACTGAGCGGGGATCGAACCCGTGCCTCCTGCGTAGCGGCCGCGTTCACTACCGCTACGCCACGGAGGCTGTACAAAAATAAAAAGACTAAACAAGATAAAACCTTTTGTTTGACATTCCTATTGTATATTTTTAGGTCTAGGAAACCATAAATTTATAGACCATTCTCAATAGTTCGGCTGATTACAAATACCGTCCCATTGAACATAATAAAGGTACATTGGAGCTCATTATTCCGTACAAAATCCCTTATCTTGGATAGGTAGTAAGCTGCTATATATTGTGTCGCGTAACAGGGTTTTCAAATAGAGTCAAATTTCCCATCAGTCACCAGTCTCTTAACTCCAATTTATGTTATCCACCGCTATGAGCAGATTTTCTACTTTTTCTTGAACACGAAGATTTTCTGTATTTCTTTGTAAAACAACTTTTGCATATATATGTGAATTTAATGTATATGGAACAGTTTTAATAACTTTTATCTTTCATTTATTTAAAATATTTTCTCCCATACATTAATTCCCAGGTGCTCCAAGAAAGCTTTCATTCGATAATCATCTCGATTACTTCGGAGCTCACGCCCGGGGTCCACTTTATTGGAATAAGAAAAGAAGCGAAGCAAAATTGGAATGGATAGTGGACTATCCACTATTATATTTGGTTTAGCCACACGATTATCCCTGACCCCTTAACTCCGAGAGGAAAGTTTGTACCAGATTTTTGTTCATGATCAGCAGATCTGGTTGGTTTAAACCCAAAAGTTATTGCCATCTCCATCCATTTATTCTCTTCGGCTTCATTAATGGTAATTCGCGAATAGACTTGAGTACTTTCTTAAAGACTTTAAATGCGCATCAAATAACAATTGTTTTTAAAAACATGTAAATGAAAGCTATTTCCGTTACCGATTCTAACTCCGGGGACGCACGGCGGCAACTTTATTGAGGGCATTGGCGGAAAATTGGAAAATTATAGCAGTCCAGTCGCTTTTTAATTTCTTTGAAATGGGATTCTATCTGCTTATTTTCCTATATAAGCCCTTCGGGGTTTGCGTTTACATTTAAGCCAACATTTACGTATTTTTTTACGTTTACGTTGATACCTATTTTGAATTGAATTCTCTTTTTTGTTTATATCTAAAGAAGCTTCTTTTGAAATATTTACTTTTACAGTCACAACAAACTCATGAATATTAGATATAGGTATGTAAACTTATTGATAACACACTTGTACTTTTCCACGATATTTATTATAGAACCTAACCGCTTTCTCCTTGCGGTAATCTCAAAGGTTTACATTGACAGTTATGAACATTCCAATTGTTAAACACTACGTTATAACCATATTTCATATGTTATGTATATTACCAGTACTAACTTTTTTCCCAAAAAGGTGTTAATTCACCTCTGCCTAATCCTCCGAAGATAAAGGTGTGATTATAGAAATAGAAATCTTTATTCGCATGATATGTTTCATGTGTGAAAGTTGTTACATTGCATTGGTTTCTGAAAGGGCGGTGTATGTATGTAATGTATGTATTTGCAATACGAAATTATGCTAACAACCATAGCTTGTACTCAAAACTTATAAGTACATTGCGACATACGTAGGTGTACTCGCTGGCTTTGAAAGACATTCTTCCAGTTCGAGTGCTTTAATTAGTGAAGTATTTCGCTCCCTCGGGGCATAATAAGGAGGACTGTGTTGTCACGCATATAATGTTATGACAATTATGAGAGTCGTAAATTACAAGAGAATACAGAATGATAATACACCATTAGATGAAGCGACATCACCTCATAAATTTGTTTAGTACATTGGAAGGTATGTAAATTAGATATTGTACCGTACCATGCGAAGGTAAGATCTTATGACTCGTTTACTGTTTCGAGTTAATATCCAATTTGAATATGTATACCAATGACGTGCCGTATTATAATTTAGACACGCCATGCCGCCATGGCGCAAACGCTAAGTATAAAAAAAATGTCTACTTACTCGCGTGAAGATATAATACATCATTATTAATTAGGACTTATTTTATTATTTATACGAATAATATTATGATTATTGCTAGTTTATTATTAATGACGTACCTACCTATGTTTTTGCCTAGTGCACTGTTGCGTCTTCGAGGCGTCATTCATTCATACAATCAGGATCAGCTGTTGTTATTCGATGTGTCATTTTTTGTGACCATTTTAGAGTGCGGACAACGTATCTATAGTATATAATAATATATATATCATCATTGCTTATTAGAAATTATTTTATTATGCTACAGCTCATATCAAGATCAACTCAACTTATAATATCTACACTCTTTCTTACTATGTAGTATCTACTATTAATATGTAGCAGCGGTAGCATAATGGTTAAGCGATCCTGCAATCGGAAGATCCCGGATTCAAATGACGCTACCTATTGCAATACTCACGTGAACTCGGAAGATCCCGGATTCAAATGACGCTACCTATTGCAATACTCACGTGAACCTACTCTTAACACAACGAGTTAGATTCATTTGTTTACCACCCTATCGTAAACTCCTTACCTGATATCTTCACGGAAAATAATCAGGAAGTTTGTTTATTTAAATTACTATAATGGTCTGGGTCAGCCACGTTTCGAGGGAACCGCTTTATGGCCGTACACATCCCTGTATCTAAAGACCCGAGACGACGCACAGTTTTAGATCCCGCCTTCCAAGTAACCGAGGAGATTTCCGCACATTAAAACCAGTTATTATAACGATGATATTATAATACAGAATCTACAGCGAATCTACAAAGCGTGTGCTCGACGCTTCTCGTGACCAGAAGGCTGGCCTGTTTTAGGTTAGAGAATAAGCATTGCCATACAACGTGGCAATGCTGCCAGTCGTCTGGGAACGTTAACACAAGAGGCATGCGATGCGAATTCCACGACGCATTTTAATTTATATATAATTTGTCGTCGTAACAGAAGTTGACAAAAGAAATCCAAAATGTGCTTTATACACAGACATGACCAAAGCATTCGACTTTGTAAATCATAAGACCCTATAATGTAAATTGCACAATTATGGCATTAGAGGAATTATTCGTAACCTACTAGAATCGTATCTCAGTGAGAGATCCCAACGGACAGAAATAACCAGAATTTGTACAAAAGGAAATCTAGAGAAATCATTCCTATCCACTCCTAGACTAATAAGATATGGTGTACCACAGGGGAGCGTACTTGGACCTTTGTTATTCTTGGTCTAATAATCTCCCAAATGCAACTCAACAAAAAATGCCATAATAAAGTGCGAGAATCCTAACCCATATCAAAATTATATAAATAACAAACTTGCTGATAAATTAACTGGCTCAAAATTAATAATTTACTCATAAATTTAGATAAAACCAAAATTATGCAATTTCACCAAAGAAACTGCTAATCCGGAAATAAACATCCAATACAATAATTCTGACATAGAAGAGGTCACTGTTACAAAATTCTTGGGCCTAATAATAGACAACCACCTAACTGGAAACCGCATATTGAGGAACTTGCTAAAAGACTAAACAAATTTGCATATGCCTTGTTCCAAATTGCTAAAAAAGTAAACATTGAAGAATTAGTGACTGCCTATCATGGCCTGGTAGCATCTGTTTTGCAGTATGGAGTTATCTTCTGGGACAACTCTACAGACAGAAAACTAATATTTATAGCCCAAAAACGATGCATACGCTCTATGTGTGGTCTGAAGATGGAAGAAAGCTGTGCGCAGGCGTTTAATTCTTTAAAAATAATTATGCTACTAGCACTGTATATACTCGTATACAAAGTGAGTGTGTTTGTCAAAACAAACGCAAACTTATTTAAAAAAAAACCAGTTCGAGAAAAGTTCCACTACGTAGTCAGTACAAAAATCAACTATGTCACCAAACATGTCTAGATCTAGTCACTAGTAGATAAGAGTATTTTAGGCCTCAAATATACAATAAATTACCGCAATACCTACATAAAAAATTAAAATATACATCAATTACTAATTAATAAATGTTACTACGCTATCAATGAATATCTTGATGATAAAATTTAATTAATTTTAGGCTGACATTTTTATTTATTTTTTTATTTTTTTAACATTTCTATTTGTTTGACTCCATTTAGGTATTATTTTAATTTTACTTTGCTTTTTTAAACAATAATAATTACTTTCATTATTTTATATAAACCTATTATTATATTATTTTATATTGACTTATTAATTAATGAGATTGACATTATTAAAATAAATTAAATTGCATCATAATGTCTTACACAGTAACACGTTTACAGTCTACGTTTCAAAATAACAACAAAAGTTATTGTTATTGGCAAGTGTTCCCTGAACTGAGAAGAGAATTCACATTAATATTTGGCAAGTCAATATGACACTTCAATGGAATTTTTATAGATCAATTTAATCAGACAACAATTACAAACAAATATATTAGCGGAATATAGAAAAAAATAAGTTGTTGTCCGTCATGCATGAGACATCCGGCAGATTAAAACGTCAATGTTTAGTGGAAGTACTAAAATTTTACAACTAGTGGTTGCCCTCGGTTTCGCCCGCGGGGAAGTCGGTAATCGCGACCTTAGACGTAGATACCTCCGGTTTTACTCAACCGATTGCTGAATATTAATAATAAATATTCTAGGACATTCTACACAACGCTATCTAGACCCAAAGTAAGCATGGCCTAACTGGCTTATGTTATGGGTTCTAGAATGCGGATAAACATACTTAGATACATTTTTTTTTTGGAAATACATTCATATTATACATAGAAAACACCCAGACGAACGCAAATATTCATATTCATACTTACAAAATAAATATTTGCACTGAGCGGGGATCGAACCCGCGCCTCCTGCGTAGCAGTCGCGTTCACTACCGCTACGCCACAGAGGCAGTCACTGTCGCTATCGCTACTACGTAGAGGGAGTAGCGCTACTAATAAATGTAAGGTTTTGGTTCTGACCAAACACTTTCAAATAAAAAAACCGCATAAATTTTTTGTGAAAATCACAAACAAAATAAATGTTCAAGAATTTAAAAAATCGTTAATACAACATAAACCAAGCTTTTTTTGTAAGTATCTCCAATATTCAGATACGATTGCTTTATAATTTTTTAATAGTACAGATGTACCGCCATTTAAAAATTAATAATTTCCTGGGATTGAAATAACAATAACAAACCAAAGTTGTTGTGCTTGGCACGTGTTCCCTGAAATGATATCGGTTAGTTGGCAAATCAATAGGTTATTTCCAAGGCATTTTAATGGATTATTTTCATGACACCAATATCCCTACAATGATGTAACACAAATTTAAAAGAATTTAAACTCTTTTTTTTTTTATCGTGCGAAAAATCCCCACGGATACCTCCCCCGCCGGAGTCGGATGAGGAGGTTATGTCGGACTCGAACCGACTAAAACGCACGCCTTCTGTGGGCCGTCAGTTGCCGGAGGTGAGATTGTCATAGCCATATCCCTCGCACCCCGGCCGACCCAGGGCCATATCTCTCGATATGGCCCTCTTCCGGTGTGGGGACCACGGAGTCCCCAACTCGCCCCGGGGTATGGGGGGGCACGCGATGCATGCCACCGCCGTGGCCTGCTTCTGCTAGGGTGACAGGCGACCCCACCCGTCACCCCCAGGCCCGCGCTCATGGGGGGCGGAGGTCATTCTGCGACCTCCGACGCCCGAGTTACCGCCGCTCGTCGCGGGCCGCGCGGTCTGCGATTCTCCTTCGCTCCTCGCGGGCCGCAAGGGCTGCGATTCTCCTTCGCTCGCGCTCCGCCGCCCACTTCACGAGCATCACTTGCTCGCAGAAGGAGGCGCCGGCGGCCCACGCATCCGCGCAGCGAACCATCGCTGCGAGCAAGGTGGCGAGCGTGAGAGCTCTCACTCCCAGGGTCACCACCAGCTCCCGTCTCGGCATCTCCCACGCCGGACACTCAGTGAGCGTGTGCAGCGCCGAGTCCTCGCTCGCGTCGCAGTGATGGCACTCGGACGTTGGCTCTTTCTTCGCGGTCCGATGCAGATACCGTCCGAAGCATCCATGATCGGTGATGATCTGCGTCAGCCAGAACGAGAGGCCGCCGTGTGGCCTCTCTAGCCACTCCCCCATGATGGGTCTTACCGCCGCTACTACGGCGCGCCCTGCGCGTGGTTGCCCAATTACCCAAGTTGTAGCTCCCACTCCGCCACCATGTTCCTGTGGAGCCGGGATCTCACGGCCCGAATTTCTTCAGGCTCAGGATCGTGTCCCCGCTCCCGCGCCGCCTTTCGGAAGCGGTATAGCGCCGAAAGGGATCTCGCTTCCAGGATCCACGGTAGCGATCCGGCGAGGAGACTCGCTGCTTCAAAGGATATCGTGCGGTACCCCCTGATGGCCCTGATGGCCACAATCCGCTGCGGTCTACGCAGCAGATCCACGTGCCTGGCTCGCAGGTTGTCTGCCCATACGGGGCTCCCATATAGAGCCATGGACCGCACGACACCCGCGTAGAGTCTCCTGCAGGAGTCCTCCGGGCCCCTCAAATTGGGCAGCAGACGCTTCAGAGCGTTAGCTGTTAGCACCAATTTGGGGACCAGACTTCGGAAATGTTCCCCGAAGGAAGTCCCACCGACCGTCGAGTACGAGCCCCAGATATTTCATCTGGGGCTTGATGTCGATGAGAGTGTCTCCCACTGTGATGCTGGATCCCGCTGGTGGTCCGCGCCGAGGTCCATGAAAGAACAGAATTTAAACTCTAGCAAGATTTTTCACGGTTGAACTTAAAGACATGTTTGGATCTTTAATAACATTTGTTTCTACTCATATTTTATGGCCAAAAGGAAAAAAAAGAGTAACGGTTACACAGCGGCACCATCGTCCACGATACAAGTGGACTATTGTAATATCAGGGGCCTACATTCCAACCTGAACGAGGTCCACCACCACCTCGAAACAGCACAACTGACCCTTTTCTTTCTGACGGAGACGCAAATATCATGCCCGGCCGATACAGCCTACCTAATGTACCCCGGCTACAAGCTCGAGCACAACTTTCTGAGTAAAGCCGGGGTATGCTTGTACGTCCGGGATGATGTTTGCTGTCGCCGTCTAAATGGCCTTGAGGAGCGAGACCTATCAACGCTATGGGTGCGTATAGATCACGGTGGCCACACCCGTGTTTATGCGTGCCTGTACAGGTCTCATAGCGGTGATCTGGGCACGGCTCAACTGTATGAGCATCAGCAGCGGTCGGCGGACACGGTAATCGAGCAGTACCCTACCGCGGACTTAGTGGTCTTGGGGGACTTTAATGCTCACCACGTGGAGTGGTTGGGGTCCACCGAGACTGATTTTGCGGGCAGGGCTGCATACAACTTCGCCCTGACCTATGGACTCTGGCAACTGGTGCATTCTATCACTAAAATACCAGACATCGAGACCCATAGAAGCTCTCATTAGGCACTTCGGACCACTGCCTTGTCCGGGCGCAAGTGACTCTCGCGCGGCCTGAACCACCGCGGCCACCACAGTGGCGGCATGTCTGGCACTATAAGTCGGCAGACTGGGATGGACTGCGAGAATTCTTCGCGTCGTACCCGTGGAGGCGGCTTTGTTTCACTTCAGATGATCCAAACTCCTGTGCAACAGCAGTCGCTGAAGCGATCCTATCGGGCATGGAATGTTATATTCCTAACTGCTGGATCGCGACAGGAGCGAGCAAACGCCCGTGGTTTAATAGGCCTTGCAGAGAAGCTAGAGACCGCAAGCAATCTGCCTATAAGGCTTGGACCATAGCTCTTGCCAATAGGGATCCGGATATCGCTGAAGTGAAGCGTAAATTGAACGCCGCCTCGAGGTCCAGTAAAAAAGCAATAGCCAGGGCTAAGTTCGAGTTCGTTGGCGGAATTGGCGAGCGGCTTGCGCGGTATCCGTCAGGAAGTCGTGCTTTTTGGTCGCACGCCAAAGCTGCCGAGGGAAACTTCTGCCAGCCCTGCCTTCCGCCGCTGCAAAAACCTGACGGTAGTCTGGCCCATGGCGCTAAGGAGAAAGCCGATCTCTTGGGTCGTCTCTTTGCGTCAAACTCGACTATGAACGACGGGAACGCCGAGCCACCTATTATTCCCAGCTGTGGTGCTTCCATGCCTGAAGTGAAAATCACGCAACGGCTGGTCCGGCGTGAACTTAAATCCCTAGATGTTCGAAAGTCGAGTAGGCTGGATGGTATACCGGCGATGGTGCTCAAGCACTATGCTCCCGAGTTGTGCCCAGTGCTTACACGCCTTTTCGCGCTCTCCTACTCCACAAGACAGGTCCCGGCTTCGTGGAAGACTGCATTCGTGCATCCTGTGCCTAAGAAAGGCGACAGGACAGATCCGTCCAACTATAGGCCTATCGCTATCACCTCGCTGCTCTCGAAGGTGATGGAGCGTGTGATTAACACACAGCTCCTGAGATACCTTGAGGGAAACGATCTACTGAGCGACCGACAGTACGGTTTTCGCCACCGTCGCTCTACCGGTGACCTCCTAGTGTATCTCACTAACCGATGGGCGCAACCCATCGAGAGTCGGGGTGAGGCTTTAGCGGTCAGCCTAGATATAGCGAAGGCCTTCGATCGGGTCTGGCACAGAGGTCTTCTTGCGAAGTTGCCACGTTATGGACTCCCCGCGGGATTGTGCGCATGGATTGCCAGCTTTTTGTCCAACAGAAGTATTCAAGCCGTCGTCGATGGCAGCTGCTCGGACCGCATGGACATAAACGCTGGTGTTCCGCAAGGCTCCGTGTTGTCCCCGACCTTGTTTCTGCTGCATATCAATGACATGCTGTCTGATGGCTCCATCCATTGCTATGCAGATGACAGCACCGGTGACACGTATTACACGGGCCGTGCAAATATCCCTAGGTCGGAAGTGGAGGAGAGTCGCGAACAACTTGTGTCCGAAATTGAGACTACTCTGTCTGGAGTATCCGATTGGGGACGACTAAATTTAGTCCAATTCAACCCTACCAAGACACAAGTATGTGTATTCACCGCTAAGAAGGCTCCATTTGTTGTAGCGCCGCAATTCCTGGGCACACCGCTCACCATCTCCACAAGTATCGGGATTCTTGGTGTCGATATCTCCAGCGACGTCCAATACCGAAGTCATCTGGAAGACAAGGTCAAGTTGGCATCAAAGAAACTTGGGGTGCTCAACAGGGCGAAGCAGTACTTCACTGCGGGGCAACGACTCCTCCTTTATAAGGCACAGGTTCGGCCTCACATGGAGTACTGCTGTCACCTTTTTGCCGGAGCGCCTGCGTGCCAGCTTGACCCTTTCGACTCGGTACAATAAAATACTCGGGCAATCCCATACTCACAGGCGATGTGGAACCACTCAGTCTCAGGAGAGACTTTGCTTCACTGTGTGTGTTTTACCGCCTATACAATGGTTTGTGCTCAGATGAATTGTTTGACATGATGCCCACAGCTACATTCTATCATCGCACTTCTCGTCATAGGCGGGGAGTTCATCCTCACACATTGCGACCGGAAACGGTGCGCACTGTGCGGTATGAAAGGAACTTCATCCCTCGCACACTCAAGCTGTGGAATGAACTCCCCGCGATGGTTTTCCCAAGCGACTACAATATGGGGTTCTTCAAGAAGGGCATTAGAAGGTTTCTTCAGGGTCGGCAGCACGAGTGTGACGCCCCTGGTGTTGCATACGGCCATAGGCCACGGTAACCACTTTCCATCAGGTGGGCCGTGTGCTTGTCTGCCACCTAAGTGGTATAAAAAAAAAACAGTTCATATAAAAATTACATCTACAATAATTACCACAGTGCCAATAAACTCAGCGAAACTTGTTATAAACATGTTTACGTTTAATAAAAATGTTTTACGAACATTTAATAGCTGCTGTTATTATATTATACTTATTAAGAAAAAATACCACACATTTAAATAATATAAAGTGTGTCTCCATAACACCTACCAACACGCAATTCAATCTGGAAGTGTGCCAATGTTATAAATTGACATTTAATCTAGGATACCTATTATTAGTGTTCAAATGTGCCGTGACCGGCCTATGTGTCATTGATAGCGTATGTTAATTGAACGTAAAACCTTGAGTTACCTAATTCACACCAATTATGTGTTGAATCATTTATGTGGACATATTAAAATGTGTTTGATTGAATGATTAAAAACAACACATCACTACATATTATAAAACAAAGTGACTGTCGCTGTCTGTACGTCCCTATGTATGCTTAAATCTTCAAACTACGCAACGGATTTTAAAGCGGTTTTTTTAATAGATAGAGTGATTCAAGAGGAAGGTTTATATGTATAATACATCCATAATATTGTAGAGAAACACTGATTTTAGAGATAATACCACGCGGGCGGAAAATATGGCGGTACGAAGTTCGCCGGGTCAGCTAGAATATTATAATACATATTCTTTTTATTTGTTATCGTTGTATAAAAAACTCTCATTAATCTGTTTCTTTATGGATTATTTTTTTAGTTTAAACGCGGGCTCATGGCACTGGTGCGGCAACGCGACCGCAACGTGGCCGCACCGCAACCGCATCGCAACCGCAGCGCAACTGTACCACAACCGCACCGCACCGCAACGAGGTTATTTCACTTTACGACAAATCATTCTCTGATTCTTTTTCCCAAATCAGTTGGGGTCGGCTGTTCAGTCTAACTGTGATGCGGCTGAACCTCGATAATATTCCGTGAAGCAACTACCATCTGACTTCCACAACCAATTGGCGATATCGAAGTTCTGTATTTAGACTAGTCGGACTATTGAGGGCTATTACCCGTAACGACTGACATATATGTTCGTATGGCGAGGACGAGACCGACGGCTTAACGTGCTCTCTGAAGCATGGAAACGTCCTGACCAATGCAAATAGACATATTCATACAAATATTTGCACTGAGCGGGAATTGAACCCGCGTCCCCTCCGTAGCAGTCGCGTTCACTACCGCGACGCCACAGAGAACTACGACTCTACGAGAGAGAGAGAGAACTTTACGACAAATTGAATGAAATTATAAAGCAACTAGCTGCCCCGGCGAACTTCGTACCGCCATATTTTCGGCCCGCGTGGTATTCAAATCCCGTTCCTGCTGCACCCTTATCACTTAGGGGGATGAAAAATAGATGTTGGCCGATTCTCATAGATACCGGATAAGCACAAAAAATTTCATCAAAATCGGTCGAGCCGTTTCGGAGGAGTTCGATTACGCACCCCGTGACAGAAGAATTTTATATATTAGAGAAGATTAATTACCAAATAAAAAATAAGGGTTGATCGTAGAGGGGTGAAAATTTAGGGTTGCATGTATTTTTGTATGATGTATCATAAAAAAATAAAAACAAAAAATTTTGTCTGAAAAATAAAAAATAAAAATTAAGGGGTGGACCACCCTTAACATTTAGGGGGATGAAAAATAGATGTTGGCCGATTCTCATAGATACCGGATAAGCACAAAAAATTTCATCAAAATCGGTCAAGCCGTTTCGGAGGAGTTCGATTACGCACATTTGTGACACGAGAATTTTATATATAAGATTACATAGTAAGTATAAAATCGATTAGGATGAGAAAGAGTGAAACGACTCGGGCGGGACGTCTTAAAAATGCCGCAGAGGAGATGTTTGCGCCGTTTCTTCGTAAACTTAGTTTTAAGCAGAATTTGAAGTCAAAAAGCTGTAACAGTGTTACACTATTTTGAAACATAAAGAATGTGAATTTGACTCGGTAGCCCACAGGTGCGAGTTCCGCCTGAGTCGTTTCACTTTTTACCCGACTACGGCGAAGCCAAAGGGGGGTTATGATTTGGACAGGCTATGTATGTATGTATGTATGTATGTATGTTCGTTTGTTCCCTCATAGCTCTTCAACTACTTATTAAAACTGGACAATTGGGGTATCGTTAGAAGCGTCTTGATTGTCCGCTGGTTATAGGCTATATCACGTGTCACTAAATCTAATGTGGCGCCCTCTAGCGGTCATAAAGTACTGAATTAAAAAGTAAACTTGAGATAAAGCGACCGTGTTTGGTATCAAATTAAGGGCTCAATTAGCACATTTCAAATATGTATAAATTATGGGGTTTTGCTTGCCCCAAAATAATATAAATAAAAATTAAGTTTAAAACTAAAACCCGACTACTGCAAAATCACGCTCTAAAAAGTATTAAACAAGAAAATATCAAGAATAGCCGTGGTCGTATGCCACTCTAACAGAACAATACATTCTAGGCAAAAGTGGCATACGACCATGGCTATTCTTGATATTTTCTTGTTTAATACTTTTTAGAGCGTGATTTTGCAGTAGTCGGGTTTTAGTTTTAAACTTAATTTTTATTCCTATCTTAATCGATTTACGACAAATACCCCATCTAATCCTGTGGGTATCGTAAAAGGTCACTATGGGATAGGGCTGTTCTCCATACGACAGTAAACATACAGCCCATGACAAAGTGCCCGCTAGACGGCAATAGACTCGCCCCTATTACGTGGGACCGAAAATCATAGCTGCCAAAATGTGGGCGTTAATACAATGCCAAAATGTGGGCCTACCACTTCGGGGATTTATAGGTTCATCAATATTCGATTAAGTAACAATCAATTGACCAGTTTATATTACTAATGGATTTGTTGTTACATTGCCTCTGGCACAACACACGCTTCACGATAAACTTCTGTTACACGATACATTAACGACACAAGTTATCACATTACTACACAATAATCGTCTAATGGCACACTAACGTTAATCTCAACTTATATAATGATGACAATAATAGCTTATTGAGAACAGAACTAGGCTATTTTCATTATATTCTCAAATAAATCCTACTAATATTATGAACTAGCTGTTACCCGCGGCTCCACCCGCATCGATGTCGCTTATCGTATAGTGTTGTCAATTTTAGTGCTGAGAGTCGAGCGTTGAATTCTGAGTAGTTACTCTGCTCGCCTCGCTATTCGACTCCCTACTCGATTCTTTACTCAACTCTCTACTTGACTCTCTACTCGACTCTCTGCTCACCTCTCTGCTCGCCTCTCTATCCGACTCTCTACTTAACGCTATATTCCACTCCCTAATCGACTTAGTACCTACTCCACTCTATATTCGATTCCCATACATTCATCATTATATTTAATCAATAAAACAGTTTGGTATTAACATCATTCGTAAGAATTAAGATCTTATTGAGTACTTTGCTGGTCAAAATGATCTGATGCTGACTGTACAAACGTCATCACGTCGCAATATCCAACAATAATCATTCATACAGAAATAAATAAGCAATACACGTTCTGAAAGGTCTTTAGTTTTTTCATTTAGTTTGTCCATAGTTCAACTGAGGTTAAATTTAGCACATATTCGGAATTTGACCTGGCTTGACTTCGTGGAGGGTGACATGCGTGCAAATGGTCTCATTACCATGGACGCCCAAGATCGTGCGAAGTGGAGGAGGAAAAGTCGGAAGGCAGACCCTGAGCTCCGAGGTCATCTTGGTCACGGATACCATCAGGAAAATACGTCTTTATGAAGATGATGATATTCGAAGAAATTTATCATATACGAATAATCAATTTAAACCTTTCTTGAGCATCCAAAGTATGCGTACCTATTAATTTTCTTGATATTTGATTTAGATCTTCAGTTTTCTGAAAATATTGGCTACTTGTTATAGAAGTCCTTGGGAGACGTCTTAAAGATATGTTATGGCAGAGATTATGATGACATTTGTGTAATAAATTTCGATTTACTCCGTTACTCGACAAAAACAACATTTGACTTCAAAAACTTCCTCAACGCACATGTATTTGAATTTTATTGCCAAATGATAGACAAGGACATCTTTTTGCATATTCATGTATTTTAAAAGAGGAAGTATTAGTATTTTGTAACTACCGAAATATGCATAACATTTGTTTATATTTAGATAATTTTATTAATACATATTTTATTTCTACAACAACTCTACACCTTTTTATTTTGTAAGTAGGTTATTATGTACTTATAAAAAGATACATAATAGTTAGTTTATGAAACTGTTGCATATTAAAGGAGCCGTAGGCGAGTTTTTTTATAGTATCACACGAGTGTTTAATGACCAAATTATGTTTAGTTTCATACACTACTTTATATAATTTGCATAAAATGACAAAATTGTTGAGCGCCAAAATGTTCACGCATGAGACCAAATTATGTGCAGTTTCATAACACTACTTTATCTAATCTTATGAAAAAGTTAAAATTACAACGCTTGTACAACGTTTGTATTTACTTGTAAAAGTTTAGTGCCAAAATCCATTTGTTGATCACGCATGAGCGATTGCGCTTTGCGCCGCGGCCACAAATTATCTAGAGACAAACTGCATAGAAACCTGTTTAATCTAGCTGCAATTGTATCGTAATAGAAAAGAACTCATATATTATGATGATACAGTTCCCCATAGAAGAGCAGTATCATAATGTAATTTTTTAAATTGATTTTGATACTTGTGTATATTAATAACGAGTGTCATTAAGGTATTGTTTTTTTTATTTTTTAATGTTTTCATTTCAGTATGAGAGTAGTTATAGCTACATTATTACTGGTTGCCATAGAAGAGCTGTATTATAATGTAATTTTTTAAATTTATTTTGATACTCTGTATAAAAGACTATCATTAAAGTTTTGTTTTTAATTTTTTAATGAGTACATTTCAGTATATAAGGTCAGGTAAAACACTTTTATAAACATATCCAGTCCATTAAGTGTTTGTTTGTGATAGTGTACCTTGAGTACTTAAGTTGAGTACTACCTACAACATTGGTTTTGTCGATAAGATAGTAACTACGACATCGATTTGATGAGGTGTAATTTTATTATTACAGAGTAACAATATTATTCTTTGTGTCTATTAATTTTTTTTTATTTTTTTTTATATATAGGGCACGTCAATTTGACTTCGCCTCGCCTGATGGTAAGCTGAAGGCAAAGTCTCTGAAAAGAGGGCCACCATTACAACACGTACCTACCATGTTACAATGGTGGCACTCAGCTTGACGGCCTCATCAGATGCTTTTTCACGCCCCGCTTAAAGGACCCGGGACTATAGGAGGAAGGAAATATTATTAACAGTCAATGTATTTTTCTTCTTCCTTCCTTCGTTTCCGCAGTTAACAAGCAACCTTGTTTTGAAATCGTACATTTTTAGGCGTAATTTTACTAAATCAGACTCCCGCTAAAAGATATGTTTTGACAGATACCATATACAGGGTGTTCGGGGAAACGCTCCAGAAAGGAAAACAGGCGGTATTACTAACGTTTTCAAATATTAACCCAATTTTTTTCCCGTTTCCCTAACACTGTATAAGTATATTGCATCTGAATATCAATCACCCTACATAACCCGGTTGATTTCCCGAAGTCGTTAAGTCTTATTTTCATAACTTATGAAAATAAGACTTAACGACTTATGAATCATAAGACCCACGGTACCATAGCTAGTACATATATAAGTACACCTGTCTGCATTATTACGTCATCACTCCATTGCCAGTATCCTTGAGCAAATAATATAGTAAATACACATTCTCGCTGCACAACTGTTCACATAAACACCGTGCTGTGTAAATGTTTACTACAATTAAACTGCATGACCGTATAATTCTACGCCTAGATATTTATGTTTAGCTGCAACAGTGCTAAGATTAGAGTATGCATTTTATATATAGAGCGCGCCTATCACTCAGGTCTTTGGCGCCGAGTGTTAGCCGATACTTTGCGATGGTATAGCGCACCTATAGTGACGTTTCATGCATTACCGAAAATATCAATAGATGCACTTATTAATGTAGTTTGTTGTTATGAAGATTTTTGTTCGATTTGGTAGCATGGATAAAATTAAAGCCAAAATACAAAAGAATGGCGTCATTTTGCAGTATTTTTGCGTCATTATTACTATAAATATACGATGTTGTATAAAATTTTGATTTATATATCGACTGTATTACTGAACATCGAAGTTTAAAAGCGCGAAGCACTGTATCCATAAAGTTTAAAATATCGAATTACGTCAGTCAGAATAGTCGTAATCGCGACATACGGAACGCCGAATGCTTTCTATGTCGAAATACTTTATTGAGAATGTTCCGCATCTCGATGTACGGAACGCCGAATGCTTTCTATGACACAATACTTTATAGATAATGTTCTAAATCGCCACTAATGCATTTAGGATGTTTGATCTCGATATACTTACATTGATCTACGGTACTATTTATATTATGTACCTAATACTTGCTGTCGCCCGAAGCTCCGCTCGCATTTACCCGAGATAATACGTCTATACAGCACTTACGGCTAATGTACTTATCTTTCTAAAAATTAAATAATTTTCAACAGATGACAGCGTGGTTCGCCCACTTATCAGTAGGATCCGGAGAACTGGGTGTGGTGATTACCCCGAACATACAAACAAACTCACAAACTTTACATCTTTATAGTATTAGTATACCTAGGTATATAAAGTAAAACATTTATTGTGTAAATGGAATATAGATTATATTATTAAAAAAACATTATGTAAATAGAATATACATTAAGTATATTACACAATAAGATACATTAAAGTAAGATCAGTTTGAAAGTTTTCTTTTCTCTTTCCGATTAACGTGTAATTGGCAAATAAACAATTGTACTTATACGAAAGTTTTTAAGATTACATTATTAAGGCCTCTATACAGCAAAGCCGGCTTTACCCGCATTATTCCGCCGCCGCCGCCGCCGTGCGGTTTGTTCGCTCACTACACTTTACTACTACTACTAACTACAATTTACTAGGCGCAATAATATCGCCTGGCTGGCATACCATAAATAGTACCGCAGATCAATGTAAGTATATCGAGATCAAACATCCTAAATGCATTAGTGGCGATTTAGAACATTATCTATAAAGTATTGTGTCATAGAAAGCATTCGGCGTTCCGTACATCGAGATGCGGAACATTCTCAATAAAGTATTTCGACATAGAAAGCATTCGGCGTTCCGTATGTCGCGATTACGACTATTCTGACTGACGTAATTCGATATTTTAAACTTTATGGATACAGTGCTTCGCGCTTTTAAACTTCGATGTTCAGTAATACAGTCTTATATATCGAATTAAATTTTATTTGCGAAGTCATTTTGACGGGTATTGTTTTGCTACTGATTGAGGTTGAGCCAGGAGCCTCGGTACTGTTCATACCCGTGATAGCAGTTCATACTTGTAAGGCGCGCTCTATAGCAATGTATACTCTAAGGTGCTAAGGTTTTGAGTAAAGAACTCACCACGTGAATGAAAGAATGATAATTTATTCGCATGAAATACGGTACCTTACAATAACAGTGGTACACAGTTGTGTATGGAAGTGGCAAGTGGTTTTCTTTTATTAGAACAGGTATTTGCTATTATTTGGTTAATGTTTTGCTGAATTTGGAGTCATCTATGCTTTGGACAAATCCAACGTACAATTTGATTAATAGTGACATCCCCCCCCCCCCCCCCCCAAACGTGCACGTCAGGTAACAAAGTCTTCTAAAAAAGCACTTTTCAAGGAATTCCCGTACGTGACTTTCTTCCCCCCCCCCCCCCCCCTCCAAACGAACATTGAAATGGAATGAATAAACTTCACTGCATAAAATTCTAAAGATTTATGAATGAACAGTGACCTCGATGTCTAGACTGTCGTGAACGAATATTAAGAAGTCTTTGTTTTGTTTTTCTAACCTTGATGACCTCATTACGACATTTTTCGAAATAAGATTACCTAATATCAAAAAATGTTCTTGGAGTCATTCACCATCTTGCGATCGTCAAATTCGCGAGCGCGCGCGAGTTGGCAAGTTTCGATTTTGAATTATTTTTGTGTCATCAACTCGCGCGTTTGTGAAAATATGACGTATTTGTGTACAGTCAGCTACAAAAACGTTGTAATAGATTAAATTAGGTACCTATTTTAAATGTACAGGATATTTTAGGCTAGCTTCACATGTAACGCGCGTTAACGGAGGTCAGTGGTTACTCGGAACATTATATCTTGCACCTAAAATGTGTCTTTTGAGGATAGCATGAGGTGCTACGGCGGGAGCCAGGACCTCGTTAGTCTCGTGATTCAGGTCTAAGATACGGGTCCCGATCCCGAGGTATAAGCGCTACCGCGTTTTGCGAGAGTTTGTCAGTTTGTTTCGGCAGAGCTTAGAAAATGGACGTGGAAGAAGCTATTATTTTGTATGTTATAAAGAAATGTATATATATGTTATAAATACTACGAGATAATATATTACGAGACGTCCTTCCAGAATCGGTTCAGCCACTTTGGAGACTATCCGTAGCCAACAATCCGTAGACAGATCACAAAATTAAAAAAAAAACAGAACTATTTTGTTATAGGTAGGTATCTCGTATACATACTAATAATATAAATGCGAAAGTAACTGTCTATCCATCTTTTTGTGTGTTACAATTTCAGTTAAAAAGCTGTTATTTTAAAGTTACAGACATTCAATTTTCTTTATTTGTATATCTTTTATACCTAAGCTAAATGTAAAACTTACATCCACAATACATAAAAAACACAAAAGGCTGCCACATTTTTACTAAACGGCAATCTTAACTTAAATGCATAAAATTTTACTGCACTGTACTGGTATATATCCCACACCCCAGGTTAGGTTAGGTATTTTTTTAACGTTAATAAACAAAAACGCTTCATTTAATTTTTTTATCATTTTGCCCAAGGCAAGGGCATAATATTGAGGAATCATACTGACCGGGAAAAGTAATTAGAAATTAAATTTTATCAAATTGCCCATGTGAGAAGGGCATTATGTATACAGGCCGGTCACTATTCATAGGGACCAGATTTCTCAAGTTGCCCGTAACATATATACCTACTTTAAGGGATTCACAGTAAAAAATACTCCTGAAATCGCTTTTGGGGAAGCGTGGGAAATAAATAATCGTTTTTTATAGTAATCGATTAGGTATATTTTATTCTTGAATTATATTTTACAACACGATGCTTAAATAATAATAAAAACTGTCTAATAAAAAAAAAGGTTGTGGAAAATATACGATCCTTGAAAAAGATACGAAATTAGTTTGGCATAAAAAAAATCTTACCATCCGACGGCGCAATGCCGCCCGTCTTTTGGGCACTTTACCAGTAAAAATCGATGAGGAGGAATTATTCCAAGGGTGCCCAAATCCAGGCCCGCGGGCCACAGAGTGGCCCGCGGACGAATTTCGAGTGGCACGCGCAAGCCACTGCGAGAGGAGCAAAAAAAAAGCTTGTACAAAAGCAATTGCATTAGTCGCAGTCGCAGTCGCAAATGCTATGCTATTTTTTCTTTTCACTCAAATCTATAGAGTATTCATCAAAATGACATTATCTCTTCATATATCATAACTAAAAAGTTTAAAATATTTTTATTTTATTTTATTTTTATGATTTTGATTGTATTGATAGTTTGGTATTATAATAAACTTAATATTGTACTAGTGCCCTTTGTTATTATACTTATTTTTGTAGTTACATTCCATATTATTGAGTTTTAGTTTATACGCGTAAAAATGTAGTAAAATAGGAGCTGTCACTGGCGTGGAACGGATCCGGCGGCAGGGTCTGAGGTGACTCTGTACAAAACTGAGGCCATGTTCTTTCATAGACCTCGGCGTGCACCACCGGAGGGATCCAACCTCACAGAGACACTCTCATCGGCATCGGGCCCCAGATGACATATCTGGGGCTCGTGTTCGACGGCCCAGATATTGGGGAGCGTCTCCGAAGTCACGGAGCTCCCAAATTAAGAGGCACTGCTAACGCTCTGGCGTGGCTGCTGTCCAACATGAGGGAGCCAGAGCAGAGCAGGAGGCAGATGCTCCGGGAATCGTACGCTCCATTGCCCTATACGGGTGTCCCGTGTGAGCGGATGCCCTGAAGTCTAGGCACCTACCGCGTGCACAGCAACAGACGATGGCCATCAAGGCCATCAGGGGTTATCGCACGATATCCTATGACGCGGCGAGTTTTCTTGCCGGATCTCGGAGAGCGAGGCTATGGACAAACATGGCGAGTCACCGTCAATTAATCTTGACATCGCCAAAGCTTTTATAGAGTCTGCCACAAATTGCTTCTTTCCAAGCTACCAGCCTTTGGTCTGCCTCTCAGATTGTGCGACTGGGTAGTTAGCTTCCTGCAGGAGCGCCATATTCGCGTCCTTTGTGATGGACGAACTTCGTAGTTATTGCAGGTAAATGCTGGCGTGCCGCAGTGGTCTGCTTATCACCCATTCTCCTCTCTTCTTCATATCAACTATATTCTGACCACCCGGCAGCATTCATTGCTATGCAGACGATAGCATCTTACACGGGAGTTATCATGGGCATACTGCGGCCGAGCAGTCTGATATCGCAAGAAAAAAAGCAGCTTCTTGTCACTGAGCTCGACCGGATCCTTAATCATATTTCCCAATAGGGCTCTGAGAACCTGGTCGAGTTCAATACCAACAAAACGCAGGCATGTGCATTTACAGCAAAGGTATCTTTTTTCCTTCCCTCTGTGGCGTGGGCACTGCCACTGCGGGACAATCTCAGTATTCTCGGTATGGATGTTCGCTGCCTACTGAAAAACAAGAATTATATTGAGAGTATCATCAAAACAGCCTCGCGTAAACTAAAAGTCCTGTCCTGAACAAAGTGAGATGTTTTAACACGCCGGAGCAGCGGTGTCTTCTGTCTCCTGCGTGGAATACTGCTCGCATCTCTGGGATGGCTTCGCAAAGTACTTACTTGATACACTCGACAGGTTCCAGTGTCGTGCGGTCCGCATTATTGGGAATCCTGAGATCACGAACACCCTCGAGCCTCTGCAGATGCGTAGAGTTGTGCATCCTTGGCAGTATTTATAATTTTACCGTCTCTGCTATGGCGAATGTTCTGATGAGCTTTTCCAATTAATCCCACCCTATCCTTTCCTACACAGAACATATACTTATGTCATAAATGTCACCCGCATACGGTTCAAAATATTCGAAGACTCCTTCCTCTGCCGTACCATTAACTCCTGGAATTCCTTACCAGTTTCCCTCTTCCTACAGTCCCGGATCCTTTAAGCAGGGCGCGAAAAAGTATCTGATGAGGCCGACAAGCTGAGTGCCACCATTGTAACACAATACCTACGTGTCTATAATGGTGACCCTCTTTTCCGAGACTACCTTTATCACCGGGCACGGATGCTTCGGGGATTTTCTGCGTCGGATCCGGTAAGAGCCCACCACCGAATGCCATCGTTATGACGCGGGAGATGCCATCACCGTAGGAGTGAGAGTTCTCTCGCTTGCCACCTGACGAGCGACGAGCGTAGGGGTGACCGTGATGAGCGTAGGGGACGCGGGCGTCGGAGGTGCAGAACAGGCCTCTGTCTCTCATGAGCATGGGCCTGAGGGTGGTGACGGGTGATGACGGGTGGAGCCGCCTGCACCTCCCCATTCCCAGGGCCTAGATGGGGATGCGATGGTCCCCATACCCGAAAAGAGCCAGCTCGAGGGAGATGGGCAAGAGATCAGCCAATTTCATCTTCCGGAACCTAGTGGGGGGGTGGGGGGGTGGAGGATGTAGTAAAAAGATGTACTGGCCCACCAAAATTGTCAAAATCGTAAGTTTGGCCCGACAGCTAAAAAGGTTGGGCACCCTTGAATTATTCGATACCCGAACTACTTACCCCAACTATTTATCCATTTTTTATTCCAACAAAAATAATAGCTTTATTTAATATTTTTATAATAAATAGATATATACATTAAAACACTATACTAGACTATACTAATTTAAAATGAATTACAAATATCATAAAAAATATATGTAATGAAATAAAAATTGCAATAAATACTTTTTTTTTATTCTTGTAAATATTTTAACTAGTTTAATATGTGAAACATTATGAAATTTATCTTAAATACAGCCTAAAGTAAAAGATAAGCAAAAAAAAAAATCTAATTTCATACGACGCATATTAAGATGACATAGCTACTCATAACAGATATCATAATATCGGCCGTGTCCCCCTAGTGGCGTAGTCTCACTTCGCAAGTCTATATCGAAATCTAAGATGAAAAAAAAAAAACATTCGCAGCGCATCAACCAATGCAGGTAAAGACGCGAGTATACATTAGTTTCCTTTTCATGTTTTCTTTGACCCTTTTTTATCTGACTGTATTTTAGCATGCGCGCGAGATGATGACGAAAAAATGATTCGAAATCAAAAATTGCCAACTCGCGCGCGCTCGCGAATTTGACGATCGCGAGATGGTGAATGACTCAAATTAAGCTATCTAAAGGCTGATTTACATCAAACGAGCGAATGCTCAATATATCCCTTCTCCGTGATATTCTATTAGTGTAAACAGAAACAGAACATTCCTTCATTGTTCTTTCATAGCTCGGATAGATTTTCTGTGGAATATTCTAAGAATGCTCGCTCGCTTCATATTATAAACACAACTAAAGCGCGTGAACAGTATTAGAGCATTCTAACGTGTTTTTTAATTGATACTAATGAGCCATGAGCGTTCGTTTGGCTGATCCTAATCAACAAATAAAAACATAGGTATAAGTACGAGAATTCTAGTTTTTAAATGTCATTCCTTCTCGTTGATAACGAGGTTCCGTTTCTATAAATGAAACCTGGTTTTTATTGAAAGAAAGGATGCTCTTGTTTTAGCTCTAGCTCTACGAGTATGTTCGTTTGCTATAAATCCACCTTTACTATACAATGTCCAATCGGTCTTCATCATCACTACATATTATAAAACAAAGTCACTGTCTGTCCGTCCCTATGTATGCTTAAATCTTCAAAATTACGCAACGGATTTTGAAACGGTTTTTTTTTAATAGATAGAGTGATTCAAGAGGAAGGTTTATATGTATAATACATGCATAATATTGTAGAGAAACATTGATAAATTTAGAGATAATACCACGCGGGCGGAAAATATGGCGGTACGAAGTTCGCCGGGTCAGCTAGTAATTAATAATTTGAACTTGGAACAAAACTCAAATGCTTACCGCAAACATAATAGTTACGAACCAAACCACAGATAAGCCAAACTACAGTGGGCTGAATAAATACAAATTCTGATTTCACTACGAAACAGTGAAATTTAATTTAATCCCATGGTTAATACTATTTACTTAGTTTCAATATGGGTACGTGATATTGCCTCATTGTTAATATATGCTGACTTTGCCAATATTCCAAGTCCAAAAATATACATTTAATGGAATAGATATAAAACTGATTGTACACCATTCAAAATTATGCTTATTTTATGGAATTATGCTTATATGCAATACTCAACACTATTATTCATATAGGCATTGAATATTTAAGACCAATTACGGCATAAAACGGCATTTAAGCCAGGACGGCATAACCTACGGGTCAATTTTATTACCCAAAGCACCTATGCCAATAGAACCTTTACATCTAAAAGAAACCTGTCATGATCAATGATTTAATAGAAACTATAGATATGTTGTATACATTTTATGGTCATCATTTTATGCACCAATCAGAATCGCGACAGTGCGCCACCCAAAAAAAATTTCGTAATGATAATAAAATTATTGTTCAAGTATGTAATAATATAATTCATATAAATTAATAACATTAACATATCATAAGTAAGTAGCTGTGTAATTTTTTATACTTATTGTTTGCGCATTTTTGAAAGACGCCATGTTCTTGTTCAATCTATTAATATAATACGTCATTAGTCATGATGGGAGTGGCGCATATTGGGAGAGGCTTATGTCCAGCAGTAGACTGTAATAGGTTAATTGATTGATTGATGTATTTAGCTACCTACCAGTCTGGTAATAGTCTAAAAACCCTCAGGGCTATCTACTTATGCTCTGCTTGAAATTATTAATACGTGTCCTTTAGAGTAAAATAATTCACCTGACATGAGGTAAGATTATCAAAAGTACAGATAATATAACTCTAACACAAGTAAAGAGTTCTAAAATTATTATCACGCTTGTTACAGTCCTTTCTCTGCAAAATGGGCAATGGAGTGAAGAGAGATTACTCCTATTTCTTCAGGAGAGATTTTCAAAACAAAGGACAACAAATAATCTTAGAGCGAGATTTGAGCTTACTTCACGCTACTGTGCTCCAATTTAAAAGATTTTTTGAACGAAGAATGATTTTCAGTCTGAAAATATAACAATACGTTTGCAGATATTGTTTACATGTACGTAAGCAATGTTATGTGATACAGAATAATAGATTTTAAAGAAGGTCAACACTTTACTGTCAATATCACGTATTCTTTTTAGATGTGGTATTCACAGCACGGTATTTGATAGTTAACATTTTTATTTCACTTCTTACTTCTCTCTCTCTAAACTTAAGAGCAGCGCTCTTGTCGGTGGGGTAATCGCCACTCTTCTCTCTCCTCCGCCAATCCCTTGAACTCCAGGTATGACGCAACTTGTTTCTTTATCTATGGCATAAACGTTCCTCTTGGTCTACCTCTTTTTCTTTTTCCTTCTTCCTTGCCTTCTATTTTTTTTTATTTATTCTTTTTACTTAGTATTGTTAATTTCGTTCGTAGGCCACGGTGACCACTACTATGAGATATCATATCCTCCCTCAGTCACTCTTTTTCTTGCCATCTCCTCTTTTACGCAATCTAGAGTAGGTAATATAGCTATGTAAACATTGAAATACCTACTAGTTGAATATTTTTTTTTTTATAAATGTTTCAACTGAAAAAAAAATATTGCGTAGGTATTATTTGGGGGGCAGGAAATCTTCAAAAACAAATTTTTGAGTGTTTATTTTTCTTAAGTACCCACCTACTTAAGTCGAAACATTTATTTTTTATTAGCATTCACAACATACAATTCAATACGTAAAAAGCAAACCATAAGCAACTTGAGCTTGTCTGGAATGCTGTACCTTTCTAACCTATACAATAATATTATAGTACAGCGAACATTTTAGTCTAAATAAAACAATAAAATACTGATTATTAAGAACCAATAAAGAATTACTAGTGAATTTACTTGACAACATTCATTTGCCAACCTTGAAAATCTTGACGCATTCTAAGCCTATATTTCAATTGCATACCTGCAGTCTGACGGTAGACCATTTTTTGTTGAACATTAAAATATCGAATCTACCTATTTGTGCAGTTCACAACTGTTGAACCACGTTTCCGATTAAACCCGCACGTTGTAAACTTCTAAAAGCCACAAATCGCTGACCTGGCAGTTCAAATACTGCAGATACCCCTCCTGTCCGTAAATTGAGTCTATTCAATGAGATTATTCTCTTTGAGGTTTGAGAACTTCTAGATCGTTTCAATGCACCTTTAGTTCAATCGTAGATTGCTAGGTTCGTAGAATCGTAGGAATGCCTTGCCAGAATCTGTGATTCCGGATAACTATGCTACGAGTATAACTTGGGTGTCTTCAAGATTAAAGTGAATAGATTAAGTGAAGCAGTCGCTACTGGGTAAGCGTGCTCCACCGTGGACCACAACGTCATTTACAAACAGGTAGTGAATCGTGAGCATATCAACTATAATTAAAAAACAGAGTTTAATATAAGATCCCTTCTATTTAAATTGGCAGAATAACATTGAAATAAAAAATTATTGTTTTCGCCACAATCATAAATCTTAGTAAGCTTGCCACATTAACAAATTGTTTTGCAATTTTTATGAATATTTCATTATTTAATAAAACTATTATTTCAATATGCAATATTCTCGTAAACTTCGACAAAATCATAGCAGAATAATTTTAAGCATTCCACTACAGAAATCAACAATTGACCTAAAGTTAAAATAACCCTAAAGTGATTATATTAAAACAAACTGATTGCAACAGGCCGTGTTCCAATTAACGTTTCCAACTAATTAGGCAAGCGCGAGAAAGGGTTAACTAGAAGAAAATTTTCGTTCGAAAACTGCACAGACCATCTACCAAAAAGAACATCGTAATTTAAAATAAGTAAGTATATAATAGAGTTATTTTCCGGTTGAGACTTTACTGTTATTAAAACGATTTTGAGATTGTTAATTTTCCCATTAACGAAATTCCTTTGTGTGTGAAGATTTGTTGAAAAACTTGTGCAGAGAAAACCATAGTAAAATTTACATGCCAAGAAAATTTAAAACAATCATGGTTTTAGTAGAAGGACTATTATAAAATTATTTATAATATTTAATTTTAATTTAATTTGATTTGAATTTGAATAAAAAGTTAGATAGAAAAAGACAGCATCTTGACTTGAAATAATAATTGAATGAAATTTTCAATTCTATGCTAACTATTCCAATTGATTAAAATAGGAAAAAATGAAACGACTGAGGTGGGTCTCGAACCCGGGACCAGTCCCCTACAGGGGGATTGCAAATTCTCCTATATAGGAGAAATTTAGAGCACTCAAGGCGTGTCCCGGTAGCTCAGTGGTCAGGGCATTCCCCCTGTAAGAGACTGGTCCCGGTTTCGAGTCCCGCATGGGTCGTTTAACTTTTCCTATCCTATTTCCTATATTTTCCTATCTATTTGAAATAATCAAATTATTTTTGTAACAATCATGTAGTGTGTATCATATCCTCCGACAGAGCAATTGAGCGTTAATGAATAATGCATAACGTCATTCCATAACAAATGCAGGTCTAACCTTCACATAACATTTCATACTTTTTATGTATAAATAGGTACCTACCCATGTTATTCTGCGATCGATCGATGTCTGCGTTTGAAATAAATTGGAGGATTATAACTGCACAATCATATCCATAATGGTTGCGCTGAGTGCACGGCCGTGGCCCGGCCATGTGGCCACGACCTGGATTGAACGCCAGACCACATATTATTTTGAATTTTAAAGAATATTTGTCAGCAGTCATTCCTAAGCTTTGAGTGGGTATACACTAATATTTACGGAAGTTACTTAATACAAAAATTATTCATTTGGTGTTATTTTTTTTATTTAGGTACCCTGCCTACTTTTTTTTTTTAATGATGTGTAAGTACAGAAGCAGAATGATGCGCTATTTTCTTTGCCTACTCCAGAGGGAAATAGACCTGAATATATCATGTTTAGTTCAGCATGAATGTATGTTAATGAACTGATGAAATCTCAAGGTTTGCCTGAAATCTCTCTAAGAAGTAAGATAGGTATTAGGTAAATTTCTAAATCGTGGAGACGGCGATATAGCCCCATCAACGGTATTACTTAGCCTGCGGTGTCGAGCTTATTCGAGAGATTTCGACCTTATATTAAATTGGGTTTGTAAATGAACACTCGAAATTTTCATTTCGTAACCTTGTACGATCGTATCATTGTAAAAGTTCTCGCTCCTCTGATTAGAAAGTGGAAAACGAATAGGTACAGTAGGTATTACGTATGACTCCAAAGTACTTCGAAAAAGGAATATTACATACTCAAACAAATTGTTCCTTTTCGGTGATTTCCTAGAATTTTGGGAGAATTTTCGTGAAAACTTTTACGACATCTCGAATGGTGTCTTTTCTTTCTAATCATAAAGTTTCACCATAAACTTATTGGTGGATTTGGTGATTTCTGGACTCAAGTTTCATTTTCTTTCATTTTTTTTTTCAGATAATTATTGAAGAAACCAATGGTGAAGGGTGAAGATTTGCAAAAGAGAATCTGGTGGAAAAAAAATAGCTCGATCTAGTTTGTCATTCACAATGCGGCCCACTGAGAAGCCGGCAGGAATCAAGTCCCTGAAGAAATTCGGCTCCACAGGGACATGGTGGCGGAGTGGGAGCTACAACGCGGTATCTGCATCGGACCGCGAAGAAAGAGCCAACGTCCGAGTGCCATCACTGCGACGCGAGCGAGGATTCGGCGCTGCACACGCTCACCGAGTGTCCAGCGTGGAAGACGCCGAGACGGGAGCTGGTGGCGACCCTGGGGGTGAGAGTTCTCACGCTCGCCACTTTGCTCGTAGCGATGGTTCGCTACGCGGATGCGTGGGCCGCTGGCGCCTCCTTCTGCGAGCAGGTAATGCTCGTGAAGTAGGCGGCGGAGCGGGAGCGAAGTAGAATCGCTAACCTTGCGGCACGCGAGGAGCGAAGGAGAATCGCAAACCGCGTGGCCCGCGAAGAGCAGCGGCAACTCGGGCGTCGGAGGTCGCAGAATGACCTCCGTCCCCCATGAGCGCAGGCCTGGGGGTGACGGGTGGAGCTGCCTCTCACCCTAGCAGAAGCAGGCGGCGGCGGCAGCGCGCATTGAGTGCCTCCCCACACCCTGGGGCGAGTTGGGGACTCTGTGGTCCCCACACCGGAAGAGGGCCAGATCGAGAGATATGGCCCTGGGTCGGCCGAGGTGCGGGGATATGGCTACGACGACAATCTCACCTCCGGCAACTGACGGCCCACAGACGGCGTGCGTTTTAGTCGGTTCGAGTCCAACATAACCTCCTCCTCTGGTTCCGCCGGGGGAGATATCCGTGGGGATTTTTCGCAGGATAAAAAAAAGGCAGGAATCAAGTCATAGGGATCCCTGGCCACTGCAAAAACTCACGTAACTAAGGCATAACCAAGGCGGAAATCATTATAAAACCAGTATATGTACATAATACACACGGCCAAGGAAATAAGTATACATCTTGACACATGAAGATGTATACTTAGGTATATAATGCTTGACCGTCACTGTAAATTTACAAAGCACTATGAAATGTGACTATTATTGAAACAATGTAACGTATGCTTATCAGCATTCGAGAACCCAAATTGGACGTACGCGTCTATATGCATACTTCCAAATCACATAAATTCTGTCGTGTACCTACAGTTAAATATGGCGTAAGTACCTACCAATAACAAATAACGAGTGTAGTTCCGCCTTTATGCGCACCATCGTTGGCCTAAATACAAAACAAATGCGTGATACACATGTGCACAACATGTTGTGATTATAACAATTTTGCATTAATTTATGCAGATGCGTTGGTCAGTGCAATACCTACTTATAGTTCGGCATGAAATTCGTGTCGAATTATATCATGGTAAGTTACTGTCGAGCTATGGAACTATGTAACCGATTCCACTACGCTATGATATATTATGTAGCGTAGCGAGTAAGATAATTTGAAGCTTATTCTCCATCAGAGACATATCTTTCTGTATAAAAAACATAGCTTAGCTTTCCACCAGTGCTATGCTATGAATGACGCTAAGATGACGACGAGTACTCTATATAGATTCAATTTCAAACAAAAGAATATCGCAGAACACATTTTATAGACGACTCATTTATCACGCGAGACCAATTAAATATTATTATGTCTGTGGCCATTCATTAAACGTTATCATCGCATGAAATCAGAAGTCGTAATCCCTTACGCGGTCTCTTCAGAACGACAGTGTGAACCGCTAATGCATACACCGTTGTATGCGAAACAATTACTAAAATGTGCCGTATTTTGAGATGATGGGGCTTGTTGTTTATACTGTCAAGGTTTCCATTCTATTATTATTTTACAGTCGTAGTACGTTTTGTTTATTGTCATCAAAGAGTTTGTGACTATGAACGAGTTTAGAATATTCATGTATGTACGTCATAATCTATGCAATCTTACTACGACACAAGTATGGATGGACGGATAGATGGATGTCTGTTAGTGTTATTCTGACGGCAGATCGAATCTGGTTGAAGTTTGGCACAGTAGGGTAGCCAGAGCTCACTGGAGAGGTTTTGTGCTGTTAGTGGAAAGACCAATGCTTGTCCTGGCTTGTCTTCTTCGCTGACGGCACAGAATCCACGACGAGTGTGACTCCCCTGGTGTTGCACATGCACTCGTCCATAGGCCACGTTAACCAATTTCCATCAGATGGGCCATGTGCTTCTCTGCGACCAAAGTAGTAAAAAAAACCGGAAGTCTCGCTAGTAAGAGCCAAGGTAAATCATATTATGGAAAGTGAAAAAAAGAGTGAACGTCGAGTTCAAAATTGTAAGCTTAAAGGTGCTGATAGACTTGAGCATTCACTTATAACACTTATAACAGAACATCGAGCATTCACCGCTTTTAAATTTATCGAACCGAACAACGAGCCGAGCCAAGCATGGAGCTGGAGCCACATAATGCTACGAACATACATGATCTTTCTAGCGAACGCTCTAGTCGAAGTTAATTTACAATCGTTTTGCAGGCATGCTCGCTAGAATGCTAGCAAGAATGCTCGATAGAACGCTCGCTAAAATGTTTGCGTATTTTTCTTTAATGTAACATTCGTAAGAATGCTCATTACAAGTGAATGCTCAAGTTTATCAGCACCTTTAATGCAAACGGATTCTATGTTAGTACTTTTGTATGTAAGCACCTGGGTGTCCTTTGTTTCGTAGACAGAAATTTCATAGAATTTCGTTTCCCAGAAAATGTTTCATATAATATTTGGTCCTTGTATTTTTATTTCGAATATTATTGTTTCAAAGACAATTTACAAGAATGAAACAGAATTACTACTACTTATTAATATTTCAGAGAATCACAATTTAATGAATTTTTGATCACATTTTTTTGGTTAGCAAATTTATCAAACAGTAGAAACTTTTTTTAACGAATATTAAACAACCACCACCATTTATACATACATACACCATATATGTATAACAGTAACATTTACAATTTTTTTTTTAGTTAACACCCCGACTTAGCGTACCCCTACTCGGATAGGTTAGGTTAGAAGGCTAAGGCGAAGCGGAGCTGAGCCCACCTGGGGCTCCGTCGAATTATCTTAGCGCAAATAAGTTTTATATCTTTTGGGTGGTATGTCAAACGATTTTATATTTAATGTGTATGTTATGATAATAAAGAATATTTGATTTGTTATTCTATGATATGATTATTCTAACATTAAATTTTATGTGAAACAAAAATCAATGATTTAAAAATCTTCAAAGTAAGTATTCTGTGTATTGATTATTCTATGAAACGAAAATATGAGAAAATTTTTATGTGAAACGAAATTCTATAAAACAATTACTTAGCTATAAAACAACGCACACCCGTAAGCACCTACATATATTACATTTATATACATACCTACAAAAATATTTATAATATTGTAATACGCAGATGAACTTCTGAGTCTGTTTACCTATTAAATCTGCCAAAAACGCAATAAAGTCACCAAACTATACCTAATTCGTAGCCATATCCTTCACATACTGAGAAATAGCCAGTACCAAGAAATTGTCTGCTTCTTCATTTGCGCGCCAATCCCTTTTTTTAAATAAGTAACCAAAAATATTAATATTTCTGCTAACCCCTTTAGCTAAGCCAAATTGCTCGTGTTAGGAGTGGGTTCACGTCGGTAGTAGGTACTTATAACGGCCAGGATTCGAACTCGGGACCTCTAAATGGAGAGGTTGACTCTTGTGTCCAAGAGTGTAAAGCTTGAGGTTTGCTCTCACTCTCACTGCCTTTCATGATTTGAACCCGGAATCTACTAATTGTCAGCCACAGTCATACCATAGACACTTCAAAACACACACACACACACACACTTTAATATCAGACTTTACTGTTAAGTAGGTACTGCAAGTCTAAAATTAAATGAGAGAGTGAATCGTTTTACGCGATCGACTGCCGTTTAACCACCCAACACCGAGAGCAATCAATCAGTTGGCAAGTGTACCGGCTACAGGTTAGATTGGCTCCTACCTCAAAGGTCTTTCTGGGGCATATACAAACGTTAAATATTAAAATAAACATACCTAGAAAAAGCAGTGGGCCATGCAAAAAATGCAAAAAAAAAAGAATTGCAAATATAGAGCATATTAAGTATATACCCACTAATCTTTATGAAACACATACACACTAATACCTCGATATTATTGATATATTTATTTATTTAATTCATTTTATTTTTAACACAATATTTATTTGAAGTTATTGGAGAAAACTTCAAATAAACATTTGTTATTTTATAGACAACCTAGTGCTCTACATACAATAGAACTAATCTTGCAAATAACTGAATTAAACTTACTTGTGCATAATATCTTCAGTAAAGGTATATCTGCCTTGAAGAAAGGAGGTTGAAAGCACTGAGACCAGATACACTCACTTCGAGCACTTTGGACAACGCACTAAATACGACATCGCACCGTGCACTCGCGTTCATGAGAGCAACCGTCACAGAAGTCCCGTCCGATCACTACGGCAGATGCCGGGGCACTGAAGTTTTCTTAATACTTTGCGCTTGAGGGAAAACTCACCCAGTTTTCTCCCTACCCCTACGTACATCATATCGCCACTTAGCACCCGTGAATGCTCGCTGACATTTTAGCTATCTTTACCCTTCAGAATGTCCTTCTAATTTGACTTTAATGTATCACACATGAAGTATATTTATAAGTACCTAGGTATGTACTTTAATGTAACTTCTGTATACATTACGGTATACATACATGACATGCAGTCACGTTTTCAAGAATGTAGGCAGAGACAACTTGTTTCCCAGAAGTGAAAACCAGCCAGCTGATCCTGGCACAGTCTTTTGAATGTTAAAAGCTATGGCAGTTTTTACTTCTTCTTCAACTTTCATAATTGTTTTCATACATGCTTGCCCGGTGGCTCGGGCGAGTAGCATCCATAAATGGAGACTCCGTGGTCCCCACACCCGAAGAGAGCCAGCTCGAGAGAGATGGCCCTGGATCGGCCGGGGTGCGTGAGCTATGTCTCAGCTAATCGCACCTCTGGCAATCAACGACCCACAGACGGCGTGCTTTTTAGTCCGACTCCGACATAAACTCCCCTGCTGGTTCGGGCGGAGAGGGGAATCCGTGGGGATTTTGCGCACGATAAAAAAGGGGTATCCGTGTGAATCACCGCACTTAAAAAATGAATGACCGGTATTATTATTCTTTACATGGCTTTTCTTGAAATTTCCTTCCGATAAAGTAAATAAAAACCATTACCTAGGTTCTTCGGCAGAGCAGAAGCAGTCGGGTAACATAACAATACCTAATATACCAAATGTAAAAACTACACTAGGATAATCCAATTTACTGTAGGAATTACAATTGAATTTAATTAAAAATATATGAATTATTTATTAATTAATTGAACTCACAAGGATATCTATTACAAAAAGTGCAACTTAAAGGTGCGTACAAACTATATAGCATAACATGTTATAAAACAATGTTATATAACATGTTTCAGTAATGTAGACACTGAAGTTAGTACAATGTTGAAAAGTTATAAAACAATGTTAGATAATGTGAACGTGTTTATAACACAAGTTATACAACATGTTACATAATCTGTATGCACCGTTATGCGCTTTTTCGGTCGGTTCAGCTATTTCCACGTTAATGAGTAACAAACATCTATCCAAACTTTCAAATTTACAATTAGTTAGATACCTACCTACATTTCAGACTGGAATTGCATTTCTCTTTGTTCTCTGAATCATTCCTGTTTGTTGAGGCCAGCCACTCAAATAGAAATTCAGTAAGTTAGACAACCACGCCTGGGTTGTTAGCGATGTTGTCTAGCATTTATTAATCAACTTATTCAGTGGGTATTCCGGGTCACATCACAACACAGCTTAGTTTTTACAAAAACTATTTTAAAATTGGAATAAAACAATTCCAAACCTGTTTTTGCGGTCTATCGTATTGCGGTTTTTATACCAGACTAGCTGTTGTCCGCGGTTCTGCCCGCGTGGTATTCTGATCACGACCACACAAGCTTCTTTTCGATTTAAAAAAATATTTCAAACAAATCTTGTCCTGATAATAACGATCACAAAAAAAAATTATCCTTCGATTTTTTTTATACTATTTAGGTAGAAAATAAGCACACGGCCCACCTGACGGAAAGTGGTCACCGTGGCCTATGGACGTATGCAACACCAGGGGTACCTATCACATTCGAGTGCCGACCCCAGATCCCTAATTTTTATTGATATAGATCGGGTAAACCGTTTGTTTGATATTAGCTTGCTCATGAGTCTTAAAGCCTTTTAGAAATGGTACTTCTATCCCCATAGACAAGTGGCAATTCATCGGCCGGCGCGGGCGTATTGTAGAACAAAATGACTTTTATTACTCTCTATTTCTTGATCTTCTTGGTTGTTAAAGAAGGGCATTAGATGGTTTTCACAGGGTCGACAGCACGAGTATGACCACCTGGCCCTGGTGTTGCACATATCCATTGGCCACTTTAACCACATTCCATCAAGTGGGCCCTATGCTTGTGTATACTGTTTAAAGTTAGTTTTTTATACCATTTAGGTGGCAAACCTAAGTAGTATAAAAAACAAAGTTTTAACATAAACAAAGACATGAAAAAGGAAAATGTTGTAATTATAAAAAATCGTTATTTGTGAAATCAATTTATTTATAACGACACTTACAGCCAAGTTTCTTCGTAAGAATTAAGTGACTTTTTCCTAGCACCGAAACAATTATCCCTTTTCCATTATTTTCTTGAGAAACGAGTCCGTGTCTGACGAACGTCGATTATTATTCCTCTCGAACCCATTAATCTGTTCCTCTGTAATTAATGATTTACTTTTTTGCAATGTTTAATTTAAAAATAAAAGAAAACCCTCGGATTATTTGCAACCTTTTTTTTTTTTTTTTTTATATATATTGGACACGTCAATTTGACTTTGCCTCGCCTGATGGTAAGCTGAAGGCAAAGTCTCTGAAAAGAGGGTCACCATTACAGACATGTACCATGTTACAATGGTGGCACTCAGCTTGACGGCCTCATCAGATGCTTTTTCACGCCCCGCTTAAAGGACCCGGGACTATAGGAGGAGGGAAACACGTGAGCTGGTAAGGAATTTCAAGTCTTAATAGTGCGGCAGAAGAAGGAGTCGCCGAATCGCTTGGCTCTTGATGGAATATTCTGCACCGTATGCGGGTGGCATCTGAGTCCTGCACGTGTTGTCCTATATAGGAAAGGAGAGGGTGGGATTACTTGGAAGAGCTCATCAGAACATTCACCATGTAACTAATGATTTGCTAAAAGTAATTAAGTCAAGCGAATCTTTATTTAGCAGGTAGCAGCTCCGAATCGAGACGATTTAGAGAATAATTGAGAGATATTATTATTATTTCTTTACATAGGACACGTCAATTTGACTTCGCCTCGCCTGATTCTTGATGGAATATTCTGCACCATATGCGGGTGGCATCTAAGTCCTGCACGTGTTGTCCTATTAGGAAAGGAGAGGGTGGGATTAGTTGGAAGAGCTCATCAGAACATTCACCATGGTAGAGACGGTAAAATACCGCCAAAGATGCCACATCTCTACGAAACTGCTATTTTTTCATGCATAATGTCGATTATTCCGAACCTGACCCGGTCGCGGGTCACGTAACCCTCTTCCTAACCTGACCCGACGTTTTGGTAAACATTATAACCAGGTTAGGTTTTCGGATCAGGTTCGGAATAATCGCTTTTTTCTATCTTAATCTATCTGAATACATAGTTATCATAGAATGCTTTAAAAAAGTACATTCAAATACCAAAACCATCGGATAAAATATTATTTCAATAATATGAGCTTGAATAAACGACATGTTATTTTAGTTGACGGCTGTTACGAATTGCTACACTATTATTTAATGGCGCGAAAAAGGCCTGTGGCAGAAATATGGAACACATCGGTCCCTAATATGAAAGTAAGTGGGGATCGAAGTGATATTGACTGAATATGTTCCAACCTTAGAGGATAATATACATTGCTATAGAGCGCGCCTTACAAGTATGAACTGTTATCACGGGTATGAACAGTATTGAGGTTTCTGGCTCAACCTCAATCAGTAGCAAAACAATACCCATCAAAATGACTTCGCAAATAATATTTGATTCGATATGTTAAATCTAAATTTTATACAACATCGTATATTCGTAGTAATAATGACGCAAAAATAACGCAAAATGACGCCATTTTTTTGTATTTTGGCTTTAATTTTATTCATGCATATCAAATCGAACAAAAACTTCATAACAACAAACTACATTAATAAGTGCATTTAATGATATTTTCGGTAATGCATGAAACGTCACTATAGGTGCGCTATACCATCGCAAAGTATCTGCTAACACTCGGCGCCAAAGACCTGAGTGATGGCGCGCTCTATATTTATAATGTATACTCTAAGGTTCCAACATATACTGTTTCTTATCTACTATCTACTTGTGTTCCAACACACAATTATATAAAAGGGTTTGTAGGGTAAATAAATTGATGTACGAGGTGTATGGTCCTATTAATGTCATAAGGGCTCGCCGTAGGTAAGTACCTACTACACATTGCCTACTAGATCCGCCGATCAACGGATGAGGCTTCGCTCTCAGGATTAGGGATGAGACGGCAGTCAAAATAATCCCTATCGTGGACAGGAGGAGTATAGATTGAAGCTTGTATGAAAAACAGAAGATAAACAGCTGATAATAATCTAACTACAAAGCCTTTGTGGCGTAGCGGTAGTGAACACGGCCGCTACGCAGGAGGGCGGGTTCGATCCCCGCTCAGTGCAAGGGAGGGGGGGGGGGGGTTCGGAAAAAATCACGAAATATCACCAGGGGGAGGGAGGGATATATTGAGATATCACGTGTATTTATTTTTTCTTATAACTCGCGATTTTTGTCACGATTCTCAGTTTTCTAGCATTATGTAATAAATAAAAATATACACGTGATCTTGGTTAGGGGGGAGGGGATAGTCTGAAACCTCACCACGTATCACCATGGGGGGGGGGGTCAGAAAATTGCTAACAAAACATCACGTGATTAATGGAATTTGCATTAAATATATTACATTACCTATTTATTTACAAAAAAATGTATGATCTGCATTCTAGAAACTATATTACAAGCAAGTTAAGCTATGCTTATTTTAGGTCTAGATAGCGTTGTGTAGATTGTCCTACCAGTCCTACGATATTTATTTATTTATTTAATTGCAAACAACAGTAGTGGAATATATACATACATTTGAATACATTCTGTACCTACACCATGTCCATGTGGAAGCCCAGCAAACTATTTCCAATATAAGTAGGTATATTGTGTAGCAATGGCATACAGTGGCGCACGATTGGTTATCGCATTGTTGATAGTAGCCCGCAATCAGGATGTAGTCAGTTTCTTGGCACACTTCAAAGGAATTGTGGCGTAGCAGTGAGCTTGTACCATTAATGTAAACACCTAGAGATACGTGATATTAAACTGCACTATGTATATTGGGGACAACATGATGATCATAAGTAAATGTAACAGCTGATGTTGTTTAGCTAGAATATAATTAAGATTCAGAAGCAGGTCAGAAGTACCTACTCAAAACCGGCGGGCTTGCATGAAAGTTAGTCCATTTTCATAACTGATTTACATAACTAGTTATTAAACAGGAATTTTCCTTCACTGTTTCATAACCAGTTATTAAAAAAGACTTTTTGTTCCTTTTACATAACTGTTTTACATAACCAGCTACGACAAATGAAATTTCCTTCATTCTTTTATAACTAGTTATTAAACAGGAATATATCCTTCATTGTTCATAACCAGTTATTAAAAAAGACTTTTTGTTCCTTTTTCATAACATAACTACTAAAGCTAAATAAGCCTATGTTATTTTAAAGTTAAATGTTAAAAGTCTTTTTTAATAACTGGTTATGAAACAGTCAAGGAAAATGCCTGTTTAATAACTAGTTATGTAAATCAGTTATGAAAATGGACTAAATGATAATGCCAGTAGAGGAAGCTTGTGAAGTATGTAAGGATAGAGACAAATGCCCGTTGTCTCGGCCTACTTTGTAGGGAAATAGGCGTGAGCGTATGTATAATTAACAAACGCGAAAGTAACCCTGTCTTTTACGCTTTCACGCCTAAAGAACTTTCACCATTGAACTGAATTTCATGAAATTTGACACAGCAATAGACAAGAGCTTGAGAAAGACGGACAGAAAGACATTCACGCGGGTGCCGCCGCCGCGGAGGACAGTTAAAATATAAATAAAATTTATTTCACGCCTTAGGTCTGAGCATATGCATGCAATAAATTCTCGTATACATACCAATAACAGGTTTGGTGATTATAAAAATATTACTGAACCAATAAATCCATCAACCCTTCCTGTAGTACCCAAGTGTATTCCGTTGGAAATGTAACTTCACAATATATTAAGTGCTTATGCATAATATATTTCTGAATGAAATATTCGCTACGGAAATTGCAATGTGTGAAATGCTAAACACATAGCGTTGGTAGGTACTATAGTGATATCCGGCTAGCGGTAGCAGCTTGGTCACATTAGTTTGCCTTCACGCTATTTCCTTCTGCTTGGTGGTTTAATTCGAATTGCTTTTAATTACTTCACAATCGAATGCCTCTTACATTTTTATTGTTTTTTTACTTTTTTGTTTTAAGTTGTTTTTTATTACCTACTTTATCACATCACAATCACAATCCTAATCTATATAAAAAACAATGCCACTTTTCGTTGTAGTTTTATAACTCAAGAACGGGCTCATCCATCAAATGTTTAGGCTTTGTTCTGACTATTTAGTAGATGGTTTATGTGAAGTTTGCACAAAATCGGTCGAGCGGTTCTTCGTTTAGGCGGTACGAAATTCGCGGGGTCAGCTAATTGGCTAATAAATGATGATGGTCTTAATATCAACTAGGTAATTGTGATAGGTTTACAAATATTGAAACCCCACATCCACTATTTTAACATGTTATTCCCTGAAGGGGTCACTCAAACACTATTCAAATTCAAATTCGTTCATTCATTTGCGCGTATTGTGGTACATAAAGAGATGGTAATTTAAAATATAGGAACTATATCTGTATACGAGCGTCGGTAGCTTATTGGTTAAGGAGTGGGCCTTACGATCGAAAGGTCCCGGGTTCGAATCCTGGCCACTACACTACCGACATGACGTGAACCCACTCCTAACACAAGCAATTAAGCTTAGTCGGAGGGGTTAGAGGGAATATTTGTAATTTTGGTTGCTAATATTGTTTAAAAAAAAACATCTAGTTCAATTCTATTTCAGTTTACATAAAACCAAACTGTTTCAACTACTTACCTACTCCATAAAGATAGCTTAGACGGCTACAGAGTGAGGACGACCTAAGAGGAAAAGAATGGACCCTAATGAAAGATGATATGGCTTGGAAGGGAATCAATTTGAAACAGAAATGAATGTAAAAAACACACTATTCATGCTGTTGATTCATGGCACTTGGTGGAACTTGTTGTTACACATATTGATAACACACTTGTACTTTTGCACGATATTTATTATTCACCTAACCGGTTTCGCCTCATAGGCTTACATTCTCAAAGGCTTACATTGACGATTAAGTACAAGTGTGTTATCAATATGTGTAAAAAACACACATGTTCCGCCGACTCCAAATAAATATAGCATGTGGGCAGAATGCTGATGATGATGATAAAAGTAGCTCACACTCTTCTTCACGACAGCGACATGCCAAAATCAAACCACACCTACTTAATATGAAAGAAAAACTAATGGTCAGCCAGACATAAATCTAGTTACGCTTAGCTTTGATGTATGAAATAGATCATTCAGTAAACCCCTCACGTGTGCTCCTTTTGATGCCCATGAACGAATGTCCGACATCGTTACCGGTTCACTTATAGCCTATCAAAGCACATTACTGAAACACCTCACACACACACAACACTTGAGGCTGTCCGACCACACACTAATGGATATTAAAGGTAGATATTCAGGTGGCAATTTTGATCGCATTCAACATAAATTAGATTATTATTCATCATCATGTTAGCGTTCCCATCGAGGTTTTCATCTTGGAGAATGGGGTACACTTATCTATCTATCTATAGACTGTTTATACTGGAGATTGATGGCGCTTGGTGGAACTTGCTACACATCTGTAAACCTTTGCGAATGCCGAAACCGGTTAGGTCAAAAAAATAATAAATAATTGTGGAAAAGTACAAGTACTTTGTTCAATATCTATCTATATTATTATACAATTGTAACTTGGTTGTGTCTGTACATTGGAGATCTTTAAAAAAAACTTCGGTTATGTTACATAGGTACATTGTTTACGATACTGAACACATTTTCTTTTTGGAATTCTTGTCTGTTTCTCCGCGATGGACGCAAAAGGTACTGAACGGATTTTGATGCAGTTTTTTTGTTTAATAGGTTTGAATAGGAGCGGAGTTAAGGGCAAAAGTCATGTTAACTGAAATCCGCGCGTGCGGAGCTGCGGGCGGAAGGCTAGTATAAATGGTGTTCGAACCCGGAAAAAACAAGGGTAGCGTAGGCTTTAGGCTTTCAATTAGCTTACTAGTTAACCAAATTACTGAACCACATCTAGCTATCCATAATAAGAGGCAAGGGCTATTCTAGCCATGCTGGAACTTGTTTGAAATTCATTCAATTCTTAGTTTGTACGATGAGAAACTTTTCTCGCTTTCCAGTACTCTAATTAAAATAGTTAGTCCTTACTAGGGTTGCCAACCATACTGTTTAAAACAGTATTATACTGTTTTACACCCAATTATACTGTTTACTGTTCAACAAACAAACAGTATCCAAAATACTGTTTTCAGCATCAAAATGCATAACACTACAAAAATGTGCAGCAATTGATACAATTTTAATTAATTGGGCACCAATTTGCAATTATTTTATAAGTTTAGGTGTTGATGATAATCCAAAATTTATTAAATGATAAATCATAATATAGAAAATAATACAATTTACAGCTATCTTCTATTTACCAGCCATATATTAAATCTTTTAATTTATCCATTTTTAGGGTGGCACACACCAATGACTTTTCGATGCTTTTCGAAGTTATGTGTGTAGGGTAGGGTGGTGTAAGATTGCGCAGTTTGCAATCAATAGGTCATAAAATAAAAAATGTTAATCCTACCTGAGAAGAAACGTTTCTTTATTTATCCTTATTAATATAGCAACAAATTATTATAAGAATGGTAACAAAAAATATATAATCTTCTAAGTAATTAAAGCAAAATCACGAATCGGGAATTGCGCAATTTTGTACACCCTAGTGTGTAAAATTGCGCGTTGAGATCGATAAGATTGCGCAACTATATAACCTACACATATCACAAATAAAAGCAAAAAAGGTCAGCCAACAGTGCTGAATTTATTTAAAGACTAGACCTTGCTTTCGCAATAGGTGATGGCTTCCCAGATATAATATAGGTGCAGGTCTTATAAACGGTTTTAAAGGGGGCAAAGAGACTAGTTGAGATAGTGAAGGCCCAGGCTGTAATGGATCAATTTCAACAGTTTCATTAAGCACGTTTAATGTTTGTGCTGACGGAACGATCGTTAGGGTAGGCCCGAGGTGATCTTGATGGCCTCATCAGAACAAACCTATTGAGCTGTTTTCTTTTCTCTTCTGGACATTGTGTAAAATAAATAGAATTATAAAAGAAAAAACAAGGAATAATTAATTAAACGATCGAAATTGAGTGGAAAAATAAAAATCTGGCGGTACAATACAAAAATATTATTTATATTTACCTACTAAAATTTCGGACAGGTAAAATTGCGCGCGCAATTTTACACACACCCGAATTGCGCAATTTTACACTTTGGAATACCACTCTAAACATCGTGATATTACTGCCATCTCATAGACAATGTGCAAACTACGTTCTATCAGGTCGAAATATGAGTGATACTGCCGCGACAAAGTACTAACAAATTACTAAAATGACTGAGAGTTTTTGTAACGTAACGCATTCATTTCATCAAAAAAATAGATCGAAAGGGAATAAAAACTTTGTACTTATGTATCTCTTTTGTTTTCCGCTTATTTATTATTATTTTTTGGGGGCACGTGCCGATAGCGACGGCTAAGAAAACACAGATGAAGTTGGTTTCGTAGGTCACTCCATTGCCTTGCTATGACGTATGCGCAATTTTATCGCCCGCGCAATCTTATACCACCCTACCCTATTTATCGCAAGTTTATAAGTGCCCGGTTAATGGCAATAGGCTCGCCACCTACCTATTACATTGGGACCTAAACATAAACGGCTAAATGTGGGTGCTAGCACCTCTGCCTACCCCTTCGGGGATATAGGCGTGAGTTTATGTTATGTTATGTTTAATTTATCCATAAAAAAATTGATGGGAACCATATTACCATTTCAGATGTTTACGAAACCATGCTTTCTTTTAAGACAGACAGACCTAAGGGGGCAAAATAGGTGACAAACCGTTGTATGTAAAACCGTATTTTATGAAACGGATTTTTATGAGCTTTGTTTTGATTCAGGGAGCCAGAATAGGATGACAGGATCAAGGGAGTTAGGATTGGATAACAGGATCTAGGGAAATCCTCAAAATGATGGCAAAACACTGTTTCTGCTGTTTTAACATAATTTAATTTCAGTAATTGCATTTAAAAATTATCTGCTCGTGATTTTAAGCTGCTGATGATAGAAACCTAAGCAAAGGATGGACGATGGATCGATTATAACTCACTAAAAAGAGAAAAATAAATTAAAAGCCTCTCGGGCTAGGCACCGCAGTTATTTTTCGCTTTTTAATGCCTCTTTTTCGTTTCTTGAAGTCGGTCAAACTTTTTTGTTAAAATTAATTTATGTAATTGTAAAATACTGTTCTATTTTCCAGAATACTGTTCAATTTTCTTCTCAGACCTAAATATACTTTTTTTCTCGAAAAAAGAGTTGGCAACCCTAGTCCTTACCTACTTAGTATTTGAAACCCTGACTTACTTAATTAAATTGCGAGGTAAGGCAGTGACGTTTAGTTCTCTTCCAACTGTCCCCTGACTGAAGAAGTACTTTCACTTTGTAGAAAATCGACGTAAACTTGTAGCTTTTAACTTAGCTATGTCTTTGAAATTAAGTCTTCAGTGTATTGAAGAACAGGCAGTATAAATTCATATTCAGATACTGCCTACATACTAGCGGTTGCCCAGAGTAGGCAATTGATCTACAGTCAGGTTCATAATGCCCTCCCTAACTTAAGGTCTATAATCGATTGACTACCTAATTTTATGACATTTTGAAGCATTTATTATGCTAACTATTCAAATCGACTTAGAAAGAGAAAAGAGAATCGACCCTGGGGCGGGACTCGAACCCGTGATCTTTCCCTTACGGGGGGAATGCTCTGACCACTAAGCCACCGAGACCGCACGAAGCCAATCCAAATTCCTCTATACTTCGGTTTAGAGTCCCGCCCGAGGTCGATTATCTTTTGCCTGTCTAAATCTACCTAATTCTGATTTATTTACTACTGTTTGACGCATGTGTACATATTAACTATACGTAGGTATAGGTACCTATTGCCTTTAACAGTAGATGGCGTGTACCGCCAATTTAGTTTCAAATCTGTCTAGGCACTTCTTGCACCACTTTTCCTAAAGTTTGATTCAAAGACAACATTTACATAGAGCGAAAATTGAACCCGCGACTTTTTAATTAGTAGCCGAACGCTCTACCGCTACGCCACTTAGGTCATCATTAACACACAAATTCAAATACATCATGTTTCTTTCATTAAAATGCAAGCAGTCCTTTCTTCAGCTCCCCTTTCCCAATATTTATGCATAAATCTAACTCGCGCAAATACTTTAGACAACTTTCTTTATAAAGCGAAGATGAGGAAGCAAGTATCTATGCAAACAATAAAAACACCAGTCATTAGAGCATGTATTTAAAAAAAGTCCTTCATCATGCCATCATAATTATATTGTGTTAAAAAACACGGTGCGTACACCCCTTCGCTGTTTAGCGTAAACAAATCTAATATAATAAAAGCGAAACTTCAGATCCCTTTTTAAGAAAATTGCGCGCACGGAGGGTTGACTGTCTTGCAAAAAAGTAACATCCATCTCTAGTAAGAGAGCTACATGACTTACGGAAAATTGGTGGGAACTCCACACTGCATGCAAACCACTTTTCCCAGAAATGTATCAGCCGTAATGATGTCTCAAATCGGACGTAACCACGTGTAACTAAGGGTCCACTGAAATCAGGCAGAAAATAATATGTAGAACTCTACACAGGTACTAATTTTAAGCATTTTCCGATTTGAATTGACCCTAATAGTAATACTAGCTATACTGCACTCCGAGAATTCGAATTGGTAGGCATAGCCTGATGATAGCCAATAGCTACTGCTATACCTACTAATTAAGTAGGCAGGTACTACTAATAGCCACTAGCTTTACATAGCACTACACTACACTAGCTAAGTAGGTATACCTAATTATTATCTATTTAAATTATCATCATTCTAATCTGAAAGTTGCAAATTATGCTTCTGTATATTTTTTTATGTACCTATAACTTATTTTATGATTGTTACACCTATTGAGAAAGTTATTTATTATGACGGTTAGTAAAATGAATTGCTTCTTATAGCAACGCTATTTTGTGAGAAAGCTGAATATATGCGTATTTCTCACAACCATAATTCACCCACAGGGAAAAAAAGGAATTACATACAATCTATTCACATCTACCGAGTGCTTACGTCATGGAAAAGTGAAAGGGAGGAATTCGCACCTTATTTTAAGGGTGAAAAATAAACCTTTCTCGCAGAAACGAAAAATAGGCATAAAGCTAAATAAAGCTGCTCATATAATTTTACCGCAATGATACGAATCTTTAATTCTATTATGCTGGATTTCACCAATGATAGGAACGGAACGGAGATAAGTCGATCTAAACTGCGTTCACACTAATCTAACTACTAAACTGTGGCCGTCACACCACCCTATTTGATCCTTTCCCGCAACCCATGGGAAGCTATTCCCGCCCGAGATACACAGTAGACATTTTTTTTTATCGTGCGAAAATCCCCACGCATACCTCCCCCGCCGGAGCCGGCGGAGGAGGTTATGGCGGACTCGAACCGACTAAAACGCACGCCGTCTGTGGCCCGTTAGATGCCGGAGGTGAGATTGTCGTAGCCATATCCCTCGCACCCTGGCCGATTCAAGGCCATATCTCTCGCAGATACACAGTAGCCTCCATATGTTATTCCAGACTATTCTATCCCACATAGTTACCAATACCTACTAGTTAGGATTTAGGATACAATACTTAGGTAACCATAATCTCTGTAACTTCAAAAACCATTTATACTTTACTAAAGGTCTCTGCATACGTAACGGGTTTTTTCACGGACGGGACGGGACGTGAAGCAAAATGTATGCGGCCCGACCCGTCCCGTCCCGTCCGTGGCCCCGTGACATATGTATTGCCGCATACATTTTGTATGAAACGATATTTCCAAAACTTCACGTCCCGTCCCGTCCGTGAAAAAATCCGTTACGTATGCACTGTATGCAGAGACCTTAAAACTACCTACACCTAGGTAAGTAGCATTTGAACGGGTCACGTTTCAAGGCGGCTTCCGCTCGTTAGGATACGTCTTAAAGAAACTAGGGCTCGTAGTGTCATGTCCTCGCCATCAATAGGCATCACTTGACCCAGTAAACTAGCGACATTCAAATCGCACCTCGTTTAGATCCAAGACTCTCCTCAAAGCAAACCGCTATAAAAATTTTATGAAACGGCTAGAGGCAGAGACGCGTCTCTTTTTAAAATAACCTCAATGTAGATACTCGAGACCTCAATTCATTACATAGTTTTCGTACGATATTCGACTTTAAGTCATGTGTTTATGAAGTTGAAATTCAAATGTTTGAATTTTCAGTCACAGATTTTGTTATTTGTATGTGTTCTAGCGGTGCTGAAAAGCGCGTCGCTCTTTTGAAACTGAAACAGATTGTGATGTAATCATTTTAGCGAAATAATTGCGGATACCGCAGTGCTGCATCGTATAATAATGTACTTTAATATTTTCAACGGATTATTTCACGTGAAATGGGACATCTGTTTCGTAATGTCCCGGCGTTTCTCGTCTGTTTGTAAGTTGGTTAGAAAAGCTCGGATTTATCTCATTTATCGTCAACGAGTTTGGCTTACAGTGATATGACTTTGGCTTCTCGAACCAAATATCACTTTTTAGTCCGAAATCCTTCCGTAAATGCGATTGTCTCTACACACTGCACTGCTATATTTTGGAGCGGGTTTCATTAGGTAGGTACTACTTATAGCAAATAGTTTTACACCCGTATTCACAAACAACACTGTGAGGTCTCATAGTGTGCTCGAGCGCATAGGGCTGGTAAAATTAATTCACAAACATCACGGAGCAGTATCTAACGCAGTGCGTTCCCTCAACGAAGTATTACTTAAGTGTTATCAATGAATAAAAAGGCTTGCCAAAACGAACGCACTGAGAATTTGTCGTTCTTTGCACAGTTTTGGTAGTACGCTTAGCGAAGTATTGTTTGTGAATACGGGTGTTAGGTATGATGATAATGACTAAGATAGACAAAGGATGGTTAGATGAAGATGATGGATAGAAGGAAACAGATTTATGAAGCGAGGATGAATGGGTAACCCGTTAGGGCTTGACCTAGACATCTCTTTATCAATCATATCGAAGGCCTTTTAAAGATAGGACATGTCAGGGGTATCTACCCGAAACCATTGAGCAGTATGAAAACAAATTATGATAGTAGAAGAAGCGAAAGATGTAGGTATGTCAGGATCGTAACAGATGAAAACATATATGATCCTCTGCCTACCCCACTGGAAAAGAGGCGTGACTGTATGTACCTATGTACCTACCTACATATGCATAAATATGATGCCTTTTCACGACCCACTTAAATCTACCTTTGTCGTACCTACCTACTTTCTGTTTGTTCTCCACGCAAATTGGAACCACTCTGGAAAACTTACACAAATAGTTATTGATGTGCGTTTACACATCATTATTTCGATAAAAAGTAGGTAGGCAGGTAGGTAGGTACTTAAGAATTTCAACTTTGATCAGCGATAAGTTGGATAATAGTGAGCAAATCGTTAGCGTAACATAAGGGCTTGCTAAAAAAAAACAAAGAGCGAGTGGAGAAATTGTAAACAGAAAGCATTTTTTTCTTTGAAGGCATTTTCAGCAAAGCCTTCGATATCTAGGTACTGGCAATTGTTATGTGGTACTGGATTGATTTATGTAACTATACCTACCTATTTTTATCTATCTATCTAAAAAAAGAAGATTAATGGAGTAACTGGTTTCTTGAGTACTAGAATACGAAAACCTTAGCACGTAATATTTGCACTGAGCAGGAATCGATCCCGCGACCTCCGACGAAGCATTCGAACCGGTACGCCACAAAACACATATTATTATACATACATATTGTAGGACATTCCACACAGCGCTTACTAGACCCAAAGTACCGACCTAAGCATAGCTTAACTAGCTTTGTTATGGGTTCTAGAATCGAATATACTTAGATACATTTTTTAGTAAATACATACGTATCGAATATACTTATATAGATACATTTTTTTAGTAAATACATAGAAACACCCAAACCAATGCAAATATTTATATTCATGGATACAATTATTTGCACTGAGCGGAAATCGAACCCGCATCTTACCGAACGTTGAACGTTCTACCTCTACGCCACAGAGGCTGTCGTATACCCAGTGGCGGATCCAGGGGGGGGGGTCGTGGGGGTCATGACCCCCCCCTGGGCGGGCAACCTACTAAAAAATATCCCAATGTCACTGATAAATTTTAAAAATACCACGCATAAGAAGACTGTCTCTTTGTACCTAATAGTATTATAATTTTATGAGGCACCAAACATCAGTATGAATATTATTCGCACGATTGAAAATTGCAATTTATCGTGCAGCGCAGCCGATCAACCGATGGACTCGAATAGTTTTCGGACCTGACACCCTGTCCGCTATGTTAAAGAAATAAGCGCGAATGACTAACCAGGCCGGCAGTCGAAGGTCTGGAGCTGACAGCCATGAGGTCCTTTTTCGATTCGGGCAACAATTTGACATGGGCTAGGCTTCAAAGGCCCCGTATTTATGTTACTGTTTGCTTACAAAAACTTTTTGTGAACTTGGAAGAAGCCTTCCTTTCTGGATCCGACGTAGGTAGTCACCAAAGCACCCGTGCCCGGTAATAACCTGCGTCAGCCGGTACGAGAGGCAGCCATGTGGCCTCTCTAGCCACTCCCCCATAGGATGGGATGGGCCTTACTACGGCTATTACCGCGGGCCCAGCGGTTGTGGCCAGTGGCCATCTTCTGCTGCGGATGACGCAGCTGGCTCATATGCCTGGTCCTTTATTTATCGTGCGAAAAATCCCCGCGGATACCTCCTCCGCCGGAGCCGGAGGAGGAGGTTATGTCGGACTCAAACCGACTATAACGTACGCCGTCTGTGGGCCGTCAGTTGCCGGAGGTGAGATTGTCGTAGCCATAACCCTCGCACCCCGGCCGACCCAGGGCCATATCTCTCGATCTGGTCCTCTTCCGGTGTAGGGACTATAGAGTCCCCAGCTCACTCCCAGGTAAGGGGAGGCACGCAATGCGCGCCGCCGCGGCCTGCTTCTGCTAGGGTGACAGGCGGCTCCACCCATCACCCCCAGATCCGCGCTCATGGGGGACGGAGGTCATTCTGCGACCTCCGACACCCGAGTTGCTGCCGCTCGTCGCGTGCCGCGCGGTTTGCGATTCTCCTTCGCTCCTCGCGGGCCGCAAGATCTGCGATTCTCCTTCGCTCCCGCTCCGCCGCCTCCTTCACGAGCATTACTTGCTCGCAGAAGGAGGCGCCGGCGGCCCACGCATCCGCGCAGCGAACCATCGCTGCGAGCAAAGTGGCGAGCGTGAGAGCTCTCACTCCCAGGGTCGCCACCAGCTCCCGTCTCGACGTCTCCCACGCCGGACACTCGGTGAGCGTGTGCAGCGCCGAGTCCTTGCTCGCGTCGCAGTGATAGCACTCGGACGTTGGCTCTTTCTTCGCGGTCCGATGCAGATACTGCCCGAAGCATCCATGATTGGTGATGATCTGCGTCAGTCAGAACGAAAGGCCGCCGTGTGGCCTCCCTAGCCACTCCCCCATGATGGGTCTTACCGCCGCTATTACGGCGCGCCCCCGCGGGCAGACCTTGCGGCCCGCGAGGAGCGCAGGAGAATCGCTAACCGCGCGGCCCGCAACGAGCATCGGCAACTCGGGCGTCGGAGGTCGCAGAATGACCTCCGTCCCCCATGAGCGCGGGCCTGGGAGTGACGGGTGGAGCCGCCTGGAGCCCTAGCAGAAGCAGGCCGCGGCGGCGACGCGCATTGCGTGCCTCCCCATACACGGGGGCGAGTTGGGGACTCTATGGTCCCCACACCGGAAGAGGGCCAGATCGAGAGATATGGCTCTGGGTCGGCCGGGGTGCGAGGGATATGGCTACGACAATCTCACCTCCGGCAACTGACGGCCCACAGACGGCGTGCGTTTTAGTCGGTTCGAGTCCGACATAACCTCCTCCTCCGGTTCCGGCGGGGGAGGTATCCGTGGGGATTTTTCGCACGATAAAAAAAAAAGTACCTGGGATCTGTACTTCACGTGACTGGTCACATCAACCGCGACGTCAAGGCACGAATTACCGCCATGTGGGCCAAGGGGCGGGAAATGATATAGGCCTGTCTTTTTACACGGCTGTAAGGCGTGGCCACTGCTGGAGCGACATAAGCAGGAGCTACGTGTCACGGAGATGAAATAAAGATCGCATAAGGAACTCTCAGATCCGCGGCAGCCTTCATGTCCGCAACATCACACATAAAATGCAAGAGAGCTGCCTTCACTGGTGTGGCCACGTCTTGCAGCAACCGCCAGGCTACGTGGGTAACAAATGGCTGGCAGTAGCACAGCCACCGGGACCAGGTAGAAAGGATAGGCCCAAGAAGTCTTGGCTTGAAGTCATGAAGGGTGACATGCGTGCAAATGGTCTCATCTCACCACCATGGACGCTCAACGTCGTGCGAAGTGGAGGAGGAAGTGACGGAAGGCGGCCCCTGAGCTCCGAGGTCACCTCAGATTCGGAAGCAATCAGGAAAATATGTACGATAATCATGAAAGGGGGAGGCGCGCATCGCGCCGCCAACGCGGCCTGCTTCTTCTGGAGTGTCAGGCGGTTCCCCCTGTCATTTCCAGGCCCGTGCTAATAGGGACCGATATGGAGATATTGATACGATAATGGAGATGTTGAGTGACCTACGTCGCCCGAGTCCTTCGCGCATTGTGTAGTATGCGGAATGGGAAACAACTGAATCTTCTCCAGACCCGTTCCCCCGCATCCTTCTCGAGCATTACTTGCTCTCAGATGGAGGCGGTGGCAGCCGCGAGCTTACGGTTTTACGCCATCACTGTAAGCAAGCGAGAGAGAGTGCTGAGCGAGAGAACTCCCATGCCGAGGGCCACCACAAGGACCCGCTTCGGCGTTTCCCATTCCGGGTATTCGGTCCGCGTATGCAGCCCCGTGTCCTCGCTTGCATCACAGTGATGACACCCGGGCGTTGGCACCTTCTGAATTCGCCGCAGCTAACTTCCGAAACATCCATATCCGGTGATCATGTGCGTCAACCGCTACGAGAGTTCCCCATTGAAGCCTTTCTAGCCAGTTCTCCATGATGGGTGATAGTTAGCTGCGGCTAGCTAGTTCACCGTGATAGTGGTGATAAGAAATACCACCACTATCACGGCGTGCCCTGCGCTTGGTTGTCCAAGTCGTAGTTTCAACTCCACCATGTCCCGATAAAGCTGGGACTTCGTAGAGTCGATTTCTCGCCTTTTGATACGGATTTAGTACCGAAGGTGCTCTGACATCTTTTTTCGCCATAGAGTCTCCTGCAGGAGTCCTCCAGCCCCCTCAAGCCAGAGTACCAGCTGCGTCCTTCAACTTGGGGGCCAGCAGCTTAACCGGGTTCTGGACCGTATTTAACAACAGTCGTTCAAGGTATCTTACTTTTCTCCTCTCACCTCGTTCCTCCTCCATTATTTCGTCATGAATTTCTTACACATTTATTTTCATTGTATTGTTCAATGACATTTTATTGGGAGACTAGACACCCCCCCCCCCCCCCCCCGAAACTATGTCTCGGCTACACCATGACCCCCCCCTGAATTGAAAGCTGGATCCGCCCCTGCGTATACCTAGGTATAGATATCAATAGCTTACGTACATAATGTAGAGTGAAAATTTAAAAACATGGCAGCTGTTATACAGAAGCATTACCCCATGGCTGCAACAGTTCAAGTCCCCATCATGAATTCTTTAACAGCGGCATTAAATAGGGAGGAAGGAGCTGTTATACCTAATCACCACTTTCTATGAAAATGCTCAACTAATAACAATTACTCAAGCAAGAAAACAGACATCTACGGACGCTCACCCTTCTACAAATTTCGCGCTAAAATTCCCATTCAACAATGACGCGTAAACATGACTGAGCTACTTAATAGCGCGAAAAAAATGCATATTCATTTATTGTTCATTAATATTTTAACACGAACAAGGATCAACCCATTGTTAAAATAATTTGCACAAATGCTATTCTTTCCTATGATCCTGAGACGCTAAATTTTATTTACCCTGTATGCGAATGAAAGTTTGTAATAATACTGAGGGGTCGTGACTACGTGGTAATCAAGTAAATTAGCACATAGGTACCTACCTACCAGTGTTGGGCAATATGTAATCTAACTACTGATTACTAACTACGATTACATAAAGTAGTTAGTAATCATAATTACAAACTTCTTTAAGTAATCGTGAAAAGTAGTTAAACATTTTGATTACTAACTACAAATTGTAGTTACAATCACGATTACGAGATTACTTTTTATAACTACTCGCGTGAGTCCTGATACCTCCAACACTGATACCTACCTCGTTTAAATTTAGGGTGCTCCATACGAACCCGCGACCTTTAGCCTAGCGGTCGAACGTTCTACCCTACCGTACGAATTTTGTTCCCCTTTGCCTCTTCCAGATTGAGGAAATTCCAGAGGGCAGGCAGTGAATTCAGTTCCAGTTGCGAAGCGAATAAATGAGATATGTATCCCAATGGAAGGGAACTCTCCAAAAATACCGCTGTCAAAGATGGCACCTGCCGGGAGTTGGTGGGTAAGTACCTCTCCGTGGGTCACCACCTCATCCAACAGGTATGACGTTGGAAATACTGCGTAATTTTAGTTAGTTCAACTTCGATATAACCATTAGCCTGGGCGAGGTGGTGCCCAAAGGGTTCCGAAGAAAGAGGTATTCAAGCACCTCACAAATATCCCCTTTGGTTGTGTGAACTCTCACAAATGCCACTTTTTTATATGCGGAACCATCGTCATCGATTTTTTTTATTTTAGAGAGCCGACAGGGGTGGTTGTCGGACTCGAACCGACAAATACGCAAGCTCTCTGTGGATCGTAGGTTGCCGGAGGTGAAATTGCCAGAGACATACCTCTCTCACCCCGGCCGACCCAAGTAACTTTCAAGCTGGCCCTCTTCGGGTGTAGGGACCGCGGTGTCCCCATCTAGCCTCGGATATGGGGAGGCGGGTATTGCGCCGCCGCTTCAGCGACTCCACCCGTCAGCCGACGACACAGCGATACAGCCGAGACGATAGAGGTCGTTCTGCGACCTCCGACTCCCACCATCGTCATAATTAAATATATAAAACAACAAAATTAAAAACACATTTGAAACGAAGTTAATTTATTTACAACTAAAATTATCTATCATATAATGTAACAGCACACTAATTGTCCCACTTCTTAGAGACGTCGATGTATTCGCCGTCTGGTGACTCGTAGTTCTTGATAGGTGGTGTGGCGACCGTCCCTCGGACTTCGTAAGGAATCAACGACAGATCAGGCTGTAGACAACGTACAATAAATGATTTATTCCCAACGGACCCCGAGTATCTGTCCCCTCACGGGGTCAGAGAAAACATTCACATTCACTTAGGAGAAAACATTTCCAATTTAATCAATACTATCTTTAGATAGATAGATAGTATTACCGTGGATTAACACTAGGATGAAGGTACCAAGGAACCACCACTCCCTGCGGTGGTTTTCCCAAGCGACTACAATATGGGGTTCTTCAAGAAGGGCATTAGAAGGTTTCTTCAGGGTCGGCAGCGCGAGTGTGACGCCTCTGGTGTTGCATGCGTCCATAGGCCACGGTGACCGCTTCCCATCAGGTGGGCCGTGTGCTTGTCTGCCAACTAAGTGGTATAAAAAAAAAAAAAAAGGATTTCCAATTTAATAATGAACTGACCAAGTAGAGGTAACTACCAGTGGCGAAGGTTAAAAAGAAGGAAAGTTTTTAAAAAGGTAATTGGTGAGAATAAAAGGTTACCTCAATTTAGTTTGTCATGCACCATGCGACACATTAGGAAACGGATTATAGGAACCCCTCGCCACTGCTACCTTAAACCACTTCTGCACACATCATCATTTTAGGCTTTAGTAGCCTCGTGTGGGTAAAATGTACGCTAGCGGGTCAAGTCATCTAACAGATGCTTCGTGCAAATCGAAATTTTTTTTAACGTATTTCGTGCTCATTATTTGCACGACATTCACTGCTGGCACACTTGCAGACTTGAACTATAATACTAACCATAATAGCCTCGTTGTACAGATCCTCCGACTCCTCATAAAGCTTGTCCAGTGCCCTGCGTTGGGCAGCCATTATTCTGTCAATCTGTGCCACGTTGGCCATATATTCCTCGCGCTTGTACCGTGTCCAGTCCTTTTGCAGCAAGGCACGAGCTTCTATTACTTCGGTTGACAGTTTGGGCTGTGGCCTCTTCCTTTTACTGTAATGAAACATTTTATGAATGGAATATACAATACAATATATTTTAAGAGCCTTAATACTAAATTGTCCTAGTAGGATTAAAGTGGTTCTTTAGTAGTGGTTCTTAGTAGTGGTTCTTAGTAGTGGCTCTTAGTGTTTCTTAGTGGAGGTTGTTAGTAGTGGTTATTAGTAGTGGTTCTTAGTAGTGGTTCTTAATAATGGTTCTTAGTAGTGGTTGTTAGTAGTGGTTCTTAGTAGTGGTTGTTAGTAGTGGTTCTCAGTAGTGGTACTTAGTAGTGGTTCTTAGTAGTGGTTCTTAGTAGTGGTTCTTAGTAGTGGTTGTTAGTAGTGGTTCTTAATAGTGGTTGTTAGTAGTGGTTCTCAGTAGTGGTTCTTAGTAGTGGTTCTCAGTAGCGGTTCTCAGTAGTGGTTCTCAGTAGTGGTTCTCAGTAGTGGTTCTCAGTAGTGGTTCTCAGTAGTGGTTCTCAGTAGTGGTTCTCAGTAGTGGTTCTTAGTAGTGGTTCTTAGTAGTGGTTCTTTACATATCTCTTAGGTGGCCGACAAGCACACCTTATGGGCAATGGTTACAGTGGTCTATGGATGTGTGCAAGGCCAGCGACTTAACAGTTGTGCTGCCAGCCCTGTTATAACCCTCTAATGCTTTTTTGAAGAGCCTTCCTCACAGGTGATTGACAGACAAGGCTCTCAGAGATGGCAGTTCTGATGGCAGTCGCTCCAATAAAAGCTAAATTAAAAGTAGAAGGAGTGAGTAGTACCCAAATTCCAAAAATTGTGTGTGTTTCATCACATAAGAACGTGTGACGCCCCTGGTGTTGTATATGTCCATAGGCCACGGTAAACACGTTCCATCAGGTGGGTCGTGTGCTTGTCTGCCACCTAGTGGTATAAAAAAAAGAACTTACCTAAAATTGTCTATTAGTTCAAGAGGCACTTCCAGCTCATCAATAGGCTTCAACTGTTGGGCGTTTTTCTCCAGTCTCCGGATTTGCTTTTCTAATCTTTTACGGCGCCTCTCCTCACGAGCTTTAACTATAGCTGGATCCATTTTCTTCTTCTTTTTCATAGGCTCTGCCCTGAAATTAAGTTTTTTTTTTTTAATTTATACCATGTTCCTACTACCTGGTTAAAGCCTTCAATATCAAAAAAGACAAGGTTGGTGGAATATTATGGGGGACAGATGTATTTATATAACAGACAGACAGATGTGATGTACACTTTTCCCCACTGTCTGTACGCACAATGATGATACAGGGAATATTGATAGAATGAGAAAATTCTCTCACATTACTGTTTTTCATTCAGAGCAGGAATGCTGTCTGCATCCTAGTCACGCTGCCAAGGGTTCCCAGTTTTTTAAACTTTTTTTTTTAAATAAATTACACTACTAATGTCTTTCGCATCATCCATTTAACTGCTATACAATTAAATAAGCTATAATTCATGTTGTTATGGGGTTTCAAATGAATATAAACTATTCCTTCACTTACCAAAGTTGGTCTGTAATTTTGAACTGCAAACATATTGCTGTAGAGATATTTCTACTAATCAAAGATGTTGTAACAGCAGGTACTATTGTTAATCTGTAAATGCAAAGGTTTTGTAATCATTATTCCAGATATTGTACTATTTCAGTGACTGAAAATTTATGGTTATGTTGACAAAATAATCATGTATTATCGTATATTTTTTCGTATATATACCTTGTAAATTGTCTCAGTAAAGACAAATTAAACATGTTTGTTATACTATTTGCAATATAAAACAGTCAATTCAATTATAAAACGTAAAAATCCGCAAATAGTAGGCAATAATGGACTGTGGTGAGTCTGCTGTGAAAACTGACAAGTGACATAAGTGACACTAGTGACAGTGACAGATAACGGATAATAAACGTTTCACTACACGCATTTTATCAACATATTATTTAAGCATAATTATTTATTTTATTATACAATCAGCATTATACGAAATATATTTTAAATATCTAAAACATTAAATGTATTTTATTATTTAAAATTGCTACAACGATCATTCTGAATTTTTTTGGTTTGCTAACACTGAGTTCACCGCACTCAATCATTGACCGCACTGTGCGATACGCGATTTTGCAACTTACAAAAACTCAAAACCCAAAATGAAAAGGTAATGATTGTAACAGTGAAATAATATGATGTTCCATAATCCATAACGTATCCTTTCAGCTTCAATCAATTACTGTATTTTAATACCTTTTGTGGCCTGGTCCGGTGTGGGAACCATGGTGTCCTCATCTTGCCTCAGAAAGAGGAGCGCGCGTGCGCGTCACAACGCTTTAATTTTGTCACATGTTTACTCGAATAGGTGATGATATTATTACTCATGATTGGTCGTGTTGGGATTACGCGTGCGTGATACATTAATTAGAGCACAGGGTGTACAGTTGTACCTACACTGGACAGGTAAGCTGTACGTTTTGCTTACTTTGTCAATTATTGTGATGAATTACTGGAAAAAGAAATATTATAATAGGATAGTCAATAGCCATGTACCTGCCTACCAAAACATTTGAGATCATTTATCGGAAATAGATTAGTGCTATAGGCTAGTGTACCTCACTAGCCGTTGCCTGCAGTTCCGCCCGCGTGGATGTAGGTTATCAACCAGACATAGCCATTTCATTAGTTCTAATCTGCGGAGCTGGCCGGGGTGGTTAGGTACCTGTCGGACTCGAACCGACTGAAACCGCACACCTTCTCGGGTCATCAGTTGCCGAGGGTGAAATAGCCTATAGGTATACAGTGGTTTAGGCGTGAAAGCGTAACAGACAGACAGACCGACAGAGTTACTTTCGTTACGACAGAGTTACTAATATTAGTTGGATAATGAGTAATATTCGTTCGAGCCCAAAGGTTTTACTAATTAGTTAGGCAGAGAAGAGACAAGAAATGCTGGTAGAAAACTTGCGTGTCAATCAGTGGCGAGGGGTCCTTGTAACCCGATTCCTGCCGGCTTCCTTATAGTTTGCGTGGTGCATGACAGACTAGATCGATTTGAGTTTTATTTCCACAGGCTTACCATTTAAAAACCCTGCGCCAATAGTGTCAATGCTCTCAATGCCAGGAATGCCGAAGGGCAGGCAAAGTGGAGTTGTAAAAGGCGGCAAACGGGTCCCGGGGTCCGGGGGCCTTCGACCTTGGATCCAACCAAAACTCTGAAATGATGATTGTCGAAAGTATTTGTTAGATATTATTTTGACAACAAAACCTACTCCTTCGCGCAAACTCGCGAAAATATTAGACTTCTGACTAACATTTAGTTTATTTGCGAACGTTAGAACACAGGCGAAGACCGAAGGAGTGATAGTAAAAATGAACAAAATAATGGATCGAGTCAACACGGGCAGTCGTTACGGATAGTTGGAGCTCTAAAAAAAGTCCAACAACTGGTCTAGCTGCAATGCTTTGATATCGCCCAATATTGCTATTGGGTTGTGGAGGTCAGATGGCAGTCGCTTCACAGAAAATATCGAAATCCAGCCTAACCCGCAGTTAGACTGGTAAAGCGGACCCAGACTCTGAGGTGAAAGATTCGGATGCAACTGGGTTTAACGCTAGGATGAAAAAGTTAAGAGTTAACTTCAGACCTACTACACATACTGAAGTAGAAGTAGGTATCTACCTGAGGTATCTACTATACCCACATAATAATCTACAAGCTACAATAAACAGAACTACCTACAAAATGACGTCATGATTCTATGTGTGTAGAGATCTTCTAACCATTTTCAAACAATCATCAATACTTAAGATAATAATGGTCGTCATTTTGTTTAGTTATGACCTTGCAATCAAAACAATTCTTACAAATTACGACTGTTATAACCAATATTATGGCTGATGCAGAGTCAAAATTATACGTAGGCTATGACTATTTATATTAAGACTATTTTTTTTATTCTCAAAAAATTACCAGTTCATAATAATACAACAAATGTTCATAATAACAGTTCATAATAATACAAAAATGAAGTGTTATTACAACAAATAGTATTAAAGATATTTGATTTTGAAAATTCCATTTCTCGATCTACCCGAAAACGCTCTATACAAAATCGTTACGAATCGTGACGTCACGCTTTTGTAATGCATAGTGCAAATGCATAGAGAGCAAGAGAATATCGCATAGCTAAATGCAATGCGATGCAATGCTCCACCACCTGCAACCTTAACTAACCACGTATGACGCGTAAATTAGTTCTAAAAGATACAGCTAAAAATAAAAGCCATGAAGCGATTGATATCCGGTTTACTTGCGTCAATTGGATCAAAGAGAAAAAGCCGAAAAGCAGATCCCCGAAACTCCGAAGTTATTACGTCGGAGATAATCAGGATAGATGCTAAGATGATAATAATGCATTTCAAACATCATGGCTGATGATAATATCATCCATAACTTATCACTATACCTACATATTATAAAACAAAGTCACTGTCGCTGTCTGTCCGTCCCTATGTATGCTATAATCTTCAAAACTACGCAACGAATTTTAAAGCGGTTTTTTTTAATAGATAGAGTGATTCAAGAGGAAGGTTTATATCACTACATATTATAAAACAAGTCACTGTCGCTGTCTGTCCGTCCCATGTATGCTTTAATTTTCAAAATTACGCAACGGATTTTGAAGCGGTTTTTTTAATAGATAGAGTGATTCAAGAGAAAGGTTTATATGTAGGTATAATACATGCATAATATTGTAGAGAAACACTGATTTCGAGATAATATTACGCGGGCGGAATTTTTTTTTTTTTCAAATGGACTAACAATGCACATAAATACTCACATGTCATGTTTACTTGTTCTTCAGTGTGCGTGTTCAATACAGACTTAAGATAATCGTACGTTATGGTTTTAGGGGCCACGGTAACTACCTGAAATACTTTTTCTTTGTTAGTATCCTCGTTGAAAGAATCTGTATTCCAAACGAAGCATTGAGCAGTGTAATGAACTTAATTGGCAATAATGGCTGCTCATGAATATGGTCCTTTTGACAAGGAAACTTAGTACTAAAATATTATGACGGGTTCCATATGTTATAAGGTTTAAATAGATCTAAAACTAAAAGTTCAGATGCATCTACACTAGGCTACGGTAACCACTTTCCATCAGGTGGGCCGGGTGCTTGTCTGCCACCTAAGTGATATAAAAAAAAAGCAATTAATATATCTTTCGCTGCACCGCCATACATGTACATACTCACTTCCGCATAAAGAGGTTGCAACCAAGGTTAATAAGGGCACTGAAATAATAAAAAAAACAAATGTAAGTCACCATATCAATCACTTATGTGTATAAGTGCTTTGTTTAAAAATACGTAACAAAGGCAACGATGCGGTTACGAGAAGAATCGTTGAAATCGTAACTAATTGAAAACAATATGAGACATTTAAATACTAATAGGACCAACAATGACTCCCTGGAGCATTCTCCTAACGCTTCATCGTATTTCACTACAATAACTGAGGAGTCTAACATTACAGAAGCTAGACCTTCCTATTTATAGTAAGTAACAACATTTAAGTGACTTCTAAGGAACCATAAAACATATAACCCTCTCATTACAACGAACAAAACTAGCAGTTAGCCTCATCCTCAGAATGCCGTACGGTTGGCTTCATTCTTCGCCAAGGACCGACGGCATTGACATGTGCTAACCGTGATTTTTCGACGTTTATTTCTTTATAACGCTCAACCAATGCGACGAAGCAGTCGAAAAAATGGATAACAATATATCAGATGTAACTGCGAATGTAACATTAGATCAAGTGATTGACTACTTCAATTTGAATAAATCGGAAGTGAACCAAAGTGAAGTGACTCAAACACATTTGTTCGATTTGTATGAAGCTTACAGAACAATTGAAAAGGAGCAATTGATGGTGTATCAGTTTGTCGCGTATATTATTGGAACGCTCATTATTTTGAGCAATTTAACAGTTGTCATTTCGAGTGGGCTTATTCTAAAAAAAGGTATAGTAATTAAATTAAGTTGTATGATCATAATATTGCTGCTGTATTTTTTTTTTGTTCCTTGTATCTGTCATCATTATAGAATTAATAATAAATAGAATCTAATCTCTTATTATTAGTTCTGTGGTAATCATCCTAACTCTACATATTGCCAATATTTGCCTAATGACTAATGGATATTTCTAAGATGTCATAAAATTTGCTGTGTTTGTTTATACCTAATTGTTTTTAATAGTGTACCTAGCTTTAACTTTGTTTTATTCATCTAGGTATCTATTACAGTAAGGCTATACCTTAGTATATAATAATTTATGTAAATAAGTCCGAGGTACTTGCTTCTTTGACTAATTGGAATCGAAAAGGTTTCTAAAGGAATCAATTGTTGCAAATGCTACAAATAATTATAATAGTTTTTACATTTATGTAAATTTATCTTATGTATAGTGTTTGGGACATCAATAAGCTTTAGCTACCGTTTGTAGGTATTATTTACCTTTGACAAAATGTGACTCAGTGAAGGATTGGCAAACACCGAACTGGTTATTAAGTAAACTTTACTATAGACTTGTAAAACTATGAGAAGTTCTTAATTGTTATGTGTTGTGTATTATGAGTACTAAGGAAGGCACTTACGTTTTTATACGGTTTGCTACTGTTGCGTCTTTAATATCATCTAATATTAATCACATAAGTAGGTACTCTTAGGCGATTTTAAAGTTTGTTATTGTGTTGCTAATCTTAATTATCTACCATTAAATAACATTCTTTTGAACCAAGCCTTACGCTATAAGTTACCTACTCATATTATTTGCTATCTACTTGTTTTATTTTCTATGATTTGAACAAAAGCACCATACTAGACCGAACTCTCACCGTAATACATACTTCGAGCACCTTGATAAATCTCTGCATCACCCTAAGGGCAGCAAATGCCCATGGCATTAAGTCCGCCTCTGTATATTTGTGTAAAAAGTTTAAATAATTAAAAGAAACCATGGGGTCTCTTATTGGTAAAGTTACAACGCTAATATTACGATGATGAGATATTAGTTCAGTTTATCAAAGATAATCTCAAAATATATCCATGGAGGAAGCATGGGGACCGTAGCAATGGATCACAAAATCGAAACAATAATCTGCCAAAATACTTCTTTTTAACATGTAGTCTCCGCCTACTGGCCTACCCCAATGGAAAAGAGGCGGAACTGTACCAGATGACAAACAAGATAAGGTATCCCAGCTGTCCCAAAAATAAGTCTATATTAGAGTGTGATTTTTGATCGTTACGAAGAGTCATACTTATTTATTTCTCATGATGGATGAATTTGATAAAAACATTTGAGAGGCAAATTGGAATGACTTTTGTGTTCAAATTGCGGAACAAGTGACAATCACTTTAAAATAATATATCATTTGTTTAATATGCTGCAGCCATTAGTTGAACTTAGTAATTTTTTTATGGTTCATAGACTCTCGTTTGAACTGTTGGTAAGTGACGATGTGGTCAAGGGGGGAAAACGCTCGCCTAGAAGTACCTAACCTATTCACTCTATGTAATTTTGAAGACATCCACGTCATAGCTATCCCGAAACACATATTCGGGCAGGGCATTCCCATTTTTCGGCGTTGTTGCAAGCACCATTCCAGTTCCTCCGTGGTCATGGCGCTTGCAACAGCACCGAAATATCGGAAACTCAAAACTATACATGGTAAATATCCCGGCTCTCATCGACATCAAGCCCCAGATGAAATATCTGGGGCTCGTGCTCGACGGTCGGTGGGACTTCGGGGAGCATTTCCGAAGTCTGGTCCCCAAATTGGTGCTCACAGCTAACGCTCTGACGCGGCTGCTGCCCAATTTGAGGGGCCCGGAGGACTCCTGCAGGAGACTCTATGCGGGTGTCGTGCGGTCCATGGCTCTATACGGGTGCCCCGTATGGGCGGATAACCTGAAGGCCAGGCACGCGGACAAGCTGCATGAACCGCAGCGGACAGTGGCCATCAGGGTCATCAGGGGGTACCGCACGATATCCTTCGAAGCAGTGAGTCTCCTTGCCGGATCGCTACCATGGATCCTGGAAGCGAGAACCCTTTCGGCGCTATATCGGTTCCGAAAGGAGGCGCGGGAGCGGGGACATGATCCTGAGCCTGAAGAAATTCGGGCCGTGAAATCCCGGCTCCACAGGGACATGGTAGCGGAGTGGGAGCTGCGACTTGGGCGACCACGCGCAGGGCACGCCGTATTAGCGGCGGTAAGACCCATCATGGGGGAGTGGCTAGAGAGGCCACACGGCGGCCTCTCGTTCTGGCTGACGCAGATAATCACCAGTCATGGGTGTTTCGGGCGGTATCTGCATCGGATCGCGAAGAAAGAGCCAACGTCCGAGTGCCATCACTGCGACGCGAGCGAGGACTCGGCGCTGCACACGCTCACCGAGTGTCCGGCGTGGGAGACGCCGAGACGGGAGCTGGTGGCGACCTTGGGAGTGAGAGTTCTCACGCTCGCTACTTTGCTCGCAGCGATGGTTCGCTGCGCGGATGCGTGGGCCGCCGGCGCCTCCTTCTGCGAGCAAATAATGCTCGTGAAATGGGAGGCGGAGCGGGAGCGAAGGAGAATCGCAGACCTTGCGGCCCGCGAAGAGCGTAGGAGAATCGCTAACCGCGCGGCCCGTAACGAGCGACGGCAACTCGGGCGTCGGAGGTCGCAGAACGACCTCCTTCCCCCATGAGCGCGGGCCTGGGGGTGACGGGTGGAGCCGCCTGTCACCCTAGCAGAAGCAGGCCACGGCGGCGGTGCGCATTGCGTGCCTCCCCATACCCGGGGGCGAGTTGGGGACTCTACGGTCCCCACATCGGGAGAGGGCCAGATCGAGAGATATGGCCCTGGGTCGGCCGGGGTGCGAGGGATATGGCTACAACAATCTCACCTCCGGCAACTGACGGCCCACAGTCGGCGTGCGTTTTAGTCAGTTCGAGTCCGACATAACCTCCTCCTCCGGCTCCGGCGGGGGAGGTATCCGCGGGGATTTTTCGCACGATAAAAAAAAAAAAAAAAAAAAATATCCCGGTAGCTCTAATAGTAAAAACAACATAATTAATGTAGTATTTTGTCGCACTACACCATCCAGTAGGTGTAGTGGGCATTTTAATTCTCCATACAGGCATGACTGTTTGCTACAGAATCTTTATTATTAATGGAACACGAAATTAGGAACCAAGTAAATAATCATCATACAGACATAATATGTTTTGCTTGAACATGTTTATTCTAGAAAAAACAGTTTTACATCTAATATTAGTAGTTATTTATTTCATCTATTTGCCCAAGTTATGAAGTCATGACATTTCCTTTCATATTTTCCATGGAATTTACACAACAAATATATATACACAAATATACTGCATGATTATACACGTGCTTATTTAATAAATACATAAACCTTGGGCTTAAAACGGTTGTTCGCTTCTGATTTATCATAATATAATACTAGGTATGCCCTGCGACTGCGACGTCGCCGGCCGTAGGTTCTCTGTTCTATTCCACCTTGTCGCCCACCTGCTTCCCTCTCATTTCTTTATTTCTCTTATTGCTCCTCTCCTAAAGCTTGTAAGGTGATTTCATATAACCCATAACCGTCTCCAATAACTAATCTATGTTTTATAAAAAATATTTTTTTAAATAGGTACTTGCACATGTAATTTCAGAGATTAACGGGTTCAAACAAATAGGTACATTACTTAAATATGTGGTAACCACTTCTTCTTCATTCTAGCGTCAATTCCCAGTCGCATCCGAAGCTTTCACCTCGGAGTCTGAGGTCCGCTTTACCAATCTTAACTGCGGATTTGGCGATATTTTCCGTGAAGCGACTGCCATCTGACCTCCACAACCTAATAGTCATGAGGCGATATCGAAGCATTGCAGCTAGACCGTTGTTGTTGAACTTTTTAGGACTCCATCTACCCATAACAGAGATATTCGTGACCCGTAACGACCGCCATAGATGTTCGTTTGGTAACCGAGACGGGAACGACCAGACCAACGCAAATACCCATATTCATGCATACAAATATTTGCACTGAGAGGGGATCGAACCCGCGCCTCCTGCGTAGCGGCCGCGTTCACTACCGCTACACCACAGAGGCTCTCACAGAGGGTTGTAGGTAACTCTTCACTGGTATTTGAGGTTTAAACTGTAATACATATAAACGGAACTTAGCAGAAAATCTTCATTTGCATAGATATACATGAATTGGTACCTACAGTGCATATGAACCTCATAAGCACACCATTTGACAAAGGAGATTCTGAATACATAATATCCTCGATTATTCTGCACAGCAGGTGTGTTTAGCTTGAGCCCCGAAGATCTTAGTGGGTACCTCATGCACCCAAATGGTACATGAAACAATGTAATGAGTTATTATTCTTACACAGATGGCAATTTATTACCTGCAATAATGCAGGAAGTAGTTACGTCACGTTATATGTACACAATCAAAACAGTAAAAAACCTATAGTTTTTCCTCATTTAAAAAAGTAACGAGTAAGATGGTCTTCATATTCCAGGAAATGTTTATCATTTAGTGCCTAGGTTTAAGAAGAATCATGGGTCAAGGATCAGTCAAATACCTAACAATTATATAAGTAGTAATATACCCTGCAGCCTCAGTATCACAAAGACGTATTTTCTCATCTTTTGTTTCTTTCCGATCAATGAAATTCATCACGTCACGACCTATACAATCAATTGTTTATCGTGACGTGATGTCTTTTTACAGCAATTAATTTTGCAATCAAGCAATTGTTTTGAAACAAAGAGATATGTTTGTCTGTGTCGCCATGCTGAGGCTGCTGTATCCATGCATGCCATGCATATCATAATCTGCACACCCAAATGCCATACATACTCATCAAATTGCTTTCATGTACTCGTACCTTTAGTAGGGTATTATGGTATTTACATTACTTTCCTGCTTTGAATTTTTAAGTAACTGCATAATTTGAATTATTCCAACATATTATGGTTTTTCAGTCTAAAATCTAAATTAAGAATACTGTTATATCTAATAATAGAAATCAGTAGCAGTACCTAACTTTTTTACTCGAGATGGTTCTAATAGCATAACGGGTTTACAAATCTCGCCTAACTGCTAATAGAAGGAAAATAAATGTGAACAGTAAAGCAATCAAACACATTTCTTATATTAGTTTATTTGTCATTAAATATATGTAACGCTATTGTTTGGGTCATATCATATGTCATTGTACTACTTTAGGCAATAAATAGTAACTATACATCCACAGGGAAAACCTGCGCCTAAACAAAAGCACATTTAATAAGGGCCAGGTGTATGAGGGCCCCGCCACGATCTTCGGACCCAAAGCCATGGTTAGGTACTGTCTTTTCTTGAAATGTATCCCTTTCGCTACTCTTTATCTCATACCAGCCCTTGTCCCAATAATTTTGGGATCGGTACAATATATCATTTTGCTCCATACATTCCTGTCAGATGTCTTTTCATAAGTAACTCCCTTCTTAGCCACATCCTCTTTCAGGAAATCCATCCATCCGTTCTTGCGCCTACTCCTAAAGCCTAGCCTCTATATTCGTACTTTAGACTTCTTTTATAACATTACTCTCATTTCTTCTCATAGTAACATGACAATCACGTTCACTAGTGCCATTTTCAAATTTATTTTATACTAGATGTTGCCCGCGGCTCCGCCCGCGTGGAATTCTGATCCCGTTCATCGCTGATATATAGCCTATATGTTAATCCAGGGTATAACCTACCTATATACATACCAAATTTCAACCAAATCGGTCCAGCCGTTTATGCGTGAAAGAGTAACAAACATCCACACATCCACACATCCACACATCCATTCTTACAAACTTTCACATTTATAATACTAGCTGTTGCCCGCGGCTCCGCCCGCGTGGGATTCTGATCCCGTTCATCGCTTATATATAGCCTATATGTTAATCCAGGGTATAACCTATATACATACCAAATTTCAACCAAATCGGTCCAGCCGTTTATGCGTGAAAGAGTAACAAACATCCACACATCCATTCTCACAAACTTTCACATTTATAATATTAGTAGGAAGTAGGATTAGTAGGATAGGATCTTCTTCTCCTTCTTCATCCTAGCGTTAATCCCAGTCGCATCCAGAGCTTTCACCTCAGAGGACGGTTTTCCAGTCTAACTGCGGGTTTGGCTGAACTTCAATATTTTGTGTGAAGCGACTGCCACCTGACCTTCACAATCTATTGGCGATATCGAAGCATTGCAGTTAGACCAATAGTTGAATTTTTCTGGCTCCAGCCGGGGACGACGGCTTAGCGTGCTTTCCGAGGTATGACCTTACTAATGCAAATAGCCATACAAATATTTGCACTGAGCGGGACTTGAACTCGCGCCTCCTGAGCGCCACAGAGGCTGTAGAACTTACTCTACATCTATCGGCACTATATTATTTTGGCCTTTTTTTTATATAGGACACGTCAATTTGACTTCGCCTAACCTGATGGTAAGCTGAAGGCAAAGTCTCTGAAAAGAGGGTCACCATTACAGACACGTATCATGTTACAATGGCCTTTCCAAATTTCTGAAGTTTTTTTTTTATTTTGCAGGTCAGCAGCCCAAAAGCACGTACCTTTTGCTTGGGAATGTTTCCCTGGCAGACACCATCATCGGCTTCGGCCTCATATTCGGAGTCACAGTGGACAACTCTGTGAGTTCCAACCCCTTATGTATATTTCAAATAGGTAAGTAAGTAATAATATACAGTTAATCTACACCTACATTTATTTATTTATTTATTTATTTATTTATTGTTATATCTTCTACATCCTGCTATGCTACATGCTGCTTAGTTTCCTCCATGTCTTTTCAGAAAACTTCGGTTTAGCGTTAGGTATATGTATATGCTCTACCTAGGGTAGTTTATCAAAATATATAGCTACAATTTGATTAAGCTAAGTATACATTCTCGTAGCACACCATCTGTTACAATATATTATGTAACATATATATCTTACTAGCTGACCCGGCGAACTTCGTACCGCCATATTTTCTGATCCCGTGCCCGCTACATATCTTTAAATTTATCAGTGTTTCTCTACAATATTATGCATGTATTATACATATATTATAAACCTTCCTCTTGAATCACTCTATCTATTAAAAAAAACCGCTTCAAAATCCGTGGCGTAGCATACATAGGGACGGACAGACAGCGACAGCGACTTTGTTTTATAATATGAAGTTATATATATTTTTTTATATATTAGCTCGCGACTCCGCCTGCACGGATTTCGGTTATCGCAATCAAACACAAACTATTCCATAGAACTCTAATAAATAAGACAGTTATTAAAAATTCTATGGTCCTTTCCCGAGCTCTAGTCTAGTCTAGCTCTGGTCAATTTTCATCCAAACCGATTCAATGACTTAGGCGAGAAAAAGTATACAAGCAGACTGAGTTATTTCGCTTGTATATAAATTCTAGAATACGGGCCTTAAGTGGGTACTATGAATTTGTGCTCGTGCACTGAAATAACTGTTATATTTCTGCATACTATCTAAAGATTTTTGCATAGCTTTTCGACTAACTGTCACGTCTGCTCTACTAATGGGACTATGAATCTATGAACGGTCCATGTATGTGAAGGTAGAGTTTATTGACCCTAACGTATACTACGGGATTTTTTTTACGTAGGTAAGCTGTATGTTTGTCATCACAAAAACTAGAAGTTTTTTTTTAAGTATCAAAACTCTAATGACCGGACTATTCAAAACCAAAATATAATAAAATCCCTTTATAAATCGGTCCAGCCACTTCAGTAATTAGTCAAAATAAACAGATAGACAAAAAAAAAATTGGCACTTATATGACTTATATGAAAGACCATACCTACCTAATAAGGTATGCCAGTATCTAAATACTGGTATGAAGGAAAAAGTTCAACATCCTACCTAATTAGGTATGTAATTATCTAGATATATATAAGACACAGTGTTTAGTTTGAAATATGGCACCGTTAAAACAAAAAATATAACCAAAATTTTCTTCATTGGTTTCCTGGCAAAATTTGGGCATAAGCCTCAACTTTTCTTCAATCTTATGGATCTGGATACATACTTATATAAGGTAAAGTTTTTCGATTAGACATTGGGTCTGTATTAACACAGTGTTGAAAAGTTTTCTTTTTGGTAGATAACAATATGTTCACTCCCCATTACGTTTCCCACTTAATGGGGAATGCCTTAGAAGATAATACAGGTGTGAGAATATATTAGCAAAATATTTTAAGACATGAGAAACACGCCATAGTTCTACTAATCCTAAAGTGTCTATAATGGTGACTTCTTTCCTGAGACTTTACCTTCAGCTTACGATTAGGCGAGGTGAAGTTATATAGACGTGTCTTACACAAAAAAAAATAGATGTTGCCCACGTCCCCACCCGCGTGCGAATTCTGACGTCACCTATTCCGACCAATGACAATCTCTATCAATGCTGTCCTAGCGCTGTGCTCGACACTGTGTCCTTAGAGAATTGCATAGCTGGTACTACCGTTCGTTCCTGCAACTCATAGGAACCTATTCCTGAAACCTAATAGTAGGTACTAAAAAAATCCTAATATTAAAAAAAACTAAATTACCTACTTGATTTATATTTTCCACAGGTATGTTAGTTTGCCCAGCAATGGTGTCCATTTTCAGTGTTGGTCTAATCGCTGTTGACCGATACATTTACATTCTACACGGGTTATACTATCAGAGATGGTTCAACACGACCCGAGTGAGAATCGGAATAATGATCATATGGATGATTGGTAAGATTCCTTCTTGCTTTTCTCAGAATTTTATGTTCGTGTCTTAATTCGATGTTTCTTAATTTATGTTGTACAGTTTAAATGTTTATTATATTGTAGCTTTACATGAAATTAATAGTAACTATTTGATTAAAACAGTCATTAAGCTTTTGACTTGACACGTTATGTCGTCAGAAAGAATCTTGAGGCAATGTTCGGTTTGCTTCGATTTTGTAGAGCATTCTCTCTATCGAACATCGTAGTAAAGGTTTGGTACCTTTATAGAACAGTTAAAACCGTCTTTGTTTATAGAATAATGATAATACTTTGATTTTCGCTACCTTGTAAAGATATCGAGCTGTAGTGCCCTGTGCAATAGAGAAATCAATTTACAATACCGAAGCAGGCCCATTTTCGCCAGATTCTAATACACAATACATAGTTTATGTGGCAAGTCATAAGCCCTGTATTATACCTAGCATCGTTTCTATGGAATCAATATTTGATTAAAAGTAAATGTACTTATTTGATTTATCAAATAATTAAACAGTTTTAACTAATTCGTTGTCATGTAATACTACAATTGATCCATTGACCCGCATTATGTTTTTGACTAAACCAGCAGTAAATAGATGTAACTATATGTTTGTGTTAACCCTTATTGCAGGTATAATACTAGGATTCATGCCAGCGACTGGATGGGTTAACTCTGAACTGATCCTCACTCGCTGTTACTACGTCGCTCTATTTCCTGGAGCCTTAATACTACTTAATTCAGTCCTTAGCATCATACCTATCGCAGTTGTAGCCGTGCTTTACTCTAAAATCTTAATTCAAGCACTAAAGACTGTTAAAACTTTAAACAGAGGTGTAAGAAACACAAACGTTGATGTAACACCTCCAGATAATTCAAAAATGAGAATATATCGCGGTAGCAGACCTGATTTATCAATATCTACTCAATCAGTGAAGATACCAAGAAAGACACCTTCCCCTAAATTAGCTAGAAGTGCTTCATTCCATGATAGTAACAAACCTGAAGTAGAAAGTGATGTGCAGCCAACATCATCTTATAAATCTAAAAGCATCGCTAATCTTGTAGAAAATGATGCTATTACAACAAATATCGACAATATAAGTATGGACAATATATCAAGACCTTCGTATGGTTCCATAATTAGTGTGTACACTATAGAAGCCAACGGTTCCAACAATAACATTACAATGGCTGACCAGAAAAATTGTAGATTCAGTAATCAAGTTAAGAAAGTTTGTAATATCAATAAGATTATCCGCAAACCGAATGAGCCAAATAAGTGGAGAGCCATAACAATTGTTTTGTTGACTTCTGGAAGTATTATATTTACTTGGACACCCTTCTTTATTACAGTCATATTCTTTGTCTTTTGTGAAGGTAAAATGACAAATGAAAGATGTTTGTATATTAGACATCTCCTCGGTGGTCCATTTCCTACATTAGCATTTTTAAATAGTGTACTTAATCCTCTTATATATGCGTGGTGGCATAAAGGATTCCAGAAGTCTATAATGACTTACTACAGGAAATATGTTAGGAAATTTAATTGTTGGATAGATAGATAACTAAGATGTTTTGGATAAATTATATGTTTTGTTTTGTGATTGACAAGATTATTATTGTGCTTGTAAACGATATGACCAGAAAAGTGAAATAGTTGGAGATATGTATATTTATAATATTTCCACCAATAAGTGTCCACGTTCTTTCATCATCATTCGTGTCTTTTAAATCTATAATTTGATATATAAGCACATTTTGCTCTGTCATGTCCCCTTGTTTAACCAGTCAACGTCTTTTACGATACAAAACGAACCCAAGTTTCTTTATCACTTTTCTGGTTATATTTTCATTGTATTTGTTCTACCCATGACAAAAATATGTGATAATAATTATTTATGTGTTAAATATGTATTCATTTCTTCCCTCTGAGTAATAAAATAGTCATTCACAGAAGTATTACTTAAAGCTCTATTCCAGAAGTTTGTAGGTAAAAATTAACTTTCTTTGTCACACAGAACTGGAAGCCCGTTGTTGTTTCTTTCTTCTTTCTCTAGTACTTCTTCTTAATCCCGGGTTATAATTTAAGCACACCGTGAAGAAACATCTGTTGAGACTATCAAAGTACCACTATTAGGGACCACTATTTTAGAATCTTCAGCAATGGAATAATGACTCGTATCTTTTAGACTTCGCCCTAATTTCTTATCATCTAGCGGAGTGCATTCGACAAAAGAAGACAAAACAAGGCGTCCGAGTACAGAATCTGCATTTTCTCTTTAAGTATCTAAATCAAAAATAATCTCATAGAATGCTAAAAATGAAAAGCAATTATGTAATTAATCATCACAACATACCTACACTACATCTTGTAATTCATATGCGAAGTCTCTTAGTAACAGATGTTCGAAATATCATTCAGTGTTATTTACCTTCGTTTTTTGTCGAGTCTATTATTCTACATCATACTTTTTTATCTTCATCTTTTTTGTTGGGTGCTAATTCTGCTGTTACACCGCTCTCTAAAATAGACTAAAAATGGCTTTAATTTTCGTAAGCCCTGTCGAAATGAAGAATTAAACCAGCACAATGGCATCAAAATTTACAATGAAAACCTATCTAAGTACACGAAAGGTTTAATAAATACATTTGTAAAGCTTTACAAATGTACATAGTCAAAGTCAAAGTCAAAGTCTTTATTTCTCAAAATAGTGCAACACTGTTACAGCTTTTTGACGTCAAAAACTCCTTAAAACTAAGTTTACCACCATATTTATTAAACCTTGAGTAAACCTTTCGTGTTTTACCACAGGGCATTATCAATGGAAAACTTAGAAAATGGCGTGAGGCGAAACAGTCAGTCAGTCATGGATCAGTACTTAATGTGACTTAATGTAATAAGTTTAGTATAGTCAGTTCCTCCAAATGCCATCGGACAACAAACAGTATAGTATAGTTTAGAAGCTATCTCTTTGAAGTCAAGTCTTTTAAGTTACCAAATAGGTAATTAGGTACCATGAAGTTTCGAAATTGAAATAAAAATATTTTAGACACAGTTTAGTCTGACGCGCAATAGAATCGACCCCATTTACAAAATGTTTAACTTTGATAAGATGACATTTTTTGCATAATTATTATGTTGCTTAAGCTATAAAAAATGTAAATGACTGGAAAAGCGCCTTAATATAAAAAGTAGACAGATAGTTATTCAGTTTTAATGTACAATTTGAGAGTTGATTACACAGTGGGAATAATGAGTACCTATAGTGTAGCTTTAATCATAATAACTAATATAGTCTAGAATTATTATTTATGTACAGAGGGCATACACTACGTAGGTATGTATTTGACCGTTCGTGTTCTAAGCGATAAAAGGGATTGAGATGGAGCTATACAGGATGTATACTATGTACCTATTACTTTTACTGATACCAGCCTAAAAATATGAGCTTTGTATTTATCTAACAACTAATGTAGACAGAATTGTAAATAACGATAGACTAATTTAATTAACTTATTCATGCGTAAAAAAATATTTCATAAAAATATTGTTGTTGAAAATGTTAAATGTTGTCTTATTTTACACATTGTATAACTATTTTATACTCGTAAATAGTTACACAATGTTGAAATAACAAATAACGTAATACATATTTGCTTTGTTCAGTTTTCGAATCAAAGAATTTTAGGAGAATATTTATAAGTGCTGTACAAATCAGAAAAATAATATCATATGTAGAGCTAAATTAGGTAAAGACGTTGAAAAAAATAACTGAATAAATAATAATACAATTTGGCAGAATCTGAATAGCACTCAGATGTCTATGCCATGTCCATAAAATAAATTAGACGTATTTTGCCCTAGGCTTTAACTCTACAGATCATAAAAGTTTTCTTATCCATTACTGAGGGTACTTTACACGTAAGCTAAATAATTGTGTGGTTTGTATTTCGAACAGGTATATTTGTATCAATGTTGCCAGCAATGGGATGGACCGGCCGCAGCTTCAGAGATTTCAGGTGCTGGTACATAGCTGTATTTCCTTCCGCACTTCTCCTCGTCCTATCCATAGTTGTTCTCTCAGTCATAATCATGGTCTGTCTCCTATACATTCTCATTCTTCGCAGTGCTGTCAAAACCGTTGACAAAATAAGAGAGTATAAAGAAAATAGTTACACTAATAAAGGATTTATTGATGAAATTTCTTCTTCCACGACTGTAGTCTCCGTTTCTGAGTATTGTGACAGTATAGAAATGAGTAAGTTAGAACAAGAAAGTAATAACTCGGGCATTATAATGGAAGGGAGAAGATCTGGATGCTGTTGGGCGAGGTCAGATAACCATCCGAGTAAGCTCAAGGCGGTGAAAACCGTTCTTATAGTTACGTTATGTTTCCTGTGTACGTGGGCTCCTTATTTCGTATCAGTAATAATGTATGTGAAATGTGATATCATGAAGAATGGTTACGAATGTGTACCTTTAGAAGTATTAACTTTAGGACCGTTGTATCTGTTAGGTTGTTGCAACAGCCTCTGCGATCCATTAATTTACGCTTGGAGACATTCAGGCTTCAAACGAAGCTTGAAGAGATTGTATAGAAAGTATGTACGTAAACTAGAGATGTGATGATAACAGTAGGTACTATGTAAGATTTAATTAGTTTTGTATAATTAAAATAAGAAGAAAAAATATTATTTGGTTTTATTTTCCCGCCATGAAATCTTTAACATTTTCTAGACCTTATCATCATCATCATCGCAGCGTAAGTCCCGGTTACGTCCAAAGCTTCTTTGATGCCTGGGGTCCGCTCTCGCTTTGACTTATCTTGACTTTTACTAGAGCTACTGCCATGCATCAGAGGCTGATCTGGGCTGTATCTATCTGATGTGAAACAGCCCTATCTCTTGATCATCTTGTGCGACACCGCATGGGAAGAGATGAGTTAGCGCCGGCCATGACGTGAAATGATGTTCCAAATATTTTAATAGTCGTTCTATATCTAAGTGGATATCCATATCTAAGTGGATATGGATTTCTTTACTAACTCTTAGAGTAAGTTTACTCTTATAATTTCTTTTACAATTTAACGACGTAAAAGTAACTCTAGAACTCCGTAGGATCTGATCTGTTGATCGGAGGACCGGGAAAAACCCGAATTAAAACCTAACTAGATTTTACACTTTTAGTATCACCCCTGGCGTAGCTATAGGTGGGCAAGGCGGTGCCATGCACTCGTTCCTCCAAACTCAGGGGGCCGGGAACTCTGAGCTCAGGGCGCCTCAAACTCGGTAACCCTTAATAGCGAATCTCCTATTAAACTAGCAAACTCAAATTTTTATAACTATAAGGGTTGTTTGTAACACTATACCGTTTACGTCCACTGAGTTTTCGGCGCCCTGGGCTTAGGGGTCCCTGAGTTTTGCGTAATTTGGTAATACGTTGGCGCCTAAAGCCGGTCGAGGTCTCGTCGTGTCCACTTTGAAATAAAATGGGAGTCCCTTTTTCTTTATTGCACCGAGGCCCTTGATCACCTAGCTACGCCACTGAGTAAGTATCATTCTCATAAATGGGTGAAATGGTCCACACCATGGAGAAGAATATTCTGCCCTCCGTGGCCCACACCAAAAGGCAAATCACCCATCCAGTCCTGCTGGCAGTAAGTATCAGTCATACTCATAACTAATTTGATTCGTTTACAATTGTGAAATTTTGCATTTATTTTAGCTTTCGCAACTTTAGAAATGAAATCACACGTTTTAAAAACGATGATCCAAAATCTGTCGAAGGAACATTACAATTTATATCTAGACGGGAACGAACGGTAAGTGCCTTTGCACATTGTAAGAAAATTTCTGGTGCTTGACAAGAAATTTCTTATAAGAAATGCAGTCGCCTTTGTTGTTATATGAGACCGTGCACATTGTAAGAAATTTTTTCTTGTGTCTGATAAGACACACGCATTTTGGCGGATCTAGACCAGAAATTTCTTACGTACGTGGGACACTCAATTACATCAAGTTTTATTTTGAGAAATTATAAAATTAACTTCGATGTATAAAATATTTTTATTAAATCCACCAGGCCGTTTCCTCGTGGTCATACTAGTTTGTCATACCACCAGCCTCTACACAAAGTTTCATGCGTCTGAACCAATTTTCGCACAATCATCGTACGAAAATGTTCTCGATGCAGATCCATTTTTAAATGAGACACAATGGCTCTCAAAAATTGTGGAGAGATATTCAAAATTGGAACATTGCTATTTTTACTTTTAAATATAAGCAAAGTTTTCAAAATAATTACAAGTAGGTAACAGGTACCTTACACAAAAACTCGCAAGACGTTGTTGAACGGCCCACTCGGTACCTATTCATTCTGCGGCGGCGGCGGCGCGGCTGCCGCGGCGGCGGCGCCTTTGTGCCCCTCCCCCGACATACCGCACCTCACTCTACACGTGCCGCTAGCGCCTGTCGGCGCGGCGGTGCGGCTTTTGATTTTTACCCGACTACGGTGAAGCCAAAGGAGGGTTATGATTCTATGCCAAATGACTTTCAGTTTGCTAGTACAGTTTAATTTTTAAATGCAGTTTCGGTTGTGAGTTGTAACTGGTGACGTCTCGATGAACTAAATAGGTAGGTATTAAAATCCTTAGGTACCTACCTGAGAGTTACAGCTAGCATTCCACGTGGGGATATAGCTTCTATAAATTGCGTATTTTGACGATGTAATGAAATCTTCAAGTAAGTAAATACCTATTTTAACAACTCGTCAAAAGTTGTTTGGGACATATAGGTAGGTAGGTATGTACGTACGTAGGTCATTAAAAACTTTCTTTCGTTTCGCATTAATTCTGGTACCTACAAGCTTTGTATTATGTCCCATCGCTGATTCTCGATTCTCGTCATATTATTATTATTATACTAGCTGTTGCCCGCGGCTCCACCCGCGTGGAATTCGGATTCCGTGCCAACTTTAGCCTACCTAAGTTACTTCTTATTACATAAGCTATCTGCCAGAGAAAGTCACGTCCAAATGGTTCAGCCGTTCCAGAGATTAGCCGGAACAAACAGACAGACAGACAAAAATTTAAAAAATATATATTTTGGTACCTATGTGTACCGTATACAATACATTCATATGCATGTAGTAGAAACCGGTTATTTTAATATTACAAACAGACACTCCAATTTTATTTGTATAGATTTAAAGTTCCCGTCTATGATATAGATAGGTATGCAATCAAAAAAAGACGCTGTCGTCTGTCTATTTTGTACCTACCTAGGTAAGTATATGATTGTGGATTGTGTATCCTCCGTCAAATTATGGTTAGGTACATACTAATGAATGAAGTAAAGAAATAAGAAATTACCTAAGTAGGTACTTCGTTCTGTACCTAACATTACGAGGTTAAGTTATACCTATTGGCTAGGAGCAATATTGGCTGAGAGAAAGTAAAAATCAATTTTCTTTCTTTCTTTCTAAGCAATATTGGCTGGGTCAGGTTTTGGATCGGTGACCGTTCTTTGCATTACGACGTTAAGCAACATTGGGTAAGTGCCCGCTTGACGGCAATAGGCTCGCTCCTATTACGTGGTACCGAAAATAATTTGATGGAATGTGCTGTTAATACACCTCTGCTTACCCCTTCGGGAATTTACAGCACTCCTGTAAAACCCCTAAGTATAATAATATGTATGTATGTATAATATATTTTTTGTTACAAACATGTTTTATCATTCTATACAGAATGATAAACAAAACATGTTTGCAACAAACAGAAATGTTTGTAACAAACATAAATGTTTGTGGCTACGTAAGAAATTTCTGGTGTACGTAAGAAATTTCTTGTCGATAATTTCTTACAGTGTGCAAGGTGTTCTCTTCATTAGACACGAAATATTTCTTGTCTGGCGTACGTATCTTATAATGTGCAAAAGGCCTTATAATGTGCAAAAGGCCTACGCCTGATGAAGTAAGTATTGCATCAGGCGTTAAAACATGCCAACAAAAAAGTTTTGAGATCCATGTAATATCAAGTCGGTTAATTTATTCAGTCCCTACTTCAAGGACCTTCTGTCTTAAGATATTACGTAATGAGCTTTTATGTTTAAAATATAATCAATTGACTTGGCATTGACTTGAGATGCTGCCCCAAAGCCTCGTCCGTTAATCAACCGGTGCACCGGCGTCATGGATGTAACCAGCTTTCTTTCTATAAGGGTTACAGCAAAAGTCAACTCGGAGTGTGGTGAATTCTTAACTTCGGGCAAACCTTCCCATGTGACCTATATTTCTAATTTATGACCTAAACTAATTCTATCAATCCAGATACATAATGTCCTTACTCAACTCTTTATACCTACCTACCTATTGTAGTCAAATCATTTACCTAATTGCAAATACACTTTAGTAAAACCGGTTTACGTGTAATTTAGCTTAGTTTACCTACCTGTATGCTATATTTCAATGGTTTTTATTTGTTGTCTGTGATTTTTCGACGTCCATTTCATTATACCATCAACCAGTGGTACGAACCACACGAAAATATGGAGACAAATATATCTGATGTTATTTCAAACTTAACATTTCATCAAGTGATAGCGTTCTTCAATTTAAATATAACTGAGAGTGATGTGACTCAAAAACACTTACAAGCTTATAAAACAGTTGAAAAGGAACAATTGATAGTGTTTAAATTTATAATTTATGTTGTTGGACCGCTTATTATTTTAAGTAATTTAACAGTTGTTATATCAAGTGGCCTTATTCTAAAAAACGGTAATGTATTAGAATTATTTTTATACCTATTTAATTATAGGGTGTATAACGTCTTTGGGGCCGAGCGACCAAACAATTGAATGGATTTTCAAGTGGTTTTTAAGACCTTGATCAGCTTGATCGCAATTAGAACCGTAGATATTACAAAAAAACGGAAAAACCGACATCCACGTGGGTGGAGCCGTGGGCATAGACTAGTTAAATATAAAGTGTTAAATATAACTGGACTAGACAATAATATTAAATTAATATTTATGCAGATGTTGGAATGTTTGATTGAATGAAGCTTTAACGACTGAACGGATCTAATTTAAAATTGGTACAAAGATAGATTCATAGCCTGTAAAGTATTCTCTGTCTATCATAATTAATGTAGATTGTGATAGATAACCTGTAAAGCTTGATATCTTTTCACAGTATCTAAAACCGTAGCTAATCGTTTTAATATTTTACAAACACAACTGCTTTAACTACTCTGTAAAGCTAGATGAGTATCTACTGTATCACTTAATTTAGAATTTAATTTTACTTTTTTTCTCAAACTTAAAAGAAATATTATATTTTCAGGTCTGCAACCCAAGAGCACATATCTGTTGCTTGGCAATGTTTCTATGGCAGACATGGTCATCGGTCTCTGCCTCGTATTCAAAGTCACAGTCGACAACCCTATAAGTTCTAATCTTTTATGTACCTTCCAAATGGGTGAGTAGTTCATTTATAAAAAATAAGTTTAAAACTAAAACCCGACTACTTCAAAAAAATCATGCTCTAAAAAGTATTAAATAAGAAAATATCTAGGATAGCCGTGGTCGTATGCCACTTTTTCCTACAATAGCATGTATCGTTTTTTTATTTTTATTTTATTTATTTATTTTACACACATAACAGATTACAACTATTACATTACATTACATACCTAGTTCGTATGTATAGAAAATAAAAAGTATGAGCTAGGTTGCAATCCACAAAAATGCGTTTGCATGGAAAATAAAAGAGTTTAATACATCTATGAACCAAAATGATTAATTATTATACTAAATTATTATACATTAATTTAGGTACTTATATATAGCTGCTTATGTATACGATATGGCAAGAAACTATGAAAACGGCAGATACTTCAAGCGGAAGCCCATGTTAATGTTTGTACTGGGAATATCTACTGGTTCTGTGATTGAATCAAACTAGACACAAATGAATGCTCTGATTTTATATTTTACAAATTGGATTTATTGAAATTATGAATTAAATATTTAACAAACTGGAATATATTAATTACAATATTAGAGCCGAGCAAGCTACCAGTCGCAGCTTATTTAATACTTTTTAGAGCATGATTTTTTTGAAGTAGTCGGGTTTTAGTTTTAAACTTATTTTTTATTTATTTTATTTTGGGGCACCTAGCAACTATAATTTATACATATTTGAAATGTGCTAATTGAGCCCTTTAATTTGATACCATACACGGCATATTTATCTCAAATTATTTTTTTAACACCGTACTTTATGACCGCTAGAGGGCGCCACATTAGATTTAGTGAAACGTCATATAGCCTATAACCAGCGGACGATCAAGACGATTCTAACGATATGTTACATGTCCAGTTCTATTAAGTAGTTGAGCAGCTATGAGGGAACAAACGAACATACATACATACATACATACATACATACATACATACATACATACATACATACATAGCCTGTCAAAATCATAACCCTCCTTTGGCTTTGCCGTAGTCGGGTAAAAATAGATTTTCAAATACAGTTTTTAACCATTTTCTTTTTCTTCTTAATGACTTCTGCAACAAAACGCTTCAATTTGGTCCATGTTAAGTAAATTGTAAATTTTATAAAAGTATTTGGCGATACGCCAATGTCAGGTTTTTCAAGCCTTCAACCTCTCATTTACCAAGTTCTCATTTACCATTATATACAATGCCAAAAAAAATTACAATACCCTTAATTTGACACAATTGAATGAATGCCCGACTAAAATCGGCTTGCTTCGATTTTGTATATCGTTCTCTCTATCGTAGAACGAACTGACAGGACCAATGATTTGATTGATATCTTAAAGACTAGGCAATATTGTTGCAACATTGTCAATGTCCGCACCGCACAAGGATGCAGAGCAACGTGGAACAATACATACATACATACATACATACATACATACATACATACATACATACATACATACATACATACATACATACATACATACATACATACATACTGCCCCCGTTGTTATACTTACAGTAAGTCGAGTTACTGGTGTTATGACTTGTTTTCATTTTTGAGACCTATAAGTCAAGCTCTACAAGCCAATCTTTCCCTTTTTTCTCTATCTCAATTATTAACGAAGTTACAATAAGCTCAATCACAGTAAATACTATGAAGATGCAACTGTTTGTTAAAATAATTACAGTAAGTAGTCTTACTGTATCAAAATTACGTTATATTTCATATTTCCTTTAACATATTTACAGTAAGTGCGAAACTACTCATACTTACTGTATGTATGCTAAAAAACTTTCATAATTATGGTGAAGGTTTATTTTAGTTTAGGACTAATACGCTGTTTATTTTTATAAAGTAAGACTACTTAACGTTTTTTATGCAAAATTCAATTTATTTTAACAATATAACAGTACACCGACTCGACGTAGTTTGACAAATGCTGCCCATCCCAGATGGATCCTTCTGGTTATTTATTTCTCGAAGTTGTTTTTACCGAGCTGGATAACCTGCCCCAGGTAGACATATTTTTGAACCACTTCGAGTGTCGCCCCTTCGATGCCAACCAACGGTCTCGGTGCTACATATTCGTTGAACATAATCTTGGTTTTATCCAAGTTTATACCGAGACCGACTTGGCGAAAAGCTCCATTCAGGCTGTGTAGCATTTCGCCCAGTTGTTCCAGCGACTCCGCAACTATGACGATGCTGTCAGCGAACCGAAGATGCGAGATGTACTCACCGTTGATGTTAATACCCCGCCCAGTCCAATGCAGAGACTTGAAGACGTCCTCCAATGCGTTGGTGAATAGTTTGGGAGATATTACATCTTCCTGTCTCACTCCACGCTGGAGGCTAATGGGTTTAGTCTTCTGGTCGTGGAGCTGGGCGGACATTGTGGCAGTGTCATACAAGCATCTCAACACTTCGATGTATCGCCAATCGACATAACACCGCTGCAGGGCATTTACCACTGCCCAGAAATCGATAGTCGAAGGCTTTTTCATAGTCCACAAACGCCATACACAGCAGCTGATTGCCACTAGAGGTTTCCAGCATTGCGAAACGATTTTGAAGTTCCAGTTGGAACTTTTCGGACCCTAGAGCTACTTGAAGCGGTGTAGGTCGGAGAGTTGACCTTATCATTCGGAATCTTTCAGCCTTGATGTTGATATTTAGTAGAGAGCCTCGGATTAGTCTGTGATCGCTTTCAGTTTTAAACTTGTTGATCACAGAAAAAATCTCTAAATATGTGCTTACTGTTCGTTATGAAAAGGTCTATCTCATTCCTTATGACAGAGTCCCGGCGTTGCCAAGTCAACTTTCTGTAAGGTTGCCCCTGTTGTAAGCCCCTGTAACTCGAGCAAGTTGACTAGCATTATTTAGTCCCTGCCGCCTGCGATTTCTGCACCCCACTCTATAAGGTCTGAAATTCGTCAAGCCGCGTTCTTGTACTCCCACTTTGGCATTGAAGTCCTTCATAACAACGTTGTATTGTAGGTGGCCTTGGCGGTGTGATTCATTGCCTTGGCAATGTCCTCATATACCACCTCGGCGGTTTTGTCGGCGCATATAGCTATATTACCTTCAGCGAACGACTATTCGTAATTTTTAGGATAAGGTACGCTACCCGGTTCGACACACTGCCAACTTCAACAAAGCTGCTGATAAGGTCCTTTTTTACCAGAAAGCCGACGCGTCCCTGGGAGAGCACAACACCTTCTCTGTAGTAGAACAGGTCACTCAAGGGTTTTCGTGTTCTCCCCCTCTCTTTTTCTCTGACAATCCCTATATGTGCCAGTTTATGCAACCCAGCTAAGCTGCCAGTAGTAGTCGTTTTAGGTAGCTTCCCGTCTCCCGGAGATTTTTAGCACCCCGTCCCCGCCGTTACCCAAACCGCTACCATGGCTGGGAATAGTGGGATCAGCAGGAACGGGGGCTTTTATTTTGGCGTCTAACCATTAGGAGACTTTGCCTACTGTTGCCATGCTGGCCAGACGGGTTGGCAAAGGGTTTTTCTCGAGTTTCCTTAGGTCGTTCCGACCTCGGCAGAATATCGGCCAGAAACCGCAGCTCCTTCCCAAAATTTAGTGAGGAGTAGCCGCTTCCCTCCTTTAATTTAGTGAGGAGTACCTCCTCGCGGTGCACCCTGGGATTGCCCAGGGTGCACCGCGAGGAGGTACTAGTTTTTGATAGCTTTTAAAAAATTTCTTTTTATTCATAAAACCTTGTTTAAAAATTACTTTTTATTCATAAAACCTTGTTTAATTGCCTATTACTACTTAAATTATGTATTTTTTGCTGGATAGACCCATAGACAATTCGGCATCCCATTTTACTATTTTTATTTACAAAAATGTCATGAAGTTAGTATTTACACAGAGATTATAGTTAACATAATTACAGTAACAGGACATTTCGTTTGTCATAATTCAAGTAAGTTACCGACTTACTGTAAATATGTTTAGAAAAGTTTTAGTTTGGATGATAGATATGGTAATTGTAATTACAATTCGATAAATTAAAAACAAACCATTCCTTTTAAAGAAATATTTTTTATTCTCAATGAAACTACGCAAATTTATCATTTGTTATCAGTAATAATATCTGCGTTATCTGTTGTAATCATTAAAATATATCTGTTTCAAGATTTTGAAACAAAAATGCAATTTCCCACAATTTAACTTTTTTGACTTACTGTAAGTATAACAACGGGGGCAGCATACATACATACATACATACATACATACATACATACATACATACATACATACATACATACATACATAGCCTGTCAAAATCATAACTCTCCTTTGGCTTTGCCGTAGTCGGGTAAAAATAGATTTTCAAATACAGTTTTTAACCATTTTCTTTTTCTTCTTAATGACTTCTGCAACAAAACGCTTCAATTTGGTCCATGTTAAGTAAATTGTAAATTTTATAAAAGTATTTGGCGATACGCCAATGTCAGGTTTTTCAAGCCTTCAACCTCTCATTTACCAAGTTCTCATTTACCATTATATACAATGCCAAAAAAAATTACAATACCCTTAATTTGACACAATTGAATGAATGCCCGACTAAAATCGGCTTGCTTCGATTTTGTATATCGTTCTCTCTATCGTAGAACGAACTGACAGGACCAATGATTTGATTGATATCTTAAAGACTAGGCAATATTGTTGCAACATTGTCAATGTCCGCACCGCACAAGGATGCAGAGCAACGTGGAACAATACATACATACATACATACATACATACATACATACATACATACATACATACATACATACATACATACATACATACATACATACATACATACATACATACATACATACATACATACATACATACATACATACTGCCCCCGTTGTTATACTTACAGTAAGTCGAGTTACTGGTGTTATGACTTGTTTTCATTTTTGAGACCTATAAGTCAAGCTCTACAAGCCAATCTTTCCCTTTTTTCTCTATCTCAATTATTAACGAAGTTACAATAAGCTCAATCACAGTAAATACTATGAAGATGCAACTGTTTGTTAAAATAATTACAGTAAGTAGTCTTACTGTATCAAAATTACGTTATATTTCATATTTCCTTTAACATATTTACAGTAAGTGCGAAACTACTCATACTTACTGTATGTATGCTAAAAAACTTTCATAATTATGGTGAAGGTTTATTTTAGTTTAGGACTAATACGCTGTTTATTTTTATAAAGTAAGACTACTTAACGTTTTTTATGCAAAATTCAATTTATTTTAACAATATAACAGTACACCGACTCGACGTAGTTTGACAAATGCTGCCCATCCCAGATGGATCCTTCTGGTTATTTATTTCTCGAAGTTGTTTTTACCGAGCTGGATAACCTGCCCCAGGTAGACATATTTTTGAACCACTTCGAGTGTCGCCCCTTCGATGCCAACCAACGGTCTCGGTGCTACATATTCGTTGAACATAATCTTGGTTTTATCCAAGTTTATACCGAGACCGACTTGGCGAAAAGCTCCATTCAGGCTGTGTAGCATTTCGCCCAGTTGTTCCAGCGACTCCGCAACTATGACGATGCTGTCAGCGAACCGAAGATGCGAGATGTACTCACCGTTGATGTTAATACCCCGCCCAGTCCAATGCAGAGACTTGAAGACGTCCTCCAATGCGTTGGTGAATAGTTTGGGAGATATTACATCTTCCTGTCTCACTCCACGCTGGAGGCTAATGGGTTTAGTCTTCTGGTCGTGGAGCTGGGCGGACATTGTGGCAGTGTCATACAAGCATCTCAACACTTCGATGTATCGCCAATCGACATAACACCGCTGCAGGGCATTTACCACTGCCCAGAAATCGATAGTCGAAGGCTTTTTCATAGTCCACAAACGCCATACACAGCAGCTGATTGCCACTAGAGGTTTCCAGCATTGCGAAACGATTTTGAAGTTCCAGTTGGAACTTTTCGGACCCTAGAGCTACTTGAAGCGGTGTAGGTCGGAGAGTTGACCTTATCATTCGGAATCTTTCAGCCTTGATGTTGATATTTAGTAGAGAGCCTCGGATTAGTCTGTGATCGCTTTCAGTTTTAAACTTGTTGATCACAGAAAAAATCTCTAAATATGTGCTTACTGTTCGTTATGAAAAGGTCTATCTCATTCCTTATGACAGAGTCCCGGCGTTGCCAAGTCAACTTTCTGTAAGGTTGCCCCTGTTGTAAGCCCCTGTAACTCGAGCAAGTTGACTAGCATTATTTAGTCCCTGCCGCCTGCGATTTCTGCATCCCACTCTATAAGGTCTGAAATTCGTCAAGCCGCGTTCTTGTACTCCCACTTTGGCATTGAAGTCCTTCATAACAACGTTGTATTGTAGGTGGCCTTGGCGGTGTGATTCATTGCCTTGGCAATGTCCTCATATACCACCTCGGCGGTTTTGTCGGCGCATATAGCTATATTACCTTCAGCGAACGACTATTCGTAATTTTTAGGATAAGGTACGCTACCCGGTTCGACACACTGCCAACTTCAACAAAGCTGCTGATAAGGTCCTTTTTTACCAGAAAGCCGACGCGTCCCTGGGAGAGCACAACACCTTCTCTGTAGTAGAACAGGTCACTCAAGGGTTTTCGTGTTCTCCCCCTCTCTTTTTCTCTGACAATCCCTATATGTGCCAGTTTATGCAACCCAGCTAAGCTGCCAGTAGTAGTCGTTTTAGGTAGCTTCCCGTCTCCCGGAGATTTTTAGCACCCCGTCCCCGCCGTTACCCAAACCGCTACCATGGCTGGGAATAGTGGGATCAGCAGGAACGGGGGCTTTTATTTTGGCGTCTAACCATTAGGAGACTTTGCCTACTGTTGCCATGCTGGCCAGACGGGTTGGCAAAGGGTTTTTCTCGAGTTTCCTTAGGTCGTTCCGACCTCGGCAGAATATCGGCCAGAAACCGCAGCTCCTTCCCAAAATTTAGTGAGGAGTAGCCGCTTCCCTCCTTTAATTTAGTGAGGAGTACCTCCTCGCGGTGCACCCTGGGATTGCCCAGGGTGCACCGCGAGGAGGTACTAGTTTTTGATAGCTTTTAAAAAATTTCTTTTTATTCATAAAACCTTGTTTAAAAATTACTTTTTATTCATAAAACCTTGTTTAATTGCCTATTACTACTTAAATTATGTATTTTTTGCTGGATAGACCCATAGACAATTCGGCATCCCATTTTACTATTTTTATTTACAAAAATGTCATGAAGTTAGTATTTACACAGAGATTATAGTTAACATAATTACAGTAACAGGACATTTCGTTTGTCATAATTCAAGTAAGTTACCGACTTACTGTAAATATGTTTAGAAAAGTTTTAGTTTGGATGATAGATATGGTAATTGTAATTACAATTCGATAAATTAAAAACAAACCATTCCTTTTAAAGAAATATTTTTTATTCTCAATGAAACTACGCAAATTTATCATTTGTTATCAGTAATAATATCTGCGTTATCTGTTGTAATCATTAAAATATATCTGTTTCAAGATTTTGAAACAAAAATGCAATTTCCCACAATTTAACTTTTTTGACTTACTGTAAGTATAACAACGGGGGCAGCATACATACATACATACATACATACATACATACATACATACATACATACATACATACATACATAGCCTGTCAAAATCATAACTCTCCTTTGGCTTTGCCGTAGTCGGGTAAAAATAGATTTTCAAATACAGTTTTTAACCATTTTCTTTTTCTTCTTAATGACTTCTGCAACAAAACGCTTCAATTTGGTCCATGTTAAGTAAATTGTAAATTTTATAAAAGTATTTGGCGATACGCCAATGTCAGGTTTTTCAAGCCTTCAACCTCTCATTTACCAAGTTCTCATTTACCATTATATACAATGCCAAAAAAAATTACAATACCCTTAATTTGACACAATTGAATGAATGCCCGACTAAAATCGGCTTGCTTCGATTTTGTATATCGTTCTCTCTATCGTAGAACGAACTGACAGGACCAATGATTTGATTGATATCTTAAAGACTAGGCAATATTGTTGCAACATTGTCAATGTCCGCACCGCACAAGGATGCAGAGCAACGTGGAACAATACATACATACATACATACATACATACATACATACATACATACATACATACATACATACATACATACATACATACATACATACATACATACATACATACATACATACATACTGCCCCCGTTGTTATACTTACAGTAAGTCGAGTTACTGGTGTTATGACTTGTTTTCATTTTTGAGACCTATAAGTCAAGCTCTACAAGCCAATCTTTCCCTTTTTTCTCTATCTCAATTATTAACGAAGTTACAATAAGCTCAATCACAGTAAATACTATGAAGATGCAACTGTTTGTTAAAATAATTACAGTAAGTAGTCTTACTGTATCAAAATTACGTTATATTTCATATTTCCTTTAACATATTTACAGTAAGTGCGAAACTACTCATACTTACTGTATGTATGCTAAAAAACTTTCATAATTATGGTGAAGGTTTATTTTAGTTTAGGACTAATACGCTGTTTATTTTTATAAAGTAAGACTACTTAACGTTTTTTATGCAAAATTCAATTTATTTTAACAATATAACAGTACACCGACTCGACGTAGTTTGACAAATGCTGCCCATCCCAGATGGATCCTTCTGGTTATTTATTTCTCGAAGTTGTTTTTACCGAGCTGGATAACCTGCCCCAGGTAGACATATTTTTGAACCACTTCGAGTGTCGCCCCTTCGATGCCAACCAACGGTCTCGGTGCTACATATTCGTTGAACATAATCTTGGTTTTATCCAAGTTTATACCGAGACCGACTTGGCGAAAAGCTCCATTCAGGCTGTGTAGCATTTCGCCCAGTTGTTCCAGCGACTCCGCAACTATGACGATGCTGTCAGCGAACCGAAGATGCGAGATGTACTCACCGTTGATGTTAATACCCCGCCCAGTCCAATGCAGAGACTTGAAGACGTCCTCCAATGCGTTGGTGAATAGTTTGGGAGATATTACATCTTCCTGTCTCACTCCACGCTGGAGGCTAATGGGTTTAGTCTTCTGGTCGTGGAGCTGGGCGGACATTGTGGCAGTGTCATACAAGCATCTCAACACTTCGATGTATCGCCAATCGACATAACACCGCTGCAGGGCATTTACCACTGCCCAGAAATCGATAGTCGAAGGCTTTTTCATAGTCCACAAACGCCATACACAGCAGCTGATTGCCACTAGAGGTTTCCAGCATTGCGAAACGATTTTGAAGTTCCAGTTGGAACTTTTCGGACCCTAGAGCTACTTGAAGCGGTGTAGGTCGGAGAGTTGACCTTATCATTCGGAATCTTTCAGCCTTGATGTTGATATTTAGTAGAGAGCCTCGGATTAGTCTGTGATCGCTTTCAGTTTTAAACTTGTTGATCACAGAAAAAATCTCTAAATATGTGCTTACTGTTCGTTATGAAAAGGTCTATCTCATTCCTTATGACAGAGTCCCGGCGTTGCCAAGTCAACTTTCTGTAAGGTTGCCCCTGTTGTAAGCCCCTGTAACTCGAGCAAGTTGACTAGCATTATTTAGTCCCTGCCGCCTGCGATTTCTGCACCCCACTCTATAAGGTCTGAAATTCGTCAAGCCGCGTTCTTGTACTCCCACTTTGGCATTGAAGTCCTTCATAACAACGTTGTATTGTAGGTGGCCTTGGCGGTGTGATTCATTGCCTTGGCAATGTCCTCATATACCACCTCGGCGGTTTTGTCGGCGCATATAGCTATATTACCTTCAGCGAACGACTATTCGTAATTTTTAGGATAAGGTACGCTACCCGGTTCGACACACTGCCAACTTCAACAAAGCTGCTGATAAGGTCCTTTTTTACCAGAAAGCCGACGCGTCCCTGGGAGAGCACAACACCTTCTCTGTAGTAGAACAGGTCACTCAAGGGTTTTCGTGTTCTCCCCCTCTCTTTTTCTCTGACAATCCCTATATGTGCCAGTTTATGCAACCCAGCTAAGCTGCCAGTAGTAGTCGTTTTAGGTAGCTTCCCGTCTCCCGGAGATTTTTAGCACCCCGTCCCCGCCGTTACCCAAACCGCTACCATGGCTGGGAATAGTGGGATCAGCAGGAACGGGGGCTTTTATTTTGGCGTCTAACCATTAGGAGACTTTGCCTACTGTTGCCATGCTGGCCAGACGGGTTGGCAAAGGGTTTTTCTCGAGTTTCCTTAGGTCGTTCCGACCTCGGCAGAATATCGGCCAGAAACCGCAGCTCCTTCCCAAAATTTAGTGAGGAGTAGCCGCTTCCCTCCTTTAATTTAGTGAGGAGTACCTCCTCGCGGTGCACCCTGGGATTGCCCAGGGTGCACCGCGAGGAGGTACTAGTTTTTGATAGCTTTTAAAAAATTTCTTTTTATTCATAAAACCTTGTTTAAAAATTACTTTTTATTCATAAAACCTTGTTTAATTGCCTATTACTACTTAAATTATGTATTTTTTGCTGGATAGACCCATAGACAATTCGGCATCCCATTTTACTATTTTTATTTACAAAAATGTCATGAAGTTAGTATTTACACAGAGATTATAGTTAACATAATTACAGTAACAGGACATTTCGTTTGTCATAATTCAAGTAAGTTACCGACTTACTGTAAATATGTTTAGAAAAGTTTTAGTTTGGATGATAGATATGGTAATTGTAATTACAATTCGATAAATTAAAAACAAACCATTCCTTTTAAAGAAATATTTTTTATTCTCAATGAAACTACGCAAATTTATCATTTGTTATCAGTAATAATATCTGCGTTATCTGTTGTAATCATTAAAATATATCTGTTTCAAGATTTTGAAACAAAAATGCAATTTCCCACAATTTAACTTTTTTGACTTACTGTAAGTATAACAACGGGGGCAGCATACATACATACATACATACATACATACATACATACATACATACATACATACATACATACATACATACATAGCCTGTCAAAATCATAACTCTCCTTTGGCTTTGCCGTAGTCGGGTAAAAATAGATTTTCAAATACAGTTTTTAACCATTTTCTTTTTCTTCTTAATGACTTCTGCAACAAAACGCTTCAATTTGGTCCATGTTAAGTAAATTGTAAATTTTATAAAAGTATTTGGCGATACGCCAATGTCAGGTTTTTCAAGCCTTCAACCTCTCATTTACCAAGTTCTCATTTACCATTATATACAATGCCAAAAAAAATTACAATACCCTTAATTTGACACAATTGAATGAATGCCCGACTAAAATCGGCTTGCTTCGATTTTGTATATCGTTCTCTCTATCGTAGAACGAACTGACAGGACCAATGATTTGATTGATATCTTAAAGACTAGGCAATATTGTTGCAACATTGTCAATGTCCGCACCGCACAAGGATGCAGAGCAACGTGGAACAATGTTTTCTGTCGTCGTCTACCAAACAACAAGAAGCCGATATTGTAGAGCGTCACGTTTTACGTGTCAAATGTTTATGGTTAATACGATGCTTAAAACTTAGGTTTTAACAACTCTAATCAAATGCCTATACTTTCGCTTATTATTAAGATTTTTCTCATCCACAGGTTTGCTTGTTGGTCCATCTTTTGTCTCCATCTACAGCATTGGCTTAATTGCTATAGATCGATACATCTATATTTTATACGGACTATACTATAAGATGTGGATCAATACGACCAGAGTGAGAATCGCAATATTGATTATATGGATAATTGGTATGAGATGCTCCATTAACATTATTTTTAATTAAAACTATAGTTTGAAGTATAAAAACTTTCAGGAACCAACGTGAAGACGTTTGATTTAAGTGGCTTTTATGGGAACATTGTCTGAGCTGTCGTTTGACCCTAAAAAAGCCAGCGTCGAGCCTTGTCCGTCCATCAACAGATGTTGATGATGATGTGAAATTATGACATCATTTTTCATAACTAAATTACTTAGTAGGCAATAAATGGAATGAAACTATATGAATATTTTAACCTTTGCTCCAGGTATAACAATAGGATTTATGCCAGCAACCGGATTGGTTAACTCGGATCTGATCCACAGTAGCTGTTCCTACGTCACTTTATATCCTGGTGGTTTCATATTAGTCAATACTTTTATTAGCATGGTACCTATTACGGTTATAGTCATACTGTATTCTAAAATCCTAATTCAAGCCTTAAAAATTGTTAAAGATTTGAATACTAGCGTTAAAGCGACAAAACATGGTGACGAAGCTCCAAAAAGCTCCAAAATAAAGAACCGTGATACTAAAACTGATTTAACTGCTATTAGACAATCAGCAGAGGTCCCCATAACAACTCATTCTCCAAACGCAGCCAGAAGCTCATCAGTCCTAAATAGTAACAAACATGCAGAAGAAAATGCTAACCAGCCAGCAAGTATTCACAATAAACCTACCATAACAAATATCGACGGCATAAGTATGGAGAAGATACCAAAACCTGCACGTAATTCCACAATTAGTGTTTGTACTATAGAAACCGAAATTTTCGACCATAACAGTGAATCTGAGAATATACCTGAACATGAAAATTCTAGAACGAGTATACCTGTCAAGAGAGTTGAAAATATTAATAAGGTAGTGCTTAAACCAAGTGCACCAAATAAATGGAGAGCTATTACAATTGTTTTGGTGACTTCTGGAAGTTTTATATTCACTTGTATGCCTTTCCTTATTACTGTATTATGCTATGTGTTTTGTGAAGAAAAAATTACAAGTGAAAGATGCTTGTATATTAGATATCTACTTGGTGGTCCGTTTTCTGCATTATCATTTGTGAATTGTATGCTTAATCCTCTTATATATGCGTGGTGGCATAAAGGATTCCGAAAGTTCATTAAAAAATCCTTTCAAAAATGTATTTTGAAGAAAAAAATATTGTTGTAAACGTCTTTCGATATTAAGGAATACATAATATCTCAATAAAATATCCATTAGATTTTGCAATACACTGTTTTCTTTTGTTTTTCGAATTTTGAATTTGAAGGAGGCACCAAACTGAATTTCACCTATTAGGTACAGTACGATTAAAATCAGTTGAACATTCGGTCAACCTCGGTAATTGTCGTGAATCCCTCGTCTCTTACATAGAGTTATCAATTTACAGATATGACCTTTAATTATATTACCCGTTGTCATAATGAATACAATACAAGCACGATATGAGCAACAAAACCTCCTTTGTAGCTCAAAACTAACACAAAAATATTGAAATATAAGGAAAATAATTGATTTATTTGACGTATATGATACATTTATGATTATGAACGCTAATTTCATTCGTGAACATATTCGATTCTATCAAATTTTATCAAAATTAACTTACAGTAGTTATGTATCATGGCTTCAACAAATTTAAAGCGTGGTAATTGTTAATTAAATTTTTAAATTAAAAAAAAAAAAATTGTTGCTCAGTCTCGTGAAATTGTAAATAATGTATGTAACTATTTTAATAAAGAATATAATTTATTTAAAAAAGAAGAAAATTTACTTTCTACTTTTTTAATTGATAAATTATCAACAAAAATCGGTAGAAGTCGGTTTCTTAAATTTTTAATTTAGTGATTATTATCAATTATTATTAATCCGATGTAATATCGTACTGTTACTTATGTACATCAAACAGTAAAATATTGACTTCTATCTGTTACGGCTAAAGGTAGGTGTGCACATAAACTTAAGATTAGCCGGCTGAACTTAGGTTTATCTTCGAGAAACAGCTAAAGTTCGATAACATGTTAGTTTGCGTCGGGATATTCCATGTTTAGCCGGTTAATGTGCACATTAACCGAAACGAAACGGCTAAAAATGTATTCGTTCTACCTTTCAGTTCAAATGATTGATTAGGCAACGCCTGCTGCCGGTCTATATTTAATTGCGTATGGCTTTGCGAGATTTCAATTTCTTCAGGCTAATGCGGGAGCTCCGCTCCCGCATTAGCCGGCTAAAGATAGAAGAAACTAACATTAACACCTCGTTGAAGATAAATCTAAGTTTAGCCGGCTAATCTTAAGTTTATGTTCACACCTACCTTTAGCCGTAACATATATATGTATTTTTTTATTTAATGTATACAAGTATAGCTATACTTATATACATTAAATAAAAAATATCGCGTACATTACCGCGGTTTCTTATATCTTCAAATTCATTAATTTATTGAAGCTTCAATAAATAATGAATTTTCAAATTCATGTTGCTTCTCTATAATTTTCTTAGGTCTGTGGTTAGTAATGTCATCTTGGCAGATGGTATACATTGCGTTTAGGATACTTCAAATTGAATGCTACTTCAAAGAAATCGCGGTAATGTATGTCGTGTCATTTCCGTCTCCGAATTTAGGCGATTATACCCGAAAAAAGCCGAATGTTCAACTGATTTTAATTGTACTGTACATACTTAGCTATATATTTGTTAAAACAAGGTGGTAATAAAAACCATCACCTCCGGTTACATTTTCTCCTTGTCCCACTCTCTTTGTCTTGAATTGACATGGCTTTTATGGTAGTCACTGCTGTTTGACCTTCCAACTCGTACATCTGGAACACTCACAATGAGTATCCTGTAAAGCCATATAAAAATATGTTGGCGTGTTCAATAATGCAGTCTGAGAGAATATTATAAGGCTCTTCTCTTAATCCATATACTTACTCAATTCTGCATCCCGATTTATCTGAGGGCAGATTGTACCTAAAGACAATCTGTCATTCTATCTTCAGATAAATCGAAATTCAGGCCTGAATGTCGTTCCAGGCCTATGTCATTGTGTGCTTAAATCTTCGAAACACTAGATTTCTAATTCTGAGCTCCAATTTCTGTTGCACTTCTATTCCTTCTTTGCATGACTTGGTTTATTTTGATTTATACGAGTGTGTCTGACTGACCCCCACCCCAAAAGTAGAGGCTGCTCCAGACCCTCGTCTGTTAATCAACCATCAACCGGTGCACCGGCGTCAAAGGCGTATCCAGCTTTTTTTATGGGATGGAGCAAAAGTTAAATCGAATCCGGGAGGAATTCTTACCTTCCGACAGAGCAAAGCAGGTTGAGTCAAGCGCCCCACTTGCCTGTGGGGTACGCCTACGACCAGCGTATCCGTGCGTCGCTCTATAGGGCCATAGACGACCATCCCAGGGTGCGGCGCTAAAAATACGCGGCGCGGCGCTATAAAAAAGTTTGATAATAATTGCATATTAGCTTAATGAAAAAGTCACGTAAAAGAATGAAGTTTAGTGAAAATGGGGTGGACAATAAAAGTATCTACAATAATGGATGACCGAAACTTCATTAAACGTGTTTTTTAATTATTCAGTGTCTGCAATTTATAGGATGAAAGTTACTATGTTTCTGTTTGATAGTTGATTTATAAAAGTATTAAAACAATTATACGTCGGAAAAAAGTTTCTGAATAAATCTTATTTATTATCGATATTTTATCTCAGTACGATTAGTCAGTACAATCCTCCCATGCGGTGTCGTACCAGGCGACTAAGGGATAGGGCTGTTTAACATCAGACACATATATACAGCCCAGACTCAGCCTGTACATGGCTCGAGCCAACAATAGTACCCGAAAAATGGCAATAGGTTCACCCCCTATTACGTGGGACCTAATACAATGATTGGTGAAATGTGGGTGTTAATTCACCTCTGCCTAACCCTCCGGGATAAAGGCGTGATTGTATGTATGTATGTATGTACAATTATTATTCCATGTCCCAACACCATCAAAGTGATTGAGGCAAGCTTACAGTGTGCGGTATGGCAAAATACTTCTCATGGAAATACTCTTATATCTCTGAAACAATTGATCAGAACTGAAGGCGATCAGAGATACTTATATTACATTATATTCACTAGGCTTTGGTTTAAAAATTATTAAAATAGCTATAAATTTCATAAAGATATGGCCTTTCAAAGACAGGAGCTGATATGGACAAATAATGTTCATGACGCACAATAATAGCATAGAGGTCATGTAGCACCCAGGGAAAGTATTGTTTTTTAGTATTGATCCCAACCAACCTAAATTTAGTCAAACCGGTTAACTATACGTAAACTGGTTTGAAAAAATCTAAAATCTAGAAAATCTAGCTTAATTTACCTACCTGTATGCTATATTTAAATGGTTTTTATTTGTTCTCTGTGATTTTTCGACGTCCATTTCATTTAAGGTCAACCAGTGGTAGGAACCAGACGAAATCATGGAGAACAATATATCTGATGTTAATCCAAACGTAACATTACATCAAGTGATAGATTTCTTCAATGTTAATATAACTGGAAGTGATGCGACTGAAAAACATTTACTAGCATACAAAACAGTTGATGAAAAACAATTGACGGTGTTTCACTATGTTATTTATGTTATTGGGCCGCTTATTATTTTGAGTAATTTAACAGTTGTCATATCAAGTGGCCTTATTCTAAAAAATGGTAAAGTATATTTGCATTATTTTTATTGTATTCTAGCTGACCCGGCGAAATTTTTAAACCGCCATATTATTTTAGCCCGTTTAGACCTTCCCTGAATATCCACGGATATTCCAAGACTAAAATTAGCCAAATAGGTCCAGCCGTTCTCGAGTTTTAGCGAGACTAACGAACAGCAATTGATTTTTGTAAATAAAAGAGAAGAAGAACATCTTTGTGAGCCGAGTCACTAAACTACTGAACCGGATGTTGAAGTGGTGTTTTTAAGCTCTTGATCAGTTTGATCGCAATCAGTCGAGTAGAACTGAAGATATTGCCAAAAACGAGGAAACCGACATTCATGTAGGCGGAGCCGCGGGACAGGCTATCCTATTTCGGGCACTATTGTTGACCCAAGCCATGTATCTGGTACTGAGTCTGAGCTATATATATCTGTCTGATGTTAAAAAAACCCTATCCCTTATTCGCCTTGTACGACACCGCATGGGAAGAGATGGGGTGGACCAAATTCACTCTGCCGAGAACCGGTTAAGTGTAGAGTGCTAAATATAGCTGGACTAGTAATGATGATGACATCCTACTTAATATTATAAATGTTAAGTTATTTAAATTCGATCCCCGCTCAGTGCAAATATGCATGAATATGGGTATTGGTATTGGTCTGGTCGTGCCTCGGAGAGCCCGTTAAGATGTCGTTTACAAACACAAACAGTTTCAAGAACAGATTACAGAGTGTAAAGCTGGCTGGATACCTACTGTATTACTTAATTTACAATTTAACCTTACTTTTTCGCTCAAACTAAAAAAAAAATATTTCTTCAGGTCTGCAACCGAAGAGTACGTATCTGTTACTTGGCAATGTTGCTATGGCAGACATGGTCATCGGTCTCTGCCTCGTATTCAAAGTCACAGTTGACAACCCTATAAGTTCTAATCTTTTATGTATATTTCAAATGGGTAAGTTTTTAAAACAGGATTTTTTTTAATATAGTTAGTGTGTAGTTAGTAATCTAGCCTAATCAGCCGTTCAATTAACTGCCTAGGCTGTTAACTAAACGGTGCCGTTCAACTAACGGTTTGAATGATATTTAGCCGTATCGATTATTACAACACACTGGCTGACAATTGCTTATAGGCCATTCGCACGATAGTGCTAGCTGTTTCATTAAATGGCTATGCAAGTAATTAAACGTCATCGAGCCAAGCCTAGCATAGCCATTTCATTAAATGGCTGAATATCATTCAGGCCGTTTACTGAACGGCGCCGTTTAGTTAACAGCCTAAACAGTAATTGTACGGCTGATTAAACTAGTAGGCTGCGACATATGCAATGCCAAAAAAAATTACGGTACCCATAATTTAGCACAAAAATTAAGTGCCGGCTAAGATTGACTTGCATCGTTTTTGTATATTCTCTCTTTCGTAGAGCAGACTGATAGGACTATAATAAAGATTGATACCTTGAAACCTCGTACTAGACAACATTGTTGCGACATGTTATGTAATATTGTTGCACAACAAGGATGTCCAGCAACGTGGAATACCTGTTCACGCATAATCAATAGCCGCACAAACAAAAACATGTTGCCCAACTTGTTGAGGGTCCCATGTTACACGACAAATGTTACCTAGTGGATAAGAGGTTCAAAACTTCGGTTTTAACAACTCTATACAGATATTAAGCTGTAGGTATGACTATACTTTTGTTTATTATTGCTAGATTTTTCTCATTCACAGGTTTAATTGTTGGTCCATCTTTTGTCTCCAACTTGAGCATTGGCTTAATTGCTATAGATCGATACATCTATATTTTATACGGACTATACTATAAGATGTGGATCAATACGACCAGAGTGAGAATCGCAATATTAATTATATGGATAATTGGTATGAGATGTTCTATTAACATTACTTTTAATTAAATCTATAGTTTTAACTTTTAGGATAGTTCCAATAGAAAATCCAATTCTTTAAACAAAACTGCTAAGTTGGTAGTCCAACTTAGCAGTTTTGTTTATAGAATTGGATTTTTTTGGGATTTAAATTAACTTTAATCTTTTTCACTATCTTATCGTTACTCCTTGTCCAACAGGCACATGCTGTAACAAACATCTCGAATGATCGAAGTGAGCTCGATAACTGAATCCGCGGTGATTGGTCAATTTCGCGAAATTGACAAATCACCGTGGATTCAGCTATCGAGCTCACTTCGATCATTCGAGATGCAAGTTACAGCATGTGCCTACTGTTCTCGACCTATTAGTTTGATTTAAGTGGGTTATAAGGGAACATTGTCTGAGCTGTCGTTTGACCCCAAAAAGTTAGCGTCGAGCCTCGTCTGTCCATCAACAGATGTTGATGACGATGTGAAATTATGACTTCATTTTTCATAACTAAACCAGTAGGCAATATACTTATAGAATGAAACTACATGAATATTTTAACCTTTGCTCCAGGTATTACAATAGGATTTATGCCAGCAACCGGATTGGTTAACTCGGATATGATCCACAGCAGCTGTTCCTACTTCAGTTTATATCCTAGTGGTTTAATATTAGTCCATACTTTTATGAGCATGGTACCTTTTACAATTATAGTCATCCTGTATTCTAAAATCCTAATTCAAGCCTTAAAAATTGTTAAAGATTTAAATACTAACGTTAAAGCTAGGAAACTTGGTAACAAAGCTCCAGATAGCTCCAAAATAATCAGTCGTGATACTAAAACTAATTTAACTACTATTAGCCAATCAGCAGAGATCCCCAAAACAACTAATTCTCCAAACGCAGCCAGAAGCTCATCAGTCCTAAATAGTAACAAACCTGCAGAAGAAAATGCTAACCAGCCAGCAAGTACTCACAATAAACCTATCATAACAAATATCGATGGCATACGTATGGAGAGGATATCAAAAGCTGCAGGTGATTCGACAATTAGTGTTTGTACTATAGAAACTGAAATTTCCGACAATAACAGTGAATCTGAGAATATACCTGAACATGAAAATTCTAGAACGAGTATACCTGTCAAGAAAGTTGAAAATATTAATAAGGTTGTTCTCAAACCAAGTGCACCAAATAAATGGAGAGCTATTACAATTGTTTTGGTGACTTCTGGAAGTTTTATGTTCACTTGTATGCCTTTCCTCATTACTGTATTATGCTATGTGTTGTGTGAAGACAAATTTACAAATGCTAGATGCTTGTATATTAGATATCTACTTGGTGGTCCGTTTTCTGGATTATTATTTGTGAATTGTATGCTTAATCCTCTTATATATGCGTGGTGGCATAAAGGATTCCGAAAGTTCATTAAAAAATCCTTTCAAAAATGTATTTTGAAGAAAAAATAATTGTTGTAAACGTCTTTCGATATAAACGAAATACCTATATCTCAATAAATATCCATTAGATGTTTTCTTTCCCATGACGATATGACTATTTACTAATTAACTATTCGTAAGAAGAACTCTCAGTTACTGACATTAATACTTTCTAATATATGTAAGTACATAAAATCCGGAAATAATACCAGGGTAAGCAAAAGTGGAGATGGCGATATACCTACAATTAACGCAAAGGTCAGACCACCGGATTGGGTGAAAAGGGCTAGAGAAAGAGAAGAATGCAGAGTGTAGTGTAAAGTATAAGAACTATTATAGTAAGTAGTAGAAGTATTTAGAAGTTACACACATTTTCTTTATTTTTTAATTTTTGGTTATAAGCTTAATAAAAAAAATAAAGGCCATATTTATTTTATTTTATTATTTTATAATTATTATTATTTCAGTTTTTTAATTTATTTGGAGCGCCTGAAATTTGGCGTTCATTTCCTTACCACCTGTACCTTTATGACTCACTCGGCAGTTAACTTGAAATATAATGAAGTTTTAATTATTGAAATTACACTCCACAACAAAAATTAACTATAATCTTGGATTTAGTTATCGTAATGTACAATTGTACCAACATTATAGGCGATTAGATAAAACTAGAAAATGAAAAATGTCACAGGTATAATACATAAGTACACGACGTAAAAATAATTTCAAAGGTACCCAGGTAGTCAGAATTTCATAATAATATGGTAAGAAAAATATCAGCCGTGAAAAGGTTGTAATAATAAATTACCAAAACATGTAATCTCTATTAAACTTATTTTAAAGATTAAATTACGAACAGAGATAACATGAATTAACCTAACTTACTTATGGTATTATTTGAACTTGACGATTAACTTTTGTATTCCTTGATGTATAAAGATGTAGAACGTTAGCTTACACTGTGAAATCAATAAAAATATATGTAGTTAATCAAAAAATCCTTTAATAATGACGTTATATATATGTGATAAAGTGATTGCATACATTACCAACACATTTTCGTTGCCTCAAGATTGTCTCTGTGCTATGCTGTCATATTTTGTCAAAATACTTTTCCTTCTCCTGAATGACTTCTGCAGCAAAATCGCAATTTTGCCAATGTTAGTAAAATTATTAATGGCGAGATACATGTCTAGTTTTGTCTAGTTTTTGAAGAAATTCTACCAGAGCCACTTTAAAAATGCTTTTTATTTTCGATTATTTCTTGTAAAGACTATTATATACCTGTTCTTGTCCCAATTATTAAGGTCGCAGCAACATTTCGTTCTCTTACTTACATCTCTTTCAGATGTCATCTCCTCAGGCACTCCCTTTACCATAATCCTCTTTCCCGCATCCATCTTTTCTTGGGCATACCTCTGCTCTTAAAACTCTTTATTTAATATTTTAATTAAACCTTTTAAGAACATCACCTTGACTCTTCTCGTAATATATCCATACTATGACAATGGGGCCTGTTTAATAAAAGCGACAATACGACAAAGGGGATTGGGTAATCTAGTATGGACAGTGGCGTCCTTAATTTTTTCAGCGGCCATCAATAATTTTGATACCACTTCATTGTACTGTGTTAAACACACGTACAAATGTCAGTATTTTCATTGTAAGTAATATCGGAGCTGCGATATACAGGGTGCAACATTTCGACTTCACCTTGAAGGAAAGTACCCTCATACTAAAGATAGCGAATTTTACTTAAAGGAAACATTACCTTATTTTTAAAAAGAAACAAAACTGCATTCAAAGACTTTTGAAAATGCCACACCCGGTAGTCGAACCGACTAATATCTTACAAAACCTTCTCTTTCATGGATTTCCTTTTATATAATTTACCATGTTTTTAGAGAGATTTGATCCTTATGATCGACCCTATCGATTGATGCAATAAAAATACAGGGTGTTATTTTTTCGAATTGTAGTCGGTTCGATTATAAGGCGTGGCAAACGATTTTTCAGCATTCCTTAAATGCAGTGCTGTTTCTTTTTTTAAAACACATTAAACTGTATTCAAAGTTTTCTAAAAATGCCACACCCGGTAGTCGAACCGACTAAAATCTTTCTAAATCTTCTATTTCATGGATTTCCTTATATTTAATTTACAAAGTTTTTTAGAGAGATTTGATCCTTATGACCGATCCTATCGATTGATGCAATAAAAATACAGGGTGTTATTTTTTATAATTTTAGTCGGTTCGATTACAGGGCGTGGCAAGCAATTTTTCGAAATTCCTTAAATGCAGCTTTGTATTTTTTTAAATAAGAGAGTGTTTCCCTTGAATGAAATTAGCTATTTCCGGTAGTCAGAGTAGGTACTTTTCCTACATATTAACATCCAAGAAGTAATTATTGTAATCAATTAGCCTATTGCATACTACTGCTAGACATAGGCCTCTACCAATGTGCGCCATTTCAGTTCATCTGGCTACTGGCTAGGGGGGGGGGGGGGGGGGGGGGCTACTTTCCGTTTTTCTTCTCGCTAGAAATAGTACTCTAAATACTGGAAATAGCGAATTTCATTCAAAGGAAATGTTTCCTTGTTTAAAAAAAGAAACAGAACTGCATTTAAGGAATGCCGAAAAATCGCTTGCCACACCCTGTAATCGAACCGACCAAAATTCGAAAAAATAACACCCTATATTTTTATTGCATCAATCGATAGGGTCAATCATAAGGATCAAATCTCTTTAACAAACTTGGTACATTAAATAAAAGGAAATCCATGAAATAGAAGATTTAGAAAGATTTTAGTCGGTTCGACTACCGGGTGTGGCATTTTCAGATAACTTTGAATACAGTTTAGTACGTTTTTAAAAGAGAAACAGAACTGCATTTAAGGAATGCCGAAAAATCGTTTGCCCCGCCCTATAATCGAACAATTCGAAAAAATAACACCCTATATTTTTATTGCATCAATCGATAGGGTCGATCATTAGGATCAAATCTCTCTAACAAACTTGGTAAATTAAATAAAAGGAAATCCATGAAATAGAAGATTTAGAAAGATTTCAGTCGGTTCGACTACCGGGTGTGGCATTTTCAGAAAACTTTGAATACAGTTTAGTATGTTTATAAAAAAGAAACAGAACTGCATTTAAGGAATGCTGAAAAATTGTTTGCCACGCCTTATAATCGAACCGACTACAATTCGAAAAAATAACAACCTGTATTTTTATTACATCAATCGATAGGGTCGATCATAAGGATCAAATCTCTCTAACAAACTTGGTAAATTAAATAAAAGGAAATCCATGAAAGAGAAGGTTTAGGAAGATTTTAGTCGGTTCGACTACCGGGTGTGGCATTTTCAGAAAACTTTGAATGCAGTTTTGTTTCTTTAAAAAAATAAGGGAATGTTTCCTTTCAGTGGAATTCGCTATCTCCAGTATTTAGAGTACTTCCATCTAAGTAAAGTTGAAAAATACCACCCTGTATAGCTAAGTCCCGATATAGTTTAGAGAAGTTTGTCCGTAGTAACTTTTGATCACTTTATACTGTACTTTCATATTATACCAATTTCATTGATGGCCGCTCAATTCCAACACGACGCCAACATTACCCAACCCCCTTTGTCACTTTTTGACAAATTAGTCGAATTGTCTCGACAAGTGGCGTTTAATAAAGTTGACAATTAAGTCCAAATGCGACAGGCAAATACTGACAAAATTGTCAAGCTATAAAACTGTTTAATAAAAGCGTCAATCGTCAGGTTTTACCTGTCGACTCTCTAAGAAAATATTCTGTGAGTTATTTGTCATGACAATTGACAATTTTTTCACTAATTCCGACATATTTGTCGCGACTCAATATCGAGGCATGCATATGAGACAACATGAGGGTAATATCAAAAAAAGTAACTACCTACAACAATTTTAATTTTTGTTTTTGACTTGAACTTGTTTTGTTTGCTTTTTGAAATGGACGGCAAATTAACAATTTTAGGGCTTATCTATGAAAACAGAGAGGTTTTATTTGGCAGATTTAGTGATAGTTAGATATAGAGATAGACACACGAAATGAAAATTAATAAATGGAAGAATATCACAGAACAAGTTTATTCTTGGTTTAAATATGCGACGTCGTCGTCGTACAGTTTGCACCAAATATTCATCTTCACTACTACTAACTGTTATCCGTCGACGACGTTAACACCATTTTTTAAAATAATCGTACTAATTTAATTCCCGATTACCGTTGACATTGGATGAAATGCCTGTCGAAAATCTGTGACAACTTGACAAATATGTCCGCCTGCAATGACAATTTAGTGTTTAATAAAACAAATTTTACAAGTTTTTCCTGACAAATTGTCACCTGTCGCCTGTCAAGGTTTAATATTTATTAAACAGAAATAAGTCAAATTGTCATAAAAAGTCGACATTATTGTAGATTTTCCACCGTGACTTATTTGTCAGCAATAATTTATATTAAACAAAATATTGTCTAATTGTCGGATTGTCGCCTGTCGCCTGTCGCCTGTCACCTGTCATTGTCGCGTTTATTAAACAGGCCCCTGTTGTTTCTCTACCGTTTTTAAAGGTATAACTTTCAATTAAATAGCATTCACCATTGATATCTCCTGCATGTAGCATATTACGAGTAAGATAAATATAATTAATCCCAAAACATGTTTATTTGCAGCGTACTTTGCCCAACATGGGCAAAGAAAACAGTTTTATTAAAATTTTATTAAGTAACGAATATCGATTCTAATTTTATGGTTACATGCACAAATATATTTTGTAAAGGATTAAAGTTATCATTAAATGATGAATCAACAGGGATTAACATTAATCTATAAAACTGTATAAAAAAAGCTGAGGTATCATTCGTGAATTGTACCTATTTGATATTTTGGTCAATTTTAGTTAAGAAACAACTTCTGAAATGACTCGTTTAGTGATATATGCAGTGCTGTGTCTTACGTCCGCTGTCCTCGGAGACCACAACAAATATGAAGGGTAGGTTAATTTTTCATATTTGCGTATGTGCGTTTTTCATATACTCGTAGTTCTTTTTAATTTCTTTCTATCCTATTTGAAATTAACTAAGATCAATCACACCATCCATCAACTTGTCGTGGACATTGTTGATAGTACACTGACCGAAAATATTGATTGGGTTATCATTCCTCTCGCGAATCCTGATGGCTATGTTTACTCATGGGAAGAGGTACACTTTCAAAACCTTATTTTCACTAAGAATTTTATTATAATTAAGGATGGATCCCTGATTGTTAACTGACTTGAAAAAAGAGGCAGTTCTCAATTCGACTGACTTTTCTAAATATTCATAGAATGGTCGTAGATATGAATGTACTGAAAGCCATTATATGTAATTAAAATAGAATAGAACCCCCCGCAGATGTGCAAGAACGGATATTGAGAACCAGATCGAAATCAAACCAATAAAGAATCAGAAAGAAATAGTCTGAAAATTTTTCAGTTCCACCTGAAGATGTTCACCACTTTTTAAATGAATCTTTCTTTCACAAACTATAGAAATCATTTGAATGTATTTGCTTCGACTTCTAGGTAGTGCAGTAGGTCCTTAGAATTTTCTTATCTTAATTATGTGCAGGAACGCATGTGGCGCAAAACTCGCTCCAAAGGTCATCCAGGGTCTGACATATGTCCGGGTGTAGATGGCAACCGTAACTTCGACCACCATTGGGGCACCAGTCACCATGGGAACGTGAGCTATGATCCGTGTTCCAACAACTTCCACGGGCCTTCAGTATTTTCTGAAGTTGAAATAAGGGTGATTAGAGACGTAGTGCTAGAACATGTGCACAGGACCGCCATGTACCTATCTATACATAGCTGGGGAAGTATGATCTTATATGCCTGGGGGCAAAACGGTAAGACTAATTTAAACTTATTTAAAATAAATTGGGCCTTCGGGTCAAGCCACATCTCTATCGTTTTTGAAATATGTGAAAAACCATCGATAAAACATTCGATAAATAGACCCTTAAAGGTGCATTCAGAGCTCATGTTTTTCGCAGAACATTTAGAGAAAGTATTATTTCTCTAAAGTGCCAAATAAAATAAAAAAATCTTGTGAAAAACCATAGAGATGTAAATCTCTATATGTTGTGTTGAGTGTTTTTAGTGAAAATGTTGCGAAAACCATGAGCTCGCACCATAATAAAAGATCAAACTGGGTGCTCGACTATTATGGTTGTAAGCCCCACGTTTATTAAATAAAATATATTTATTTCAAAATACCTATAGTATTAGCAAATATAGCCATCCAACATTGAAAGACTGTCCATTCCAGCAATGGACTGTTATGGGCTAATTATTTGTTGATTGATTGATAGTATTACCGTCAGTCCTTGATAACAGTGCAACATTTTTGAAGTGGTGCGAGGAGGTTCGATATTGAGTTCAACCCATTGTGCTAATATTTCATTTCAGTTCAGAGAAAAAGATGAGATTTGTTGAAATATTACCTAATAATTAAGTTTGCATATCTTTTGCTTAGGAACACTTCCTTCCAACGGTCTAACCCTTCACCTCGCTGGAGTAGAAATGGGACAAGCAATGGACGCATTAGCTATGGAGGGTAAGCCAAGCTACATCGTCGGTAACGCCGCCCAAATTCTCTACTTCACTTCAGGAACGAGCCGAGACTGGACCAGGGCCGTGGGCATTCCTCTCACTTACACTATGGAGCTCCCCGGATTCGACTACGGTTTCCTCGTACCTCCAGAATACATAAAACAAACAGTAACGGAACTTTGGGCTGGTATCACCACCGGCGCATATTTTGTGTTGCGATCTTGGTGAATGAGCTTTAGGTTTGAAAGTTTGAATAATAAAATACTATACCGTGTTATTCGTTTTTTTACTTACACCGTCAAAGCAGGGGACAGGGCTGTCATCCATCCGACGGTAAACATACATAATTATAATAATAAACATCATATAACGTGGGTTTGTAAATCATAGTTGGCGAAATGTGGATGTTAATACACCTCTGCCTACCCCTTCAGGTATTTACAGGCGTAAGTATGTGTATATGTACATGTGTCATCAAAGCAATAAAGCAAATAAAAAGAATGCGTATTGCAATTTTGCGTTGCGATGCGGGCGACCGTGATTGTGCAAGCGTGCAACAACAATCATCTTTTCAGATGTTTTGGCCAATGAATGACAATGCCTTCTATGTATGCCGTATGCCTCACCCCAGGAACAATTTTTGTCCTAAAGAGTTTGTTTATACCACATAGTAGTCAATGATTTATTTAAAACAGTAGCTCCAGCATATCCTTGAAATTCTGATATTACTTAAATTAAAGAATAGTCTATTGACAGGATTGTTATCTATTATGTTCTATTGATAACACATAATCCTTGTAAACACCTCACCTCACCATCCACATTCTCATATTGATACGTGGAATACTAATCAATAGATATCTACTAAGTCCTATAGTTCCATTATCTTCCGGTATGGAAGATAATGGCACTTTCCAGTAGGCGATTTTTCAGTGGTCTAATTACCATTTACGATGATAAAGAAAATGAGCGCTGGCACCGATGGCGCAATCTTGTGGGCGTTAATGACGCAGCAAGGGCGTATTTTTTTTTTTTGCTAGATTTGCACCAGTTTGGCATTTGGTTGTTGGAAAATAAGTTTTGTATCAGCTGAACTGTACTTTTCGAAATATACCCGTATGCCGATAGTTGACCACCTTGGTCTTCTTGGCACATGACATTCTCAACTTTGACACTTACATTGAGGATTAGAGGTCAAACATAAGGCATCATCTGGTCTTCTGTTTGGCAATTCTTCGTTTTGGATTGTCATCCATTGTAAAATTGGAAAGTACGACAATAAACTTTTCATTATCTTTATACTTCATACCTATATTTTTCATACGTACCTAATATCTCTGATGTCCTTGACAAGCTTGGTAACTTTTGATTATATCAGAAAAATATACATATCTATCCGGATGATATGTTTAAAACTGTGTGTACAACATATACTGTACACCTAAGTACTAACGAAAATATCATACATTAACTCTTGGTTCACATTTCAAGAAAAGGTACTACCTGGATAACTTGGAAAATATATTCAGGAGACTAAAAACAAAATTGGCAATTCAAGATTGAACTGAATTAGAACGTAATGATGAAGATTTTGCGCTTATAAATTTCTACTCAGATATGCCCAAAATATTTACCACTAAAATCCATTTTAATATTATCGAAATATCCAAAGTCACAGATTTATATTCGGTTCCCAAAACGTAATAAAACATTCTTAATAAATGCTGAAATTCTGCAATATCGTGCTTTAACAATGACAATATTCTAACAATATTTATATTCTATTCTTATTGTGAGTTTTGTTTCTAGACAGCTTTGTTTTTTGTTTTAGAAATTGGACATTTATTCTGCGCTAATACACATGACAACAAGGAGAGAACTGAAGGTATCTTTACTTCAGATTGCATAGACCCCAAAATTGTAGTGACACACACAGCAATAAACATACTCGTACAAGTACCTCTCAGTACTTCTGATTAAGTTCGTAATAGTGGTTTCAAAATAGTTTTACTTTCGGGAGTCTCATCTCTTCGCTAAATGTGGGAATAGTCCTCACATAAAAAGAGCTTCTTATTATGTTACTTTCTGGGTGCTAATATGTACCTGCCACTGTTACTACTTCTATTATCAGAATGTTCTAACAAAACTTTTAACAGCATCATAAACTGTAGGTACAATAATTCTTATAAATAGTTCGTAATCAGCAATAAAATGTAGATAATAACAAAATTAAGTAAGTAGGTAAGATATAATACACCGGCTACTGGTGTGATAGCCAATCATTCAAATAAACAATTCATAAATTATTAGCTGAACATACCTAGATAGCGATATGTGATGTATTATCTCAGGGATTATCCCTAATCTGAGTACCTAGTGTATAAGATTACCAAGTTCAAATCGGCACGACCAGTTGGTGTATTGTCACAAAATGACTCGATTCCTGGTATGTGCTATATTGTGTTTGGTCCCGGCGGTGCTCGGAGATCATCACGACAAATATGAGGGGTAAGTCATTTTTGCTACGCTTTTTATTCAGAAACTGCCATGTCAGCACGGGCTATCAATCGCCTTAGAACAGTAGGCCAAATACATTAGTGTTCAAAGCTCCCCAACTCCGTTTTAAGCTGTATAGTGTAATCGAAACCTCCATAGAGAGTACAATAGATATTATTGTTATCATCATCATCTTAGCGTGGTTCGAGAGCGATTCGTAGTTTCAACTCGGAGCTCGGGATTCGCTTACTCTTTATGCTCCTTTACATTTGGATAATAATGCGGTTTTTCTGGGCGCGAATACCATCTGACCTCCGAATCCCGAGAGCAAAACCTTTGCCAAAGCCTCACCCACCAAAAACCGAACAATTAATCTAATAAACTAAAAGGTTCACACTTGTGCGTTTAATAAAATATACATATAAAACATTGCTATTTTCAGACACCAGTTGTATCGTGTCTCTGGTACCGGAGAACAAATCAGAAATCTGGAGGGTGATCTAGATGTCCTGTCACTTACGCCTGCTGCTCGTTCTACTTCTGGCAAACTTGAAGCTTTATTGAGGTTGTCACCAGAAGTGAAACCACAATGGCTGGAATACTTCGAAGAACAAAATATGCCTTACGCAAAGATAGCTGATAATTTAGCTGAGTGAGTTCTGAGTTCAATTATTTTTTTTAAATAGGGCTATGAGCTCACACGACCCGAAGTAGTCGACAGAAAATCTATACATCGCAAAATATATTTAATGTTCTTATTCTGGAAATTAACGCTAGGAAGAAGTTTCGAAGTTCTTATTCTATGACTCGTTATTAACAATGTCTTCAGTTAAAAAACTGAACTAAACTAGTTTGATAAAACTGAAATATACCTATCCTCTTCTCTTCTCTGGAGTGCCTTCATTAAAACGTGGAAGAGAAGCTTCTAAGAATGTTCCGTTATTTCAGGATTCTACGTGAAGAAGAGGCTGAAATGCTAAATAAACGAAGTCTGAGTAAAGGATCCATCTCATGGGATACTTACTATAGCTACAAGGAGGTCAGTATAGTTTCGCAGGTTAAATGTATACGAAGCTAAACGAACCAAATAATTACAGTTTAATTTCGTAAGAATCCTGTAATCAATGATAACTATGGAAAATACCATTTGCGTCTAATATGGACTGTATTTTCAAAATGGGGAGTAGACACGAATGACACGACTAAAGATATGATTCCGTAGCCGACCGCATAGGACAACTGTCGACGCATGCAGCACATACAACGTACCCATTACTTGTCAAACTCCGATACGGATAAAGGGGACCATTGAGAAGCCGCAATTAATTACGCTCATGGGCTGCGTGCGTCGGCAGTTGTCGTATGCGGTCGGCTGCGGAATCATACCTTATTACTTTACATTTTTTTGTTTTAACGTGAAAATATAGATCTAAAATTAAATGTTATACTTTTGACCCATTATTTTTTTACAAGTTTTTCCGATATGATTTGTTAAGGAAACTATTAAAGCTACTTTATTATCATTTTTGACAATCTCTTTAACTTGTAGATCAACGATTACATAGACGAGCTGGGTGCCACATACCCTGACCTTGTGACCGTCATCAACGCAGGTCTCAGTTACGAAGGCCGTCAGATCAAATACCTGAGAATCTCCACGACCCGCTTCGAGAACCTTCAGAAGCCAGTCATCGTCCTCGATGCTATGGTTCATGCAAGAGAATGGGTCACTACCCCCGTTGCCTTGTACATCATCAACCAACTTGTCGTAGATATTGTAGACAAACAATTAACTGAAGATATTGATTGGGTCATCATTCCTCTTGCAAATCCTGACGGCTACGAGTTCTCTATGGAGGAGGTAAATTATGACTTTTTTCTTCTTAGATACCTTGAATTTCATTAGGAACCATTTGTAAACTCATTCATAACACAGGCATCGGGTCATCCAGGTTTCGAACTTCCACTTTCTTTCGAACGTTTAACGTTCGACAGCTAAGTAAGAGATTTCAGAGTTGATTCCCACTTAGTACAACAAAAGATGGAACTAGTCCAAAATAGTCTAGTTTGAATGGATGCAAAAATAATATCAAAATGGTGATATCGCTGAAGTAGGAAAATTAGGTAAAAATTTAATAACCCCCAAAGAGCCAAAGCTAAAAGCCAAAGAGCAAAGGTAAAAAATTAAGGCCTCGCAGAAAACTTACTACATATCTTGAATGCCTAGTTAAGAATAACTCCGTCAAATAACTAGCTAATGGTAAGGTAATCAAGTAAGATAATCAATAAACTTGTGCAGGATCGTATGTGGCGTAAAACTCGCTCCAGGAGCCACGCAGGTGCTGACGCATGTCCTGGAGTTGATGGAAACCGCAACTTTGATCACGAATGGGGAACCAGACCACAAAGTGCTCAGCCTTGCTCACAAGTATACGAAGGACCTTCCGTGTTCTCCGAGCCAGAGGTCAGAGTGATCAGGGATGCAGTGCTCGCTCATGTGCAGAGAACTGCCCTTTACATCTCTATACACAGCCATGGAAATATGTTCTTATATGCCTGGGGAAATAATGGTGAGATATTTTATTAATTTACTAGCTAATGCCCGAGTCCGCTTGGAATTATGATCCCGTTTCCGTGACACATGGGAAACTATTTCCGAGATAAAAAGTAGTCTGTCGTTCCAGACTAATCTATCCATGTATCAAATTTCAAACTAATCCATTCTGCCGAGGGTGGTTGAATACTAAAACTAATACCAATCCAGACATCTTCATAAACTCTCATATTGTAATGTTAGTAGGTCCCTCACACCTCACATGGTGCCTTTTCCTATAAGTCCCCATGTGAGGTGTGAGGAAAGAGCCTTATTAGGTCACCTTAACTTTGAGATGACGGATCCGACATAACAGTGAGAGGATATCCTTGAGCAATTCCGCACGAAAAAAATCGCTCCAAATCAAATAATGGAAAGGAGGATTGAGGGCTCCTCGTACGCAAGCGCAAACTTTGGTTTCAACCGGGATTAACGGTTTCCTTACCTTTCTCGATACACAGAATTTAAAACTAAACTATGAATCCTATTAACCCCAAAATAACCCTGTAAAACAATTTTTCATTCAGGTACCTTACCATCAAACGGACTCGCCCTCCACGTTGCTGGTGTCACAATGGGCACCGCTATCGATGAGCTAGCCCTCCCAGAAGCCCCGAGGTACGTCGTTGGTAATGCCGCTAACGTCCTGTACTACACCTCAGGCACGTCTAGAGATTGGACTAGAGCTATTGGTGTCCCCCTGACTTATACCCTGGAGCTGCCCGGCTATACGTACGGCTTCGTTGTACCACCCACATACGTAGAACAAATCGTCACTGAAACTTGGGCTGGTATCGCTGCAGGAGCTAGACACGTACTCTATTATTGGTAATTTATTGGAAAGAATGTAAAAGGACATTATATTAATAAATTATTTAATTATTTTTTGTTTCTTTTATATGAACACGTGTTTAAATTGGATTAGTCAGCTACGAGTCGTGATTCATGATGACTGTAGGTGACACTTTAGGATACCCTGAGCATTGAGATATATCAAGTAGATAATATACATAGGTATATTATAACACTGCGTAGAGTTACTTAATCTATCAAGGGAACTACCTGAGGTCGAGGTATATTTAAGTGTATGTTGAATAAATGCTCAGATTCATGAATGTTCTTGATTCTGATTGTTAAAACTTTTCACAGTGATCATAAAGATCTGATTTCCTTGTACGTTTATCAACACTATTCGTTTCTTAAACATTATTTTCACTATCCACTGCCATCAGCACCTTCCATGACTGACTATGGTTTCTGTACTTTTCAATAGTTTATGACAGAAAATCTATTGATTATACAATCATGAGGATATTGGAGTGAGCTTAGATCGGTTGCAAAGATTCTTCGAACAAAACAATACCATCATTTAAATAGTTTACATAACATGTAAAACTATGTGCAGACGCATAGGTAAGCGTTTAGTCCATTGTTTGAACTAGAGTCTAGGACCCCAGATGCTGATCTGATCACCTATGTTGAAAATAATGAGCTTAAACAGTATTGTGCTAAGACTTATCCTTCTAGTAATAATTTTTCAACAGTCGAGTGAATACAAATTCATGAGAAGAATTCAAGCAGTTGGAGATCCATATTACGAAATAATGATGTTCTTGGGATATTGTAAAGGTAAAACAATTTGACATACCTACTTACAATAATTGAAAACTTAATGCCATATACTTCCAATAATGTTTTGATTCTTAAATAAACTAAATTATTGTGACTTAGCACTCAAACCAAGTATGTAGTTAAATTTAATAGTTAAAATATCGTAAAATGTGTTTTAATGGTTCTTTCTAAGAATTCATGATGAACTAATTTCGTGATCTGGTATCTATCATAATCCGGTAAAACGCTGTAACTGGATAAGACCAATGATATATTTATATTGTGTGCGTTAATCCTCCTAACCTAGCCAGGTGCTGATTATGTTATATTATAATAGTTATCTTATCCAAAAGCGGAAAAACACTTCGTTGATTACAAAATTTAAGATCTATACTTACTCCAAAAACTGGTGACATTGAATGCAAGGTCAAGGCACCCATTACCGCTGCATGGACCTAGTGGCGTGAGGTCACTGGTGTCATTTGTGACTCCGAAAGGCTAGTTAAGTTGAAGGAGCAGGTTTAATAAAACCATCATTAAGTAGGCCAGTCCTTTTACACGTAGTAGGTAATGCGTGGCAGGCAAGCAAAAGCGGACCTCGGGCTCTTAAGTTAAGGCCTGGGATGCGACCGGGACTAACGTAAGGATGATGATGAATGCATGGCATGCATACTCATCCACGCATCCTTCCCTGATGCAGCCACTAGTTACTATAATATTATTAAGAGGGCCAGCTCGAAAGAAGGTTCTGGGTCGGTCGGGGTGCGAGAAATATGTCTCAGCAAATCTCACCTCTGGCAATATCTACGACGACACGGACGGCGTGCATTTTAGCCGGTTCGAGTCTGACATAACCAGGGCTCCGGCGGGGGGGGGGGGGGAGTTATATGAGTAATATTATTTTACCTGTGGACATATTCTGCGACGATCGCTAGTAACCAAATGTCTGGCCTTGCCGCCTCCGCCGGGCCTCTGCAGGAGGGGTAGCATCACGTCGTGCCTCGTGCCATAGATGTTCCGACTCTGCGAAGGAGAGAAGTAAATTCCGGAAAGAGGACCCGAACTCCGAGATGAGAACCTGGGGTGTAATCGGGACTAACGCGAAGATGATGATGATGATGATTAATATGTAATTAACTCGTACATTTTTATTTTTTGCAGACACTGTTTTATATAATGACCAGAAAATATGGGGTAAAGTGCCAATGAACAGAGTTTTAGATATTTATTACAAGAGCAATACGCGTAAGTGTTCATGTACAATCCACAATAATACCATATAATGTACCTGTAAATTGATAAAACTTTAATGAATGTTCAGGTTTCATTTTCATTTGAAGAGACCCACATATAACTTCTCCTATGTTTTTTTCCGTAAAAGGCATGATTCACCTTCGAAAGTTGCCGATAAAATATTAAGAAACAAGCCTTACATTGAAATGTATTTTCATCCCACCATCTCGGAAAGACTATTTTTGCTCTTCGATAACTGAGCGTAAAAGTCGTTTTTATCCTCTAGAGAGGTAAAGTAAATTTGAATTTAGAACATCGTGTTTACTAGGTTTGTGTACTCAAAACATCATTCAACCTATTTACTTCTACCTCTATGGTGCCGATTTATCATACAACTTTTTTTTAATTTATGAAAAACTCAACTCGGAACCTCCTTGGTGTACCTACTTTTTTTTTTAAATTTGGTTTGCGCGCATAATTTTTTTTTCACGTCCTATGGTTGAACATTGTTCTTGAATTTTATTTGTTGATATTTTATTATTAGTATTATTACACATAATTATTATACAGCCTCCGTGGCGTAGTGGTAGTGAACGTGGCCGCAACGCAGGAGGCGCGGGTCTGATCCCCGCTCAGTGCAAATATTTGTATGCATAAAAAGTTCAACAACAACGGTCTCTGCAATGCTTCGATATCGCCTAATGTCACCATTGGGTTGTGGAGGTCACATGGCAGTCGCTTTACAGAAAATATCGAGGTCCAGCCAAATCCGCAGTTAAGACTGGTAAAGCGGACCCCGAACTCCGAGGTGAAAGCTTCGGATGCGACTGGGAATTAACGCTAGGAAGAAGAAGCATTTCATTATTTCCTCGCTGAGGTGGGATGAAAAGTTACGTGTTGCACTCGAGTGCAAAGATTTTACACCTTGTGCTCTTTTGATTCCCTCGCTAACGCTCAAGATTCTAATTTATGAATCACTCGCTATGCTCGTGATTCAAATTTAGAATCTTTCGCTTGCTCGGTCATCAAAACTGAGCACGCGGTTAAAAAGCAACTTTGCACTCTTGTATAACAAATAACTATTACCTTCGGTTACATATTTTATCTTCGGTTAGGTACTTGGAATATGTCAAGCTACTTTTGATGTTGACCATGCTTTAACCGATTTAGAATTTTGACTGTAATATGAAATTAATGTTTCTTGAACTATAACATTTCCTTTTTCAGCCATCTTCACAGTGTCAAGAGTGGAAATCATGCTTATAATCAATAGCACCAATACAATTGCGTTTTCTGAAACTGGTGTCGGCAGTAACGAATTTTATGGCACGCTATATCTACCATTGTACATCGGCTTCATTATTTATGATCTAACTATTTATACTTGTGTTAAAATTCCAAATCCATTTTCCACTACTACTATTAAGGACACCAAAGGTTACCTCCGTTTCATTAAAGCTCAATCCTCTGCGGAATCGGTGACGTAACGGCAGAGGGTTCGACTGCGAAGACGAAGGTCGCAGTTTTGATGCCCGCATGGTGAAAATATTTGTAAATAATATGAATGTGCATTTTTCTGGTTTTGAATGTTTCTATGAATACTTGAATGTGTTTAAAAATTCTAAGTAGCTTTATTAACATTCTAAAGCCCATATACCTATCTAAAAGATACATGCTAGTTAAGCTATGACTTGGAATCTAGATTAAGATAGCACTTTGACCCAACCTATAACATTTATTTGATTTATTACAAGCTGTTGCCCGCGACTCCACCCGCGTGGATGTCTGTTATCGAGACCAATCATAACATTTATTATGTCCTTTCTCAAATTTCATCAAGATCGGTTCAGTGGTTTAGGTTAGGTTTTGTGAAAGCGTAACAGACAGACAGAGTTACTGTCATATTTATACCTAATAAGTACTATTAAGTAATATTGTATGGATTATTTAATGAAATCGAAATAAATAGGTACATTGTATTTGTTATTTATACGTTCAGCCACTTATATTTATTTCGGATAATTTTTTTTAACAATCCATAGTTTTGTTAGTAATACTTAACCTATGTTAGTAAGTACAGGATTTTTATAATTATTTCACGTGACCGAAGTTCCCGTGCTTCTCACGTGAACTCCGACCCAATGCCTCACCATCGGACAGTCTACCCTATCCGCTAGCACACTTAGAATGCCGTTGGCGCTGGTTCGGACACGTTGTAGCAGAGAGGTGACTCTTTTTCTCATGATGGCGTGAAAGCCATCGGTGTGCATTTCTGCAAACATTCCCGAGGCACTGCAGCGCCTCGGCAGCCCCAACAGCATTCTAAATATGTTGTTATATTGTACACGAAGTGTGCTGAGTGAGTTGGGTATAGTTGACCCATAGATTACTTGTATAAAAAGATTGGCAGTACGCCTTGAATAAAGACACCTTTACTTCTGCGGTGCATTTTGCAAATCTACGGACCAACATATTCCCCCGGACAGCCAGCGCCCTTCGTTCCCTCTCAATGTCGGCGTCATCAGAGAGGTTATCCGAGACCCAGTGACCCAGGTATTTGACTTTAGAAACTTGCTCAAGTGGAGAACCCCTCAGAAACACAGGTAGTATGGTGTTTACTTTATGCTCGCGGGGTTGGAAAACGAGTAGCACACTTTTCGTCGAATTGTACCTGAGCCCATGAGCCTCGGCATACTCTTCACATTTTTTGAGGAGCTTCCTGAGACCACTAATTGAGGGACTCAGCAACACCATTTATCATCGGCGTAACTCAAATTATTTATCATTGTTTAAAATCTTCCCTTATCTATCTGTAGATATTTATAATAATTATTTATTTTCTACGCAACTTCTACCTCATCGTTCTTGTCTGTCACACATGACAATGTCGATCAAATCAATCCCACCTTCATCCCATCATAACATCAAAATACTATTTTACAATATTCGTACCCAACCTCGTACCAAAACTCCATAATGTTCTTCTCAATTCCCTGGTACATACCGAAGTCTGAAACAATTAAACTTAGATCGTGCAGAAACCTTATAGAACATCATTTTGGAAACTTTCTGGAGAAACTGACTCTGGAACAGCTGAGTGTAAATTTATACAATGGTATTGGAACTGTCTCTGATGTGGCCCTCGATTGTGTAGTGAGTGTGCGTTTATATTAACTGCATGCATAATATTGGACAGTATACGTAAACACAACAGACAGTGAAGAATATATAAAGGTACGAGTTGGCAGGGGACGACATGAGGCGGCGCGGGCGGCGGACGACGACGTGTCGCAGCGACACTACTGGTGCTACCAACTTGTACCTTATTTCCATGAAAAAGCGGACGACATGAGGCTGCAGCGCACGACGTGTCGCAGCGACACTACTGGTTTCAATGTATTTCCATGAAAGCAACGACTCGTCGTCTGCTGCTGCCTCATGTCACCCGCTGCCAACTCGTACCATGAGTAACCAAAGAATATGTTGCTGAATGATAGCATCTTCTAGATCAGTGATGGGCAAAGTACGACCCGCGGGCCAGCTCGGTTCGCGAAAACATTTAAACCGGCCCGCCGACGGTCCTTCGACTTGAATTGTATATGGCCCGCGATAATCATAGGTATTTTGACGGTCTAGAAGTATATAAATAGTAGATTCTATCAGCCACTGTGGGCTTGAGAGCCGCTGCTACCTGGTACTGCTCCATATCGAGTATCTCGTCGATATAATGGCGGGAGTGATCAGGGGCGAGTTGTTTGATAAGTAGGTACAGGATAACTGTACCCTTTGTTACATGAACTCATTAAAAAGTTCAGTATTTCAGTTTCTAATAATATTACATTATGTTTTTATGAAGAAACTCTGAATATTTTAGGCCTTGAACAATTTGGGAGACGAACTAAAATGGCCGCTTCAAATAGTGAAGGGCCACATGCAAGATATTACTGTGAAAGTGCCTTGGTCTAATGTGTTTAAAGAGGATTCCATACTAAAGGTTGATGGACTGTCGCTTATATTACAGCCAAAAGAACGTGCTGAACCAGGTATTCTTGAAATAGTCGATGAAACAACCCTAACAACGTTAAAATTATTTTACTAAGTTACCAATTTTTCCTACTACTATTGAGTGTATATGATTCCAAGATCCTACTCCCTCTTTACATCGTTTCGTTTATTTACCATCTTACCCTCCAATCCCAAGGGAAAATCTTGCACCTCATTCGTCAATTAGTAGCCTAGCTACTAGCATGCAGGTAAGGTTAGCTTGGATCTGTTGACCCCTTATGTACCCTATTTGTAGAATTTCCTTCATAACTATAGTCCATTACCTCTTTCGATTCAAAATTGAAATAGTCATAACAATTTACTTGTTAGATCCTACTTCAATCAATCAATTAGCCTATTGCAGTCCCCTGCTGGGCATAGGCCTCCCAATATGCGCTTTAGCACTCGGTCCTCCGCCTTTCGCATCCAGGCTATGCCAGATCCCACTTATATTCTACAAACAAATATTTTATGTAGGTCTCCTAGCTCTTATATAATATTATTGATTTGAAGTGAAGTCGTTCTTGAAGTGGCTGATGTTAAATTGGCAAAAATGGTCGTCTAAGCAACTTTTCGTGTCCAATAAGAATGCAGATGAATTCGAGACTCACATTGGACAGGGCGAAGAAATGTTTGCAGAAAGTATTGAAGCAAGTGAGTAGATTACCAGTCTTCATTCATACTACACCGAATCGAAAACTGTTTAACTCAGCAATAGTTAAAATTCCATATTTTTATAGAAATTAACACCTTAATAGTAAAAAGCTGTAATATTTCAGTTCTGAAGCGTCTTAAAGTGAAATTAGAGAACACAAAAATAAGAATAGAGCATTTGCCTCCACATATAAACAGAGGTTTTGCGCTAGATATCTACATAAGAAGGTAAGGATTTTAAAGATAAATTCCAGTTAGGTACTGAATTGAGAAATTGAAGTTGAATATCGTCAACGCCTACTTACATACAGTTTCGTTCCGACTGCAAACTGTACCTAGGTACCTACTCATCAACGTACGCTGCCAAGGCTCAAATCAACTTCAATTTTTAAAACAGAAACACGCCATTATGTTACATAAAGTGATCTATTACAGTCACTCTAATATAATAATTATAAACGAATTCCTATTTAGCATCGACTGCTACGACGAAGCAATATCTGAATTTAAGCCAGTTGGAATGGATTCAGGACAAGCTAAAACATATTTACTAGACACATACTTAAAAAAGAAAATTAAACTTGAAGGAGTTACTTTTTATACAGACGAATTCCACATAAACAGAAATACAATTCAATACAGACGTGAACTCAAAGACATTTTGCCTGAGTCCCAAAGGTTCATGATAAACTATAACTTAAACAAACATGGGTCGAATAGTGTTTACAATGAAATGAGAAGAAACGTTCCTACAACAGAATCATGCACAGTCAAAAGCACAAATTTTATAAAAGGCGAGGATAATTACGAAGGCGCTATTAGCCGACTAGGTCCAATCATGTTTGCTATCATGAATGGACAGCAAGAACTGACGCTTTCGTTAAAACAGGCGGGTAATATGGAGAACCTGTCCATTGAAGCAGAGACTGGCGGTCCCTTTGTAATAGTATTGTCACCCAAGCAGCTAGATGCAGTGATTGGTCTCCTTAAATGTCTCAATAAATCGAAGTCGAAAGAAACCAGGTAACTCCACACTTATTTGGTTCATAACCGTATTTCCTAATATAGTAATCAATAGGAGGTTATCCCGAACACTTCCAGCTTTGTGATATATATAAAACAGTAAAATTCCGAATGAAATATTAGGATACAGATACAATACAACTCCTTTGGACACAAACTGGAAAATCCAATATTTTTGGCTCTATGAACTTTAGCACAGAATAGATCATCATCATCATCATCCTCCTGCTCTTTTCCCAAGTTTATTTGGGGTCGAGGCAATATGTGTACTTTTCCATTCATCTCCAGTTGCAGTCAACTCAACATTCACTCCCTTCTTAAGTTCTTAAACATATCATCTTTCACACAGTCCATTCACCTTGTTTTCGGTCTTCTCTCCCTATGTAGCCACTCACTTCCATAGTTAGTGCCATTTCTTTCCTCTTAGCGTTAATTCCCAGTCGCATCCGAAGCTTTCAGCTCGGAGTCTGGGGTCCGCTTTTACTAGTCTTAACCACGGATTTGGCTAGACCTCGATATTTTCCGTGAAGCGATTGTCATCTGACCTCCACAACCCAATGTTAACATTAGGCGATATCGAAATTTTGCAGTTAGACCGTTGTTTTTGGATTTTTGAGGGCTCCAACTACCCGTAACGACTGCCATAGATGTTCTCATGGCAACCGAAACCGACGGCTTAACGTGCTCTCCGAGGCACGACCAGACCAATGCAAATACTCATATTTCATTCACACAAATATTTGCACTGAGCGGGGATCGAACCCGCGCCTCCTGCGTAGCGGCCGCGTTCACTACCGCTACGCCACGGAGGCTGTCTATGTACAATGTACATGGCTATTGACTATGCTATTATAATATTTCTTTATCTATAAGTTAGTGCCATGTGCATCCTTATGATATTACTTTCATGCCTACGCATTACATGTCCGAACCAGAATAAAAGCATGGAAAAGATTATATTATTATATGATATTTTATTTTACATTTTATCTAAGTATTCATCAATAAATTAAGTTATAATTTTGTTACCGAGTCAATATCGGTCTTATTATATCTGTCACAGGAAAACCCGTGAGGGGTTGGATATTTTCAATAGCATATTTTGTTGCCTCGATTAGCAAACTTTTGGTAACCTACCTATGATTCCTTAGCAGCAGATAAGAAGATATTTCTGAAGCACAATAATAATTGTTATGTCTAAATAAACTGTATCCAAAAACAGGAGGATTTTAATTATTTTGAAGTAGGTAGATACTGACTTATAGTTAGTTACTAGCATACATCTTGATCTCAAGTCACGACTTCACGAGAGATACCTACGAGCCCCTAGCGCACGTGGATTGGCTTGACCTATTTGTTGAATTCGAGATTCTTTAGGTACTGCCGTAACATCCCGTGCAATCTGCAGAAGACAACAAACGCGTACTGTGCATATTGAGTACATTTTATGACGTAATTGGGGTCAAGATATATGCTGTTAACTTATACTTATCATCTTAGAATAGTAAATTAAAAGTCTACAAAGATGATCACAGTATTTTTCACTTGGTCAAATAGTCATGTACCTACTACTCTACTAGTGCACCAGCAGTGGTGCAAGGAGGTGCTGGAGCGAATATCTAATGTACCTATCTACGAGAAATCGAGAGGCAGCGATCTCAACTCAAATTGATCATCATCTATGCATAAGTCAGTCTCGGTTGCATCCAATATAGGTACTACTCTGCAGTGGCGAATGGCGAAGGGTGAAAATTTTCAATGGGGAAGCCGGTGGAATTTCTTATGTAGTTTGGTAGTTTGTCACGCATTATGCGATTCATTGGTCTCTACAATTTCTACAAAGACAAGCCAGCCGGAAGCGTGTTATAGGGAACCCTCGCCACTGGTACTCCGTGACCACAACTGAGGCTCTCACCTCGGAATCCGGGGTCCGCGTGCCGCTTGTGTGAACCAATTATAGGCTCAAGAATCTGACGAAAGTGGTCCTTTTTTAGGGTTCCGTAGCCAAATGGCAAAAAACGGAACCCTTATAGATTCGTCATGTCTGTCCGTCCGTCTGTCTGTCCGTCCGTATGTCACAGCCACTTTTCTCCGAAACTATAAGGCCTATGATGTTGAAACTTGATAAGTATATGTATTCTGTGAACCGCATTAAGAATTTCATACAAAAATAGAAAAAAAGCATTAAATTTTGGGGGTGGGGGAAAAAAATTTTTTGAGTTTCAGTTCTAAGTATGGGGACTTAGAACTGAAACTCAAAAAATTTTTTTTCATCAAACCCATACGTGTGGGGATCTATAGATAGGTCTTTAAAAATGCTTTTGAGGTTTCTAATATAATTTTTTTCTAAACTGAATAGTTTGCGCGAGAGATACTTCCAAAGTGGAAAAATGTGTCCCCCCCCCCTAACTTTTAAAATCTAAAAAAAAAATATGATGTAAATTGCCATGCAAACTACCACTAAAAATTGGTTCGAACGAGATCCAGTCAGTAGTTTTTTTTAATACCTCATAAACTACAATTTTCGCCTTTGCTGCTACGGAACCCTTCATGGGTGAGTCCGACTCGCACTTGGCCGAATTTATTTTATATACGACTTATTATATTATTTGGTTAGACCTCTTATTATATTATTTGGTTAGACCTCTTTTTGCTCTTCTAGTTTTATACCTAATTATCTTTCTTTGTCTCTATGAAAGACAAGATTGTTCTCACCTTGTATTCATATTCCCATTTAAAAATAATAAGTTGTTAACTTTTCACCCTTACCTAACAAGACTTAAAACTCAAAAATTCTTATCCTACCTCATTAAAATTGACGACATTGGAACCTACATGTCACATTACGCCGCGCTGTAATAAAGTCACGTCTTGACGGTCTTAGGTCACACACAATATAGGTACGTTTTGTGTCCCTTGTTCCGCAGGTTCCACTGGTGTAACCTCCACGTAATTAGATACGAGCGATAATATGACAACCTTATCCTAATTCTTTCGTAGATAAAGGTCATCATGATCCTTCGAACGTTTTCCTAACTGAGTTGGATGGCGTCGGCTTTCAATCTAAGTACTGAAACGGTTGTTCGATAATTTTCAATTCAAGAGGAAAGCCAGAGTCTCTTTCGTCAATCAGTAGGTAGATTTATCTTGCAGCCGGCAGATGAGGAAGGATTGGTATGGTATGCTGTCTATTTGCATTAATTGGATATTTCTGTGCCTCGGAAAGCACGTTAAGCCATCGGTCCCGGTTGTCATACGAACATCCATGGCAGTCGTTATGGATAGTTGGAGCCAAAAAAGTCCGACTAGTTTAACTACAGAAGTTTAATATCGCTAATTGGTTGTGGAGATCAGATGGCAGTGTCATCACGAATAATATAGAAGCTCCCCCGCATCACAGTTAGGCTAAAAAGCCAACTGAGTCTGGAAACAGACTCAGAGAATGATGTTTATAAATATCACTTCATCGGTATACCCAATCAACGTAGGTATTGTCTATAACATTTAAGTAGGTACTGATGTGGTACTGATCTTCTACAATAGATGGGTGCGCAGCTTAAAGAAAAGAAAATGGTAAGTATCTACTCAAATAATGAACTTAGCGAAATATCATTAAACTACGCAAACTACGTAGAACGTGAACGTAGAACGTAGAGCAAGCAGTTTCAAAAATTCGTCTAAAATAAATTGTAAACGTTTTTCAGGAGTAGGTATACCTACTAATCTTAATCTATCCTCCGTGATACCTACTCCTTATAGTAGATAGATACTTAATTAATAGTTACCTATCCTTTTCCTGGCTGTTTTCCATTTTCCATTGCATGATCTCCATTTTTTTTTTAATAAAAGGCTGTTTGGCTTAGAGTACCCTAAGCTGTTTGGCCTATTGAACGCTTGCAACACGAATTGCGCTACTAAGGTAACTGTACCAATGCTCGACACTGTACCAATGCTAGACACTTTCGAACAAAACCCAGTATTTTGAAAAAAATATCCATTTGTTTTATAAGACTATTGACTTAAAAGATGCCTAATGGTGTCTATAAGATATGTTCAAATATTCGCAACACCATCCGAAGTAAATTTAAAAAGATGACAGTTGACAGCAAATAATGTGACTCCGTGAACACGGTCGTGTTATTTCTTAAGATTTTTGCCAAGGGTACTGATTTTTATAGGTGTGATTTTTTTGTTTATAAGTTATGATTATTACTAATTTTAGTATAAACGTTATAAATATTGAAGTTATTGACATACTTGGACCATTGCCCGCATATTTTGATTAGGTTTTGTAACATTTATATGCTATGTCTAGTATTGGTACAAAAAATCTTAGATGTTCCAATGATAGACACTTTGGAATAATGCCTTTATTTCATGAAAATAAGATGTTATACCTACGCTAAATGTGATATTATATACATTGTGATTCATCACATGTACCGGAAATTACAAATAATGCCCGCGCTAGCCCGCTCTAACCACGTGGATGTCGCTTATCGCATATTGTTGTTAATTTTAGCGCTGAGAGTCAAGTATTGAGCTCTGAGTCGACACTATTGAAACACTTGACTCTCTATTCGACTATCTACTCACCTTTCTCCCCTTTCCACCCTCCCCTCCCCCATTCCCTTACCCTGTCCTAAACACATGATCACTAAACCAAGGGGTGTTCTGACCTTATCGACGCGTGAGCTTTTGCAAGTGTAAAGTTGGCTCGATAGATGGCGTCCGCCATCGGCAAATATGGATGGATACGGCCCAACGCACACCGAGCGATGCGCAGCGGCGCGCATTCTTGGACCGATTTTTAACCCCCGACAAGAAAGAGGGGTGTTGTAAGTTTGACATGTCCATGGGTGTGTATGTGTGTATGGATGTGTGTGTGTGTATGCGTGTGTGTGGCATCGTAGCTCCCAAACGGCCGAACCGATTTAGATTCTGTTTCTTTTGTTTGAAAGATGGTTTAGTCGAGAGTGTTCTTAGCTATGTTTCATAAAAATCGGTTCAGCCATTTGAATAATATGAGGAGTGAAAGTGGCAATGTAAAATCTAATATTTTCAAATATGGTGTGTTGGTTATCAAGTGACAGGTCATAATTTATACATCACGATACAGCAAGTCTTATGGAAATCGGTTGAGTGGTTATACCTGTAAAAAGTATGAAATAAAAAAAATAAAAAAATAAAAAAAAAACCCCCGATCCAAAATGAACCTTTAAAAAGTAAAACCCACCTTTTGTCATTTGTCTCGTCGGGGGACCGCCGCCGTCTGACCGTCGCTCGGGGGGAATAGGGCATACCAAGGCACTTAGCGGTCTGATATTCAATTTCGTAGAGAGAAATTAAAGTGTCTACTATTGGTACAAATAGGTGTCTAGCATTGGGACAATGATGTCTAGCATTGGGACAATGATGTCTAGCATTGGTGTTTTCGACCAAGTGCATAATAATTTAATTTAAAGTAAAAGTATGATAGATTTTAAAGATTTTATGGGCATAAGTTAATGTCTAATTGTTGCTGTAACAGTTAAAAAAGAATGTAACGACCATGCTGTAATTAATTTGTTAAATTTTTTAGATTGAAATTTTATTTTTCCTTAAAGTGTCTACCATTGGTACAGTTACCTTACCGCGTGTCCCCCTGTTGAAAGAAGTGGAAATGAGATAGTAGGAGGAGAATGAGGAAGCACCGAGGCAGCCTTCAAGAATTACCATGGAAATTATTTAAAAACCTGATTTTAATATTTTGTGTCTAAATGCCTTTTTCTTAGTTTTATATGGATACACTAAACATATCGGTGTATAATGATAGGTATATAAATAAAGGGATTTAAAATGTAAGAAGGTATCGTCCTACTCTATTTATAACTTTATATTTAATGCATCTATCGTGTCGTGTCGCATAATATTGCCTACAGTCACACTCATGACTCACGTTAGTATAAAAAAGTTTAGTGAGCAGAGAATACTACAATTTTTACGTTTTATAGTGTATATAAATGTTAGTTTATTTGTTGAAGTGCAAAACATTTTTTTTCTTATACTATTTTTTTGTATCTACTATTTAATTTTTATCCAAAGATATTATATATAAAAAGAAGTAGATTCGTTATTGCGCGAAAATCGTGAAGATTCGAAAACGAGTCAATTGGAACGTTTGCCTCTAGTACCGCGTGCCGAGCGGCGCCGGCCGGACGTTGAGCGGAAGCATCAGTGACTTATAAAAATAACGAAAATGCCATCGTATGTTTATAGACACTGCACGAACTATTACTCTAAAGTTAATACATCGAAAGGGAGTTCATATCACATGGAAATAATACATATTTCGACTGATAAAGACCAAATTTCTGACTTTCATAATATTCAAGTTAAAATTGTTAAAAAGAGACAGTATGATATAATTTGGTGCGTGAGCGACAAGGACGTGTGTGATCCGAACATAGATTAAAGTACAGATGAGAATATCGTAGGCATTAAACTCACTACATACTACCTCCCAATTTTAATTTGTTGTTTTTTATAATTGCCTACTAATACTATGTGGTTCAAGTAAGTTAATAAGTGCGAACTTCACTTCACTGGCAAGTATCTACTTAGGTAAGTACCTACTTGTTAAAATTTGTAGGTACTATTGGCAGCAACAAAATAATGAAATAGAATAAACATACCTAGCTTTTTTATACTTAACTAGCTGCCCCGGCGAACTTCGTACCGCCATATTTTCGGCCCGCGTGGTATTCAAATCCCGTTCCCGCTGCACCCTTATCACTTAGGGGGATGAAAAATAGATGTTGGTCGATTCTCATAGATACCGGATAAGCACAAAAATTTCATCAAAATCGGTCGAGCCGTTTCGGAGGAGTTCGATTACGCACCCCGTGACAGAAGAATTTTATATATTAGAAGATACAATAACAATGACAAACAAACATCTTTGTCTAAACAAAATTACGCAATTATCTCAAACTTCACTTTACTGGCAAGTACCTACTTAGGTACTTGTTAAAATTGTACTACTGACAGCAACAAAATAATGAAATTTAAAAATTATACCTAGCTTTTTCATAATACATTAACAAAGTTAAACAAACATCTTTGTCTAAACAAAATTAGGCAATAACCTCAATTCAGAGAGCTCTGTACCTTCTTTTTCAATAATTTTGTTAGCCTATGTCACCGACTAGCAACCGCACTGTGATTGGTACATTGTTATCATTAAAGTACAAGTGACAAACAATAGCTGTCTTCTTCTTTTATATTGTATTTTTCATGTCCTCTCTTTTCAATCCATTGGTTATGTAGGGAAGTATAGATGAATTAAAAATGTGTGTGTGTGAGTTCGGCATATTTTTCTACGTTGATTTGTAAGCATATGACATGTCTATGTTATGAAATGTCTTTGTTTTTATCCAAACGACCACCACTGCTTTAACTATACTAATTTAATTTACCTATGGAAACACTGTTGACTGTTGACAGGGCTGACAGTTACGTGAGTGCAACGGAACGTTATGTTTATTTACGTTCGCGAGTTAATCGCACGCAAATCACAATAGTCATTACGCATAAATATAAAAATTCTCAGTGTGATGGTCGTTAAAAAGTTCTGAAAATGGTGTGGTATTTACCATGGTCAGAAAGTATCAAAAAAAGAGCCTGCAGGTATTTACTGCAACGTTATCTCGGTAATTTCCTCGAAGAGAAACTGACTTTAGATCAGCTGAGTGTCGACCTATACAATGGTACTGGAACGGTCTGCGATGTTAGCCTTGATTGCGATGTGAGTTTCTTCTAATATATTGCTCTATTTTCTTTAGAATCGTACGAACAATGAATGCATCGTCAGGAACTAGCTGCAAGTCTGCACATACTTGCCAATACAATATGCGCAACACAAAACAACACGTGTTATTTATGAATTTCAAACAAAGAACACCTTAGATTGTGATTATGTTTCGTCACTTTGAGGTGTGCTACATGGTTATGAATTTATATCAATTTAAGTATGTACTTATTAATTGTAGATAATTATAGAATGAGCTACAATATGGAATATAGTGACATACAATATTTTGGAATTCAAAAATACTTTATCATGCTCATTTGAATATAATATATGCTACTGTGCTACTGACTTTAGACTTCAAAAGGCAAACTTCGCTTAAGTTTATATTAGATGAAAGATATTCAGAAAAAGAGATGAGACAGTCTTTTTTTTTAAATAGACAATTAACTGTATTTTTTGCAAACATGTGCTTGTACTTTGGTTGGTTGAACAGAACACCATGACACAAGATTTTTTATATGAGATTGATATAAAACAGACTGTCAATGACATTACTATTAGAACTATTGGGATATTTACCATGTATTGTTTAGAGTTTCTGATATTTCGGAATTTTTTAGGAGTACATATTATATCAATCTACCCTCTTCCGAGTTCTTTTGCTAGAAATTTTTGTTCTTTTTTATTTCAATCGTTTCCAATCTTGGTATGTAGTGGCGTTCTGTCGAGAGCATCTGAGGGTTATGTAATTATATTGTAATTTACCATGTATTGTTCAGAGTTTCTGATATTTCGGCGCTGTTGCAAGCAAACGGCGGTAAACGGTGAAAAAATTTTTTAGGAGTACATATTATATCAATCTACCCTCTTCCGAGTTCTTTTGCTAGAAATTTTTGTACTTTTTTATTTCAATCGTTTCCAATCTTGGTATGTAGTGGCGTTCTGTCGAGAGCATCTGAGGGTTATGTAATTATATTGTAATTTACCATGTATTGTTCAGAGTTTCTGATATTTCGGCGCTGTTGCAAGCAAACGGCGGTAAACGGTGAAAAAATTTTTTAGGAGTACATATTATATCAATCTACCCTCTTCCGAGTTCTTTTGCTAGAAATTTTTGTACTTTTTTATTTCAATCGTTTCCAATCTTGGTATGTAGTGGCGTTCTGTCGAGAGCATCTGAGGGTTATGTAACTCGATCCAGTGGTCAATGTCAATGACATTTAAAAATATTATAAGAAAGAAATAATAATGTTTTATTACTCGGACTTTTATTCAATGTCATTACGGAAGTAACTTTGGTCACCAGTAGAGAATGCTCAAAGCCCTTAACACATTCTTTCCATTCCATACTTTGTAGTCTAGTTTAATTTAACCCTTTTATAGAAGACTAGCTGTTGCCCACGGCTCCCCCTATGTCCTTCCCCAAGGTCTAACCTGTCCATGTACCAAATTTTATAAAAATCAGTTTAGTAGTTTAGCTGTGAACGGCATGTAACGTATGTAACGGCATGCATAACAGGCAAACAGGGTTACTTTCACACAGGGCTACTTATATAAGAATGAGGCAGGGTCATTACAATTAGAGTGAGATAAATAACTACTCTTTTAATCAGTGAGAGCGAGACCTAAAATAATGCCCTACAGCGACACCATTTTGAAGTGACTCTGATAGTGACACCCGACAGTGGTGCTTTTTTGATGTTACACTGATAGTGACGCCATGGCGCCATTTTGATATAACCCCAAGCCAAGCGATACTACTGTCAGTATGTAATGTTTCTATGATTAGTGAGCATCTTTTTGTTTCCTTGTTACTCTCCTGCCAACATGACCATGGCAAACTGCATTTAAACAGACAATGCCATGCCTGTATTGTTCACAATGTATGGAATATTTTTTTTACAAAGCATTTTATTGTGTTTTATTTCTTATGGTCAGAGAAGGTAGTCGAATAAGATTGAATGGCGTCACTATCCATCTCACTCTTACCTAATGAATGGCATCACTGTGTCTCGCTCTCATCCAAATAGCATCACTGTATCACTCACACTATTTTATTATACTTGATGTTTGTCTAAATTAGACCACTAATTACATTATCGGAGTCATTTTTGATAATAAAAATGATTTAAGAATCAAAGAATAACAATTAGAAGAAATCAACACAATTTTATTAACTTTTTGGTTATTACCGAGGGGTGTCATACACTACCTACTCTATAATTTATTTATTTCTTATTTATACCATTTAATGTGACACGACTTATTAAATATCTACAAATTGGGTAGGGATATCTCACAATGTAATACATAAATAAATGCAATATAAATACAATTACAATAAATTCTTATGTTAACATTATTTCCTATATTTTTATTGTATTACTATTATCATAAATGATAACCAATTATGATAATAATTACCATACCTAATTATGTTGCAATGGCTTTCTCATTTCAGCACAAACTTGTATGTTAAGCTTTGAATGTAGTATTGTCAATATCAACATCATCATCATCATCACCATTATCATCATCTCAGTTACCGGGTCCACTTTTTAAGTGATACTGCCATCTGACCTCCCAACCTGCTGCTCCCAACCAACACCTACTAGCAGATGCATACAGTGTACCTAGGCTTGCTTATGAGGGTGACTTGACCCTAAAATTATCATTAAGACCCAAACCTAATATTATACATATATCTCATTATTTTGTCCATCCATATTATAGGCACTCAACGAACTGGGAGATGCACAGAACTGGCCACTGGAGATAGTGGATGGCCATATGAAAGAAATAACTGTCACAATCCCTTGGTCGACACTGCTTAAAGATGACTCCATTGTCAAGGTTAATGGGCTCACAGTTACCGTACAACCCAAAGTACGGACTGACCCAGGTAATTTTATTTTAAAGCCGTTTTCTAAAATAAGAAAGTACTGTTAAATAGTTATCAGTTCAGTGAAATCGGGGCCCGTACCATGAACCATGCCATACCAGGTCGATAATTGAAAGACTGACATACTATCAACTGCAAATGTAACTTTGTAATTGTATATATTTATATGTGATTACAAAGTTATTTATGCAGCTGGCAGTATGACATCCGCTCAATTATTGACCTGTTTTAAGAGTTAATGGTAGGCCAGCTGGTTGGGTTAAAAAACTAGTATAGTAAATTTCAATCAAAAAAATCAACGTTCAGGATGGCAGATGGATATAAGAAAAGTATTTCAGCTGATATGTCCAAGAACCTCAGAGTACTTTCATAGAAAGGAACGGTCACAGTCGAGTCCACGCCTTGAAGGTTGACTTTTTCCAATCGAAATACATACTAATAATTAACATACTGATTGCTTCAACACACAGTACAGTACAGTAAATAAATTATTGTATGCATATTTCTAATATGATAATTTGATTACTTTACCTGTTTACATACAAACAGAAATTGTATACTTACCTATTTAGTTCATTAGTGAATAGTTAACTTTATAATGATTTTTTAATTACTTTTGTGTAACAGTAGGTGCTCCATTAAGATAACAAATCAAAATTATAAATGCTCTTATGCTCATGCAATATCATTATAACAATTTTGGTCTATAATATTTAGATTGCTTAGTTTTTCACTGTCGAATTTAAAACTAATGTAAAACAAAGTACCCAGTTAGGTACTTATGTTAAATGGCATGCGATTTCCCCACCTTATTTTGCAATAAAGTTATGTATACCCAAGCAAAATAAATGTAGTATAGGACAGTGCTAGAGTCTCCCACTAGAGACTGGTCATGGTCAACTTCAAACTGGTAAGGCTGCTCCACGTTACACTTGGGCTATTGTTAAAAACAGTGGCACCCCGTGAGTGCTGACAAAAGTGAAAACTTGAAAAACGGGGCCAATATTATGAATTGGTAAAATCGCCATCTACCGGATACGTCACTGTATACGCTATTAGTTCTCAAACCCTCAACTACGCTGGTGCTATGCTATGAAGTTTAGTATAGCGCCACCTAGTAGAGGGCTTGAGAACTACAGAAGTTTCAGTAACGGTAACAGTGTTGTGAATTCAATGGTTTTTTTCCATCTCAATAAATGCCCACCTAATGAAGTTTTCCCTACCCAACACGCGTAAGATCCGTTGTTGTTGTTGTTATTTCAATTCAAAATCTAATGGAATCTACTGTGGTTAGACGACCTGTACCTGGAGTTTATGTTTATGCACCCTGTATGTCTTATGCTCGATAAGCATATCCCACAATAAATGAAAAAAATCATGGAATAGGTACACTAAGTTAGACTAACATTTTTACCAAGATAAAGAGCACATGAGATGTTACGTTTTTTTATTTATAGTGCCCTCAATGTTGGAGTCGATGTGGTCATCCATGTCGTCATCCATGCAGCTGGCAGCAGAGTGTCTTAGAGAGGAGGATGGACCGCAAGAGTCAAACCCTGTCGAGGGCATAGAAATGTTTGCAACAGCTATTGATTCAAGTAAGTTTGTAAGCAACATCAGTCAGATATATACCTACAGCCCAGGCTCAGCCTCAGATACATGGCTCGAGTCAACAGTAGTGCCCGGAATACGGCAATAGTCTCACCTCCTATTACGTGGGACCAAAAACAATGATTAGTGAAATGTGGTGTAAATTTACTTGTACCCTCCGGGGATAAAGGCGTAATTGTACATATGTATGTATGTATGTAAGTTTGTAATCTGAATTAGGCCCAGTCGCATCCGAGGCCATCAGGTCAGAGTCTGGGGCCCGTTTATCCATATCCATATCCATACTAATATTATAAATGCGAAAGTAACTCTGTCTGTCTCGCTTTCACGCCTAAACCACTGAACCGATTTTGCTGAAATTTGGTATAGGGGTAGATTAGACCTTGAGAAAGGACATAGGCTATGTTTGGTCGCGATAACCGACATCCACGCGGGCGGAGCCGCGGGCAAAAGCTAGTATATGATATAACTTGGTTGTTTCGGTTATATTGAGAGTGACTGCCGTTTGTGCCCCGAGCACAAAAAATATTGAACTTTGTAACGTAAACGTATCGAGAAAATGAAGCTTTGCGATTGGCCGCCTGCCTTCTTGTGAACCTGTGTATGTGAAGCCGGCCAATCGCAATGCTCCGTTCTGTCCATACATTTACGTTACGAATTCGAATATTTTCCTTTTTTTTTATATAGGACACGTCAATTTGACTTCGCCTCGCCTGATGGTAAGCTGAAAGCAAAGTCTCTGAAAAGAGGATCACCATTACAGACATGTACCATGTTACAATGGTGGCACTCAGCTTGACGGCCTCATCAGATGCTTTTTCACGCCCCGCTTAAAATTCGTGCTTGGGGCACTGATCTCCCAGCCATGGTGAGTGACCGACCACTGATAGAGTTGTTCAGGTAGTCCATATAGGCCTCCGTCTTGACCTTACGACTATTGACAGCTGAAACTGACGAGTACTCCGAAGCACGAAAGAGCTCAAATAAAATTCCACTGAGGGACCCATCCAAATGGCAACCGCGCCTAGGTAGCTTGACCTAATGTTCGTTTACTGAATAGCAATCAATTATTATTTAATGGTTTCCATTAAACAAATAACCTAATGGTATAGGAAATCTAATTAGTAACCTGGTCTTCGAACGAGTAATAAAAGACAACAACTGCATTATCAAGAAATGACTATTCTGACACAATCATAATACACACATACACTATGTCCCCTGAGATAAACATTCAATGTGTTGATGAGAACGACGGCACTTGCTAGTTGTCGTACTTAAAGATGAAAAAACTAACCGTCGTCTTATTAAAGAGGCAACCTTAACATCGAGAGGTCCCGGGTTCAAATCCTGGCCATGATACTACAGACGTGAACCCACTCCTATTACCGCAACACACAAGCAATTTAGCTTAGCTGGAGGAGTTAGGGGGAATATTAAGCTTGACCCAGCTTTAGTAATTTTGGTTGCTATAATAATAAGAAAAGAAAATAATGCTCATATATTGGACTTGTAAGGAGGTGCTGATGAGAAGCGTCTTCTTACTAAGTCCAATGTTTGAGACTCATTAAAACAAACCAAATAAGTCCATACTAGAAAAGTTTACGAGTAGCCGTTGAGGAGTTCCATTATCCATCTCCTGGCTCCATCATCAGATCAACTCAATGGCATAAAATTAGTGCATTGGCATTCAGATGTCACATACTTACAAACAAATGATTCATATGACGACCCCTGTGGCGTAGTTTTAAAGCGTTCAACTGTTAAGTAGTAGGTCGCGGGTTCGATTCCGCCTTAGTACCAATATGTACCAATATTAGTATGTTTGGCCTTGGAAGCCTTGGATGTTTTATGCAAGAATTGGAGGTAAACGCGGTAGGTACATACATGTTCTTGGGGCCAGTATAGATGCAAGACTATGACAGATATTACAAAGTAGCTGTTCCTCGCGGCTACGCCCGCGTAGATGTCGGTCATCGCGACTAAACATAGCCTATGTCCTTTCCCAAGGTCTAATCTATCTCTGTCCCAAATTTCATCAAAATCTGTTCAGTGGTTTAGGCGTGAAAGCGTAACGGACAGAAAGACAGACAGACAGAGTTACTTTCACATTTATAAAATTAGTGTGGAGTATGGATTAGGTAGGAACTGAGTACTGACACATTTATTCACGTTTCAGTTTTAAGCCGAGTAAAAGTAAAATTTGAAAACACGAAAATAAGAATAGAACATGTACCTAAAAATGGCGACCGAGGCATCGCACTGGAGGTCCACATAAAAAAGTAAGTATCTACGTCACACTTCCTCATCATGTGACCTTTATTGAGCAGCTGATTAGAATTATCTCCACGCAACATATATCATCGGCCTTGAATTCATCAAATAGTATATTAATTTATCTATTTATATATGCTCTATTTTTATTAAACAAAAATAACAATGTAAAAAAATGAATATTTTTAAATAGGAGTTATGAACCGGCACTAGTTTTTTTTTTCACATTCCAATCCTAGTTATAACGGAACTTCGAAATTTTCAAAGGTAAAAAATAATAAACGGTAAACATATATCGTTATTTAGTATTTCCTGTTTTTGAATGAAGAATAGCAAGACTCACATGTACATTTAGTTATTACGAGTGTATTCAATAATTTTAGAACTAATATATAAGTTAGTTCGTCTGTAAGTTAACTCAGCAACTGTTTAGCTTGTATTAAACTAATTTTGAGAATAATATCTACAAATATATAACATACCAAAGGCTTGTCCTGCTTGTCATCTTCGCTGACGGCACAGAATTTCTTTGTTTTTAAAGGGTTGGCAACAAGAGTGTTGACTACCCTGGTGTTGCACTCGTCCATAGGCCACGGTAACCACTTTCCATCAGTTGGGCCGTGTGCGTGTCTGCGACCTAAGAGGTATAAAATAAAGGGTTATATTTAACGCGGCCACAAATTAATCCGAAAAGCAGGTAGTGAAAATAATAGGTTGGCAGCTGTAGTGAAGAATCATTTTATTCAATTTATGGGTGTCAAAATTACTGAATGTGGCGTACATAAATACTAAGTGAGCCACTATTTATGGATGGTTATAAAAAAATATCCACGAAGGCTAAAGCGGGAGCTCCGCTCCCGCGTTAGCCTTCTAACCTAACCTATCCAAATTGGGGCGCGCTATACTCGAATTCTCATAACTTCACAATTTAGCAACACTCGGGTCACTCAGTATTTTAGTCGCCCACTCAGTATTTAAAGTAACTCATTATCAGTCGTCCATTTATTATTTTTGCCGCACGGTTTATTATATCCCTAAAATAAATACGTTACACTAAATTATTCTTTTCCAGTATCGATTACTTTGACGAGGCGGGCTCAGAACCAACACCAGAAGTCACTGACCCAGAAAAACCGAAAACATATATAGAAGCTACCTACACTAACAAAAGGATCAAATTCGAAGGAGTAACATTCTACACAGACGAATACCCTTCCAAATTAAGAACGATGGCGCGAAGCCTCGTCATGGAGAAATCCACATCCATGTCGTCGCAAGGAGGAAAGACAGACAGCCATTTAGACACCCCAGACATGAACTACCAAAGTACAATGTCAGATGTTTTCTATGAGACTAGAAGCGTTATATCCACTATAGAACCGGAACCAATCAAAGATATTATAACCGAAGCTAAAAGTCACACAGAATCGAGAGAATTGACACCTGATGAGAAACTGAATCAACCAGACCCTATACTATTTGCTAAGTTGACGGGCGAGCAGGAACTGACGCTTAAGTTGAAACATTCGGACGAAGCGGAAGGACCTAAGGTTGAGGTGAAGATGTTGTTTGGTTCCTTCAATGTGTTTATATCGCCGAGGCAACTACACACGTTGGTTGAGTTAGTTGATGCTTTAAATCAACCGCATCTGGAGGATACTAGGTAAGTAGAAATATTGTAAAGTAAGGTTTACTCTTACAATACCGTAAATTTTAGATTTAGCACTGTGTGAAAAATATTCGTAAAATATATGTATCGAGACAACGGAGCATTGTGATTGGCCGCCTGCCTACTGTAAACCTGTGTGTGTGTGTGAGGCCTGCCAATAGCAAGACTCCGTTAAAATTTTCAAAATATTAGGCGACGCTACAGATATCTACTATAATATAGCTAAAATTTTATTGGCAACCAAGAGTACAAATCAGTTCCTTCTATGACAGGAAGAGCTTACACACTTAGCGCCTTCGCTGCGTTTAGCGGGTGCGAGTCGCGGATGCGCGCGCAGTGCGTCCGCCTGTCCGTCGCGTCTGACGGGTATCCGCCTCACGCAGCGCTGCTCTTGAAATAACATGAAACAAGCACGGGAAGCGGACGTCCGCGCCGTGCGCCCGCTAAACGCAGCGAAGGCGCTAAACAATTGGCTACTAGTTACTTAAGAGGTCAACCCGGAACTCACAGCAATGGGTGTGTCTTACCTTGTCAAGGCTACACAAAAACTATGTTGTCATCATTCTCACGGTCATCACAGGTCACGAACAGGTTCAGGTCCTGCGGTTTATCAATTCATCATATTTAGTAGACGTTATCGTATAATATCACCTGGGGCATTATTCTGAGTGACATCCAGTTTCAAACGCAGTTACGTGAGAAAACGGTGGATTATAATGATTAACATACAAGAGAGAATTGGGTGGGTATGGGTACTGAATGGGTATTGCATTGGTTTAGTCGTGTCTCAAAGAGCACGTTAAGCCCTCGGTCCCGGTTGTCATACAAACATATAATACACTAGCTTTTGCCCGCGGCTCCGCCCGCGTGGATGTCGGTTATCGCGACCAAACATAGCCTATGTCCTTTCTCGAGGTCTAATCTACCCCTATACCAAATTTCATCAAAATCGGTACAGTGGTTTGGGCGTGACAGACAGACAGACAGACAGAGTTACTTTCACATTTATAATATTAGTAGGGATGGCAGTCATTATGTAGGGGAAATGGGTGAAATGACCCACTCAGAAGCGCTGGGCGTCGATTCTACTAAAGCAAAACCATTTTCATACCACAGAGACTTCAAAAAATGGCATTAAATTTTAGATTTTATTGCTATAGAGTCAAAGTCCAAAATTAAATGAAAAGAAAAAAAAAAAAAAAAAAGAGTTTCATTACACTCCTGATCACACGTCCTGTCAACGGCGTCCCCAATGGAAGTAGTAGTACTCACGTCGAATCGAATCCGAGCTCCCTCTCAATTCTTTTGAAATTTACCGTACATTTATTTTCACAGTAATTTGCCAATTCGGCCAACCGGCATGAACATGCAATGTAAACCAATGAGGCAGTCTGATTTCCAACTGATAGAGGCTCAGCTGTTAGGCAATTTGGAAAGGCAGAGCTCAAAACCAGTTGGCTATGGATGGTCTGGACCTAGTTACGGTAAGTCTCTTAAATGTTATCATCTTTGAAACTTGAAGAGTATAATACATGGTGGTAGGTTGTAGAGAAACGCTCCCGAAAACGAAATCAGACGATACTACTGCCGATTGTGACGATCTAAGCAAATTTTTTTGTCGATTGCAATACATGCTAATAAAAGATTCAAAAAATCATGATTAAAAATAATCGTCTTCTAATTTCATACATTTTGATACCCTTCTCGATAAGTTTGAGTGAAAATATTTTTTGATAGCATACATTTTGGCGCCAAAAATTGACAATATATTTTTTTTTTTCTTATTTTATATACCCAAAAATACAGGCGATGAATACCTTTAATTTGAGACATCAATCACTGAAATCCGTGAAGTGGTTCAAAAGATATTGAGGTTATAAAGAATATTACAAAACTACTTAAATATAAGATACACGCGAAATACATAACCCTTCTTGGCAGTCGGGTAAAAAAAGGAAAATGCGATTGAAAAAAAAATAGCCCATTTATTTTTTTAATTCGTCAGAAATATTGTGTTGTTATTTTGGTTTTCGGAAACGTTACTATAACACCCTGTATATCTATGGATTTGGTTCTGTCTGTGTTTATCACAGAGCATATACTTAGTAGAGATGAACGCAACTAACTGTAATTGAATATGTTTCTACCAACAGAGGACACCGACGCTGATAGCGAAAAGTTCCTACCAATGACATCTCTTGGGAACCCGATGGTTGAAAGCTATACGTCGTCAGTCAGTTCAATGAACACTAGCATGACTTCAAGTGTCAACACACCGACTGCCGCACCCCGGATCAAACGGAGCAAAAAAGGTAATCACTTACTTTACTCTGCTATATCCATCAATGGCGAAAGGTGACAATTTTCAAAATGGAAGCCGGTTTAAAAAGTTCTTACTTCGATCTAGTTTACCAAATTTAAACATCTCAACCATATAAGCAAAGGGAAGCCAGCAGGAATCGTGTTATAGGGACCCCTCGCGACTGTATCCATACTTTGATACTAATATTATAACCGCCAAACTGAATCCACTGAACCGATTTTGATGATATTTGGTGCAGAGATTGATTAGTCTTGGGAACGGACATAGAAGCTACTCGGTTATCGCGACCAAACATGCCTATGTCCTGTCCCAAGGTCTAATCTATCTCTGTACCAAATTGCATTAGAATCGGTTCAGTGGTTTACAGACAGACGAAGGTACTTCCGCGACAATCGGAATCCACCTTGCACCTTTACCTCTCCACTTCACACGTCTTGTACTGACACCATTCGTCCATGCGAGAGCCAGCCGAAAATGTTCAAAATTTGCCACGTCTTGCGGCAACCGCCGGGTTACATGGGTAGCAAATGCCTGGCAATGGCGCCCCCGCCGGGTCCAGGTAGAAAGGGGTAGGCCTAAATAGTCCTGGCTTGACGTCGTGGAAGATGTCATGCGTGCAAATAATCTCACTACCATGGACGCCCAAGATCGTGCGAAGTGGAGGCAGAAGAGACGGAAGGCGGACCCTGAGCCCCGAGGTCATCTTGGCCACGGATGCAATCAGGAAAATGCGTCTTTATGATGATGATGATGATGTTCAAAATTTCATTCATATTTATGTACTAACTGTTGCCCGCGGCTCCGCCCGCGTGGAATTCTGATCCCGTTCATCGCTGATATATAGCCTATATGTTAATCCAGGGTATAACCTATATACATACCAAATTTCAACCAAATCGGTCCAGCCGTTTATGCGTGAAAGAGTAACAAACATCCACACATCCATTCTCACAAACTTTCACATTTATAATATTAGTAGGATTCGCTTTACTGTATCTAATTTTATTTTTTCAGCCCCTCGCGTCGATGGCGATCCTACAGCAGATGTGTGGCACGTCAGCTTAAGGATCGACTCAGTGTCATGTGTTTTATTGCATAAGGTAGTACAGTGCCAGCGACGCTAAAGGTCCAACCCCACCAAACGGACCGCATCGCATCGCATCGGAACGGATTTTACAATCTTTAAACAAAATTAAATCTTATTATCACAGTGTTTAAAGTTTATATTACAAAGTCACGCACGACAGCTTGACTGCGGCCGCGTGTGGCTACGTGCGTCGACGAGAGAACGCAGCCGGCGACATGCCGCGACACACGATCGGCTCCGTCTGCGTGTGGTGACATGCCGCGACACACGATCGGCTCCATCCGCATGTTACCGGATCCGTTCGGATACCGTAGCGTGCGCAAAAGGGTTGCGTTCTCAAGCGAAGCGGCTAGCCGGTAGTATGCGGTGACGTCCGGCCGGACGCGTTCGGATGTGGCCGCGTCCGTACGTATGTAATGCGATGCAGGCCGGTGCGGTCCGTTTGGTGGGGTTGGACCCGTATGCTTTTTACAAAAAAAAAACCTTATATAAAATTTACTGTGTGAAATTTAGTTCAAAATCTAAGGTTTTCGACTTTTCAGGATATCCTGATGCCCACACATATTGGTTCCGACTGCATATCACCAGCGAGTGCCACTAAAATGCAAGAAGTGGCAAATGAATTCTATGATAACCAAGATCCGTTCTCGATTATAGATGATTTCAGCGTAGTGAACGAAACGCTGGATCGGACTACAGGCAAGAACCATTTGAGGTAACTATTATAGTACTGTTGTACCTTATAGATAGAGTATACATTCAAAAATTAATTAATTAATTAATTATTCATTCAGTCAAATTGACGTGTCAAATCAGTCAAATCCTGTGTGATTTTATAGTCGTTTCGGATAAAAAGATTTTGGGCAGTTTCGTTAGCAAAATCGTCTGGAAATATTATTATTTTGGCGGAAAAAAAAAAACGATTTTTTTTTACAACCCCCATACAGTTGCCATTCACCTGTACATTATTCCCATACATTATAAAAAAAAAGTTTTTTTTTGCCATCTTAATACTTTCAGACGATTTTGCTATCGAAACTGTATCCAAAATCATTTTATCCGAAACAACTATAAAATCACCCAGTATATTATGTATGGAGCGCGCGTATCACTTAGGTCTTTGGCACCGAGTGTAGGCACATACTTTGCGATGGTATAGTCCACCTATAGTGACGTTTCATGCATTACCAAAAATATCAATAGTTGCACTTATGAATGTACTGTAATGTTATGAATGTTTTGTTCGAATTGATATGGATGGTCATAATTAAAGCCAAGATACAAAAAAAAATGGTGTCATTTTGTGTTTTACAGAAACAATTAATACTACAAATATACGATTTAAAATAAAATATTGATTTAACATATCGAATTAAATATTATTTGCGAAGTCACTTTGACGGGTATTTTTTTAATACTGATTGAGATTGAGCCAGGAGCCTCGGTACTGTTCATACCCGTGCCAACGTTCATACTTAATAAGGGGGCGCTCTCTATATACATACTCTAAGTGTTGTACTAATAAGTTATTCTGGCAAAAAGCTAAACATAATGTGAAAGAATGGCTTGTTTTGTTCTTCCAACACAAAGTGAGAACCCGCTAAACAAACAGCCAGCCGATCCGATCACGATTAGTGGGCCGTGGCCCAACAGTTGACGTTGGGCCGCGGCCCACCAATCGTGATACAATCAGCTGATCGGCCTGGGATGTTGTATGTATAATATACTCGTACCAGCGCGAGAACTTCACTATCGCGATGCAGGATCGGTGATTCTGTAGTTGTTTTGAAGTACTTCAAGTTGCTGTCGCTAGATGCATGCACATACATAATATGATGACGTATACTTATATGTATATAGCTATATATATGTGTGGTATGTACAAGTATGTATGTGTGGTATCATCAAAATTGTACAAAGCATTAAAAATTGATAAATTAGTCGCAGTTAAACTTTTAAACTAACAAGTCGGTATCAGTGGTGAGGGTTTTCTGTAACCCGATTCTTGCCGGCTTGCTCTCCAAAGAGAAGCTGTGGTAGAATTCTGTACAATCAATTCTGGCCGTTGTTTTGCATGGCTGTGTGCGACACCATGTACTTGCCTGCCTTGATTAAGCTCAATGTTTTTTTGTGTGTATGGTTTTCGTGCATTTCTGTGCAAAATAAAAAATTTCTTTCTAAAATTGCTATGGTTTTTCTATAGGGGAGTTTTTTTTCACCGGCTTCCCTTTTGCAAATTTTCACACTTCACCACTGGTTGCCACATATAAAGTAACCTATTGACACTTGCAGGCAAGGCATGGCATGGCGATGGGACCACTTAAATAACTTCATATGACACTATAGTCAATTTTTTATTTTTTATTTACTATCTATCTAAATCCTTTTTTTTTTAATCCATATTTATTTAGGAGCTTTTGGCCAAAGTAACCATGCCAGCTCCATTGTACCCCAACTTTACATTAGCCATATTACAATACAGACAATATATGTGGTACAATATAATATAGACTTGAAATGTAGGTAGGTAGGGTGAAATTTTAATAACCTTTTAATAGTCAATGTATTGTAAATTTTCAGACTCCTAACATCCGAGATATCAGTGGACGGCAGTGAGAAGCTGACGACACACGGCAGTCAGACGGTTTGCGAGGCGTCCGTGAAGCATTTTTTAGTTCGCGAGTGTTTGTACTACGCTGAAGAATCAGACCATATCGACGCACACGGATTTGACCTAATACGCTTCGAGACTAAAGGTACAACACTTTGTTCAGCAACATCTAGCTTCTATTCTTCTTCCCCTTAGCGTTAATTCCCAGTCGCATCCGAAGCTTTCAGCTCGGAGTCTGGGGTCCGCTTTACCAGCCTTAACTACGGATTTGGCTAGACCTCGATATTTTCCGTGAAGCGATTGTCATCTGACCTCCACAACCCAATGTTAACATTAGGCGATATCGAAGCTTTGCAGTTAGACCGTTGTTTTTGGATTTTTTAGGGCTCTTTAACGTGCTTTCCGAGGCACGACCAGACCAATGCAAATACTCATCTTTCATTCACACTAATATTTGCACTGAGCGGGGATCGAACCCGCGCCTCCTGCGTAGCGGCCGCGTTCACTACCGCTACGCCACGGAGGCTTCATCTAGCTTCTATCTCTTACACTATAAAAACACAACATCCAGGACAAGACTTGAGCCCGCGATCAATCCCATTCTAGGAAAAATACTCTGACCAACGAAGCTACTGCTCGGGACATATCTTGGACCTAAAATGTGCTCAAAATATCCTCTATACGCGCATAAACGTTTATTGGATGTCTTTTGTGACTAGCACGGGGTGATACGGCTGTGGATGAGCTCAAATTCATCAAACATAGGGCCTCGTTTGTCTCGCGACAAGGTCCAAGATACGTGTCCCGAGGTATACCTAGACACATCCTGCAACATAGAAATTTTCCTATACATAAAGTCTTGGTTCGACCCTGGAGCCATCTATCGGTGACTACTATAATGCTTAACTCTTCCGAAATATAAAGTGTAATTCAATATTTACCATTTTACCAACACTCGTACTCAAGATCCCTGTGCGTGGCGATGAAACTCGAATACGATGCCAAAGATTGCAGATTTGAGGTCCGCTCAGTGCAAGTATTTTTGGTCATAAACACCTATGGGTATTTGCATTGCTCTTGATAAACTGAGTATACTTATCCTCATTCTAATTAAATATATTTGTTATACCAGAGGACGATGAAACTTCTAGCCAACCCTCCGCTAGCTCGCGGCCGAACGTGCGAGTGAGCTTCAAACAAACGTTCAAGTACGCCCGCGTGTCTGGCGAGAAGAAACTAGTAAACCCCACTACAGATGTTATGTAAGTATACTTTGGGTATAACCTATATTTAGTATTTTAGCCTTTTTAGTATTATAGTAGATGTGTACATGTACAGTCAGCATCTGTACCCCTATCACGAAAAGCTATCGTAATCGTAACGTAAACGCATCGAGAGAATGGAGCATCGCGATTGGCCGCCTGCTTATTGTGAACCTGTGTATGTGAAGCCTGCCAATTGCAATACTCCGTTCTCTCGATATGTCTACATTATGTAGTTTTCGTGCTAGGAGTACTGTACCCCTAGCACGAAAAACTATCGTAATCGTAAGAGAACGGAGTATTTCAATTGGCAGGCTTCACACACAATAGGTTCATAATAAGCAAGCAGCCAATCGCATTGCTCCATTCTAGTTTTTTGTGTTAGGGGCACAAATCGATCTTAATTTGCTAGGAGTAGGTAGGGTAGGGAAGATGTATTATGAGTGCTTTGCTAAGTACTCAAAATGATCTTAATGCCTTGGTAATCCCCCCTGATGATTATTCTGGTATTTGGTACACACTTTTAGTTCGGACGATAATAATATTTAAATCAATAAAATAGTTTGACTTGACTCAAATTAAACTAAATTTACTGTACGATTGTTGATGAACTACAATTAGAAACTTCACAATCATCAACCATTTTTCTGTACTCTATATTGAGAATTAATTTACTTTTTTTAGTGTAAGATGTACGCCGTTATACTTGGACATTGAGCTGACACTGATAGAGCGCATGGCAGCTACGTTCTACGGCGGGCCGACCACTCCCGCCAAGTCGCCTTCCCCGACGGTGACTTCACAGAACCACCTCAATATTGCGGTACACTGTCCCAACCTGCATGCTGCACTGAGGTAAGTGTACTTTATGAAAAGTGAGGTAAACAACTATAAAGAACGAAGATCTGAGATGTCGAATAATATTAAAATAATGTCATAGTAAATCACATAAAATCAACAGGATTATATTTTCAACCATCAAATAAACTCCTTTGTATTATTATACCTAATAGATTTGCCCTGATAACTGTATCATTAACTATATAAAAAAAATCTTTAATAAATGTTACTTAAAAAATTGATATTGGCGAGCAATGTCGATGGATTGGGTTCAATTTACCAAACGTCCCACATCGCGTCGGATTTTACATATTTCAAACGAAATTTAATCTTGTATACAGTATTCTAACTTTAAAGTCCATAACACCAATTTTTTTACCCACAATAAATACACATTATATCTCACTATCTTACCACTACCTACCCCCCTGGTGATATTACGTGATTTTTCCAAACACACACTCCCCCGCCCCCTGGTGAGCCTCATGTGAATAGACAGTCCTATGGGACTGTCTATTCATACGGGCCTTAGATTATGGTCTAAGGCCCGTATTCTAGAATGCCACTCAGCTGAATATCGATTTACCTGAGGCAAGATTGTATGCACAGATTCCACAGATTTGACAGGCTGTGTTTCGGCGGGAATAGAATAGTTCCCGGTTGGGAGAAAACTTGTGAATATTTTATTTAAATAAAAGTTAGGTCAGCTGATGAGACGTATAATTCGTACGGTTACAATAGTAAAAGTGATAAAGTTGTCAATTTGACTTGTAATTGTCTTGAAGGATCAAATGACGTTCCTTAATTTAAGACATCCTTGCGGATTGCCGTTCGAGTTATATCAGGCATGAACAGGCTGTCAGACAGATTGTCCATAGTTCTATACAATCTGTCCTCAGGTAAATCGAGTTTGAGTTGAGCGTCATCACGAGTATAATATGTTTGGTGCGTGTAGGTTCCCAGTAGTGGACCTCCGGCCGGGCCTGCCCGCAGGCGTGCGGCGCGTGCGGCCCGACCACCTGCTGTTCAAGTTCTATAACGCGACCGTCAGCTCGCAGCAGGCGCCGAGCGCGCGCCCGCTGCCGACCGCTGTCAGCGTGCGCTGTACCATGCTCGACCTCTACTACTATGTAAGTTGAACGGGTTAAAACAAACTAAATGTATAGTTTATTAACCCGCTGTTCCTTTGTCCTTAGGCTAGTTTTAGAGTCGCGCTGACCGCACGCTGACCGTCGGCGCTGACAGCCGAAACCTGAACTTCTAGGAAGCGTTTTAGAATAACGCGTGCGTTGGTCTGACAAGCTACGCGCTGAGCAGTCAGCGCTGATGGTCAGCGTGACTCTAAAACCAGCCTTACAGCGAGTAATAGTACCGGATTGATCGCCACGACGACCAACGCTATCCATAGCCATATTCCGCTTTCTAGCGTGGCCCCTTTGGGAGAGAGGCGCTGTCGTCTCCGTTGCACCACATCGAGGTTCCGGACCAAGCCCCTTCACATAATAAAAAACATTATTCACTGCCAAACTGAAAAATTGTATATTTCATACGAGAGCGTACCTACTTCTTGATGTCTCGTGCCTATGCCTGCTACTTTGTGATTTAAAAACGCCCTTTCAACAAGAAATAACTTTGCTCATTTGTTGAATAAATGTCAATTTTTTGACAAGTGGAACTGGCAGTAAAAATATATTTTAAACTGCAGGAAAACGAGACGTTCCCGGGTACTCACATAGCGCGGACTACCATGGATGACAACGTCAGCGAAAACAACATATTGAGCGGCAATATTTCAAGTACTGCTTTGCCGACGTAAGTATAACTTTTTTCGTTGTATAGACACCCAAATACTCTGCACCATTAAATCAATCTTTGAGAAATAATGGAATAGTGAAAGATCGAAAAATTTATCTAATCAAGAAAGCTACTCGAATCTCGTTACGCGCGTCTAACATACACTTCTATGTTCTTGGGTGAGGGGGAATGGATTTTGAGTATCTAATTTTGAATGAGACACACAAACTAGATAAATGATTTAATTTAGACACCTTTCTGTGTAGGCATATCAAGCCTTTTCGTATAAACGTATCGCTTCCTTTCTCTTCGACCAATGAAATTGTTAAAATTTTGTTGTCTTCGTTCATATTGTAAAAAGAAAACATAAAAAATACCATTTTCTATTACAGCATATCAATAACCTTCAAACCTCGCTCGACTCCGAAAGGCCCGTTCGACGCACTCGCAGACGAGCCGTCTAACTTCGAGCCCGCGCTAGCCAACCCTATGACTACTTCAATGTATATAATGCACAATCTAACAAGCAACCAGCCCAGTCCTTTCAGCGGGAAGAAGCAAGCCAGCGTTACCAAACACGGCACTAATCAGCATAAAGGTAAAACTGAATATATCATCATTTTTGAGCTTCTTATGAAAAGAAGTGATAAAAAGAGCCATAGCCTTTTCTTGGCTTCTTATGAAAAGAATACAGGCAAAGAGCCAGAGCCTTTTCTTGGCTTCTTCTGAAGTGAACCCATAAAAAGAGCCAGAGCCTTTTCTTGGTTTCTTTTGAAAAGAACCCAAGCAAAGAGCCCGAGCCAGAGCCTTTTCTTTGGTTCAGCTTTCAGTCTAACTAAGGAACGGCCAAACTTCGACTGTTTCCTTGAAAACTGCTATCTGACCTCCACAATCAACTTGCAATAGCGAAGTTCGAATATCGATGTCTGGCTTTTAGGACATCAGCTACCCCTTTAGAAAGCCATAGATTTTGAATAACAATCTTTAGTGATTCTAACTTCTTCATTTTCTACTCGTATACTTCTTCTTTCTCTTACGCATAAGTGATCGTATTTTAGACTTGTAGTTCAGAGGAGGATGGAGATATACACCCTGTATAGCTCTAAACCACTTCCCAAAATACTGTCGCTTATGCGTGTCGCGGTAGACAACTGTCGCTTATGCGTGTCGTGGTAGGCTTCCTAATGTCATTCAGTTTTGATGTTCATGTATAATTGTTATTACAGGGCAAGAAGAAGAGATAATTATGCCTGGCAACAATGAAGAGATGGCGGAGTTCACGTCCAGTTCCATAGAGTCATCAGCTATTCACCTCGAGTTTATGTTGCCTATACTCAGCTTACAACTTGAGTGAGTACATACATGTCTTTTGTTTAAACCTTAGAGAGTTACAGAGAGAGAGAGAGATAGGTTCTATCGCTACTCTTTAAATAAGTGAACTTGCTAGACGATCCTGTTTATATTTTAAAAGTGAAAGTTCGATAGGAGCGATGAGTGGATATTTGTTACCCTTTCACGATAAAATGTTTGAATCTGGACAAATTCTCTAGAATAGAATTCCTGTAATGGAAAATAGCTATATTATTCTATTCTAGACTATATATGTGCTAAATTTCAACCACATCGGTACAGTCCTTCTAAACTAATTGTGTTAAAAACATCCATCTATACTTTTACAATTAATTTTAATATCTTATTTCAATCACTCTTCATAACTTTTCATTATTACAGATCGAAGCAGTTGTACGAAATCATATACAACCGCATCAATTCGGATCTGTTGCTATGGGAGCCTCAGATAACGCAGCAGTACGACATCAGCCCGCTGGCCTGCGGACCAATTAACCCGGCCTTTGGCGCATGCAAGGGATACGGTAAGCGACTCAAGAGGTCAAGCATATGCGAGGCATATGTCGATGAGTCGAGAAGGGCGGCGGGCATTGGCCCATATAGATTACTCGGTGAGTCAAGAATAACTGCACTGCATGCGTGCATGAGAATTGGTCAACTGGGGCTTCGGAAGCATTGTCAGACTCTATAAAGTATGGAAACACCAAAATGTACGTAGTATTATCGACGAATGTAGACCGGCGGGCTTGCATGGAAGGTTTAATGGCTGTAAAGAAAGCTCGTGAAGTATGTAAGGTTAGAAGCAGATGGTGAGTGCCGTCTCTGCCTACACCAAAAAATGCATGAGTATATGTACAGCGGAGGAACGGAAACTATATCCTAATTCCTACAGTCCCGGATCCTTTAAGCAGAGTGAAAAAGCATCTGATCAGGCCGTTAAGCTGAGTGCTACCATTGTAATATTGATCTGTAATGATGACCCTCTTTCCTGTGACTTTACCTGTATCTTACCATCCGGCGAGGTGAAGTCGAATTGACGTGTCCTACATAAAAAAGGACTGTGATAGACTATTTGGTTGATTGGTTGCTATGTATGCATGTACGAACGTAATATATGTTTATCTCTGCACATCTTATGTATGTATTGTATATGCAAGAGTTTGGAAACCTGTTTTGCAAGATTGACACTTGATTGACACATATGGATTATTTTTAATTGTAAGTTCTCGCATCGCAGATTCGGATACCGACAGTATGTCATCGGAAGAAGACCCCAACATGTACTTCTCGTCATACGACAGCAAACTACGTAAAGGCGTCGGCGCCGGCAAGTCTCAAGAAACAGACACGCACAACTTCTGTCTCACGCTCAAAGTTGGGAAGGGACTATTGACTATCTACACACCTGTCAGAGTAAGTAGCTTGTTAGTTCATTGGCACATAGTTCTGGAGGGAAGGCAGATGTGTACACCCACATTTAGCCTTACCTACCTTTTGCAGCAAGTAAAGCTCTTATTAAAGGACTATAATGTTTGCTTCCTTTCTTTCTTTTCCTTTCCTTTAAAAAGTGCAACCATGGACACCCAAGATCGTACGCAGTGGAGGAGGAAGAGCCAGAAGGCGGACCCTGAACTCCGAGGTCATCCTGACAACGGATGCAGTCAGTACTTTACTGACTGCATCCGTAGTCAAGATGAGGGAATGATGATGATGATGTCTGCTGTCCGATGGAGACTAGCCTTCTTTTACAACCCTCTCTGGAAGAGATGGGGTAGCTAGTTTAAGACTTGAAGCTGTGGCATTCCCTGTCTGGGTCGGCTGGGGTGCGAGGGATATGTCTACGATAATCTCACCTCCGGCAACTGACGGCCCACAGACGGCGTGCGTTTTAGTCGGTACGAGTCCGACATAACCTCCCCCACCGCCTCCAACTAAGGGGGAATTTTTCACACGATAAAAGAAAATAAATAAAGGTACCTGGCGTCTGGCAATAAGGTTTAAAAAGTACAAAAAGCAATGAAATTAAATGGTAGTCCTTACTTTGTTATATCGACTGTTACTTATCGCCCTGGCTCCAAAATGCTCCAAAAATACATTATTCGTGTTATTTCACAGGACAGTAACAAACGCGTGGTGCCTGGCCAGATGGGTGAGCTAGTGATAGAAGCCCACAACCTGTCTATGTGCCAAGTCAGCGGACTCTGTGGGAAACCCAAAACTGCACAGCTTAGTCTGCGCTCCGAGAAGACTACCTTATATCATGACTGTAAGTTTACTTCACTAGGTAAAGAGAACATTTTCGTTACGAATTCTTCGTCGTAGAATATATCGCTTATTAAAATCATTTCAAAACTTTTACAATCATCGCCAATCAATACTTGTTGAATATTTTTATATGCCAATAATTATACTATAAGGGGATTTTATGTCGAAATGTACGGCGAAAGTAACTTAACATTATATATTCGTCGTTTACCGGCACTATAAATTCTATAAGGTTTTGAAAATGCTGCGATATTTTATAAAATATTGTGGAAAAGTGCAATCAAATTGATTAACATGAAGATCTTTCGATAATTCCGTAGTGTTTAAAAACTTGTGTCGCTGACATTACATTGTCTCACCTAATTTCTCATTCTACCATTTCAGCTCTTCTAACGATTCCCTCAGAGAAACCGCCTCTCCGTCAGTTCGGGTCAACTTTACCCTCACACCTGAAGAGTACCATCTACCCCTCAGGCAAAGGGGTCTTCATAAAAGACCGACTGCTGAAGAAAGACATGTTCTGTCTGGCGCTCAAGGTGGACCCGGACAAGGAGTCGTCCAATTTAAAGGTATTATTTCAATTGCGTTAACACGCGTACAATGCATAGTAAGATTCATTTGAAAGTAATAAAAAGGATATATTTTTATTACTTTCAAATGAATCTTACTATGCATTGTACGCGTGTTAACGCAACGTAATACTCTCTTGAAATCCATACATTTGCACTACGCGCCAGCACGCTGTGACGTCACCACGTGCCACGATTTTGTATGGAGTGTTTTCGGGTGGCTCAAGAAATTGAATCTCTGAAACTCAAATATCTTGAAAACTATTTTTCGTAGGAATTTTCTCAAGCAGTTTAGTATAATATGTATTGTAAAATGTACAGTTTACAATAATAAATAAAAAGGACACAATCCTATTGTATATGCTAACTGTACCAACCGTCTTTTGTGTATGCGATTGCGTTTTATATACACACAATAAAAAAAGTACCTCAATATTTCTCATTTTCGTTTCCAGTCTATATGCATAGCCCTAGGCATAGAGCAGGCGACACTCCGCTACCGAGGCGACAAGGGCATCGCCTGGCTGTCACAGTTGATGGACGTCATTGACGTCATCGACTACCCCGTGCCCGGGTACACACCCTGCAACGTCATATCAGAGTTGCATGTTCATGTGATGGACTGTGCTGTGGACTATAGGTAAGCTAAAGACATTATCTGTTATTACATAAGTATGTTTAGTTTATTGTCCGTGTGGTGACGAAGAAAGAATACAAGTATCACCACCCCATCTCGTCTAAAGGGTGTCGTAAGAGGAACTGAAAAATACACAGACGATATCACTGCGAGAGAAGGAAAATTCGAAAAAAAAAAACCTGTACTAACCCGTCTGGATAGTGTGGAAACAGTATGCCAAAACCTCCCAACATAGGGAGAGGCCTATGTCCATCAGTGAACTGTGATACTGATAGGCCAATTGATTGATTGATGACACAAATACTGTCTATCACTTACTACTTTGTAACTCAATCACCCGAAAATGGCTAGATGGTTTGAACGAAATTTTGAATTGAAATAAATCAATTTTTAACTGTTTTTGTTGGTATTATTATGCGGTTGTATTATTTATTCATAATTTGATGTTTATACTGAACTTAAATTGTCCATATTTTGCGTAAAGTACTAAGAATTGCCCGTGACTTCGCCCTTATGGAATACTGATCTCTGTGCCGGATTTTATACAGAATCTTTCATCCATTCTGGCATAATTGTGAAACAAACAACCATCCATTAATGCATCCAAAATTCAAAAAGAAAAACACTATAAACCCGTAAACATTTTCGCAGGCCTCTCTACTTGCCAATCCGGACCGTCCTCACCCTAGGCAACTTCAGCGTGTCCAGTAACATAATCGCCGAAACCAACACCTCTTGCCTCCGTTTCCTCGCGCAAGAGTGCACGTTGTTCCTCATGCACCTACACGGCACTAAGCCCAACGTGGCCGTGCCTCTTGACGACGACAAGGCACCCAACGTGTTAAAGGACTACGTCTGTGTGGTTGACCTTGGACTGTTTGAGCTGTCGCTGAAATCGGAGGATAAGAATAATTTTGTAAGTATTTTATGTATAGATTTCAGGGATTTTGATACTCGTCAATGATGTTGTATCAAGTAACCTAATCACCGGCGACAATTGTACCATTATGCCGGTAGCCGTCCAACCAGTCGCAAGTAGACCTGACCGCGTCCAACAACATAGTGACGTTGTAAACTTGTTAGGATTGTCAAATGGCTCAAGCAAATTTCAACTTTAAACACACTATACACACATCACATTTTCAAACGCTCTCGTACTCAATCGTACCATTATGCCGGTAGCCGTCCAACCAGCCGCTGGTAGACCTGACCGCTTCCAACAACATGCTGACGTCGTACTCTTGTACTAATATCTAAACTGTCACAAAAGAAATATGATTCAAGGCATTTTCACCTTTAAACACACTCAACATAGGTCTCATTTTCATATGATCTCGTACTAGCCTGCCAACCGGTCGCAAGTAGACCTCACCGCGTCCAACAACATGATGACATAGTACACGTGTTAAGACTGTCAAATAGGTCAATCAAATTTCAACTTTAAACACATTATACATACGTCACATTTTCAAATTGTACCATTATGCCGGTAGCCGGCCAACCAGCCGCAGGTAGACCTGACCGCGTCCAACAACATGGTGACGTTGTACACTTGCTGGGACTCCGCGTCGGCCCTGTGCCGTCTGCTGACGTATGCGGCATGCGACGGCGACTCGCAGCCGCCATTCGACCGCTCATCTAGACACACCAGCATATGTTCCGACCAGCCTATGGAACAACTTGTTGGTAAGTGTAATTTGCTCTAACTTTTATTTTTACTACCTACATATAATCACAATGACATGTTTATATCCGAAGGGTTAGGCGGAGTGTAAGATAGGTAGTGATAAAGAGTATTTTTACTAGTAAAGTGTGAAATTACATATTGTTCTGTTTCAAAGCCAATCCCAGTTGCATTTAAAACTCTCCTTTTAATGGTTTGTTTCGTTTTTTATAAGAGTGACTGCCAGCTGTCTGGCCTCCCGAGTATGAATGATATGAGCTTGTTGAGCCCTAAAGATATTTGTGAGGCCTCATATACACGTATGACATGTTGCGTCGACTGTAATTGGGACAAGGGCAGGTAAACTAAAGTTGAACTCGAGCACACGGGTAGGGAGATAGAAAATAAATGTTTAATCCATTCATCTGTAAAAGTAATTGTGCCTTCCACTGGGATAAACATCTACAAATGTATTGTTGTCTCTACAGGCCTAGATGAACGACCTATAGAAGAAATAAGAGAATTATCGCCTAATGAAATACAACAGGTCAACGATCTGATGGCTGAAGCGATGAAGGAAAGCCCTAATACAACCCGTAAGTAACAATAATATTATGAATTTGTTGAATTTTCTTGTTATCTCCCTTTTTTTCTGTTACTAGGACTGTTCTTCGAAATCTATTTCTTTATTTTTATAATTTTTTACTAAATTTTATAAAAATAAATTACTATACTATACTTCATTTCGTTAGATACTTAACTAAACGGAAACAATCTTGATGTGTCTTTTTATAGTAGTTTATGAAACTGTTTTATCAAGAGTTCTTAAAACACGAGTGTGAATTAAAAAAACGAGCCGCAGGCGAATTTTTTTATAGTATCACACGAGTGTTTTAAGACCAAAAATTATGTGCAGTTTCATACACTACTTTATCTAATTTCATGTTATAATTAATATAATTTGTGTAAACTGCAAACGAACCACCAGTTAGTAAGTTAGCTTGGTTTATTTATTTAATATGTGTTTTTATTAAAAATTAACTACAAGATTACCTTTAGTTAACCAAATGGAATATAGCAATTACCATAATTCGAACTTGATCACTCCATTGCAGTAGAAGAAGAAGAACTCAACAGCTCAACAGAGAAAGAAGGCGTGGAAATATTCTTTTTCCCTGACGAGTCAAATATGAGACGACGACTGCCATCGGAGCTCTTAGAAGACTCAGAACCCAAGTCTATAGAGATCGACGACCAGCCTCTTGTGTCGTACGTCGAAGCGCAAGATGCCAAAGTCACTAGTGCACAAGTTGCTAAGGAAGCCACTAACGCACAGGTTGCTAAGGAGTTAGGCGACCCGATGTCCACGCCCAAGCCGACACCGAGGAGACATAAGAGGAAATCGGTATGTTTATTTGTTTTTTGTAGTCGATATATTTGGACGTAATCCATATTAATATTATAAATGCGAAAGTAACTCTGTTTGTCTGTTACGCTTTCACGCCTAAACCACTGAACCGATTTTGGTAATTTGGTATAGGGATAAATTAGACCTTGAGGAAGGACATAGGCTATTTTTGTTCATATTATCCGACATCCACGTGGGCGGAGCCGTGGGTAAAAGCTAGTCTACCATCTTTGGTGGCAGATTCATTATTCTTCTTCATCCTAGCGGTAATTCCAGTGGCATCCGAAGCTTTCACCTCGGAGTCTGGGGTCCGCTTTTACCAATCTAACTATGGATTTGGCTGAACTTCGATAGTTTTCGTGAAGCGACTGTTATCTGACCTCCACAACGCAATGACAACTTTGAGCGATATCGAAGCATTGCAGCTATACCAGTTGTTGGACTTTTTAGGGCTCCAACTACCCGTAACTACTGCCATAGATGTTCGTATGGCAACCGGAACCGAACTTCTTGAATTGTCATAAATTGTCATACCTATTTTATCTTACAACATCATTCGGCCAAACCCTGGAAAAAGACTATTTTAATCAACAAAGAAAGAAATAAAATATGATCTCCAACGTTGATATCATTATGGTTCCTTTAGGCTGTATCTAAATTACATAATTAAAAAACATGCACATCTGAAAAATGTAATACGGTGAAACTATATTTCTAAAGTATTGCCATAAACATTAAATACAGCTATAAAGGTAGCTTAGCGGTTAAGGAGTCGGCCTTACGATCGAGAGGTCCCGGGTTCGAATCCTGGCCATTACACTACCGACGTGAACCCACTCCTAACACAAGCGATTTAGCTTAGCTGGAGGGGTTAACGGGAATATTAGTAATTTCGGTTGCTAATATTCTTTTAAAGAAAAAAAAAATAGTATAACTTTTCTACCAAAAGCTACTAACCAAATAAAACTACTATACAGGTAAAATCGAACAGCGACGGAGGCAACACAGACGACGAATTCTGCTTTGTGGAAACGCAACCGCCCCCGCAAGACAACGATCTAGATGAACCTGTCGTCACCTGGTTCGGGGAGGGCCCCGTCCACATGATCGACAACCACTTCACTGTACCACAGAGCAGGACTGACGTACTGGCTGCGCCTAAAAGCTTCCCGCTAGCCATGCTCAGGTATTTATAGTCCGATTGTGTAAAAAAAGTTGAGTACATACCATATTATAGCTTGTTTAAACTGAAGTCCACCGCCGCGTGGTTCCCGGCAGAGTAGAATTTGGGTTACCCCATCTCCTCCCATGCGGTGTCGTACAAGGCGACTAAGGGATGGGGCTGTTGAACATCAGACAGATATATACAGCCCAGACTCAGCCTCAGATACATACTGACTTATTGTGACTTATCGCTTTAGTGTTACTGACTCAATATTTCAGTTTAACTTTTTATTCCAGCATAATCAACTCATTATTCCATTATACTACATTTTCTTTAATCCCTCTGTGTAACCCACGTCTGTAGACTTTAAATTGACTCCGCACCCAAACTAATTTGCTCTTGCCATAGTCTTCCTAGGACGATTTAAGGAGAATAGATTGAAGCCACAAAAAAAACTAATTCTCTAAAACTAAATCTCAACTTGTAACTGACAGGTATACGTTATGTGAAATGAGCATAACATGGAACATGTACGGCGGCGCCGACTTTCGTCCAGCGGGTGAAGTAGTGCCGGCCAAGAAGACCGTCACTATTGAGGGCGACGTTCGGAAGCAAGGATCGCCCACTACTGCGAAGTGAGTAATAAATTATTTACCCCTACTTCCCTGTCCCCATTTCCCTACTTACAAAATGCGAGTTAATGCTCATAAAGAGGCAACTCGGGCGTCGGAGGTCGCAGTATGACCTCCGTCCCCCATGAGCGCGGGCGGCGCTTCCCCATACCCGGGGGCGAGTTGGGGACTTCCCCACACCGGAAGAGAGCCAGATCGAGAGATACATTTATTTATTTATTTATTTATTTATTTATTTATTTATTTATTTATTTATTTATTTATTTATTTATTTATTTATTTATTTATTTATTTATTTATTTATTTATTTATTTATTTATTTATTTATTTATTTATTTATTTATTTATTTATTTATTTATTTATTTATTTATTTATTTATTTATTTATTTATTTATTTATTTATTTATTTATTTATTTATTTATTTATTTATTTATTTATTTATTTATTTATTTATTTATTTATTTATTTATTTATTTATTTATTTATTTATTTATTTATTTATTTATTTATTTATTTATTTATTTATTTATTTATTTATTTATTTATTTATTTATTTATTTATTTATTTATTTATTTATTTATTTATTTATTTATTTATTTATTTATTTATTTATTTATTTATTTATTTATTTATTTATTTATTTATTTATTTATTTATTTATTTATTTATTTATTTATTTATTTATTTATTTATTTATTTATTTATTTATTTATTTATTTATTTATTTATTTATTTATTTATTTATTTATTTATTTATTTATTTATTTATTTATTTATTTATTTATTTATTTATTTATTTATTTATTTATTTATTTATTTATTTATTTATTTATTTATTTATTTATTTATTTATTTATTTATTTATTTATTTATTTATTTATTTATTTATTTATTTATTTATTTATTTATTTATTTATTTATTTATTTATTTATTTATTTATTTATTTATTTATTTATTTATTTATTTATTTATTTATTTATTTATTTATTTATTTATTTATTTATTTATTTATTTATTTATTTATTTATTTATTTATTTATTTATTTATTTATTTATTTATTTATTTATTTATTTATTTATTTATTCGGAGGACCAACAGCCATAACAGAGGTATAGTGATTTACATTAGTTACATACAGCCAATTACAGGTCCTCACTGATACAATTCAGACTATGTTGTAAAAAGCGGACTACAAAGATTATTTATCACTTCATCGAATTGGAATGCTAGGTAAATATTACAATATTTCTCTTTCTTAGTAATATAACTGTGCTGTGTGAATCGTAACGCAATACAAATGAACAAAACATCTCCAATTATCTTTAAAATTGTTGAAAAAATTCCAGGCTAAGCAACCTCCTGACTGATGCTATACTTGCGTTAAATATATCAATATCATGCTGCGAGCTTGCCGCGTTAAGTGCATTACACGCCCTCCACAAAAACGCATTTTGACGGTAATTGGTTGGCACAATAGGTACGTACAGGGGCATAAAGTGACGTAGGATTTTGACAGGTGTATTGATATTGATCCTAGCCAGAAGGTGGGGGCTATCAACTCTGTTGCTTAGAATTTTTTGAATGTACATTACGTCAGCAATTCTCCGCCGATGCGTTAATGGGAGAAGGTGGAATCTAGCGCACAATTCAAGGTACTCATCGGGCTTGTACACTACTTTAGCGCGATAGCATAGGTACCTGATGAACTTCTTTTGGATACCTTCTAGCCTATCAATGTAGATATCGTATCTAGGATTCCAGACCTCAGACCCGTATTCTAATACACTTCGAACATACGTACAGTACAATATTTTAATGGTCTTAACTTCCTTAAAGTTGTTCGAAGTACGCATAATAAAACCTAAGGCTCGAGATGCCTTTTTAGCTATACTATCAATATGCTCGTCGAAGATCAGTTTCGAATCGTATACAACACCGAGATCACGTATCTTATCACATTTGATTAACTTCTGACCTCTCAAAAAATATTCAGAGGTAATAACTTGGCGCTTTCGAGTAAAAGTGACCACGGAGCATTTTAGGGGATTCAGATCCAATCTATTTTGGGTGCAATAGTTATCAAGCCTCACTAAATCAGCCTGAAGAGCTTCAATGTCGGTCTGGGATGAAATAGAGGCATATATTTTCATGTCGTCCGCGAAGCATAGAAGATTGGAAGACCAGAAGCAATCACCAATGTCGTTCACAAAGACTACAAACAATAAGGGAACGCCGCTTGGAACAGTGACCCACTTGGATACACAATTATTCAGTGCAACTGCTTGCGATCTGTTAGAAATGTAGGATGTAAACCATCTTAACAGATCGCCCCTTATCCCGTAGCGAGCTAGTTTCCGAATGAAAATATTATGATCGATCCTGTCGAAGCATTTGCTGTAGTCAGTGTAAACGACACCAATCTGCTTCCCTTGACTCATGTTAAAGGTAATATAATCATCCAGAATTAAAAGATCAGAAACTGTGGACCTGCCCTTAACAAATCCGTGTTGATACTGATTTATTACATTTTTGAGTGATGCATATAACTGAATATGAATGATTTTTTCGAAGATCTTCGCGATTAGACACAACTTAGACACTGGTCTGTAGTTGGTTATATCAGTGACTACACCTTTCTTGTGGATTGGTGTCACAAAAGCGGACTTCCATATTGAGGGCATTACACACTCACTCAATGACTGTCTGAAAAGCAGGCTAATCGGCAGGGCTATTGTGTCAGAGCAGTTTACCAACAGAATAGCAGGTATGTGATCGGGTCCCGCTGACTTGCCCAAATCCATCGCTTTAAGTAATTTTGTTACTTGATCTTGGTTCACTATTATGCTACCGATATCTGAAACCGACTCATAGTACACACAAGCATCGTCACTAGGAGCGCTTGGTTGTAAGAAAGTTGATACGAAGTAGTCAGAGAATAGATTACATATGTCTTCAGACCCGCTTGCCGTGGCATCATCACCATAGGAAACAGAACTCGGAATACTAGATGTACCAGTTTTTGATTTTACAAATTTCCAGAACTGCTTGGGATCACTTGTTATGGATTGTTCTATTGATTTAATATAGGATTGATAGCATTCTGTCTCTAACCGTTTTACTCGCTCTCTCAATAACTCATCTCTCAATAATATAGTTATATATCTGTCAGATAAATTTCCGTAACGCTTGAATATTTTTAATATTTGTATTTTTCTTTAATTATTTTTTTCAACGCAGGTGAATACCATACCGGGTGATGATCATTATTTAACAATTTAGTTGGAACATACTTGCTAATCATGTTGTTAACGAATGAGTAAAAACGTTCCACAGCCCTCTCAATAGGCAAGCTCTTAAATTCATTTTCCCAGTTAAGTTTGGAAATATCCTCATTCATATTAGTATAATTACCTTTAGAAAAAAATTTTTAAGTTTTTTAATACATGATCCTGGGTCCTGAGATTATCGTAGATATAATATTATATCCTTTTCAACACCCTTGCTTATAAACAGGCTTTTATTTCACCGCAATTAAGCACGGAATGACACCTATTTATAAAACTGTGACTTTTTCAATGCTATTATTCACAAAAGTGAGTTATAGACTTCTTTTTTTTAAATTTCATTGATTAAGTTGCTTTGTTCTTAAAAAAGTTTTGATACAAAAAAGATCGTGTCCAGTATTACAAACGAATTAATATACCTATTACTTGCTCACTTCATGCAACTTCGTATTTTAAAAGATAATTTCAACTTGTAGTACGTGTTTAATAAACAAAACTTTCACTACAATGTATTTTTTTTTCTCTGTGAGTATTTACAAAGAAAAAAAAATCATAATTCAAATAAGTAAGTAGAGTAGATGACAAGGCAGCATGGTGATAGCACCTTAGCCTGTTCCGAAACGAACAAATAAAAAAAATGTTAGATGCGCGCGTATATTTATGACAAGTATGACAACAAATAGATTTTTACTATTGTGTTTTGATTGTGTTATGTAGTATTTTTAGTATTATTTTATTCGCAAGTGTGTTGAAAATAATCGTATGCCACTCGCGTGTATGGTGATTACCATCCTCGGGTCTAAATGTCGCCTCAGCGGTAATCACCAACTTTACACGCTTGTACCATAATGTACTATTGCACCCCGAGGTGCGAGGGATGTGTCTACGATAATGTCACCTCTCTCTGGCAACCGACAACCCACGGACGGCGTTAGTCGGTTCGGGTCCGACATAACCTCCTCCACCGGCTCCCGCGGGGGAGGTAAGTATCCGAGATGATTTTTGGCACGATAAAAAAAATAAGTAAAAGGACCAAGATTGTTTACGCTTAAACTGTGGAATGAACTCCCTGCCGTGGTTTTTCCAAGCGACTACAGTATGGGGTTCTTCAAGATGGGCATTAGAAGGTTCTTACGGTGTCAGCAGCGCGAATATGACGCCCCTGGTATTGCATATGTCCATAGGTCACGGTAACCACTTTCTCCACACTCTGCCACCTAAGTTGTATAAAAAAACGTGTATTGTGTACAGGCGCAACAAAGAATACGAGCCGTACGACAGCGGGCGGGCCGTGACAGCGGCGTACCGGTCAGGCGGCGTGCGTTGGGCCGCTGGCTCGGACCGGGTTCGGGCTGCGCGTGCGCCGCAAACTCGCGACTTACGATCTCGCGGCGGGCCACTCCGAGACCACACTACCAAGGTCAAGTTGGAGCTTACTAAGGTACGTGGAGACTGTGTATTGTGACTCAAAACCTCTAAAACAATACGCCTTACAAACTACGAGCACTTACAATCACAATTTCCACAGGTGAAATTCCAGTACGAAATATACCCAACCGGCGGCACCCACGCGTCCCGACAAACGCTCGCCATTAGCAAGATAGAAGTGCTAGACCAACTGGCGTGCAGTGACATTAACAAGCTGCTCAGTCAGTACAAACTCAAGGACGAACCGGAGAGGAAGAATGCTCATATGGTACTTATGATTCTTTTTAAATGAATACACACACTAGTAATCGACATTAATATAACAAATATTCTTGTTACTGCTCCTAATGATCTCAGTTCAATTTATTGAATCAATTCAAACAATTCATGTAAACAGTCTTATCCCTTTACTCGCCTTGTACGACACCGCATGGGAAGAGATGGGGTGGCCCAAATTCTGCTCGGCCACGCGGCCTATTAAAATATATTTATTACTAAGAAATAAATGTGCTTTAATTTATGTAATATTTATTACAATATTTATTTAAGATAATTTTAAAGCAATTAGTTTGCTAGACTAAACAAATTATAATAAATTGGAAAAAGCGAAATCAATTCTCGGGCGGGACTCGAACCCGCGATCTTTCCCTTACAGGGGGAACGCTCTGACCACTGAGCCACCGAGCTTCGCCCGAGAGTGACCCAATTTTTCCAATACATCCATCTTACGGCGATGGTAGGAGTAATCTACCGATATTCGTACGAACTATCGGAATCAATGAATGATGTTGCAATCATTTTTAAACATTGATTTTTGATAACTCCGCACAATCAATTAAGATAATTTTAAAGCAATTAGTTTGCTAGACTAAACAAATTATAATAAATTGGAAAAAGCGATATCAATTCTCGGGCGGGACTCGAACCCGCGATCTTTCCCTTACAGGGGGAACGCTCTGACCACTGAGCCACCGAGCTTCGCCCGAGAGTGACCCAATTTTTCCAATACATCCATCTTACGGCGATGGTAGGAGTAATCTACCGATATTCGTACGAACTATCGGAATCAATGAATGATGTTGCAATCATTTTTAAACATTGATTTTTGATAACTCCGCACAATCAATTAAGATAATTTTAAAGCAATTAGTTTGCTAGACTAAACAAATTATAATAAATTGGAAAAAGCGAAATCAATTCTCGGGCGGGACTCGAACCCGCGATCTTTCCCTTACAGGGGGAACGCTCTGACCACTGAGCCACCGAGCTTCGCCCGAGAGTGACCCAATTTTTCCAATACATCCATCTTACGGCGATGGTAGGAGTAATCTACCGATATTCGTACGAACTATCGGTAGATTGGTGGTGATTTCGCTTTTTCCAATTTATTATAATATTTATTTACATTTTTTAAATAAGCTTACTGACTAATAAATAAAATTCTCTCTATCTTCACTAACTTATCTCTCTCTCTCTCTCTCTCTCTCTCTCTCTCTCTCTCTCTCTCTCTCTCTCTCTCTCTCTCTCTCTCTCTCTCTCTCTCTCTCTCTCTCTCTCTCTCTCTCTCTCTCTCTCTCTCTCTCTCTCTCTCTCTCTCTCTCTCTCTCTCTCTCTCTCTCTCTCTCACACACTTTTAGTAACGCTCTCGTCACCCGTTCACCAAGTAAAGCGTGCGCAGAGACCCGGACACCATGTTCAGGAGGGAGTTCGAAACCGCAACCCCTCGCAAATATTTCATGTTTTTTACAACAATCACTTCTGATAACGACAGTGCAAGTCTAAATCCTTTAATCATCTTTTCTTTTCAGTTGATAGTGAAAGCTGTCCACTTACGGCCAGACCCAGCGTTATCTGCTCAAGAGTGCTGTCTGAAAGTGTCGCTATTGCCGCTGTGGTTCAACCTGGACCAAGACACGCTCGCTTTCCTCGTTGGGTACTTCTCAAAATTGGGTTCTGACGAATCGAATGGTACGTGAATTGTTATATTTATAAATAGTTAAATTAATATCTACCTGACTAGCAAGATGAGAACTTAAATATAGAATTTCAAAAATATTATACGTACTTCCTATAGTTCCTTTACTGTCATTAGACCATTCATCCAAGCTCGCCAGTTTCTAATGCTTCTGACCTACTCTTAAAATATTATATTTTTTCATTTGAACAACAAATTATTTGACCTTAAAATATTTACTTGGTTTGTAACAAATTCTTGTCTGAAGGGCTTCACTAGTTTTGGTGATAAATTCATCGTCAGAACATAATGTTAACCTAGTATGAAGCTATGCTCAGTTTGAATCTAGATTGTGCTCAATATTGATTTCTTCTCACAGACGACGACTCCAAAAGTATCGGTGGTCTGTCAAACGAGTCAGGCGGCTCCCGTCAAACGACGCCCACTCACCGGCCTCCCGTGATGAGCATTGCGAGTCACCTGCGGGACCCGCCGCCTACGCCCACCTCGTTAGGAGACGCCGACTGTCTCTCGCTCAACGATCAGGGTAAGCAACGATGACAGCAACGCCTCTCTCCCGCAGGGGAGACGCTTGAGAACTGGATATGGCTACTTACTTTCACTACTTACTACTATTGCTCGGGACATATATGTTGGACCTAAAATGTTCTCTACACGCGCAGTACACGTTTCTTGTGTCTTTTGAGGATAGTACAGGGTTCTACGGCAGTGGACGAGCTTAAGTTCACCAATCATAGATTATTACAAAACAATCCGTGAACGCAGGACCTCGTTTGTCTTGGGACTTAGGTCCAAGATACGTGTCCTGAGGTATACCGCTCCCATAATATTATCAGTCTTTGACTCGGCAAGTACCCTTTTGCCGCTAGTGATAGTATGGACATGCTCACTGGCTTCATTCTAGAATATGTGTACACAATATCAAATATTACCTTTACAGCTAAAACTGAACTCTATCCCTTATAATACATAATTATATCATTTATTTTCAGTAATACGCAATGATGAACCGTTGATGGAGAACTACGAGGCCGAACGTCTCGTCTCCGAGAACCTAATACAACTGGAGGAAGACTTCAACAAGCTGGGCATTCAGGAGAAGCCGGCGGCGAAACTTCCTATTGATACCGAAATCGTTGACGACTCGCCGATATATTTTAGGTATACTCAACATCATTTGTCAGCTCTTGCCCTTTATTTATTTAAACTTTTTGCACTTGTCATAGGGCAAATGCACAGTATGTACGTGAGTTCTAACATAACTTTTAAATACCTGAACAGATAGGATTGACAGGGTACTGTTTTTATTCTGCTTTTTCTTGTATGCCTCCCGCCATGTATCTTGGACTCAAAATGTGCTCTCTACGCGCAGTACGCGTCATTTGGGTGTTTCTTCTGTTTCTCTCGCGGCTTAGGACTAAGATATATTTCTTATATATACTTAACCGGTCAATTAACTGCACCTCGCTAGATGGTACAAAGCTAAGGTGCCGTTTAGAAGATACGGACCACCATTTCTGATGCTATTGGCCTTAAAATGGTGTTCCCTATGGCTTTGATAGATATATGACGCGAGCTATTGTACAGTCAGCGTCAAAGAAAACAGACCCCCTCATGCTTTCATATCATTAACAAGGGGGATCCCTTTTCTCTGACTGTACTATAACAGACCATATATAAGATCTATTGTGTTGCAGACGCGTCGTGTTCTCCCCCGAGGTGCCCATACGGTTGGACTACGTGGGCAAGCGCGTGGACCTGTCGGCCGGGCCAGTGGCCGGCCTGCTCATGGGGCTGGGCCAACTCAACTGCTCGGAACTCACGCTCAAGAGACTCGACTATAAGTATGTATTGTAATGATACTTACTTAGAGTATACATTGCTATAGAGGGCGCCTTACAAGTATGAACTGCTATCACGGGTATGAACAGTACCGAAGCTCCTGGGTCAACCTCAATCAGTAGCAAAACAACACCCGTCAAAATGACTTTGCAATTAATATTTAATTCGATATGTTAAATCAAAATTTTATACAACATCGTATATTTGTAGTAATAATGACGCAAAAATAACGCAAAATGACGCCTTTTTATTGTATTTTGGCTTTAATTTTATCCATGCATATCAAATCGAACAAAAAACTTCATAACAACAAACTACATTAATAAGTACATCTATTGATATTTTCGGTAATGCATGAAACGTCACTATAGGTGCGCTATACCATCGCAAAGTATCTGCTAACACTCGGCGCTAAAGACTTGAGTGATACGCGCGCTCTATATAATGTATACTCTAAGGATACTTACCTACCAAGTTTGCATAATTTATTCTTACGATTTTCTGTGTTTATAAACACTGGTCAAAGAAGTAAATTCTGGTTTAGGTAATTAAAAAAATGGACACATCAAATTGACTTCACCTTGCCTGATATAATCTGAAAGCAAAGTCTCAGAAAAGAGGGTCACAAATTATAGACACGTACCATTTTACAATGGTGGCACTCAGCTTGACGGCCTCATCAGATGCTTTTTGTTCTTGTTCACAGATTAGGTTTACTAGGCCTTGAGAAGCTAATACAATGGGCTTTGCACGAGTGGCTGTCGGACATCAAACGGCATCAGCTACCGGGCTTACTCAGTGGGATTGGACCTATGCACTCTCTACTACAACTAAGTGAGTTATTCTACATAATACATTCTCATTATTTTACTATAATATCATTCATTATCGTTAGAAAAGCGTAATCATTATAGTTAGAAAAGCGTATCCCGGTTGCTTCCGAGGTCTTCCTCCTTTTCATTATTAGCCTCACGGGCGCCACTTTTGATCAAACCATAATATTTTTCCTGGGGTACGTAGAGACAACATCTTTCGACTTACTAAGATCCTGGCACATAAAAGATAGATAGATATATCTCTATATTATACACCTAGAACAACGTGAGTTTGATATAAACAAGCTATTTTGTTGGTATATATAATTTGGCGGCCTTATCGCACAATGTCAATCTCTTCCAGGCAACTTTCGTCTTCCAGAAAACCCTATAATAGTACATTATGGTACAAGTGAGCAACGTTTTTTTTCTGTACTTAGAGAAAAAAAAAAGTTAAATTTGAGTGAAAATTTTGTTTATTATACAAGTATTACAAGTTGAAATTATTTATTTAAATACGAAAATGCATCAAATGACCATACAATAGGCGTATTAATTTATTCGTACTATTAAACACGTTATTTTTTGTATCAAAACTTTTTTAAGAACATAGACAATTATAGACACTTCCTATAAAATTTAAAAAAGAATCTTTAACTCACTTTTGTGAATAATAGCAATGAAAAAGTCACAGTTTGATAATAGGTGTCATTACGTGCCTAATTGCGGTAAAATAATATCACTGTTATGAGCAGGTGTGTTGTAAATACATATTATTTCTTATCCCAGTCACTGGTATCCGCGACCTGGTGTGGCTACCGGTGGAACAATGGCGGCGTGACGGTCGACTCGTGCACGGTCTGCGGAGAGGCGCCGCTTCCTTCACTGCCAGGACTGCCGTCGCCGCGCTTGATATCACCACCAGACTCTTGCAGTTAATACAGGCAAGTATTCACTTACCCAAGGACTAAATGGGGACTCCTCAAGGCCGCTGGGAACCGCTTCCCACACCCGATGAGGGCCAGCTCGATGGAGATGGTCCTGTTTCGGCCGGCGTGCGAGAGTTATGTCTCAGACAATCTCACATTCGGCAGTTCGGCACCCTACGACCCACAGACGGCGTGCATTTTAGTCGGTTCAAGTTAGACATAACCCGCTGAGTATTTGAATTCATAAATAATTGAATAATGTATATTTCTATATGTTATATGTATATACTAGCTTTTGCCCGCGGCTCCGCCCGCGTGGATGTCGGTTATCGCGACCAAACATAGCCTATGTCCTTTCTCAAGGTCTAATCTATACCTATCTATATAGGGGTACCTATACAAAATTTCATCAAAATCGGTTCAGCGGTTTAGTCGTAAAAGCGAGACAGACAGACAGATAGACAGGCAGACAGACAGACAGAGTTCCTTTCGCATTTATAATATTAGTAGGGATTTTAAAAATGTATGTAAGTATGTCAATTTGCTTTCTAGAACCCGTAATATAAACTAATTCAGCTAGGCTTGCTTTAGGTCTTGATAGCACTGCGTAGCATGTTATTCAAGCATTAATATTTATTCACGTAAAATCTGTTACTTCTATAACTTTTCTGACGATTTCTAAAAGTATTCACGATCGAAATATGTACCCAGGCGACAGCTGAAACAGCATTCGACATGTTGACCCCCGGGCCGACGCTGCAGCTACAAGACACGTACGCGAGACGCGAACGTCGTCGACGACGCCGACACGACCCCGCACGACACCCCACCGACATCCGGGAAGGGGTCGCTAGCGCCTACCAAACTGTTAAAGAGGTCAGTAAACTGCAGCTAACTTCGTAATAGTACTCTTGATCACGTGAACAGCGAAGCTTCTTCATAAAAAACACTGGGGGCTTCCGCTAGTGTGCTCAGTTAGTTCGTCAAAATGACTTATGTTATAAACAATTTTAAAAATAATAGACGTATCATTAGCGTATAGTAAAACTACAATATTGTAATATTATTATTTTTTTTTTTATGGACGAGCAGCAACTTGCTAATATTTAAATTAAAAATAAAAAGGGACCAAGAACAGGTCCTTGTGGCACTCCTATTGTAACAGGTGATCCAGATGATCTAAAAAAAAAAGAAAGAAAAAAACGGAGCTCCCGCATTAGCTTTCGTGGTTTTTTTTATATGGTTATAAAAATTATTATTAAAAATCTAAGATTAGTTAAAAATCTAAGTTTCAGAATTTTTAACTTCGGTCTTTCATACGTCGGCGTCGGTACTATGAACTTCGGGATTTTGATATGCAACCACACAGATGGGTGTCAAAATGCATCCCGCTCCAAATTCAAAATTCCTTCCCGTTCCACCTAGCCTGTCTAGTAGTACACTAACGGCCGTTCCCAATAACATACCTACAGTTAAAGCTAAAGATAGTTCCTTTGTCAAATCCTATTGTTATTTTGCTACTATTAATTGCGTTACCATAGAGACTGATGAAGTTTTTATCCTTTCTAATCTCAAAACTGCGGCATTACCATAAACTCTTAAAACAGGTCAATATTGAACTGCCGTCATTCCACCAACTGCAAATGTCACTTTGTAATGTCATATAAATATATAGGATTACAAAGTGACATTTGCAGTTGGTAGAATGACAGCAGTTCAATATTGACCTGTTTTAAGAGTTCATGGTATGGGCCCTGGCAGTAGCTAGAAATTATTGGGAACGGCCGATAGAAGTGAACGATAGCCTCCTAACCATAACGGCGTGACGTCAGGGGTTCGCGGACACGGCGGCGACGATGGCGGCGGCGGCTCGCTGGCAGCACGGCGTGGGCGTGCTGCGCCACCTGCCGGGCGCGGCCGTGGCGCCGCTGGCGCTGGCGGCGGCGGGCGCGGCCGACGTGCTGGGCGGCGTGCGCGCCTCGCTCGCGCCGCACGCCGAACGCGACCGTCTGCACAAGTGGCGTGCGCACCGCCCCGACCGCACAGACACAGGTAACACCCGCACCCGCAGAATGACCTCCGTCCCCCATGAGCGCGGGCCTGGGGGTGACGGGTGGGGTCGCCTGTCACCCTAGCAGAAGCAGGCCACGGCGGTGGCGCGCATTGCGTGCCCCCCATACCCGGCGGCGAGTTGGGGACTCCGTGGTCCCCACCCTGGAAGAGGGCCAGATCGAGAGAAATGGCCCTGGGTCGGCTGGGGTGCGAGGGATATGGCTATGACAATCTCACCTCCGGCAACTGACAGCCCACAGAAGGCGTGCGTTTTAGTCGGTTCGAGTCCGACATAACCTCCTCCTCCGACCCCGGCGGGGGAGGTATCCGTGGGGATTTTTCGCACGATAAAAAAAAAAAGGTAACACCCGCACTATCGCCATGTTATTATCTCTCCCCCCTACGCTAGCTGGGACACAGGTACTCGAGACATAATATCTTAAACCTAAAATGTGCTCTATACGAGAAGTACGCTTTATACGTTTCTTGGGTGTCTTTTGAGGATAGCACGGGGTGCTACTGCGGTGAACGCTCAAATTCACTAAGCATAAATTATTACAAAACAATCCGCGCGCGCCAGGGCCTTGTACAAAATTCATTAATTTCAATAAGTTTTATTCAGTCTCGGACTCGTTATAAAAATTGTTGCAAATGAATAAATAAAAAAAATCCGGCTCGAAGGACCAAAATGATGTTGTATGCAAAGTTAAATTTTATTATATTTTCATTCACTGCCACAATCAACACAATATAAAATTGTTCCAAATGAATGAATGAATAAAAAAATCATGTATATGAACTACGCCGATCTTCAGTCTTGTATAACTCCATAGTCATTATCGGGATGCCAGTGCTAACTACGGAAGAACATGGTTCAATCGGACCGTGTAGAATCCATCTCTTGGAAATACGGTCTTGAATGTTGGAGCGCGTTGGTAATGAAGAAACACTTTCAATTTGACTGATACTGAACCTTTCTTTTGTTACAGATTCTATAGAATAAGCAGAAAACAAACGAACGTGTTTCATATTTTCTACGATGATCTCTCTTAAGGTGCGTCCGCTGCGCCATGTTTTGAACAGAACATTGTTCTTGAACATACACGTTCAGGTGCTTTGTTCGAAAAAACTATTAAGCCACGCCATTTATTTATGTTCATGCACAATGTTCTGTTCAAAACATGGCGCAGCGGACGCGGCTTTATACAGCTTACTCTCGTGAATCAGTTGTTAGTGGGATTGCACTAATTACTCTAAAAAAAACTGCGCTATTTTTTTAAGTACTACTAGATATATTTTTTAGGAAAATGATTTACTTTCTGGAGATAGGCTATCATTACTTCATATGAAATATTTAGGTTTAAACTATATAATACAATACATATCTTCATAAGTCTCCATTGCAAAATCAACTCATTTATAACGCTTAATACTTATAAGGCTTCTGCGTATGCAATCCCTGTAACTTTGCTCAGTTCAGTACGAGGCTCATCTGTCGACTGCCATTTAGGTTCACAGTAATTTCATTCATAACATGTTTTAACCCTTTAATTTGTGTAGCTTTTAAGCAGTACGACGAAGCGGTTTTCCAAACGCGTACATTTGATGATAAGAAATTGTAAAGCACACGTTATTTTTATACTAAAATACACTTCCATCGTGTGTGCATCGTAATCAGTAATATTGTGATTGTTTTGAACCATGGTAGTGATGAAAAAATGTGATGTATTTTTATAAAAAGTTACAAATAATCGAGGTACAAAACCAATTTTCTCATTTTGGAACATTAAATGATTCTTGATTCGCTGGACAATATTGCAACGTTATAAAATCGTTACGTAACTCATTGTAATCTTATGATAGTTTGTAGAATTACTTAGTCAATGTGTTGTATATTTTATGTGACTTCGAGTGCAGCACATTTTAGTCTCTTTTTAGTACATAGCTTTCTAGTATTAACAGTATGAAGATGTGAAACATCAAGCATTAGAAATGAATTAACTACATCTGCGCTCGGAATCACACACGTATAGAATAAAAATCACCTCTCAGATTTTTTATATGAAAAGAACTATCCAAGCAGTGAGTAGTTGCATCAGTGAAATTGCCCAATAAATGAACGAATAGTCCGTACTGTAGCGGTGAATGGTAATCAAAGGGTGAAAGCCAGGCCAGCTAAATTCTGTAGTTATTTTCTTTCAAGTGAAACTATGGACTATTCCAATGTAATAACGGAATCCTCAAATATCTAGTGGAATTATTCAAAAAAATCTAACGATCTTTCTATCTCTATTCACCCATTGAACCCTATTCACCCCGTTTTACTCGATATTTATGCAGAATGGAACTACGCAGTTTCATTCTACATATTTTGTGGTCCTTTTCTGCATAAATACGAACAATTTTCAGCTTTGTTCCTACTGATAATATTTTGTTCTATTATTTGTCTAAAAACGTTTTTTTTTACTCATGCAACTATACTCACTGCAACGTTAGCAAATAAAGACGCCGTAAGACTGTGGTGCTTGAGTTAAACAGTTTTGTGCATTTTAGAGCATTTAGCGGCTCCTGTAGATTTTAAAAACGTTGCATGTATATAATGTGTACGTAATCGGACAGACGTCGGGTGCCATGACAGAAAGTCGTTTGTATTTATAGGTTCTTGCTTTTCTGTGGCCTTTGCCAGATGGTTAGACGTGAACGAATGCGTCACTCTGTTGCAATGTTTCACCTCACACCATTAGGAGACAGTGGATAATCCTATTTATGAAACAAATCCTTCCCTTTTAGGCGGTCTATTTCCTCGCGATTACGTGTCTATTTAATAACATTGAGTGTGTTGCGTCCGCGTCTATCTACTGGCCGTAGTCCGTTCCACAACGTCCGAACAGAAGGTTCGGCGTCTGTACATAGATTTATTATAAATAGTTTTCAAATTTTATTGTAATTATTCCAATTTCATTTTTATTTTTTACAATACATCCGAATTAATATTAGCAAAGGTTAGCTGTTTTATGAACCACATCAAGTTATATATCAATCAATTTTAATATAATATTTGAATCGCGGTGACTTACCTCTGTAATGCGCGTTAATGCATGATAGCGTTGCATTCTAATTTCATGAGGGTTCGACTCAGAGTAAATTATACTCGAAGGTAGAAAGATTTCTCTATTTCATTTTATGCGTGATTCCTAGATAATTAATAGAAGTATAAATAGTAAGACTATTCATTATTGGTTTAATTCAAACAAAGAGAATAATACTTTTGATAATTTGAAACAAAATAAATATTGCAACAAATGAAGAGGTATTTTATTTATTTTCTAACTCGAACAACTAATACTAACAATATATACATCTCTAGCCTTCCTGTTCGACTTTCTCTGGATATTTATCTGTGAGGAAGCTTTTGATTTCACCGTATTCTACTTTTAAGTTCCGGCGAATCTTTTCATGGTTTCTGTACTTCTCATATTTCCTAAGATAGATTTTGTAATGCGGCATGGTTTCGTAGAAGCGGGGAAACTTCTTCTTCTTCAATATAACCTTTTCGTTCATGACATATTGTGTGAAGTTCAACGTCTCGTCCTTGGGAATTTGTTCCTTGGTCCGGACCTCACTGGGACTAGCAATTACTTTCGGAAAATATGCGTTTTCTGATTTATATTCTACTAGATGTAGCTTCTTTTCTTCAGCTAGTTGCTGGTGGGTTTTCTACAAAATAAAAAACATTTTGGATAAGTCAACCTGCTAGTTAGTACACCTGCTACTTGCCGGACGCTACTCTAAAGTGGGTGATAGACGTACGTACTTTAAGCACGCGGTTTTTAAGTTCGCGAACTTACTATCGGCTTGCCGTCGGTGACAGACGGCAAGCTTGCTCACACTGTATTGCAATGTTGTCGAGAGAAGAGGCTTTGTGCTATCTAGGAATTCTATCATGTCATATGTTTCTAAGAGCTTGCTAAAACACCGGTGTTTTTCACCGGTTCATGATATTCCGCACCGGTGCAAACCTGTAGTTACGAGCAAAATTTCAAACTTGCTAGATCGCCCACGACGCCAACGCCTTACTCGGCTGTTTTAAAGTACGTAAACTTATGGTGACAGACGTGCGAGTAAGGTCGCCGAGCCATAAGTCCGCGTACTTACTCGCACGTCTGTCACCCACTTAACGCTAGCTTTCCTCTTGGGGTAGGGCCTGTCTTCCATCTGCAGTTGTAGTTCTGTAATAGCAACCCAGTGAGTTGTAGAAGAGCAGACCCTAAATGCAAGCTTTAAATACTACTGGGTTTGGAGCTCAGCCCCCCTAGACAAGTGGCAATTCGGAGATAGAATGACGAATGCAGAGGATTTGACATTATATGACAAATTTGTCATAAACTTCTAATCCCTAGGCGCTAGACTGCCATGACGAAACTTAGTACTTCACTACTAGCCCCTGTAAGACTGCACCTGAGGGAGTATCTATATCAATAGGCTAGGAACATGGGCGGAGCGGCGTACAACAACAAGTAAGAGCGGGGACACACGATGCGTTGCGGCGCCGAAGCGGTGTCGCTTCGTCGTTTTACATAGAAATTTCTGTGGCATGTCACACGATGTGCTGCGGCGCCGCGCCGGATTTGCAACCACCGAGACGAAGCGGGGAGGGGTGAATGCGTTGCGACGCCGGAGCGGCACGGCTCAGTTGTTTGATAACAACGCAGCGGCGCCGCACCGCTCGTGTGCCCACGCAGCGGCGCCGCACCGCTCGTGTGCCCGCCAATGCGGCGAAATTTCTGCGGTGCATCGCCGCAACGCATCGTGTGCTCCCGCTCTAAGGTATAAAGAATATGAATAAAATTACCTGTTGCAAAAGTCCAATGAAAAATGCCTTAACAATATGTTGCACATTAGTAGAGCCCTCGACTTTAGCCCTCAAGTCTTTGATACCAATAGCTTGGCAAATTTCTTTGATAGCTCTGTGGCACATCAGACCATAGCCTTCACTCTTTTTCTGAACAAAAATTTTAGTTTTGCCAAAGGCTGTGTAGAAATCATGGTTAACTGGAAAATATAAATAATGGTAATTAGTTTTTTTGGCCTGAAACAGGTAATGAGATGGTGACTTTGGGCTGAAGTCAACCTCTTTCTTGGCAGCTCATCTACCACAGGCTTTCCATTTAAAGTTGGGAAGTCAGCCAGTAGTCACTCTCTTAAAAGCCAAGTGGAAAATTCAAATTCAATTCGAGCCATTTATTAACTGTTTAAGTTTACCGAGTTTTAACATTGAGATATTCTTGCACAGCTGTCCTCTCAATCAGTCTGCCCCTGCGGTACAAAGGCCTCACCCAGTAGCATAAAAGCCAAGATAAACCAAACTATGGAAAGGAGAAATTTAAGAATCCAAATTCCATAGTGTAAGGTTTGCAAATAGAAGTGGCCCTCAAAGTTTATTTCTCTTAAGAAAATTACTTAATATTAGAGAATAGCTCATGAATGCTCAACAATAGTAAGTGTAATGCTGGTCCACCAACACATTGGTATAATAAAAACACTACTTACTTGTATGTCCATTATATATTTCAAACTGCATGAGTTTCTGTCCAGCCCTGTTCCTTGCTTTTCTCAATGCAGCTGGTGCTTCCTTAGCTTTTCCCAACCCAAATCCAGCAAGGCCTTGACCATTTCCAGTGACCACCTAACATGAGTAATAAATATTTTACACACACACACACTTTAGCAATAATATTTTGTGTATATGGTCCTATAAACATTGGCAGGGCCCAAGCAAGCAGTGCCTTGGACCTGATGGGCTAATATACTTGCTGAATAATGGATGAGGCTCTAGTGCAAATGCGCCATACTCCAATATAAAGGCCCACTATCAAGAAAGGCAGAAAATTTAAACAATCTCCTAATTAATTGCATTCAGTTTTCAAACATTGACTTTCTTTTGGTGGTCAGATTCATATCTTGCTATGATTGATTAATCTATCAAAAGTTAGATTCAAATTACACTTAAATTAAATTTGGTAGGAATTATAATCCTAAACTGCAATAGGAAATTCTTACCATAGCCTGGTAGTTTCTTGTACGTCCAAGACTTCCCTTCATGATGAGCAAAGCCCTAAGTTGCAGTACTTTGGTGTCAAATCCAGTAAACTCATCTGAAAGAGTCAGGTTTATTTACAAGACTGCTACAAGAAATGGCCCATTATATTAAATTATAGATGTATATTAATATTAATTGCTAAACTACCTTCTCCAATTTTATCAGGTGGCCCAATACTACGTCCAGGCATCTTAGAACCAGACCATCCTCTCTCTATAGGGCTAAGTCTCAAACGTCTAAATTTGATCATCGAATCTCTGATCTTTATAAGCTTCTCTAATCTGTAACAAAAGGGAAATAATGTGGTTCAATGTATACTTAACTAATTTTCTAATTTTTTCTTTCAACATTATTTGTAATATTCAATTGTATCTGAAGACTAAAGATACAGTGTACAGTCTGCCACATAAGTAGTACAAAAAGAACACCTCACAAGCTTCCATGCTGTGATTAAACCTTTCATACAAGTGAAATAATAATATAAACCAACCTTTCAGGATCATCAGGCAGGCGTTGTTGCTTTAGGAGTTCTCTGCCTCTTATAACTGGAGCTGATAGACCTGGCCACAGCATATTGACTTTACCAACACCAATAAGTTGGCCACGATTTAAATCGCGGATACGAATGCGACCCGCTCCCTTACCACGACCCTTCTTAGCACCAGCGTTACTGACGGACGTCACGGACTTCCATAATTTGTCAGCAGGCACTTGAACGAGAAATAAATCATTAAATACTTGGCCACTGTACTATGTTTTCTGAACCAAATTAATATTATTTGCTCACATTTATTAAAGAAGTTTACACAAGCCACAGGCGTAGTACTAAAATTTGTCTTGAGGTTAGGTATTACATTGTTTTGTTTCAAAAGAATATTGATAGGTCTACTCAAAATGTTTCCTAGAGTTAATATTTTTGCAGTCATTATAGTAATTAAACGTAGTTCTGTTTTAAAGTTAGTCAATCTTTTTATTGAACATACTACAAAAATAAAAACAACCTACGATTTTTTAACCAATTTTAATGACATTTAGCAACAAAGTGACAAAGACAAAGTGTCATGTTCATGTCAGTTGACACTTGACACTGACAGGTCCTCTTCAAAATTATTCAATTTTTGGTCTGGCGAGCTTTGTCGATATTGCAAATTTTTTACAAAGAATGAGCAGTTTTCCAGTAGGTATTTAAATGGTTCCTAAAGACGCACTAGATGGCGCAGCCGGCACTTTTGGTAAGAAGAGTGTGGTGTCACATCTAGTGTAATTTATGGAAAAAATGTTCTTCGGTTTTGTAATGATTTACTTTACTTAAATATTCTGTCATTTTTTCTAATACAATGAAAATACCACTAACAAACCACAGAGTACATTAAAATTACCAAAAGCTATGCTAGCGCCATCTCCTGATGACTTAAAAACCAACTGATTATTATACCTACTGGAAAACTGCTCATTGCTAAAAATTCTTGATTTGTTTAAATACTTAAAAAAAGACTTGGCGCCAAAACAATTACTTTTTTTTATTATTATTATTTTAAACGACTCATATTGAAAACCGAAAGATTTTTGTGACTGATATTCTCAGATATTCTGTTGAATATTTTTGAACGTATCTCATGGTTTGGTTTGATTTGACAATTGTTTTACGTGGCTGACCGTATCTGATTCTCACTTTTGTTTGCCTTTGATTATAATTACAGATTTACTCTGTATCTTTATATTTTTGTTTAAAACGAGTAACATAAAACAACATTACAAATACGTATTAAAATAACACCATGGGTTTGTGTAAATGTCCTAAGAGGCGAGTTACAAATCAATTCTGTTTTGAACACAGAGTAAATGTTTGTGAATACTGTATGGTGACGAATCACCCTAAGGTTGGTATATAAATCGATGGTTCCCTCGGTCCAAGCCTTTATTAATAAGTATATTAACCAAAATGTCATCTTTTCCGAATTTTAGTGTATAATACAATCATATCTGCAATGGTTACAAGACAGTGATTACAACCCCATATGTGAAATATGCACCAAAAGTCTGAGCGAAGGCGAATGTATCCGGCTTACTTGTTATCGTGAGTATCTTCAGATTCACAATAAACCAAAATACAAATCTGACCCATTAACTATTGTATGGTATGTAAATATTCAGTTATGTAAATATTATAATTTTTCTTATAACTTACTTTATATAGGCTGTATACACTATGTAGGTATATGCCCACTTATTTCAGATATTTACATACCTACTTTAGGTTTATGTCTTAAATAATATAAATAATATCAATTTTTAAGGTGTCAGTAACATAAAAATACCAAGAAAAACATGTGGGCAATATACTATCTTGTAATTTGTAAACAAAATTATTGACATCTTTTATCAAATCAATGGCTAACTTTACACATCAAACTTATAAAAAATTAAACTATAATACATTTAAGATAAAGAGTACATACTAGACCTCATAGATTGGTTTTAAGCAAAGCTCTAAAAATAGCTGAAGTACAAAATTATTGGCATTGAATAATACAGCAATAGCAAGTATATGTATAAGCAAAAATAGTTCAAGTCTACACATGTTAAGTGATTAATGTTATTATGATGATAACACAAAGTTTTCTCTAATAACAATTATATTTAAGTGTTGTCATGTGTTGTGTACTTAAATATCTTGCTGATAAGACCTAGCAACATGAATGGTTTTGTACTTTAATTAGTTAATTTTATTGTTTCTTTTTGTTTTTTTGATAGTACGAGTAAGTTAGCCAACAATTTTAAAACAAGTACATATAATGTCAAAATAAAGCAGGCTTAAGATGTGACACAGACACATGCACTTTAAAACATATTTATACTAAATGTATGACAGCAAGCTTCATAAATTGCATAGAAAAGGGAAGGTTGAAGCACTCCTTCCCTATAACTATAGATTAGACTGAGAGTAGATTGACTGGTGCCACATGCAAGAGGAGTGCTAGCACCTGTATAATGGTGCATCATACAATTTCCTCACTTTATGCATTAATGTTCTGTATAATTTACACCCAACATGAGTAATTCTATGTTTTCTGTACAAACAATCTTCACTGTATGTTGAAAGTAACTATATTGTTAAAACTCTAGATGTATTCCACTGGACATGTGCTGAGGCACGATACCGAGCTTTACCCCGCACTACAGCACCAGCTGGATACCAGTGTCCGTCATGTGCCACACCAGTGTTCCCACCACCCAACTTAGTGTCTCCTGTGGCAGAAGAGCTCAGGGAAAAGTTGGCTGGAGTCAACTGGGCGAGAGCTGGCCTAGGTCTGCCTTTGGTATGTATATTTGAATAATAATATATAATATACTAATAAAATTCCTACTTTAAATCATCATCTGCATATAGACGTATTCTCCTGATTGCATCCGTGGCCAAGATGACCTCGAAGCTCAGGGTCCGCCTTCCGGCTCTTCCTTCTCCACTTCGCACGATCTTGGGCGTCCATGGTAGTGAGACCATTAGCACGCATATCACCCTCCACGACGTCAAGCCAGGACTTCTTTGGCCTACCCCTTTTACCTGGACCCGGCGGGGGTACCATTGCCAGGCATTTGTTCCCCACGTAGCCTGGCGGTTGCCGCAAGACGGCCGCACCAGCGAAGGCGGCTCTCTTGCATTTTATCCGCGATGTCACGGACATGGAGGCTGCCGCGGATGCGAGAGTTCCGTACGCGATCTTTACGCGTAACGCCGCACATCCACCGCAACATTTTCATCTCCGTGACACGCAGCTCTTGCTTGTGTCGCTCGAGCAGCGGCCACGCCTCACAACCATACAAGAGAACAGGCCTAATGATCGTCTTATAGACCTGCCCCTTCAACCTGACTGGCATTTTAGGATCACAGGTAACGCCAGTCATTTCTCGCCACTTGGCCCACGCGGCAGCAATGCGTGCCTTGACGTCGTGGTCGATCTCACCGGTCACATGAAGTACAGATCCCAGGTACTTAACCTGGTCCGTGCGCTCGACCAAATCATCGCCTATGCGGACGGGTGTGGGATCTGTGGAGTTTAACGCTAAGTATTCTGTCTTCGCTACATTTAGCTTCAGACCGCCGTTCTCAAGCGCTTCTTTCCATCCTTTCACGCGTCGCACCAATCTGCTCCTGTCCGCGTCCATCAGCGCAATATCATCAGCATACATGAGCAACCACGGAGGCTGCTCATGTGAGTTTCTAATGCTGTCCGACAAAACATCTAATACCACGCTGAACAGGTAAGGACTAAGGACGGATCCTTGGTGTACCCCGACGGTGATGGGGAAGGCTTTCGAGTCGCCAACAGCAGTCCGAACCACGGACCCGGAATCGTAGTACATGTCTCGGATGGTGTCAACGTAAGTCTCTGGAACACCCCTGGCCCGCAGTGCCCACCAGATCACCGCGCGAGGAACACAGTCGAAGGCCTTCTGCATGTCTAAGAATAGGCAGTGCAGGGGCGTGTTCTTCGCCCTGTATTTCCCCGCCACAACCCTTAGGGCGAACACTGGGTCCATGGTTCCGTGCCCGGGACGGAACCCGTACTGGCACTCCGAGAGTGTACTTTCCTGTCGGATCCGAGAGTCGATTATCCGCTCATAGAGCTTCATGGTGTGGGACATTATCTTTATACCGCGGTAACTACCACACTCCTGCACCGATCCCTTGCCTTTGAAGACTGGCGTGATGATGCTCAGCCTCCACTGGCTCGGGATCTCACCGGTGAGGAGTACGCGGTTATAAAGATTTGCTAGAATGCCCACACCACGGGCGCCCATTGCCTTCCAAGCCTCGATGGGGATCTCGTCGGGTCCGACAGCTTTCCGGTTCTTCATGCGGCGAATGGCAGTCTGGACTTCCGCAGGCGTTATCGGTGGCACTAGTCCTTGATTCGGAGGGAGGTCTGGTGGCTGCACCTCTTTATGCTGCTTATTCAGCAGCTCGTGGAAGTATGAGCGCCATCTCTCCTTCACCGCGACTTTCTCGTACAACAAATTGCCCCCAGGGTCTTTAATGCAGCGGCACTTGGATAGACCCTGCGCCGCTTTGGCCCTGGAACGCGCCAACTTATATATGAGCTTTTGCCCCTCAGACGATTCCAACTTGGTATATAGAGGTTGCAAGTGGTCTCGTTTGGCCCTGGCTACGGCTCTCCTGGCGGCGCGTTTTGCATCTCTGTACGCATCGCGGTCGTCGGAAGATTTGGACGCTTGCCACTTTTTAAAGAGGGCTTTCTTCACCCTGATCTCTCTCTGGACTGTGTCGTTCCACCACCAGGTGTCCTTGTCACACTTGCGTCCACCCTTAGACATGCCGAGCACCGCCCTCCCCGCCTCAAGAATAGCTGCCTGAATCCTGTCCCAAGAAACCTGTACTGGTTCGTCTACAGCATCGGCGCACTTATCACCGATGGCTGAGACGAAGCTTTGGGACTTGGCTTCATCAAGCAGCCACCACCTGATTTTACGTTGGGCACGCTCGGCAAGTTTGCCTTTGGGTTTCACGCGGAGGTCCATGACAAGGAGACGGTGTTGGCTAGTGAGACTCTCCCCGGGTATAACCTTGCAGTTGGCCACCCTGCCGATGCTGTGCCTCCTAGTGAGCAGGAAATCAACCTGGGTTGAGTGCCCCCCGCTCTCGTAGGTGACAAGATGTCTGGATTTCTTTTTGAAGTACGTGTTCACGATGGCAAGATCGGCAGTCGCACACGTTCTAAGGATGTGCCCACCCTCTGCGTTGCGACTACCGTATCCGAAACCACCGTGGACACGCCCAAACTCCTCACACCCGTCACCCACATGACCGTTCAGGTCACCGCCCAGGACAATTTCCTGCGACAGCGGGACGTCACGAAGCACTCCCCCGAGTTGGTCCCAGAACAAGATCTTTTCGGCTTCGCCACGCCCAGCCTGTGGAGCGTAGGCACTTATCAGGTGGGTTATAGTCCCATCGATAAGCACCCTCACAACCATAAGTCGGGCGCTATAGCTCTTCACCTCCAAGATGTCATCCTGCAACGCCCGGGAGAGCACCACGCCCACCCCGGCCTGCCCATCAGGTGCACCTGTGTACATCAGCTGGTAGCCTTCCTCAATGTGCATGGAGCTATCGCCACCCCACCGAGTCTCCTGCAGGAACGCCATGGCCACTCTCCGCCTGCAGAGTACGTCAGCCAACTCCCTCGTGCGACCGGTCAACGTGCCAATGTTCCATGTCGCGAAGCGGAGTTTTCGGGAATTACGGTGTTGGCCTAACATCTTTAGCCGTGCCCGGCTCAGGCACGGTAGCCCTTGCCCACTTGCGACACGAGGCGGGCGACCCTCATGCGCGCCGTTTTGCGGCGGCGCCCTACCTTCATCGCAATTCCCTATTGTCACCATTTCATATATGTGTGGCAAAATTTTGGCTTTTCCGAGGGCGACTGCCGTCCGACCCCCCAACCCCGAAGGGAAAGCCAGCGCCAGAGCCTCGTCCGTTGTTCAGCAGGTGCACCGGCTTGCAGGTGAGGTTGGCTTGGGGCCCAAGATCTAGGTGGACACCCCCATACACCCTGGACACCCCCATACACTCCTACAAATTCCTACTTTAAATATCATTAGGAAATGCCATCATACTTACAGCTATTATTTCATCTGAAGTTTGCTGTGTGGAACTTGGTGTCTGCTTATTATTTTGGATTGGCATGTTGAATTTTTTTGGGAGCAACTACCACCTGACCCCTTACCTCCCAAGCGCAAGAGTAAAGCTTCCATAGTTTGTTAATGTAAAAGAAATCTCGTGAAGGTTAGGTTGAATTGGCACTTAATTATGGACATGTGGACTAATTACGCGTACCCCTCACATCTGTCGGTGTCGGTAGCTTCGACCAGCTGTCTGTAAAGCAGTCTGTGAGACTGCACGTCCATGTTTGTGTAATAAATTGAGCAAGTTTTGGGTCATAGTGTAACAAAAATATAATGTCCATAGTAAAAGGTTAACTTTCAATTGTGTTTTACTAATACAAAATTGTCCTAACAGCTATCAGAAGACCAAGATATGAAAGGTGCTGCTGGTCGTCGCAGCCAGTCCCCCATAGACCACTCTCCATACTACACAAGCACCGTGGACAATCAGCGAGGCACACCAGTTGGTGCAAGTGACGATGAGTCTACAAGTCGTTCAGCAAATGGCACACCACATTCCATTGTACAAATATCTGATGAACCAGTCAACATGTACGACAATACTTCTATTAAAAGGACTGACAGTTTGCAAGGTAATTGGCTACATCATAAGACGAAGGGTTTATTTAAGGAGCATCCTCAGAGCGTTTTCACATTATCCGAGCCGATATCGATCTCGCACGACAATAACTGACAGCCGAAAGCTGACAACATTGTGGTGTCGGCTCCGATATCCGATATTTGACCGGACAATGAGAAAGACAGATACATAGTGCATACATTTTACTTCCTCCAATAGTGGATCGGCGGCGTCCGACACCGATATCGATCGGATAGTGTGAAATCGCTCTTATAGTACTGTCATTCCAGATTAGTCAATAGTATGCTTGAGGGTGCTCTTTAAAGATACCCTTAGTACTTTATTATACCAGTATCTTCACAGACAAGATATTTTCAGATAAAATAGTAAATACTATATTTTAGTTTTTTTTAAGTTGGAAAGCCACATTTTTATATAACAGAATTTTTTGTCCGCTTAGGTGGTCAAGCTCCTAGAAAAAGCGTCAAATCGAATGATGCAGTTAAACTGAAAACCAACTTTGACCATGATGAAAATAAGTACAAACAGAAGTCTACATTCGCTTGGATCAGCAGATGGTGGAAGTAAGTATATATTCCAGGATATCCAGTAGTCTATTTGTTATCAGTGTAAAATACGTACATAATTCCAATAATGAAACATACATGTGCAAAAACCGTTTATCATGTCTTACCATTAAAATGACAAGTCACATTTTGTTTCGCCTAAACTTTACCGAAAGAAACTCAAAGCAATTCCATGGTCACTAAATGCCCATGGTATTGCGTTTGTAACATGCAGACTCGAAATTTAAGATCGAATGTTTCATGGTAACCCTCTAAATTAAAGCTGTTGCCCAGACTCCGCCCGCGATGATGTCCGTTATCGCGACCAAACATAGCGTATGTCCTTTCTCAAGGTCTAATCTACTCCTGTACCATATTTCATCAAAATCGGTTCAGTGGTTAAGGCATGAAAGCGTAAAAGACAGGCAGAGTTACTTTCGCATTTATAATATTGGTATGGATATTTCAGTATTGTTGTGCGAAGGGTTAGAACAGAATAAAGTTGCTCTTTTCTACAGGAATTCACTCCCATCTTCTCGAGTGCGAAGAGCCGGAGGTATTTACCGGCGTTACTGGATCATGCTATTAGTCTTCATAGCAGTGGTCGTAGTTCTACTAGTGCTGAGTCACAGGGATGTTGATGAAGAAAATCCCTTTGGCTACGCTCAAGATGACGGCAAGCGGATACTCCTAAAAAATTAACCCTCATATTTATTTAAAAAATCAAGCAATTTCAAAGTGATATATAAAACTATTAGAATTATTGTAATATACTATTATTATTTCTTTTGAGTAATGTATTAAATTAATGATTCCCTAAAATAAGATGTTAAATAAAGTTTCAAATTCAGGATTTCATTGTTTTTATTCAAGTGGTTATTGCACAGTGTAAATACAAAATTGGTATATAAACATATTAAATTATGCTTTGATTAATTACTTAAACTTAACAGGTTAAACATGGCCAAGTTACAGGATTTTTGTGCATGTTTCAATTTCTTTGTTCAAGAACATAACAGAAAATATATCATTATAAAAATTGGGGTAGTACTCGCAAGCACGACGGCAGTCTGGCATCCAATTTATCTCAAGCAATTTGGGTTGAATGACCTTTCCATTCTTGGTATCTTGCCAATTTAACATAATATCAGCTGCATACAGTGCCCGAGACTGTGGATTCTTAGCTATGCCTCTCGGCGCATCTTTGGTAGTTGCAGCAGTAAATAACTCTGACACCATCTTGAATATTGATTTTTCAACCTCTTCCCAGTCATAATTACCAAACTGTTTAGACCATGCCTCCTTAAAGTCTGCACATAACATTTTAAAAAGTGACACACCTTCAGTATAATTCATAACAGTAAAATGCTTTTCATATTCTTGAAAGTTATCTAGAGTGAATGGTTTATTTGCAAACCTTAGGAAGAAGTTATTGTAAATATAAACTTGTGTTGGGTTCACAGAAGTTAAAATGATAACATAGCGAATATCAAACTTCACTTGGCCAACTTCAGGTCTGTCAAACAAGACTGGGTTTTCAATGTATTTCTGTGCTATCTTAGGGCCAGTCAGTGGTAGCCGACACAAGAAATCTAGATTATCAGTAATGTATGTATCTAGTCCTCTAGCAAGATTATATGGTTTGCAGATCCAGTGATTGTCTAAACCAGAGTTTTTTCTCTGCATGTAATAAGCTACTAATTTTGATAATTCAGTCTTCATATTAAAGGTGGTGGGTAACCATGCAGGACTTGTCTCTAGAGAGTCACTGTCATTGTTATGTTCTGAGGCCCTTCTTGCAACAATAGGCAGGAGATCCTTCACCGTTATAATATATTCATATGGAAATTGGTTTACAAACTTATGTGGTGAATTAACACTCAACTCTTCATATTCACTAAAATGTTTGATGTACCATAGAACATCAGCCTCATCTTCATTTTCAACAATCTCAAAAGAAGGTGATGTCAGATATTCAGTAATGTATCTATACTCTGAGAATACTTTAAGCATTGTAGAACCAACTTCTCTATATTTCAATGAGCTTAACTGTGGGAGTGTCTCTACCATATGCCCCTCAAGGAAATATTTAGAATTTGGCTCTACTTGAGTAAAATCTTCACCAAAATTTTCGTAATGTTTCCAGGGGATAAGCATAGCTTCTCTCTGATAATTATCTGGGTAATTACCCTCCACAAAGTTCCTAGTGACCATGTCTCCTTCCTCAACATCAATAATTGGGAATAGTAAAGTATAAGTTAGTTGCTCAGGCACATATATAAAAGGTACAGCTCTGAAGTTAGGATTATCAGAATGAGTAATACCAGAGCCCAGTTCATCCAACACATACCACACAGGCACTCTGTCTTCAGCAGAAAACTCATCCCCTGCTATGGTATAAGTTTGTGCATACTTCCACACGCCGTCTGCAACTTTATCGATTTTCTCTTCCATAGTGTCCGCCGATATCTGCATTAAATTACACATTCTCTCTAGAAGTCCGGGTACATTTTGCAGGTTATTTTTAATTGCATTTGCCTTAAATGTCCATGCATGATCAATTAAATATATATGAGTAGGATCCGAACAGTCGATATCTGTAATTGCAATTACACTCCACATTGGATCGTAAGGCCTTTTCTCTGTATCTTCATAGTCTATTTGGACGAGTTGAAACGAGAAGCCGGCGTCGAAGATTTGATCCGTGATTTTTTTACAAATAGATGGCCAAAACAGTTCAGGCACCCCGGATAACACTAACTGAGGTTTATGTAAAGCTAAGAAATGATTATAGGTCGATATCCCGTCCATTGCTTAAACGTTTTAACTCACAAGGAGCCGAAAACGATAATGAGAAGAGGTTAGAAACAATACCATAAGATCAGCTGGTAGCTGTCAAAAATGTCACAACATTGAATGTTTGAGGAGCATGCTTTTAACGCAATGTAATGTTTGGTTCCCTAAAAGTACACGGGAAAGTAGTCCGAAAACGATCAACAGAGTCAGAACTAAAGAGTATAGGTCAGAGCTCACTTGTCACTGAAGAGTTTTTGTGGCTATCAGTAGGAAGACCAAAGGCTTCTTGTCCAGCTTTTGTCTTCTGCGCTGACGGTACAGAACAAAGGTATATACAGAAGGTCTCCGTTCTTACAGGGTCGTCGGCAACATGAGTTTGACATGCCTCCCTTGGTGTTGCACACATCCATAGGCCATAACCGCCATAAACGTAACCACTTTCCGTGGCGGGCCGTGTGCTTGTCTGCCACCCAAGTGACATAACAAAAACTTGTCTGGAGTTTAATTTACTCGTACTACAATAAGGAGCGTGCGCATTTTTATATAAATGTACATATTTTATTCTTCCGCCGAGTTGATCAACGCTTGGCGCTTGGCGACGCTGCGGCAAAGATAAGAGGTACCTACCGAGTGTACCGACACTTGATGGACTCTTTGAACTCTACCGTGTTGTTCTGTCTTTAGAGACTGTAGATATAGGAAATGAGAGTAGTAATGATTGGCAGAGCTTACTGCTTTATCAGCTTACTCTTACCATGATAGAGGCAGCAATATTTAGAACTAAAGCATCTTCATAAGCCCACAGCTAGATGTAAAGAACTTTTAAAACAAGAATTTTAAGCAATTCTTATTAAAATAAGTACGAAACCCAGTGGTTGTAATATAAAATAAATCATAACTCAATATCAGTATTTTAAGTCAATGTATTTTCATCAAATGGATTTTATGCTAAATACCTTATCAGAGAACATTGATGGTTCTTAAAGCTAATTGATAATAATAGTAATTAAATCACATAAATCTTTATATTAAAAAACTATACAGGAGCAACACAAACGCAAAGCAACATAAATTAACTGTAAACCTTTGGAATACTTTATGGAAATGAGAGGCAAGATACAGTTTCGCATTAGTCCTTTGCTCAATAACAGTCACGTAAACATATTGCCATGGTAAAGCACATTTATAGATAGCTTATGTTGCTATGTGTAATTCTTGTGTATTGCTGAGTACACATCAAGCGTAGATTGACGAAACGCAACAGAGAGATCAGTGCTGTCGTCATCGTCATTACGATACGCTCGATAGTTTACTTCGTTTACCTTCATACTGTTGATGTGTATCCAGAACTACATACCGCGTTATAACACCTTTTAATGGAAACGTAACATTACCCAAACTTTTTCAGTTCTTACTCAGGATTAGAATTAATCATATTATGTGGAAAGTTATAACAAAATTGTTCACATATTTACAGAATATGTGTTGATAAATAGTTTATAATACCTTGTAATATCTTGTTAGCTCGCGCTATGAAGTACCGTATTTATTTCCTGTAAAAGTGTACTACTAATACTGTCGTACTTCATTGACGGGTACCAGCCCTATTTTACAAGGTATAGTTAGAATAGTAATGCAGTAGTGAATAGTCGCCGCTGAGGCAGTTGTCCTGCCAACTATAGACACAAAAGAAACCACTACTATGTAAAGACTATAGATACTAGAAAAAATGTGTGCGAGTAAAGCTAAAAATTTGCTCAGTATTCATCTCAAATTGCTGAAGAGGTCCGTTTTCTGGAAAGCAATATGGCCGCACTAATCTACTCTTCTGTGCTCTGGGCCCCTGAGCCATCAGTCGTGTTCTAAACAATTATGACAGTCTCATACATCAGTCATCTATCACACCCCCAAAATATATATTCTATGTGGATAACACTATATTCAACATAGTTGGATATAGTCCATGATTTCTACGTACCAAACTGGCTGTATAGAACAAAATAATGAGTATTTAAAACCACTACTTGAAAAGTAACCTCTTTTTGTAGCTGCAATACTGATGTAGCTGACAATACAAAAAGGCACGCTATGTCCATGCACATAAGTGTCAATATTGATTAACTCATTTATCAAGTTCCTTCTTGTTTCTAATTCGGAATTTAAAATTCCCGCCTCACTTAGGAATCGTGTTTTTTTTTTGTTCTATACAGCTTGCCTAGTAAACATAGTAATCATTGGATATATTAAATTCTACAGCTAAGAATAATAAGGCTACCAAGATAAAACAGATTATCACTGTCGGTAGGACACCTGCCTTGTAGCCATTTATATAGACATCAACTTATGACTACCTATAAAGTTCAATTAGAATCAGAGTCCATATGAGTGCGGTAATTACGACGGGCTTTTTTCACCCGTTGTCGGAACTTGAGCGCTTGGTAATCAGGGTCGTCAGACACGTCGGGGGCATGAGGCTGGGAATGACGGGAACTGCTTCCCACAGCGGTACCTACACCACTGTCAGGGGTACCATCAGGGATTGGCCAAGTACTGCTCTCTGTACTACAACTGCTTTCTAATTCGCTTTCATTTGTCTCGTTCATGAGCCTAGCGATAGTTCTGTTGTATCCTAGATTAGGAGAGTGTGGTTCTAGAGAAGTACTAGCGCGATCACCGAGTTGTTTAGGTGGTGGAGACTCGCTAGAATCTGATCTATGTAGGCTCATTCGCCCGTTTCTCCGAGCTCTCCTAATATTCATTCGTGGTCTATTTTCTGGTGGTGGTGGAGACGAGTAATTGCTTTCTGACTCTGGTGGTTCTACACGTAACGAATCTCCTAGCGAGTCCCGAGAACCGTTGATGGGTGTCGGTATGATGCTGACTAGGTTTGGTGGAATATTTTGCTGGCCGTTTAGATTTCTGGGTGATATGGGTCTGCTGCCCACTGATTGGTCGTCATCTGAATCGACTTCGGCTATCCGGAATAGTGCGGATGTGTTTTGGCCCCTGTAGCCTGTTGAAAAACATGAAAAAAATTACAAAAACAAAACATTATTGTGTGTAAAAGTTGGTAAGTATTCTGATAGGTACAGCAGTAATGAAATCTAGCACTCTAACAAAGCGAATACTAAGAACTTATGTTGTTCAAAATATTTTAATAATTTATTGATATTCAAAATTTGTGAACGGCTGAAAATAAAAATGAATAGTCTAACAAGTCGATGATAATTACCTGTACTTGTGCTAGGTTGAGCTAGATTGTCGTCGAAATTAGAAAAATTATTGTTATCACTACTGTCTTGAGCTATGGCCGCTCCTGAAATCAAACAGATGAAATATTTACTAAGCACTTACATTACCAAGACTCAAAAGTTTTACTTCTTAAACGTTGCTACTTGGGGCCAAAATGTTTGTAAAATGCGTGATTTCAATGATTAGGAAAACTTTATAATTAAAATTTTAAAAAACTATGGAGTGATTCTGTAGGCAGGTATAATAACCTCAAATAGGTTTTGTTTTCACTGATCATAATATAAATATCCAAGTTTTTCTTCCTAAACGAACTGAAATCACACGTTTTGAAGACGAGGCATTACAGAATAGGTTCGCAGGGGAAGGAAAGTGAGCAGTGCCACTGGAAATCTAACATTGTGCTACTAAATCACGGTCGAACTGATTGACAAGGTACTCCTGGATATTTGGCTCTAAAACGAGTTGGCGTTTCGTCAGAGGCTGACCACTAGGCTCATAAAACTTATTACAGTAATGAAAAGTATAAACACTCACCATTGGTCCTTAAATTTATTGTTTTCCTATAACTAGTGACTTTACTTTTCCTTTTAGCGGTCCTCGTGAGATTCATGCGGCGCCGGAGCGGCCGGATCATCTGAACAAATTAATGTTTTCAAAGTCAAATCACACATCACTATTAACAAGTTTGATAAAAATTACTTGCAAAATAATACGGCATATTTTTTCCCACATACCTACATCATTTATCAATCTTGTGAAAATGTATGGAAGATGTACAAGATTAAATGAAATAATAATAATTTAGTTTGTAATTCTCAAAGAGAATTCAGTAAATAACAATTTTATAACTCGATATTTATCAAAATTATTTAACACAACAAAATAATGAAAAAAAAAATCCTATTAGCCTTTGAAAATATGAGGTAGAACTAACTTAACTTTTACTTTACAGGTAAACCCAAGATGTACGGGTAGGATAGGTACGGGTTTCATGGGTGTTACTATAATTTATTTAGTTCATACAAAAAAAAATATAGTACAGTAGAAGTGACTTAATAATGACAAGGACTCACACTCACCCTGCCGGCACTCCTGAACATCCGATGCGCGGGTTCGTCGGAGTCCGTCCGCTCACTAGAGGGCGCCGACAGTCGCGAGTGCGACAGAGTGTGCGTATGGCCATGCACGTGGCCATGCGCGTGCGCAAGTGGGCGGGGCGCGCGCGGCGTCACTCGTCGGGGGCCGCGCGTGCGTCGTACGGGCGTACGTTTGCCTTTAGCGCTGGCGCCGCTCACGCACTTGCTGCTTGACTTGCTTAGCGATGAGCGTGACTGCTTATTTCGCCTGTAATGAAATATGCTTGAGGAGTCTACTTTGTGAGGAAAGGGGACTCATTTGTCCGTACTTATTAGGCTATTACGGATTGGCCATTCTACTTTGTAAGTTCATGATGGTCGTTCCAGTTTGCATTCTAGATTTTCTCCTCGAAGCCTGGGGTCGACTTACTCTACCTCACAGAGCCCGAGAGGAAAGTGGTGAAAGGTCAAAATTTTCAAAAGGGAAGCCAGGGGAAATGTAAACTTAATCTATCTAGTTTGTGATGCACCAAACGACTCATTGGGAAGCCGGCAGGAATCAGGGTATAGGAACCCCTTAGCCACTGAAACCTTGTCGGTAAATCAACAAGTGTACCGACTTGCAATCCCACTAGTAAAGAGAACAACTGGGACCATCAAATTAGGATATTCAAAGTACCTCAAAGATCCCCTTTTCTGTGAGCGTGCATTCTTCGTGTACCGTGACGCGACGAGCCGAGCCAATCGATTTGGGCACCGCTGACTACGGCTGCCGTTGGTGTTTGCTGCAAATTATGAAAATAACATGTACATAATGAACAACAAATGTAGAAAATGGTAAAGTATTAAACGATTTCAATTTCAGAGCGTCGCCTTCGTCGGTTAAATATCTTATGAATTTGATACAGAAAGGTATGGCTAGGATGCTATTGCAAAATTGGTGGTTAAACTGCCATACCACCTATTTAAACTGTGCTGGAGTCGAAATTGAATTTTGAATAAAGGCCGTAATTACCCTGTTTGTTTGTCGAATAATAAGATCGTCTATATTATGTTTTAAAGAAGCTTTTATATAGAAAACATAAGTTAAATAAACTCACATCGCTTAGGCGGCAGTGGCAGAAAGTCTACAACAATTTGGTCAGTGTCCGACGAGTCCGAGTCATTGTCGTGTACGGTCCCGCCCGAGCTAGACCCGTCCAACGAGTCAGTTTCCTCCGCGAGGCACTCCAACTCGCGTTGTACTACGGAGTCGAAGAACGCCATCATACGAGGGTCTTCGCTCGTAGACTGTTCGGCATAGTTGTGGGAAATGTACTGTAATATAAAAAGAGTTTTAGGACTCGAGTGTCATCATCACTATCATTACAATCATCACTACTTATTATAAAATAAAGTCGCTGTCGCTGTCTGTCCGTCCCTATGTATGCTTAAATCTTCAAAACTACGCAACAGATTTTGAAGAGGTTTTTTTTTAATAGATGAGTGATTCAAGAGGAAGGTTTATATGTATAAAACATGCATAATATTGTAGAGAAACATTGATAAATTTAGAGATGCAGCGGGAACGGGATCAAAAAAATATGGCGGTACGAAGTTCGCCGGGTCAGCTAGTGTTCATATAAAGAATTTCGAAGAAATGTTAGAGTATGGAACTCTAACATTTCTTCAAACTTCGTTTGTGTTAATTAATAAATTAAACCTTGCAAAAAAAACAACCACTGTCATGGGACTGCCACTGCAAGAAATTTCTATTTAATTTTAGCCTTTAAATTAATGCAGTTAAAGTTTAAAATCAAATGGCTTTTTGTAGAGCGAATGAGGGAGTGTAATGAAACTTTTTTCATTTAATTTTGGACTTTGACTCTATAGCAATAAAGTCTAAAGTTATGACATTTTTTGCTGTCTCTGTGGTACGACAATGGTTTTGTTTTAGTAGAATCGACGCCCAGTCGTAATGCTCCGTTCTTTCGATACGTTTACGTTACGAATACGATAGCTTATCGTGCTTGTGGAACTAAACAAACTATTCTCAGTTTTGTAGTATCTATCTATACTATTATAAAATTGTAAAGTGGTCGTGTCTGTACATTGGAGATATTTAAAAAAAAAATACTTGGGTTATGTTATATTAACGATACTGAACACGAAAATATTTTTTTTTTCATTTCCTGTCTGTCTGTTTGTCCGCGATGGACGCAAAAACTACTGGACGGATTTTGATGCAGTTTTTTTTTTGTTAGAAAGGGCTTACTCAGACTTGAAATCTTACGTTTGTTTGATCGCAACCGGTTTAGTGGAACCGAAGATATGAGCATTAACCGAGATGCACGCGGGCGGAGCCGCGGGCGGAAGGCTAGTATGTATAAGAAAATGTGGTTTTCTACTCACTTGTCCACTGTGGTGCACCAGTGACACGTAATCCTCATGGCTGTATATCTCGCGGGGATTATCGGAGCCCTGGGCCTCCTCCAACAACGTGCCACGCATCTGAGGGTACTCTATAGCCGACCACAGCTGAAAGAAAAAAACAACTCATAATATGAACCTCCCATTACAAGTTCACCAATCAAATACAACTGTATATTATATAACCCATATTGTATAATATGTTCACGTTATTTGAACGATAGCCTCTCCAACCCTTATCCGGGGAAATATGGGGGACACCATAGTCCTACACCTGAGGGCTGCCCATCTCGATGGGCCTGGGTTAACCAGGGCTCGAGGGATATGGGAATCTCACTCTCGGCAAACTGATGACCCAAGACGACGGTTGTAGTCGGTTCGCAACCGACATAACCACGTATCCGTAGGGATTTATTGCCTGTAGAGTCAGACATCGTGAATACTGTGAATTCTTGGAAACTTGTATGATAACAAGACAACAAGGTGTGACGTCATATCGTGATATTGTAAGTAACATAACTATTAATGGTTGGATGGACGATTAAAAATTAATAAAGACGATAAGATACAAATAAACGCAACTGTTAGGTACTGCTTCTATAAGTTCAGTAAAACATTTTGTAGAATGATTCAAGAGAACTACACGACTATAGATAAAGTGCACTCGGTGGCACCGAAGCACTCGGTAAAGTACCAGGTGAAGTACTCGGCGCTATTTTTACACGTACCGAGCACGGTCTCGTCTTTTAACTCAGTGCATGTGATTAAGGCATTAGATTCAAGTACAGTGACAGTTGTACATAAAATAAAGAACGAACCTTGATGATCTTCTCGACGCCTGACGAAGCGATGAGACAATAGTGTGGATTGTACCGCACCTGGTTCACGATTGACCTGTGGCCATACAGCACGATGTGCGGGGGCTCCATTAACGCTTCTGTAATATACATTTTCGAATGTTAAGCCTTTTTTTATCAAGATATGAAACTGCGCTGCATGAAATCCATTATCTGTACCAATAAATAAAATAGTTAAAATAACAGCTTATCAATATCAACTTCATGTCCTGTTAATGAAGTGTTTAATTGTAATAAGGTTTGATTAAATTCGGTTTAGTAACTATTGTGTGTGCATTCAAAAAAACACAATTTTTACCCGACTATTGCAGAACCCAAAGAAGGGTTACAAAATTTAAAATTTTAAAATAATAAAAATGAGCGGAAAAGAAACTACATACCACATCCATCTCCAAGTTCTGGTATCTTCCACATATACAGATTAAAATCATCCGATCCAGACAACACGAACTGGTCTCCTTCTCCAGCGAAAGAACAGCTCTTCATAGTGCAGGAGTTGTAGTAATCTTGGTGGTAGAACTCTACCACAGGCTCGGGAGAATGGATCGCGTACAGGATGGGACAGAGTCGACGGCGCAAGGCCAGAATGTGGGTACCCGTGGAGTTGAAGCGGACACTCATGCTGTTCTGGCAGGTTCCACTGTAGGCCGCATAGCGCAAAGCTGGACTGTAAATAAAAAACAGCCTGTATAGATAGTCAAATTGTATTTACAACAAAAAAAAACGCTCATAATAATAATTAAAGACTAAGGGCATAAAAAAGATTGGCCGTATAGAATTTAAAATAAAAAATTGGCCTAGTGCGAGTCGGGCTCGCCCATGAAGGGTTCCGTAGCAGCAAAAGCGAAAATTGTGGTTTATGACCTATTAAAAAAAACCACTTGCTGGATCTCGTTCAAACCAATTTTTGGTGGAAGTTTACATAGCAATGTACATCATATATCTTTTTTAGATTTATCATTCTCTTATTTTAGAAGTTAGAGGGGGGGAGGGGGGGACACATTTTTCCACTTTGGAAGTGTCTCTCGCGCAAACTATTCAGTTAAGAAAAAAATGATGTTAGAAACCTCAATAGCATTTTTAAAGACCTATCTATAGATACCCCACACGTATGGGTTTGATGAAAAAATATTTTTTGAGTTTCAGTTCGAAGTATGGGGACCCCTAAAACTTAATACTTTTTTCCTATTTTTGTGTAAAATTCTTAATGCGGTTCACAGAATACATCTACTTACCAAGTTTCAACAGCATAGGCCTTATAGTTTCGGAGAAAAGTGGCTGTGACATACGGACAGATAAGAGAGACATGACGAATCTATTATGGTTCCGTTTTTTGCCATTTGGCTACGGAACCCTAAAAATGATACGATTATCGAAAGGACAGGAAAAACTTGCGGGCGAGAAACTCTCCTCGTGTAAACAACGACGCTTCAAGCAATAATCTTATGTCAAACAGGCGATTACTTTACATGTGAGTCTCGTATGATATAATAGTAAGCGAGAATGTAGTGTTTGTCTGTGTGTAAACACTTTGATACTATAATAGTATAATGGAATCGCGTACGATTTTTCGGACCAAAACGTGCGCGAAACTCTCCTCGTCTAAACGAGCCTTAACGAAGTTTCCACTTCAATAAAAGCAATGATAGATGAGTCTGGTACTTTAAGCGAAACTACCATAAAAACCTACTATAAGATAAGAAAGAGAATAATAATTTTCTTCACTTACACTTTAGGGTTCCGTAAATCCCAGAGCGCAACTCCGTCGCGCGCGTTAGCTGAGACGAGTACGTCCACTTGTGTTGGATGAAACATCACGCCGTGAAAAGCTTTCCTACTTCGGGATATCACCAACGACTCTGTACGTGAAAAAAAAAACAGTAGACGAACCTCCTTTTTTTGAAGTCGGTTAAAAATAGTTCATTATTCATCGAGGGGAGAAAGGGACTGATTAATAACGAGGGTGTATTTTGAGGTCTGACGCGCAGTGGAGGGTGGTATGGTATGATATGGCGGGCTGGTTTCCGCAACTCCACGTCATGGCGCAGTGGAGGGTGTGAATACACAGCAGTCGGGAATCGCACTTTGTTCCGACTAATGCATATTATAATGGATTACAAACAATACACCCATAAGGAAAAAAACAACGATGACTGTGATTAAAATATTATACACTAGCTTTTGCCCGCGGCTCCGCCCGCGTGGATGTCGGTTATCGCGACCAAACATAGCCTTTTTCCGATGAATTTTCAGTACTGAATTGATGCCGACTCTGACTCTTGACCAATAGATGGCGCTGTGTGTCCGGAATAAATTTTATTTTTTGTAATAAAAACTATCCTATGTCCTTTCTCAAGTTCCAAACTATGTCTGTACCAAATTTCACACAAATCGGTACAGTAGTTTAGGCGTGAAGCAAAGACAGACAGAAAGACAGACAGACAGAGTTACTTTCGCATTTATAATATTAGTCTGGATAGAATTATACCACAGGTATAGTTCTATCTATTCCTATTTTTCCTCCGAGCGACAATCCCAATCGCAACCAAAGCTCGCATTTTGGCACCCGGGATCGTCTCTCTGCTCCCCACCTTTTCTTCGTTTGTTTAGAATTCTAGAGCAGACGCCCTCCGTCTGCCATCTAACCTCCCAACCTCCATAGGAAAGCCTGCGCCAGAGCCTGGCAGGTGAGGTTGGCCTAGGCACCAAAGGTCCCATATACACCTTATTAGAATATCACATTAATCAACTTCATCCTTGCGTTAATCCCAGTCACATCTGAAGTTTTCACCTGGGAGTCCAGGTCCACTTTTTGCAATCTATCTGCTGCACAGCCGAACTTCAATATTTGCCGTGAATTGACTTCTATCTGGATGCGGAAGGCGGAGGATCGGCAAACGTGGCGCATATTGGGAGAGGCCTATGTCCAGCAGTGGACTGCAATATAATTGATTTGATTGATTGATTGACTACTATCTGACCTCTACAACCTATAGGCGATGTCGAAATATACCGTAATATGATAATAGGACTAGAAAATGAGGCGAGGTCGCAGCCTGAGATGGGGGGTGGTCAAGTTTTTTTAAAGTGCGGAAATTTCTCCAGAAAAACCTTTTAAGAAGACTTTTCAATTTGACGTGCACGACTTTAGGGGCGGTTATGTCATCCCATCCCCCCCTCGGACCGCACCTATAGAAAATAAAACTATAACAATATTTCAGTTATTCTACATACCATGAACAGACTGTCTGGTGTCAAACAGTAGTAGACGCCCATCATTGCCCGCTGTAGCGATGACGCGCTCATTGAACGGGTCGATGCTAAGACTGCCCACAGCCCGCTGGTGTTGCAGCACTTCTAGCGGACACTTGGTCTCCAGGTCGTGAACTATCACCTGGTTTTAGATACCTGGTGTTTTAATGTTTCTAAAACATATTGTAGGGCGACTCATTTCTTTAAAAAATCTCAACATTTGCGATCAGCATTTACTATACAATATTGCTTTCAGCACCCCTAGCACGATCTATCGCAATCGTATCGTAAACATATTGTAAGAATGGAGCATTGCGATTGGCAGGCTTCACAGACACACACAGGTTCACAGCAGGTAGGCGGCCAATCGCAGTGTTCCCGTTTTCTCGATATGTTTGCATTACGATAGTTTTTCGTGCTTGGGGCACAGTTCATGTTATTCTTTATTATGAATTGAAAGAATTGAAATAGAGTTTTTAAAGAACACACTTTGAAAAAAGAAATACCTAAGTCGGATACTACTGGTAACATTTTGAAGGGCTGTTAGGTTTGTTTTCAATAATTTCAGAAAGAAAGAAAATGTTTTTTATTTTGCACAGACATGCATGAACCCATACATAAAAAAAAATAAACAGTGTAATGCTGCCCGCGTTTTAGTGCAGGCGGTCAGCGCTAGTTTTCAGAGGCGGCCAATTTTAATTAAATAACATTATGTAATAAAAAATAACAAAAGAATCCTTAACACATACACAACAATTAAATAATAAAAAAAATAATTAAATAAAAATAAAAACAAGATTCCGTACCAGTCGACACAACTAATATTATAAATTGCCTACTTACAATATCATCATTCCCGCCTGAGTAAATCCTCTGATTGTCGCTAGTAATGCCAAGGCAGAAGATGTTGGACTGGTGTACAGATTTCATAGTTTCGGGCTTGCCGCGGTCTAGTATGGCTTGCCCGAACTGCCATAGCATCACCCTGCGGTCATCCCCACCTGAACAATACAATAATTTAGGATTAGTTGACAACTGACTGAATAGCAGTAGCGAGGGGTCCCTCTTGACTTCTGTCTGCTTACAAATGGGTGTCATCCACTGGCTTCCCTTTTGCAAGTTTTCATGCTTTGTCACTGCGGACTAGAGTTTAAGGCAGGGCAGAAAATGGAGAGCAATGACATTGTATATTATTCTATCACAATTGCCTTTTTTTGTCCACCTGGACAACAATGATTTAGGATTAGGGGTCACTACCGCTATTTAGTCTTTTAGTCAGTTATCAACTAGACTGAATAGCCGTAGCGAGGGGTCCCTCTTGATTTTTGTCGGTTAACAAATGGGTGGCATCCACTGGCTTCCCTTTTGCAAATTTTCATGCTTTGTCACTGCCGACTATATATTATAGAGTTTGAGGCAGGGCAGAAAATAGAGAGAAATGACATTGTATAATATTATTCCATCACAATTGGGTACTTATGATTCTGCCAACCTCAAGGTTCAAGGTGGACAGTAGGTTTAATCGTTTATAGAGGTGAACTACAAACAAAAAATAAAATCATAACAGCTAGTAATTAAAATTTGTAAATGTGTTCTGAGTAAGTAAAGTGAAAAGGAATGTTTGAGGTATGCACCAGGTGAGCAACTATTCCAATTTTAGGCCTATTTTTACCTATTTTATAATTCATAATTCAATATACTACAGTAATTACAGTATAACTTTAGATAAAGTAATTGATAATATTACATTGTAGTTGGATCTAAGAGTTGAGATAAAAAATTGAGGTAAAACAAAATAAACTTGAAACAGAATCCTGTACCAATCCATCTGGCCAGCATGAAAACAGCCAGGTCAAAGCCTCCAAACATAGTGAGAGGCCTATGTCCAGCAGTGGACTGCAATAGGCTACTTGATTGGTCACCAATCAAATAGAATTTGTTATTGCCTGATATTTTCAAGGGATATAACTAGTAAATGTCTGGATGAGTACATTAAACTCAAGATGCCTAAGTGAAAATTTAAGTTTTCGGTGCTTTAACCATTAATTCCTAAATTAACATAGTATTTTTTATTTGAAATTGAAATTTGAATAAATTGTAAGGTAATTCTGTAATTAAGGTTTCATGATTGCCATAAACTTGTTCGGCTTATAAGTTCAAATAGAATGAAAATAAACAAAACAAATAATCTAGTGGACGCATGAAACAGAAGCATAAATATGATGGAAAATAAATACCTGATACAAGTAATTCGCCATTACTGGAAAACTCGATAGCATTAACACATCCAAAATGGCACACCAAATCACGACGATACATATTTTTGGCGACATTGAGACGTTTTTTGAAGAAGTCCGACTTAAAATTTGGTGATATTCCATATTCTCTTTTATTCAGATAAGTCAAAGGAGTCGCTACATTCGCCATGTTTAGATCAAAACCACCATTTTGACGAGTGAAATATAATGAAACAAAACCACTTGATTCCGCAGATATGACTTGTCGATCAGCTGTATTTTATTTTTAAAAACAATCTCACGTTCCGTTTCACACAATGTGGTTCGTAATTAGAGGCAATGTACAAGCTTGAATGATTGTCCAATCAATCCAGGTTAAGACAGACATCAGAAGAACAATATATAAAAGTCGAGTCAAATTTTACACATCATTATATTATAAACACCCACCCCCTACCATTCATCTAATAATAATCTAATATTATGAAAATTGATTGGGTTGACGGTTGAAACGGAAAATACCAAGAGAAGCATTCCAGCTTCGATAAAACTGTACTTTGTAATAAGCGTAAACTAAATAAATTCAGGGTCTTGTGCACCAAACAAACTACACATAAACCCTGTTTTTCTTTCCTTCCATGACGCTTCCATAAGGGGTCCATTACACGCTCATACAAACCATGGTTTTGCCATCAAACACCGCCATGATTGACAACTAACCTATCGTCTAATGCGCTGACCGACGTTTGCATGACGAAATTTGGATATTTTGACCAAAAACCATCAAACATGACTTTTTTTTTTGGAATATTTTTGGCTTTGGCTTTTACCCCTTTGAGCTATGTCCATTTGAAAATAACACGAGAAGTCACAATTCACTGTAATATTTCACTTTCATAATCTTGTGCGCCTTTTCTAAGACGTTAAGTCTACAAATACACCATTTTTACACATAAAAACTCGAGCTCACACTAATTTAGGAAAATAAAATATTCAATTCAATTAAATTTTTTGGTGTGGCAAGAGGATTGACGATTATCCGAAAATTTTGATTTTTTTCCATCAAACATGACTTTTTTTTTTTGAAAATTTTTGGCTTGGTTACAAAGACCTTTGAGCCATGTCTTCATTTGATATTTTATTATCTTATTTCGGTGTTGGATGACGATAAGGATGAGGATGATGAGTTGATGATGATGATGATGACGGTGATGATGATTGCTGCCTTAGTAAAGTGGTGGAAACTTTACTAAAGGCTTCTTACGGAGATTTAAAACCAACACGAGAAGTCACAATTCACCTTAATATTTCACTTTCCTACTCTTGTGCGCGTTTCCTAAAGACGTTATCTAAAAATCCACCATTTTTACACTTAAAAATTGGAACTCACACTAATTTCGGAAAATAAAATAAAACCGCTATGTTTCCTTCAACGTGTTCGCACCAAAACTCACTTTTGAGTGAACATGTAATGCAGTGTAGCCAACATAGTGGATTTTCCACCAAATATGGTGGTTTCTAATCTCGAAATATTGCTTTTAGTGGCTGGTGGATTTATCTAGAGGTTTAGTAAAATTAAATTTCATCTATATTAAATACATTACAGGCTGCTGCCCGCGGCTCCGCCCACGTGGATTTCGGTTAACGCGATCAAACATAGGCTATATATTATATCCTTTCCCTTTATCAAAATCGGTTCTGTGGTTTAGGCATGAAAGCGTACCATATAGACAGACAGACAGAGTTACTTTCGCATTTATAATATTAGTATGGCTATGGATTAATATGGATATTTAAAGAGATAATGTTTGTGAGTTTGTGACATTGTATTAATTAATAATATTTCTGTTAACCCCTCCAGCTAAACTAAATTGCTTGGAGTAGGCTCGCGCCGGTCGGTAGTGCAATGGCCAGGATCCGAACCCAGGACCACTCGATCGTAAGGCCGACTCAAAGAGTCATCATCATCTACACATAGACGTATTCTCCTGATTGCATCCGTGGCCAAGATGACCTCGAAGCTCAGGGTCCGCCTTCCGGCTCACCCTTCACGACGTCAAGCCAGGACTTCTTTGGCCTACCCCTTTTACCTGGGCCCGGTGGGGGCACCATTGCCAAGCATTTGTTCCCCACATAACCTGGTGGTTGCCGCAAGACGTGGCCGCACCAGTGAAGGCGGTTCTCTTGCATTTTATCCACGATGTCACGGACATGGAGGCTGCCGCGGATGCGAGAGTTCCGTACCCGATCTTTACGCGTGACGCCGCACATCCACCGCAACATTTTCATCTCCGTGACACGCAGCTCTTGGGGGCTGTCCATTAATCACGTGATGTTTTTTTGTAGCAATTTTCTAACCCCCCTACCCCATGGTGATACGTGGTGAGGTTTAAGACCTAACCCCTAGCCAAAATCACGTGTTTTTATTATTTAATGCTAGAAAACTAAGAATCGTGACAAAAATCACGAGTTATAAGAAAAATTAAATACACGTGATATCTCAATATACCCCTCCCTCTCCCTCCCCCCTGGTGATATTTCGTGATCTTTTCTGAACCCCCCCCCCCCCCCCTGTTGAACCTCACGTGATTAATGGACAGGCCCTTGCTTGTGTCGCTCGAGCAGCGGCCACGCCTCACAACGTCTTATAGACCTGCCCCTTCAACCTGACTGGCATTTTGAGATCACAAGTGACGCCAGTCATTTCTCGCCACTTGGCCCACGCGGCAGCAATGCGTGCCTTGACGTCGTGGTCGATCTCACCGGTCACATGAAGTACAGATCCCAGGAACTTAACCTGGTCCGTGCGCTCGACCAAATCATCGCCTATGCGGACGGGTGTGGGATCTGTGGAGTTTAACGCTAAGTATTCAGACCGCCGTTCTCAAGCGCTTCTTTCCACCTATAGATGTAAAAATCCCGAATAATTCCGAATTATTCCATATTATTCGGAATTATTCCCAAATATTCTCAAATATTCCGGAATTATTCCCGCTAAACTCACCTACAAAAAATGAAATGATTTGTACCTACTAAACGAAAACTTAAGTAAGTACAGACCTATGTAGGTATTGGTATATGGGTAGGTAGATACCGGAATATTATATATCTTGACCTCAGTGACGTCACAAAATGTACCTACTTATATCTATGTATATGCGCAGTAACACGCGTTTTTTGGATGTCTTTTGTGGATTAGGTGGATTTGAGCTTCTCCGCCACCATGGTATCCCGTGTACCATGGTGACGGAAAAGCTCAAATCCACTAATCATAGACCACATCAAACCAATACGAGCATCTCTCGCGACTTGGAGTCAAGATGTACGGTACCTACTTATTTTATTATAATATGTAGGAATATTATATAATTTGAGTACAACTTCCACACAGATACTAAAACAGCGACTGTAAGTGACTTTCGACCTTAATGGCATTATCTTGATTACGTGTCTTTTTGCGCTAATAGATGACACTGATTACGAATATAAGAAAAAAAACTCGATTCTATATCATGTCATTAAGGTCGAAAATTGCTTGCACTACGTTTTTTAAGGTTTTTTATCCCTAGCATCCTTAACTAGTCTGTGCTATGGAGCAAATAGCCAAATCGGACCGATTTTATCGGATATTTATATGAAAACAACATAATAAATGGTGTCGGATATCGGATGTCGGCCATCGTCGTCCGATACAGATATCGGATGGTGTGAAAACACTCTTAAAGCGTATAAAAGTGTATAAGTAGGTACTCAGTTATATCCCTAACTCGGTAAAATCAAGAAAATGTTGTTTTAATTCACCACTTCATTCGTTTTAGCACGGTTGGTATAATATCGGTATTAATAAGAATACATGTAGACTGTATGTTCTTAATTATACCGATATTATACCAATATCTATAACCGTTTATAACGCTAATCATAACTGCATTTCGAGTCATCAAGAGTCAAGACTACATTTTTTCTTAATGATACCGAACCGAACCGACCGGAATAATTCCGAATTATTCCGGGTCATTTGGGAATTATTCGGGATTTTTCGTTTTATCCTCACGGAATATTTGGAATTATTCCGGCCTTACATCTATATTTCCACCCTTTCACGCGTCGCAATAATCTGCTCCTATCCGCGTCCATCAGCGCAATGTCATCAGCATACGTGAGCAACCACGGAGGCTGCTCATGTGAGTGTCTGATGCTGTCCGACAAAACGTCTAATACCACGCTTAATAGGTAAGGACTAAGGACGGATCCTTGGTGTACCCCGACGGTGATAGGGATGGGGAAGGCTTTTGAGTCACCAACAGCAGTCCGAACCACGGAACCGGAATCGTAGTACATGTCTCGGACGGTGTCTATGTAAGTCTCTGGAACTCCCTTGGCCCGCAGTGCCCACCAAATCACCGCGCGAGGAACTCAGTCGAAGGCCTTCTGCATGTCTAAGAACAGGCAGTGCAGGGGCGTGTTCTTCGCCCTGCATTTCCCCGCCACAATCCTTAGGGCGAACACTGGGTCCATGGTCCCGTGCCCAGGACGGAACACGTACTGATACTCCGAGGTTATCAAAACATGCATCTTTCATGTGAAAATAATTTTCATAATCTTTATCCTCCTTCGATTGCCGTATATCAGCCAACAAGTTTAAATGGCTGTACAAATTCCTTTTTAATAGCCAGTCTTTTGCCTAGCGCTTTCTTTTACACGTTTATTACTTAGAATGCCAAACAAAATTCGTATGCACGCTTTTCGCTTATGAATATCCATAATATATTATAGTTAGTTATTTTGTCATGAACACGTGTACGTTTTTTTTTTGTACTCCCGGTGATGTTTTTAGTGTGATTTTTCGTCTGTGGATTTTTCCGATGTATTACTTTACTCTATGGTAGGGAGTATCTGAGATACTATATACTCTAAGTCTGAGATGGATTAAACGAAAAATCGATTTTTCGAGTAAAAAAAATCGATTTTTTACATCGAGACGTAGTACTGAATCGATACATCATCCTTTAAAATCGACATTTTGATTTTTTCTGTTTTGGTATTAGTATAAATTAGTTGAAGGTGCTCGCATTCCAAGAGTGCTGCCGGTTAATTACTCAAAAACTCGCGAGATGGCTGTGAGTTTAGTCTACTTCGCGTCACTTCTCTTCAATAAAAAAAAGTTACGTTTATAATCTTTGACTTTTTGTGTGTCTGTTTGGGAATTTCATAAGTTGCTATTAGCAACCGAACCCCTCCAACTAAGCTAAATTGCTTGTGCTAGGAGTGGGTTCACGTCGGTAGTGTAATGGCCAGGATTCGAACCCGGGACCTCTCGATCGTAAGGCCGACTCCTTAACCACTAAGCTACCGACTTGCACAGGAAAGTCAAGGCTTAAATGAAGATTCCAAACATTATTTAGCGCAGGTCGTTGTGCACCTAAAGTATGATCCTATACTTTACTGGTAACAACAAAAAAAACTCTATTTATCACCACGTTCACTCAATAGCCATGCGTATCATATAAGTAGCGTAGGATCATCTGTTCCTTGTGAGCGCCTTTATTCAATTTGCCGAACGCATCGCAAGTGATGAGCGGAACCGCTTGGATCCCAGTAGACTTCACAGACTGTTTTCAAAATGTTTAGATATGCATAAAGAACTTTAAGCTAAATTAACTATCTGTTTGCTATAGATTTTGAAAATAAATGTCTTGTATTCTACCTGATCTGATACTTTGGTATATGGTAAACCGGAAATATAGCTGAATATTCTGAAGACTTCTGCGTATCCCTTCAAAGAACTCAGGCGTGATGTTATGATGCGTAATGGCAGAAACATTGCAATAATATGCGAATGCAGCAATCGCGGCTGAATTCCTGGTACTTTTTGAAGAGTTCCTTGGTCTAATCTCGGAAACACATAATCAGATCTTTACGAAATTTAAATGGGACTATTTCGGAATAATCTACTTACGAACAGAAAAAGAATTTTCAAAATCCGTCTAGAATTGACTTCACAATCGCGTAACAAACATACAAAAAAAATAGTGTACGAATTAAGAACCTCCTTTTTTGTAGTTGGTTAAAAAAGATCGATTTTCTGGAAATCGATCTTTTAGACCTCGATTTTTTTGTGGATCGATTCATCAGGCCACGATTCGAATCGATTTTAAAAATTGATATTTTTCGGCAAGAATCGCCATCCCTACTCTATGGTGTGTTTGATGGTTTCTGTTTGAACGTGTAATGTCGATATAAAACCATCATGCAAACGTAATTCATGTTTGGCTGTTTGATGGTTTCCTGCATGACGTTTGCATGAGCGTGTAATGGACCCCTAACGCTTTGTTAAAAGGTTTTGGTCTTGGACATCATTGAACCACATTACTCTTGTCGAGGAAGAAGAAATCAAAGCTAAAGATATAGACGATGCAGGTTGAACCGCCGGATTCCGTCAAACCGAAATGTCAAAACAATTTTGTGTCATGTCCATGTGTTTGACGCTTTTGACGTTTTGAACACGTGAATTTACATTTTGCAGAAGTGTTGTTGTGTACTTGTGTTCATTTAATTGTTTATTATAAATTGCTACAGTAATATGGTAGTAACCACTAAAATGAATAAACCTGTACTCAAAGTATCAAGTAAGTTTTATTACAAAATGTTGTATTTTAGAAGTATGCCCATTATAAATACCCCGTGTAGGCGTGTACGCAATAACTTCATGCCCTCCTTCTTTGCAGTGGACTCAGAGTCTGAAGAAGAATCCTCCAGTGTGGGTTCCTCGCCTGTAGAATCAGATAATGGGGAAGAAGCTGATACGGAGAGTGGTGAGTCAGATGGGGATGAGGAAGTCTTAATGGCAAATAAAGGTTGGGCAGACTCCATAGCCAAAATTCTAGGATCGAATAAACCTAAGAACAAAAAAACTTTAGTGTTATCAAGAGCCAAAAAACATTCTGATTTGAAAAAAGTTGTAAAGGATGAAAAACCTGAATTTGAAGTCATAGATGGTGAAAAGGTCAAAATATCTGCTGTTAAAAAGGAGGAGTCTATACCATCAGAGCCACCACCTAAAAAAATTGTAAGTTATTATGCTTGTGAATGTACTTAATTCCCAGTACCTAATTAATATTAAAATTGTTGAATTAATAATTGCTTCAAGATGGATTATAAAGTTTTATGATGATATTATTATGATAATGTATCTAGAAATCTAGACTGCTGTGACTAAAACACATTTTATATCAAACTAGCTGTTGCCTGTGGCTCCGCCCGGGTGGATGTTTGTTATCGCTACCAAATATAGCCCATGTCCTTTTTCAGGGTCTAATCTACCCCTATACCAAATTTCATCAAAATCGTTTCAGTGGTGTAGGTGTGAAAGTGTAACAGACAGACAGACAGACAGTTACTTTCACATTTTAAATATTGGTATGGAGTATGGATATGGATTTGTTTACAAATTGTCAAACAATAAAAACTTTCTGATTCTTTAGCTATCTTCCATTGTTTTAAACATCAATAATTACAAAAATTAATTGTTTCAGAAACATGAAAAAGCGTCAATCAGAGTAAAACCAAACATATTAGAAAAAGATAGAGAAAGATTACTATCAAAGATTGCTACAAAAGGTGTAGTACAACTATTCAATGCTGTTAGAAACCAACAGAAAACCATAGAAAAAGAAATGGACAGAAATGATTTATCTGAAAGTAAAAAAGAAAAAATCTTAAAGAAATTTGATAAGAGGGCCTTTTTAGACACACTGATGGGACAAAGTAAATCAATAATTGTTGATGAAGAAGCTAAAGCTACTAAGAATGAAATTAAAGATGAAGATAAGCCTAAATGGAGTGCACTAAGGTAAATACTGTTATTGTATATAATTATACTTTTTTTAAATGGTCTAAAAAACATTTATTCAAGAAACTATCACAAATTAAGCTTATGTCACCACTAAATAAATAATATTATGATGATATTAATAAAATGACCAGCCTCTTATTGCTCCCAGTGCATAGATGCCCATCATTCTCGCCGCATTTCCATGCTGGATTGCGATGCCAGCCTATGCACCAGGAACATAAAATATAATTTAGAACTGTATTTTATTTTTGAAAGTATAAGCTGTTTTAACTTTTGTTAGAATATCATTTTACTAACTGTATTTTCACTTGCAGGGATGACTTCATGATGGGCGCTAAAATGCAAGACTGGGATAAGGAATCAGTAGATGAATAAATGTATAAATAAAAATTATTATTTTGGTTTTATTTAATTTATTTTCATTAGATTACATTACCTTAAAAATTAAATGAACATTTTAAATTGCATAATAAAACAAATATTTATACTATCATTAACACACTAAGTCATCAATGTCTTTTCTTATTTTACTATGCTATATTTCTATTAATTGCCACAATTCAAGATAAATAATCGGTTCTCTATTTTTATTCCTACAATTTTATGTCATAATTTAACATTGCATAATGTTACTTGTCCTAACATTATTTACGCATAATACTCATTTGCCATAACTTTTTAATCATAATTTTTTTAATCCTATTTACTATAAGCATAATATTTTATAAGCATACTGTCCCAAAGCATAAGTTTACTTATGCATAACGACGCGTAACCATAACTATTTTCTACATGGTTATAAAAAAAAATAACCACGAAGGCCTAATGCGGGAGCTTCGCTCCGCTCCGCTTCCGCATTAGCCTTCTAACCTAATCTATCCAAGTCGGCATTATGCCAAATAACTATTAGACAAATAAACAATTATGCTTTACAACTTTATGCATATCAAAGTTATGAATAAAAACATTAGGATATACAATATTTATGCTTAATAACATAGTATGCTAAAAACCAATTATGGCACACTACTATTATGACAAAGAAAATTATGCCTAACTTGTTATGACAATTTAAATTAGGACAAAAACCATTATGAGAAAAAATGGGATCCCTTAATGATCCTCTTTTGCATTGAATAAAATTACATTAATTATCAACATTACAACAACAATACATGCAAAGATTACTTTATAAATAAGGTATAAGCATCATTGCCCACAGAATGCTGTGTAATTTCCTTGGGTAGTGTTGAATATATTTTTACTGGTAGGTTCCATACCATAGTCTCTATAGGTACATTGAGTGGAGCATTCCAATCATTATCTTCTAGGTTTGGTAGTAATTTTTCGTTTGTCGTCACAAATTCGAAGTGAAGGCGCCAACTTAAAGATACTGCAAAAGAAAGTTTTTCTTTAGTCATCTGAACCTCTTCCTAACTCAATTTGGGTCGGTTTGCCAGTCTAACTGTAATGTCACTGAACTTTGGTAATTTCCATGAAGAAACTGCCATCTGACATCCACAACCAATTGGCGATATTGAAGCTCTGTGGTGAGTAGATCCTATTAATAATATTATAAATGTGAAAGTTTGTGAAGATGTTTGTTTATCAGTCACCCTCAAATAATAATAGTTGAATGGTTCTGGGTGAACTTTGGAAAGGGATAGACAATAGTCTGAACTTACACATATTTTATCCTAGCCTAGGGAAAAATCATGTCTTAGTAATGCTTTGGATGTTAAATAACACAAATCAGTTTGAGTAAGCAATAGAATTCACAACAATACAATTAAATGAACAATGATACAATAAAATGAACAAAGATACAATAACTGAACAATATTTACCATCATCAACCTCAAAGGCTGGTGTAATGTGTAAAGGTATTGGCAGTATCAGCTGAGATTGTGTCAGTCCCAATGTGACTTCATGGTATCTGGCCACCGTCATGGACCTACTGCTGGTGTCCTTGTTGGAGTTCTTACTCGGAGACTTGGATTTAATCACTTCTTCTGGTTGTAATGATACTGACACCTGAAAATTGGAAATATTGAGATAATTTTAAAGCAATTAGTTTGCTAAACTAAACAAATTATAATAAATTGGAAAAAGCGAAATCAATTCTCGGGCGGGACTCGAACCCGCGATCTTTCCCTCCATCATCGCCGTAAGATGGATGTATTGGAAAAATTGGATCACTCTCGGGCGAAGCTCGGTGGCTCAGTGGTCAGAGCGTTCCCCCTGTAAGGGAAAGATCGCGGGTTCGAGTCCCGCCCGAGAATTGATTTCGCTTTTTCCAATTTATTATAATTTGTTTAGTTTAGCAAACTAATTGCTTTAAAATTATCTCAATTGATTGTGCAGAGTTATCAAAAATCAATGTTTAAAAATGATTGCAACATCATTCATTGATTCCGATAGTTCGTACGAATATCGGTAGATTACTCCCACCATCGCCGTAAGATGGATGTATTGGAAAAATTGGATCACTCTCGGGCGAAGCTCGGTGGCTCAGTGGTCAGAGCGTTCCCCCTGTAAGGGAAAGATCGCGGGTTCGAGTCCCGCCCGAGAATTGATTTCGCTTTTTCCAATTTATTATAATTTGTTTAGTTTAGCAAACTAATTGCTTTAAAATTATCTCAATTGATTGTGCAGAGTTATCAAAAATCAATGTTTAAAAATGATTGCAACATCATTCATTGATTCCGATAGTTCGTACGAATATCGGTAGATTACTCCCACCATCGCCGTAAGATGGATGTATTGGAAAAATTGGATCACTCTCGGGCGAAGCTCGGTGGCTCAGTGGTCAGAGCGTTCCCCCTGTAAGGGAAAGATCGCGGGTTCGAGTCCCGCCCGAGAATTGATTTCGCTTTTTCCAATTTATTATAATTTGTTTAGTTTAGCAAACTAATTGCTTTAAAATTATCTCAATTGATTGTGCAGAGTTATCAAAAATCAATGTTTAAAAATGATTGCAACATCATTCATTGATTCCGATAGTTCGTACGAATATCGGTAGATTACTCCCACCATCGCCGTAAGATGGATGTATTGAAAAATTGGATCACTCTCGGGCGAAGCTCGGTGGCTCAGTGGTCAGAGCGTTCCCCCTGTAAGGGAAAGATCGCGGGTTCGAGTCCCGCCCGAGAATTGATTTCGCTTTTTCCAATTTATTATAATTTGTTTAGTTTAGCAAACTAATTGCTTTAAAATTATCTCAATTGATTGTGCAGAGTTATCAAAAATCAATGTTTAAAAATGATTGCAACATCATTCATTGATTCCGATAGTTCGTACGAATATCGGTAGATTACTCCCACCATCGCCGTAAGATGGATGTATTGGAAAAATTGGATCACTCTCGGGCGAAGCTCGGTGGCTCAGTGGTCAGAGCGTTCCCCCTGTAAGGGAAAGATCGCGGGTTCGAGTCCCGCCCGAGAATTGATTTCGCTTTTTCCAATTTATTATAATTTGTTTAGTTTAGCAAACTAATTGCTTTAAAATTATCTCAATTGATTGTGCAGAGTTATCAAAAATCAATGTTTAAAAATGATTGCAACATCATTCATTGATTCCGATAGTTCGTACGAATATCGGTAGATTACTCCCACCATCGCCGTAAGATGGATGTATTGGAAAAATTGGATCACTCTCGGGCGAAGCTCGGTGGCTCAGTGGTCAGAGCGTTCCCCCTGTAAGGGAAAGATCGCGGGTTCGAGTCCCGCCCGAGAATTGATTTCGCTTTTTCCAATTTATTATAATTGGAAATATGTTAGGAATATATTTATGGAATGGAAATGAAAATGATTATATTGTGAAAGCTTGATTGATGAGCCACTATGCAAATTCTTATATCGTTAGATATTTTGATGATGAAGATAGATGTTTTTTACTCTTTCACTCAATAACTGTTGCTGCTAAACAAGATTAAAGTCAGTATAAAGACAGATTTTAGCCTGAAACAGTATCTGCATTTTAACCTGGGAATAGTTTCCTATGATTCAAATGCAAGGAAAGAGTAAGTTACATAGGCAGACCCACAGGCAACAGCTAGTAAGGTATATACAAGACATTTAGCTCACCTGCATGCATGTCACAGTCCCAACAGAGAAGTCAAATGTACCAACAATATCCTCTCCAAGTTTGTAAGCTGATTTAAACAAACAAAATCTACCAACTTTTCCTCTGGTGTTTGTTATCATGTATGAGTTTGGACTTCTTCTAGCAGTTAGATTCTGAAATTTTAATGAATTCTTAATACATACATACATACACACAAACTCAAAAAATGCCTAAACTTTATTATGTAGTGATGTTAAAAAAAATCATTCATTTCAATTCCTTAAAAAAATGGTAAAGAGGTAGATGTGATACTGGCCCATAAAATCAGGTACAGGTAACTTAGCTTAACAGCTAACAGAAAGCTAATTAGCTTGCCTTAACAAGCAGAAGTGCAACAGGACATGTACTTATCAGTGAGTGGAAGAAAGTCTATAGGTCTCTAGATTTAAAACATTACAAGATTCAAAGACTACAAAGTGTGTTGTAGTATGTTTATAATCCCTACTAATATTATAAATGCGAAAGTAACTCTGTCTGCCTGTCTGTCTGTCTGTCTGTCTCGCTTTTACAACTAAACCGCTGAACCGATTTTGATGAAATTTGGTATATAGATTAGACCTTGAGAAAGGACATAGGCTATGTTTGGTCGCGATAACCGACATCCACGCGGGCGGAGCCGCGGGCAAAAGCTAGTATAATATAGTTAGTAGTTTAAAATATATGGAATTGTTTTGTATATAAAATTACCTGTAATACTTGCAAAGCCATGGTCAGTGGGGTCTCAACTTTTCTCTCCTCAGAAAATGGATTAGTTGGCTGCAATTCCTCAGTTGTTTCATTACCACATAGTGCAGCTAAGTCCTGCACATTCATGATAGGACTGATAGGTAGCACTCGGAATGGTATCCGGACCATTTTAATGTGGGAGCCAACTTTTTGTGTAGCTATTGTAATCTTATAGGAATATTTTACTGAAGTTCCTCTGTATGATGGTGGTGCTTCAATTGGTAATGATTCTCTATACCAAACTGGAAAAAATAATAATTTTAATTACTAGGTACACTTATATGAAATTTTACTATCTATTATACATCAGGAATTTATATTATCCTTCTGTAGTACTTTTACATTTACATGTACTTCTCTGAAAGATACTTACAAGTTTTGGTCTCTCCCAGTGGTATAGTCAAATCACAGAACAATATTTTGGGTTTTGTATAAAATATGACATCTCCAATATCACTTGATGTAACTTCTAAAGAAGTTGTTCTGCCAATAGTTGGAGTCTTATCACCAGTGTTCTTTGATGTTGAATAGAAACAGTGAATTTGTGCTGAAGCCCACGCCAGACTTTCCAGAGCATCACTAGAAACGACGTAAAGAATAAGTAAACTCAGATGTAAACAACTAATGAAAATAAAACGTTTGAAAATAGAATAGATAAGTTACCAGTGGCTTTGGGAATTCCTATGTTCTGGCTGTGCTGTATAGCAAAAGGATATACAACATTCTAATGCTTCGCCAGCCAAGTAAACTGTGCCAGTAGTCAATTTCGCTGAGAGTTCAATCATTGTTTTAGTATAGGTAAAGCAGGATATTAAGCATATACAGAATTTCTCGAGGCAACAAGAAAATTTGCTAATAGTATTCTGTAAGCATTGCTGTTAAAATAACATTATTATTCCCAAACAGAGACTCGCTGATAACACACACAACAACACAAACTCCAATCCAGACTGGACTGACTGACAGCTGAGTTGACAGCAGTTGACAGCTCACAGGATGCAGCTGGCATAATAAAGCTGGCTACACGCATGCGGTATGCAGAATCTGGATTTCATACTCTTAATTCGGGGGATGGGATCGAGCTTTTCGGGCATTTTCTTAAATTCCGGTCCGGAATTCAAAACGCTCATCTCACTCCGACGTTTTCAGAGACACATTTTCATGTGTATGGCCCGCCGTATTATATTTTGTGCTGTGCATAGATATCTTATTTGGTATAGATCTAGAACATTTTGTATGAAAATGGAGCAATAGGTTTTCCGAATCTGAATTTTTGATCAGGAAACCGTATTCGGAAACCGTACGTGTGCGGCCAGGCTTAATCTAAGTCTATGGGTATAGACAATGGAGATCAGTGGCTCTGTGGATTGTTATTAAACGATCCGTTGTACGTTTAGAATATGTTTGTGTTTCAGAATAAATTTATTTTCAATCAAAATTCAATTCAAACAGGTTGATATTCAATAACTAATTGAATACAAATGTTTTATTTTCAAGCGTACCTTTACAATAATATATTGTAGAACCAGGCTTTATTAGGACAGCGTTAAGAAATAACAGTATACCATGGTGTCAGTTGTCGTGAAATGGAATGCGTTAGTAACGTATTTACGGTTGGCGAATTTCAAAAGTCAAGTGTTTTCTTGTATTGTATTTAGCAAATGAGGAAATAAACAAAATGTTAATATCAGATGGAATAAACCATGGTAAACTCCAATCAATAATCGTAGGGGAATTAAAAAAAGCCGGTTTAAAACACCGTTTAAAGAAAATAATACTGAAAAGTGTCAAAGTAAGTAATCTCATTTCCTGTACAAGTTGTGAAGTGTTCTGATTTCAAATATGTTTTAGTCTGTTGTATTTAAATATATTATTCTTATATTTCAAGGACCACAAGACAGTGTTTGGAGCACCTCTTGTCAAAGTTCCATCGTGTAGTGTTATTTGCTGTGGCAGTACGTTATGTATTCCTTTAATTGTGGCCGAAATGTCTTTAGTGCTCCGTTCTAACGCCCATGTTGAAGGATTGTTTCGCAAGGCTGGCTCACAAAACCGTCAAAAGGATATAAAGGTATGCAAGATACATTCTAAAGTTTATTCAGTCAGTCAGGTCATGAATTCCATATAATAAATTGGTGTACAGGACCCTACCAACTCCTTCGGGACCCAGGTCCAGCACTAATCAAAGAAAGCAACAGTCTCTAGGCTCCGAAGTGCAATAATTTTGGACGAAGATGATAAAGAACTCATTTTATATTTTATAATATTATTATGTATTGTCAGTATTCTCAATTTTTATATTTTAATATCTAGTTTCCTGTGAAATTACAAACTCATGATTTAAAATATAGATAGTACTGTATGGCAGGGTAGCAACAATAGTGATATGTAGATGCCTGGAATATAATGCCAGATAAAGCATCATAGACGACATGCTGATTAAAAAATAAATAATAATGAGAAGCTGCAAAAATCCTGTAGACATACAATATGCTTGATAATCTCAGAAGTTTAAGTGTAGATTTGATAATTGATGGTTTAACTTCAAATTATTAGAAACTATCTTTCGCAAGCGGCTCCACCCGCGTGGATGTTGGTTATCGCGACGAAACATAGCCTATGTCCTTTCTCAAGGTCTACCCCTATACCAAATTTCACCAAAACAGTTCAGTGGTTTAGGTGTGAAAGCATAACAGACAGACAGACAGAGTTACTTTCGCATTTATACTATTAGTATGAATATGGATCATGGCATTGTTTTATGAAGAAGATAGCATTGTTATTGAAGAGTGTTTACACAAATACTTATATTGTTAGTTTCACATTGGGTTGGGAAATATTTTTATCAGGCAAGGCTAGTTGACTTGCATTAATATTAAATATGCCTATTAGATTTTCATAAATTTTGCGTAGAGATTAATCAATTGTATGTAAGTTATACTATACTATATATAAATAATATAAAAAAAAAAAAAAATAAGTGTGTTTGTTACAGCATTTTTGTATCTTTATTTTACAAATTACAGCGATTACTAGATGCGGGTGGTTGTGTATCAGAAGGGCATCACCCCATCGATGTTGCAAGTGTACTAAAGTTGTACCTGAGATGTCTACCAGAGCCTTTGATTAGTGCAGAAGTTCAAGATTTATTGTTACGATGTAGATTGACTGCTGGAGAGGATGCACTGAAACCTATTCTACACACATTGTTGTTACTACCAGTATTACATGTCCATCTCTTACATTATATAATGGAGGTAAGCTTATCTAATATTTTAGACTGATGGATACAGCTACATGGTGTTTAGATATGTGAAATCTATCTTTGTCTCTAAAACTAGCCATTATTCATGTTAAAAAATAATCTCTAAAGAAAAAATTTATACCAAGTTAAGTTTAAAGCTTCATTTCATGAAACATATAACAGACCAATTCCAACCAAAGAAATAATCCTTTTGATTCAGAGGCTTCCTTTTGATTCTGTTTTCCATAAATGATATATAGACATACAGCTGTGGGGTGAGCATGAACAACTATCGTAATCGTATCGTGAACGTAACAATAGCACGGAGCATTGTGATTGGCAGGCTTCAGGCAGGCGGCCAATCGCAATGCTCCATGCTCTCATTACGTTCACGATATGATGACGATAGTTGTTCATGCTCACCCCACTGATACTTACAGACCAATTAATTAAAGTCATACAATACTTTGATTTTCCTTCCTAGTTTTAGATGGTGAAAAATATAAGGAGGAGTGTGCAATTAACCATCAATTCATTCACCCCCTATACGATGTTCAACAAAATTATTTTCATTACAGCTCCTAAACTTCATAGCGTCAAAACATAAAGACAATTTGATGGACTCGTCAAACTTAGCCATTGTAATGGCACCCAGTATTATGCCGCTGCCAGCTGCAGCATCCACACAGAGACTGGAACATCATGTTGCACTTGTCAAGGTACAAAGGGAACTTTATACAGCATTGTATGGCTTTGACTTTTCATTCGCGCGAAAAAAGAGGCGCGTTCGCAGCTTGAAGTTTTGGGGGGGGTCACTTCGGAAATTCCTTAAGAAATTTAACCCCCCCTACCCTCGTACTGGGACTTTTCAATATGACGTGCATGGTTTTGGGGGGGGGTCATGTCCCCTGTGACACCCCCCCTCGGACCGCCCCTGATAAAAAATGTTCTCCGCGTACTTCTCGACGCTCACACACCAGCCAAGTCGTGACCACGTGTGCTGCAACGAATCCAAAACATCGACAAAAGTACATAACTTCTAAACATTAATCGCGAAAAGTCCCCAAATGATTACAGAAATTGTGAGTTTGGTGTAAACTCATAATTTTTGTAGTGGGATAGTTTAAAAATAACACATATTATATGTAAACCAAATTTTGGCAAGAAAGAGCAGAGACTGCCCCATGCTCCAAAGTTTGGCTGCCATCAGGATTAATGTTCGGATGATGATGAATGATTTATTATCCATCTTATCTACATAAACATCATGCGTGTGTCCGCCCAGTTGCAGTCCAGGATCTGCTAATCTATTTATCTACATACATTGGACCAAACCATGTATCAAATCTGAAACATGAGGCATCACACTCACGCATCGCATGTCATACTCGAGAACTGAGGCTTTTTTACATTATTAAATAATGAGAAGTGTAATTTATTCATAACAGATGTTCATCGAAAACTCCAAGCACATTGGTTTACTGACAGAAGAGCTCATGATAAAACTGGACGATGATTCTGATGGCCATCTAGCAAGGCGGAAGAAAAGACGCAGCAGTTCCCTCAATCGTAAGCTTATTTTAAATACTACTAGATTATGACTGCCATGTCTTCCCACATGGATATCGGTTATCATGATTTTTAGTTATATCTCCGGTTCTACTCAACGGATTGTGATATCTAAGATTGTAAGTTCAGCCAATACCTTTCTAATAAAAAAAAACCGCATCAAAATCTGTTCAGTAGTTTTGCGTCCAGTGTCCAAAAATATTTTGTGTTCAGAATCGTTAATTTGATCCAAGTATTTTTTTAAATATTTCTAATGCAGAAATGATACTGTCAAAGTCGCAGTAGGTTTTAATTACAGTGTGGACGCTATTTTACACCTATACACTTATTTATTTTAGGTGTTCTGAATGGGCTTCGCAAAATGGTGTCAGGCAGCGTCAACACCCCTGCAACAGTCAATGAGAATGGCAAAACTCCAGTCCTGAGTAAATCTGCTGCCAAACGGAAGTTTGATACCTATGAAGGATTTTCCGCAAAAACTAGGTAAAACAAGACTTTCTTTCCATATAATTTAAATTTCCTTTCCTTGAGAAGTAAAAAATATACCTCTATTGCAGTGCTTATCGTAATTTCTAATGAATATTTTTCTTTACAGGAAAGAAATTACGAAAACACTTCCGCAGAAGGAGTTATCGTTTACACCAATGAAAATGTAAGTATACAGAACACAAAGTGAAAATTCCGCAAATACTGTGCTATTTTAAATATTGTTTTTTTTTAACACCTGCAGTGTGTTTGTAATTATATTTATAGCGCGTATTACTCTAACAAAATGTCGTTTCCAGGGGTCTCGAGCGAAAAAGATTACGGCTAAGTTTGATAGACGCAAGAAGTACTCCCATTATCAATCGTGACTTCAGTTCGCATAAAAACTCCGAAACCAGTGCTAGCAGCGAAGATTTGTTGACTTCCTCCGAACATTTGTTCAGTGCGCACGATACAATCGACTTGTCCCCCGATATGAAACAATCTGATAAAGATTATGTCAGAATCTCTAAACAGGAGTATGAGGAGATCAAAAGCAGAGTATCAGCGATAGAGAACAGACTGTCTAGAGAGTTTACCGACGTCATACCGAGAGTGCAACCACTACAGCAAGTGCAAAATGTATACGAACAAACATTAGAGGAAGTAGCTATGTTAAACTGTCCCACCTCCGACCATCTGGCGCGACGGTTAAGTAAAGAACTGAAGATACGACCAAACGAAGACGCAAAGATCATTCGCTCGCCAAGTGCTAGAAAAATCGGCTCCATAAGAAGGCGATCTAAAGAAAATATCACAAAAATCGTTAGACATAAATCTTGGAATGTATCCTCTCAGTCGCAATCTAGTCAAAATACGAATAGGTTTTACCCATATGTAGGAACTCGCAGGGAAAGAACTAGCACAGCAAAACGAGACTCAGAAGAACAGAAATCACAGACCTCAGTAGGCAATGAATGGGATGCTTCAATGTCCGAAACTTCCACTAACAACATATCAGACTCGAGTCAAAAATACCGGTTACGAAAACGTATGAGTTTGATACCTGACTATAGTACAGAAAAGCCTGTTAGCAGGATTCCGGCACGTAGATCTTTGAACATCACTTTCAACAACAGTTGGGACAACACAGCCTCGGAAAACTCCATGAACAACACATTAAATGCCAGTTCCAAAACGAATAACTCGGAAAGAGCCAGATGCTATCAAAACATACCCATTAAGAGTTCAAGTAATCGGAAACCGAGCCCTCCGAATTCGCAAAAATGGCGGAGTGCTGCAGCTTTCTTCATGGACAAAACAGGGGAACTTGAAAATACTAGTCAAAGTGGTAGACCGTCAGTAAATAAATTACGACGACAGAACGCTGGCGCCGTAATGGCTAAAGCGAAACTGTTCGAATCTAGCTCAGATAAGTCTTCTGAAAGAAACGATAAAATTGGTCACACAGGTTTCGCAAGAAGACCGAGAATAAGCAATCAGCAAACTAAACCACAAAAGAACGTGGCGCATGTTAAACCTAAAGTCCACACAACAAATGATAATCTATCACACAATATTCCTGTTAGAGTTGCTAGGAATGTTGAAGTCACATCGAACGTGCCAATAAAGTCATATCGTTTGAACACTCCAAGTAGAGATGATGTGGAATCGTGGCGAAATATGAGAAAAACAACTCCACCCGTTAAAAACGTTGTTTCACCTCAAAGCGTGGTGATGAAAACACCGCAAATACCAGTTATGAAAAAACCTTTGTGTACTCCTAAGGGTTCTCGACTGCCAGCGTTAAACACTGATCTCAGGAAGACTAACACCCCAATGAAAGCCATACATATATCTCCAAGAAGACGATCTCCACGGCAAAAACGTGTATGAAAAAGAACTATGCTTATCTGATTATGTATTGTGTAGGTACCAATGAGTAGTTTGATTTTGTTATTTGATTATGGTATAAAAGACCGGGATCTGACGACGTGATTTCTATGACGCTAATCAGTCTATCCATTCAGTTAAACAAGTACCTAATTATAATGCAGTATTATATTTTATGTATTACATATTATACTAGCAAGAAAATCTAATAATATTGTCTTAAGTACTGTAACTTAAAGTTTGTTATTAGAGTTTTTCAGGATACTCGTAAATTAATTCTATTATAAAGTATGCAATGAATTTGATAATGAAAATGTTGATTTGCCATTTCTCATTCAGTTGCAAATACTTTATACGGTTATTCCATATTATGGGATGTTTACATTCTAAAATTCTGTAAAATGTATTTGTTATTAGAACAAATGGACATGTAATAATGTCGTGAGATGTCGGACGTGTAATAAGTGGCCATGTGTACATATGAATCTTTATTAGTTACGTTATGATTATATAGTAATAATCACATTGCTGTTTTATTCTGTACCAAGTTTATCCTCATTTTCAAACCTATACTGCAAGCTAATTCTATGCTTTGGGTCTGGCTCTAGACCTTCTCTAGACAGTGGTAGATGGCTACCCTGGATAGCTACTCTACAAATCTATGGACTTCCCATTTGTCCCCTCTAGTCTAGGGTTGCCATACGTCCCCGTACGCCGGGACATGTCCCGGTTTGAAGCATGGTGTCCCGGCGTCCCGGCCGATTAGCAAATTGTCCCGGTTTAAAAATCATAGTATTATATTAGAGAGCTGGACTTGGTAAACAGTAATATACCTACAATAAACGCGACATACTACTTCTTTCTTTCCTCTTTCTGGATTGAACGATGTAAGCGCTGACATTTTTCCGTACACGATTAAGTTAATGAGTAATACATAAAGACCCTGGGAGCAATCTGTTGTACGAGAAAGAAGCGGTGCTGGAGAGATGGCGCTCATACTTCCACGACCTGTTGAATAAGGTGCAACCACCAGACCTCTTTCCTAATAATCAAGGACTAGTGCCACCGTTGACGCCTGCAGAAGTACTGCCATTTGCCGCATGAAGAACCGAAAAGATGTCGGACACAACGAGGTCCCCATCGAGGCTTGGTAGGCAATGGGTGGTCGTGGTGTGCATTCTAACAAATCTATATAACCACGTACTCCTCACCGGTGAGATCCTGAGCCAGTGGAGACTGAGTATCATTACGCCAGTATTCAAAGGCAAGGGATCGGTGCAAATGTGTGGCAGTAACCGCGATCGACTCCCGAATCCGACAGGAGAATACACCCTCGGAATGTCAGTATGGGTTTCGTCCCGGGCAACCATGGATCCGGTGTTTGCCCTAACGATTGTGGTGGGGAAATACAGGGCGAAGAACACGCTCCTGCACTGCCTATTCTTAGACATGGTGAGGGCCTTCAACTGTGTTCCTCGCGCGGTGATCTGGTGGGCACTGCGGGCTAAGAGAGTTCCAGAGACCTACATTGATACCATCCAAGACATGTATCATGATTCTGGTTCCGTGGTTCGCTTTTCGACTGCTGTTGGTGACTCGAAAGCCTTCCCCATCACCGTCGGAGTACACGAAGGATCCATCCTTACTTGTTCAGCGTGGTATTAAACGTCTTGTCGGACAGTATCAGAAACCCACATGAGCAGCCTCCGTGGTTGCTCATGTATGCTGATGATATTGCGCTGATGGACGCGGTCAGGAGCAGATTGGTGCGACACGTGAAAGTGTGACGGAGGCGCTTGAGAACGGTGGTCTGAAGCTAAATGTAGCGAAGACAGAAAGCTTAGCGTTAAACTCGACAGGTTTCACAGTCGACCGCATAGGCGATGATTCGGTTTAGGTACCTGGGATCTGTACTTCATGTGACCGGTGAAATCGACTACGACGTCAGGGCACACACATTACTGCCGCGTGGGCCAGGCGGTGAGAAATGACTGGCGTCACGTATGATCCCAAAATGCCAGTTAGGTTGAAGGGGCAGGTCGTCATTAGGCCTGACCTCTTACATGGTTGTGAGGCGTGCCCGCTGCTGGAGCGACACAAGCAAGAGCTGCGGGTCACGGAGATGAAAATGCTGCGGTGGATGTGCGGCGTCAAGCGTAAAGATCGCGGGAAGAACTCCGCGGCAGCCTTCATGTACGTGACATCGCAGATAAAATGCAAAAGAGCCGCCTTCGCTGGTGCAGTCACGTCTTGCGGCAACCGCCGGGCTACGTGGGTAGCAAATACCTACTAATGGCGGCCCCGCCGGGTCCAGGTAGAAGCGGTAGGACCAAGAAGACCTACTGACCTACCACTGGCTTGACGTCGCACAGTGGTGCAGGTAGTACGGGAATGCGGAAAATATTATTTTTAATTAAAAATACTTTGCATATAACTATAAAACTTTATTAAAATGATAAAACTAATGTATCAGAGTATAAAGATGTGCATAAATATTTTTTAATAAAGCGGCGGTAAAAATATTTTCAACTTGATACAATAAGGTTTTACATGATACAATATATTATATTAAAATATATTATATTCCAATGAAAATATATAGATACGAAAGACACGATACAGTATTTAAGCAGAATTATACATAAATATTAATTTATTAAATTATAAATACAGAAAAAAAAAGGTTTATAGATGAGTGCTATCCAATAGTTAAACTTTGGCGTCATCATGAAGTGGATAGTTTTTTTTATAAGGTACTGCACGTAAACTATTGATAAGGGGATCTGAGGTAAGTAAAAGCATATTCATTACGTCTTCATTACAGGATAAACGAGAACATTTTCTAGAATGACCTAATGCGATTACATGTAATTACAATTTCCACTAAATCGGAGTAGGCAATAGTAAAGCTATCCATCACTGTAATATTATTGTTATCGTAAGAAAGAATTCTGGTGAATGAAGTCTAAACTATAATTCAATGCTATATAAACTTACATGATCTTACAAATTATCAAAATACCCTCATTAGAAATAATGATTAATATAATGCACTTTTCCCCGTTAATGAGGGGCATTAAATAATGACCTGGTATTTCCAAGGTCGCAGATAGTCGCAGCTAAAATTGATGTATATAAGATCTATAGGGTCTAATGAATGTCGTCAAGTGTATCAAAGTCTAACGGGCGGTAACGGAGATTAGTTATAGTCTCATATATCAAAACAAATGGTTTCAAATTACCTACTTCATTAAAACTGTAATTACAAGTAAATACTCATTATATCATAAAATACTTATACGTTTTATTTAACTACACACAATAGAGCTACGATTAAACAAATAATAAAAGCTGAGTATACTAATATTTCTGTTTCATTCATACTTGAAACAACGCAATTTTTTGCACGAAATTTGTTAATTGTCGATCACCTACTTTCTATACATCATAAAATTAAAATGTCTTATTATGTAGACGTATTTTTTGTACGACTTGTTTCTAATAAGATCCTAGTATATGTGTACCAAATTGTAGACATTTTAAACAAAGTTAAAAAAAAAGACTTTTTTCCGCCCCTGCACCAATGTGCGTCGCGTCGTGAAGAGTGATATGCGTGCAAATGGTCTGATGCTCTGAGGTCATTTTGGCCACGGATGCAATTGGGAGAAAGCGTCTACATGAAGATGATGTTTAAGTTAATGTTGATTTCGTCAAAATATTTTGTAAAATTATATCAGAAGTTAATTCTGGTAATTTTTCGCCTTTCAGAAAAAACAGAAAGCCCGAGTCGCTGCCCGCTGGTATTTAATGGCAGTTTTAAAAGTTGTTTTAAACTTTGAAAGTTAGTTACCTATTGTTGTAATAAAAGTTCAAATTTTTCTACCTTTACTAATTTTTCTTCAAATGTCCCGGTCTGGGTCCCCACACTTATGGCAACCCTACTCTAGTCAGCTTTCAAAGGGAATAGTCGGCACAAATTGTCACTCCGGTGACAACTGGGATGACAATTCCCAGCATTCACCCCGGGGGACAGGGCTAGAGGGGACTACTGGGAATATGTTTGATAGGGGTGGATGTAATGGCCAGGTTTCGAACCTGGGACCTCTCGATCGTAAAGCTGACTCCTTAAATATCAAGACACCGACGCTTCGGATAAATCCCACTTTCGAATTGCTGCTTACACGCTACATGTTTATTTGCTTTATTCCCATCTGCCACACCTAGGCTTGCCACCAGGGTGGTGATTGGCACTACTTTATTCCCATCTGCCACCGGGGTGGTGGTTGGCACTAAGGGCTTGCGCAGACGAGGAATTTTTCTCCGTGGCGGAGAAAAATGTATGCTCCGCGAATAAAAGTCTGCTGCGCAATTACCACGAACTCAACACCTCACACGGTGTGCGATCATTTGTTGTCCGGAAATGTAGAGAAGTGCACGCCTATGGAAGCAAATATTCAGAAGTTACGTTGTGTTGCTATTTACATGAAGTTTAAAAAAAAAAAAGAGAAGACATTTTAAAAGAAAATGCTGCTTTTATTGTTGCTTATCGTCGTGAATACGTACGTCACTCTCGAGCGCACAACGCAGACTAAATTCCGTCATGTGCGTTGCATCGCACAGTCACACGATCAATTTTTTTCGGGGAATCCCCCGTACTTTTGTCCGATCCGCTCCCTGCATGTCCTCGGTTATTCGAGGGACTTTTTGTACGCGGTACTTTTAATCCTTCGTTTGCGTTACTCGATACAATTGTAAGCGATCTACTTTAGAGGACGAAAAAGTCCGCGGACAAAAATCCCTCGTCTGCGCAAGCCCTTAGAGGACAAAAAAGTCCGCGGATAAAAATCCCTCGTCTGCGCAAGCCCTAACAGGTGTCGTTTACCACCCCGGTGGTCAATGGCATTAAGTGATTTTTTGGTGGTTATAAAAAAAACCAAGAAGGCGACAGGAGCTCCGCTCCCGCTTTAGCCTTCTTACCTAATCTATCCAAGTCGGATGTTTCTAATACGTAACAATTAGTTAAGAATGATCACCACCACCACAGGGGTGGCAAATGGGAATGAAGTAGTGCAAGTCCAGGGGTGGCAGATGGGAATAAACGGATCGTAAACCGCCCAGTTTGACTCTCATAACCCCTCTTAGGGCCTTCGCTGCGTTGAGCGGGCGCGGCGCGGACATCCGCAACGGGCACCCGCTTAACGCAGCGAAGGCCCTTACATTCACAGTAGCAAATATATACATGTTAGTTCCTCTCTGCGAAAGTGCGAATACCGTCGCCACTCCTCTCTGTGGGCTGCTTCCTTCTGTAAATACTGACAGCTTCGTTCCGCAGGGGATGTTCCAATGATCTTGCTAGGGTTCTAATACACCCCCTGGATTTATTAGATAGATGGCACCTTCTGCCTCATTTTTATTTTTTAAGTTCAGTGGCCACCTAATCGTACCAGGGGCATAACGGGGTGAATAGAGATCAACGAGTGAATATAAGTAAAATCGTCGTTAATTTATTTTTATTTCTTTTACAAAATTTTAAGTACCTACCTATCTAACCAGTTAATAGGCCATAGTTTCACTTGAAAGAAAATAACTACAGTATTTAGCTGGCTTGATTTCTATTTATATTCACCCTTTGATCTCTATTCACCCCGTTCACTCGGTACTTGAATGGTTTGTTCTGTTTTGACTACTATAAGGGTTTGCGCTGTATCGTGCGTGTTATGCAAATAACACTGTCATGCGTGACACGCATAACTTCACAAAGGACCTAATATTGGTTAAGGCTCTTGCAGGATAGTATTCTGGTGGGTGAAATAAAATTCCAATTATATTATATGATGTATATCACGGATTTTACAGTGGTATTTTCGTGTATAAACAAAATATCCAGATTTCAATTCAATAAATTAAGAGCTTACAATTCAATAAATAACAAATTTCACATTGAAATATATAAAGCATGGGCGCACAATAATTTTGCCTGATATTATATTTGACATTAAAAATTGATTAAACAATTTCGATTTGCTTGGACAATAACAAAATAATAGTCATTTTTCTGTTTGTGGGATTCAACTAAAATATTTTCACTTATACATTTAGCGATGATCACAGATTTGAGGATTATAAAAAAGCAGATTCAGAACAGACCGTGCTATGGAGAGACGATTTAACAATTCGAAACTTGCAATAGTGATTACTGAGTAATTTAGGTTTCATTATAGCTTATCGGCTAACTTATCACTATCAGCACTCGGCCGCTCACTCACGGCTCATCCAGTTCCTAACATTGCTTCTCGATCGATATCAATACCAAATTTAAATTAACAATATAATAAAATATCAATTGTACCTAAGATCTTTTCCATTTAAATACGCACATTCGTTCGTAATTTGCATCTTAATATACACTAACTGGCCGCGTAGGCGGCTAATGATATCTCCGGACTATCTACTGGCTCACAGGCAATCGTGCTCTTCACACTCGACCGTCGACGGCCATCCGTCTGACCATAAACGTACGTAATTCCATAATTAAACATACACGTTGTGATCAATAATAAAAATATAATGATACAAATACATTAATTACTACATATTTCGATTATTGTGTGACATAAATATTTACAAAGCGCATTAGGAGCGCCAAAATAGTTAGGCGAGGCAGACTCCTAAACGAGAGATTAATAAATGCGCCGCGCCTAGTCCGTAATGACCGGCGGACGCGACGCGACACGACACGGCACGACACGACAGCGGCCCGGCGCCGTACCCGGCTCGACGTCGGCTCCACGAACTTAAATGTATGTATCGTAACTCGTACAAGTATCTTTATTAACTAAAACATCTGACCAATTAACTTTATTGTCAGGAGAGCTAAGGAATAAATGCCCCAAAATAAAACAAATCGTATAGTCAAAAAGTTAAAATTATATGGATTCATTATATTACAAAGTTATCCTGACCGACAGTCGCGGGATCGAGAATATACGTAATTACAAAACTAAACTTTTTTTTTTGAAGAAACAAAAACTAATTTACTTCCCCATGATTATGAAACTAGTAGATACTATAATATATAAGCTACTACCAGTACATCTTATAAAACGAATAACATTATTCTAAATATCAATGTGATCTCTCGATATTATGGTTTACGATTACAATTTGGGAATGCATGATACTACTCGACAAAATACAATAATTATTAAGTACTGATGATTAAAAAAACTCCCTACATATACAGATAGCGTAACAATGTCCGAAATATAATTAGTTTCGTCAACTATTATACAGTACAAAGATGTAAATACGTCACAACGGCCGGTTACACGCGGGAGTTGACACGACTCCCCAACGACGAAATACAATACCAAGTTTTAGATAATAAAAATAATTGAACTATAGGGCGCGAGCGAGCGCGCGGCAAGCTACACAGTTGGCGCGAATAACACGTACCGTAAAACGGGGTGAATAGAGATCAATGGGTGAATAGAAATAAAATGGTCGATAGATTTTTCTTAACAAAATTTTAAGTATTTGATATTTCTGTTCATTATTACCTTGAAGTAGTCTATAGTTTCACTTGAAAGAAAATAACTACAGAATTTAGTTGACCATTTTATTTCTATTCACCCATTGATCTCTATTCACCCCATTTTAGCCGGTACTAATAAATAAAGTGAACATCCGACGAGGACGAATACTGCACGGGGACGTGACGACGGCGGGGCGGCTACGGCTCGCTCGCTCAGTTGACCATGAGCGTGTGCGACTCCATGGGCGCGGCCGAGTCGTACAGAGTGTCCGTGTCCTGCGTCGGCTCGCCCTGCAGCTGGCACTGGTTGGACAGCGTGCCCGCGCCGCAGTCGCAGAAGAATCTACAACACACCATCGTGTTTAACATACCGTGTCACTGGAAACTCTAAGGCCCTTTTCACATGCACACGGTCACGGCACGGCGACCGAGTGCATGTGAAAAGGGCCTTACGAAGGTAGGTGTTTTTGGGGCCGAAGCCGCCTGCCAGTATTTGATGCAAGTCTATCCTCTCGGAGTTGGGATGTTAGACAGTAGTCTCTCCCATTGAACCACAATACTCTTATTCTTTAACTAAAAGGAGAAGTACCTTAATTTTTCATTTTATTTTGTATTGTAGTTTTACAAAGCGGACACAGGTTAAAACCAACGAGAATCAATGCAAATATGATAACGATGAAACGGATTAGGCGTTCTGTGACAATTTCTAGATAAAACAATTTGGAACAGGCCTTTTTAGCTAGCTATACACTATAAATTATTCATATTGATAACGAATAGTTACCTGTCATGGCGAATAAATTCAACGTCGTGTCCGGAATGGCACGTTTTGATGCAATTGACACAAATTGCATTACGATCGGTTGTGTTGCAGGTCTGGCACCTGGAAATTAACAGATTTTATTAAGAAAAATGCCTTCCAAGAATTTCAATTATCTGATTGGTATAGTATATCTACATACATACATCCAATCACATCTTTATCACCAGAGGGTAAGGCAGAGGTGAATTAACTAACACCCACATTTCACCAATCATTGTATTCGGTCCCACATAATAGGGGGTGAGCCTATTGTCGTATTTCGGGCACTATTGTTGACTCGAGCCATGTATGTGAGGCTGAGTCTGGACTGTATCTGTTTGTTGTTAAACAGCCCTATCCCTTAGTCGCCTTGTACGACACCGTATGGGAAGAGATGGGGTGGCCCAATTCTACATTGCTGGGAATCACTACACACTACTACACTACACTAATATAAACGTCACGCTAGTATATTTACCTATAAAAATCATGCATCGGGAACGATGTGTACGATGAGATCTTGTACAGACACTGGCCTCCGCCGACCGCCTTCTCCACAGCGTCTTGGTTGCTAAATATTTTGTTACCTCTCACAAGTGGCGAAACACCAGAGGCTAGACATAATCCTGTAACCAAATAATTGGTATTAGTTTTGTGTCAGCACTGAACTGCTTTCATAAAACTGCATTCATAAAAAGTTTTGTGTCAAACATCTATTTTGTCATACAAGAATCCCTACTTCCCTACTAATATTATAAATGCGAAAGTAACTCTGTCTGTCTGTCTGTCTGTCGGGCTTTCACGCCTAAACCACTGAACCGATTTTGATGAAATTTGGTATAGACGTAGTTTAGACCTTGAGAAAGGACATAGGCTATGTTTGGTCGCGATAACCGACATCCACGCGGGCGGAGCCGCGGGCAAAAGCTAGTAATAAATATTATGTAATATACTAGTTACAATCAATTCAATTATTTGCGTCAGTTAGGAATAAGTAGGTAGTTCTATTAACATTAGCTTTACTAAGTACTACTATGCTCAGTTTGGTTAAGTACATCTAAAGTAAAAAATCTTGACATGTCTAATATTTTTTATTTCAAAACTCATTCTAAAATAAAACACGATTAAAAATCGAAAGCGATCCTCTAGTTTAAGCAGTAGTTTATTGTATAGTAGGTATGTGTTTGTGTTAAAAGTCATATTAAGATTGTTTACGTTTGATATAAAATTCTTTATTTACAGGTATCTACCCAATAAAATGTCACAATAGTGAAGCATAAAGTTAAATTAAAAGTGTAGAAAGTAAAAATAAATTGGATAATGTAAATTATACGCCATCCATATTATATTCAAGCTAAGGACCTAACCAAATGGAGAATAGAAATATCATATCACTTCCAATCCTAGAGTACATAACCATGTGAATTTATAATACATTCGAAAAAATCTCGAACCGTATTTGTCAGATAGAAACGTACCTCCAAATCGGTTGTTAAATATCTGATTGTGCTCGAGAGTGGCCGTGGCGTTGTTGGTAATCTCCACCCCGGCGGCGAGCCCGTCGAAAATTCTGTTGCGGCGCAGTACGGGGTGGCTCTGCGTCGAGATCAGTACTCCTGCTTGCGCGTTGCGAAATATGTCGTTCTCCTCTAATACTCCCTGGCGAATTACGAAAGTTAATTATAAGCCCGCTATAAAAAAAAAATCTTATCAACTATTTTAGTTATACCTCAGGATACCTACATCTTACATCTAAGGCTGCGCGTACGAAATCCTGCGACGAGCGACTAGAAACAAGCGACGAGCGGAGTGACGGGTCACAGAGTAATATGAGCATAGAGACATCGGTTAATTAAGTATCTACTATCGCCTTGTTTTCATTATGAATTTTCTCTCAAAAGAGAAGATTGAGAATTTTATACCGGTAATCCACCAGTATAAAACACTCAACTTTCTTTCACAATTCTTATAGTTAAGAATTGAGGCCTCGAGGGTGTACATATGACTGCATATCCCTACTAATATTATAAATGCGAAAGTAACTCTGTCTGTCTGTCTGTCTCGCTTTTACGACTAAACAGCTGAACCGATTTTGATGAAATTTGGTATAGGGGTAGATTAGACCTTGAGAAAGGACATAGGCTATGTTTGGTCGCGATAACCGACATCCACGCGGGCGGAGCCGCGGGCAAAAGCTAGTATAGTTATAATAACGAACCCTTCATATTCAGATGGTTTCGTGGTAATAAACAAAGCAATAGAAGGCCGATAATGCCGGCAATTAACTGAAGTCTCTATTCTTATATTTTGATAAAGTACTCTGTGAACTAGTAGTCCGAGAGCTGTAGGTGGCTTCTCACGGCGCGAGATATTACAAGTCGCGCCGCGCCAGATCGCGCCTACGCGCCGTGTGAGCGCCTTCGCTACGTTTAGCGGGCGCACGGCGCGGACGTCCGCTTCGCGTGCTTGTTTCATGTTATTTCAAGAGCCGCGCTGCGTGAGGCGGGTACCTGTCACACGCGACAGACAGGCGGACGCACAGCGCGCGCATCCGCGACCCGCACCCGCTAAACGCAGCGAAGGCGCTGAAGGTAATGGCTCGAGGCGACGCGGGCTAGCGCGGGCATACGCGTCCTATCCGATCGAAGTCCGTAACTTCAAAGGCGCGGGCCGGAGCGAGCGCACTCGTGGCGACCCGAGCGCGCGCGGCGTTGCCCGGGGTGACGCGAGTAAGGGAGCGATGCATCGGTCAAAGCGCGGGACCATCGCGCGGGACCAATGCGCGGGACCAACGCGCGGGACCAACGCGCGCCGTGAGAACGGGTAGCGCGGACTCGCCTGTTGACGCATGCTCGCTCGCAGAAATCGGCTCGGCGCGGCGCGACTTGTGATATCTCGCGCCGTGAGAATCCACCTTTAGACATTAAACACAGCGTTTAGTCACGTGATCTCGTAACGACTCCCGTGACCGTATAATGGTGTTTGACGTAATCTGAAAATTTGTCAAATGTCTCTCCCATAATGTCCTAATACAGAAACTTATACTCGGCTGAACGGTGAAGATCCATTTACAACGCCTATACTTTTTTGGTTCTCCCACGCACATGGAATGGTTCACCACCACCAGGTGTGTATGCACCTGCATGCAAACCTGGTGTTAAGTGGTTACCGTGGCCTATGAACGTGTGCAAAACCATGGGCGTTACACTCATGTTGCCTACCTCGTAAGAATCTTCTCAGGCCCTTTTTGAAGAACCCCATTATTCTAGTCGCTTGAGAAAACCACGGCAGGAAAGTAATCCCACAGTTTAAGTGAGCCGGGATGAAGTTCCTTTCATACTCAGATAAACAATGGAACATGAAAACAGTACGCATAGCTGATTATGCGCAGTCAGCTATGCGTACTGTTTTCAGTCGCAACATGTGAGGATGGGTTTCCTGCCTGTGGTGAGAGGTTTTGAAAGTGTTACATTGCAATCAAATAAATAAGAATAATATAAAGTGACATTCTTTATAAGGTAATAATAATGTGATTTAATTTAAAAAAGTTTACCAGCCAGATCTGCATTTCTGTATTAAGATATTATGAGAGCAGGCATCTGACCAATTTTCAGATTGCCTAACACCTAACAAAAATTTCTACCAGCTCTCGGACTATAGATTGTTGATTGGTTCCGCTCCGCCGTCGCTCGTCGCGGTCTTCGTACGCGGTCCCATACATTGCTATACATTTGATCCCATCGAAGTCGCTCGTCGTTCGTCGCAGGTCGCGGATTTCGTACATTGGCATGAACCGATTGTTTTGTCATATACTATGATTAGTGATTTTGAGTTCATCCTGCACCGTATCTATCCTCAAAAGATAACCAAGAAATCACATAAAATATAGCACATTTAAGGTTCAAGATATATGTCCCGAAGTATACAGGGTGTCCCAAAATTCAAGGATAAGCCAGCAACAGAGGGAAATCTTGGTTAGTTGCGCCAATTTTTGAAAAAGGATGCCATAGTGGTCTTCATACTTTTTTTTTCACCGAGATAAGATAAAGTGGGTCGAAAGTAAAAATGTATGAAAATTTGACGACAAAAAATATTTTGACTTATTTTTGTAACATAACTACAAATATTCTATTAATTTTTCAGGTTGTTGATGGATAGTCATGCTTCTTAGCTTGCTAATACAGAAAAGAGATCAGAAATATTTGCAAAATTGTGGGCCTGGTAGTTGAAAATATCATTAGGGGTACCGAATTTCGAAGAATTATAAAAAAGTTTCAATAATTAAAAAAAAATCGAGTTTTTTTTTTTCCATAGCTTATCCTTGAATTTTGGGACACCCTGATAAGCGTCCTTTTGTTTTGGGACGAATGGAAGAGTAAACGTAAAACAAAAAAATATTATATTGCCTTGCAAAACAGTCTCAATCGCAGATCAAAATAATCGCAGATTATAACGAACTTTTGTCACCTAATTTATAGACAACCAAGACTTCTGTAAAGTTTTTTTTTGCAACAACAGATTCTGAATATTAGAGTAAGAAGACAGACAGAATTGTGCAATGAAATCTTACCTTTCCACCATTAAAAATACAAATCCCCCCATCACGCCCATCAAATATTTTATTTCTCTTGAGTGTTGGGTTGGAATCAGTCTTAATCCATACTCCGGCCATGGCATTATCAAATATCTCGTTTTGTTCTAAAAGCCCGAGGCCTCCATTGTAGACGAGGACGCCACCGTTCTGACCGCCCCATATTTTGTTACCCCTTATCACGGGGTTGCTACCGGTTCGAATCTGAACGCCGGAGTATAAGTGATTGAATATATCATTGTCTTCTAGTTTTCCATGGCCATTATCGTAAAAATACACTCCGACCTGTGAAATGAAAGAAAAAAATGATATTGTAGTGTAACTTTGTGTGAATGTTTGTTATCTTTTCAAACTGAAAAGACTGCTAGTGAAATTTGAAAAAGAGGTTTGCGGGTATAACAACAAAATGTAACCAACTAATACTACATTTATATATTTATATACTTATCTGTTATAATAACTAAACACGTGTTTATAAAAAAATCGCTAATGTTCATAATTGTTGAAGTATGTATAATGACATAGCTAACTACATATAACAATATGAGTAGCGAGCCTGCCACGACGCGCATAAGCGATCGTGTTTTGTGCTTCAGAGGGAGAGTGGAATGGAGCTATGTAGGGTAGCTCTATCCCTCTCTCTGGACTGTGGTCTAACACAATCGCTTACGAATAAGGTGTGCTATGAAACTCCCTACAAAAATACAAAATTCGAATCTATTCTCCATCCACAGCACATCTCTTATGCGCGTCGTGGTAGGCCCACTGTTACCACAAAACGAATCAAACAGTTTCTAACCTGTTTCCCCGAATGTATACGGTTGCGCCGCAACACAGGCGTGGAGCCAGTGGTTATCCATACTCCGGCGAGCGTGTTGGCATACACCTCGTTCTCCTCGATGAGCCCCTGGCCCTTCTCATGCACATATATGCCACCATGCTGCCCATGGTGAATTTTGTTATGCCTTACTATTGGGTCACTGTTTGTACGGATCTGGAACAAGATGTTACAAATGGAATGTTTGTTGTTTGTTGATCTTTCAGGTAAAAAAAGAGAGATATATTACAGTTTGACATCGCACGTAGGTTACTTTTTATCAATGAAATATGTTCTTGCAATAATGGGACGGGTTCTGTCACATTACAGTTCGAATTATATCAACAGTTTCATAGTGTGTCCTATTCCTAAATTTGGTTTTGATTTCAACTAGGACCAGATTAACATTTAAGTAAAATCTCTGGGAAAATTGATAAAGTAACATTATAATCCATACATTGGACTGATTGTCGGTATCGCCGTGGAAAATAATTATCACATTCAGAGTAGGTACAGTGGACAATATTGTAATATCGATAATTTCAAGAGATTGACAATTTATTTGGTACCTTTATACGTTTCACATTTCTTTGTGCTGTATTTAAAGTTACCTAACACGAGGTCTTACTCGCGTCATACCCTTCTAACCTAACCTATCCGTTTCGGGTTTACTATTTATAAGGCAAGTGGAAGGACGTACTATTATGAAATACCACAATCATCTATTAAGAAATAAATGAGCAGCTTACCTGTATACCAGCTAAAGCATTCCCGTAAATATTATTGTGCTCAATGAGGCCGCGTCCCTCGCCGAATATGTACACGCCTCCTTGATGCCCATTGTATATCTCATTACGTCTAATCGTGGGGTTACTGTTGGACGTTATCCACACTCCAGCAAAGTTGTTGGAGTGTATCTTATTATCTATAAACTGGCCTAGGCCAGACTCGTGCACGTATATGCCTCCTGTCTGGCCGTGGTGAATCTCGCAGTGGACGACGGTGGGATTTGCGCCGGCTTTTACTTCAAAGCCAGCAATTCTGTTGTTGTGGATATCGTTTGCTTCAAAATAGCCCTGTAGATTGATTCGAGGTCTTAATAAAGATATCGATGGCGTTTTATTTCAATGTTTGTGAAAAATGAGGATCTATATTATTTTATTTGACTTAATTACATAAATGCTAATACGACAGAATACAATATTATTTACAGTCGCGTTCAGAAGTTATTTATCACTAAAGAAATTACAAATGATCACAAATACTATCGATGTTAGTGTTTTTAAAATCTTCATAAAAAAAGATTAGTATATTTTAGGTTTTATTTTATCTTATGAAAGGTTTTGAGCTAAGGTGATTATTATTAACTTGAAATGTGTTAATCTACTTCTGAGGGCGATTGCCTTGAGCTAATAATATGACAGTATTATATATGAACATTATAAAATCAAATGATTGTACTCACTAAACCATTTTCAAAGGTGAATATGCCGACATCTCTGCCGTGGTGTATATGATTACGGCGCATTATGGGGTTGGCGAAGTTCTTGACCCAGATGCCGGCGAGCGCGTTACGTGAGATCTCATTGTCCTGGTAGGCGCCCTGCGCGTAATCCGTGACGTAGAGGCCCACGTTCTCGCAGTCGCTGATGTCGCAGTGCTTGATTACTGGGTTGGCCCCTGCACCGCTTACGCATACCGCTGCACCCACTGTACACACACATGTACTATCTGGTCAATTATTGTTAGTAGAGAGAATAAATGACTCGTGCCTCAAAGAGCACGTTAAGTCGAGCTCGGTTACCATACGAACAAAAAGTAGTTTTAGTCCTGTATAGTCTGAATATTTGGCATAACTACAGAAATTGGATATCGCCAGTGTTTTGAGAAGGTGCACGGAAAATATATACGGACTAAATTGTGGGTCACAATTGACGCAATTCAATAAAGAAACGATCATTGCAAAGTTTTTTTTAAATTCTTGCAATATTTGACAATAACTTCACTGAAAATTCAGCTTTTGAAAAAAGAAAATGGACTTGGATACCTCTGAGGTACAGATAATGTATTAAGTAACTTACCGACACTAGCACTACGTATAATACAATGATCGACGGTGGGAGAGCAGTTGTCGGACACCTCCAAACAGTAATGCTTATGGTGTTGCATGGTGCTGGTGGCGTCAGGCGAGAACTTGAGCGTTATATGTCCCGCGTAAGCGCGGTTGGCTCCCTCCGCGAACGTAAGTGTGGACTCGGCCTCACGCTCCAGAACTACTGATTCTGCTACGTTGCCCGGGGCACAGCCTAGGGGAAGAAACGACGAGATTTAATATCTAAAGTGGGTGACAGACGTGCGAGCAAGTACGCGGACTTATGGCTCGGCGACCTTACTCGCACGTCTGTCACCATAAGTTCGCGTACTTTAAAACCGCCGAGTAAGTTCGTCGGCGATCTAGCAAGTTTGAAATTTTGCTTGAACTAGAGGTTTGCACCGGTGCGGAGTTTCGTGAACCGGTGAAAAACACCGGTGTTTTAGCAAGCTCTTAGAAAAATATGACATGATAGAATTCCTAGATAGCACAAAGCCTCTTCTCTCGACGATATTGCAATAGTGTTTTTTTTTTTTTTTAGTTTTTAATTTAATGTTTATAATAAAGAATATTAGCAACCGAAATTACTAATATTCCCTCTAACCCCTCCAGCTAAGCTAAATTGCTTGTGTTAGGAGTGGGTTAGGGTTCAGTGTGAGCAAGCTTGACGTCTGTCACCGACGGCGAGCCGAGTAAGTTCGCGAACATAAAAACCGCGTGCTTGAAGTACGTACGTCTATCACCCACAGTTTCCAAAAGGCTGATCAACGTCAAATTAACTAATGGGCTGTTAAATCTCTTGTCAAGTAGCAATTGGGTTGCTAGAAACATGGTTAAATAAAATACTTTAATTTGATTATCGTGTCGGTTAACATAGCTTGGTACTGCGTGTGCGTAAACATATTTGGTCTCACCAATGAGCTGAACGTCTGTATCAATAGCTAGACACTCTTCCTGGTACAGGCCGGCGTGGACGAACACGAGCGAGGGCGCGTGGGGCGTAGTGCGGCGGCACGAGCACGAGGCGGCGCCACACGCGCAGGCCGGGGACGCTCCACACGCACTGGCCGCGCCGGTACTCAGCGCCGGAGACGTCGCGGTACTGCAAGATGGGTGGCTGCCTCCGCCACGTTCCTCCACGTACTCAAAAGCCGCCTGCGTAAATAACACGAGTAATGTTATAGTGAAGTAATACACTCATAGACTGGAGGGCTAAGGGAGGTCATTTTCTTCTTAAAACTAAATAAAGTCCTTTTACTGTTTCTATAGTCATATATTTTAATTATGTATTTTTTAATGGTGTAAAATAAAGTGTAAAATAAATAACTAAAGTAAATGTAGATGCTGTAAGTCTTGAGGTGGTTTCAATTACTTAGCGACCTAAATAAATCAGACTTACGGAATAACTTGAATCTAATATGTAAAGATTTGATGAAACAGAAAAAAAAGATATTTTTTGATATTCGATTCGTAGTCATTTAGTGTGATTAATCTTTCCTTTTTTAATGATTAAAACTTGTCTGGTTTTGATATTACTTTATTTAAATTGAAATAAGGAATCAAGTAACTTAAAGCATAATAAACTAGTTAAGCGACTCACCCTAATTGTGTTAAAATGTTTGATGCGTGAGTCCTTCTTGGGGCGGTAGTTAGGTCGCACGTGTATCCCATAGTATAGCTGCCTAAAACTCTCCTTCCACGGGTTGTCTGCATCGCACTCATCGGGAGCTACGAATTCAAACTGACACGGCGCCGGGTGCATCAGTGGCATGTCGTACTCGAATACCGACTGATATAAGCTTTTCCTAAAAAATAAACATCAAATGTAATTGATTGAACATTTTCGAAAAAAAAATCGTAAATTAGGCCGCTGAAATCAATATAATTTCATAGAGAACGCTGCGTTAGGTGGATCACATGTCACACAATTGTTTTTGACGTATCCTACCGCGATTGACGGCAAGGGATGCTCTCGCCGGTTGCCCGCTCAACACAGCAGACGGTCTTATATTAATTACAATAATAATAAAATCTTACCATAGTTCAGTGTCATTAGCAATCGTGTTAAATCGCTTGCAGACTTGTGCGACGCGACAGAGATCCCGTTCGGTGAGATGTGATAGAATACACAACAATACTTCATCAGGCAGCTCATACTGCAGATACTGCGACACATTGCACACATCCACGCCTTGAGATAAAGACCTAATGAACAAAAGTTTCGTTAGTCATCTGTAATTAAACCTGCTAAAATCTAGAATTCGAGATTGAAATTTACCAAATTAGGCAATAACTTCAATATTCTATGCTTAAATAATTCTGTTGATCACTATATCAGTAGCCATGGAACCACATAACACCGGTTCACCAGTGCTGTTCATTGAAGACATGAATGATAAGATGAAAAAACTGTCTTCCTTAAAATACCGTAATATAATGTAAGCTGCTAACTTCAGCTCGTATTTCCTTCGAAAATTAAGTTACAATCTTGCTTTAACGATTGTGAATGCTATATGACGTGTAATGATTATCCTTATGAATAAATGAGTTATGAGTACATACTCATATGTTCAAATGAACTCTGATATTTGTTCTGAACCTGTCTGTCTGGAATTCTTGCCTGATTACTTTGAAGACCTAATTAGAAGCTGTCCATTCAACATGGTGAATACTTTCGACATAAACCTGTTCACCTTAGAATTTTTCAGACCTTTAAATGTATAAACATTTCCTGAGTTTGCCCAGATGTTTGTTGGACAGACAGCGCAAGGTAATTCATTGATTGGCACTTCCTATTCTCATTTAAAACCTTTTCTGTACTTCTTAAATTGTATGGGTAGGAGGTTCAGTGCCGAACAGCCGTGTACACCGGTGGGTCTCGACTCCTGCGACCGCGAACAGCCCTGAACGTGGTTAAATAGCCCTAAACATGGGGGAACACTACTGAATTCGTCAATAACATTTTTAACATATCATAAGAGCTTTTCATAATCTTACAAAACTATACGAGTACAGCAAAACGCGGATGGAGCTGAATAAATGTTGTAGTTAGTACATACATTACAAAAAACAAGTCCATGGCTAAGGTGCTACTATTGTACCAGGTCAAAACCAGGATGTGCAGCTAGTGATTAATAGAGAATACTACATACTCAGGCAATATGGCATCAAACAGGCATATGGTACATTTCATGGCCTGTTGGCTGTTAGCAATAATTGGGACACTTACAAGTATTTTCTATAAATAATGGCACATGGTATTTCAAATAAAGCTAATGCCATACTCATTACCAGTAATAATGATGATGGATCATTAATACTGGTAATGAGTAAAAAGTTTCATCATCATCATCAAATAGCCTATTGCAGTCCACTGCTGAACATAGGCATCTCCCAATATGCGCCACGTTTGCCGATCCTCCGCCTTACGTAATAAGTTTATAAATTAAAAAACTATTACATAAGTATCTTGATCAATTTGGATACCAATTTAGTATGATTAAAACTAACTTCAAAAAATTCAATACATTTCTATAAAAAAAAACTGTTTCTGATAAAAAAATTGTGTGAGCTCCGAGTCATCTTGGCCACGGATGCAATCAGGAAAATGCGTCTACATGCAGATGACTTTGAAAAATAATTACATCTTTTTGTATGAAGTAGTATCAATTTTCTAAATTAGTATGTCAGTACATCATGATACAGCATGATGCATTGAATGGGCTATCAATTTCAATACTAACAACTATGTTGACTATGATTTTGTCTACAAATTATTATTAGTTCATCTTTCATATTTACATCATACCTAGACTTGGCCTTTAGGAAAGAACCCAGAATGCAAAGGAATTGGAGTAGGCTTTTGAGAAGTAAGATTTACTTAGAAATCTTAGAACAATAGAAATTGAGTGATATTCAGAAAAGGAGGAAGGGTTTTTTTCCACAGAATTGGAACAATTTAAAAATGTTTCTAGCTGTTAGAATCATTGTGGCTTATTGAAAAATTTAAAGTTTGAGAGATGAGATTTCATCATGATCAAGAATCATATTATGTACTATAACAATATCAGTTCCCACCATATTAGAATTCATCAACATGGTTAGTTAATAAAAAAGAATGAGGATTAAAGTACTGGGTTTAACCCAAGTTTAACCAATGATATTTAACAGTGAAAACGTTTTAGGAGTAAATATATTGATCTACCCTCTTCCAAGTTCCTAATTTGCGGGTATCGTCACTACCACTTGTTTCACTACACACTCGAACTCGATCACGTTCACGACGCACGATGCTTACTGTATCTAATCGCGATTTTGTTTCGGCTTTTCCCAGTTGTTTTTACCGTTAATCGCCAGTACTTCAGTTCCTCCGACATCATCGTGTTTGCAACAGCGCAAAATATCGTCAACTCAAAACAATACATGGTATGGCAGTAATTAAAGTTTCTTATTCAATTTAGACCTAAAGGTATGATTCCAAAGCCACGCACGCAGCATGTACGCGTAATTCATTGGGACTTCTCAATGGTCCCCTTTATCCATATCGGAGTGTAACAAATAATGGGTATGCTGTATCTGGTGCATGTGTATGAAGTTTTCGTATGCGATCAGCTTCGGAATCATACCTGACTACACGTAAAAATCCATATCCATATCCACCCATATCCATACTAATATTATAAATGCGAAAGTAACTGTCTGTACTCTGTATGTTTGTCTGTTACGCTTTCACGCCTAAACCACTGAACCGATTTTGATGAAATTTGGTATAGGGGTAGATTGGACCTTGAGAAAGGATGTCCTTTCTCAAGGTCCAAGAAGCTATGTTTGGTCGCGATAACCGACATCCACGCAGGCGGAGCCGCGGGCAAAGGCTAGTAAATAAATAAATATTGACTTACGTTCTGGGCCTCTTCCTGGCTGGTAGAGAGCAAGTGCCTGAGGGTCCAGGCTCATGGTAGGCGGGCGGCGACTTGCGGCGCAGATCGTAGGGGCTGTGGTGGCCTGCTGTGGTGGCGGGCGCCGCCGCGGGTACGGGTGGAGAGCCGCCGCCGCCACCGCTGCCACTCGCACCAGCGCAAGCCGCAGTCGCCGCCATCGCGCTACCCGTCACGTTGTTGTTAGGAATAGGGACTGATTCACATGGCTCACCTGAAAAAGTTTTAATCCATTCTGAAAATGTCTATTTCTAATCTTAAGTATTAGCTAAAGTAATTAGTCAATTTCAGACAAGATACTGGACCTTGATAACTGCTAGAGCACTTGATACAATTTTGCATTGCAAAAACAAGAGTAAAATATATGTACAAATAGGGCAGACTTGCAGTCACTTGTATGCCAAATGACTGGAATGACACAAAAATGTTTAATAAAGAACATAATAATTAGACTTATTAATAATGATCATCATTAAGTTAAATTAACCCAAACTTAAAATAGAAAGTTGTTACCTAATTGATTAGTTATTTTGGGAAAATTTCAAAATGATTTTTTTTAATAACAAACTATAATATGAATCTTCAATAGCTTCAGAAGTGGAAATGCTATTCCTGTCATTCATTTGTTACTTGCCTGCCTGCTGCTTTTGAAAAAGCTGTCTAAAGTAGCCCATTTGCAGTACCTATGTAGCTATTTGCCAATTTGACTAACAAGCACACAGATTGCCCACCTTTTTGTATGCAGTTACTGGTCCGATCCTGGTATTTCTCCAGTAAGCAATAATAATAAGTATGTGCTAATTTTTTTAGCAATATGACATTTGTAGTTTCACATGGTAATCCTATTGCAGCCACTAAGTAATAATGCACGGTAACATTCTTCACATAGGCATTTAACAATATAATTTTTGTTGTGGTTCAAAATTCCATGACTTGAAATGGAACATCAATCAAATAACTAATAGTTTGGCTCTCAGCAGTACAGATGAGTTAGAAAGTAGTAGTCTTGATATGTTGCCAAAGTTATGACCCATTTCAGATATAAGTGGATGTTGTAAAGTGTGTAAAATTACCTTCTGTCCAAGAAGGTAATATACAATAATATAAGTAAATACAGATATGTAAATATTGTTCAGACAGATTACACTTCATTTAGTTTGTATGAGTCATTGTCATTGCCATGAATCAATGTATAAAGCCAACCAATGTCTCTACATGGCTGGATCAATGTAACCTGTGCTTTTAATTATTTTGTTACATTATTCAAATTTGATTTTAGTCATGTATGGAGGTAAATGTATGGAAACATTTAAAAGGTGTAATATACATATTACTGAAGTGTATTATAGATAGTCATTTCATTATCTATAATAAATAACAGTCTTTCAATCAATCAACTCCACTAACTAACCTACTGCAGTCCCACTGCTGGACATAGGCCTCGCCCAATATGTGTCATGTTTACCGATTATAACTCGATTAGGGTACTTTAATTCAGTAAGTGATGGAACTAGTTAAAAAAAAATAAGAATGATGGCAAAATTAGTTTTAATATTAACATTTTAAACGTCTATGGTTGCTTACATTCTTTATAGTGCTATAACCCGTTGCTAGTTTTCACAAAAAGTGATCAAAATCAAAACTGACACTAGAGGTAGTTCATGAGTTTCCTCTTAGGATTAGGTCAGATGGTGGTTGTAAAAACTAAACAAATCAACTAAAGGAGGAGTATTGGTTTTGATATCTAAACATGTTTTATAGTGACTTATGTACAGGATTGAATTCCATGAAGACGTAACAATGACAATAATAACAAAATCTTATGCATATCTTATGCACAAACAAGCCTTTTCAAAAATGTAAGATGAAGCAAGTTTATTTTGAACTCAATAATTAGAGAACAAAGGAAACTTGACAGAATCTATTTGTATCCCATTATTCATTGACAAAGACAAAGTTAACTCTATCATAGTAGTGAGCTTCATACTGTTGCGATTAAAAAAGATGGCCAGTAATCAGTTTGAACAAACTGCATTTAGAAATGCAGTTTACTTATAACTCTTTATAATGTTATAAATAAATATTGTATGAGACATTACAGAGCTGAACATAAACTAAGCATAGGTTGTTATAAGGGCAAGCACCATACTTAAATACTTATTTTTGTAAAGGTGTAAAAGATCACAAATCTTTTGAATGCTGCATAATATACTAATGAATGATAAAAAACAACTATTTAATGACAATCTGCATTACACTGTTGTAGTAGTTATACATTGATTGATATGCTATATTGATAGGTAACAAGGTACATTATTTGATTGCTAGAATGAATGAATGAGGATATGAAATTCTTAGCAATCCATGGACTTACCATGCAGGTGCCAGGTCCATTATTATTTATTATTATTATTATAATTATGGATGAGCAGCAAGTTGCTGGTATGTCCACTTCATGGTGTCAGAGTATAGTCCATTCTTTATTAGTACCCGAGATTTGTGACTCGGGTGGTATCTTCAAGAAAATGTTTTCCAACACCCAGTCACTCGTTAACAACTCGTTAACACATGTCTTAGCAATTGAAAGCTCTAGCTCCATGACAGGTCATCCATATCACCCAATAAAATAATTGTAACCATAATTTTAGTTAACATAAAGACTAGTGTGATATGTTTATATAATGTATTTTTGAGAAAGGCATTATAAGGAATTTGAATACATTAATATGACAATATCCATCCATTGTTATACAGATTGTAGAAGATTGATTGTAGCAACTAAGGGATAGAGCTGTTCTACATCTGAGAGTAAACATACAGCCCATGACAAAGTGCTTGCTTGACAGTTGTAATAGGCTCGCCTCATATTATGTGGGATCGAAAATCATAGCGAAATGTGGGTGTTAATATATCTCTGCCTACCCCTTAGGGGATTTACAGTATATAATATATACTATATAGCATATTGCACATAGCATAGCATATGCATATGCATATAGCATATATAGCATATTAGTATCTGTAAATTATACACATGGTACTCAAGCACAAGTAGTCATGTTTATTTTGTTATTAAATATTCATAAGTATGATTTCAGAAATAATTCTACATTTATTGATAAAATCACCATAATGTTATGTCCTAAATTAATAAACATAGTACAATAATAACCAAGTTTCATGGCAATATGTAAAATACTCTTTGTAGATGAACTTCCTGATGTCTCTGCATTCAACAATATGATGACTTATATTATTCATAAAGTAATAAGTTACAAAACCACAAAATATGTAAAATACCATGTTACTAAAAGCAACTGTTAGACTTGACAGACAAATTAATAACAAGCAATAACAACATGTAGAACATGAAGAGGTTTTGGTTAGGGACAGTTCATGAAAACATTGTCTCATGATATATACATATACATTCTATACAAATACATAATATCTTCTATACCGTAAAGTGGGGTTATTCGGATATCACGGGGTTATTTGGAATTTTGGAAATAAAAGTTTTGACTACATGTATTTTTTTATCTGTTAATAGTAGGAAATTTATTTTACTACCTGGCAATAGAATGACATTTAATGTCATTGTCAAACTAGAATTTTGACAGACAGCATCGATGTCTTTTGAGTAGTGCGTTTTTTAAAAGTACCTTGAAATTTTGGTGTATTTCGTGGTTCAAAAACTTTCATCTGATACTCAAAATCTAGAAAGGCACGTATAGAGTGAAATATGTTGCAAGATACTGGGTTTCATGGGCATTACAGTGATTCAACTTGCTTTTTTCTATGTCTTCTGGCCTGCCGTGTTCTTTGATTTTTCTAAATGGGGCTTTTTGGTTTCGGTTTTGGGGCTAATTGAAACTTAGTTTTAAATAGCCCCTTTAACGCTTGTCAAAAATTGCTGTGGCTTTTATTCAGCGTTTCAAATAGCCCCAATTGATGATTTTAACTAAATTAAGGGTAAGTTCTTTCTAAATTTTAAATTTTAAAAGCCCTATTGTTTTTCTGCCTCAAATTAACTTCCATTTTTCTTTTCTTTTCTTTTCTTTTTTTTTCTTTAATTTTTCTAATGTCTTAAAGCCGCTAAACCAACTAATCATTTAGGTAAGTACTTTTTTAAGCTATTGCATAGCTTCTATCGCGGGCCTTAAGCGTGGAGACCGAATCCAGAAATTCCGTAACGAAAAAAAGGTAACACCCCCAACTCCGAGCTCGCACGAATCGAGCCGAGCTGCTCCGAATGCTATGCAATAGCTTTACCGCGGCAGTCCCCGAGTGCCACAAGTCAATGTCAAGGTCAAGGTCAGGTCAGGTCCAAACCTAAGCTGACACTCCGAGCTCGCACGAATCAAGCCGATTTCGGAGCAGCTCGGCTCGATTCGTGCGAGCTCGGAGTCATAGTATAAATAGAGTCGGAGTGGGGGGATAATTGCATAAGTTGATAAAAAATGCTATGCAATAGCTTTACCGCGGCAGTCCCCGAGTGCCACACGTCTTTTTTAGTAATCAACTTTACTGTTGACTTCGCCTTAAATATTCCAAATATTGCCTCATATTTAGTAGGAATATATTTCTTACTTAACATTAGATTCCAAATAACCCCAAAGAAGCGATAGACTTTCATTACCATAAATTTGCAATGGTATTTTTTCATATTTTTAGGACAAATTAAAAAGTGACATTGAGGAATATTCAGACAGTGTCTTTCAATTTAATTTTTCCAACTATCGCCTAATGGTTAATTTTCGAAACTATTACAAAAATTGAGAAAATCCAAAGCAGTCAGGTCAGATACCAAATAACCCCATCAATGTGATATTTGGAACGATATATTTAAAGCGGTATATCTATAGATCTATGCACAGAAAACATACAGTCATAGTAGCTATTTAGTGACAAATATGAAAACTACCAAAACTAATGTTCCAAATGTTGCTACAGTAACTACCATTTTTGTAAACATCTGTTTCAAGAAATATATGTTCCAATTAGCCCCACTTTACGGTACTATACTCGATCTGGCGTACAAAAAAGTAAAGTAGACATAATTATGTACTGTGCATACGATTTGAAAAGAAAAAAGTTTCGTAACTGCACACAAATACACATCGGCTATTCGGGCTTGTATCAGAACAGCTGTTTCGTCATTCAATGTAAAATAAGTTTTCATCTAGCAAATCAATACCCATATTGCGCAAAATGTCACTGAAATGCGCTATCCGATACCGTCATAAATCGTTAGATGTAACGAAATAAGAATTTACATACCAATCAATGTTCCAGGAACAATGATCGACGAATTCAAAATTCAATAGCAAGCTTTACTTTTCATACAAAATGGGAATGTCAATCTAAATTCGAGTTGCATAAATTATTTATCACTATACTGTCTTGCAACTCTGAATCGGATTTGTGAGTTACTCGAATTTATATGATCAAGGAAATACTGATAGCGAAGCATTTTTAAAAGATCGGGGCGACTTCAGCCGACCCGGATTACTTACTCGATTGAGTCCTAGAAGGTAGTGGTATTCGATGTCCGCCTTTTCTCCGCGATCTACGGACGTAAGAACGCGAAGAGGAAAACGAGGCACTAGGCATTATTTCTTTTAACACTTATTTTCACTAGAATTCAGCCCTAAACAAAGGAGACACCCGCACCAACACCGTCGGCCATTTTCTGTTTAGATTAGATTGGGTAGGCAAAACGGGAAACCAAGATTGTACCACATTAGTTAATGGTACAAGAATTCTATATTAATTTTAATATCACACTAATCACTGACACAAAAATTATGATATTATACTGATAATAATCATTATCTGAGTAAATTATGATGAAAATCCACACTACCCTTTGGAACGACGGGCGACTCTCAGCAAATATGGCGGATTTTGAATTAACATGGCGACCGCGTTCGCAGCGCCATCTATAGCACTCAAAGCTCAAACAAAAGGTTTTTTTATTTTTTATTTTTTTATTTATTTACATATTCAACGTTCATAAATATATGCGCACCGTGAAGAGAAAATGAGCAGTTTTCCAGTAGGTATAATAATCAGTTGGTTTTTAAATCATAAAAAGATGGCGCTAGCATAGCTTTTGGTAATTTTAATGTACTCTGTGGTTTGTTTGTGCGATGTTGCCAAAGTTTAATTTCATTTACCCATATTACAATAGATAAAATATGATAAAACGCTTAATTCTTTTCGCGTCACTGTCTGTAATTTTAAATAATATTATATTTATAATAATATTATCAAAAAAAATGTCAAAACATTTATGTAAAGTAAATTATTACAAAACCGAAGAACATTTTTTCCATAAATTAGGGAACACTAGATGTGAGACCACACTCTTCTTACCAAAAGTGCCGGCTGCGCCATCTAGCTTGTCCTTAGGAACCCTATAAATACCTACTGGAAAACTGCTCATTACTATAAGTTCGTAAAGGTGTCTACGGTTTATGAGCAGCCGATTGTATAATAAAGAGTGAAAAAAGTCGAGCCCGGGAAACTACCTTAAATCCTTAAGTTGACTCATTTCACCATTTCACGTATATGAGAGGGAGAGGAGACATTCCTATATTTTTAAAAAGAAACAAAACTGCATTTTCGAAAATTCGCTTGCCACACCCGGTAATCGAACCGACTCAAATTTGAAAAAAAGATGTGTGGCACTCGGGGACTGACGCGGTAAAGCTATTGCATAGCATTTATTTGAATTTGAATTTGAATTTGAATCTGAGTTTGAGTCTGAGTCTGAGTCTGAGTCTGAGTCTGAGTCTGAGTCTGAATCTGAATCTGAATCTGAATTTGAATTTGAGTTTGAATTTGAATTTGAATTTGAACACTAACAACTTATGCAATTATAATTATGTACTTACGTTAAGCGGAGCTACTTCGGAGCAGCTCGGCTCGATTCGTGCGAGCTCGGATTTGGGGGTGTTACCTTTTTTTCGTTACGGAATTTCTGGATTCGGTCTCCACGCTCAAGGCCCGCGATAGAAGCTATGCAATAGCTTAAAAATAACATTCTGTATGGCATCAATCGATAGTGTCAATCATACATAAGAATCAAATATCTCTAACAAAATTTAAGAGAGTGCTCGTCATATACTCTTTGGTGCTCGTGCGGCACGTGGGCACGAGTCGTGCCCACACTTCTCACACTATATTTGACTAATATTAAACTTATGTCGTATGGTAAGTGAATGTTGAGTTCTGTGAATGCTGTGGAAATGAGAGGTCTGTGTTCTTCACTTCTTCACAGACCTCTCATTTCCACAGCATTCAGTTTACTTCCATGGCCCTTTGTATTAGTTACAAAGACTATTCAATTTAGCAGGCACGTAGACTATTTAATTTAAACTGATTAGGTGTAGGAGGAACAAGGTGTTATTAGTTTCCTACAAAGAGAAGACGTTCCTTCCCCACAAAGGAAAGATCCACTGAGGCAGGCAAGGTGGTCAGGTGTGGCGAGCCGTGATCCAACTGACATCGTTGGGATGTTGTATATATACCTATTTATGTTTACCAGAGAGAGGAGTATTACGAATTACGAATATAACTTCCGAACCAGGAGGGTGAGAACCTATATTACTATAGTCTTTGGTGGGAACTATATAGACATAGTTACGTGCTCAAAATGAGTACCATGATATTAGAGGGAGTAATTCACACGTACAGGTGCGTGTACGTGTGAATTGCTCCCTCTGTGACTGCAGCAAAGAGTATAGTAATATATAGGAAGGATGACTGCGTAAACTGCGTTATTATTGTATTGTATGTATTGTGTAATCCAAATAAGACTTGACTGACTTAAAGGTTCTAGTTCCACATCATAAAATCCCAAAAAGGACGGGTACTGTCCTGTCATTCCTGTGCTCATGCTGTCAATGTCAATGTCAGTGTCATGTGTCATAATCATAATCGTCAAAAAATTACCCTCTTGTTTCCGTTCATAAAATAAATCTTTTTCTTGTAATGTATTAGCTAAAAAGCTTTTATTTTGTTAGAATTATATACAATTTGTTCTAATTTTGTGTTTAAATTTATATTAAAAATGTCTTTCTCGGAATATATGAACGAATACAAATGTAGCTTTTCTATAGTGGCTTGCATCTTTCTTACGTTTTCGTATGTTTCCAGTTTATATGTTTGGAGGTCTAAATTGAGCAGGTACATTGTTTTATTAATATACTAGCTAACATCTGCGTAATGTGTAATTGTGTAATGTAATTATGGTCCCGTTCCCGCCACCTATGGAAACCTATTCCTGGGCAAAAGTAGCCTATGTCTTATTTTTGACTATAATCTATCTCTTTAGGTACCTATTAAATTACAGCTAGATCCTTTCAGCCCTTAGAGCGTGATTGAATAACAAACATCCATACATCCAAACATCTTCATAAACTTTCACATTTATAAAATTAGTAGTATAATAACAAATTGTATTATATTTTAAAATATTGTTCCAGGGATCATCCATCCACAATAAAAAGGAGATTTTTCAGTGTATCTGTTATGATGTTATTAGCACCATTTTTTATTCAATATTTCTTCACCAAAGAGACTTTAAGTAAAGGCGACCTATATGCACAAATGGGTTTACGGTGGTCTGGAATTATACCAGCTATACTTGGGCCATTATTTTTGACTGCTGTACTTTTTTTGGGACCATTGACTATGCAATATTATTCAGGAGTATGGAAACTCTATGCAGGTATTATAGGAGGTATTATAGTTATTTTTTTTTTAAATTATTTTTTAAATGTTTATTGAATACTAAGTACTTTTTTAAATAAACATTTTTTATTTATTTATTATAATTTATTTATAATTTAATTTAATTTAACAAAAGATTACTTTATCATTTGTCTTCTTAGAGCAAAAATGTTACAGTCTCTATAGCAGAGAATTAGAAGCTATTTTTTGGAAATATTTGTAGATAACTTCTTGATTTTACAGAACCACTGTATTGGTTTGCGAGTTGGCAAGACCTGGTATGGGTGAGGAATCATGTAATGGCACCTCTAAGTGAAGAATGGGTGTTTAGAGCATGTATGACTCCGCTGCTGTTACAGTGCCTAGAGCCCATGACAGCTGTGTTTGTTGGACCTGTCCTTTTTGGAATAGGTAAAGTTTGACTAAATACTTTTTATTATCTATAGTAAAGTAATATTATAAAATTACAGAGTTCATTTGTTTGGTTGAACCTACTCTTCTCATAAAGTGCTTATCCAATTTGAAACAATGTAGATATCTTTCTATGAAAATATGCATTTTTTTCATTTAGTTTCCAGTTTAATAAAATTTATGACTATATTTTTTAAACTATGTCTACAAGCTTTATAATAATATAACTAGAAGTGAATATTCCAAGAAACACATTTTACTTATTAATTGAAGATATATTTTATAGTTTATTTTTAGACTCCTATAGTTACACCACTGGATGACTTGACTATTTATTATTGTATATTTACTTTTCAGCCCATTTTCATCACATGTTAGAGCAAATCAAGGGAGGATTAGCATTCAAGACAGCTTTATTAGTATCCAGTGAGTATTTTGAAATGTTTGAAAAGGATTAAATTACATGAGATTTAACAGATTCTTATCTTCATCATTTTATCATGGAACCTGGTTGCATCCCAGACTTTCACCCCAGATTTGACTTTACTACACCTTTTTTGGGAGTAACTGCCATTTGACCCAAAGGAATAATGGTTACCGGCCTGGGTGACACCGGGTATGAACAGCTAGTATTTAAATATAATATGATTCTGTAACTATTAATATAACATTGGCATGACAGTAAAATGTTATTGGCAATGGCAAGTATTTAGTGTTCAAAGCCAATTGTGTCAACATACTAAAATACTAATCATTTCTTTGATAGATGATGTATAATTTTTGTCTGAATTCTGGACTCTCACTTTATAAATAATTAATAGGTACAAAGCAATTAATACTAGCCTGAAAGCTGCTAGCCAGATCTGGCTGGCTGCATGTCTATTTTTTACATTCAGTAATTTTTTTTATTGTGGTCCTTATATTTTAGAGTTACAGTCAAATTATTATCGTAACAATTTTCTTTCAGCATTCCAGTTCACGTACACCAGTATGTTTGGAGCATATTCTGCATATCTGTTCCTTAGAACAGGTGCGTAGCTAGTGTTTACTTATGATTATAATAACAATAATATTGAGGTAAAGTGGTATTGTAACTAAAATATGACCCAAATGTTTCTGAGACTTCTCTGATATCATCTTAGACGTACATAATGTATGTGAGGGAGGGCCTATATGCTCTACTTTTTAATAAAAGGTACCTACGATGCTCCCTATTACGTGGGTGGGCTGAAAATCATAGTTGGCAAAATGTAGGTGATAAGGTTATACACCTCTGCCTACCGCTTCGGGGGTTTACAGGCGTGAGTATATGTATGATATACCTACGATGAACAATTTCTGATTTTTAATCCTACTAATATTATAAATGTGAAAGTTTGTGAGAATGGATGTGTGGATGTGTGGATGTGTGGATGTGTGGATGTGTGGATGTTTGTTACTCTTTCACGCATAAACGGCTGGACCGATTTGGTTGAAATTTAGTATGTATATAGGTTATACCCTGGATTAACATATAGGCTATATATCAGTGATGAATGGGATCAGAATTCCACGCGGGCGGAGCCGCGGGCAACAGCTAGTATTACATAATTTGATCGTCATTACCAACAATACAAGCATTTCAAGGAGGTATGCTGAAATTGGGACATATTCTCCATTAGGTTTATTAATTACTAGCCTTCCGCCCGCGGAATCATCCGCGGTGCATCTCGGTTAACGCGACCTTTGCTCATATCTTCGGTTCTACTCAACCGATTGCGATCAAACAAACGTAAGATTTTAAGTCTGAGCAAGCCCTTTCTAACAAAAAAAAACCGCATCAAAATCCGTCCTATAGTTTTTGCGTCCATCGCGGACAAACAGACAAACAGGAAATTCAAAAAAAATATTTTCGTGTTCAGTATCGTTAACATAACATAACCCAAGTATTTTTTTTTTTAATATCTCCAATGTACAGACACGACCACTTTACAATTATATAATAGTATAGATGTGTCATATTTTTTAATAAGCTTTGTTGCTCGACTGGGAAATACCTTCCAGAATACTCACGTTTATTAATTGGGTATTTTTCTGTAGTTAAATTAATTATTTTTAAGGATGGTAAAATTAAGAGCATTAAAAGTTGCTTAGGTTCTTATTTTATTGTTTTTATTAATTTTTAATCATCATTATAGTAAATTCTTTGATTATTAAATACTAGCTTTTGCCCGCGGCTCCGCCCGCGTGGATGTCGGTTATCGCGACCAAACATAGCCTATGTCCTTTCTCAAGGTCTAATCTACCCCTATACCAAATTTCATCAAAATCGGTTCAGTGGCTTGGGCGTGAAAGCGAGACAGACAGTCAGACAGACAGACAGACAGACAGACAGACAGAGTTACTTTCACATTTATAATATTAGTAGGGATAGGGATTATGACGTCGCTATTATTTATTTCAAACAAGTTTCTTAATAACTTACTGTTTTGACGTTAAGTAAAAAGGAAAATAAAGTAACTAATTTCACTAAACAGTCAAATACCCAATCAACCTAAATCGTGTGCTCGCTCGAAGCGATTTTAGAGTTAGGGTAAACAATAAAATTCTGATTACGATTTGCCCATACACGAGGCGATATATTAAACGATTAAGGGTCCTTCCCCACCAGTGTCCAGATAACGCCACTGATTTTGGCCGTGTTTAAGTAGTAAAGAAATTATATTTTTCCAGGTCATTTCGTTGCACCGCTAGTTGTTCACATGTTTTGCAATCACATGGGCTTCCCAAACTTCGGCGAAATTCGTGAATTCCCGCCATTACAGCGGCTGGTCATCGCTTGCAGCTTCCTGTTGGGCCTTGGTCTATGGTGTCTACTCCTTGTACCGGTGACGAATCCAGATATTTACGATAACAGATTACATTGGGAGACTTGAATGGACTTGACTGCAAGTAAATACTGACACTAACAACTAAAAGGTTCTATTTCTAAAACATGAAACAGCTTACAGCACTCTATCGAGCTTTTTTTGTAATTCACTGTTACATGTTTTCATAAGAGAATCTTAATTTTTTGATATCATATTTAACTAATATTACGAAATATAATATTATTATGACGATGTCGTGTAAGTTTTTAACATTACAAAATGCAGAATTAATATGGTCAACAACGAAAAATGCTGTACATATTTTATAAAACACTCAGAATTGGCCTCAAAATAATGACGCTTCATCTGGAATCGCCTGAGCATAATGACTGAGATAAAGTCACGTGTCGTCGATTCCTCACATAAATAAAACTTACATGACGAAAGGTTTCATGTACATTCGACATAGGAGATACGTTTGCACCTTTACATACAACTTTATATGAAAAAGTGCAACCTTATCTCTTTTGTCGGCTGCACCAAACTCCTTTACTCAATGATTTACTAGCAAATAAGTATTATGACTAGCGTGGGTGTACTGTGTACTTTGTGTTTTATGTGACTTGAATAGTCGTTGTTTGAAATATTCCAAAGCGCGGGAGTTGCTCTAAAACTCGACTTATGTTCAGTATTACTCACAATAAATTTATTAATGAACAGCGTCAATGTCGTAGCTGCCATTGTAAACCTTTGAGAATGCCGTAAGGCGAAACCGTTTAGGCAACCAAAAATAAAGTAATTGTGGAAAAGTACATTGTGCTTTATTCAATATGTAATAATAAGTAATTGTACCTATAGTCTTGAAATCACACGTTTTAAAGACGCAATTTTCTGAATCGGACCCCAGGACGAACGCGGCATTCGATCAAAGTGTATTTTTATGTTTAACCCGTTAATTTTTTTGTCACCCATACGGACATCGATCGTGATAAGTCATTATTTGGCTTTATAACACAATTCATTTTTTTGTTACCATATTTAACAATATTGTGAGGTTTTAGTTAAATAAGTTGTAATAATAATAATGTGATTGTGACTACACTAGCAAGCTCTGTAGGTCCAGTACCAAAACTGGCCTAAGTCCTGTTTTAGTAGTTTGTATGGACGATTCTTGAGTTTTTGGGAGTACTTTGTGTCTTTAATAAAACTATTATCATTAAATCGTCATTATAGTCATTAGTCATTTTACTATAATTAATTAAGTAGGTATTGAGAAAAAAACATACGTAGAACAGGAATTGATTCACTAATATATTTCTAAGTTGTAAATCGTGTTTAATAAAATTTAATGAGACTTTTTTTACACTTCTGACTACTATTGTGACTGATTTTTGTAAGATTTGTCATACCAAACACTCAGTATTGACTCTTTATGAGTCATTCTCTCGAAATATTGCTAGAATCTTCACTGATGTTGAATTGACCACCGACTTACCGTCACACCGCTGTGCTGCACTGCTATGCGAACAGTGTGACGGTTAGAATTTTTTTTCCTAACCGTCACACCAGTTGCGGCTTGACGGTTAGTCAGTCGTTGTTGAATTCGACTGCCACAATTTTTTAGTCTGCAGCAGTTAGCACATTCTTATTAAATAGGTACAATTCTTTTTATAATTCACCTGAATAGGTACATACACTACATTCATCCGAATTATACTTCCGAATTTGACAAAATGACACATACCTTTTATACAATGATGCATCAGCATAAAAAAAAACAATCATAGCACCATTAACATTGCCGGATCCCGAGTCTAGTTAGTTTTTCCTAGTTTAGCGCTGCTGGACTTCATGTAATATTTTAAAAAATATTTCGAAAATTCATAAATCTCTAATATGCACAAGAGGAATAAAATTATACAATAAGTAAACTGAAATAACAAGCGTTGTATTATTTTAATTACTAAAGAACAAAACCTACTGTTAATTCTAAAAAAAAGTATGTTTAAGCTAAAGTAATCGCTATCTAAAAAGCCCGTTTGGACATTTCAAGTCCATGAAGTTCTCAATTTTGAGAACGTAAAACAATGATATTTTTCAAACGTAGAATGACATTTTTCATTGATGGGTACCGCCCACTCCGCTCAGTGCTGTCCATAACGAGTTTTTTATACTCTCCACAGACTATTAATAAATTGGTTATGGTAAAAATAAATCGATTAAGATATTTTTTTTAATTTTATCATAAAAATGTCTAAGACAAAGTTAAAGATCGTACACTTATCTGTAAAAATCCGGTCAAGTGCAAAACGCGTGTTAATGCGCAAACACGACTCGTGTTTGCGCATTAAAGATTCCTCACGAAACTGAATTGTGGTGCGAACTAATGCTACATGACCGGCAATATGCTACATGACCGGCAATATGCTACAGTACTGGCAATATGCTACATGGCCGGCAATATACTACAAGACCGGCAATACTTTGATTGCGTTGAATTAGAAGTTTGATTTTAGGGTACTCCTCGTTGAGCGAGAATCCTGAAATGTGAGACGAAGCAAGGTCATAGAGCACAAATAAAAGGAAGCGTTTAACATTTAACATTTTAACATTTTTAACGGATTCTATCGCGATTAATTCTTTATTACTTTAACCCGAAGTTTCGGCTAACTTTCAGCAACCGTGGTCGCGGAGTGACTAAACCTCAGCGACTATTTACGTAGAATGAGCTCGCGGTTTCGTTAAGTCTGACTGTTTTTTGCTGTTTTCTAGGTCTTTTTTAAATTTTAGGCTTGTAGACTTCAAGATTTGTAGGAAGTAAGATTTAATTATGTCTAGAAGCCTGGAAGCCTAGAAACCTAGCCCTGGACCCCCAGAACTATTACCCAGTCTTCTTTAGTAATTTTGGCACAAGCTTCATTCAGCAATGTCATCATTTTCTTAGTGGAGAATGGCCGCTTTGTATTGTGGCGTGCTGCATATCCTTTCATTTGAGCCCAGATCAGCTCAATAGCATTGTACTGACAATGGTATGACGGCGTTCTTGTCACTTTATGTCCAAGCTGAAGTGCCCATTCATCAATTTAATTTTTTAATTTTGCAGGTTTAATTTTTTTACCAGTTACAGCAATTCAGCTCTTAACTATTTCGTATCAGCTTCAACGCCTGATCTTTGTATCCATGCTACTAAATCGGCCTTTTTGTTTGCTTGAGTAGGTGCTTTATTTATTTGAACTGAGTGGTCACGGTGCATTGTACACAATAATTTTATTATGCACTGTTCAGAGAGGTTTGCTAACAGGTTAGTAAACCACTCTGTGATATTATTTTGTACTTTTAGACTCAAATGCGAGCAAGGTATCATTCACAAAACCACCACTAGCTGACCCGACGACGTGGCAGATGATTAAGCGTCCACCTTTTCCTATTGGCACTTTTGAGCAAGAGGCCTTGGTATCATCTGTCCATGACTGCGGCACGGTCTGATTCGAGTTCAGCCAAGTCTCATCGACAAATATGACATTATCCCAATTTGTGACTTTGTTGTGTTTGCTGTTATCTAGGTTTTTTTATTCCTAGGCTTCAAATATCATCTTAAGTCACCCCGGGACCAGGGCTGCTAGAAAGTAGCCGACGCGTAGGGTTAAAAGTAAATAGTGACAGATAAATCGCGATAGAAGCCGTTAAAAAGTGGTTTCATTTCAATAAGTGATATAAGCGTAAACTTCAGACAGTAGGTGTCAAGAAAATGATTTACTAAAGATTCATTTTCATGCGATTTCTATTGGTTATTATTGAGTGAATATTATTGTAATAAAAATGTTAAATGAAAGAAAATTGACTTTTCGCAGTATTGTATTGTTTAAAAATACCTACAATATCATAGTTTAGATTAAATTTTCTAATTAGAACTTTAAGCCAATGAACTTTACACTACAATACAATACATATTCTAATCGATCAAATACGCATACAAACTTGAATCGATTTATCTTGAGTATCGTGTACCGAGTGGTGTGGTTACATCCCTAGTTACGTCCAAATGACAAATGTCATAGTGGGCCTCTTACGTTGAGACTACTTTAAGAACTAGAATTTAATTCACTTTTAATTAAGGAATTCATTATTTGGTTTTACTTATATTATTAACACGCCTGGCTGTGGTTGATAACTGGGTCCTGAATCTGCTAATGTCATGGCAAAATTACTGTCATAGCACTGACACTACAAAAATGCCATTAATTTTAGACTTTATGGGGATAGACTTAAAGCCCAAAATTAATTTGAAAAAGAGTTCATTTTTCAATTTTGTTTGCAGTGTCACTGGTATTACAGTGGTTTTGCTATGACATAAAATTGGTATAATCGGCGTTCAGTTTATTTACATCTAAGTGCTATTTATTATAGATTCTTCTTCTTCCTCTTAGCGTTAATTCCCAGTCGCATCCGAAGCTTTCAGCTCGGAGTCTGGGGTCCGCTTTTACCAGTCTTAACCACGGATTTGGCTAGACCTCGATGTTTTCAGTGAAGCGATTGTCATCTGACCTCCACAACCCAATGTTAACATTAGGCGATATCGAAGTTTTGCAGTTAGACCGTTGTTTTTGGATTTTTGAGGGGTCCAACTACCCGTAACGACTGCCATAGATGTTCTCATGGCAACCGGGACCGACGGCTTAACGTGCTCTCCGAGGCACGACCAGACCAATGCAAATACTCTTATTTCATTCACACAAATATTTGCACTGAGCGGGGATCGAACCCGCGCCTCCTGCGTAGCGGCCGCGTTCACTACCGCTGGCTGCGGCTGCTATATATTATAAAAAATTATTGATAATTTATATTTTTATATCACACTTTGTAATCTTCTAAATTATTATTGGTAATAAAATTCCTACAGTATAATAATTATTTTTAATGGTAGGTGAACTGTTACTATTTTTTGTTGCTTGTGCCATAGTTTTGTATTTTTATGTATAACATATTCAAAGTTCTCACGCATGGTGTTTGTAAAAGAATTCATCTCTAGTCAATTAATATATTGTTTCATGTTGAGTACTAATGTAATGAGTCGGTATGTGTCATGCGTTACATGCATGTATATACTATACTTGATGTAAAATAAACAACATTTTTGTAATTGCATGTTTTATTTTATAATAGAAAGCCGTCGATACAACTCATATTCAGATAAGGTAACTATAAACAAACGATACTCAGTGATTATATATTTTTTAATACCACTTAAGTGGCAGACAAGCACACGGCCCACCTAATAGGAAGTGGTCACCGTGGCCTATGGACGTATGCAACACCAGAGGCGTCACACTCGCGCTGCCGACCCTGAAGAAACCTTCTAATGCCCTTCTTGAAGAACCCCATATTGTAGTCGCTTGGGAAAACCACCTCAGGGAGTTCATTCCACAGCTTGAGTGTGCGTGGGATGAAGTGCCTTTCATACCGCACAGTGCGCACCGTTTCCGGACGCAATGTGTATGAATTTCAAGGGATTTTAAAGGGGTCTGTACAGGATGATCGACAATGCAAGTAATGTTGTTTAGCAACTGTTTTCTCTAGTCTCAGGGACAATCTTAACGAACAAAGTACTTGATCCTTCCTTCCTTGGGTTTTCCTCGTTGACTGATTTTAAGCTATTGCATAGCTTCTATCGCGGCCCTTGAGCGTGGAGACCGAATCCAGAAATTCCGTAACGAAAAATGGTAACACCCCCAACTCCGAGCTCGCACGAATCGAGCCGAGCTGCAGGCACATGCTGTAACTTGCATCTCGAATGATCGAAGTGAGCTCGATAGCTGAATCCGCGGTGAGATGTCAATTTCGCATACAAATTGATATCTCACCGCGGATTCAGCTATCGAGCTCACTTCGATCATTCGAGATGTTTGTTACAGCATGTGCCTGCAGCTCCGAATGCTATGCAATAGCTTTACCGCGGCAGTCCCCGAGTGCCACAAGTCAAAGTCAAGGTCAAGGTCAGGTCAGGTCCAAACCTAAAGCCCGCTACAGACGCTCCAATTCGGTCGGGTCCAACCATCCGACAGCCGACGCCAACCAACCACCATTGCTTCCAGACGTTCCGACGGTCGGCCATCCAACCGTATTTCACCATCTCCCTCTGTTTTAGGCAAATTGCTGTGGAGTGGGCGAGATAGCAACAGACGTCCCGACGGTCGGCCATCCAACCGTATTTCACCATCTCCCTCTGTTTTAAGCAAATTGCTGTGGAGTGGGCGAGATAGCAACAGACGTTCCGACGGTCGGCCATCCAACCGTCGTCAGTGTTGCCAACTTAGTGGATTTTCCACTAAACAGAAATTAATAATATAATAAAATGGATCTCTGCCTTTTCGCCGAAACTAACGTTTCGCAGAATTTTATTTCGCATAATAATCATTTGCCAACTTGTGATATAATTTTGTTTTTATTACCCAACCTCACAGTTGCCAATTTTACGTTTGGTCTTCCTTTTAGAATGACACTTTTCAAAATGCCAGCTTTCAAGTAGCGAATGTTTTAGTTTGCGGAAAGCTGTGATTCCGTAGCCGACCGCATACGACAACTGCCGACGCACGCAGCACATGCGCGTAATTCATTGCGGTTTCTCAATGGTGGCCTTTATCCGTACCGGCAGGCGCGGATCCAGGCGTGGAATTAGGTTGTGGGCACAGGTACCCGAAAATGTGTGAAAAGTGCGAACTCATGTCAAGCATGTTAAATACGCCCGGAGGGGGGGGGGGGGTGTCTTTGGCGGAGTTGGTCTCACATTGACCTGTTGAATTGAACGCGGCGAGACGAAAATCAAACCTTATGGAGGCAGAAATCGCAGGGGCAAATGCTAGTCAGCATCCTCGAGTCAAGGGCACAGGGCCTCTTTTTCATTAATAGTTCCTTTAAGAAAAACCCCAACAGGAAGTGGACTTGGCAACGCCGGGACTCTGCGATAAAGAACAAGATAAATTATTTAGAGATGTCTTTGTGATCAACAAGTTTCAAACTGAAAGCGATCACTGACTTATCGATGCTCTCTAAATATCAACATCAAGGCTGAAAGATTCCGAATGATAAGGTCAACCGACCTACGCCGCTCCAAGTAGCTCTAGGGTCCGAAAAGTTCCAATTGGAACTTCAAAATCGTTTCGCAATGCTAGAAACCTAGCGGCATTGACGAGAAGGCCGACATAGTGGTCAAAATATTGCAGGAAGTGTCTCGAAAGTTGTTTCCCGGAAAACGCATACAGCAAAAGTCCAAGCCCTCTCCTGAGACTCTCGAACTTATGAGGAAGAAGCGTGAACACTGAACAACCATACACACAGTCGTCTTCGTCAGATGGGAGAGCCTTAAACCAATAAATCAAAAAGCCGATACGACGCGACCTTAAACGCTCCAACACTCACTCCATCCAGGAGGCAATCGAGCGATATAGGGGGTCAAAAGTGTTCGCTCAGCAGTTGGGAAGGCCCCATCTGACGAAACTTACAACTGAGCTATATGCAGCACGGATGAGTAAACCGACGGGACACAGCGACGAAGACCACAGATCCCCACTCACGCGCCATTACACCGAGGAGATACCAAATGTCGAGTAGTGCGAGGTAGAGGCGGCTCTCAGGCAACTGAAGAACAACAGATGCCCTGGTGATGATGGAAATTACTACTGAGTTGCTGAAAACAGGTGGCGCTCCAATCCTGAAAGAGCTAGCGAGTCTCTTTAATTCCGTCATCCGGCAAGAGCTAACACCTAGGGCACAGAGCGGGAGTGCGGTGGTACTGTTCTTCAAAAAAGGTAATAAGACTCTCACTCCTGAGCCATGTCTACAAGTTGTTCTCAAGAGTCGTCACAAATCACCTCGCGGATAAGCTCGACGAGTTCCAGCCACCTGAGCAAGCCGGGTTTCGAAAAGGCTATAGTACCGTGGCGTGGACCACATCTATACTGTTGGGCAGATTGTAGAAAAGTCGCAGGAGTACAGTCAGCCGCTGTGTATGGCGTTTGTGGACAACAAAAAGCCTTCGACTCTATCGAAACTTGGGCAGTGCTGGATGCCCTGCAGCAGTGTCGTGTAGATTGGCGATACATCAAGATGCTGAGATGTTTGTATGACACTGCCACAATGTCCATCCTGCTCCAAGACCAGAAGACGAAACCCATTAGCCTCCAGCGTGGAGTGAGATAGGGAGATGTTATATCTCCCAAACTATTCACCAACGCATTGGAGGACGTTTTCAAGACTCTGGATTGGACTTTGGCGGGGTACCAACATCCACGGTGAGTACATCTCGCATCTTCGGTGACTTCGTCATAGTTGCTTAGTCACTACTAAGCAACTATGACGAAGTCGTCGTCGAACCTTATGAGACCTTATGGAGTAGGGTGCAGAAATCGCAGGGGTAAATGCTAGTCAGCTTCCTCGAGTCAGGGGCACAGGGCCTCTCAAGCTGTGCAGCATTTCGCCCAGTTGTTCCAGTGGGAACAACTGGGCGAAATGCTGCACAGCTTGAATGGAGCTTCTCGACAAGTTGGCCTGGGTGTAAACTTGGACAACACCATGATTATGTTCAACAAACATGTTGTATCGAGTCGATTTCCATCGAAGGGGTGACACTCAGAGTTGTTCAAAAATATATCTCCTGGGGCAGGTTATCCAGCTCGGTAAAAACAACTTCGAGAAAGAAATAGCCAGATCCAACTGGGGTGGGCAGCATTTGGCAAACTACGTCGGGCTTTCTCCTCCCCCCTACCACAATGCACAATGCCTCAAAGGTTTTCAACCAGTGCGTCCTGCCTGCTATGACCTACGGTGCTGGATGGACTGGATGCGGAAGACGGAGGATCGGCAGACGTGGCGCATTTTCGGAGAAGCAGTGGACTGCAATATACTAACTGATTGATTGATTGACTGTACACCTCAGACCTGTGTGTGCTCCTTATAAAGGTGTACATAAAAGCCGCAATAATAGTGTGTAATTTCTGATATTGTAACAGTGTGAACAAATGCTGGTATATCGTCTATTGCACTATACACTGTGTTCCAAATCACGCGTGATTCATGATTAATTTTGGTTTTTTTTTTTCAATAAACCATAAAAAAAGTGACGTCACAGGTCTATTAAGGTGGTGGGCATGCCCATATTGCCCACCCTAGTGGATCCGCGCCTGCGTACCGGAGTTTGACAAGTAATGGTAACGGCATGCGTCGGCAGTTGTCGTATGCGGTCGGCTGCGGAATCATACCTTAATATTTCGAAAAAAAAAATTGGAAAGCTGCAATCCTGAGTCTTCGATCAAATTTTGAAGAAATTTATTTACAAGGATGCCTTTTTTATTTGAGGCAAATTATATACAAGTTGTTATTATTATTTAATTTGTTTTTCACTCGTGCATTGTTGGTCGCAGTTCTAACCTAACCGATGTAGCATATTTAAATGCCATGTGTAGTGAAATAAAAGCGATTTAGTTCCGGCACTTCGCCGGCCGCTGCCGCGGCACGCTCGCTTGGCTCGCACGGCTCGGGCATTGTTTATCAGCATACTAACCTAACCTAACCTAGCATGTGAAATTGTTTTTTTTATATATTTCCGTTAACGGTTAACCCCTCCAGCTAAGCTAAATTACTTGAAGTGGGTTCACGTCGATAGTGTAATGGCCAAGATTCGAACTCGGGCGGGCGGGACCACTTCATCGTAAGTCTGACTCAAGAGTAATAGTAATAATATAGGACCGACTATGGTACCGACTCCATAACCACTAAGCTACCGACGGCGACGCTTCAATTTAGAAAAGCATAAAATAAAAAAAAATAAATTTAAAAAAACCCCGACCCAAAAAGAACCTATAAAATGTAAAATAATAACTATTACATTATGACCTACCCAAGGTTTTAACCCTTCTTTAATTTGTCTCGTCGGGGGACCGCCGTCTGACCGTCGCTCGGGGGTAATAGGGCACACCAAGGTACGTAGCGGTCCCCCGATGAGACAAATGAGAAAAGGGTTAATACCTTGGGTAGGTTATAATGTAATAGTTATTATTTTACTTTTTATAGGTTTTTTTGGGTCGGGGGTTTTTTAAATTTAAATTTTAATTTTTTTATTTTATTCCTTACAATCTACTAACATTTTGGTAAAGTTTATTTTTCCCGAAACGGCAACACTGACGACGGTTGGATAGCCGACCGTCGGAACGTCTGTTGCTATCTAGCCCACTCCACAGCAATTTGCTTAAAACAGAGGGAGATGGTGAAATACGGTTGGATGGCCGACCGTCGGGACGTCTGTTGCTATCTCGCCCACTCCACAGCAATTTGCCTAAAACAGAGGGAGATGGTGAAATACGGTTGGATGGCCGACCGTCGGAACGTCTGGAAGCAATGGTGGTTGGTTGGCGTCGGCTGTCGGATGGTTGGACCCGACCGAATTGGAGCGTCTGTAGCGGGCTTAAGCCCGTACCAGACGCTCCAATTCGGTCGGGTCCAACCATCCGACAGCTTCCGCTAGCCGACAAGTGTTGCCGTTTCGGGAAAAATAAAAAAGTCAGTGTTGCCGTTTCGGGAAAAATAAACTTTACCAAAATGTCACTAGATTGTAAGGAATAAAATAATTAAAATATAATAATAATAAATAATTAATTTTTTATTTTATTCCTTACAATCTGTGACATTTTGGTAAAGTTTATTTTTCCCGAAACGGCAACACTGACTTTTTTATTTTTCCCGAAACGGCAACACTTGTCGGCTAGCGGAAGCTGTCGGATGGTTGGACCCGACCGAATTGGAGCGTCTGTAGCGGGCATTAAGCTGACACTCCGAGCTCGCACGAATCAAGCCGATTTCGGAGCAGCTCGGCTCGATTCGTGCGAGCTCGGAGTCATAGTATAAATAGAGTCGGAGTGGGGGGATAATTGTGAGCGTTTGGACCGCGGGTGTACCGATTAGAATTCTGCTGCTGTGCAATTCACTAATAAGCACAACGATGCGAGTCGCAACGATGTGCGCGATAGACACTGTCATTGGTCGATTTCCAATGACGTGATACAATCTGGCCAATGACAATCTACGTTGCGCCTCGCATCGTTGTCGCATCGTTGTGCTCGCTTAGTGAATTGCAGTGCTGATTTCTTACAGGATGATAGTACCTATAGTGTACCTTTAATAGAATTCAGTGTACAAATACCTCTTTTAATAAAAAGTTGTTTAACAAAATAAATACACCCGCGGTCCAAACGTTTAGACCGCGGGTGTACTTTTATTTCTGTTAGGAGACGTTAATTTCGCTATTTCTTTTTTGATATTATATACACTCGCTGTGTACCTCAGTGTACCTTTAACAGAATTCAGTTTACCTCTTTAAATAAAAAGTTCTATATCAAAATAACTACACCCGCAGCCCGCAGTCCAAACGTTTAGACCGCGGGTGTACTTTTATTTCTGTTAGGAGACTTTAATTTCACTATTTCTTTTTTGATATTATATACACTCGCTGTGTACCTCAGTGTACCTTTATTAGAATTCAGTGTACTTCTTTTAATAAAAAGTTGTACAACAAAATAAATACACCCGCGCGGCTGCCCAAATTCAAAACCCAGTAAGGGACATTTTTTCCGATAACACTTTTTTCTATATTTCGAACTTTCATAGGGAACCGCAATATAAATAGTACCGCAGATCAATGTAAGTATATCGTTCGAGATCAAACATCCTAAATGCATTAGTGGCGATTTAGAACATTATCTCTAAAGTATTGTGTCATAGAAAGCATTCGGCGTTCCGTACATCGAGATGCGGAACATTCTCAATAAAGTATTTCGACATAGAAAGCATTCGGCGTTCCGTATGTCGCGATTACGACTATTCTGACTGACGTAATTCGATATTTTAAACTTTATGGATACAGTGCTTCGCGCTTTTAAACTTCGATGTTCAGTAATACAGTCTGCTCAGTATAACTACATGGATCCGATAATTTGGGTTGTTTTAGTCCAAATAGTTATACTGCTCAGTATAACTACATGGATTCGATTAATTTGGGTTGTTTTAGTTCAAATAGTTATACTGCTTAGTATAACTACATGGATCCGATTAATTTGGGTTGTTTTAGTCCAAATAGTTATACTGCTTAGTATAACTACATGGATCCGATTAATTTTGATCGGAAAAAGTAAATAGTGAGTAAAATGCTATCGCACTGTTTCTAGAAATTAGTAAGGAGGTCGAAAGTCAAAGGTATCTTTGATTTTATACTGAGCAGTAAAACTATTTGGACTTTTTCAGTCCATTGTGTTATATCGTATAACTAAGTGGATAAACCCAAATTCTGTTATACCTCTCGCACACGTAAATTCTGTTACACCTCTCACAGCAAACATTTATTGGACCCAAAATTTTTGTTCAGTATAATTTCTTAGGGTTAGTAGAATTCATTCGTAGGTGAAATGAATTGGAAAATGCTGTTTATGTGTAAATAATGTTTTTATTTACTTCATATTATATATACATAATTTAATATTATCTAGAAACAATTCTATTTCTCATCTATTTTACATAGAACATACACTCGTTTAAAGACACACAAATATAAGACTTAAGTTGAGGCAAAATCTACTTCACTTCTAACTAAATATAAGGCAATAAGAAAATATAATGTTTCAAATCTCTTTGTTACCTATATATTTTTACGTACGAGCCAATGATTAGTCTACAAGCACTAATTTATATTTTTAATAATTAATTGATATGACGCTCTGTTTAGTCAATTATGTAAAATGATTTCAAAAATAGAAATATAATTTAAGACAATCATTAACAATTATTAAAATAGATTTATTCAAAGAGATTTGATTCATTTTTTCAGATCTAGAATTCAAAGTTATCCCGTAAGCCATAAAACCTTACGAACTGTTTAAATAGAAGCTTATAATTTAAAATAATGTACGAAGTGAAGAATTTAAAGCTCTCAAGTTATTTGCAAAATGTAATTAGAATAGAGATTTGTCTGTCTAGATACAACATGAACACCCTTTTAATAAATGCATTTCATATGAATATTTTACACAAGCATCATCCTAAAATAACAACAAACAAATTAATACCTACATCACATTTACCCATTTCTATTTTAATGGCGAATGCAGAAAGGTCTTCAACATTATATATGATTGCACTTAAATATTATTATCATTTTTCAAAAATATAGAATTCAAAAGAATTAAAAAAAAATTGATCATAATTGAGCTTGTGAAACAAATCAGTCTTAACCCTAATCCCAGCACTCGATAACAAAGGTGGATGAATTTTTAGAAATCTAATGACAATGTAGGGTATTTATATCTGGGCCTCAATTCTACTACAGCAAAACCACTGTCACACCACAGACACTGCAAACAATCCATTTAATAACTAATCTCGTTAGTCTAAAATTAAACGAGCAACTCTTTTCATTTAATTTTGGATTTTAGCAATAAAGTATAAAATTTTATGCCATTTTTTGTAGTGGTATGATAGTAGTTTCGCTCGAGGGCCAGGTTTATTGAGTCTCATTACCTCTCCGTGTCCCCGTTTATAATATAAAATATTTTCACGCACATTTTATATTCAAAATATAAGAATGTTATTGCAAAAAAAAAACTAGTGTATAAAGATTTAAAAATGTTCGCACATGCACGTGAACGGCAATTTGGAAAAAGATATGGAAAAATAGTATAACTTATTCATCTACAACGCGGTGCTATAAACTGAGCTTGGTCATATGATGACCTCTCGATACGACGATGCTATAATAGCAACTAATAAATAATACCTATCTACATAAGACAGTTTTCTTGATACACACTATACCTGTATACATAAAAACCTTCAATATACTGGGTGACTTTATAGTCGTTTCGGAGCGAAAGATTTTGGGCACAGTTTCGTTAGCAAAATCGTCTGGAAGTATTATTTTGGCGAACAAAGAACATTTTTTTACAACTCGCATACAGTATGCCTTTCACTTGTATATTTTTCCCATACATTATAATTTTTTTTTTCCCGCCAAATTAATACTTCCAGACGCTTTCGCTATCGAAACTGGAGCCTTACTCCCGAAAACGAACATGAACGTTTCGGATCGAAACGAACGGTCGCCGAACACGGACCATTAAAGTTACTCTGAAAACCTTTCGGCAGGCCTCCGTCACTCGCCCGTAGCTGCGGAGATAAGCACCTACAATGCGCCAAACCCCTGAGTTGTTATAGTAGTGGGGGCCGGCGCGCGACGGCGTAAACACGCGTGACGTAATTTGCGTATTGTGATCGCATCATATTGGGATCGCAATACAAATATGTCGAAATTTACAAATAAAGAACTCTAAATTCTCTTTTTCATAATTAGAAGAGCGTAAAATGTAAGTTTTTACTATTTTTATGCACAGATTACTTTTTAATGAATTAGTACCAAAGCCATTACGTTCTAGTTGACACCTTCGTATTATTTATGTATGTAGGTAGTTAAATAACTAAATCGTCGTGAACCTACGACATTGGTACTTACCTAATAAAGGCCTACCTATAATAATGAGTTCGTAAGAACTAAAAATTACTTATTTTGAAACAAGTATGTATTTATGTCGTGCTGGTATTTTAATGACTACCTAGTTTATTTAATTTGTATTAGTACCGCACCTACTACATGATGAAAGATGATCATCGAAAGATTTATATCGGTGAACGCCGTAGAAAATTTACTGAACATGATACTATTGCAAAAAGCTATTAACTTGCATAAAATGTACTTATTTCATCATTTCATTCAAAGTTTCGTTTCAACCAAGGTCAAGGCACAGCGAACGTGGCCGCCGGCGCCTCCTTCTGCGAGCAAGTAATACTCGTGAAGGAGGTGGCGGAGCGGGAGCGAAGGAGAATAGCAGTCCTTGCGGCCCGCGAAGAGCGGAGGAGAATCGCAAACCGCGCGGCCCGCGACGAGCGGTGGCAACTCGGGCGTCGGAGGTCGCAGAATGACCTCCGTAGTCCGTCCCCTATGAGCGCGGGCCTGGGGGTGACGGGTGGGGCCGCCTGTCACCCTAGCAGAAGCAGGTCGCGGCGGCGGCACGCATTGTGTGCCTCCCCGTGCCCGGGGGCGAGTTGAGGACTCTGTGATCCCCACACCGGAAGAGGGCCAGATCAAGAGATATGGTCCTGGGTCGGCCGGGGTGCGAGGGATATGGCTATGACAATCTCACCTCCGGCAACTGACGGACTGAACGTGTGTTGGGCTGTGTTCGACTAGGTTCGGCTGTACTCGTACCTCAGTCACCCACACTCATCGCTGCATTTTGACGCGAACAATAATTATTTTTATTATTATAACACCCAGCCATTTTTGCGTCGGGGGTTACAAAATGAATAGTGATTGTAAACATTTTATCGGATTGTTTTATTTTATTCTCTGACAAGGTGACAACCCTTACACTCAAGTTGGCGGCGTTGGATATTCGGAACAATGGGCGATTCCAAGAAAATATCGTAGGTTAATATAACGGCGGCTTTTGTCAATAATAAAGGAGTGCAACTTCTGTACGTAGTACTATTACTTATTCTGTGCTTTCGGTGACGACTGACGGATGCCGCCGTCTTCGGAATCATAGACTAACGATCGAGTCTAGATGAATAATGTGGACCGATATATTATAAACATCTAAAAACCGTTAACAAATTAAAAATCAACAAATATAGTTGTATTCTCATGAAAAGAGCGTCAAATTAAAAAATATATGAGATTTTTATTACAAAGGTACTGTTAGATCACTAAAATGTAATTTTTCAAGAATTTACGTATATTTAATGTGAACGATCTTAAAAACCCTCGTGCCATAATATTGTTCTATGTTTTTAATACGTACTTTGACAGTTTGACAATTTCAAATTTGAAATTTTGATACCCGTATGCACTATCTCTATTAAGTTAATAGAGATCAGGTGCCCGTCATGGTGTCCGTATGTGTGTAGCGCCATCTACTGGGGTCATCAAATACTTCCGTAATGGATAATGGTTGTTGGTTTGGTTCAATACCCCTTTGCCAAAATGTTGTTTTTTTGAGGAAGTAGAGGAATGATTTCCTCGCATAGCTCCTCAAAAAGTACCCTCGTCAATCTATAATTAGAGACAAATTCCATGTCCGGAATTTGCCTCAAAAATTTTTTTTCACGAAGCCGGTGACGATTTTGGCTTCGCTCAGCCGCTTCTTCCCTCATCATTTCGTCCAACAACAAAAATCTCGCCATTTTCTTAGATAAAAATTCAGCTTCGAAAACCTTACGAAAGGTATATAGCTTTCGTTGAATTTCAAGTAATAATCCGCAAAATTACTTGTCAAACAACGACAACGAAAACGTCAAATGTATTTTGGGTGTAGGTGCACCGACAACGATCGACAACCTCAATGTCAAACGATCGAAGACGGATACGAAATACGACACGAAACACTTTCGGGGTAGCTAAATGGCCGAAACGTCAACGAATACGATAGTTTTCTATTTTCGGAGTAAGGCCCCTGTGCCCAAAATCTTTCGTTCCGAAACGACTACAAAATCACCTTGTATATAAAGAGAAGTGTAATATCTGATATTTGTTCATATACATACTTATGTGGTTTTAAGAATCCCCCGTAGTATGAGTGAAACAAAAATTTGAAATACCTATATTAATCAACTTATTGGATTTTATCTGCGAACTTTATTAATTACATATTAGCGATAACTTCCGCCAAAAAGGCCCTCTATTCTGCTAAAGCAAAAGCACTGTCATACCACGGACACTGCAAAAAATGCCGTTAAATTTTAGACTTAACTGCTATGCTGTTAAAGTCTAGAATTAAATGACCTCCTGTAGAGTTCACGAAAAGGAAATGAAATCTTTTTAATTTAATTTAGGACTTTAAGCCTATATCAATAAAGTCTATTATTAATGACATTTTTGCAGTATCAGTGGTATGAGAGTGGTAGACAAATAGCCGAATCGGGGTAAGCTCACGCACGACTTACTGTATGAGATTGCTGGTAGAAATTAAAAACTCACAAACTAACTCAATTCATTCCTAAATAACCATTTACAGAACCAGATTTCTCCTTAGGCTAATGATGCCTTATTGAAGTTATAATTTAGAAACAAATAATTTGGTACGTATACATGGTGCTAAATCTAAAAATTATAAAATCCAAGAACATTTTTTTAACAAATTCGGGTCAAGACCCGCTAATTTTGTTCTCCTCGTATCGTAAAGCCCTCACATATCAATGTATAAGGTCTGTGTCGTAGGTCGTAGCGGTTGAGCTAAAACCGAGTACTGTAAATAACTTGAGGCTCAGTGCGGCATTTCGCCAAGATTCACCTATTCCTGTAGGTTGGGGGAGGTCACTTTTAGCGCTATTAGCGCGCTTGTGGCCAATCACATACACGTAAATTGACCTCGGGCGACCCGTGGACTTTCGTGATACCCCATTTGAGTTCCCCAACTTACGCCAAGTTTATGTATAGTGCATTGTTATAAGTCACATTTTAAAAGCTACCGTTCAATGAAAATTATTCCTAGGCGGACATTTGAATATGTTTGGGCAGATTATTTTTTTACCTTGAAATTTTAAAAAAATCCATTATGATATTCCATTATGGATTTTAAATAAAAAAAAACTATTATGTTAATTCATTCGTATTCCAAGCATATAAGGCAAAAGTTGGCAATATTTAATTATAAGGCTTGTGTCTAATGTAAAATTGATTTACATAGCCGCCAGTCATTATGTACATAAAAATATAAGTTATCAATGTTATCATCAATAGTTGTCTACATTACATAGCTTACATTCCAGCCTCCCTAGACAAGTGGCAATTCATTCAATAATGGATGTATGAGATGGATACGCGTATTTTGACGTTAATTATAGTCCTCAATCTATGTCAATTCCATACATTGAGCAATTAATTCTATTTTAAAAACGATTGTCACTTGTCTAAAGAGGCATGTCATCCAGTTCATAGTAGGAATGCCTGTGTTTACACCACAATAAGGATCAAGATGGTTCCTTCCCTCGCCAACAAAGTGCTTCCATAATAATGAAAAGTTCCAATTGATGTGGTTTTGACGACTCGTTTAAATACCTACATTATAATGTTCAAATTTTATTAATTGGTACCTATCTACCTTTACATAACGGTTATATCAGATATTAATAAATCATATTCGAACAGAAAAGCCATTTTACATTTACTTGTAAAACATGCTCTTTGAACACAGATGGAGTACTATATAAATTGTATATTAAGATGCATATTACCCTTAGAGTATACATTTTATATATAGAGCGCGTCTAAAGTTTGAACCGTAGGCACGTGTATGAACAGTACCGAGGATCCTGACTCAAGCTCAATCAGTAGCAAAACAATATCCGTCAAAGTGAATTTCCAAATAATATTTAATTTTAATAATATTTGAAATTTTTTATTGTATCGTATATTTGTAGTATTTATTGTTTTTGTAATACATAAAATGCTACTATTATTTTGTAAGTTGATTTTAATTTTATCCGTCTAAAGCAAATCGAATAAAAAATTCATAAGTCCAACTATGTATCTTCTACCAGCTTCCTATAACCTGTGATAAGCAAATAAATGATTTGATTTGACTAATATTATTTTCGGTATTGCATAAAACGTCACTATAGGTCCGCTTAAACCATCGCTAAGCATCTGCCCCGGTACTGTTCATACCCGTGCCTACGCTCAATACATGGACTCGAGCGATACGCGCGCTCTATACAATGTATACTCTAAGATATTACCCATCTGATGAGATACGGTCACCATACGCTATGGACGCTTCCTAGAATGAATTGATATATAAATCCATTCATTTCATATCATATTAAGTTTATTGGCTTGATCTACATGATAACTGCTCTAATGATTGACAATTTAAAAATTTACGTATATCTTTACGAATTTAAGAATTTATAAAAATATAGACACACATTGCAAGCGCAGAGCACTATGGCCGGTTTCTAAATTAGGAATGGATAACTCACTTTTAACTTTTCACGATATTTATTATTGAACCGGACCGGTTTAGCCTTCTGGCATTCTCGGCCGTAAGGCAAAAACCGGTCAGGTTCAATAAAAAATATAGTGGAAAAGTACAAGTGTGTTATCAATATATGTAACAATAAGTTCCACCAATTGCCATTAATCAACAGTATGTATTTTTAGTATGTTCGAGTCGAACATGATGGGATTACTTGTTGCATCTTGGTGAATGAGTAGCTTCGACATAGGGACAGGGCGACGAACGTAGTGTCCGTACAATTTTTTGTGGTTTTTGTGACACTACTTTGAATTGTGTAAATTGTATATTTTTATATTGAAAAAAAAAAATAGAAAGAAATTTAAGTTGAGTCTCTTCAAGGTCTATTAACGCAGTCCGCAATACAAACTGTGCGTATTGTTCGAGACATATATCTTGGACCTAAAATGTGCTCAAAATGTGCTGTACACGCGTTTCTTGGGTGTCTTTTGAGGATAGCACGGGTTGCTGCTGCGGTGGACGAGCTTAAATTCACCAAGCATAGATTATTACAAAACAGCGCGCGCGCCAGAGCCTCGTTTGTCTAGCGATTTAGGTCCACGATACATGTCCCGAGGTACACATAGGTGTAGACGAGACTCAGAAATAAAGCTATTTTCTCTCTATAGATTCTATCGCGATTTATTTGGTTATATTTCATTTCATTTGGTATAGGAATCAATGTAAATAATATGATCGCGATAGAATTTGTGCAAAAGTATTTTTATTTAAAAACCTGCTTTTCATACTGGAGTTTTTTTTTAATACTACTTAGGTCGCAGACAAGCACACGGCTCTTCTGATGGTAAGAGGTTACCGTGGCCTATGGGCGAGTGTAACACCAGGGGAGTAACACTCGTGCTGTCGACCCTGTAAAAACAGAGAGATTCTGTGCCGTCAGCGATTGATGGCGCTTGGTGGAACTTGCTACACATATTGAATAAACCACTTGTACTTTTCCACAATTTTTTATTATTATTATTTACCTAACCGGTTTGGCCTCACGGCATTCGCAAAGGTTTAAAAAGGGTATTAAACTATTATATTCCTAAATACTACACAATATTTTATGTGTGGGTAGTTTGGAAAATGAAAACCAGCATCAACATTTTTCCCAACATTTAAGGAAAACAATATTTAAATTTCCCTAAAAGTGTAATAAAAAAATTGTAGTAAAGTACAAGTGCTTTATTCAATGTGTTAAAAACCTGCCATAACCTCACTAACAACAATGAAGAACAACATTACTATTAGAACTATCGGGATATTTACCATGTATTGTTTCAAGTATCCGATATTTCAGCGCTGTTGCAAGCACCATGATCACGGAGGAACGGCAACAGCGTCGAAATATCGGATACTCGAAACAATACATGGTAAATATCTGTCCATTAATCACGTGAGGCACAATAGGAGGGGGGGGGGGGAGGGACAAAATATCACCACGAGGGAGGGAGTGAGGGGTATATTCAGATATCACGTGTATTTATTTTTTCACATAAAGTGCGATTTTTGGTCACGGTGCTTAATTTTCTAGCATTAAATAATAAATACAAAATACACGTGATTTTGGCTGGGGGTGGGGGGATTGTGTAGTCTTAAACCTCACCACGTATCACCATGGGGGAGAGGGGGTTAGAAAATTGCTAAAAAAACATCACGTGATTAATGGACAACCCCTAACAGTAATGTGAACGACCATGAAAGTTTAAATACCTATAATGAAGAACAACAGTCAAACATTGGCGATTAACGAGTAAAACCTGAGTATCGCACCGCAGACGTACGAGGCCGAGTTTCATGGCGCCTGTATCGGCCTGTTGGGTGACTGCGGCACGACCGGTACGGGCGCCGCGTCCAAGTCGCAGGCCGAGAGGAGTCGGACTAGTTCGTCGGGAGTCGGCCCTCCGTCGGGAGCTGGAGATTCTTCACCCTCACCTGTGGGAGACAGTGAAAAGTAAAATAATATGACATAAACACAGTGGTAGAACACAAACGCCATCTAAAGGTGTGTCTAGAGTTCATGTTTTTCGCAGCACGCAACACAACATATAGAGATTTAGAGCTCTATGGTTGGTGCCAAATAAAATAAAAAAGGTTGTGAAAAACCATAGACAATTAAATCTCTATTATGTTGTGTTGCGTATTTTTAGTGAAAATGTTGCGAAAAACATGAGCTCTGGACGCACCTTAATACACTACGACGAAATAGAAGTCATGTATAGAACATTAAAATGGCACTTAAAAAACGTAAAAAGAAAAAATAATGGACTAATGTTTAGCAATTCGATCATCGGTACGGAACGCGGAACATTCCTGAGAAAACTTCGGCAAGATACTCAGCGGGCTTTTATTTCGTTAGTTAATAAAAGTCCGTTCATAATTGGCTTTAAAATCATACAAAAAAACCTACCGATCGAATTGAAAACCTCGTCCTTTTTTAAAGTCGGTTTAAAAATTAGACTTTTTTTCAAAGTATTTACTTATATTAAAAAGCACAAAAGCAAAAAATGAAACCAATATAATTTATTACATTAAATAAACCAATAAAAACAAGCAAAACTGGACTTGAATTCCCTTTCCACCAACTACTTGAAGTTCTAACTCAACAGCAAAAAAAAAAACACATTCTACCCACTCAACGACAAAATTTACGTTTAAAAAAGCTTCAATCAAATCTTCATTTTGTTATGCGTTTCAGTCACAGAAAACCCAATAGATATACGTTTTTCACCTCCACCGTTGCTTGCCACGCTGCCAGGTTGGTTCAGCTTCACAGCCTTGTCTATGGGGCCTGTCAGGTCCCACATCTGCGTGGCGCCAGACCGGTGGCCGCATAGCAACAGTCGCCGGGGTCTGAGGGCTCCCTCACATTCTGCTACCACGAAGCATGAGACTGCACTACCATCTACTGAACGGATGGTGCATACCCTGGAAAAAAATGTTTGAAAATTATCTGGTGTAAGGGCGTGGGTTGCAATAAAAGTTTTCTTTGTCATCTTAATGTTGTTTCATGACCCTTATCCCTACTAATATTATAAATGCGAAAGTAACTCTGTCTGTCTGTCTATCTGTCTGTCTCGCTTTCACGCCTAAACCACTGAACCGATTTTAATGAAATTTGGTATAGGGGTAGATTAGACCTTGAGAAAGGACATAGGCTATGTTTGGTCGCGATAACCGACATCCACGCGGGCGGCGGAGCCGCGGGCAAAAGCTAGTAATACTATAATGGTTGACCTAATGTCATACTATAATGGTTAACCTAATGCCACTGACACTGTATAGTGTAGACTTAGTCCAAAATTAAATGAAAAAGAGTTAATTACTTTTTTCCTTCAATCTAGAAGATGCCAATTAATTGTAGACTTTACGGAATTACAGTAAAGTCTATAATTGAATGGCATTTTTGCAGTGGTGGTATGACAGTGGTTGACAATTAGCAGGAAAGAGCTCAGGGAAGTTCGGTCGTAGTTAGACCAAAAACTCACCCTCAACAGGGTTGGGAAAAGGAGTACCTTACCTCAGTAAATACCTCACTATTATTTTTATTATCACTATGTGCCATTACATATAACAGTTAATAATACGAACCTCTTGCCATTTGACGCTAGCCGTACGTACAGAGTATCTGTGTCAGGTATAACTTTTTGTATAAATATTTGTTCCTCATCCTGTTCACCGTAGGGACCTGAAACAATAATAATAAATCAGATGTGAATCAGTGATGATAGGCAATAAGAAACAGTCCATAACTTTTGGTTTTACCTTACCCGACCCAGTACTGAGGAATTATGGATATTTTGTACTTTCGGGTTTGGTTAGGAACAATCCTATCGATGTAAAGTTGTTTCCTGCTGGTTTCCCTTAGCAGAACAATCCGGAAGGAATCGGTTTATGGAGCTGTCCATTAATCACGTGATGTTTTTTTAGCAATTTTATACTAACCCCCCTCCCCCTCCCCTAACCAAGATCACGTGTATTTTTGTATTCATTTTTGAATGCTAGAAAACTAAGAATCGTGACAAAAATCGCATAGGCTTGTATTGAGATATACTAACCACAGTCGTTATGAGGTTGTGCAGTGGGTGCCTCCAACGCGAGTACTTTGAAGGCGGCCTTAGGCGTAGTACCGGGCTGAGTGGAGATCATGCCGCGGAATCGCGTCACGCGCCAGCTCCGGACGTGGTTGTATTCACTGCACACCGATATTAGGTAGTTCTCTGATAGGGATACCTGTTGATATGGAATGAAAAGTAAGTTGTTGGTTTATAAATAATATGATTTAATAAGAGAAAGCATCTACATCTGCATATCTATATCTAGCTCGAACTTGTGTTACATAAACGGCAATATTTTTTATAGTGTTGACCTAGAAGTGATTTTTGAACAACTGGCAGAGGTTGCAAACTTGAGTATAAAATATCAACTTGATCCATCCACACATTCCCGAGAAAAAGGTCTTGACAGGCAGAAGTGATCCTAGGGTTCCGTTTTTTTTCCTTTTGAGGTACGGAACGCTAAAAAATGTTTATTAGATGCTTGTAACTATAATCTATTTTTAATTTTTTGTATATTTTTCTGTATGTTGTTTTGGGAAAAATTCAAGTTGGGCTGATTCGATTTGGATAGGATTTTTACTGTAAATAGTTGATGTTATAAAGCGTAATTTATACTAATTTTATCATAAAAAAGTATTAGGTCCGACATAATATGAAAACCCAGATTTATGTCCTGGTGGATGACGACGTTAGTGGTAAGGTAAAGTGAGTAACAATGTGATCCAGACAGTGTGTCTATACCTTAGTGATAGGGCTTTGATGAACAGTGAACGTCTGGAACAGCTGTGGCCCGTGGCCCACCGTCTCCGGGTGCTGGACAATGACCCGCACTGAGCCGCACCTAGTGCCGTACGCTATTTCTATCCAGTTGCCGCATAAATCTGGGCATAATGGACAAATATATTATTAGTATGACCTTTTCTAGGTTAATAGGTTAATATAAACAACTAGTTTATGACAAAGATGATTATATTTTTTTTCATTAAGTTATAATTTACATAGCTACATATATGATAATTAATAAATATAGAATACATATTTACATCTCCCTTTCATAAATCTTCAATGAACTTGACGTACATTCAAAGAGACAGTGAGAAGTAGAGAGAGAGTACAGAGAGAAAAAGAGGAGGGGAGGGGAGAGTAAGAGGGGGAGAGAGAGAGAGAGAGAGAGAGAGAGAGAGATGACTTTCACAATTATGGCAGCAGATTACTTACTAGTTTTTGGTGTGAGATATACTGATATAGCTGTAATTGGTTCTTGATTTGGGTCTTTATAAAGTTGTGTCACTAACAGATCATTGTCTTTCATACGTAGAGGAAACTTTTGCATATCTGTGAACAAAATTATTATATAGAATTTTTTTTTTTCCTCTAGTCCGTTTTCTCGTCCTTTAAATCAAATCATATCATTTATTATTTTGCAGGAAGCACTATAACAATAATGTTGTCGATATAAAATATTTTGTTCCAAGTGTTCCGACCTTAGAATAGGCCTGCAAAAATTGTGTGAGTTGGATACAATAACATTATCAAATAATACATTACCATAAATGTCAATGTATGTATCATGAATGTAAAAGTAAAGTAGTTTTATTTCAATATGTAACATTTGCGTAAACTTTCAACAGACAGACTTACCAATATAGTTAATAGCTCCCGTAGCGGTACCCAGTAAGAGGAAGGAGCCAGCGGTATCGTAAGTAGTGAGGTGCGCCACGTCCTGCGTCTGCCAGTGCTGAGTGCTCGTGTGCCACACACCGGCTTTACTTCGACTTCCAGCACCACTGAGTGCCACTAACTGTGGCCCAACGAAAAGTAAATGTTCAACTCGAACACCCAAGTTGAAAGTACCTGTGAAGAGTAAAGGTTATGTAAATAAGTGGTACGACGGGCAAAAACAGGATTTGTGTTATTTGTAAATCAGACATACACAATGGCGTGCGAGCCGGCATCGAGACATGTATACACAATCTTTCAAAAAGCTACATCTATCGACCCTGTAAAGATCAAAATGATCTAAGAATTTCATTGTCAGTCAAAGTTATCATCATATTTATAGTAAGGATCAAAATTATCTGTCAATTTTGGCAGAGATCAAAATTTTCAGATAATTTTGGTCCCCATAGGGTCAATAGAAGGTGCAGTTTTGGTGACTCGATGCTGGCACGCGTAATCCACACGCCTGCCGGGAACGAGATTACCGTACTTCTTAAACATTCATAAAAGTTAAAATTTGAATATACAATGTACTATTGAATCGAATTTTAAAGCATTTCGTATGCTAACTATTGAAATTGTTTTAAGTAATCGCCGTAATGGATGTATAGAAAAAATTGGATCAGCTTTGGGCGAGGCTTGGTGGCCCAGTGGTCAGAGCATTCCCCTTGTAAGGGATAGATCTCGGATTCGAGTCCCGCCTTAGCCGTATTCGCTTTTTCTCTCTTAAAACGATACAATGTACAAATCCTAATATATAAAAATCAATGGCACTTTTCGTTGTGATTTTATAACTCAAGAACGGCCTCCTATATCCAAACCAAATGTTGTTTAGGCTTTGTTCGGACTATTTAGTAGAAGGTTTGTGTGAAGTTTGCACAAAATCGGTCAAGCGGTTCTTCATGTAGGCGATACGAAGTTCGCGGGGTCAGCTAGTAATGAATAAACCTACACTTACCTATCAAAGTTCTCCTAACAGGTTCGCTATGGGTAGAAAAGGCCCATAACCTGACATGAGCCCCACTAGCAATCCCGAGCATGACATCAGTTCCAGAAGAAGTGTTCCCACTTGATGTACCGCCTCCACCACCAGTCTTCGCATTCAAAGCTATTCTTTCTATGACAGTCTCTTGTACAGGAGATTGGAATACTACGTACCAACCACACGAGTCTGTTAATCTGTAAGTAAAGAATAATTGTATTGCCAGTATAAAAAAAAACATGATAAAAGTGTGGGACTATGGTAGGGTTTACAAAGGAGATTACGAATAACAATGTAGCTTTCGGAATCCATATTATTATAATAAATTATAAATGAGAAAGTAACTCTGTCTGTTTTTCACGCCTAATTAACTAAATAGATTTTTAACTTTAGGAAAGAGCACAGGCTATGTTTGATCGCGATAACTGAAATCTTAACGATTACAAATACGTATTTGTTCAACAAACCTGTGGATGTAATGAACTAACACATTCAGAAGGATATATACTGAGAAAGAATATGAAAAAAAAAAAAGAAATACTTACCTATATCCAGTGACGAAATGTGTATACGCTACTGCAACCCAATTGTGATGTGCTTTGATAATTTGAACTTTCATGCTATCCGTCCATGCGCTCACTGCAAACACATGAAAATGTTATATACCTAGTGTTTGCTAGTCATCAAAATAACTTTCTTACAAAAGTTTCTTCAGGTATGAATTAAGCCAAATCGTTTCTGTTTAGTGGTAGAGCACGAACAAATTTTGTGAGCGGCCCTATATCCATACATAACAAAAAACCTTGCTGAATATCAAGGTGGGCTTTTTTTGACACCAATTGACCAATCATTAGGATTTCTTCATCCTAGCGTTAATCGCAGTCGCATTCAAAGTCGACAGCATAACGTGCTCTCTGAGTCACAACCTGATAAATATTCATGCCTACAAATATTTACACAGAGCGGGGATTAAAATCTCGCTTCCTGCGTAGCAGACGCGTTTGCTACCACCACGTCACAGAGCCTGTCATCATTGTAAGGATTTGTACTTTGTAGTGTACTATTCACACAGTTCCTAACAGTTACTGTAATTTCAATATCTCCTTTAGTTGAAACTTCCATCCCTTCAAATATCTGTACTATCATGTTCATTTTAACATACATATAAAACATCTATATTGCTGTATCTACTTTAGTTATTGAGCAGTCAAGTGGGTAGATATATTTGTAATAGATATACTTACTGTCTGGCGGTCGATGTCCTTTGTGATTGTCTGCATTACCTAATGAAGCTGCCCTTGAGTGACCCCGACCACATCGGCTGCAAATATATTGCCAATTAAGTGTGAGGCGATTGTGAGTACAGCATCTATTTGCATCTATATACATCATTTTACAGAAAACTCTGTAATCCTTTTTTTATAACATAAAATGTCACATTAATGTTAACATCAATTGCGTTTTTTTTTCAATTTACTTTTAAATACCTTCACTTACCTATCAAAGTTCTCCTAACAGGTTGGGTTGGGTAAATAAGGCCCATAACCTGACATGTTTTAATTATTTTTAATTACATATTATTTTTAATTCTTTAAATATATTTTTAATTATTCAATTACATATGCTTTTTCATTATTTAATTATTATCATTTTTATATCCTACTAAAAATGGTGACAAAGTAAAGCTATATTATTGTTTTTTACATATTTTATTTCATACCTAAGCTGATCCTGTGAGGGTATCCTTCCAACAGTGCGTAGATCTAATGAAGAGTTTCTAGAATGTGTTCTGTTAACTGCCACTTCTGTGCTTGAAGCTGTTGAGTTCTTTCTTGAACAACTATTTCCACCCCTTCCACTGCTAGATGTGTTCACTAGAAGCATCAGAATATCATTAGAATAGGCATAAATAACTATACTTCGACTTTTAATTAGATGCAGTAAAATGACGTTTCAAAATGTCATTGCGTAAAATAATGTTTACAGCCTAATCTCAAAAGGGATGTGATTCAGTTCACAGAAGATCATTCTAATCGTTCCATAACTTACTCATAATGATCATACTTAATTATATTTATTATTCATATAAATAAAAGGCTGTATAAACGTTGATCCTTTTACACATTTCCTTTTTGAGTGTTTCGAGGTGTGGTTCGCCGGCATTCTACCCAAACTCATGCCGAATGACTGCATTCGGCATGAGTTTGGGTACGCTCAATTAACTACTGCTACTGAGCAGTAGTCGTAATTGAGCGTTTTCCAAAAAAAAAGTGTACCTACCCTCCACTTTTGAGCACCTGTGTTTGAATTTCAATAAGAAAAAAGATATTCGTATTATATATCTGGGTAATTATTTTAATATTTTAAAAATATAAACATACTCTAAAGTAGTTGAATCCATTCATTATTTTACCCTATTTGCCGTAATATTTCAATTGTGATGATTTTTATACACCGAAACATCAGTTTTTGGCGTGGACTCAAGTTATTGAATATTATGTAGAAGCGATACTGAATTTTTTTGTACTAGGCTAGCATGAGTTGTAACTTGTAGGTCCCATTTGAAAGATATCCTTGACACCTAGCAGTGTCCTAAGTTTCTAATTCGAGTCTTATGCCGTTTAGGTATGTTAGTTTAATCTCAAATAAAAACGTAATAAGTGGTATCTTCCGGACACGGTCTATTTCACGAGGATTTTTTTTCACTTCTTGTAATGGAAAAATAACGTTTACATGACAGCTATTTCAAAAGTGTTAGTATCAAATAAGTTTCAAACTTAATAGTTGTGTTTTGTGTGGGTGCCACGGCGGTCAACATTTCTTCGGGTCAGTTTGAGACACTTCTATAAGTATTCAGCTTACTTAGTTTACATCTAATTATTCGCAACGCTCAATTATATTATCAACGCGCTCTATCACTCTCGATCGAAACAATTCCGAAGTTGTCGTGGACGAAAGCACGAATTCAAGAGTGGCTGACCACTAAAAATATTGCATTTGAACCAAATATGGTGAAGGCCATTCGAGATGGCTGTAAAGGTATCAGACTTCTAAGACTGTCCCCTTATCAATGTGAATTAAACCGATGAGTTATTTTGGTCTCAGGCACGTCGCAGATAATTTAATAAGACGTATGAAATGCTAGAAGTGAAAACTTTTTTCCAAGAAGTAATCAACATTGTGACACCGGCTAAGTGGAGTGACTTTTGTGTCTCACACTATAAAAGAGGAACACAATATGTACCACCTCCATCATATTAGATGATGAATAGACAGACAGATTTGTCATTAGTGTGACCGAAAGCGACAGCGACAGTGATTCCGAAAAATATCTATTGATTACCTAAATAACATTATTATGACATTTTTGATTCGTTTTGAATGTACATTCCTATACTTTCACTGAAAAAGATCAATTCTTTATCATATTTAATAATAAAAAATACATTACAACTTAATATTGAATCTTTAAAACTAAATCAAAGATCATTCATTTATTGAATGATTCACTTGCTCACTTAGCCACATCCCTATTTATTTTTCTTCAAAAAGTGGTATCCCACAAAACGTCATTTTACTGCAGCTGATTAAAAGTTCGACTATAATTGTCAAATTAGACCAAATTAAAAACATAGGCAGGTCACATCAATTGAGGAATAGACAAATGGAGAAAAAAAAATAGGCACTGGTATCCAAGAAATGGGAAAAGAAACAGAGGGGGCCAGTACAAAATGTGAGAAGACAAGGTGAAGGTCAAGGCAGGCCCCACTTGGACTAGGCTTGCAAGAGATAGAGAGGAGTGGAAGACTTAAATCAATATCAATATTTATTTATATAAAAAAATTGTTACTCACATGGAGGTGGCAAATAACCATAAAACAGAACATCTCCACAAGTAGAATGGTTCATCTCATCACAGAGGGCTAGTCTTCTGCTCAAAGGAGTTATACCAAAGTAGTCACATTCATGTCTTAATGCCCTTATGTTTACATTATTAAGATCAATATCTCGAGTTCTTAGGAAATTCAAAATTAGGCCAAAGAGGTTGGGATCTCTATCAATAAATATTGCTCCAGTTTCATCCCGCACCGTGGGTATCCTGCCACTGAGGAGAGCTGTAAAAAATGTTTCTGGAACCCATGTCAATGTCTGCCATGATGTTGAGAATCTAAAACATTAAAATTTTCATTTTTGTTAATATGATCATTAGTATAATGGCGGGGCTTCTAAATTGCAATCAATCATTAGTCTATTGTAGAGTCCTCTCTTGGACACATAATCAATATAAATATATTGTTGTTAACTTTTACGGTTTCAGATTTAAGTGCAAATCATGACAGAAAATCTCTTATATTCAATGTTCATAATAGCATAACTATTCGGCCCGGTTCACGTAGTTTTATTTATATTAATTCATCGCTGAAGGTAAAATAATCACCGACGCGTGAGTGATCTAATTAATTTTGTATTTGCATAGAGCACTTCAGCTACAAAGCTAGTTGTAATCAACAATAGCATCTGCCTTTTTAGACCCTCATAATAAGTCTCTGTAAAGAATAATCTCACGACTTTCAATTTCATTTTACACTTACCTTGTGCCACCCACATTCAAATTCACAATTTCTTGGTAATTGGACATTTGTAATAACTATAATAGAACAATTTCATTAGAAGAATATTTAAAATAAGTAGATAATAATTTAATTTTTATTTCATTTTATTTACGATGAACGAGATTGTCAACGTCAACAAACAGCTGTAAAAAAATATAAATATAAAACGGTGTTGCTAAGTTAAAAATAGGTATATATTCAATCAATCTACAGGATACTGGATAAATTACAATTTTACAAAATAGCGTTCTAAGGTCAGCTATTATTGTTAATTTACAGGCTCTTGTATAAATAAAATATCGTCTTAACACGTGCTAGGATAATTTTTAAATAATAAATGAACAATTTTTACTTGGCAAGTATAGCTGTAAGAGAGACGTGTCCGCACGTCAGTCATCCAAAAAGTCAATTTCCTCTACAAATCGAATTGTTGGGACTGATGTATGAAAATAGTATTACTGTGAATTATTAGGATAGTTTGTAGTGTTAATAGCTTCTAAAATGCCGCAGACCACAACTGTGAAGTCGGGCAATGGCCGTAATAAAGGAATATTCAATAATACCGCCGGCTTGAGTACCTTAATCACTGTTACGGTATTGTCATTGGCTTGGTTGGCCGGTTTCGCATCCCGGTTATTTGCTGTTATACGTTTTGAAAGTATAATTCACGAGTTTGACCCATGGTAAGTCTAGTAAATTTACATAGTGTGAATAATGTGTGAAAGGATCGGTTCCCTCCATTTATTGCATACGTGTTCTAGGTTCAACTATCGCTCAACGGCGTACATGGTAGAACATGGGTTCTACAATTTCCTCAACTGGTTTGATGAGCGCGCGTGGTACCCACTTGGTCGTATTGTGGGCGGCACAGTGTACCCAGGTCTCATGATCACTTCAGGGACAATACATTGGATACTGCACACACTTAACATTCCTATACATATTAGAGATATATGCGTGTTTCTCGCACCAGTCTTCAGGTAAGTAATTGTTATGTTAATCTGCATTCATTGAATATAATTAGTATCTTGCTGACATAGTTACAGTATCTCATATGTGACAGATAACAAGATAAGCAGAGTACTGTTTACTATTATGAAATATTCTGGAGCTGAGCCGAATAGTATGTTTTAAATAAATTAATAAAGGACTATGGTCTTTGACTACTGACTTGTTTATTACTACACCTATTCTCCATTCAGTTAGGTACTTAAGTAAACATAAAAAATCTTGATGTGTCTATTGAATATGTTTTCTTTGAAAATTCAGTTTATTAATATTTTTCTGATTAGAAACTTATTTCGAAGACTAAAAACTGAAATCGAACCACAGTTAGTCAATTAGTAAGCCTAGTTGTCACTACTAGATTGATAACCTTTAGTTAAGTACCTAACTAAATGGAGTGTAGAACTGTCACTGGTCTTCCTTACACCCCTCCCAACTGCTATTCAATATTCATACTGCATTACTTTCTCATTTTAGTGGATTAACAGCTATAGCCACATATCTCCTAACATCAGAACTATGGTCACGGGGAGCTGGTCTGTTTGCCGCTTGTTTCATAGCTATTGTGCCAGGCTACAGCAGTCGGTCTGTGGCAGGAAGTTACGATAATGAGGGTATTGCCATTTTTGCCCTGCAGTTCACATATTATTTATGGCTGAAAAGTGTTAAAAGCGGTTCAGTGTTTTGGTCTATTTGTACTGCTATATCATACTTTTATATGGTGAGTAATATTTTTAGATTTCACTTAAGTTTATATTTATAAAAAATCTCTTGGGCAACAAGTCCTATAACCTACTAAGTTAGTAAGCAACTCAAATTGCTACTACTTAATTGCTAAACTTAAGATTGCTACTAATTAACTATCTACCTAAAGATAAACTAAACTTTCTTCTGGTTTTGTGAAGAAACTACTGAAAAATAAACTTTCTGCAATAATTAAAAAATTAAAAATGAATAATCAATACTTTTATTTAAATTTCAATTAAGTACAATTATTTACATATAAATTAATTACTAGTATAAAAACAATATCTGTATACCTATATACAAACCTGCAGGTTTAGGCGTCAAAAAATTAATAATATCAATAATCAATTAATATATTTCATATATATTTGTTTCTTCTTTATTCCAATCTGTTCAATGATGATTTAATATTGATTGTTTAACAAAGTGTTTATGTAGCATAATGATGATGGCTAAAGGCATCAGGTTACAGTGAGATTTTTATATGGTGAGACTTTAGTTGATTGAATATTAGTACTAGTTATTTTTAACAGATATGTATCTTGTTTCCCGAAATAGATTTAGATGATATAGTTAACCAATAGGATGAACAATGTAGCTATTTAGCTATTTGGCTTATCAATGAAATGTAAAGCTAATTAAAAAAAAGACGTGTGGCACTCGGGGACTGCCGCGGTAAAGCTATTGCATAGCATTTTTTATCAACTTATGCAATTATAATTATTTACGTTAAGCGGAGCTACTTCGGAGCAGCTCGGCTCGATTCGTGCGAGCTTCGGGGTGTTAGGTTTTTTTCGTTACGGAATTTCTGGATTCGGTCTCCACGCTCAAGGCCCGCGATAGAAGCTATGCAATAGCTTAAAAAGAAATTTGGTTTAGTCCTAGTGACTCCATAACATCTGTATAAATAGTAGGTCGGTATGTAAATACATTGGGCAAATAGTACCTAATTCTCCTTTTAAACATTATTACCACTATTGTTTCGAAATGTCTAAAATCTATAAAACTTATGATTATCGGTTACGAAAGTACTTTTTGGCAACTATGGAGAGTACCATCTGATCTAGAGCATGGCGAATTAGTACTCGGAGTTGAACCAATGTAAACCACATGGTGTTCCATGACTGGACATGACTTGGAGGTTCATAAAGGCTGCGGATGCCCTGATAGCGGGCCCAGTAGTTGTGCCGGCGTAGCGTAGGCTATGCAGCCGTTAACCCCCGACTTTATAAGCAAAAACGCGCCATGGCGTAGAGTTGCGTCACCATACCAAACCCCTGACTTATGTGATGCATGGTGTCTCATACTGTAAGTAGATAAGGTCAGTTGGAGGCATCTCCTATCTATTTATACAGATACTATTTACCGCAGTATGGGGACCTGTACAAGGCTATGTCATGGATCACACGATCCAGGCATCACTGAGTACCTAAAGGTATGATTCCGAAGCCGAACACATACGACAACAACTGAAGATGCACGCATCATGTTAATATATAATATCGATGCATGCAGCATTGTGATTTCTCAATGGTCCCCTTTATCCGTATCGGAGTTTAACAAGTAATTGGTAACGCTGTATGTGCTGCCTGCATCTGTCGTTGTCGTATGCGGTCGGTATCGGAATTATACCTTTAGGAAGCAGCCACAGGACTTGCTAGACGTTTTCAAAAATAAATCAAATTCGGCTAGGTAGATCGGTTGAATGAACGAACTCCTTATAGATTTCATAAATTGTCGTTTGATAAATATGTGCAGATAGGAACGGAAAATCTATGTGTTACTTCTCTATACACGGTGATTTTGTAGTCGTTTCGGAGCGAAAGATTTTGGGCACAGTTTCGATAGCGAAAGCCTCTGGAAGTATTAATTTGGCGAAAAAATAAACTTTTTTTTTCTTTAATGTATGGGAATAATGTACAGGTGGAAGGCAAAATGTATGATGGATGTAAAAAAAAAAGTTTTTTATCTATATCATTACCACGGTTGCTACCAGGAAAACAACGATCAGTATACTAGTATAGTGGTTACTGTAAAAAAATATTACTCAATTTGGTTTCGTAACATCATTGTTGCTCGGAGTTGAATGAATTCAATGGCTTCATAACTTTGTAGTACCTGTTCAGAGTTGTAACAGCGGATCCTGACCTTTGTGTACGCCTCTGGCGTTAAATCGCCCAATTGTAGCCATTATCGACAGTGTATCGTTATTAGATTATAGATGACGATTAGAAAATCTAGTTATTTTGTACTTGATGCTATCATCATCCTCCTTACGTTAATCTCGGTCACATCTAAGGCGTTCAACTAAGAGTCCGGGGTCCGCGTTTTCCAGTCTAACTGCGACGCTACTGAACTACGATATTTTCCGTGCAGCGACTGCCATCTGACTTCCACAACGCATTGACGACATCGAAGTATTGCAGTTAGTTCAAATTAATGCGGCCTTACCAAGATCTACGGGCCAATGGGATCTACGATCATCATACCAAGTCGGTACACCTGCTGATTAATGAAAGATGCTGTGTTGTAGGCTTCCCTCTCCTAGGAGCGAAATGCGAAAGAAAAGCCAAATAAATGATGGGAATTCATGGGAAGGAGCAGATAGCGAACCCCAGGCTCTAAGTCTCGGAACACAACTGAAATAATCTCTAAAATGATGATGCTGCTATGAAATATTCTCAAATTTCGTCATATTTTAGGTGTCAGCATGGGGCGGCTACGTGTTTATCATCAACTTAATACCTCTTCACGTCTTCGTGCTGCTCATCATGGGACGTTTCTCACAGAGGCTGTTCGTCAGCTACTCTGTGTTCTATATCGTGGGATTGTTAATGTCCATGCAGATACCCTTCGTTGGGTTCCAGCCGATCCGGACTAGCGAACATATGGCCGCTTCAGGTGAAACTCAATTTTTTATTTGTAATGGTAGACAGTAAGAGAGAGAGATCGACCGAAATGTCAAGCCACATTTAGGTAAATAGTACTAACTATCCCTAATAAAGGTTTAAAATACAATATTACACAAGCATTAATTACTACGTTAAACGACATTATCATGTAAATATAAACTGTTCTGCTGGTTGTAGATTTTGAAAACCTTATCATTTACGCGTAAAAACGCATTTAATATGCTTTCACGTATTGCTATAACGGATTTTTAATTTGTTGTTTGATTGATTTCTTTGCTTAACAACCCATAAAATGCGTATCGGCAGCGTATCAAGCATTGATGGATGTATTTTTCTGCTTCGAATGTTATAGGGTTATTGGCCATTCTTTGATACTCTGTCCTTGAAAAGTTGACAGAATATGATTGATTTTTTTAAATCTAAATTCTATCACAACTGGTTGCCATGAAAATATTCGTAGACAACTGGTTACAAAACAGTTGTGTGTGATGATGGCGACCGAAAGTTATTAATTTGTGCCAAATCATTTGTGATCTTCTAGATCTGGTTGTTTAGATATGTAGGTTTATTGAATTTAACTTTTCCTTCAACAACAGAAGTCGAAGGAAAATACTTTCTTGCACTATTTGCTGCATATCACAAAGTTAGCTGACCTTATTTTTTTTTATTCTATATTATTGGCGTGAAATATGAAAGTAATTATTAGGTATGCATGAATGCTATTTGAAGTCGTATCAACCGTGCTGTTCAGTTTAAGCATAATTTGAACATACGTAACATATAATCGCGTGACAATATTATATAAAAATCTAAATTACATGACATGAATTGAACTGAGTCCCTAGAAATACTTGCGATAAAATAGGCCGGGTGAACGAAGTGACATGTTTTCATATTTCCCACAGAACCGTGAGTTGGATTTTAGGATCCGAAACCACACGATTAGCCCATATAATATGTTCGAAATGTAGCAACTGAAAATCTCATAAATATTTTGATTCAGATCGGAAAAAGTGTAATGCTCAAGACGGGACCTGAATCTGCGACCAGTCCATTACAGGGGGAATTATCTGACGGCTCCACCATTGCCCCAAAATGGTAGTAGGTATAGGAGAATTTCGAAGGCTCAGGTAGCTCAGTAGTCAGAGTATCCCCCCTGTAAGGGACTCTTGAGTATTTCACTTTTTTCGATCTAAATAGCTTTGAAGCCAGCTACAGTAATTGCTTTAAAGTTTCATAAATATTTTCTTCTGCACTGGTGCGTAAAATTACGATGAAACATTTTAACATTTTTGTTTTCCTGTTGCTGTCAGGCGTGTGTTTTAGGTATATTACGATATTAGATTTCAAGGTGAAATTGTAGAACTTACGTGTCTCTTTACTAGTATAAAATCTATTAATTGTGAAGCTATTTTATTACGTTGTACTTTACTTTTTGTCTTCGGACAATGCACTTGCAAAATATGATACATAATTTAATCATAACCCTTTACAGGTGTCTTAATGTGGTCTGACCATATAGGTATCTTATTTTATTTCTGTAGATAGGTACTAGCCGTTGCTCGCGGCTCCGCCCGCGTGAATTTATGATCCCGTTCATCGCTGATAGTAGTGTGATGATAAATATAACCTGTGTTAGTACCCGATAATGGCGAAAGAATTTTTGAAATAGGTTGAGTAGATTTTGAGTTTATTCGTTACATACAAAAATACAAATCTTTCCTCTTCATAATATTAGTATAGTTTTTATATTACATATTATGCTGAACAGATGTGACAACAATGAAGGTTGACGGGAGCCCCTTGTTTCGCAGACAGAAATTTCATAGAATTTCGTTTCTCAGAAAATGTTTCACATATTTGGTACTTATATTTTTATTTCGAATATTATTGTTTCAAAGACAATTTACCAGAATGAAACATATTTCACAGTAAAACAATTTAATGAATTTTTATTTACATTTTTTTTGTTTAATAAACTTATCAAACAGTAGAATTATTTTTTAAGGAATATTAAACCACCACCATAATCGACAATAATTTGGTCTAACGTTTAATAATTTAGAACACATCATTATAGTTTACACCCCGACTCAGAGTATACGACGGATAGGTTAGGTTAGAAGGCTAAGGCGGGAGCGAAGCGGAGCGGAGCTCCCGCCTTAGCCTTCGTGGTTATTTTTTTTTAAAACCACCCAGAAATAGGAGCCCCGCTCCGCGGGGCTCCTATTTCCGTGGAATTATCTTAGCGCAAATAAGTTTTATATCTTTTTTTAATAATAATAAATATTCCACAACATTCTACACAACGCTTTCTAGACCCATGGTAAGCTTAATTAGCTTGTGTTATGGAATCTAGAATGCGGATATACATACTTAGATACTTTTTTTTTTTTTTTTGTAAATACATAAATATTATACATAGAAACACCCAGACCAATGCAAATATTTATATTCATGCATACAAATATTGGCACTGAGCGGGGATCGAACCCGCGCCTCCTGCGTAGCAGCCGCGTTCACTACCGCTACGCCACAGAGGCAGTCTTTTGAGTGGTATGTCAATCGATTTCATATTTAATGTATTATGATAATAAAGAATATTTGATTTGTTATTCTATGATATGATTATTCTAACATTAAACTTTATGTGAAACAAAAATGAATGCTTTTAAAATCTTCAGAGTAAGTATTCTGTGTACCTATTGATTATACTATGAAACGAAAATATGAGATTTTTTTTATGTGAAACGAAATTCTATAAAACAATTAGCTATAAAACAACGCACACCCGAAGGTTGACATAATCAAATTTACTAAATAGTGTAGGTAGCACTCGCTCCGTTCCGATGTTATCGCTGTTTAGTGTTTGCATAAAAAACACAACGCTATAGGTACCTAACATAGAAGTTCTGCGCTCATTTATGGAGTGGAATCATAGAAGCAATCTCAGTTGGTAATATTGTAAATGTGAAAGTATCTCTGTCTGTCTGTTACGCTTTTACGCCTAAACCACTGAACCGATCTTGATGAAATTTGGTACAGAGATGCCGTCCGGTACCATCCGTCTACTTTCCCCATCGGTCCACTTCCCTACAGGTCTACTTTCTCTATTAGTCTACTTTCCCCATTGGTCTATCCCCTATTACTCTACTTTCCCCATAGGTCTACTTTCCTCATTGGTCTACTTCCTATGGACTAGGAGCTTGGGTAAGGATAAAGGCTACCTTTGATCGCAAAAAGGGTTAAAGGAGTTCAAATAGGGGAAGAAAGTTTGTATGGAAATTCACCATTTTCAAATGAAATTTGGTATCTACACATAGATAAGAGGTTGAAAAAGACTACTGATCTTGGAGACTTTTGGTCGCGATACCCGACATCCACGCGTTTGGAGCCGCGGGCATTGCTAGTTAAATGTTATTTCTACATATTTTATTTTGCAATAATATTATTTCTGCTCGAGTTGGAGCATAAATAATATAATCAACCACTTTAAAATCCCGATTGAATTTATGTTCTAGACAAGAACGTTTTGTTTTCGATAAGATTTATTTCATATGATTTATTATGCAAATATCCTAAATGACAAATCGGAAAATAATAAGAAAGATTCATTTTCTAAACGTTTGTAACATTCTTACGTCACTTTTCACTAATAAGTACGTGATGGTGATGTCAGATTCTATGACATCATCATTTTGTACTTGTCCTTGCCCCAATTATTTGGATTTGGCCGAATATGTCACTTCCCTCCATACATACCATTCGGATATATATTAACATCATTAGTCACTCCCTTCCTTGCCGATATGGCAGGCTCTTTCACGCATTCCATCCATCTTTTATTGGGCCTACCTCTCCAACTGCCTGCATACTGCCAAGGAGTGGAATGCCTTGCCCGAATCTGTTTCTGGATAACTATAACTTGGGTGTCTTCAAGACTAGAGTGAATAGGTTACTACTAGGCAAGCGTGCTCCACCATCGACCACATCGTCACTTACCAATAGGTGAGATAGTTGTCAAAGGCGAGCCTATCAACCATAAAAAAAAAACTTCCTAAAGACCTTTACATAACATAATCTGGCGCAATGTTAATAATCGTCGTTTATTTTACTTGGTGGAAACGCGAAATATTACAAAAATATGCACATACCTATGCAATTATCGCGTTAGTGTATGATAACTGGAATCCAATAACAATGCTCGCCTCATCGATGTAAACACAATACAATAGCCCAGTAATTGCTTCTATTTGTTCAGCGGTTATATCAAAGAGATTATGGTGATAAGGCAGAAAATTACGAGCGATTACTTGGTATGAATGGCGATTGGTGTACGAGTATAACTGTGATAGAGATAGAGCCAGATGTGAGTGAATACCACTCACATCTCGGATTTCAAATCTAAAAAGGACCTAGTCTAGGTTGTAGAAAATATTCACAACCTGTGATTTATTTTTAGGCCACGCTTTATTATCTTTGAACTGAAATATGTAGGTACAACCTGAGAATTTAGGTAACCTTCATCTAACGTCGCGCGTCGGTAGCTTAGTGAATACTGGCTAAGTGGCTATTACACTACCGTCGTGAACCCACTCCTTACATAATCAATTTGGCTTAGCTGGAGGGTTAAACTAGACTAGTATATTTCGGTTACTAATAAATACTGCCTATGCTTTAATAAAAAATCTCCTTTACACAACATGTACTGAAGTTTACATGGATTGAATTTAAAAAAAATAGGCTATAGAATTTGATTTACCAACAGGCGTATTCGCGCTAATAATGGCCGTTGGTGTGCTGAAGTACCTCCACAGTCTAAACCCCAAGGGTCAGTGGAAGCAGCTCCTCATTCTATGTGGCTTGGCGGCCGCTGGTGTGGTGTTCTTGGCCGTTGTGGGACTGACGTATATGGGCGTTATTGCACCATGGAGTGGACGGTTAGTATAACCATTATTACTCTAGCATAGTTATGTGTTTAATATAGACGTCTAAAGGCGGCTTTTCACAGTGTGTGATTATCCGTCCGGACGTAAATTAACCCTCACCCGTGGACCCTGGAATTAGTGTTGTCTCTCTAAACGCCGACAAGTCTATAGCGGTGCGTGCGGATGAAAAATCAACAAATTAATCGCTTTATGGTAATATCAGTAACGTATGATTAGTAAGTCGATTAGAGGACAAAAAAATAACCTTTCCTTGGCCATCGGGTAAAAACAGGAGAAAATTTTATTCTACAGATTATAAAAAAAAATATGACAAATACACAGGACAAGGCTTTGGTTTTACACCACGCTCCGAGTCTTACAAAGTTTTCTTATTGGTGGATTTTTTCCACCATAGATTGCCAGACTTAAGTTTGAACCCATTTATAGACATGTAAAAAACTGTATTGTATTGCCCTTGCCATACGTAATTATAATAAGGTCACACAAACACTTGTGTTGAGAATCACGCTGTTATCGGAACCGTTAGGCCTTATGCTAACATGTTCAAGTTACTACAATGGGAGCATATGGTGTAATGTAAACAAAAATCTATATTCAGCAGCTGTTGAATTGCTAATAAATAAAACACCTTTAAAAATAGAACAAGTGTGTATAGTACACACTTCTACAAGTGGTATGGAATAGCGGAATGTATAGATATTAAATTGTTGCCAGTTCAATATTACAATTACAAAAATTGATGAACATGCCAAGTATAGGTTGAGATGTATGGAATGTCTCAATCATCATTCTCCGAAACTTTTCCGAACTCAGTTGAGGTCAGTTTTCAGTCTAACTGTGATGTGGCTGAACTTTGATATTTTACGTGAAGAGACTGCCATCTGACCTCCACAACCAATTGGCGATATCGAAGTTCTGTAGTTAGACTACTCAGACTTTTGCGGGCTCCAAGAAAATAATGAATAAATTACATTTCCAGGTTCTATTCGCTTTGGGACACAGCATACGCAAAGATCCACATCCCCATCATTGCGTCAGTGTCGGAGCATCAGCCGACCACTTGGTCTTCGTTCTTCTTTGATCTTCATGTACTTGTGTGCACTTTCCCAGTGGGGCTTTGGTACTGCATCAAGAACATCAATGATGAGAGAGTCTTTGGTATGTATCATTTGAGTGCAATATAATGCAAATCAAACATTATTATGCATTTTACTTTTGTATAAGTAGTATTATCGTTACACTGTTCTTATCTATGCACTTTCGTCTTTTTATAAGCTAATTCATTGATTCTATTGCATCAAAAAATTGTGGGAGCAATAATAATGGATTCAATCTTTGAAGGAGGTTGGTTTGGTAAGAAAATGTCCAAATTTTTAAAATAAATGGTGTTAGACATATTCGAAACACTTTTGTATCTGACTGTAAACTAGTGTGCATGCACACACGAGGTACTACAAAAATATACAATTTTTGCCATTCGAGAAAAGTTATCTTATTTTTTTAACATCCGATATATCAGGAAAATACGGTTGTGGCTCAGAATGTCAACTTCCCAAAATGACCCCTGGTACCAAAATGTCAACTTCCCATAATGTCCCTTTCCCAAAAGTGGACAACGCCCACCCCGTTATTTTTTTTACCTAAATAAACATGATTTAACGAGGGACATTATGGGAAGTTGACATTTTGGTACCATGGGACATTTTGGGAAGTTGACATTCTGAGCCATAACCGAAAATACGTCTCCATGATGATGATTTTTTGTCCATCCAGTGGCACTATACGCTCTAAGCGCGGTATACTTCGCGGGCGTGATGGTGCGTCTGATGTTGACGCTGACGCCGGTGGTGTGCGTCCTGGCCGGCATCTCCTTCTCCATCCTCTTGGAGCTGGTGCTGAGAGAAGACGAGATGCCTGTGCCTCCTGTTGAAGCCGATGACTCCAAGAACTTGTATGATAAGGTATTTGAAACTTTAGATGCGTATTATGGTTTACTTTTGAATGTTTTCACATAATTAAGAATACTTAATGATGAAAAGTTGTATACACAGAGTAATTTTTTGTGCCTTTAAATCATTACCTTGTGCTCACTAGCGAATAATAACTTTGCTCATTTGTTGCAAAAGTAACTATTTTCCAAATCTTTACTGTCAAATATCAACCAATGAGCGAACGATAGTAGATAGTAAATAAGTATATTTCAGTAGAATCATTTATTCCATTTTATCTCTCTTGCCCATGGGTACGACCATGAAGCTTGGTGAATTTGAGCACGTCATCGCTGTAGCACTCCAAGCTATCCTCAAAAGACATCTAAGAAACTGCGCGTATAGAGCACATTTTTGGTTCAAGATATATAATTACTAGCTTTTTTTATTCGCGACCAAACATAACCTATATCCTTTCTCAATGTCTAATCTACCCCTATACAAAATTTCATCATAATCGGTTCAGTGGTTTACACGTGAAAGCGTAACAAACAGACAGACAGAGTTACTTTCGCATTTATAATATTAGTTTTATAATATTAGTATGGATGTATGTATAATTATCATTATTATAACCAACAGGCTGGCAAACTGAAGAAGCGTACATCAGAGACGACTGCTCCAGTCGACAGCGGTCTAGGTATGAACGTGCGGTCGGGCACATTGATCGCGTTCATGATACTACTGATGCTGTTCTCCGTACATTGCACCTGGGCGACCTCCAACGCTTACTCGAGCCCTAGTATAGTGCTGGCTAGTTATGGCAACGATGGGTAAGTTATTTGCAGTGATAAATTAAAGGTAAACGACTCAAAGAACAAGAATCAAGTGTCGACACTCGAATATTGTTTACATAAATAATCAATCATAACTGTTATTATTTTACAGATCTCGTAAAATTCTGGACGACTTCAGAGAAGCTTACGGCTGGTTGTCACAGAATACCGCTGAGGATGCCAGAGTTATGTCTTGGTGGGACTATGGATATCAGGTAATTATTCACATTTTATTATATGGGTATTGTGTATATATTAGGCTGACCCTATTTTGATCTGCAATTGTTATTAAAATTGTATTTTAGTGGTCTAAGATTATTGGATACAAATCGAAATTTGAATGTTTACCTGATAAATAATTCTCGTAAAAATGCGAATTGGCGCTCCCGTAGATGAGTAATAGAGCGGTTCCTAGAATTTAAAATGCTAACTTACGATGCAACTGAGATTGATATTCGTATGAAGATATATATAATTTTAATATCTACATTCACACAGTTTTAAAATAACGTTATCTACATTCCAGATAGCAGGAATGGGTAACCGTACGACACTGGTAGACAATAACACATGGAACAACTCCCACATCGCGCTAGTGGGCAAGGCCATGGCGAGTAACGAGAGCGCGGCCTACGAGATAATGACCATGCTGGACGTGGACTATGTGCTCGTCATATTCGGAGGAGCCATCGGATATTCCGGAGATGATATCAACAAGTTTATATGGATGGTCCGGATCGCGGAGGGAGAACATCCGAAGGATATTCATGTAAGTTTTCTATTATTTTTAGTTAGTTACTTAGACTAGCTTTCTTAGTTACTAGGTAACTACCTACTTACTAGGTACTAGGTATTGTTTCGAGTCGGATATCGGATACTCGAAACAATACATGGTAAATATCCTGATAGTTCTAATAGTAATGTGAACGACTGCCCGCGTGGAATTCTGATCACTTACTCGCAATTTTTTGGAATCTTTTCAAGCTTTTCGGGTTATAGTGTAACCTATTGGGAAAATAATTTTTCAAAATTGGTTCAGTGGATAGATTCCCTCTACAGCCTCACATGACTTTACCTCTTTATAATATTATTACATACATACAATCGCGCCTTTATCCCCCACATTTAATTAACACCCACATTTTACCGTTTTCCGGGCACTATTGTTGACTCGAGCCATGTATAAGCTGAGTCTGAGCCGTATATATCTGTCTGATGTTAAATATCCCTATCTCTTAGTCGCCTTGTACGACACCGTATGGGAGGAGATGGGGTGGCCCAAATTCTACTCTGCCGGAAACCACGCGGCGATTTGTGCTCTTTTAATTTAGTCCCACCATCTCCTTTTCTATACCTTAGGGCTTAGCGGTTAAATTACCCCTAGAGGTGTGAGGTGACGTGATCGCGTAGCTTTAGCTTTATTCCAATTCTGTAGTATAAAAGCAATAGTAATCTAGAATTCGTATTAGTCAATTATTCTCTATTGTGTTTGTTGTCTACAGGAAGCGGACTATTTCACGGAGCGAGGAGAATATCGGGTTGACAATGAAGCCTCAAAAACTATGTTAAATTGTTTAATGTATAAACTTTCGTATTATAGGTAAGTACTTTGATATAATAAACTATAGTTGCTATTGTTAAACACATGTACAATACACGTAGGAATATAATCAATTTGTATAACTTCATTAGGTATAATAACACTCCTTTTTTAGTCTGGTAAAAATTACTGATCAACAAGTTTTCAGTAGGAATATTTACACTATAATTTGCGTGCTCGTCAGTGACCGTTGCAGATGACGATGATGAAATTAAAAAAAAATAATATCTTGTATAGCATTATATTTCATTGAGTTATTTGAAAAATGTTAAAATTACAATTTAAATACCCGCTTTTAGACTTGTATGAGTATGTTCTACTTTTTATTTTGTGACATGTATCTTTCATAACCTCAATAATTAAGAGGTAAAAAAAAAAGATTGCTTGAACTTGGTTGAGACTAAAAATTCCTAAGTATATTGATTAAATGTGTATATTTAATGTTTATAGATACGACAGCGGCGGCAGTCCGCCAGGCTACGACCGAACGCGCGGAGCTCTGCCCGGGAACCGCGGCTTTAAACTTACTTACTTAGAAGAGGCGTACACCACAGAGCACTGGCTGGTTAGAATATACCGGTAAGTTTATAGTACAAGAATATTGGTGATTACTCTGTTGATATGCCTAATTAAATTGATAAAAATATAATAATTCATCAACAATTCATTGATCTATCTGCCTATTGTGAAGTAAAAACACACCGACATAGCCCCCTATACTTATCACACTACGTTCGTTCTTCGTTTGACTGTTCGCCCGTGTAAGATTTGTGAATTTCGCCTATAGCACATTAGACCGAATCCTGTGTTCGCCTATAGTCGGGCCTATAGTCTTATAAACCGCAGGTTCACGACAGACCGCACAAACGGCCGTTCCCAATAACCTATCTATCGCCAGTTTTGACATTAGAAAGGATAAACGTCATCAATCTCTATGGTAACGCAATTCATAGAAGCAAAATAATAATAGGATTTGACAAAGGAACTATCTCTACCTTTACCTTTATCTGTAGATATGTTATTGGGAACGGCCGTTTTAGAGACATGTGGCGACTACCTACCTCTTTCAGTAACTTAACTATATGTATGTAGTTTAAATCATACTCTTTCGTTTGCACCTATGCAGGTTGTACCAACTGTTACAATTTTTTTAACATTCCAGGGTGAAAAAGCCGGACGAGTTCAATCGTCCACGTTTACCGCTTGCGAAACGTACCGTCCCCACAAGCAATTCTATTTCTAAAAAGGTAACATAGATTAATATAATATGTTGATTTCAGATCATACCTTGACATTTATATGTACTAATATCATTATATATTTCAATTTATAACTGACCCCTAAATTTTAACTTATACTAACCATTTTCAAATTCTAACTTATTTAAAACTAACCCACAAACTGTATTCTAATAAATCGATTTTCAGAGCTGTCTTATTGTATTGAGGGTTAAATCTTATTACTCGGTGTTATCAACATATTTTCCTGTGTTTTAGTTGCTTCTTTAATGCTAATATTAGTCCTTAAAATAATGGTTCTGGCTATGTGTTTAACAGCCATGGTCGGTTTTATTTTAATGACTGATATTAAAGGCTGAACACAGGCTAAACGTAAATATGTAATACGAAATAAATCGTGATATTAGTCGTTGAAAAGGTTGTTTTATTTCAATAAACTATAATAAGTAAAGTACGACAGCTCTGAAAACGATATATGTAGTAGTTCTATGGGTAAGGTACTGATAATATGAATTTCGTTCTTACAGCTTGCCTTAGGCGGCGATTCGACGGTATAGTAACTATGTTGAGTTCTATTGACACTATATATATGTATTGTTTAATGTTGCGTGCTTGTGTTTGATGACCTCATTCATTGTGGCTTGTCGTTAACAGACTGCATTTTGTGTTCTCATTTACTAGATATGTACGTTACTTTTAGTTTGATTAGATAATCGGTATTTAAGTCACTAAAATTCTAACTTCGGTCGTTTTTTTACTGGCTTGCTGCCAAAAATTTACTGCATCTTGCTTAAATGGTGCTAGAGTAGTGGCTCGTACACTGAGTCAATGGGGTATGGGGTATCAGCCCTTACACCAATTAAACGTTCGGTCCTATAAAGCGATAATGCGATTGATGGTAGGCTCGATTGATGGTAGGCTCGGTTAATCATATAAAAACAATAAACCAGAGGAAATGGTGGCCCCGCACGAAATAGGCGCCATCATTAACCTCGAGTTGCGGAAATCAGCCCTTGTGTAGAACCTGTAGAAAATTTCGACTTTGGTTTCGGTTAATTATTATTAGTGTAGTGTAGTATCATGTTTAATTGGCATAACGATTAGAAAAAAACGTTGACCTATCATTTGTTTTCGACTAGGTTGATGTATTGACAACTGTTAGTTGCAAACTGCATTACTGAATGAAGCGAGGGTCGTTCAGTCACAGGATCTATAGATAGATTGATAGATAAATAATTCTTTATTGTACATCAATAGATTTACGTAGGACTAGTAGGTAGCATGTATACTGTTTAATGTAGGTACAATGGTTGGCCTTATCGCTAGAAGGGATTTCTTCCAGGCAATCCATATAACTTAGTAAATAGCTACCTCAGTAAATACCCTTCAGAGTCATAACACTCAATCTAATGACTGCAAATCAGGGCACCAATTGTGTGATTCGTTGAACTGTATTATTATTTATACCGTATTCGTTTTTGAAAAAAGCACACATCTTACGCTGACTCCAAATAACTGGGATAAGGGCAGGAGGATGATGATGATGATGATGTATTTGCTTGTGTTGTTTATGTTGGTTGATTTTAGCGATCATCGCATGTCTGACCAGCCCTTCTAGACAAGTGGCAATTCGTTGACCGGTGTATTGTATAATAAAATGATAAATGTATGAGATTTGACGCATATGACAGTCGTCAACGTATATCATAAACGTCAAAATATGTTTCATATACGTAAAATCCCATACATTCACAATTCTATTCTACAATACACCGACTAACAAATTGTCAATTGTCTAGGTGGCAGTTTTTTCGTTTGCTGCGCTTTTATATTTTAGCGCGCTATAAATAAAAAACTAAAGTCGTTATTTCTCTACAGACATCAAAGAGGAGAAAAGGCATGTTGAAAAACAAGCCGAACATCGTGAAGGGTAAGAAGGCGGTGCGGCTGGAGTGACGGAGCGACGGGCGGTGCCGCGCGCTCTGCTAGTGCCTCAGTGGGACTCTACGGCAAACGTAATTGTATGGAAGCTCACGCCACGTTAAGGACGCACACTATACCAACAATGACTTCTATGTACATATAGGCAAACTGGAACCAAATTGTGTTAATACTCGAAGCATATATCTTGGACCTAAATGTGTTCAAAATGGGCCCTATACGCGCAATGTCTTTGGATAGCACGGGGGTGCTACGGCGGTGAACGAGCCCAAATTTACCATCATCATCTTTATGCTGACGTATTTTCCTGATTGCATCCGTGGCCAAGATGACCTCGGAGCCGAGCCCAAATTTACCATCATCATCTTTATGCTGACGTATTTTCCTGATTGCATCCGTGGCCAAGATGACCTCGGAGCTCAGGGTCCGCCTTCTTTCTCCTCCTCTTCCTCCTCCACTTGGTACGATCTTGGGCGTCATATTCACCAAGTATAAATTAATACAAAAAAAAAACTCTCGCGCTCCAGGACCTCGTTTGTCTCCCGATTTAGGTCCAAGATATGTGTTCCGAGGTATACTGTTCCGGGATCACTGGGCAAATAATTTTTGACACCTATCTGTATAGACATAGAACACCTTATTGTGATGTCATCTGTGTGATAGCTACAAAACTTGTGCGTGCTCGATGATCTTTGGCCTTTTTGTTCTAATAGTGTGCATAGAAGTAATTGTATATCACACCTAACTATTATCTCCAATAGTCGTCCCCTTTATATTTCAAATTTACTCTTTTCGACGTGTGTTTAAATGAGCGAACATATCATATTTTTCACAATTTTCCAATTTTGTGTTCATTTTTTAAGATTTGTAAAAATGTATGCCTGTTATTCGAGTATCTGTCCAAAATTATCTTAATAGATTTTTTTGATACAATTGTATTTATTTAGTTTACTGTTATGGATATGTTCGGATAGCACGCTATTAGCTGCCAATGAGCTATTGACAAAGTCGTAACGTTATAAGCTTGGAACGTTATAAACGCGTTGTAAGCGCGCTATTCAAACATATCCTATGTATAAACATTTATAACGTCTACTAGATGATTTAAAGCTGTTATTGTGTTATGTTATATTGTTCAGCTAGTGTGTTTTCATACAATTATATTTAATGTAAGTGCGATACACAGAGCCACCACTGATGGATTGTGAACTGACTGACTGACACCAATATGTATGTATTAGTCCATTAGATAAAGATGTTTCTATGAACGATTTAGTTTATTGGCTGGCACTGGGTAGGTTGGAGTTCATTTTAGTGTTCCAGGTCAGACCGGACACTTGTTTGCAATATTTCAGTAATATTATTATTAGTACAGAATAATATATTAATTTATGCACATTCGAATAATGCCAGTTCTGTAAATAAATGCTTCGTTTACTTTGTGAAATGATTTCTACTATTTCATGTAAATTAATATGTATGGCAACACTGAGGTATACTGGCGAGTGTTGCATGGTAATGAAACTTGAGATTGATGTGTTTGTGTGTGAAACTGTCTTAATATACCTTGGTGAATAAAGAGATTGGTCACATGAAGAATAAAATAACTAGTTATTTTAAAAATCTTTCTCGTGACCAATTTTTTTTGGTAGGAACATTATTTCTGAATCTAGTAAACAGTTTTAAGGTTCTGTGAAAAGTTAAAGATTTTGCTAAAGATGCTAGTTATTCCTCCCATTTTGCAATGATCCAGAGTTCCAGTCTTTAAAAACCCCTCGATGCAAATTCAGATAAAACTTAATTCTTTTTTTTTTAATGTGCGCGCGAATAACTAAGCTTCAGACAACCGGCGAGTGTGTCTCCCCCTGGTGTTGCACACGTTCATAGGCCACGGTAACCACTTTCCACCAGGTGGGCCGTGTGCTGTCTGCCACCTAAGTAATATAAAAAACGGATTGCATCAATAAGAAATAAACCACGGATATAGGGGCTAAGAGACTAGATACATAACGTAATAACTTTATACTTTTCTTATATATTGTACGACTTCAGCACAGGATACCATAGTACCCCTTTTTGAGATTATTGAGCAGTGTGTGGTAGAAGTTTATTTCGAATAATATTGTTTACTTCAATAATATAATTTATACGATACAATACTCCTTTTAGTATACCATACGCTCTTCTTTTAGCACCTGGTCGTCCGCCTACTGCAATTATAATGCTGCATTTAATATATTAGAGCACCACGGGATCTTTTCTAGTAAAGAGAAAAGCTAGAAAATAACAGTTTTTTTTCTAGAGTTTAATCGTGTTTTTGTCGCTTCAGTCGTCATTCAAGTCGTACCCACACGTACCCTTACACATTTCGATCGTGAATAATTATAATTGTAATACTACGTCCATTTGTATGATAATTAAATTATATTTAGCGCTATTTCTCCTAATACACGTAAATAATAAGTTCAAGTATGTTCTATATACTTCTTGGTACCACATTTATTATCAGTACTTATGTAACATTATTGTGAAGTACGTAAGAGTACGCATTATCAGAAGCCTTTGTATGTGTCGTAATTTAAAACCAAAGTAAATGCATATTTTGATAGGCATCTTCTAGTGAGTTGAATATTGTAACGTTTGATTTTAAGCTTATGACTTCTAGCGTGTTTCCTTAGAACTGGCTTATTTCTTAATTATAGATTTGAAACGCATATTATATTTGTTGTTAGGGATCATCAATAGTGTAATTTGTAACCGTAATATGCCTTAACTCGGGTCAAAAATATACAAAATAGGTAAGGACAGTAATTAACTGGGAGATCTAAACTTGATGTATGTATCATAAAAATGAAATATATAGTGAAATACACAGAGTATGTTTGTAAAAGGAACTGCGTCTAGAGTTGTGAACTTAAGCAAATAATATAATTGTAATAATTGTCAATATTACGCATATAAATTAAAAATGTTGGTGTAAGTCCGTGGGAGTTATTGTGTTACGAATTTTTATTTTATTGTTGTCCATCAATTATTGTTTTTCGTATGTAACAGAGTTTTATCGATCTGTAGATAGGATCCATTGTGTGATACAAAGTTCTTAATAAACGGATGGAGACTATTATCTTGGTTTTCTTTTAAATATCCTACCTACCTACCTTTTTAGGCTCAATTCTCAATAAAAGAGTAGCGGCTGGTCGCGACTTTTTGAGGTAAATTATAACGAACCATTTTGACACTTATTTACGGAAGAAAACGTTCATAGTCACTCGTACGCAAGTAGGGGCAGCAATACTACGCGAGCCTGCTCGCAACTATTTCTCAGAACAAATTCTTTCCGCTGACGCTTCTCAGAACAATTTTTTTTCTGCTGACGGCCGCTGCTTTTTCTGAGGGAATTGAGTCTATGGACCCCTGTTGTTGGTGGTGAGTTAGATATTTGGTATACACTGACTAATAAGTGATCCTAGGCATGAGTCGTCAAAAAGTCCAATCCTAAAATTAATTTCCAATGCAAAAATGGTATTGTATGTGGCAAGGGTCGCCAGAAAATGGGAAACTAATTTATAGTACAAAATAACAGCATTACAGGTTCTGTAAGAGTCTCGTTCTGCCCTGATAAAAGGCTTGAGCCGAGGTGTTATACTTATTCCTCTGCGTGATGAGCTGTGTAGGTTTAGTTGCAGTTAAGGGCCCAGCCAAATCTCTGCCATATCTTTGGCGAGTAGTTTCGACCAAATAACGATTATTTAGGTGTTGGTGGTCCAGTAGAATAAGTCATATCATATACCTAAACTATTTACCTACCTACATACATATATATACCCACACACCTACATAGGAACAGACCAAGGCAAATAGACATTCATGCATAGGTACAAGTATTTGCACTAAGCGGGTATCCAACCCGCAACCTAGCAGTAGAACACCACGCCACAAAATCGTAAAGTTGAAAAAGTGTCTACGAGGAAAGTATCTAAAGGGAATAAACTGAAAAGAAGTGGTATTTTTTACATTTGTTAGGTACGTAGGTATATGGAGAAATTAATATAACCAGGAAATTAATCAATTTGCCTATTGTAGTCCACTGCTGGACAATAATAATAAAAGTAGCCAATGATGGATCGGAACCTGTTAGGCAACTGTAGGCTATCACGTAGGCGTTCATACAGTAGTTCGTAGCTCATTGCTACGCCAAAGCAACAACATTCCTATTGCACGTCACGATGGCCCATCATGCGGGAGTGTGTGCCATTGCCCTGTGCACAATGACGATGGCTCACCGTGGCTCTTGAATTGCAATTTGTATACTGAACGCGTTATATTCTTGGGCATAATATTTATGTTGAACTGATCTGTGATCTAAGTAGTATAAAAAAACTGGAATTGTTTACATTTCTTACGTAGATGTAGATGATATTGGATTCATGGACAGTTTCTTTTCATTTCTAAGCAATAATAATAGTGGCCAAAGATGGGTCATGCTCTGCAATACACAACTAGCTAGCCTGGAACTAAAGTGGTCCATGTAACATTTTTGGCTAAATCCACTTATGAGCATTTTTGAACTTAAAAAAAGTTAATTAATCCGATAAAAAGTGGTCTGATGTCCATTTGTCACCAAAGTACCTGTTATCATTAAAATAACACTTTAGAATTTATTAATTATGCAAAAAATAATAATTCTAAAGTGGTCTAACCACCAGTATGCAACATAGACCTATATTTTGTGTAAATTTGTCAAAGCTAAACTGGTCTAAGCAACATTTCAGTCTAATAAGTTTGTAAAGGACATCATTCACGCTCCGTACAAAAAGTACCCAAAAAAAGTGCCGGCCAACGAAAAAAAATGATTTTATCGGTTAGAGAATGAAATTCTAAGATTCTGTCCGACAAAACGTTTAATACCACGCTGAACAGGTAAGGACTAAGGACGGATCCTTGGTGTACCCCGACGGTGATGGGGATGGCTTTCGAGTCGCCAACAGCAGCCCTAACCACAGAACCGGAATCGTAGTACATGTCTCGGATGGTGTCAATGTAAGTCTCTGGAACTCCCTTGGACCGCAGTGCCCACCAGATCACCGCGCGAGGAACACAGTCGAAGGCCTTCTGCATATCTAAGAATAGGCAGTGCAGGGGCGTGTTCTTCGCCCTGTATTTCCCCGCCACAATCCTTAGGGCGAACACCGGGTCCATGGTCCCGTGCCCGGGACTAAACCCATACTGACAATCCGAGAGTGTACTTTCCTGTCGGATCTGGGAGTTGGTTATCCGCTCATAGAGCTTCATGGTGTGGGACATTATCTTTATACCGCAGTAACTGCCACACTCCTGCACCGATCCCTTGCCTTTTAAGACTGGCGTGATGATGCTCAGCCTCCACTGACTTGGGATCTCACTGGTGAGGAGTACGCGGTTGTAAAGATTTGCTAGAATGCTCACGCCACGGGCATCCATTGCCTTCCAAGCCTCGATGGGGACTTCGTCGGGTTCGACAGCTTTCCGGTTCTTCATGCGGCGAATGGCAGTCTTAACTTCTGCAGGCGTCATCGGTAGCATAGTACTTGGTTCGGAGGGGGGTCAGGTGGCTGTACCTCTTTATGCTGCTTATTTAGCAGCTCGTGGAAGTATGAGCGCCATCTCTCCTTCACTGCGACTTTCTCGTACAGCAGATTATCCTCAGGGTCTTTAATACAGCGGCACTTGGATAGACCCTGCGCCGCTTTGGCCCTGGAACGCACCAACTTATGTATGAGCTTTTTGCCCCTCAGACGATTCCAACTTTGTATATAGCGGTTGCAAGTGGTCTCGTTTGGCCCTGCCTATGGCTCTCCTGGTGGTGCGTTTTGCATCTTTGTACACATCGTGGTCTTCGGAAGATTTGGACACTTGCCACTTTTTAAAGAGGGCCTTCTTCGCCCTGATCTCTCTCTGGACTGTGTCGTTCCACCACCAAGTGTCCTTGTCACACTTGCGTCCACCCTTAGACATGCCGAGCACCACCCTCCCCGCCTCAAGAATAGCTACCGGAATCCTGTCCCAGCAAACCTGTACTGGTTCGTCTACAGCCTCGGCGCACTTGTCACCGATGGCTGAGACCAGACTTTGGTTCTTGGCTTCATCAAGCAGCCACCATCTGATTTTGCGTTGGGCACGCTCGGCACGTTTGCCTTTGAGACTCTCCCCGGGTATAACCTTGCAGTTGGCTACCTTGCTGATGCTGTGCCTCCTAGTGAGTAGGAAATCTACCTGGGTAGAGTTCCCTCCGCTCCTGTAGGTGACAAGGTGTTCAGATTTCTTTTTGAAGTACGTGTTCACGATGGCAAGGTCGGCAGTCGCACACGTTCTAAGGATCTGCTCACCCTCTGGGTTGCGACTACCGTATCCAAAACCGCCGTGGACACGCCTAAACTCCTCAGACCCGTCACCCACATGACCGTTCAGGTCACCGCCCAGGACAATTCCCTGCGACAGCGGGATGTCACGAAGCACTCCCCCGAGTTGGTCCCAGTGTTCCAGAACGAGATTTTTTCGGCTTCGCTACGCCCAGCCTGCGAAGCGTAGGCACTTATCAGGTGGGTTACAATTCCATCGATAAGCACCCTCACAACCATAAGCCGGGTGCTATAGCCGGGTGAAACTGATGATGAATCACAAGATGTTTTGCACGCACTTCGGGATGACAGGCGAGATGCTAGTGATAATTGATAACAAAGATGACAATGATTATAATTAATAAATATGATAACGATTATTAATAAAGGTTTTTTGGTTAAAATGTTTTATATGACCAACGTTTTTTATTTTAATCTTTTACCACTTGTGCAATTTGGAGTTTTCTAAATTTCAATAATTCTAAAGTGGTCTAAGAGACAATTTTTTTTGTTTTTAATAGTTTTTTGTTGTTTAATATCCAAATGATCACTAGAATTACATATGTATAGCTAAGTTATGTATTTAACTACTGTATAAATGTTTAACATCAACTTATCATACATTCATAAGCACATAGTGACTTCAAACGCGTTTCGTTTAATAACTCAAAATGTTCATTTTGTATCATAGACCACTTTAGTTCTAGGCTAGCCAATTTACTGTAGGCTATCACGTAGGCCTTCACACAGTAGTTCGTAGCTCATAGCTACGCCAAAAGCAACAACATTCCTATTGCTCGTGACGATGGCCCATCGTGCGGAACTTTGTACCATCGCTCTCTGTGCACAATGGCGATGACTCGCCATGGCCCTTGAAGAGCCATTTTATACTGAACGCCTTATATACTTGGGTATAGTTGAAGTGAAATTGTTTATATTTGTTACGTAGATGTAGACATTATTAGATTCATAGACTGTTTCATTAATTTTAAACACAATAATAATATGGCCAATGATTAGGCCATGCACTGCAATTCGTAACTGTAAGTCTTCATCACGTAGGTGTTCACGTAGTAGTAGTTCGTAGCTCACTGCTACGCCGATGCTACGTCGAAAATAACATCCCGATTGCGCATCACAATGATGGCCAATCGTGCGGGGCTCTATATCATCGCACAATAGCGATGGCTTGTCGTGGCCGATCATGGGCCATTGTGTATGAACGCTATAGATTCTTGAACACAAATGTTGAAAGTTTTTTTTCTGGGGTAGGTAAAAATAAAAACAAATTGACAAAACCTTCACCATATATTTATTAATAAAGACAATCTAAAAGATCACGTAATAGTCCTTGTCTTAAAAAATTAGTTACCCTAATAAATTTATCAATATATATAATAAAGATTAAATTTTATTACTTATTGTTTCAAGGATATGCGAAGTTGTGAAATAGTCGCCCAGGGGGTAGGGGACAGGGTCAGTTAAGTCGTTGTTCTTTACGAATCATCACATTGATCGAATATAACAATGAATCTATTCATACAATTACACTTACACCTTGTCAATGATTACCTACTTCGTCGTTAATCTAAATGCTTATTAAATTTTTGGCCTAAAGTGTCTACGCGAAGAATTGTGCTAATCTAAAGAGGTGTCTACATTTTTTTCCATAGTATTTTTAAAGACTTTTGTAATTTACAGAACGTTCAAAATCACAACACAGAGTGTAATATCAATTATCGTGCATTTGGCACGTCTCGATTATTCTTCTACAGTTATATTACAAGTTAAGTACGTATTAGGTACGTTAAGTACGCATGAGTGCAGCCGGTACGGCGTGCGCACTGGCCGTCACTCATTACTCGATACAAAATTAGAAGAATATAATATCCATTTAGACTTACAAAATACTAATACTATAGTAACATTTAATGTGTTGACACAAATACAGAAGTTCTTACATTTATAGTGGTGCCATATCGGGACTACGAGTAGAAACAAGATTCGGATTACAAGAACATTTATAAGCAAACATAATATCGGTAATAAATATTATACACATTTAATACTATATAATATTTAGCGCTGTATCCAACCGTCAAATCGATTCATTACAACATTTAATTTTCACATTATGATTAGGCGTTTCATACAATTGACTTTTATTTTATTGTAAGTATTAGTCTGATGATGCAACTACACATCCCTTCGGAACAATCGTTCTATAGACGTCTTTTAATGGAAATAAATAAATAAACAATATCTATTTTTACGGACTCGGTTAATAAACCTCTAAATTTTATTAACTAGGATTAATGAAAAAAAATGAAATAAAAGTGCAATCCGCACCTCTACTCTGACTCAGCAGAATGGTTAGTGGATCAATAAATGCAATTTCCAGTGCTTTTGGGATATTAAAAAAAAAAAATACAGTTTAAAATTAAAATTGTAAGGCACTTCTATATTTAAGTTGAAATAAATTTTGTTGAAGTTGTCAATCTTATTAATTTAATACTAAGCCTCTGGTGTGCATATTTTCTATTAGAGTACAGCGATATTATACTAATGAACGCTACGCGCTGCGCTCGACCTGGGGCGCTCTAACACGATCTCTCGCTAGGGTACATTGGGTAACATAAAGGGCATCATTATAAAGCTATACCCTGACTAGTATGACTGGGCACATGGAATGGGTTAGTGATACCATGATTATACTACTAACAGTTAATAAATAATGAAAGGGAAGAACAGTTATGTACATTTATATGCGAAATTATCGAACGAGTTTAGTGAATTTAGAGAATACCGTTCAGTCTTAATAGCTAAAAATTATCTCTGGAGGGACTGTCTTTAATAAGTTGTATTACGACGTAGAACTATCTCCGGTACCGATACGTTTACTTTGAAAAAATATTCAGTATGTACACCATAGTTTTGTATGACTTAACATTTACTTTTTAAGAAAATAACTCTGTACGATCTCGGCGAGAAAAGAACGATAATGGTCGGCCTATTCAATAGAGTAGTCTTGAAATATTTAATTTACTATAACAACATAATAAATGGCACATCGTTTGCAGTTACATATGAGTCACTTAAACCTTTTTATTTTGGGTTCCATTAGACTACTTACTCTACTCTAAAACGACCACTATTTTTTCCTAATATGCCCGTAACTAACATTTCGTTCTAATATGGCGTATCTACATAAAACAATTACGATTAAAAATTTGGCTAAAATTTGGCATATCGAGTTAGAAAGTAGAGAATAATCACCGTTAGATTTCGTATGAGATTATTATGTATTAGACACAACCAAATAATCACACAAGTTAGTGAAGTACAAATACTTAGATGCGTTAAGTTACAATAATTATATTAATATCTAATGCCGCGATACGGCGTGTTCAAATAAATTACTTTGATCGTATGTACTTTAGTTTTTCACAATTCAGGTACTCGCGTGGCAGGAAAATGATATATGTCCGGCAGATGTTAACAAAATAGTTTTTTTTTATATCCAATGCCATGCTGTAACGTGACTTTCATTAATATTTCATTCTTTAAAAAATATGTATGACTTTAGAAGTGGTGAATATAAATAAGCTAATATTTTGAGGGATTGCTGTCGATTTGTAGATTTAGAGACACGAAAATTGTAAGCACGAAACATGAGATTTCTTAAGTACCTACTTACGTTTTATTTACGTGCCTATAGGTTTATATATGCGTCCTTGCAAATTTAGAAATGAATAATAATGTCATTAAATATTGGAGTTTATAGCACTGAATTGCTATAGTTTGCTAATATTTTTGATAGTTTTTATCACTACAACATGGCAATGGTACATAACAATTGCGCGATAATGATTTCATAAAATATTTTCATATTGATCTACGTAATACTGTGTGCGTCGCACGCATTTCCTAGATAGTGTTATTTTTTATCTAAAAGTAATTTGTTAATAACGGTGATTTAATAAAATCAAGGTTAGTTGTTAAAACATGTCTTTTACGAGGAATTCTGCCCCAAAATCAATGTAGTTGTAGAAATATCGGAAGACAAATGAGTAGAATAAGTACATCACAACCACGATATAATATGTTTTTGCTCAACGGAGCTCAAATTTGGAGCAGTGGAGTATATAGAGCTGGATGCGAGGCCATTGGCACTCTCGCACTACAATTGAGCAACTGTTTATTGCCCGATAGTTACTACAAATAATAGACAGAATACGTTAAAACAATAAACCATACATACATTTATCACAACAAGTAGGTACATGTAGACACATTTACATTACATTTTATATAAAATGTACACATTTAAATAAATTAACTATACATGTTCAAAAATTAAATAACAGCATATCAGAACGGTCAACAAGAAACTAGATAATAACATTAAAAACATAAGATATAGCACATTAAGTTTGAGCATTCAATAATATTTGTATAAAAAAATATTATCCCTCCATTTTCATTTACTGTGAACTTGTCGGAGTCAAGTGAAATTCTGTGATTAATTAACATTATACAAAAACTTTATATCTAATCTTTGACGGATATCAATTCATTGTTTTGTTTGGTCAAACATTTATCGGTTTGGTTTCCACTTGAGCACACGAAGTCACAGCACACCATAAAATAATTATTTTCTCTAAGTGCAGTTGAAATACCTTGGACAAGTAGGTACGGAAACCATTCCACCTCCGTACCTACTAGTTACATGACTAGTAGGTACGGAGACGGAATGGTTTCTGTTCTCATATGAGTCCTACGAAAGTTGATGATCTACAAGTCCATTAGGCATTCAATAAAGTTTTATAATACGACTAGAAAAAATAAACGAAAATGAATTCTACAAAAAATCAACAAGGTAATGAGCAAACAAGCGGATGTGTCGAGCTGGGCTCGCTACAAACACGAAACAATGAGACGAGGTAGTGTAGTTACTACACGATTTATATTATCACACGTATAATATAGTTGTAATACCTACTTATATAGTTCATTATATCTCGAGTAGAGCTCGCGCCCGATGTGAACCGAACGCAACGACGAATTAAGTACTTGTTCTATCATTATGTACAACATCACACTGGCAAGTCACATTGAGAAGTCTGTCATATAAAAACTTTACGAAGAGCTACCTATTTATGTATTAATCGTTATACAAAATATCTTTATGCGTTCTTTTCAAGCTTAGCATTACGAGAATTTAGAAACCTTTCGTTTCTTTTTATATAGGTATTCGACCAAGCTAACTCTTCTCTAGCTACTAGTCACTACGTCGGTTTCTTTCTAGATCACTTTTAATTTAATCTAAATTTTCTATTTTGTAATCTTAATAAATGCTTTAACGATTTAGCATTTTGTTCGGGTCCGAGCGGGCCATGGTCGGGTAGGGCGGGGCGCGAGTGTCAGCGGGCACACGCATTGGGTTCGGCATGTTTAGTTACATTGCGGTCATTAGTGGGGTAGAGAACTAGAGACCGTTCAGACAACGCGCGGCGGTGGAATGAGTGAGCAAGGAGTCGGTTACAGTGCGGGCGGTTTGCTTTGGTATTCAGCTGTCGCGTGGGATCTGTCATCGGATCTTTCAACCTTTTCATAAGGCTTTTCAACTTTGGGCCTTTTTGGCTCGGCGTCGAGTGGCCGGTGCGACTTCATGTGCGCGCTACGACTTTTTACTTTGTTAAATACTCTGAAACATAATAGGGTACACTATTAGAAATGGCAACACAAGAAAATAAGAATCAAGCGGAAATATAAAATTCAAAAATGAAAAATCAATTGCGAAATTTAAAAAAAGCAAAGCGTTAAGCGTTAGTATTAGAGAAAACTTATATATACCTAGACAACATTGACACACAAAACCATTTAAATATATTAATCCTACATTAAGTACGATAAATAAAATATAGATATTACTATCGACCTCTTAAGCAATGGACATAAATTCACTGTTTTAATATCCGATAAAAATACATCATAATAATTATTATGTACATTAGGCGTTGTTAAGTAATAAAATCTATTCATTTTAGCCTTAATATACATCTCTGCTTTGTCTAACGATTTGAATTCTGTATACTTTTTAATTGCAGTTTTACGGCACATATGATAGAGTATAAATACCTAGTACATAAACATTTTAGACTTTTGCTATCTTTAATCTAACAAAATATATTTCTTAATGCTGCAGATTTAGGCACCATTAATGCTTGGCACAAGGTGTTTTGGCAAATTTACGCCCTCAAAAAATCATCCTATAATGAATAGATGTTACGTAATCTAAATATTCAGTTTACATTCAACGTTTGGCATCATTAACTTGACATGCAATCAACATCAATAACGCAAATCTGAGAGGCACTGGCAGTCGGCGGCAATCTACTGAACATTTTGTACTTCCACGATTCACGATATTACAGTACTATATTAAGTGAGCCGATATTTTAACTTACATGTTTTGTCCATTGAGTTAGTTACTGCTAAGCTGTAAATATTTGTCTTAATACTTAATGCATGCACAAAAGGCAATTCAGGTGAAACGTAACTTCGTTTATTAAATTTAAACTTTGCAAGTAAACAACATACAATTAGGGTTAATTTATGAATCTTGGGCGTTCCACTTAAATTGCGTTTGCGCGATTTTACTGTAAAATTGATATAATATATATTTCGAAGCGGTATGTTGATTTATTTCGCGTCGGAACTTACTTCCCGCATATCTTGCATGGGAACTCTTCGGTTTCATAGGACGTTGGAGAGGAGGTGCACGACGCGGTGCCTTGCACGGTAAACTGGCCTATAGAACCCTGAATGTAGACAAGTCGTGTGTAATTAAGATTCCGTCACTCATACGACGTTTACTCATCAGAGAGTCTGAAGACAAAGTGATGAAGTCCAGAATTGCTGGCAGTGCTTACTTGTGTTGAGAATTGTTGCTCCAGGTTCCAGCTTCTTAAGTACTGTGATTTATAATCTTTGGTAAGTTTTTTCCAGAAGTAGTAGAATTGTATACACTGTTTCGAGTCTTTTGTTCTGACCTGAAAAAGAAATAATTATTTTTAACTTGATAGTCAAACTTTTAGGTATATGTTGTATGAAGAATTTTACGTTCATATTGCGTTCACGTTGAATACAAATCATTTCAATCATTTTTTTATGAAGAAAACTGAATTAATTCAGAATTTTTTGTAAATCTATAACTTCACAGTAACAAACGATTCTTGTCTTTACGAATAAAACAGAAAGCTTCTAATTTTGAATCTTACCAGTTGCGAAATCCTGTAGAAGTCCTTATCGTAGTGTCCAAGTCCAGCTAAGAATGCTTCGACTTCGTCAGGTGCCCAACGTGACTCATGTTGCGCGGGCGCAGCGGGGCGGGACATGAGGCGAAGCGTGGCTGCTCTGATGTCTCCACCGCACTCTCCAAGAGTTTGCAGGGCAAACTCTCGCGTGTGTCCGCCTACTGGCATCGCAGCACACATCGCCAGTTCCATAAACATCCTCACTGTTAAAACAATTTTTGGACTTTCAGTAATGTTATTAGCATAGGGATTATTAAAAGCATATAGGCTACAACAGAAGTAATGATATTGAATCCCTTTCTGTAGTTACCTTCGTTATCATCTAGAGCATCGTTGATGCCGGGGTCCCACAGAAGTTGTTCCGGTACGCGATGTAGATCAATACGATCATTACAAAGTGCGGGCAAATCAGCTTGAAAGTCACGACCAATATTGATTTGTGGAAGACGTGGCTCTTCCAGTTGTGCAAGAACATCCGTCTCTGTTGTTGACATCCCTAAAAATATAAAATTCAGTGGTCTTGCATTCTAAACATCATGTTCATTCAGGACATAAGTATGGAATAGAGTTGTTTACCTGAAGTAAAGTCTATTAACAGTCCAGACCCTTCTCGATCTGGTGGCAGTATCGGGTGTGGTGTGTAGTGATGATGAGTGCGACGAATGCGCGATCGGTAAGGCCCGGCTGGTGATGCTCGACGTTTGCGTCTTTGTGGTGAGGCAGGCACGCTGCTTGGACTTAAAAAGACAGCTGGAACAGTTTCTCTACCTTCCACGCATACCTAAAAGGGACGTTTTGGTAAGTTCATAAATCCTATTGACAAAACAAAACAGTGCAATATAAATCATTGAAAGCATCTTTACTTGTAATGATGAAGTGTCATGTTGCCATTGTGGCAAACTAGAAAGTGTGGATGTCACCATTCGATTTTGTCGACGAAAAGGCCGCTGGTGAGAGAAATCTCGAGGGTTACTCGAAAGCAGTGGATCTTCCGAATTGAGCATGATTCGACGTGGTGTTGGGGATGTCTCCAGAGCGTAGGCATCAAGTGATCTACATTCTTCTGGCAACACTTCTTCTAGAGCTTCCTCCACCTAAAAATAAAATAACACATGTAAATCATAATGATTTAATTGCATTATTGATACCACAGCAATTAAATATAAATTACCTCTTCTTGACTAGACATAGTTGCTGTGAAGAACGCAGCAGATAATGGTGATGATGCACGTGGTACCGTGTGGGCCGGCGAATGAGCGTCGTGTGAAGCTGGAGGTGTTGGATACGCCAGTCCTGGTGACGGTTCAGGTTGATTTGAATAACTTCCACCTGGCGAAGCCGCATAAGCCAAACCTGGAGAGTCTCCTGTAGAGTACGAGAGTCCTGGGGAATTCGCTGTATAGCCAATACCAGGCGATGGAACTGGCGATCCTCCATGGCAAGCTCCAAAGTCTGCTAATGATTCTGGCAGTGGTGAATTAAGGACAGCAGCGAGTCGTCTATTCGAAGGGAAAGTAACAGGTGACCGTCCTCTTATAGATGCTGCTACTGTCGCATAGTCTTCTAAAGAAGCTAGTTCTTCTAACTGTTCAGATGTTGTTGTAAATTGAAAAGTGTCCTCATTTAGTGCTGGTGAAAAGTAACCGTCGTCCGAATTAAAAGAAACTCCAAATAATTCTGGCCGAAAAGTAAAATCTTGTTGATGCGGTGAATTGCCTGGATCTGACGAAGATCTTTTAACAACCTACAAGCAGAATTTCTTTGTTAACTTGAGATCCATAATATAATAGATTTGAACACAAAATTTAAAAAGATGTTATATACCTTAGTGTTCCCTTTTTTTAATAGCTCTATTAGGGTCGAATCTCTTTGGGCTGCACATATATTCGTTATATGGTTTGTGGCAACGGTGACGACTGGTGGAGCTCGTGGAGATATAAATTGCGTCGTACTAGCGGCGGGTGATGCAGGTGATATCACAGAACTTCGTATAGTAGAAAGCGGTGGTGGCGCTGGTGCCACGAAACCTGTCCGTGGTGCTATTGTGTCCGTACTTGTACCTATAACAGAAGTCACAGTTAACGGAAATTGACTGATGGTTTAGTAAACTAAGAGAAATATATGATTGCAAATAAAGAAGAATTGGAAACAGCTGATCAATATTTAGTGTACCTGTTGATGGTGTAGAAATAACAGTGGCACCTCGACGGCTAATAATTTTTTCTTCAATAAGAGCTCGAACGGAGACTGAAGCAGTTTGTAAAGGTGGTCCCGTAGTTTCTTTCTTGTCTAGTTTTTTACTGTCAGAATCCTAAATGAAAGAAGTTTAATAAGTATTTAAACTTTCATGGTCGTTCATAAACAATACATGGTAAATATTCCGATAGTTCTAATAGTAAAGTTTAATAAGTGTACGTTAGGAAGTTAAGAACATAAGTACTATTTTTAAAAATTGCAATCATCAGGTACCTTTTTGAAGTATCCGCCATGAAGTCGCATGTGTCCATTGAGGGCAGGTATATTTTTAAATTTACGATGGCAAAGGTTGCACTCCACCGGCTTGACATCGCTGGAGCGCGCGAGGGTTACCCCGCTCGTAGTTCCGCTTAACGCACCGCTCGCACTCGAACTGCTCCCGCATTTCTGACTGCTCTGCTGTGTCTGTGAAATACAGGATGACTTTTCAAAAGTTCAAAAGACTTGCGAACCTATTATTTAGGTCGTATTCCGTAATTTGAAGGTATAAGATTTCGATGTTCAGTAGCTCGTTAATTTTGTGAGTTAATGAATTTCGACACTCTTTGTAATCCGTGTTTATATATTATAATGAGCAATTTTCGTGATTTTAACATAGATGTGAAAATTGTGGTAGAAAACGTTTCATTAACATTATGGTCAATCATAGGTAATATCAATAGATTTACCACCATACTATGCGTGACTGAAATATAACTACTTATAATATTATGTTAGCTAGATATTAAGGTTTAATAGGTATGCCCATTTGCCTACCGGTTATGTCTGAATATGCTCAGTTTAGGAATATTATGAAAGTATGTACGCTTTAAAAAAGCACAACCAGAGCGCAGTGCAGTTATTCATTCACGTAGAATTTTAATTAGTTGCGGATTTCCGTCGCACCACGGCGTGCGGTGGCGTCCAGCGCGCCGCGCGCCGCCCGGCGACTCGTAAATTATATCTGATAAAATGTTTTAAGGTAGGAACAACTTTATTTGCTTACATTAGTGTCTGAATATTCGCAGATCACATTTAGTTTTCAGATCGCAATTACGAAAAATATAAAATTGTTAGGACGTTTCTTGCGTAGCTTTTCGAATAAAGTAATGGTAGTAGCAGCATCCCCCCTAGCTGATGAAATGAAGGTATGGGATTTGACGTCATATACGTCAAATCCCATACATTCATTATTCTATTCTACAATACGTTGGCCAACGAATTGCCACTTGTCTAGGGGAAGTATATCTCTTTATTGTACACCAATAGCCACCAATAGCAAAATAAGTGCAGTATGAACAATTACATTAGGCGATATATAAGTACAATAAAATTGGTGACCCTACCGCACTGTGGCATTTTTAATTCATTATTAAAATCATGAATCAATAATCCAAAGCTAACTTTCATCTTAAGTAGTGCCGAAGGAGTACAAGGTGTACAAACATAATGGCATTACTGTCGGGTCAGGGTTGGTACAGTTGGCGTCCGAAACTTTCCGCCGTTAATGTCGTCTTGCAAGCAATAATACGAACGATACCCTTGACGCACTCTGAGCAGGTGTAGGACGTGTTAAACGACTTATTCGCCGAAAATTTGTCGCTGGTGATAGCTTATAGTGCTAAATTACAACACATCAGCTGAATCCCTATCTTATACGGCTCGTTTAACTTAAAAGCCGAGTGATAATGTACCTACCAGACGCATTTAGTTAAGTAGAGTGTCGTATTGAATAGTACTTTGAGAATAAGAGCTGTCATTATTTTAGAGACAACTGTAATTTCCATGTAAAACTGTATTGTTTAGAAATTATTCTTCTTATTTCGAATAGCTGGCACAAAAAAAAATATATTGAGAGCTTGAGATAATTGATGACGGTCCACAACACTTTCATTATGAATACAAATAAAAATAACATGCCATACTGGACAATCAATCAATTGAAGTTTAGTACGCTTCGTAATACTTAGGTGAAATAAATTGATTAAAAATTCGTCGAAAAAGAGGCTCTTTCGTTGTGAGAGATTCTGTGCAGCTGTCTCAGTCTGCGCGAAACTTAGTACATTAGAAGCACTTGTACCTACTGTTTGACGCATGACGACGAAACTTAATTTTAAACTGCTAACACATACCTAACCCAAAAACTAAAGGCGGCCCAACTAAGCACAACTCGTGCTAATGATTTCACGCGCCAGGGTTGTCAAACATAATGGTGCATTATGTTTTCATTTGTATAGATAAACGTTTTTTGTCACGTGACTAATAACGGTACAGAGGACACATGTTAAAAGTGGGTCGTGGGCGTAATTTATTTGATTTGAAGCTTTTTTGGTGGGGCAGCCCTAACGCGCCATTAGGGCAAGCTCGTTAGGTTAATGCAGAGGTGAGAGCAGATGTTCGCTAGAGTTGGTGTAGCGTTTTTGCTATACATCATCCGTACTACAGTTGGCTCTAGTATTGTGCTTTTTTAGTTGAAACGTTTACTTGTAGTCGGGCGAATTGCGATTTGGGTTTTATGGACGAAGTTTTGTGTTAAATTTATGTTTGGTTTTTGCAGCTACAGCGAAGCGTAGTGTAGTGAATATTTATGTTTACAGGAATTGTTGTCATGCTAAGTACATACTGTTGAATGGCCTGTAACCATGTAAAATATGCAAGAAACAGTGTTTTCGGTACAGGGAATGGAAAGAATAAAAAATCTTAGGAGTAGATATTCGCTAAGGCTCTTCACGTCCGATAATAAAGAAAAGCCGTTACACTGCTATTAAAAGCACCGTAAAATTCAAATATAAATAAAAAACTAACTTTCTACCGGAGCACTTTGCTGTTTACTTTTAGATAGTTATATTATATCGTATCTAAGATATATTTTAGAAGGTTCACAAGGCCACCGCACCGGACTCAGTGAATAGGCGGTGATTTCATTCAGTATCCTGCTACTAGTTCCAATATATTATTGAGGCGTATAGGTGGTTTTATTGAATAGGTACGTCGTTTATTTTGAGAAAAGCTGAACTATATTTTGACAAAACTCTCTTGCACAATTGAGCACAAACTTGTCAGTTATTAAGTATATTGTGTTTATACTATATAACGGTTATTTAAAATTATTAATCAAAAACTAAAATGAGAAAAATACAGTAATCTAGTAAAATAAAGTTAGTGGAAGTGGAATTGAATTGAAAAGATGAAGCGCGTTGTAATTAGTAGCTATCCAGTGAGTAAATACAAGAGCATTATTTACTTGTGGTCTAACCTATTGGTGGTGTAGCCTTTAAGGCACACTTATTATGCTCGCTAGTTTCTCTTTAGTTCATGTAGTGTGTAGACTCTTAAAATCTAGATTTAGACTACTATTTAATGACACATGACCATCATCATCACCTGCCCTTATGCAAATTATTTGGGGTCAGCGCAACATATTCATTCTCCTACATAAATTGACACTGAAACCGTCATATTAGTTTCCCAAATGTTAGAGATTCTAGGACCGACCTAGTGAGATAAATTTTCCATACATATTTGTGCAGTGTTACGTCACGGGGCAGACGTTTCCCAAATTTATATGGACGATATATGTACGCCTCGTGCAGTACCAAAATGTTCAAATGTAATTACTGAATGCGGAGTTCAATGATAAAACTAACTATTATGTTTACTTAAACTAAAATATGAGTACCATAAATGCATGATTACTGGAATTATAGGTACATAATTATATTAAAAGGAATATACGTTGAGTCTCAATTCGAATTGTGTACGATTTATTTATATTTGAATTGGTCAAAACATCTACTTATTAGATTTTTTTTAAGGTTGCTAGATTATTGCAATAGGATTGTAGTTAGTAGAGCTAATACGATGTATACCAAAGACCGATAGACGAATCAACACCAATTTAAAATGTTTAAAAAACTTACCTTTGGTTTACTGAATGTATGTGTTTGAAAAAGCTCTGTAATCCAATTATCCATTACGTACACGACACAAAACTTATTTAATAAAATTTGTATAAAAACTACATATATTTTTACCGGCGATTATCAACGTTTAAAAATTAGTTCGCGGCCAGTATGATGTTCATCTCACGGTTTTCGAACATAAAATGACGATACAATGGATGGGAAAGATATCGAAAAGATGACCCCTCGATGTATTTGAGATCTCGCGAATCGCGAGATAACTGGCCAATGTACAACAAAAGAAACGCAGTTTGAATGAACGCTAATTTGCATATGTTTAATAGAACTCTATCTCACAACATTTATCATATTTGAATGTATATGATTAAATAAATTAATATTCTAGGACACTCTACAAAGCGCCTAGACCCAAAGTAAGCATATAAGCTATGCTTATTAGACGCTGTTTTGGCTTCCTAGCTTTTGTTTGTGACTCTAGAATGCGGATTAAGGCACTTATGATACTTGACTAGGAGTATTTAAGACGTAGGATATAGGAACGTGTTTTGAATCCGCGACCTCTGACATAGTAATCGAACGCCTACGCCTACGCTACACCACAGAGGTCGTCGTTAGTCAATTAGTTTTTTTATGAAACGGTAAATAGTACTCAATTCGTGGAATGATTTACTTATCCTCTTAAATATTTTACATCGTTTAACCTAAAAATTTACGTCTAAGCAACGAAAATTGAAGAAATTTGAGGAACAATAAATATAAGTTTTTAGATTTACTTTTGGATATTTTACCTATTTTCAGGTTTGCCTTATAATAAGAATCCTTATTCGAAAAGAAATGATAAATCCGTCACTCCTCAGATCATTAATTCAAACTAATTGGTACGTCTTAAATTAGCGTCATTTCAAAATTACCTAGTTAATAAATATTTATTTAACTAAGCTCATACATATTATAAGAACACGGAGTGTGGCAGAATAATTAAAGTCTATTGTGAGAAGCCGTGTGAAAAATTAAAAATGCTGATTTTTGGAATACAACAAATAGGGGTCACGGTAAAGTCTGACATGAAAGTCGAGGGGTGAAGCGGCCACGTGGCGGCGAGGTTACAGGTCACTACGCGTTAGGAAAGGTCAAACGTCTTCAATTTTTGTAAAATTAGGGTGTCCGCTTCAAGTTGTTTGCTTTTTAATTAAAAAATTTCCTCCGTTTCCCTCGTGAAAGTAACTAAACAGTGCTACCTACGCACTTTGCGAAATCAATTTCTTTTCGCCGAAAACGAATACCTCGATTTCGTTTCAAGTTTTGAGGGCTAGTACCGAAAAGGAATAAATATTAGACGGCACTCGAAAATAAATTTCAACGTCTCGAAAAGATTTCACGGAACATTTGATCTTCAGCATTTATTGGTAAAGCATTAGGTTTATTTACGACGTTGAGCGAGAGCGACTTTACGGGACTAGTAGGGCATTAGAAAATAATCCATTGCACGTGCTATTTAAGTTGATATCAGGAGATAGAGCGTGACGTAAGTGGTACGTTAGGTAAACGCCTTCAATTATGCATCGAGACGTTTATCGGCATGGCGCGTCCCGGGCGCACCTGCGTCGTTGTCACATTACATTATTAATGGACCAGGCGCAGAATAGCGCGACGCCGGCCTAAAACAATGACACTACCTTTATAAATGATCCCTTTTCTGGCTGAAACTTGTCTTATAAATTGTTGTTAGATTTCACTCCTGAAACGTCACTACCGATTTTAATCAAGGTTCGACGAGGAGATTCGATTATTTTAGCTATGCATACGTAATGTCGCTTGTGAATTCTAATCCAAACTATTGGTCGACCATATCACACGATATGGTCAACCAATAGTTTGGATTAGCTAGTGTTAGTAGTAATCTCTTGTGTTTTCACTTCTTCATATATTCATTTAAACTGCGTATCAAGTTTGTATTTTGAATGTATACCTACTTTACCATTCATGATAGGAATACTGATTATAGAGTAACATTATTACTTCATTATGGAATATTAGTGATGAAAAGACTTTCCATCGATTCATCGAATTCTACTACAAATGGAACTATTGATTTATTGAGTTATAAGTTTATATCCGTGGTTTAAAAATGCAACATATGGTTGATTGTGGGGGTACGCTATCATTTTAATTTGTAAGATTAAAAAAGAAATGTTTCTATAGGCGTGGTCAGGGGTGTCGAAATACTATTTTTTACAAAAAGCCGCCACCACTATGACCAAGCAGTGATATTACCCAAATGCATTTACATTACAATTTGTGACCCCGGTCGGCGCAATTTGATCACACCGTACCTCAAAATATCAAAGTGATTAAATGGAAATGGAATTAATATGAGTTTGACAGGAAAAACATTCATTCTATTTTTAATATCGGTGATTGTATCTAGGGAAAACTTTGACGTATTTCTTTGCGGTAGATGGGAAAAATGATAAGTTTCGTGAAATGTTCGTGGAGATGACAGCTGAGAAAGAATCGAATTCGGAATAAATTCTTGCAAATAGGTACGTGGAAAGACATAAAATTCAATAAGAGAGCAGTGGTGAAATTCTTGTAGATGTGGCATGAGATGAATGCATCGTACTCACTGGCTTGAATGTCTGTTAAATATTCAATACATTTGGTTTCTGAAGACACTTACGTCTAAGTTTGCCTTATCGTATTACTAAAATGTGCTAACTGCTGCTGCCATGTTCTAACTTACGTTTGACTCTTCTTTATATTTTTTTTGTAATCGATATTTTGTTTATTTGTGATTTATTTATGTGTAATCGATATACTCAAAACTCGATTCGATCGGGTCGATTTTAAAAATTCTTTCATAAAATAGAAAACTATATTATCCCGAAGTTATACCTATAACTTAGCTACTTTTATACCTAGAGCCATTGATTTAAATAGTTACTTAATAAGTAACTCTCATTGCCTAGAGCGAGTGAAACAGCAGAGTGAAGCTACGAGTAGTATTCCCTGTTGCTGACGACCGCCGTTAATTCATATTACAAGCTAGTTCATAGAGTAACTAGCTTGTCATATTTAATTACTTTGGGTTTAATTAGCGTTGCATAGTTTGTTGTAGAATATTATTGGCTCATTGGTAAAGTCCTTTCTTGTAGTTGAAAGCAGTTTATGTACTTATTTTTGAAATATTCTACAATATCCTACACCACGCTATCTAGACCGTGTAACATAACTAGCTTATGTTATGAAATCTAGACTGCTGATGCTTTTCTTTTTATTAAATACATACAAATTATACATAGAAACACCCAGACTAATGCAAATATACATATTATGCATACAAATATTTGCACTGAGCAGGAATCGAACCCGCGCCCCCTGCGTAGCAGTGGAACGTTCTACATCTACGCCACAGAAGCTGACTGTGTGTTTAGAACTACCCCACAGCAAGTAAAACAAGAAGTAACTTTACACTCGCCGTTACAAAGTGTATATTTATTTCAGTATTGAGGTGAGAAAATTGCTACACGTCCATGGAGACGGCAAATGCAATTTGTGGTTTGCGTCAAAAATTGCAGCGCCAGTAGGTCCAATTTCCACCATTCAGGCTCACCCTGCGGGACCACTATACAAGTATCGACTGCTATAGACCACCACGAAAATTAGTTTTCATTGAAGGTTCCTCCATGTTATGACTGCATGTTAGTTTGTGAACCTTTTGAGAAAGATCTTGTATGTTTTTAGAGTTTATTATTTAGGAGTCTCATCTATTTCTCAGCTTTAAACCTAGATTATGTGTAGACTGTAGTGGAATAAATTGCTCTTAGTCTAGATTTAATAATGCCCGTTGAAAGCCTTTAAATTAGGTTTCGTGGAGTTTAGTTTTAAAGTATAGTCTGTATTCAGGCGCTGTTTTACTCAAGTCTCAAGGTAAGCTTCGGGCGAAACAGCTAGTTTAAATAATAATATTACGAGCATTCCAATAAAGTAGTACTGAAGTAGGTAATATTACAATGTAGCCACATAATTTCACGGATTCAGAACGAATATTCTGGTTATATTTGATTACTCAGAGATATCATAATGTGAGTGATGGAATCAGGTGGGAGGAATAATGCGAAAGTTCGTTACCCACGTCAGATATAAAATGAATTACTTATTAAAAGCAAGATTGCTGAGCCAGTAGGCTCATTATTTATTTATAATATTTCCAACTTCTCCAATTAACTACGATTAATTTTAAGTTCAATAAAGCTAAAAGGTAACTTCGATAAAGTGGAACGTGAACAGGATTATGTACCCTACATCGCATTACATATTATTGAATTATTCGAAAGCTGTTGTTAGTTTATGTTTTTTTTTTCGGGAGAATAAATAGGTACCTTATTTGGACTTTCAAATGTTGTTATTAAGTATTACCTACTAGTTCTCCAGCTATAGGCTCGCCCCCTATTACGTGGACCCGAAAATCATAGTTGCTGAAATGTGGGTCTGTCCACCCCTTCGGGAATTTATTGGCGTGAGTATATGTATGTATGTACCTACTATTTAAACTAAGTCTTGTAATTGAATTGCCTTAAAGATTAGTCTCTACCTTTGTTCAATCAATCAATTAACCTATCGCAGTCCACTACTGGACATAGACCTCTCCCTGAATCCTGAATGTTGGGAGGCTTTGGCCTAATGGTTTCACACTGGTTTTTTTTTTATATAGGACACGTCAATTTGACTTCGCCCCGCCTGATGGTAAGCTGAAGGCAAAGTCTCTGAAAAGAGGGTCACCATTACAGACACGTATCATGTTACAATGGTGGCACTCAGCTTGACGGTCTCATCAGATGCTTTTTCACGCCCCGCTTAAAGGACCCGGGACTGTAGGAGGAGGGAAACACGTGGTCTGGCTAGTGTGAAACCATTAGGCCTACGGGGTCGGTACCGAGTTTTATTTCGAGTTTTCCTTCTCTCGCAGTAATATCTTCCGTTAGTCGCCTCTTATGACACCCTTCGGATGAGATGGGGTGATAATACTTGTATCCTGTAGACTCCTCCTCTTCATCACCACACGAATAAGTATTTGAACAAAATTTTGTAATTGAATTAAGTGGTCGTCTTTTTACATACACAAAAAAAGCCACTAAGTTTCTTGCCGGAGTCTTTTCCGGGCGGAACCACGTTGGTCTATTCGTTAAACATTAGTCTACCTTTGTTAGATATTATTAACGTTTTCAAGTTCCGTGTTTAGTGATCTACACAGAATAAACGATTTATGATTTTGATTTAATTAAAAAGGGAAGCCTCAGGCTAAGAGTGGGATTCATAAACCACACGAGACTTTACTCTGTAAAACAAAGAAGCATTTGAAATGAATGTGTACATTACTGTAAAATTTAAGTGCGGTTATGAACTAATGGGTTATGGCTATAAGGAGTTGCACAGACCATTAATAAGACATTATTGTAATATTCGTATTCATATATGATATGTTTCTTTTGCTTATCAAAGCTTAGCGTGGGTTATGAATTTAGATAGTGTTATAAAAAGTAAAGTAAAAGTAATGAAAATATACCCGATTAATGACAATAGCAACATTCCTTTTTACATGGGCCCGGAATACCCTGGATTCCGAGGTGAAGGTCTCGGATGCGACCGAAACTAACGTATGGATAATGATGAAGATGTCAACTACCTAACGCTATCTAAACTCAAGTAAGCTTAGCTTGTAATATGCATTCTTGGATGCGGATAAACATAATTGAATACTTTGTTTTTAGTAAATAAATACCAGATCAGAGATAAGAAACACCAAGATCAATGGAAATAGACATATTCAGGCATCCAAATGTCTATACTGCCTCTCTCTCGGCAAGTGGCAATTCGTTGGTCAATGACGTTCGTAATCGAAGAACGAATGTATGAAATTTGACGTATAAGACAGTATGTCATAAAACTCATAAACACCAAATCCTAAACATCCGTCATTCTATTAGCAGAAATCGAACCCGCAGCTTCTAGGCAGCGTAGCAATGGAACACTCTTCCGCTACGCCACAGAAGCAGCGAGCTGCGGTTGTTATCACACCTTTTAAACTTATTTTTAAAACCTTGGTTGTGATAGTGGTTTTGACAATTTGACCCCATTTATCAAAATTCAAAAAAATCAATGCTATGTCTTGGAGAAATAGTACCTACACTATTAAACTCGTATATAATATACTAACTACCCATGTTTATAAATGTTTAACCTGGAAACTAGTTAAATTCATTATTAAAACAAAGGCAAACGTTGAGTTCGCTTTTGTTTTAATAATGAATGCTCTGATTCGAATAGCATTCAAATTACGCACAAATAGTTTTAATTTTTAGATTGGCTTATTAACGGACGAATAGACTCTGGAATAAATACTCCATTAATGCAGAGTCCATTCGTCCGTGAATGGCCGATCTAAAAATTAAAACTATTTAGAGTCAGCAGGGTTATTCTTTGTGACCTTATGTTAGAATGTAATTCTATGATGAGCCTTATGTTTTGTACAGTAGTTTTGGAGAAAAATGGCAACATGGATTTGTACAAACGATATTTTTTAGCTGCAGCGCCTCCTGGTCTGTAGTCACCGTAACACCTATCTAAGAATATACACCAATCAAACTTGAACCCATAACTGAAAACTGCATCGAAATTGGACTAGTAGTTTAGGAGAAAAGTTGTAACATAGATTTGCACAAACGAAGGCAAGGCATTCCCAGTAGTACCATTAATGGTACTAATCAATGGTACAGTTGGGAAAGAGGCATCCTCTCACCTATACCGTCTCCGTTCCTTCGTGGATAAAAACGAATTTGAATTGAAACCCCATTACTACCTTACATATAAAGTACTTACATTATTTTTATTTCTTGTTCGAATTTGGGACTCTACGAGTTAAATAGTACTTTGGTAGTGTTATATTTGGTGACGGTGAGTAGGGTAGCCAGGACTCCTTTGTACGGGTGATAGGTCGGCATGTGAATGTATACACGTAATATATATTTACTATCAAATATACATATTAGACTATAATATACTGTCGAAAGTTTACTCGAATGTGACTTTTTCATGGTTGATAGGCTCGCATTTCACCACTATCTCCCCATGAACATGGCTACTGAAGCCTTTGGCATCAGTGTAAATAACAAAATAATTGAAATAATATCAAATAAATCGCTATAGAGTTAGTTAAAAATTGTTCTATAAAAACCATGATAACTAAATAATATGAATTGTTATATGCCCTAACAAATTGAACACAGAGAGAACATAATTACTGATAGACTGCATTGATTTTCACCCACCTTTAGTGATTGTTGAGGGCTGTCGACAAACCGCCTATTGTTATCAGAACCGATCAAATACAGACGTGGAACTCTACATAATATATAGAATACGATGCTTGTTCAATTAAAACCTTATAGCACGAGAATAAAGTTCAAATTACTTTTTTTGGCAAAGTGAAAAAGTAGTAAACCAAAAAGCGGTTGGATTACAGTACAAGCGTGGCTGCGTTTAGCAGGAAATTGTATGCGCTGTAATTAAATTGCGATGAATTGAAAACGTATAATATATTGCAGATAGTGTGTGAATATAGGTTTTTCGATGAGCCTGCATTTATTTGCGTGATTTATCATCATGATTACTCTAGTGATTATCTTAATTATATAAAAAGCATGCACTTAGAGCTACACTTTTCTTTTGATGTAGTTTGGTATATCTTTTACGGGTCGGATTGAGCTGTCTGACCAGCCAAGCATAAAAGAGAACGGGTAGGTTGTTGGGTCAATCAAAGTGTCACATGGCTTTTCGAAAGTTAGGTTAGGTGAGGTTCACCTCTTCGACTTTCGATATAGTTGTTAGTTCAGTTCTATTTCTTCAAGAATATTTTACAGCTCGAACAAAATGTTAGTGCAAATTTATGGGGCACTGTCATTTTTTATATTTCCATAGGTGAATGTCTGATATTTAAGTTATAAATTCTTGATACCCTCTTTTGCAGCATGAGATTTCTTTTAATATCAGCGGCATTTTCTAATAAATTACACGTGCACTTACATAGAACGCCAATCAGTGCATTAGAGACGTGAACCGATTTCCAACTACGTATTAACATCAAATAAACACTGCAATATACTTCTAATTCGTAATACTGTATTTTTTTTATATCATTTCCTTTTTATATTTTCTACATAACGCTATCTGGACCCAAAGTAAGCATAAAATGTGTCATGGATTCTAGAATGCGGATAAACATACCTACTTCTTATACTTTTTTTTGTAAACGTATAAATATTATACATATTAACACCCAGACCAATGCAAATATTCAAATTCATGCATAAAAATACTTGCACTGAGCGGGGATCGAACCCGCACCCTGAGTAGCGGCCGCGTTCAAAACCGCCAAGCCACAGAAGCAGACAAAATTAAACGTGTAAAGCCACGTATTCAATAAATTAGCACTTAAAGTAATGTACAAATTCAAAAGCGTGACGCAATATGTTGTAGGTTGTTATAAATATAACTACGGGTCTGTAATTATGTTCCAGTGTTTGTGTCGGCCTTTATTGCTTCCTGCAGGTGACATCAAATCAGGGGTCCGATCAAAGTGAGAGCTTTTAATAAACCCGCCGGACGCATACCTGCACTGCCTATTTAAAACAGACCCCTTGTTGTCATCCCTCAGGAACAAAATTGAATGCCCATTTATGTCGTAACACGGTACAAGAAGGGTCATTTTAAACTGGCTGTCAGCCCCGGAATCGTTGTTTAGTTTAGTTTTAATTTGGTGTTGGTATATTTTTGGTGTTTGGTATTTATTAATCTGATGTTTGATGTCCCTGTGGCTGAATTTTTGGATGTGAAATTTGTACTTATAAAGGGTGAACAGTGAACAATTAATAACATGCAATTTTGCGTATTTAAACAGTAATTGATTTGTCCGGCATGTATTAATTTACACAAATATGCATGGAGATGATGATATATTTTGTGGGACTATAATTAACACAAACGCAGCGTTTTGGACTGAGAGTATATGTATATATTTTTTTTTTTTTTGTATATTGGTGTATAAGAGCCCCACCAGGTTTGACGTGGTCCAAGACTCACTTGCTACTCAGTACACCTGTTGATCAAAGAACGACGTTCTGACGCAGGTTTTTCTCTTGAACTTGGGAATCTTTGGGATTACGAAGCTAGGAATAATATTGTTATACTAAATAAGGTAATTCAAATAGTCATTTATATTTGTATCAGGACTAGTGTATGCCACATAAAGAAAATAAACGTATAATTTATAATAATGATTCTAGGTAAATACATAAACAATAATAAAAAAATCTAGCTGGATAGGTATAATAAAACTTGGTAGTGGAACTGACCTAATGAAATAAAATTCTGTCATATTACTGTAACTTCTACTCAAGCGTATTCCATCATCGACTAGTTTCATCACTTACCAACAGGTGAGATAGTGGTCAAACTCCCACCAATAATAATAAAAAACAGAACTAAAATTAATTATTCGTCGTCGGCTAAACTGCTCTAATTTATTCAATAGCCATGAGACACATAACCTGTACCAGCACTTATAAGAATAAATTAATCTGGTAAACCTATTATTAATAATCCAACATCACTACAATATCATTGGAAAGTTCCCAAACTTATTCAAATAGGGTTGCAATGCAGTGCGAAATGTTATAGAATCTAGTTGCGATAAAACTGGTTAGGCGAACTAGTCCTTTGGAATTAATGTGTCTATGGGGCGAGATGAGAACAGGCGGGAACAAGCAAGAACAGGTGGACGTACAATGTGGGACGGCATTCGCAAGAGCACCCCGTACCACGAGACTCGACGATCTATCGCGACTATTGAAAAATAGGTATATGTTTTGATAATTCATTGTCATAGTATGTTTTAGAAGACATTAACGTTAAAGTAATGTTTGATTTTTTTACAAAAATAAAAGTGTATTGGATCAAGTTATGCAAAAGTGTTTTAAAATTTTCTAAGAAAAGCAATTATTTGGGTTTTCTAATTGGAAAATAATGTGTGATACATGTTTCTAATAAAATCTAATGGTGGGATCTTAAGTTCATAATTTTTTGTCACAGAATATTTACAACTCACAAAAATAATTATTTCTACAAATTACGTTAAATTATATCCCTATATCAAGATAATTTGGAAAATATTACGTTCTTATTCAATTAAAATTCAAAAGTATTATTTCAAATTACCGTGAGCTCGTTGCGAACCCTTTTTATCTCGGATATCGCTAGTATATCATGGTAGGGGTCGGTCCGCGACCACACCTGAATTATTAAACCGTTACAAAGGCTGATGAATGGCCGATTTAATTCACTGGACGATATTCACTAGAGGTTTCGCACTGGACCGATCCGCGATCTATCGCCATTTACATAAGAATCCGCAGCGCCCTCTTTCCCACGATCCCATTATATTGTTTTCTATACTAGAATTATACACAATTAATAAAAATCTATACAAATACGAAATAAATTAAAGGTCTATTTGTAATTTTTAAATAACGTTGTTTAATAAATGCCAGTGCATCTTCAATAAAGCAGCGCAGCCACTGCTTTATTGAAAAGCTGTGTATGAAAATACTTAAACGGATAAATGTCTTTCTGTTTGTTTGTTCCGAGTAATCTCTGAAGTGTTTAGCTGATTTTGACGGATTTTTTACTGCAGATAACTAATATTGTAACGCGTATCTTTGTCTACTTAGATTTAAGACGAAGTATCACGGTTCCGCGCTAAAAAATAAAGCGAACGTAGTTGCGATCGTAGCTAGTCTTAGTAATAATATATAATATAATAAACCTGGTTGAGTTCAATGCCAAGAAGACGCAGGCATGCGCGTTTACAGCAAAGGTATCTTCTTTCCTTCCCCTTCCAACTCTTCAGAGCACGCCACTGCCACTACAGGACAATCTCAATATCCTAGGTATGGATGTTCGCTGCAAACTGAACAACAAAAACTACATCGAGAGTATCATCAAAACAGCATCGCGTAAACTCGGAGTCCTGAACAAAGTGAGACGTTTTTTCACGCCGGAGCAGCGGTGTCTTCTCTACAAGACACAAATTCGCTCTTGCGTGGAATACTGCTCGCATCTCTGGGATGGCTCCGCAAAGTACTTACTAGATGCTCTCGACAGGTTGCAGCGACGTGCGGTCCGCATTATTGGGAATCCTGAGATCACTTACACCCTTGAGCCTTTGCAGTTGCGTAGAGATGTGGCATCCTTGGCGGTATTTTACCGTCTCTACCATGGTGAATGTTCTGATGAGCTCTTCCAAGTAATCCCACCCTCTCCTTTCCTATATAGGACAACACGTGCAGGACTCAGATGCCACCCGCATACGGTGCAAAATATTCCATCAAGAACCAAGCGATTCGGCGACTCCTTCTTCTGCCGCACTATTAAGACTTGGAATTCCTTACCAGCTCACGTGTTTCCCTCCTCCTATAGTCCCGGGTCCTTTAAGCGGGGCGTGAAAAAGCATCTGATGAGGCCGTCAAGCTGAGTGCCACCATTGTAACATGGTACATGTCTGTAATGGTGACCCTCTTTTCAGAGACTTTGCCTTTAGCTTACCATCAGGCGAGGCAAAGTCAAATTGACGTGTCCTATATAAAAAAAAAAAAAAAAAAAAAAAAATAATAGTCAATTATCTCCAAGGTTTTGTTGGCAGATTTAATTAAAATCTCCACTAAATAGCGTAGGACTAGGTACTTGTTCTGTGAACTTTGATACCGTTTTGTTTGAATAATACTCTAATGTTTTGTAAAAGGAAAAATGTGTTTTGTAAACGTTATTATGATAGGCGTTTTTGTTGAATAAAATATAATGTAATTTGCTCGACGTAATTGCGATGGTTTTTGATGTTGATGAACGAAATCTAAATATATTGTGAAGTAACCTGCTTTCTTTGAATGATCAGTATTTTGATTATGCCTTTTTTTTGGCATAAATACCTAATGATTTAGTTTACAAGAATACTTATTTTTCAAAATAATATTATTGCTTGTATAAGGTTTACGTCGGTAGTGTAATGACCAGGATACAAACTTTAGACTTCTCGATGATATAGCCAACTTTTTAACCACTAAGCTCAGACAGACCCCTTCTAGTATTCCAATGATGTTTGTGCAATTATTACTGGCCCATTCCAATTTCATAATCACATATGAGTAATTTGGGTAAGTGAATACTGTTCACCATCTTTAATGTAAAGTGCCATGTGAGGCCTCGCTAGCGACGTTAGACGTATAACTTTGATAGTCTCTTATGATTTTATGAGTCACAAATTTATCACCGCTATGCCATAACGAGACCTTTGTAGTTCATGACAAACGACTTTAGTTTCCACTTAATATACAAATGGTTTATATACCAGAGCGTATATGTATAGTACCTTGTGTATGTGTGTGTAGCCGTAGATAAATGTGCGCGGTCCTTGCTTAACGATACACAATCTACAACGTGGCTAAATTGTTCTAAAGTCCAACATGTTAGGATTTACTGCTGCGTCGGCTACGAAACTCCTACGAAGTTTGCGGTCGGCTACGAAGCGTAGCACGAGTGGTATTGTTTTATGCTACGCCGTAGCTTGTTTTGTTTAAGTACTAAGCTGATGTGTAATTGCCTGACTACGGTAAATGTTTAGTTATTTGTTCGCTTACGAGTAGTTTGATCTTGTTATTGCCTAATATTGGTTTAGTATCTAAGTCTCGCTCACAAACGCTTTGAAGCAGAATTTTATATTAAAACAAGATTGGCTCAGTTAAATTATTCTGTTATGAAATTCATAGTAACATACTGTGTACAAAAAGGATTTCATTGGATCGATATATTTATTATTTATAATTAATACACATCAGTAAACAGTGAAAGTGTCGTTACGTTTAGTATGAACATTAATTTTTCAGAAAGATATAATTATAAATAATAGAATGTTTGCTACCGGATTGCCACAGTACAATCAATGGTACTGTTTAATGGTACCTCGGTAAACAAACGCCGGATGCTTACTAATTGAATTTCCTTAATACAAAATAATAAAAATACAAAACATTAAATACAATTTAGAAACGGGGCTTTGAGCCAAGATTACAACTACGTTTCTTGGTATAAACATAATATAATTGTTTACATCTTAGTGAGTTCAAATATTCGTAAGCTCCTTATGGTTGTACAAAGCCATAAGCCTACTCTAACATAACAAAAAATTCTTGTTACATTACTCTGAAACATTTACGCAATAAAAAAAATAATTCCTTATAATCAGTCCAAAGTGTTCTGCCGTATATTTTCAGCTCATTACCGTCATCTAAACACTCTACTGTAGGGCATTGTAACAAACTAGGCATATCTTATAATATGGATTCTAGAATACGGATAAACAATGTACATTGAACTGTAACATGCTACCTACTCGTATTACTGTAAATCTATTGGTGTACAATAAAGAATTATCTATCTATCTATCTAAACATTCTTTTATACTTTATTATTTTTGTAAATACATACATACATGCATATATCAATCAATCAATCAATCAATTAGCCTACACTGCAGTCCACTGCTGGACATAGGCCTCTCCCAAACGTGGCGTTTGCCGATCCTCCACCTTCCGCATCCAGCCCGTCACAGCCACCTTTCGCAGGTCGTCGGTCCACCTGGCTAGGGGATGTCCCACCTTCCGTTTTCCTACATACATACATATAATCACGCTTTTATCCCCGAAGGGTTAGGTAGAAGTGAATTAGCACCCATATTTCACCAATCATTGTGGTCCCACGTAATAGGGGGTGAGCCTAGACTAGAGTCGACTAAAGTAATGCATCTGAGGCTGAGCCTGGGCTATATGTATATATCTGTCTGATGTTAAGCAGCCTCATCTCTTAGTAGCCAGAGTTCCAGACATTTCGTGGTAGCTCCTCAGCGGTGGTCAAAGGTCAAAGAAAAAGGTATTATGTCGTATTATGATCTTACCGTACAAGCCTTGGGCTTGGCAGTGCTCGTCTTGGTCTTTGAGCGCGCAGGAGGCGTGGGAGGCGCGGGCGGCGTGCCCGGCGGGCTCGAGTCGGTGCTCGAAGTCGACACGCTAGACTTCTCCGACCCAGGATTGCTCGACTGTAACACGTGCCAGAATCATTGTTTTAATTGTGATTGCTTTTGTAATCCACTCCTTATAATAAATATACACTATGTACAGTCACTATTATAAGTTGTTGAATACTAACAAAATTGCAAACGATTGAAGTAAATCAATAAATTCTTTAGTTTACAAAATTAAAGAATTTATTGATTCAAATCAATAAATTAGATTATATAGATTGAAGTATATTAGGTAGATTGAAGTATATTAGGTAGATTGAAGTAAATCAATCAATCAATAAATTCTTTAGTTTTGTAAACTAAAGAATTTATTGATTTACTTCAAGTCTCTTCAAACGACAAATTTAATATTTTTTATTTTGGCTTATTATTATGGAGCTAAGGTGGTCAGTAATTTGGAATGTGTTAAGTTAATACCGATGGCTACTATAATTACATACATAATTACGTCTTATTATCATCGCTTTATCCTCGAAGGGTTAGGGAGAGGGGACTTAACCCCCACATATCACCAATCATTGTATTCGGTCCCACGTAATAGGGAGTGAGCCTATTGCTGTATACCGAGCCATGCATCTGAACCAGAGTCTGGGCTGTATATACCTATCTGTTTGATGTTAAACAGCCCTATCTCTTAGTCGCTTTGTACTACACTGCATGGGAGGAGATGAGGTGACCCAAATTCTACTCTCCCGGGAACTACACGGCTACTGTACTTGTACTTATTGCTAATTATTCACATCTAAATATTCTTCTAGAAGTAGGTGGTATTATTCACACATATTTGACTAGCAGACTCTCTAGTCTACTAGCAGACCCCTGACTATCCTATACATACGTAATTGGCAATTATATAAGACCGAGTGTTGGTACTAAGATATACATAAAGAGAGATACTCCTGAAGGTCCAAGGGTGTTTACTTTTAATTATGTTGAGCTTGAAATCCGATAAAATAATTATCATCCTATATTCACAAAGTTAGTTTAGTTTCACTGTGTTTCGACACACGATAGTCAGAATATAATCGAGAGTATTAATTAAAATGTAGTTGCAAAGAGAATGTAATCAATGTCAGTTGATTACAGAACTTCATAAACGAACCAAAAACAGATTTAGAGAGAAGAACTATTTGGTGTAAACTAAACGCGTCGTTACGAAGACGATAACAGTAGATTTATTTCAATGTGTAATATTCATGTAGACTGCCGACAATATCATACAGTGCGCTATTTCATGAGAGTCCTCTTAAAGTTATCAAATGAAAATGGGATAATCCATATTTAATTAATTTCTCATTATTTGTGATTTTCCTTAAACGACACAAACAAAATTGTTATTTTTGTAATTGTTCTACAAGAATAATTAATTATGCCTTTTGTAAATACTTACCTATGTAATACAATTATTTTGTGTTTGTAATACAATAGAATGGGTATGATTTAATTTTGAGTAGCAGATTTTGAATTATAAAAAATCGATCCTTAAAAACTTATTGGTGACTGTTTGTTTGTATTATGTCGCTTTTTGAGGAATTACTATTTACAATCACTGTACATGCGCTTACAAACCGTATGCAATACAGTATACTGCTAAATAAATAAATAAATAAATAAATAAATATAAAAAAGTGTTGGTTAAGAAAGAGGATTATACCTCTCCAGTGGTGCCAAACCACTTCTGCAATGGTACTGGCAAAAGCATGGCTCTGTCAATTTTACGTCTAATTACACAGTAAAGTAAGGCAGTATTATTATTTACTCTGTACATACCATTAACACAAATATGGACCAATTAACCATTAGGATGATTTAAATTTAGAATATAAATTCGAAATACGAATAAATACGTTACTCAACTTTTTTTATTGAAACGTTTAATGGTGGCAAATTAAAAGAGCACTCACAACGTGGATTTCAGCCTAATTGGTTAATTAATAAGGGCGTTTGAGGGTTATACGGCCTGGCAGCTGGAAGGCCGCCAGACATTTAAGTATAAAAAGCTAGATTAATGAGGCTAGCCAGCTTTATGGCTATAAACTAGATCTGACGGCATAGTAATGGATTACCAGCGTTTTGTATGTTGTACAACTCCGGAGTGATTTATAGGCATAAGTAACTTAGATTGGTATAAAGGGTTTCGGTATGATAGGGATTTTGGAATGCAGATATAGATATATTTATGTCGATATATTATGTATATATAAACATATTGAAAATATAAATTTAATGCCATAATTATTGCGGTAACAGCCCGGTAGACGGTAAGGTAGTGTAACCGTCGAATTAGAGTACTTTTCGGTACATAATTAGATATTTTATAGACAAGTTTGGTAAGCAAAGGTGTGTGTGTGTGTGTGTGTGTGTGTGTGTGTGTGTGTGTGTGTGTGTGTGTGTGTGTGTGTGTGTATGTGTGTGTGTGTGTGTGTGTGTGTGTGTGTGTGTGTGTGTGTGTGTGTGTGTGTGTGTGTATGTGTGTGTGTGTGTAATTTCAATGTTATACTCACGTCGGAATGCAATGTGTGTGTGCGTGCCGGTGAGATGGGAGACGAGACTCGGTTGGAATTGCCATCGGTGCTGGTTCCGCTGCTTGTGCCACTACTGCTCGTAGTACTTGGTGTGCCTGCGATAGAAAAACAGGATTTTATTGTGGGTTTAATAAATCTATTCATACAACTAGGAGACCATAGTTATGTCTTTAAAGGTATGATTCCGTAGCCGACCGCATACGACAACTACCGACGCACGCAGCAGATGCGCGTTATTCATTGCGGCTTCTCAATGGTCCCCTTTATCCGTATCGGAGTTTAACAAGTAATGGGTACGCTGTATGTGCTGCATGCGTTGGCAGTTGTCGTATGCGGTCAGCTTCGGAATCATACCTTAAAATTACACATCTGATAGATTGCCTTGGATTAATATGACAAAAGCATTACGGATATTATTTGAGGTGACCCCACGGGCACCATCCATCTATCAATGAGGTCAGAGGTGATACAAAAATACAGTACCCGGTTTATAGTTTGGTACGTTAAGAAGAAGAGTGAGAGTCCGACTGAAATCGGTTTGCTTCGATTTTATAGTCCGTTCTCTCTATCACTCATCACACTGTCAGTTGGTCAGTCTGTCAGTTGGTCAGTCTGTCAGTTGGTCAGTCTGTCAGTTGGTCAGTCTGTCAGTTGGTCAGTCTGTCAGTTGGTCAGTCTGTCAGTTGGTCAATCTGTCAGTCAATCAGATGCACAATAAAGCTCTAAAAAACTGAAACAAGCCGATCTTAGCCAAACTCTTCTTCCTCACGACGTGTCAAGTAAAGAGCCGGTATGCTTACTGTTTCAGGTCGAAAGATACTTTAAAACTAATTTCATATCTTTTAAAATGGGTTGTATAAATTAAAAGTCAGCTTCGAAACTTATTACGTATACGAGTAAGATTGCGGTGGCTGTGCAGACGAGGGATTTAATACATCAGGGCAGCTTAAAGCTAATTTATGTGACTTAAATCAGCATTAGAGCACTAAGTTCCATTGACTGATGTATGTATTTTTAAGTATGACTATGCACTATGATAGTCTGAAGTATGTGAATAAAATCATCAAATATTTATAAATCCTAGCAGTAATAATGGTTTTTACTCACAACTTGTTAGGATGAAGGTCGGACGTGGGTGAACATGGAAATTGCGTTAAAAGTAGTCTAAGATCCTTTGTAGGTGCCAGGCTAAATAGAGCTAGATAGGTTCAGAATTTCAGCTATGAGGAACAGAGCTACGTCATAAAATTTCTATCCATATGGTACCTACTGGTAATATTCCCAGAAGGCTGACAGCATTGCCTTGGTAATTTCTTGATCTTACACAAGAAATTACCAAGTTGGGAACTTGGTAATTTCTTGTGTAAGATCAGTCTTCTAGTAAATAAATATTCCAAACACAGACAGAGTTAAAGTATACGCGTATCGGAATGACCTAATTTTAAAGCACTTAAAAGATTCAATAAATAAACATTTCAATCATGAAACACAAAATCGCAGACATAACTGTGGGGAAAATAAGGAAATGCCACGACACAAATTATACGGGGCTGGCTTGTAATATACATAGAGGAGGGGATATACGCAAATGTATTATTAAAGTGACATCAGCGTCATGGTTAAGGCGTAGATCTTGCAAATTAGAGGTTGCGGGTTGGCCCTCTTCTTAGTAAACTAATGACGTCAAGCCAAACGTTTAATTTGAAGAATTAACGGGTACACTGTTAGTGACAAAATAGTAAAACTAGTCTTAATAATATTATGACCACCATATCTTATGGTTAAAAAAAAAATGATCATAAGATCCATACTAATATTATAAAAGCGAAAGTAACTCTGTTGGTCTGTCTGTTAACGCTTTCAATTGTCTTTCAATTTCTTGTTAAATTTGGTCCAGAGATAGATTTGACCTTGAAGGACATAGACTATGTTTGTTCGCGATAACTGACATAACTGGCGGAGCCGCGGGCAACATCTAGCACGAAATAAATTACGATAGAATCTGTTAAAAGTAGTATTGTTTCAATATGCGAAGCGTGTGGTCGACGTTTCTAGTGATCAGAAAGCTGGCTCTTAGGACAGAGAAAAGCATAGCCATACAACGTGACAATACTGCAAGTCTTGTGGGAACGTTACCACAAGAGGCATGCGATGCGGATGAAATTCCACGATGCATTTTAATTTATAGTGTTAATTTCTATAATAGTTCTTTTAACTTATTTTTAAAGCTATTAGTAATTAATCGATTAAGACCCGGTAGCTCAGTATGTATACACAGCATTCCCCCTGTAAAGACGACTGGTTGACACCCACCTGGATCGTGTCACTTTTTCCTATTTTAATCGATTTGAATATGTAGTTCTTTTAGTTTTATTTTAATTCCTTTTTTAGTATTATATAATAGTATATACATAAATATGAGTTTGATTTAAAAAATAATTAAATAAAGCCACATGTGTATACTGCCGATAATATCAAAATACGATATTTAAAAACACGCGTTATCAAATTAAACTTTTTTATAAGCCATTTATTTTCCTAGTGCTAGCTGCATAGTTGCAGTTGCCAATAACGATTACCAGTTTTGCTTTGACACAAAGAAAATATCCGAACGCTAGGATTATACTCGTAAATGTATTGAATCTGTTCCACAGCACAAATATTATCGGTGTGCTCGGCAAAAGCCATTTATATTCACTACGAGTTTTAAAGTCTTTGATAATCCTTATGAAGGACCGAAAATGGCTTCTGTCTATACTAGTAGCCTATGTATGGGAGAGTCGATTATGTCATACCACTTTTGATGTCGACTCAGGTATTTAGTTTATAAAATGGTATGTAAAGGTTAATAGACGTGTAAATTAAATAGTCTTAGTTATCATATCATATTACAAAAGAAAAATGTCTTGCCTCTACATAAGGTCACATACAATGTAGATTTTATGGAGACCTAAAAGACTAGTCTCCTAAATTGTACTGGTGGTGGACCACCGGTATAATTTAGGAGACTAGTCGTTTATATTGTACTACAGGTATTTAAATCATACCAGATAAAAAATCTCCGTTAAGTTTTCTTTTCCGTATTGAAAAAACGTTTGCCGTAGTGGATTATTATAAACGTTCTTAAATATCATCATCATGATTTTAATTTTGTTTGCGTTTGCATTGGATGCGAATAAAGGAAAGCCTCGTCCATCAATCACCAGGTGTACCAGTTTGTAGATGAGGTTGCCTTCGCTCCAAAGATCTTGGCAGATCCACATTCACCCTATTTACATAATACACTACACGTATAAACCAAAGGCAACAAAGAAAATGCATAGGTACAGTAATAAATTCACCCTCGTTTAAACAAAGACAAACACAACAAAGCTACCTACATTCTGTATTAACCTACATATGTAACGAGCCCCACAAACCTTGTTTGTAACTAATCAGGAATTCAAGGAACAGGATTAAACAAATTGAAGACCCTTCAGTTCGGGGATCGATTAAAAATTGGTATTCCCCCGGATTATTGCCGTCCCTTTGGAGATTTACAATTTCTGTGTTACGTAATGGGGAAATTGGCAGATGTATATTATTAATATTTTGAAATAATGTTCAGTGGATATTGGTGTAGGTTTGACGTTGAAATAATTAACGGTACATTATGTATTCTGTGATGAAATATTAAGAAATGACCAAGTAATTATTTAAAATAAGAGCACTTTTAAAATACGACGGATTATATACTCACAATGTTGCAGTCTATCAATAAAAGTAAAACAAAGAAATGGTTAGTATAATGTGATGAACTGACCATTTCTTTGTTCACACATTGTGTATGAATAAGTAGGTATAGTTATTATTCACTTCTACATGAAACACAAAAATGCAAATCATCGGCACCACTCGATAAATAAACAACTGAATATCGAACCGAACTATCGCTTTCCCGCCTTTTTGTTTTTTTTTGTCCATGATTTTTTTTTCTATCTGCATCAGATCAGTAAAAATGGTAACATACAGCCAGTATCATAGTAGTTTTGTCAAGTTTGCATGGAAATGTCAAGGTAAGTACTTACTTACTTACATACTTAGCTTAATTATACATATATTTATTCTTAGCTTATAGTTTGACAACAGTGTAATCGTTTCTTCGGGATGAAAAGTAATTAATTCACACATATGTTCAGGTAATTTCAATTAACTATCCGAGGAAGAGACAGGAAAAGAAAAATAAAGATAGTTTTCTTCCTCGTCGAGTACACAAGAGGATACAATGACGGATTACAATGACGATGATTTACAACTACTCATTGTTCCTTCACAGAGGCCCATGGCGGAGCAGAAAAGGTGTCCTGTCTGTTTACTTTCATCCGCCTGACAGGTCTTCAATCAAAGGAAGGGGACTCATCAATAATGCTCTAAGAGGCATCTTCTTGATGAATGCCATTATGTGTTTTAATTTAATAGTCAATTATTTTTGTATATTATTTTTTAATATAGCAACACAGAAAATTTTTTAAATAGAAATTAAATTACTTTCGGAACTACTGTTATAATTTAATAATTTCTAAATGCAGAAATACAAAATAGGTGACGTCATACTAGGGATCACATTAGAAAGACGGAGTTTCACAAATGTGACAAGAATGGGGGTGAGGGTCGGAAAACAAAGGTATTCGTGTTGCGTAATTTGTGAATGACTCCTATTGTAGTAGCTTAAGGGCCTGCGCTGCGTTGTGCGTGAGGACGCATGCGAGCGACTGTTACGCATGCGAGCGACTGTTTTGTGCAAATGATTTCGCACAAAATCGAGCAAAAATTACATGCACGTATGAGGCAATGGAGGTTATAAAATAGTGAAACATGTTGAATACTCACCACTGTCTGGTGCAGCCGGTTGGTGGTGGTTTTCGGTGTGCCGCCGCAAGGAACGAGCGTCGCAGTACGATTTCCCGCAGCCATCCGCTTTGCATTCATACGGTTTCTTGTTGCGATGTGTCAGCATGTGACCATTGCTGCAACAACATTTGACACAAGTTTATTTTTTAATATCTACAGAATACAACACAAATACTGATGTTTTATGGCAACGAAGGTACGCTCATATTCTTCTTCATCCTAGCGTTAATCCCAGTCGCCTTCGAAGCATTCACCTCGGAGTCTGGGGTCCGCTTTACCAGTCTAATCGCGGATTTGGCAGAATAAGATACACTCACAATTAGTCTATGGTAAAACCAACGATTCCGTGAAATAATGAAAATAAGAACTATGGTTGTCACTGTCAAAAGCATATTATAATTTTATTGTGAACTAGCTGATCCCGCGAACTTCGTACCGCCTAACAGTCGATTCCTTAAATTTTTTTTATTTCTCTGCGTACGAACCATCCCCGTACTTCAAGGAATATTCTAAAAATAGAATTAGCGAAATCGGTTCAGCTGTTCTCGGGATTCGCGCTTAGCAATACATTCAGCGATTCATTAATTATATTATAGAGATAGAAGATCAAACCTACCTGCCTAATATAATATGAACCTAATAGGAATCAACATCTGAGTGAATAACAAACATTTTCTCTAATTCTACTATCTCAACTAAGTACAAATATATACGTTGTGAGAATATCGTCGGAATTCTAGCAACTAGTTAACTTCTAAAAGCGTAGGACATTAATATGCATGCGGCTTAAGTTGTGACGATAAACGCGACACCTTACTTCTCAACGTTTATTTAAACAGCCATTTTCAACATTTAACCTATGTATGTTTACGTATAAATAAGTATACATACATATATTCACGCCTGTAAATCCGGGAAGGGGTAGGCAGAGGTGTATTATCATTTATCACCCACGTTTCGCCACTTTGACCGTGTTGGTTCCCCACCAATAAGTACCTCCTTGACGGCAATAGGCTCGCTCACGTAATGTAGGGCCAAAAATCATAGTTAGCGAAATGTACGTGTATAAATAGGAAGCCCAGTTAATAATAAATAGTTGTGTGCCATAACTGAATCACAGACAGTGTGTATGAGAATATAATTCCATAACACTTATTGCAGTGAATGTCTACTCCCGTCTCTAGCCTTTATTCTTAAGCATCCTGTCAGCCGGTCTAACCATCGGGATCCTTGCGGATGTGGGGGGCTAGATGCAGTCTAAGAGAAACATGTTAGACTAGCGAGACGTGTTTCACAATAAACTAGTTTTCTTTATGTCTTTTTTCAATATCAAGTAATGGGCAATACCCTTGTGAAACAGTAGCGAAGGGTGAATTTTCAAAAGGGAAGCCGGTGGATAATTTATCTTACCGCTTATAAAATGACTATAATTTGAACGGAATTAAAAAATATCTCTACTACTGCTTTCCTTTGCAGAGCAAGTCGGTAAGAATCGCGTTATAGGCCTCACCATAGTTGTGAAATGTACACTTACAGATGGTCTTGTCTCTTGAAAGCTTTCGCACATGTGATGCACACATACTTTCGCTCATCGCTGTGCGTTAGTTTGTGCTTGGCCAGCGCCGACGCGTTACCGAAGATCTTGTTGCATACCTGTAACAATGAAACACATATTTAACCATCTCCGTAGCCCAGCACATGTAACCGCATACGACAACTGCCGACGCACGCAGCACATACACCAATGAGCAGTTTTCTAGTAGGTATTTATATCGTTCCTAAAGACGCGCTAGATGGCGCAGCCGGCACTTTTGGTAAGAAGAGTGTGGTGTCACATCTAGTGTTCCCTAATTTATGGAAAAAATGTTCTTCGGTTTTGTAATAATTTACTTTACATAAATATTTTGTTATTTTTTCTGATAAAATTATTTTAAATATAATATTATTATTTTACATTACAGACAGTGACGCGAAAAGAATTAAGCGTTTTTTTATATTTTTTCTATTATAATAAGGGTAAATGAAATTAAACTTTGGCAACATCACAAATGTCATGCAAAAATACTACAAACAAATCACAGAGTACATTAAAATAACCAAAAGCTATGCTAGCGCCATCTCCTTATGATTTAAAAACCAACTGATTATTATACCTACTGGAAAACTCCTCATTCATTGCGGCTTCTCAATGGTCCCCTTTATCCGTACCGGAGTTTGACAAGTAATGGGTACGCTTTATCTGCTGCATGCGGCTGTCTTTGTCGTATGCGGTCGACTTTGGCATCATATCTGTACTTTCTATGTCCGCCCGCGTAGTAGGTATACTGATCCCGTTTCCGAAATACATATAAACCTTTTCCAGGGATATACAGTATATTTAGACTATAATCTCATCGTAGCTTAGTGGTTAAGAAGTCAGCCTTACAAACGGAAGGTCCCGGGTTCGAATCCTGGCCATATTACACTACAGACGTGGACCCACTCTAATACAAGCAATTCAGCTTAGCTGGAGGGAATGGGAATTTTAAATTTTGGTTACCTTACTAGTATTCTTTTATAACAAAAATCTATATCTGTACTGAATTTCAGCCAGCAATTTGAGCGTGGTTGAATAACATACATAAACATATCTTCATAAACTTTCACAAATATAATACTAGCTGACCCGGCGAACTTCGTACCGCCATATTTTCCGCCCGCGTGGTATTCTCATCCCGATTTATCAGTGTTTCTCTACAATATTATGAATGTATTATACATATAAACCTTCCTCTTTAATCACTCTATCTATTAAAAAAAATCGCTTCAAAACCCGTTGCGTAGTTTTGAAGATTTAAGCATACATAGGGACGGACAGACAACGACAGCGACTTTGTTTTATAATAATTATGTAGTGATGATTAGGAGGCTACACGATCATTAGATATCATAATAAAGTGTAGAGTGGGTAGTCTACTACCCACTTTACAATTATTATAATTCCAAACTGTAACAAAATGAGTTTCATCATGATAATACTCCGTCTCCGTAGCTGTACATTTATCTCGCATCTTGTAAAACGTACACAAATGAAACGATAAAGACGTCTATTCACGTAAACAGAACTAACATGAGAATAGAGTACTGCCTCCAGCGAAACAGTACACTGTAGTTAATATAATAATAATATTAAATTGAAGCGCCTACATTCAGCTACAATGAAAGAGCTCCCGGGGCGAGTGTTGACCCTAATCTTGCGTTTGTTTCTCATCTAATTAGAAGGTCTCTTCGTTTCTTATCTTGTTTTTATTTTGGTATTATCTCTGGGGGTAAGCTTATTGATAGCCCATGTTATATAAGAATATGCAGGCTTTATACAAGCATCACCAGAATTTTATCTGATGTTTGCAAAAAAAGTTGAAATATTCTTCTATTTCTTTTATATTTCATTCCACTCTGAAGGTATAAAAATAACATAGACTTCCAGACCATTGCAAATAAGTGTATTTTTTTTTAAAGAATATTAGTGACCGAGATTACTAATATGCTCCTTCAGCTAAAGCTAAATGGTTTGCATATTGAATAAATCACTTGTACTTTTCCACAATTATTTATTTATTTGAAACGTAAATATGTTTAAACCGGTAAGGTTCAAATAAATAAATAATTGTGGAAAAGTACAAGTGATTTATTCAATATGTGTAGCAAGTTCCACCAAGTGCCAACAATCTCCAGTATAAACAGTCTAAATGGTTTGGGTTAGAAGTAGTTCACGTAGGTAGTATAATGGCCAGCATTCGAACTCGGAACGGTCGTCTCGATCGTAAGACTGACTCCTTAACTGCTAAGCTACCGATACATTAAATGCACTGAACGGAAATTGAACTTACAACCTCTGACTTAGAAGTCAAACGTTCAACAGCTACGTCACACAGGTCGTCACCTAAATTAAATCTGACTGAGTCTGTCGGGATTTATTCACATTATTCACTAATACCCGTTATTGGCTTGGGCGATTTCAGCAGGGCAGCGATACTGGCGGCCAGGATAGACGATACCCCACAAATACGTGTTTAAAGCATTAAGAGGATTTATAAACTACACTGATATATTGGCGTTGCAATGTATGCGTCTGATGGAATGATAGTGGCATATTGCCGACTGAAACTAGGGAATAAAGTTTATTGGTGCAGTCAACGACAAAAGTTACTGATCATCAATACATTTAAGAACTTTAAAATGCAGTAAATAAATTGTTGTATAAGTATTTTTGTACTCCTCAGTTGTAATCCTGCTCAGAGTATAGAGTTTCACATTTTGTTTGTCATTGACTGCTGGTACTGTATACTCTAAGGCTGGTACTTATATCATATTATACTTCTAAAAGCTATTAATATTTTTCACCCTAGTTTTTTTAAAGGGTTCGTGGCCAAGTATTTAGAAACTCTGTTTCAGTTCACAGTTCATTCACTCACATCCACCCAGCTTACCAAAATTCAAATCTTTCATATTTCTGATATTAATAGGAAGTAAAACAGGAAACTACACATTTGTTCTCCAAATCAAATAAAATGTCAATAAACCGTAGTTTTCTTTTATTAACAACAAATATCTATACATCATGACGTATATAATATATGATAAGCTGAGCCGAGACGTGTACACACTCTACACACGACCGGCATTGTTCGATGTTATTATACCCCACATTTGAATATTTTCCGTGAGCTCTTTTGCTAACGAGTTTTTTGCCGATACACCTTCCAGTAATTCTGGGTGTGTTATTGTAGGAAGTCTGTTACCATGTCGGCTTCGAATGAAAAAATAACATCCGTGAGCGGTTTGTGTTCCGGGGGAATTGATTGAGGAAAATGGAGCTTATTAGAGTTCACGAGTTGTGTGACATCTTAATTTTGTCGATGCTGTGTTCGTGGTTCGTTTGATGAGTATTTGCTTATGTGAATGTTGATCTTATTTTTAGGATTATTTATCTCTACATTATTAGCTAGTTGTACAAATATCTCATTGGTTATTTTTGTGGCCTCAACATGATCTCTAGGGCCGAGATCAATCAGGCAACCGATACCTAAGTCTGATGAGTGACGTACGAGGCTCTGAGGGTTAGTAGGTCAGATAGCAGTCGCTTATTAACGCCAAGGTAAGTGCAATCAAGAGAATGAGTAAAAAATGGACCAGTTCCAAAATACAAGCTTTTGATCCAAGCGGGACTAATGTGTGGTAATGAGGAAAGGTGTGAAGATATGTTAACTTTACTAACGAGTCTGTTACTTATTGAATAGGTAACAAATATCAGAATATTCCGAGTGCATATTGTACAGTAATTATATTTTCAATGAATAGTATTTATTCAACCAACCGGAAAGCTAGCTGTAAGCTTTTAATTACCTAATGGCGTCTGGATACTTCGCCAGTATTATCATATACGAATGTAATTAGACAAGATAAAATGCTTTAAGCACAATAAAGACTTCATTAACTAGAATATTATACAGATTAAAATAAATTAAATAAAAGTTTTATACGAGAAGATGGACGAAATGTTTCATAGCTCGAGAAAATCATATTTCTTTTTATGAATATTCTAGTTGCAGACGTGTCAAAGTAAATGTGAGTTGGGTCAAGTTGCCGAACTTTAGTTTGAGTCAGAAGTCACTACATGAATATTATGGTTTTGTTCGCTCAAGATCGTTGCTATAACGAAGTATGTACTATTCCTTTTATTTTGCTGTTATGATTATCTGGTCATGCGTTATTTCGGCAGTGTCACTTTTTTGGTAAGCGGTTACTTATGCACACTTAAGCCCTTTTCACATGCACACGGTTGCCGTGCCGGGACTGTGCCATGTGAAAGCTGTCTATGTAGCTCATACATTACTACTTTACACGGCACGGCGAACGTAACGTGACCGTATGCATGTGAAAAGGGTCTTAAGGTATGACTTCGTAGCCGACCGCATACGACAACTGCCGACGCACGCAGCAGATACGCGTATTTCATTGCGGCTTCTCAATAGTCCCCTTTATCCGTATCGGAGTTTGACAAGTAATGGGTACGCTGTATGTGCTGCATGCGTCGGCAGTTGTCGTATGCTCTCGGCTTCGGAATCATACCTAAAGGGAAAAAGATAAAGGAGGTATTTTACGGTATTTTATTAACTAAAATGTACAGGAAGTTACTTTTTGGTTACTGTTCAACTAATCAAAAAATCAATTAGCCCATCTCAGTCCACTGCTGGACTTAGGCCTCTCTCAATGTACGTCATTGCTCCCGATGCTCCGCCTTCCGCATCAAGCCTGTCTCAGCCACCTTTTTCAGGTCGTCAGTCATCTGGCTAGGGAACGTCCCACCTTCCTTTGACAACATTTTTCTTGAACTAATATCCAAAATAATTACAAATATATTATAGTGCTTCGTGCCCTACCTGGTTGTAAAACTAACGATTACCTGTACCTACATCGCTATAAACTTAGCTAACCTACATATTTTTCCAAACAAACATAAACTTCATCGTCACATTGTGTTGGTTACCACTAAATTAAATTGGATAATGATGTTATCGGAAACTAAAGGGTCTAATACAAAGGTCCGGGAAGGGCCCATTGTTCTTTACCCACGAGATACGCTTGCTTCGGTTCCCTATAGTCAGAATGTCCATTGTAATTAATTTTGTAAATGTGGACCTGCATATATTTATTTATATTGATAGTTAAGTTCGGTGTAACATTGCTTTTGACCAGTTTATTTTGGTATGCATCGAAGTACAAATACTAGATAGGTATATTATTGAAAGTTTTCAGAAAAATCGTTTGGAAATTTGAATAGATATTTTCTGGGGAACTACCATAAAACATAACTATATTCAGGCCCGCACGAGCCTTGAAATAAAGACGTAACATTTATTAAACATATCATGATGTTACTTCAGATTTCTTTCGATGGGGTTTACCCATCATTACCAAATCTGAAGGCCGAAAGAAGGATATTGTGTCTGACTGGAGGTTAATTAACCGGCCGATGAACTAACTATAAGTTTAAAAAACAATGACTAGATAGTGAGTCCCAATCGTTTCCTATGCTTTTATGTAAAGTTATTTATTTGCCTCGTGGTTTTCGGTGAAGTAGAGAATCTGAGGGCCACTTATTTTTTATCCGTGGGCTTCTAAATACACTTCATCTAACAGTAAACATCTTCCATGAAAAAGTACCTAACCTCATCTCCAATTCTATTTTTCGGTCAAACAATACCATATTGATACACCTCTGCCTACCCTTTTACTACAGTATACGTATATGTTAAGTTTGCTTATTTCGTTATTAATCGTTGGAAGTATAGTACTGACACTACTGACCTCTATATCTTGTGGGACGGGACCATTGTACCTTCTATTTATCTCGTTACGCATTATTGCTGTTACGCATAATGCGTAACGAGGACACTTAACTTCGAAGGTCATGTGCCACTCACCCTTGGGCCCAGTACGAGTTACGAGACCATAAACTGCGAATGACCGCATAAGCATAATGTGATACTAATTTATGTTCCATATATGACTGTAATATTCGTTTTTTTATACCACTTAGGTCGTTGACAAGCAACGCACCGCTCGCATCCAACAGAAACTTAATCCCGGGAAAAAAAGCCGATGCCTATGTGTTTTTCACACTGGCATAGGCTTTTTATGACTGAAATTTCAGTCAGATTTCAGTCGTTAGAGACTGAATAACAAACATTTTCACAAACTTTAAATAAAATGATAGTAAGATTGTTAGATGAGCAAGATGTAGTTGTTACAATAATCTAGTTTATTACTGTTAATGTCGCGAACAAGCTCATAGTTCGACATATTTTTGATCTAAATAAATAAAATAATGATCTTAAATGAGCGCATGGTACTTCCCATATTCAGTCAGTCTATTCGAGTTAGGAATTTATGGCACTAGGTACCCTTCTCTGATGCCACTACCTACTTAGTGCCATAATTTTCCAAACAGAAAACAGCAGTCGAACTACTTCTACTAATTTGTCCATTACCTGTACCTGTTTGTCCCCTTCGCAGTGGAAACGTTGGGTTGCTGGAGCCTGGTTAAGTTAGACGTTAAGCGCTTTGCGGAGGACATCGGGCATAGGTTAAGGGAGAAGTCAGGAGACTCCCGCGCCGGGTCGTACCTGGTGCAAAGGCTGGCCATTGCTATCCAAAGAGGCAACGCTGCCAGCGTGATGGCACCTTTGCACCGGGTACATGCCTTAGCGCATCGTAGGACGAGAAGAGAGAAAACATGTCCATTAAACTATCGTTTATTTTTAGAATATTAGCAACATTTTATCATACTAAGCTGTTGTCATATTCCTTAGTATGTGCATTTCACTTGAACTAGAGACCTATATAGGCGAAATAGTATCATGACGAGGCTGTTACGATGTAATTACTTAAGGTTCTCTGTCGGAGACACTTCAGATTAAATGAATTACATAGACTAGTTCTCTCGCCGAGTCCCTGCACTCGCTCGCCCCACTTGCGGTGAGCCCGTTCTAAGGCTAGCACATAGTTCGACTAGAGTTAGGAATATTAGTGGTATGTCTAACCGACCCTTGGGGCTGCCTTTGTGTGAAAGTAATAGTATTACAAAGTTGACCTGAATGTTACCATTCACATATTGCGTTTATTAAATATCTTTGGGACATAGCATATTTCTAATTCTCTTAGTAATTATACAACATCTTCATAATTAAGTTTGAAGATTAGTAGACCAAACTTTATGCGTACACATGCTGAGCTTTCCAGTCTAGTTCATTCTTTCATAATAAAGCACAGGGTAAAAGGTAGTAAGGTCTCCAAACATCCAAAATTGTTCTGTGTCTGCGTGTCTATTAATACAGCCTCGTATAAAGAAAAATTAATAGTTACTTCTTTTAAATAAACAAAGTACATTAATTATTATTTTATTTCATAAACAAGATGAACCAACAAGAAAAGACTAACTCCTTTTTGTATACAAAATAATAAATTCGTATTCACATTCTATTAAAATCAATTACAATACAATCAAATACAGTAAATAACAAATTGGAGATAAAGCGAAAATAAAAGAAAATACAGAAAATGAGCAACAATCGGTACGGAATAATTATTCATCGGGCAATTAGAAGGGAAACAGTAATGTTCTGCGATACTTCAGATTCCAATTTCTTTTCCCTTTTTAAAGATTTTATGAGTATATTTTTAGGGTTACACTGTCTGCCTTTGTTTACTAAATCCTAATAATTGAATAAAATTTTGAAGCATATTTTATTATGCTAACTATTCAAATCGATTTAGAAAGAGAAAAGAGAATCGACCTCGGGCGGGACTCGAACCTGCGATCTTTCCCTTACAGGGGGAACGCGAACGCCCTGACCACTAAGCCACCGAGACCGCACGAAGCCAATCCAAATTCCTCTATACTTCCGTCTTTGGGGCGACGCTGACGGTGGAGCCATCTACCAATACTCGCCCGAGGTCGATTCTCTTTTCTCTATCTAAATCGGTTTGAAGAAATTCTAATACGATAATACTTATTGTAAAAAATATCAGTGTCGAATTGAAGCTTAAACGATTTAGAATCTCTTTAAAATGACTGATATCCGTACGAATTGGTGTAACTTAAAGTACTCATAAAACTTATAGCTTCCGAACAACCATTACGATATACGGCGAGTTATGGGTTCATCCATGGCTTTATAGGCGTATAAACTGACGACGATGGGCCGATGTCATTGTAGATACTTTTCACGTAAGACCGATTCAAACCTTTATATCGGTCATTAATACCAGTTTTACGATATCAAATAGTTTTTGGGACACGATTGGGCTGTATGCACAATTCCGTATATAGGTTACAACCCTTTGTCATTAAACCACGGGACACGGTTACGACATGAATCGGTTATGTTATGGCTTAGTTACATTAGTATTTATTACAGCGTGGAGCGCTACAGGTAATAAACCAGGCATATCTAAATTATTTTTTGACAACTCACTATAGCACTGGTTTTTTTGTTCGTATTTTTATTTGATAATATAATGCTAGGAGTCAACTTATAAGCAATGCCGTAAAAGACCTAAAAAAGTTTAACAGCAGGTGGGACCCATTTTAGGAAATTCACGAGTCCCGCCTACTATCAAACTTGTCTCGATCTTTTTACGGCATGTTGTTTGGGATTTCTGATTGACCACAGAATAATGACAATCCAATTAAAATGATTCTCTAAAAGTGAAAAATTGAGCAGAAACAATTATTGTACAAAAACTGTTCTACACTCGAAACGTAAAAGGTGCAATTTAAGAGTTGTTTGGTGGCCGTGCGGTTGCATTCACCATTTCAGCGGACATTTCTATGCCGACCTAAATTTTGCAGTGTCGAGTCCGTGACCCACATCGTAATGCATGCTGCATTAGGGTCAAGACTGGTATTATCGTAAAACCTGCTTTTGGACCATGAAATAAACCAGGTCAAATGCACACCTTTTCAACTTCAAAAGTACACCTGCTAAACAGCGAACGAGGCTCCGTTGCACGTTTTCTTCTTAAGCTGGAAGGTGATAAACGGTAGTTACTCCCCGACAGCCTCTATGGCGTGGAGGTAATGCATTTGACTGCTACACAGAGGGCGCGGGTTTGATCTCTTTCAGTGAAAATATTTGTATACATGAATGTCTACTTCCATTGGTGGCTATTTCCGTGCTTCAGAGAGCACGTTAAGCCGTCGGTCCCGATTGTCATACGAATATCTATGGCAGTCGTTAATTGGGTGACATGGTTCACTCTTCTTGAAAAACTCCATATAGTAGTCGCTTGGGAAAACCACAGCAGGGGAGTTCATTCCGCAAATTGAGCATGTGTGGGTGAAGTTTATTTCATAACGCACAGTGCGCACCGTTTCCTGTGGCAATGTGTGAGGATGAACTCCCTGCCTATGGCGAGCGGTGAGATGACAGAATGTAGCTGTGATGATACCCACACCTGCTACATTCTCGTCAAACAATTCATGAGCACCGACCTTTTGTATGTATATTTTCGTGTTTATGTGCTAATACAGAAACCACGCTCCTATTTTATGACAATGAAAGGTTTTGTTATATTTTTTGTATACACGGCTAACAAAATGGTTTATATCTTATTTATTTTCTTTATTTATGTACAAAAGATAATAACGGTCTAAGCTCACTGATAGCTTTCAAGTGGAAACTTACTGGACTGAAGATTTTTATCTCAGTTCTACGAATCGTGACCTTATCTCTGACATCAAAAGAAAGCTGCCAATTGTGAAAAAAAAATCCGTCTAGTGAATGGTGGTTCTATTTTCGGTTCGCTTTTATTATTTATTTACCGATATAATGTAAATCTGTGAACACTTCTTTACTATTTTTATGAATACTCTGTGCTTGTGATCTTAGATATTTTGCGTTAAACAGACCGTTAAAACTCTTAAGGATGTGGAGACTAAACCTCCAGTTCATGGGAATACTTCGATTAAATTTTGGTGGCAGTCAAGCAGACGACCCACCTGATGGGATGGTTACCCTGGCCTAAGGAGGTGTGCTTCACCAGGAGGGGAGCACTCGTGCTGCCGACCCTATAATAACCTTCTGATACCCTTTCGAACTATTTTAAATTCTGTTTTATTCGAAATAATTTGAACATGATTTGATTCTCGGTAATAGATTCAAATTATTTATATTTAGTTTATGTAGGAGCTAGTTCTCACTTTTTATGATGGCAAAATTTTTCGAGAAGAATTAATTATTTCTGTTCTGAGAAATACTCTACTGGGACAATTTTCATTCTGAATTTCTTTATCCAACGATATTAATAATTCAGCACCTATTACGTCATCATAGATAGCATTTTTTACTTTGCGTAGTTATACTTAGCTTCTATTTGAACCAGTACCCATAGAGAATCCATTTAATTCCTTCCCCTTAGATAAGTAGAGTAGCAATGCCTTGGCCGGCGTATTGTAGAATAGAAAGATGAAGGCATGGGATTTGACGTACATGACAGGTGTCAACGTATGTGATAAACGTCAAAATACGTGTCATATACGTCAAATCCTATACATTCGTCATTCCATTCTATAATACACCGATCAATGAATTGCCACTTGTCTAGGGCAGCTTGTTATTCCATGTGTTAAAGCATAACTATAATGATACTTTTGTTATCACAAAAACCGTCTTACGCAATCTGCAGTCAGCAAATCTGTCAGTCCAAATAACTGAAGCCTTGTAAATCCTTTAAATCCGGTTTTTCCGACACATCGTCATCGAAAAGTGCGATTTGGTGATACAGGACGTTTTTGTCTAAGCCTCAGGGGCGCTCCGGGCGCACGCATCAAATTTTTCGATGACTTAATCTTGTGGATTTGTTCCCTCACTCCTAGAGGCGTGAGTTGCGTTGTGATGAGGGCTACAGGTACCTACAGTGGCTTGTGTTTGATAAAGTTAACAATTTATTTTGTGTTATACCGACTTTGTTATCTATCTTCGTTGGAATTGCAGTGGTAGTGAAAGTGGTTAGTGCGTACCTACGTTTTAAGACTTGAATTTGCCAGTGAAAATCCGTTGAATTAAACTGAGATGTTATTTAATGGAATAGGTACATTGACTGAAATATGCTATTACAGTTTAAATAAAATTATATTCGTTGCTGAAATCCAGCATAATAAGAGTAGAGTAGTACCTAATCAAATTGCTGCATTTTGCTAAAAAAAATCCGCAGCTTACCTAGTTATAGGTCACAAGAATTGTGACCTAACAGGGGCATCACCTATACATGTTTCGAGCATACCAATTCAATATTAAATCATAACTTGAACGATACTATTGCCTAAAAGGTATTATATTAACAGGATACAGTAAAATATTCAGTGCAAAATACATATTGGAATATTTCACTTTAAAATCGGCCAATATAAATATGGTTTGAGGAAGTCCTTAACATAATCTCTCAGTGTGCCGCTTCCGATCGCGGGGATTTACCTCGAATAGAATTGAAAGTGGGATGAGCGCTTTTTGTTTACACAACCTGCTTTTGTTCGAAAAAAAAATATGAATTTTATTTTACAGGAATTTTCTATGTTGCCTACTCGTATCATATACCTACGACTAACCGTACGAAATCATATTGTATTTCACAGTTCAATATAGAAGTGGACTTTATTACTTGTACATTTTATAAAGAATTTATTTTTTAGTGGCATAGTGAACTTATTTTAAGATCTTCGTTAACCCCTTGAATGAAGGCAAGTAGTTTGCGTTACGTTACGAGTAGGTTCAAGTCGGTAACATGGGGTTCGAAGGCGCAACATTGTCGATTAAAAAGCTACTCCACCATCCACCACCCTGCACAAACTTTTAAAGTACAACTCTAACTCAAAGACGACCGCAGACTGATATGACTACCGAATAAAACTATTAGTAATTAAAATGATTGATGAATGAAATAATTAAAGAAAAGGACTAAAGTTTATACAATTTATACTGGAGATTGATGTCACATGGTGGAACTTGCTACACATATTGAATAAATCACTTGTACTTTTCCACAATTATTTATTTATTTGAACCTTAACCTTATTTATTTATGTAAACCTTTGATAATGCCGTAAGGTGAAACCGGTAAGGTTCAAATAAATAAATAATTGTGGAAAAGTACAAGTGATTTATTCAATATGACTAAAGTTTATAATTGAATGAAAGAAAATCCGAAAAGAATGACTACTGACTAATATGGCGGCAAAAAATACTGTTGATTGAAATAAGTCGTCGGTATGATTTCCAAATAAAATTGTAGCTTCGAAATCGGATAAAATGTCTGCTGAGTAATTTAATTATTGAATAAAAAGACACCTTAGTAAAATAACTGTCCAATGAAAATGACAGTCGAATGATATGAATGATAAAATAAACGACTGTTGAATAAAATAGACAGTAAATGAAACGACAGCTTACTGTCACTGTTACTTATACATGTTTGTTTTTTTGAGAAAATAGAAGTATGTAAAAATTGTAATTAAGTATTACAATTGGTATGTGCTGGCATTTTTTGACAAAAATATTGTTTTTTCTTTTTTTTTTTCAACTGACAACAGTGACAATTTAATGAAAATGTATGATCTTCCCTCTCTTCCAGGATTAGTAAGACCTTTAAAACCAGCTAGAAAAAAAATCTAACTAGTTTCATTTAATTAGCACGGAGGACTCAGTGATAAGCTGAAGTGGAAATGGACTGATCATATCTGCCGAAGGACCGATGGCGGGTGAAGCAATCGAGTCTTAGTGTGGAGACAGCGAATCGGCAAACATTACGGTGTGACGCCCCTAGAAAAAAATAATGAAACAAATGGAAAAAAATGTTGTCACTTCTTCCTTTGAACAAAATGACACCGAACCAATGAAAAAATAACTAATGATTCTATACATGGGAAGTCCTGTCTTAATATTTTGTTAAGCTTCTAAAATTTTGTCTTTCATTACATCGTATTATGTTAATGAAAGACGAACATTAAACAAAAACATCAATTATTTCTAATTCTACACGCTCAAAATAAAAGATTAATAACGTGATATTATAAGAGCGTCTATATATCTCATACATTAAAGTTAATTAAGTTAAATACAATGTTTGAGTAGGCAGCAAAGGAAATTGTACTTTGTAGTGTACACGAAGCCTCATTAATTAGTGATGAGGAGATTTTTCTTTGTACACGTTTTTGTAAATTCGCTTTTGGGTATTATTATAATGCCTTTGAATGTGGGTCGATGTTGGTCGAGTTGTTTTAACGTTTACCTGTTTCTTATTGCCTGAGGCAGAAGATGAGGTAATGTTCCGACAAATGGTGGACCTAAAACGTACACAGTTAGGTAATATTAAGGACTGGATTTCGATTGTAAACCTTATCTACAATACTGTAGATAAGGTTTACAATCGAAATAATAAAATCGTTTACAAGAACCTAGTATAGTACTAGGTTCTTGTGTAATTGTAGTGCAGTTATATATCTCTTGAGTAAAACATTATAAAGTAGATTAATCTTAATTGATGAAGTCAGCTTTTTCGCGTATCTAGTATAACCTCTAAATTTTGAAGAAGTGAACTTACCCACCCTGTGGGTAAATATACCACTAAAGATCTAAAAAGGAGGAAACTCACCCATTGGTGAGATTTTCATAGGGTGAGTAACCACCTAAGCCCAATATTTCGTAGCTTATAAGTAGCTATCTTGTAATTCATTTCCAGTCTACGCGTAGGTAACAAAAGTCATTAGTAATGTGAGTTCGCGAAAAACCTCTACCTGCTATTGCGAGACTTACTGTCTGCCCTCCAAATCTCGAGAGGAAATCCTGTGCGATATCTTTGCCCGTCAATCAGCAGTGCTCCGAGCACGAAAAATATTCGAATTCAGAACGTAAACGTATCGAGAGAACGGAGCATTGCGATTGGTAGGCTTCGCACACACAAAGGTTCACAGTAGGCAGGCGGCCAATGGCAATGCACTGTTCTCTCCATACCTTTACGTTACGTTTCGTATATTTTGCAGGTGTGATTAGCTTGGGCTTGATTTAGTTTTGTCATTCAGCATCCATAACTACATGTTGGTACATGTTGGTGTGTGTGTGTGAGGTTTAATAAATTTCTTTTCTTTCTTTCTTTCTTTCTTTCTATAAACAAGAGTCCACATTCTCCCAACATTAGGAACAAAATAAAAGATAGATTAAACATGACTTATCGATCGCCGCCATCTTGTTCACGGGGCCACGTCCCCCTAATTGGATGACGTTCTATCTGTGGCCCGACGGCTCGTCAATTAAGAGCTATTGATATACCTACGATTTCGTTACAACTTTGTTTCACGATGAATATGTAAGTCACGTGTTTTTGTTGAGGATAGATGTGTGAGGAATTTTGTGGTGAGGTTAATTAGTGCATGTGCGTGTGCGCGTCTGTACGGTAAATCTTCTGTAGTCTGTCTGTGTAGGATAGGGAAAAGGAAAGGTTTGCATCATATTCGTGTGGCTAAATATAATATCGAATCAATCAATCAATCAATTAGCCTACTGCAGACCACTACTGGACATAGGCCTCTCCCAATACGCGCCACATTTGCCGATCCTCCGCCTTCCGCATCCAATATAATATCGAATATGAATAATATGACAGCCTCCGTGGCGTAGCGGTAGTGAACGCGGCCGCTACGCAGGAGGCGTGCGTTCGATCCCCGCTCAGTGCAAATATTTTGTGTGCATTAAATATGGGTATTTGCATTGGTCTGGTCGTGCCTCGGAGAGCACGTTAAGCCGTTGGTCCCGGTTGCCATAAGAACATCTATGGCAGTCGTTACGGGTAGTTGGTGCCTTAAAAAGTCCAAAAAAAAACAGTCTAGCTGCAAAGCTTCGATATCGCCTAATGTTATCATTGGGCTGTGGAGGTCAGATGGCAATCGCTTCACGAAAAAAATATCGAGGTCTAGCCAAATCTGTAGTTAAGACGGTAAAGCGGATCCCAGACTCCGAGCTGAAAAGCTTCGGATGCGACTGGGAATTAACGCTAGGATGAGAGAGATGAATAATATAATAAGTAAAGAAAATGTGTACATTTATTGTTTTTTTTTTTTCATTGACAGGCCGGCGTTTAACCACTATTACACCTATAGCCTGCTGAGGCCATAATGAAATGATGATATCTATGTCGCTATGCTGATAGCGACATAGATACCATCTTTGTTTCTCTTCGACCAATGAAATAGCTGGTGAAATGGTGTCACGTGAAATGTTGAAATATTTAGGTATTCACTTAAAATACATCTTTAAATTACATTTTCGTCTGCCAAACTGTAAAACAGTTTATTGGCTTATTTATTGACTAAAATATCGTGATGTATACATATCTATTCGAGGTCATTGGTCAAAGAGAAACGAAAAGATTATGTCTATGTCGGCATACTGAGGCTGCTGTTCGTCGATGACGTGGTCAACGATTAAAATCAATATCGCCAATTACAATGTTTTAGGTCGCCGTTGTACCCGTTCTGATCGCTTGCAGAATATAAATGAGCTGTATAATGGTAATGATTGAAAGTAATTCATGTAAAGAATATAGTAGCCTTGCCTTGCCCGCTGGTAAAACCGTCACGTACTGCGAATACCAATAAGCCCTACTTATTCGTACACCTTTTGCAGTAAAGTCGAGTTGGATTTTCAGGATGACCGATGATAAACCGTACTTTGTAAATAATGTGTCTTACTAGCTTCCGCCCGCGGCTTCGCCCGCGTGGTGTGTTGATAAAAAGCAGCCTATATGTTAATCCAGGGTATAACCTATATACCTACATACCAAATTTCAACCAAATCGGGCCAGCCGTTTATGCGTGAAAGAGTAACAAACATCCACACATCCATTCTCACAAACTTTCACATTTATAATATTAGTAGGATTGCTATATTATTTACTAGCTGACCCGGCGAACTTCGTACCGCCATTTTTGCCGCCCGCGTGGTATTGTCTCTAAATTTTTTAGTGTTTCTCTACAATATTATGCATGTATTATACATATACACCTTCCTCTTGAATCACTCTATGTATTAAAAAAAAACCGCTTCAACATCCGTTGCGTAGTTTTGAAGATTTAAGCATACATAGGGACGGACAGACAGCGACAGCGACTTTGTTTTATAATATGTAGTGAAGTGATAACATTATAAAGAAAGTAGCTGTGTTGGTTCCCGTTGGAGTAGAATAGGGTCCATGTCTTCCTGTGGGTGTCGCAAAAGGCAACTAAGGGTTTTCCATCCAACAATATACATACAATCCATAACAAAGTGCCCGCTAGATGACAATAGACTCGCCCCCTATTACATGGAACCGAGAATTAGTCGGTGAAATGTGGGCGTTAAATCACTTCTGCCTACCCCTTTAGGGATTTACAGTCTTGAGTATATGTATGTCTGTATGCATTATAAAGACTTGACATTAGGTTTGACACTCACGACTCAAGGGGCTCCTTTGGGCTCAAGTCGACGTCACCTACTAATCAGTGCACTTTTCAGTGCAACGGACGAGCCTCTGGTGTAGGCTTTACCAAACCCGGTTGAATGGGTTCGAACAAAAACGGATTCCTAAATAGAGAACTCAATTCAATGTTAACTTTTCCGGGAACATCTAATATGAGTTATAGGGACGCAGCCGTCTCTCATTTTTTTCAATATAGTTAATCAATATACCATCTCAATATTCTTATTTTTTTTTCCATGTGAAAGCCTGGTTAACGGCAATAATGGACTCCTTACTTATTTTTTTCTAATTCATTACACGTGTACACGTATGACACAGTTTTAGAAATAAGATATATGTTACAGAGTTATTTCAAATATCAAGTTCCACATTTGGTTATCATTCTCAGGCAAGTTTAAAATAGAATATGACACGGGAGTGAACGCGATCATGCATTGTGAGCATGTGTTAACCTTTGATGACCGGCTGCCTGTGTGAACGTGCTTTTCCACCAGGCTGCACCCTCCGTTTACAACGTCAGTGATTCTTGTGACTGCTCAGTTAACACTGGCGGCTAAAATCTAGTTCAAAACCTGCTACTTATCGTCGATTTCAAGTGAAAGGGTGGTATTTCCCTCTATTCCGTTTGGTACATAATAGGGTAATTTCACGATGCCAAATTTTTTGCTAATTTCGGTGGCAGTTTTCAATCATAGGTTTTCCGATGAAAAAAATTTTCAATGTTCTTTTAGAAAACTATATACTACTGGATATTCTAAAAGAACTCCATTAAATTTTTTCATCGGAAAACCTATGATTGAAAACTGCCACCGAAATTAGCAAAAATTTTGGCATCGTGAAATTACCCAATACAGTCGTGTCTGGATGCGTATGGTTCTACCATTTATATAGTACGGGTTCTTTTAATTCGACCGATTGATCAATTAATATCATCCTTCTTGCATTCATCCAGGTAACTCGAAATCCAGGGTAACTTGTAGGTCGACTAACCGATTGACTAACATACAGGTTTACATTCTGCGGTCACTGCATAATGATAATGACTCAAGATTGTAGTTACTGAATTTAATGTCTTGATTTGATTAACGATAAAAATATCTTAATATATATATATCTCGTGTCACAATGTTTGTCCTCAATGGACTCCTAAACCACTTAACCGATTATAATAAAATTCGCACACCATGTACAGTTCGATCCATCTTAATATATATAAATCTCGTGTCACAATGTTTGTCCTCAATGGACTCCTAAACCACTTAACCGATTATAATAAAATTCGCACACCATGTACAGTTCGATCCAACTTGAGAGATAGGATAGTTTAAATCTCAAATTATAGTCGCAATTTTAATTTATCGCGATAACCAACATCCACGCGGGCGGAGCCGCGGGCAAAGGCTAGTAGGTATATAAAAATGTGCACACTGTTTTATCGTGATGTTCCGTGTTCGACTGTAGAGTCAATCAAAGTGCTGTAGAATTTTCTATTAACAAAATACAATCTACTTATGTATTTTATAAAACACGACGTTTTCCTTGTGTAGCTCGGATGGACCACGTCGCCCCGCCTCAAGATCTCTCTTTATTCTAAATGTAATTAATTTCTCGGTGAACCCGCCAGACGTGTCACAACATTTCTCCCCATCCACGTTTGATCTCCGGGACACAATTTCCGTCATTACAGTTGCACGAACCGAGCTGTGTAAAGCCATGTGTCGTCTCAATGCCTGAGCAGGTAGACAGTCAGGTAGTCTTTCGGTCTGGTGAATGTCTGTGGTTTCAGCGAGACAGTATTGCTAGTCAGGGCTTGGTTTGGTTGTCGCTGATAAGAGGTTGTAATAGTACCTTCACTATTTGATATATTGAATATGCTTTATATTAATGAAGATGTAAGCACGCAAGAATAGTTTAACTAAAATATCTCTTCCAAGTGACGGTAAAGGTTTACATGTAAAATGTATTATCATCGATTTAGATTGAAAAAAGTGGATGTTCAGACGGGACTTGAACTCGCGACCATTGCCGTACAGGCAGAATGTTCTGACCACTGAGTTAGGGTGCGGCCACACGGCGCGGTGCGGCTCCGGTACGGCGCCTGAGCGGTGCCGCAATGACTTTCTACATATAAAATGGGGGTATGCCACACGGCACGTCCGGCGCCGCAGCGGCACCGCACCGCAGGCGCGCCGCATGTGCACCGGACTTGGGAATGAGACAGGCGAGGCGGGGAGGGTTGCAAGCAGTGCGGCGCCGCTGCGGCACCGCTGTGTTTTTTGTACGGTATAGAGAAGAGTGCAAGCTCGTGGATTCTATTTAATTACGTATATACCTAGCTCTCGCCAATGATTTAAAAAAATGAGTACCGATCCGTTTCCGATTCATTGTTTATTTGAGACTGTCGTCAAATGGGAACTGGGAGTACAACCCAACCCTGTTGCGGTGCCGCACCGGCGCCGTCTCAGAGCGGAAACACACGATGCGTTGCGGCGGCGGCGCGACGCCGGAGCGGTGTCGCTCCGTCGTTTTACATAGAAATATCTGTAGCATGTCACACGATGCGCTGCGTCGCCGCGCCGGACTTGCAACCACCGAGACGAGGCGGGGAGGGGTGAATGCGTTGCGACGCCGGAGCGGCACCGCTCCGGCGCGCGCCGCACCGCCGCCTCGTAGTTGTTTATGATTTATAGACCGGGCGCTAGAGGTATGAGTATGCAAAATGTGAGTACCGAATTTCGCCAACGGATTTAAGTGAAGAAAAGGTCCAAGAATGATAATGTGGATCTTGCCGGTCTATTTTCTGGTCCATTTTTTTTACCCCCTCTTGTCTTATTCGTAAAGGAAATGTATTGAGTAGGTACATGATATAAAATCATTTTAATGAATATTTCTGTTATAATTTATAGTTTGTTCTAATGGTAAAAGTGAGGATGGATTCTTAAATAGGTACTTAATAAAAAAAAACGAAAATAAAAGTAATATTTAAAAAAAAAAAAGTTATTCGAACAACCAGCGAATTCAAGCATAAATTTTCTTAAAGTAGGTAAAAAATACTTATTTTTAATTTTGACATTTGTTATTGATGCATTTACATAATGAAATACAAACTAATTCAGATTTATTACAATTACAAGACCTTGTGCGACAATTTACAGTTCATTTACATGGGGGGAATTAATAACCAGTGGCGGATCCAGGGGGGGGGTCGTGGGGGTCACGACCCCCCCCAGGGCGGGTCACCTACTAAAAAATATCCCAATGTCACTGATAAATTTTTAAAAATACCACGCATAAGAAGACTCTTTGTACCTAATAGTATTATAATTTTATGAGGCACCAAACATCAGTATGAATATTATTCGCACGATTGAAAATTTCAATTTATCGTGCATGCGTGCGTGAATAGTTTTCGGACCTGACACCCGACAGGGCGGACACGCTATGTTAAAGAAATAAGCGCGAATGACTAACCAGGCCGGCAGTCGAAGGTCTGGAGCTGACAGCCATGAGGTCCTTTTTCGATTCGGGCAACAATTTGACTTGGGCTCAGCTTCAAAGGCCCCGTATTTATGTTACTGTTTGCTTACAATTTTTTTTTGTGAACTTTGAAGTAGCCTTCCTTTCTGAATCCGACGTAGGTAGTCACCAAAGTACCCGTGCCCGATAATAACCTGCGTCAGCCGGTACGAGAGGCAGCCATGTGGCCTCTCTAGCCACTCCTCCATAGGATGGGATGGGCTTTACTACCGCAATTACCGCGGGCCCAGCGGTTGTGGCCAGTGGCCATCTTCTGCTGCAGATGACGCAGCCGGCTCATATGCCTGGTCCTTTTTTTGTTATCGTGCGAAAAATCCCCGCGGATACCTCCCCCGCCGGAGCCGGAGGAGGAGGTTATGTCGGACTCGAACCGACTAAAACGTACGCCGTCTGTGGGCCGTCAGTTGCCGGAGGTGAGATTGTCGTAGCCATATCCCTCGCACCCCGGCCGACCCAGGGTCATATCTCTCGATCTGGTCCTCTTCCGTTGTAGGGACCATAGAGTCCCCAGCTCGCTCCCAGGTACGGGGAGGCACGCAATGCGCGCCGCCGCGGCCTGCTTCTGCTAGGGTGACAGGCGGCTCCACCCGTCACCCCCAGGTCCACGCTTATGGGGAACGGAGGTCATTCTGCGACCACCGACGCCCGAGTTGCCGCCGCTCGTCGCGGACCGCGCGGTTTGCGATTCTCCTTCGCTCCTCGCGGGTCGCAAGGTCTGCGATTCTCCTTCGCTCCCGCTCCGCCGCCTACTTCACTGCTTTGGGTGCTTCGGGCGGTATCTGCATCGGGCCGCGAAGAAAGAGCCAACGTCCGAGTACCATCACTGCGACGCGAGCGAGGACTCGACGCTGCACACGCTCACCGAGTGTCCGGCGTGGGAGACGACGAGATGGGAACTGGTGGCGACCCTGGGAGTGAGAGTTCTCACGCTCACCACTTTGCTCGCAGCGATGGCTCGCTGCGCGGATGCGTGGGCCGCCGGCGCCTCCTTCTGCGAGCAAATAATACTCGTGAAGTGGGCGGCGCGGCGGAGCGGGAGCGAAGGAGAATCGCAGACCTTGCGGCCCGCGAGGAGCGCAGGAGAATCGCTAACTGCGCGGTCCGCAACGAGCATCGGCAACTCGGGCGTCGGAGGTCGCCTCCCCATACCCGGGGGCGAGTTGGGGACTCTATGGTCCCCACACCGGAAGAGGGCCAGATCGAGAGATATGGCTCTGGGTCGGCCGGGGTGCTAGGGATATGGCTACGACAATCTCACCTCCGGCAACTGACGGCCCACAGACGGCGTGCGTTTTAGTCGGTTCGAGTCCGACATAGCCTCCTCCTCCGGCTCCGGCGGGGGAGGTATCCGTGGGGAATTTTCGCACGATAAAAAAAAAAAGTACCTGGGATCTGTACTTCACGTGACTGGTCACATCAACCGCGACGTCAAGGCACGAATTGCCGCCATTTGGGCCAAGGGGCGGGAAATGATTGGCGTCACATTTGAACCTAAAATGCCAGTCTGGTTGACGGGCATCATTAGGCCTGTCTTTTTACACGGCTGTAAGGCGTGGCTGCTGCTGGAGCGACATAAGCAGGAGCTACGTGTCACGGAGATGAAAATGCTGCGGTGGATGAGCGGCGTCACATGTAAGGATCGCATGAGGAACTCTCAGATCCGCGGCAGCCTTCATGTCCGCGACATCACACATAAAATGCAAGAGAGCCGCCTTCGCTGGTGTGGCCACGTCTTGCAGCAACCGCCAGGCTACGTGGGTAACAAATGACTGGCAGTAGCACAGCCACCGGGACCTGGTGGAAAGGATAGGCCCAAGAAGTCTTGGCTTGAAGTCGTGAAGGGTGACATGCGTACAAATGGTCTCATCTCACCACCATGGACGCCCAACGTCGTGCGAAGTGGAGGAGGAAGTGACGGAAGGCGGCCCCTGAGCTCCGAGTTCACCTCGGATTCGGAAGCAATCAGGAAAATAATCATGAAACGATAATCATGAAAGGGGGAGGCGCGCATCGCGCCGCCAACGCGGCCTGCTTCTTCTAGAGTGTCAGGCGGTTCCCCCTGTCATTTCCAGGCCCGTGCTAATGGGGACCGATATGGAGATATTGATACGATAATGGAGATGTTGAGTGACCTACGTCGCCCGAGTCCTTCGCGCATTGTGTATTATGCGGAATGGGAAACAAGACCCGTTCTTCTCCAGACCCGTTCCCCCGCCTCCTTCTCGAGCATTACTTGCTCTCAGATGGAGGCGGTGGCAGCCGCGAGCTTACGGCGAGAGAGAGTGCTGAGCGAGAGAACTCCCATCCCGGAGGCTGCCACAAGGACCCGCTTCGGCGTTTCCCATGCCGGGTATTCGGTCCGCGTATGCAGCCCCGTGTCCTCGCTTGCATCACAGTGATGACACCCAGGCGTTGGCTCCTTCTGTATTCGCTGCAGCTAACTTCCGAAACATCCATATCCGGTGATCATCTGCGTCAACCGCTACGAGAGTTCCCCATTGAAGCCTTTCTAGCCAGTTCTCCATGATGGGTGATAGTTAGCTGCGGCTAGCTAGTTCACCGTGATAGTGGTGATAAAAAATACCACCACTAACACGGCGTGCCCTGCGCTTGGTTGTCCAAGTCGTAGTTTCAACTCCACCATGTCCCGATAAAGCTGGGACTTCGTAGCCTCGATTTCTCGCCTTTTGATACGGATTTAGTACCGAAGGTGCTCTGACATCCTTTTTCGCCATAGAGTCTCCTGCAGGAGTCCTCCAGCCCCCTCAAGCCAGAGTGCCAGCTGCGTCCTTCACCTTGGGGGCCAGCAGCTTAACCGGGTTCTGGATCGTATTTAACAACAGTCGTTCAAGGTATCTTACTTTTCTCCTCTCACCTCATTCCTCCTCCATTATTTCGTCATGAATTTCATACACATTTATTTTCATTGTATTGTTCAATGACATTTTATTGGGAGACTAGACAACCCCCCCTCCCCCCCCCCCCCCCCCCCCGAAACTATGTCTCGGCTACACCATGACCTCCCCCTGAATTGAAAGCTGGATCCGCCCCTGTTAATAACTCTGGTAAAGACGGCTTGTATAGTCATTTTGTCGTGGACGTAAGTCACTGTTGAGCTTTTCGTAAAAGTGTACTTTTATATATGCCTAGGAAGGTACCTACCTATATTTTGTAGCATTAATGATACTAATGTTGTCAGCAAAATGTTATTATATTTAATCATCGATATATATTATATTAGCTTTTGCCCGCGGCTCCGCCCGCGTGGATGTCGGTTATCGCGACCAAACATAGCCTATGTCCTTTCTCAAGGTCTAATCTACCCCTATACTAAATTTCATCAAAATCGGTTCAGTGGTTAAGGCGTGAAAGCGTGACTGACAGACAGACAGTTAGGTACTTTCGCATTTATAATATTAGTATGGAAATATGGATTCAGGGTTGGCAGTCGGCAGCACGAGTGTGATGCCCCTGGTGTTGCATACGTCCATAGGCCACGGTGACCACTTCCCATCAGGTGGGCCGTGTGCTTGTTTGCCACCTAAGTAGTATAAAATAAAAATGGATACAAAAACACGACTTAATAAAGCAACTTCTTTACGTCAATAGATGTAGAAACACACTAAACGCATACGCGCGCTATGCTGAGGGGATGTGAAGGGAGCGGGAAGGGACCATCACACCCGGCGGCAAGATTTCTTTGTCATTATTTAGAGGATCAGGTATAAGAATCCGGTCATAGTTGCCGTCACTCGGATTTTGCATACTCAACTACCTCTAGCGCTTGCACTATTATTAACAGACATTACAATGCAGCTAGGGCGCACGCGGCGCCGCCGCTGCGTCATAACAACGCAGCGGCGTCGCACCGCTCGTGTGCCCGCTACTGCGGCGAAATTTCTGCGGTGCGTCGCCGCAACGCATCGTGTGTTTCCGCTCTCAGCGCGGTAAAAACGCTGCGACGCCACACCGCCCGTGTGGCCGCTAGTGCGGTGCGTCGTAATGCGGTGCGGTGCGCTGCCGCGCCGTATGGCCGCACCCTTACTAAGCCATACCTCTAGTATTCGAAATTTCTCAACAAAACTATCTTGGGGTGAGTACGATCATCGATAGATGGCAATGTTTGATCGCGATAACCGATATTCATGCGAGCGGAGCCGCGGGAAACAGCTAGTACTAACTTAATACGATTGAGCTTTGAAAAAACGGATATTAAAACTACCGATTGGATCAAACCCACAACATTCAAAACCAAGGGCACTCTTTGAATCCCTACGTTGTCCGTATCACGTTATTATCCTGGAAAAATGACAGAGAAGCGATCCATTGTTGGGTCCACACAGATTTTTATCTTGTTTTTCTTATCTTGGGTCACCACTGTCCGCAACGTTTTTTAGTTTGTCGAATATAGTTACAAGTTTTATTTACGCCTTGAAGAGGTGTCGAGAGGGGTCCATTGTTGTTTGTTATTCCAACTTTGGTTGTTTTTCATTCATCTCTATTCAGTTCATCGTTGAAATGAAGTTTGTTTTCGGATTTTTCATAAGAACGTGTATATGCTTAAGGATGTTATTTATTCATTTTGTTATTTTAATTGTCAATTGGTCGTTGCATATTAATTTCACAGCCCATACTTTCAATTGTCTTCGATATTTTCAGTGAAGCGACTGCCATCTAATCTCCACAATTTATGGCGTTATTTATTAGACCAGTTGTAGGACTTTTTAGTGCTCAACCAAGACCGACGAACGTGCTCTCCGAGGCACGACCAGACCAATGCAAATACCTATATTGATGCATACAAATATTTTGGATCAAACCCGCACCTCCACTATAGCGGCCGCGTTCACTACCGCTACACTACAGAGGCTGTCAACCCCAACTACTACAACAAACATATTATAAACACAATAGATTATTCTGCATGGCTGTGTGTGACACATGTTTTTTTTGTATGGTTTTCGTACATGTCTGTGCATAAAAACTTTTATTTTCTTTCTTTCTTTCCTTTAATACCTACAAACTCGTAACCGACTTCTTAAAAGCAGTTGTAATTCAACAATCACACGAAACAAATCAGAACAATAGCGTCAGTTGAAATAATGCACTCCTTTAGTTGAGGGTAAGACAAATACTCCGAAGTACAAAACAAAGCTTGGCAGCGGGTGACAAATGGCACGGCGCAGCTTTTCAAAGCATTCTCGAGACGAAACAACTTTGGACGAGAAAAAATACTGCATTTTATTCGCTTACTTATTTCATGTAAAGAACTGAGAGCTGTTTCAATGTATTATTTGGCTTTTATAGGTTTAAAGTGTTGGTTTGTGGAATTTGAATTTGATTGTTGATGTTTCTCTTTTAGTACTTACTACTTGGGTGTTCTTTGTAAGCTGTTACCATATCATGTGGATGTTTATAATATATGAAGCTAGCTGTACCGCAGCTCCACCCACGTTGGTCCCTGCACTTGTCTTTTTTATTTTCTTTTATATAAACCTTGTCTGGATAATAACGAACACAATAGAAAATCAGTTATCCAATTTGATACATTTGTTCAGAAGTTCTAGCACAGAACAGTGAAGAGAATATACCATGAACTCTTAAAGGGGGTAAATAATTGAACGGCTGCTATTCTACCAACTGCAAAATGTAACTTGGTAATGCTATATACTTATATGGGATTGCAAAGTCATTTATGCAGTTGGTAGTATGACAACCATCGATTATTGACCTGTTTTAAGAGTTCATAGAAGGCCTACAGTATAATAGTGGGTACAGAAGATATAAATCGATCAGAAGAAAAGGTACCTAAATACAAAAAAAACATCTAAGGAATCGAGAAGTTGGTGCAGATAACCTGAATAAAATCACCATAATGATTTTTGTGATAGTCAACTGTACGTTCCATCACCCAATAGATGGTTCCGAGGTGGTGTGTTCGTGGGAGCTAGGATGTGACCATACAGTGTGGTTATAGTCGGTTGGACTTCTCGCTTCGATTGCTTCGTCATACCTTTGGCAAGGTAATTTCAGCTCGTTAGAGCGAAAACACATTTGATTTTTTTTAAGCTCTATTGAGGTGTACATAACATAACGTGAGAGAGTTCGACTTGGGGCTTAAGTTCTGTATATATATTCAGTGCAGAGCCTTCTGTGGCCGTACCTTGACATTGTAAGGGTTCGATATAGCGTTTATAGTTTTCATTCATTGCGGCTTTTCAATAGCGTTGTTTGCCGAGTGATCAAAAGTTATCAAGCAATCTATATCGAAATATTTGATAATTACCTTCTAAATTCTCTGTAGTTTATAAAATTGATCGCACGAGGATAATACATAAATATTCTAGGACACTCTATACACCGCTGTCGAGATATAAAGTAAACATAGCTTAACAAGCTTGTATAATGGACTCTAAAATGCGGTTAAACAAATTTAGATACTTATTTTGATTATTACATACATAATAATATGACGTGACTGTATGTATGTAGGTATGTAGATAATATAAATATAAATTCCTATAAATATTTGCAATAAGCGGGTATTGAATTAGCAACCCCTGACTTAGCAGTCAAACGCTTTACCTGTAATTGTATATTCAATACATAGTACATATATATTAAGTTTAAGATTAAATATAACCGCTTGCAAAAAAATCTTGACTAATAATATACGGGACAAAGTTCTGTTTCTCTGTTTTTATGGGTCCCATTACTCGCTACTCTGAAAAACAGTAATTCTTGCTATGTAATAATCACATATTGAAATTACTTCCTCGTGAACAAATGAATTATGACCAACAAGGTTACTTATCGTATTGTACCCACACCATGAAATATACCTAAATGTAATTTATCATTTGACTTTATCCTTGTTTTATCCATTCATGATTTATTAACTTTACTTATAAACTCAGAAACACACTATATTCCCTTTTTCCGAATAGTAGTATGCTGTGCACAGGAAGATAAAATACTTATAGCTACGTGTTTGCACAGATTCTCGAAAATCGATCTATACACTTTCGCTCGCATATACGCATATCGTCTTAAGTAGAAATTTTACGAACGAACAAAGAAATATCAATCTAAAATGCTCCTACAAAAAGAACTATCTACATCACACGTCACGTCAACTAACCCAAACTATTCAACTGAAATATCTTTATTGGAGCAGCCATTTTATTTCGCTATTCCTTTGCACCGGCCGAATTTATTAAAGAGCGATACAGAGGAACATAATTTTTTATTGCGAAAACGACAATTTTCTTTGTTTAACTAACCGTCGCACATTTCCTTGTTCGTAATAAAAGTGACCTTTTTTTACGGTCGTGCAGACAACCGGGGATATAATGTGAATTTGTTGAGAAACCTCAACACCTAGCGTTTGGATCGAATTTACCTTTTAGACAATTCTCTAGGGTGAGCTGTTATTACATATGGAACTTGTGCTTATGTTCTCAATTTTGGCGCGCGGTACGTATATATTTTTGCATAAAATGCCGACACTTGACTTCTTTGAAAGGATTTGCAGGCTCTGCTTTTCGCAATCGTTCATAAAAGTAGGTCAATGTTACGATTTTGAACAAAAAGACGAGAATATTAGGCACTGTAGTGTGGTTTATTAAAAGAAATTATGGTTAATCACTCTTCAAATAATATAATTTTATACACGAATAGAAAATCATTTGGCATACTAATACTTTCATGAGCTTTCTAATTTGCATACATCGTTGTTTAGTTTTAATATGATATAACAAAATGTTTTAATTACCGCACGTGTAGAGGAATGAGGGGGCTTTTGTCTAATAAGCAGTTAACTCTTCAGCGCACTAAATCAGATATTATTTGACACATTTTTGAGATATACATACTCATACATATACTCACGCCTGTAAATCCACGAAGGGGTAGGCAGAGGTGTATTAACATCCAAATTTCGTCGACTATGATTTTCAGTCCCACGTATTAGAGGGCGAGCCTATTGGCATCTAGCGGGCACTTTGTTATGAGGTGTATGTTTACTGTCGGATGAAAACAGCCCTATCTCTTAAGCTGGGTCCACATTTGTATCATTTGCCCGATCCGATCACCGTATCCGTATCGGCGACGCGTATCATAATCGCATATGTGGACGGGTGATGATACGCGTATCACTTATATATACATGATTGTGATCATGATACGCGTCGCCGATACGGATACGGTGATCGGATCGGGCAAATGATACAAATGTGGACCCAGCTTTAGTCGCCTTTTACGACACCCACAGGAACATATGGGGTGGCCCTATTCTACTCCACCGGGAACCAACACAGCAAACAACAAGATACCTATTATTAAATATAGTAGTTTATAGATATAAATAACCATGCCTCTCAAATACCTGCGAATAAACAGAAAAAAATCTTTCTTTCCATTGAAAATAAAATATGAAGACACAAAATCTTCACGTAATCGAAACTTCCAAACCAAGCTCCGATATGACAGTTTGTTTACTTCACGAACATTGATTGATGCGCATTTCGTACCAACTTCCTACTTGTAGAATAAGAGGGACGAGGGTAATGCGCATGAATACAAAATTAATTGAGCATCAACCTAATGAGAATAGGACGAGCATTGAATGGACCCTCCATGGAAAGACGCGCTGGGGTGCGTTTGTGAAAAGATCTATGAATGCAAGTTGAAGAGGACAAACGCTTAAAAATACTTCCCGACACAAAAAGGGGCTGTCAGTCTTGCGATTGCTAGTTTAGCAGTTTGCACCTGGTAACGAAAATAATATAGATTTGTTGTCTATCTCGAGGGATTGGAGATATTTTTTTCCGTGCCTTAGATAGATAGACAATTCTTTATTAGCAACTAGCTGTCCGCGGCTTCGCCCGTTCCTGCAACTCATGGCAAACTGTACCACATTATTATTTATCCTGGAATAACAGATTAATCTATTCCTGCACCAAATTTCAGCCAAGTCCGTCCAGCCGTTAGAGCGTGATTGAATAACATACCTACATCTAAACCAAGGGTGCCCAACCTTTTTAGCTGTCGGGCCAAACTTACGATTTGGACATTTTTGGCGGGCTAGTACATCTTTTTAATACATCCGCAACCCCCCCCCCCCCCTCCCCCCCAGGTTTCGGAAGATGAAATTGGCTGATCTCTTGCCCATCTCCCTCGAGCCGGCTCTCTTCGGGTATTGGGACCATAACATCCCCATCTAGCCCCTGGGAATGGGGAGGTGCAGGCGGCTCCACCCGTCACCACCCTCAGGCCCATGCTCATGAGGGACAGAGGCCTGTTCTGCACCTCCGACGCCCGCGTCCCATACGCTCGTCACGGGCTGTGCGGGCTGCGAATCCCCTACGTTCCTACCCCGCCGTCTCCTTTTGGAATATTACTTGCTCACAAAAGGAGGGGCGGCAGCCCACGCGCTCGCGCAGCGTACTATTGCCGTGAGCAAGATGGCAAGCGAGAGAAGTTATAACGATGGCATTCGGTGGTTGGCTCTTACCGGATCCGACGCAGAAAAACCCCGAAGCATCCGTGCCCGGTGATAACCTGCAGGATGGAGGAGTGGCTAGAGAGGCTACATGGCGGCCTCTCTAGCTTTCCCCCATGATGGGTCTTATCGCCGCTACTACGGTGTGCCCTTCACGGCTCGGGTTCGTGTCCCCGTTCTCGCGCCTTTTTTCGGTAACGATATGGCACCGAAACTTTTTTTATAACGTCAATTGGACTTCACCTCGCCTGCTGGTAAGCTGGATGCAGTCTCGGAAAAGAGGGTCACCATTATAGACACGTAAGTATCGTGTTACAATGGTGGCACTCAGCTTGTCCGCCTCATTAGATGCTTTTTCGCGCCCCGCTTAAAGGATCCGGGACTTGTAGGAAGAGGGAAACTGGTAAGGAATTCCAGGAGTTAATGGTACGGCAGAGGAAGGAGTCACCGAATATTTTGCACCGTATGCGGGTGAAATTTATGTCCTGCACGCGTTGTTCTGTGTAGGAAAGGATAAGGTGAGATTAATTGGAAAAGCTCATTAGAACATTCACCATAGCAGAGACGGTAAAATTAAAATACTGCCAAGTATGCACAACTCTACGCATCTGCAGAGGCTCGAGGGTGTTCGTGATCTCAGGATTTCCAATAATGCAGACCGCACGACACTGGAACCTGTCGAGTGTATCAAGTAAGTACTTTGCGAAGCCATCCCAGAGATGCGAGCAGTATTCCACGCAGGAGACAGAAGACACCGCTGCTCCGGCGAGTTAAAACATCTCACTTTGTTCAGGACTCCAAGTTTACGCGAGGCTGTTTTGATGATACTCTCAATATAATTTTTGTTGTTCAGTAGGCAGCGAACATCCATACCGAAAATACTGAGATTGTTCCGCAGTGGCAGTGCCCACGCCACAGAGGGAAGGAAAAAAGATAACTTTGCTGTAAATGCACATGCCTGTGTCTTGTTGGCATTGAACTCGACCAGGTTCTCAGAGCCCTATTGGGAAATATGATTAAGGATCCGGTCGAGATCAGTGACAAGAAGCTGCTTTTTTTCCCGCGCTCAGACTATATATCAGACTGCTCGTCCGCAGTATGCCCATGATAACTCCCGTGTAAGATGCTATCGTCTGCATAGCAATGAATGCTGCCGGGTGGTCAGAATATCGTTGATATGTAGAAGAGAGAAAATGGGTGATAAGACAGACCACTGCGGCACACCAGCATTTACCTGCAAGAACTACGAAGTTGGCGCTCCTGCAGGAAGCTAACCACCCAGTCGCACTGTCTGAGAGGCAAACCAAAGGCTGGTAGCTTGGAAAGAAGCGATTTGTGGCAGACTCTATAAAAGCTTTGGCGATGTCAAGATTAATTGCCGGTGACTCGCCATGTCCATAGCCTCGCTCTCCGAGATCCGGTAAGAAAACTCGCCGCGTCATAGGATATCGTGCAGTAACCCCTGATGGCCTTGATGGCCATCGTCTCTTGCTGTGCACGCGGTAGGTGCACGTGCCTAGACTTCAGGGCATCCGCTCACACGGGACACCTGTATAGGGCAATGGAACGTACGATTCCCGCAGCATCTGCCTCCTGCTCTGCTCTGGTTCCCTCATGTTGAACAGCAGCCACGCCAGAGCGTTAGCTGTGCATCTTAATTTGGGAGCCAGACTTCGGAGACGCTCCCCGATATCTGGGCCGTCGAACACGAGCCCCAGATATGTCATCTGGGGCCTGATGCCGATGAGAGTGTCTCCCACTGTGAGGTTGGTTCCCTCCGGTGGTGCACGCCGAGGCCTATGAGAGAACATGGCCTCAGTTTTGTACAGAGTCACCTCAGACCCAGCCGCCGGATCCGTTCCACGCCAGTGACAGCTCCTATTTTACTACATTTTTACGCGTATAAATTATAACTCAATAATATGGAATGTAATTACAAAAATTAGTATAATAACAAAGTGCACTAGTACAATAATAAGTTTATTATAATACCAAACTATCAATACAATCAAAATCATAAAAATAAAATAAAATAAAATTATTTTAAACTTTTTAGTTATGATATGAAGAGATAATATCATTTTGATGAATACTCGATAGATTTGAGTGAAAAGAAAAAATAGCATAGCATTTGCGACTGCGACTAATGCAATTGCTTTTGTACAAGCTTTTTTTTTGCTCCTCTCGCAGTGGCTTGCGCGTGCCACCCGAAATTCGTCCGCGGGCCACTTTGTGGCCCGCGTGCCTAGGGTTGGGCACCCTTGATCTAAACATACATGTTAATATTCTTTAAAAAACCTTTCAGATACCTTCTCAAATTTTCATAATAACTAACATTATTACGTATATGATACAAAAGGCATTATCGCTAAGAATGATCTCTGTATCATAGCAAGAAAAAATCGCTACATTTAGTTGTTCCGGCCGCTATTCGTTTTCCATATTTTCAATGTTTAATTTTCTATTCTAATATTTTTTAAACAGTTGGTTGCGATATACAAATCCGCAATCCTTACATCGCAATTTTGACGCCTGAGCGATCACACAAATGCTGCTTTGACTACCAAATTTTGGTTTCATCAATAACAAAGAATTTTATGCTGTGCAATATAAGCTTTATTAGTCATAAATGAACAATGGCCAAATTTCATCCTCGTACACAAAATGTTTGAAAATACTGTTTAATATATAACATCACTGAAATATTTTGCAGTCCAAATCGAAAATACGCAGACTAATGACCGGCCGAATGGTGCAATTAATAATTATTGTAACCGACACAGAATGGTGGGTGATTTGCGCAGTTTCGTCGAACTAAATATCGCCGATGGAGTCTGTGGACATGACCACAAGCATTTGTGGGATTACCTGGGGCGGTTTGGCGTTCATCCAACCGTTACATGGCTTTTGCTACGATATGCCGATAATAATACTGATTTTAGAGTGTAATGCATATTCGTTGGACGTAAAGAAGTTTTAGGAAAATAATCTATAAGTAATATAAAAATAAATCGATGAATGTGTTGCTAAGCGCAAATCTCGAGAACAGCTGAACCGATTTTGCTAATTCTTTTTTTAGAATATTCCTTGACGTACGAGGATGGTTCTTATGCAGAGAAAAATGAAAAATAAATATTAAAAAATCGACTGTTGGGCGGTACGAAGTTCGCAGGGCCCGCTAGTGTTCAATAAAAATTATGGTGTCTAAGAGATCAGCAAGTTCGGGGCCAAAGCTAGCCTTACCACAGAATAAGTAATAGTACTACGGCCTTACTAGCAACAAGGGTACACCTGCTGATTGACAGAGGTCTGGTGCAGGCTTTCCTTTCAGGGTTAGGGGGTCAGGTTGAAGTCGTTCCCGTGTAACCCTATATGAACTAAATCTAAATAAACAGAGCTCCAAATTGCATGCAATCGAGCATCAGTTCGCGGATTCCACTTTTAATTTTATATTAGGATTTTTTGTATGATAAGCGAAAGTTGTTTGTTTTACAACACCCCGCAAGGAAAACTTTAGGAACCTCCTTTACTTACTTCAAAAAACCAATAATGTTTCAACTACATCTATTTGAGCACAAAGCCTCACTAAACTAAGACTGTACAGTAAAAATGTCCATCATATTTTCTTGTCGTTTTACCTACGTAAAGGTATTAAGTCGACCTAGTGGAGACCCAGAACTCAAATGCCCTGAGCCAAATGCTTGGGTGACTGCCAGTTCCAGATAAGCCGAACCACATAACGTTACTATATTTTCTAGTTAACCCTCTGACCTTCTTATGTGACGACGATTGGATGCAGTCTCGAACTTACGTAATTTTTATTTTAAAATTTAGTCTTTCTTGCTGTGACTGTACAAGAATTAAAAAAAAAACTTGTTCAGTATATTACTCGAAAGATACTCGTATCTATAGCCTATTGACTAATATTTTACTCTAAAGAAATATACCTACAGAAAAGTTATATACCATATATATATATAAATATATATTTAATAGTAAAACCAAAACCACCACCAATTTATTAGATTCTTTATATGAAAGGCACTAATTTATAACCTGACTGTTTTACCTGTTGACAAACATATAAAATATAATAATAAATAAGTATAGATATAATAATATCCCGTCCCGCTGAGTACTTAAGATCATATTGCTATCTTCACAAAAAGTTATATACCCGTCTACATCTATATATACTTATACGCCTGTATATATCTCATAACTTACCTTATAACAATCTATTGAAAGGCTTTCGAGGAGATATCTCTATATATCATAGCAGCAATATCACTTCACAAGGATCACGAGATTGGCACAAATAAATCTTGTCAGATCGAAAGGCATGGCATAAATAAACTGTATCTAAGCTGCTGAAAGTAAAGCTTTGGAAGACTTTTGTAGTGGTAATTGAGGAAAGTAATATATAAATATAAAGTAATATAGAAATATAAAGTACCATTATATCTACTACTCGTATACCTTGGGACACGAATCAGATCTTGGACCTAAATCGTGACACAAAAGAGGCCCTGGCGTGCGCGGACTGTTTTGTTACAATCGATGCTTGGTGAATTTGACCTCGTCCACCACAGAAGCACACCGTGCTATCCTCAAAAGACACCCAAGAAATGCGTACTTCGCGTATAACCAGCACATTTTTGGCCCAAGATATATTGCCCGAGTAATATTATATATTACTAGCTGTCCCCGCGAACTTCGTACCGCCTTACAGTCAATTCTTTTTTTTAAATTTTTCTCTCCGTAAGAACCATCCTCGTACTTCAAGGAATATTCTAAAAAAAGAATTAGCGAAATAGGTTTAGCCGTTCTCGAGATTTGCGCTTAACAACACATTTAGGAATTCATTTTTTATATTATAGATAGATGATGAGGCCGTCATACTGGTGACCACAATTGTAGCATTATTGATTTATCTAGAAAGGCATCTCATTCTTGAGAATTCAACTATATCTTATTAACAGGCAATGTCATACTGACGTGTTTTGCAAAACAAAACCTAATTAATACAAGACTAGGCATTCAACGAGTCAACCAGGATATATATTGTTACTTAGTTATAATTAAACAAAGCATACACACATTTTACATAACACCCATAGGTACACATGAAACGGTAGGTAATCAAAGCGAACTTCATTACACCTAATAAACACTCTGGAATTCCGCATAACAGTTTGATAACACTGACTTGTGAAACAATTTTGATACAAGGTCAAAATTTAATTTATGTAAAACGTCTTCTAACTTAATATCCGAGACGGGAACCGCGTACTCTTTTACAATCTTTATTCTCACCGAATGTAGGGGGAAAAAGTAACGTTTCAAGAACATCGTACACAGAGAACTTGTAAATATTTGCTCTGGGTTTCGACTTGCCCGACGATTCGTTAAAAAATATTTGTGCACTTAAGTTTTAGTAGTTGGTATGCAATTGATTTTAACGAGTTAAAGCCGTTTGAAAATGGACAAGAAAATGCGAGTGAGTGAGTTGCCTGCCCAAATACTTCCTTTATGCTGATGACCATGTAACACTGGCATCATCAGAGGAGGAAATGTAGGTGATGGTCTAAGTGAAAGAGTCGTGAGAAAATGTCTTTATGTATGTGATATCGCTATTTGACAATTTATGAAATGACAAAGAGTATTGAAATGGATATTTTCTGTTGAAATAGAAATTAATGTGGCACCACTAGCGGTGCCACATTAATTTTGGGTCGGCAGCACGAGTGTGACGCCCCTGGTGTTGCATACGTCCATAGGCCACGGTAACCACTTTCCATCAGGTGGGCCGTGTGCTTGTCTGCCACCTAAGTGGTGTAAAAAAATAAAATAAATATATAATCAATTTAAATCAACAATAATCAATAACTCAAGGTATAACTTATCAAGAATATCAATTACCCTCATAAAATTTCACAACTTCCCAATCTCGAAGCATTGGCAAACGAAATAATCCATCCTAATTAATTCGGATAAAATGCAAGATATTGCGGAGAGGAAGTTTCGAGTGATTGACGTTACTATGGGGGTGACTTGGGAGTTGTTCATTAATGACAACCTGCTCTCTCGTGGGCAACCCGAATGTGGTGATTATCCGAAAATAATCCCTCGCGTAAATGTCTGTGATAATCGAAACAACATCGGCTATCGAAAATATGACCTTTCTTTTATAGGGAACGGACAACTCTATAGGGTATTAAAAAGCTATTAGGGATATTATAAACAGAAATGGTGGCGTTTGATGGTTTTCATGATGTTTTTATAACCCTGGTTGAAAAAACTCGAGCATATCTTTTGATTACATACAAAGTGTGGGTAGCTGCCACTTTTTGTTAACATCGGCTCCTGTTATTAATTACTGTAAAATATTAATTCTCGAAACAACCAGTGATAAAATACGTGTATAAACATTCATAAATACCGGACTCGTCTACAAAGTTCATAAACACAGTGAAAAAAGTAACTATTAGTGAAATCAACAACAAAACACAAATGACATTGAGTATGCTTAGAGAATTGTTATCTGCCAGTGATCAGTGCCAAAAATCAGTGAAGTGATATAAAAAATCATCCTCTGACTATATCTGTTCAAAAAATTTTTAATAAATTTATTTCATAAACCACAAAAATACAGAACAAAAATAGAAATCAAAATTATTTCAATTTATTTAAGAAAGCGCCATCTAGCATATCTTGGGTGAACTATATACACAATCATCAAACAAAAGATTGAACACAAACCTCAATCATCAGTAATCCAAATAGCTAAGTAATTTCAATACCGACCGTAAGAGGGCGCTAATACTAGTAATCAACTACCCAAACTTAATATAAATAAATCCACGAAATTATGGAAGAATTAACAGCTATGATACGATCCCTTCAAAATAAATTTGATGAACAAACGGATGAAATACGAGATATGAAACAAAGGATACCACAAATTATAAACAACAATATAGATATGAAATTTGTTCATTTGGAATCAAAATACGATACTTTAGAGAAGACTATAACTGATCAGGGTCGACGCATACAACAATTAGAAAAATCTACAAGGAAAAAGAATTTAATATTTTTCGGTATAGAAGAAAATGAAAAAAGCTACCACGATTTACAAGAAATTATACTTCAAATTATAAACCAAAATATGAAAATAAACTGCAAAAAAGAAAATATAGAAGAACTGAGACGTCTAGGTAAAAAACAAGCCGACAGCAAAATTAGACCAACCCTTATGGGTTATAAGGGTTGGTCTAATTACATTAATTAAATTACAACACTGGGCATGAAAATTGAACTTTTGAAAAATAAAAAAAGATTAAGTGATTCGCCATACTACATCAAAGAAGATTTTCCACCTGAAGTGTTAGAAATACGAAAGACACTTACAGCCCAGATGCTAGAAGAAAGAAACAAGGGACGAAGAGCATTTTTGAAATACGACAAGCTTGTAATAATTCCAGATGATAATCAAAATCAGGAACATCATGCTAAACCCAACCGAAACACCAACAAAAGAAATCTTTCAGAATCGCCTGATAAGAACTCAAATTTAAGCAAAACCAATAAGAAAAGGGCATCCAAGATACAACATTCGCAAATACACCATTATATGATAAGAAACCCAAACCCAGATTTACCTGGAAACCGACCACCGTCTTCATGTACTTCCGCGCCAGCTGTCGGCGATACTATACAAAACATGAATACTAATACGCTTCAACAGAATAGAAATGAAAATAAATACTGACAAAGAACAACCTCTCACATATTTCCCCCACCACGGCCGGTCACCGCGGGGGTCATAGACCAAAACCCTCCACTCCAACCACTCTACATCTGTACCTACAACGCCAGATCACTGCTATCAGAGGAAAGATTACTGGAATTCAAAGATGCTTTAACAAAGATAAAATACGACATTATTGGCCTTGCAGAAATAAGAAGAATAGGATATAATATAATAGAAGACGAAGAACACATATTTTGCTATTTTGGTGAGACTAAAGGTCATTACGGAGTCGGCTTTCTGGTGAAAAATAAATACAAGCAATATATAGAAAGCTTTGTAGGAGTATCAGAACGCATTTGTATTCTAAACCTAAAAATTGGAAATACGTATATGTCCATAATTCAAGTACATGCTCCTACATCCGATGCAAGCGATAATGAAGTCACAACATTTTATCAACAGCTGCAACAAACAAAAATACAAAGTTATAAACGTTTAATAATATTGGGTGACTTCAATGCTCGTATCGGTCAGCGTATGTCTGGTGAAGAAAGAATTCTGGGCTTATATTGCTATGGAAAAAGGAATAAAAGAGGAGAAGTGCTTCTTGATTTTTGTTGGGAAAATAACTTATTTATAAAAAACAGCTTATTTAAAAAAAAGATTGAAAATATGTGGACGTGGCTCTCACCGAAGAAGAAGAAAAGTCAAATTGATTATATACTTACCAATGAGAAAGAAAAATTTACCAACTTTGAAATACTAAACAGCTTTTCATTTCCCAGCGATCATAGATTCTTAAGAGGTACTTTCTCTATATCAACAACAAAGAAAACTAGAACGAAATATAAAGGAATTACAAAGTTGAGGACACAGAAACAGGAAAAACAGTTTGTAAACTCCCTGAAAGCGAAATTAAATGAAATCACCATACAGGATAACGATGATGTACAATCTCTATACCAAAAAATTAAAGAGTCTCTATCTGAAAGCCTTAACTCTACTACTAAGGAAAAAATATCTAAACGACATTTTATTACAAATAATATAAGGCAACAAATTGCTCGAAGAAATGAGTTAACAAAAAAGAAATATATAACAAAAGAAGAGAAGAAAGAGCGCAGTTATTTATACAAAAATATTTACAGACTTATTAAAAAAGAAATAGAAGAACATAGAATAAATACAATAGAGAAATATCTTGCATCGTCAGGCAGTTTAAAGAAAGGTTTTAAAACACTAAACACCACCAAACAATGGGTTCCCTGTCTTACAGTTAACTCTGCTAATACCAAAACATTTTCAAGATCAAAAATAATAGAAACAGCTACAACATTTTATAGAAACCTATATTCTGCACGGGGTACGTGTCACGAATGTCCAATATCCAATCCGAACTTTACTACTATACAAAGATTTTCTACTGAGGAAATTTTGAAAAGAATGGAAACCCTAAACACAGAAAAATGCACTGGACCAGATGGTATTCCGGGTGAGGCTCTGAAGATTGGCAGATTCCTACTTGTGCAACCTATAACAGCTCTATTCAATATGATTCTCGATAGCAGGAAAATACCGGCGGAATGGGGTAAGTCAGACATTATCTTACTATATAAAAAAGGTAACCCTGCCGATATAGCCAACTACAGACCTATCAGCCTACAACCAATTATTTACAAGCTTTTTGCTTCTTGTCTCGAAAACCGCCTCACTACATACACTGAAAAATACCAACCACCAGAACAAGCCGGTTTTAGAAAAAACTTTTCAACTACAGAACATATCCATGCAGTAGATTTAATTATAGAGAAATATAAAGAACGAAAAAAGCCGCTCTACCTTGCTTTTATTGATTATGCTAAAGCGTTCGACTCTATTTCCCATAACAGCATGTGGAAAGCTTTAGAAGATTGCGAAGTACCAACGGAAGCTATAGATCTTATAAAAGACATATATGGTAAAAGTGTCAGTAGGGTAAGGATGGAAACTAAGGGCTCTGAAATAAGTATTGGTAGGGGCGTGAGACAGGGAGACCCTCTCTCACCGAAGATATTCATAACTGTGTTAGAGAGCATTATGAAGAAGTTAAACTGGGAGAAAAGGGGTATAAACATCAATGGTGAGTTTCTTAGTAATCTTCGTTTCGCCGATGACATAATAATTTTTTCAGAATCATCAACACAATTGGAAGGTATGATCAATGAATTAAACACAGTAAGTCATGACATCGGCCTAGAGCTGAACACCACAAAAACTAAATTGATGACTAATAGCATAGAAACACCTATAAAGGTCAACAATAGCACACTGGAATATGTACAAGATTATATATACTTGGGCAAACAAATATCGTTTAAAAAATCGCGAAACCTTGATGAAATAAATAGACGAATAACAATGTCATGGAATAAATTCTGGAGCAACAAAGAAGTTTTAAAATCAAATCTCCCTATAAAACTAAAAAAAACAGTACTGGATACATGCATACTACCATGTCTATCTTATGGCTCTCAAACATGGCTGTTCAAAAACTGCGCTATTAACAAAATAAATACTTGCCAAAGATCAATGGAACGTAGCATGCTGAGCTTGAGAAGGATAGATAAAACAAGAAATATAGATATTAGACACACCACCAAAGTCAACGATGCTCTCACACACTGCAAAAGATTGAAATGGAGATGGGCTGGTCACGTCGCTCGCATGAATGATGACAAGTGGATTAAAAAAATAATAACCTGGCCAGGACCACTGAAGAAACGACCTAGAGGTAGACCTAAGACGCGGTGGCTAGACGAAATAATCAAGGTGGCTGGCCCAGACTGGATGGAAAAGGCTAAGGATAGAGTGACCTGGAAACAAATGGAGGAGGCCTATACTCGTTGAGAGGTCCTTAATAATTAAATTAATTATTTATTCTAAATTATTAATTGTTATTATTTAAATTCAAATTTATAATTGTAATTAATTTATCTCATTTTATATCATCTTTGTATACTTATTTATTTTTGTTCATTAAGGAATTAAATAAAGGCTTATTATTATTATTATTATTATCTTTTGATCACGCCGATTAAGTAGTGAGTAGATCATCGAAGTATGATTTTCACGGAGTACTGTTGTGTGAGCAGTGAGACCGTGTGCGGCTTGTGAGTTGTGCTACGTAGAACATGACACATTGACAGTGCCCTTTCATTATTATATCTGCTGTACTGGCGGCGACCACAGATAAGAAATAAAATATCTATGCTGCATACGGCTGCATCACCTCTAATCGTTTTCGAACAATTGTTCGATTGATTTTGGCGGTCGCCACCACTTATGTAGGTATACTTTCTCTGTGGTTGCCGCCTGGGTGAGTAGGCGGGTTTATACTATACATACCTGCCACTGCTTATTATTTATTTATTTATTTATTAAAACTTCATGCACATAATTATGTACACAGGCGAACTTAATGCCATACGCATTCTCTACCAGTCAACCTTATTACCTTATTATCTTATTACCTTATTATCTTATTGTTATTATCTTGTTTGAATTTCATTGCTTTTTATAGTTTTTCTTATTATGTGTTTTATATTGTTTTTTGTATTGTTTGTTATTATGTGTACGCAATCAAAACGATTTTCTTTTCTTTACTAACGATTTAGAAATCGCCATACATCTTTGAGAAATTTTCCACACGTGCCTCTCTACACGTATGAGTGTTTTCGCGAAGGGTTTCACGGATTACTATACCGAGCGCCTACAATATTAATATAAGGCTTTTGGTTACTAATGGGGCATCTGCGGTTATACTGAAGGAATTTAGCATCTAAGTTGTTGACTTCCACGCCGTTATGAGAAACAGTACTTAGTAGAAATGTCAGGTACTTATGTTTTGTTATTTTAACCAAATGGTTCGTGTAATATTACACAACTATGCTTGCCACGCGGCCGCGTAGTTACATGAAATGAAGGCCCGTGTCACAGAACAGATAATAGTATTAGCGTACCCGTGTTCTATCCTTATTTTCTATGTTACTCCCACTTAGTATGATAATATGGCTTCGTGTATATCTAAATTAAATCTTAGACCCGTATTCTAGAATGGTACTCAGTTCTGAACCCCAATTTATCTGAGTAAAGATACTACAGACAGTCTATCAACTCTGTCAATATGTCTATACAATCTGTCTTCAGATAAATCGAGACTCAGGACTAAGTGTCGTTCTAGAATACAGCCCGAAGTCTTGGTTTGGCTTATGGCTGTGACATCTTGATATTGACTTTTGCTCAAAAAATCTGATTGTTATATAAAAAAATTTTGTTAGTTAAAGATCCGAAGCGTTCGTATTATACAATAACGTTAACGGGAATTAACGCGATCATGGTATACCCGTTAACGTTATTGTAATATCATGGAACGCGAGAGTTTAAAAGTTAGCTTGTTCGTATTGTTATCAAAAAACAAATATCTCACAGTTAAATGGACTGTGAAACCCGTTCAATCTCAATTATAATATCTATGGAATGTCTCAAGTTCTTAAGTCGAATTAATCACCGTAAAATGAAGGCAAAGTGACTCTTTATTAAGACAGCTCTTTGTTTCGATAAAACTTTGTTCACAACAAAATCTTAGGAATGCATTCGGTGTTAGGAATAAAATTAATAAAATAGATTTCAGTTATTTGTGTCAATAAGGAGGAAAGGACATGTCAAGAGTACCCGAAACCGGCAAGCATGTATGAAAACGGTTATGGAAGTAGAAGAAGCGATAGATGTATGCCAGGATCGTAGCAAGTGAAAAATGGTGGTCTCTGCCTACTATCCCACTAGGAAAGAAGCGTGACTGTATGTATGTATGTGTCAATAACTATATCATAAACAGATAATAATAAGCTAACACATCTAACCCTTGTGTAGCAGTTGAACGCTCTACCGCTACGCAACAGAAGCCGTCAAAAATCGGGTTAGAAGGACCGCTCGCCACTGACATCTATAATATAAAAATGAATCCCTAAATGTGTTGCTAAGCGCAAATCTCGAGAACGGCTGAACCGATGTCGTTAAATCTTTTTTTAGAATATTCCTTGAAGTACGGGATGGTTCTTACGGAGAAAAAAGTAAAAAAAATAATTAAAGAATCGATTGTTAAGCGATATGAAGTTCGCAGGGTCAGCTAGTGTTATATACTAACAATATTATTTAAACTGAACTCTTAATAAGGCTATTTTTTTGGTCTCGAATGACATGAATTAATAACAAATAAATATTGTAGGTAGTCATTCTACACAACTCTATCTAGACCTAAAGTAAGTATAGCTTAACTAGCTTGTGTTATGGGTTCTAGAATGCGGATAACCATACTTAGATACTATTTTTTTGGAAATACATACATATTATACATAGAAACACCCAGACCAATGCAAATATTCATATTCATGCATACAAATATTTGCACTGAGAATTAATACGTACTACATTATATTCCTAGAAGATTTAAATCCAGACGATCACAGAATATAGTTATTTCTTAGATTTGCAGAGGTCAGATGGTATTAGATCCGAGGATAAACTGATCCTGAACTAGATTAACTACGCACTTTGTCGGGTAATCCTGGCTAACAAAGTATAAATACTCAGATAAGTTCATTAAAGTGGTTTTAGTCTAGTGGCCGTCCATCGTATCTTCGTAACCTAATGAAATCACGGAATTCTAGTTTCTGAGTAGTCAGTTCGTTTGATGATTGAAGATGAAACGTCGTCAGGCAAATATCTGACTAAGTTTATGGTTCAGCTAAGAAGGAATTGTTGAGTAAAATAGTTAGTTTTCATGACCACAAGCATGTAGCTTTTTTGATAACCATATTTAAATATCATGTCAAAATCTAAGAGTAGATTCACTGCTTCCTATGTTACACCCACTAGCTCTGCGCATCATCTCCATGAACATTGAACGCTGCTCTCGGGCCAAGGCAGAGATACTTTCTGGTCCCCGCCAGAACACCCGCTGTGATATCCTGTGCGTGCAGGAAACTTACAGAGATGCTTGCTAGAGCAGCCCGTACATCCCTGGACTATAACTTATCACCATCGACACGATAGAAGAAGAAGTATGATAATATGGCTTCGTGTATATCCAAATTAAGAATCAGTCAAAGGGTAAAGTGAGCACCAATCTCACTGTTATCATCATGAATCGATCCAACATCACAGTTGCCTCACAATTTCACCTCGTTCATTTCTACAGTAACTATTATGAGACATCTACACCGCCCACCACCCTACTTAGCACAGTTTATAAGGATTCGTACCAAAAATATCAGCTCAGTTCTCTGAATCTACTTAATTGCTTGATTAATTATTAGCAGGGGAGTTAGATGGGGTTAAAACGAGACGAGGGTCTTCGTCCCTTAAATCTACAGCCTACGACATCAATAAGCCTTAATTGGAGACGACCATCAGAGCTATTAGCCTGGCCCAATTAGTGATATCGGTTCAAATCTACAACGTGGCCTTAACAAGTTTGGTAGACGTTCGATTGGGTTAGGTCACCGAAACTTTGTGAATCTGTGTATTGATTCAGTGTGGGTCACGACCAAGGTTGGCTGCTGTTGTTTTTATAGGTTACTAGAGACACTACTACTACGCTATAACTTTGTTTTCTTTTTCTCATGACAGCCTTTTTGTGGCGTGGCGGTAGTGACGCGACTGCTAACTGCTCTAGCCAAATGGACTGACGACCAGGGGCCCTAGACAAAGTGACATTTTATTGATGGAATCGCTCTGAAGCGAACCATTTTTAAGGTTTTAACAATGAATTTCGGGACGTTGCGGTGGTTATAGTAATAATGATAAGTTAAATAATGTATTTCGAGTCACAAAGACTCAAATTTCATTAGCGATTCCACTGGCGTTTTCGTCAATAGAATGTCACTTTGTCTAAGGCCCCTGGCCCTTGATTCTGCTAATGCACAACCACTATCGCACCACAGAGACTGTAAAAAATGCCATTAAATTTTAGACCTTATTTCTATAGGTTTACAGTCATAAAATTAAATGAACAGAGTTTCATTACACTCTTTCATTCACTCTACAAAAAGCCGTTTAATTTTAAACGTTATATGCATTACTTTAAAGGCTAAAATCAAATGGAATTTTCTTGCAGTCATTGTGGTGTGACAGTGGTTGTGCTTTAGCAGAACGGAGGCCCAGATTATGGTGGCTGGAACAGACTGGATGCGGAAGGCGGGGATTGGCAGACGTGGACCATATTGGAAGAGGCCTATGTCCAGCAGTGGACTAATAGGCAAATTGATTGATGAATATGTACATTTGCATTGGTCTGGGTGTTTCAATATATAATAAGTACCTATGTTTTTACGAAACAAAAGGTAGGTATAAGTATATTGCGATTAAGATTGGAAAAAGTGTAACGACTCAGACGGGACTATATAATACTCGTACTCAATGGGGCGGGAATATAGAAGTACTAGCTTTTGCCCGCGGCTCCGCCCGCGTGGATGTCGGTTATCGCGGCCAAACATAGCCTATGTCCTTTCTCGAGGTCTAATCTACCCCTATACCAAATTTCATCAAAATCGGTTCAGGTTTCGGCGTGAAAGCGAGACAGACAGACAGACAGACAGAGTTACTTTCACATTTATAATATTAGTAGGAAAAGTAGGGATATTTATCCACAATCTGGAACCCATAATATATCATAAGCTAGTAATACTATGTCTACGTTAATCTCACCTCTAATAACAGACGGCTCACAGACGGCGTGCGTTTTAGTAGGGATTTTTTTCACAATAAAAAAAAGCTAAAACTATGCTTACTTTGGGTCTGTAGAGCGCCTGTGTATATTGTACCTATACAATGTACTATAAACAGTTACAAGACCAACAGTAAGTCTAAATTCTTCTCCCATTTCCGAATGTTTACTTGCTTTGATAGGTACAATAACCATGTTACGATATTGCGTTAGGAGCCTTTTGCCTGCAAATGAAAGAAAAATAACAGCTGATGAGAAAAAGAGGGCGATCGCGCTCTCGTTAAGTCTGCGATTGCAACCTGTTACCAAGTACAGCAATTACAGTTTAGATTTTAATGTTTCTACGTGTCGAGTAGATTTTGATTCGCATGTACAGTCAACGACAAAAGTAACTTAGCAGAGTGTAATTTCAGTTCTGAGCAGAAGGTCCTCGAAGCTAATCGTTCTTGATGTCATATTAACCGCTATATAAAATGCCCTAAGAGCAAAACTTCCACAATTGAAATGGTTTGCTAGTTTTCGGAGTAAAATGTTATTGTTGCTTAATGTTCGCAAAGTAAAACGTACTGAGAGCAAAACGTCTTCAATTTGTGTGTTCGCAAAGTAAAACGTACTGAGAGCAAAATGTCCTCAATTTGTGTATTCGCAAAATAAAACCTACTGAGAGCAAAACGTCCTCAATTTTGTGTCTTTTTTTCTTAATGAACACCATAGCTGTTAAACTGATCATATTAATGATAAACAAGGCCTAATGTATTAACTTTGTCTTCGGGGGATTCTAAAACTACTTATATATTAAATTAGCTGACCCGGCGAACTTCGTATCGCTAAGTTTAATTCCACTCACGTGGTATTCAGATCCCGTTCCCGCTGCACCTTCTATTAAATTTTTATGCAAACCTTGGCCACACAACAACGAATGCAAAACAAAAAGAATTATCAAATTTGGTGCAGTCATTTAGAAGTTATGCGCGTGCATACATTTGGGGGGTTTCATTTTTATTAATACAGATGTGGGCACATGTATAACAATATCAATATTTTTGTAATAATCAACTTTTGTCAATATCAATCAATCAATACGACTGCCTCTGTGGCGTAGCGGTAGTGAACGCGGCTGCTACGCAGGAGGCGCGGGTTCGATTCCCGCTCAGTGCCAATATTTGTATGCATGAATATACATATTTGCATTGGTCTGGGTGTTTCTATGTAATGAATGTATTTACAAAAAAAAAAAGTATCTAAGTATGTATATCCGCATTCTAGATTCCATAACACAAGCTAATTAAGTTTACCATGGGTCTAGAAAGCGTTGTGTAGAATGTTGTGGAATATTTATTTATTTATTAAGGTGATTACATACGCGAATGACTTTGACCATACAAATGCTCAAGGTCATTCGCTCGTTTTTCAGCCGTAAAAATCAGTAAAACTAATTTTAATAGATAATTTTATAGGAGACGATTACAAACTAAGAAGGTCACGTCATGCTAATACACTCATTTTACATATATCTGAAAATTTAGATTATTTGGATACATATTGTAGACAATATTTGGTTTCATAAGAAAGAGTAGAGTGATGTTCAGAGCCTCTTTTCAACTATTTCCTCCTTTTTTATTGAATTTATGAAAAGGTGAAGATACTCTGTATGCCCTGTAGTATGCAGGGATGTAAATTCCAGATCTTTAGGTTTTATAGTTAAAAAGAAAAACGGTTTCGAACATACCGATTTTTCGATGCTAATCTGATTCGGGGCCTTAATACTCAACAAATATTTTGACTGTAGCTTTGCCTCTCTATACAAGTGGCAATACGTTTGTATAATCCATCCATATCCATATCCATATCCATACTCCATACTAATATTATAAATGCGAAAGTAACTCTGTCTGGTCTGTCTGTCTGTTACGCTTTCACACCCAAACCACTGAACCAATTTTGATGAAATTTGATACAGAGATAGATTAGACCTTGGGAAAGGGCATAGGCTATGTTTGGTCGCGATAACCGACATCCACGCGGGCGGAGCCGCGGGCAAAAGTTAGTAGAATATATTGATCAATGTGTGCTATTGATATAATTATGTTGACGACTGTCATAAATGTCAAAATACGTGTCAATCCCATACATTCATCATTCTATTCTACAATACGCCGGCCAACGAATTGCCAGAATAGTACAGTTTTTAATGTATGAATTGAATGTAATGACATGCAGACGATAACACTGCGAGAGAAGGAAAACTCGAAATAAAACCTTGTACCAGTCATTTTGGCCAGCGTGGAAACAATAGGCCGAATAACCTTGGGAGAGGCCTATGCGCAGCAGTGGACTGCGAAAGGGTAATTGATGATTGTAATATTGTAATGACAAGTTGATTGAAGTGATGTTTTTGATTTAGAGGAAGCTTGTGAAGTGTGTAAGTATAGAGAAGACGGCGGGCTGTGATTTATGCCTACCCTGGAAGGAAAATGGCATGGGCATATTATGTATGTACATTTTTGATACTATACTAAATACTAGTATAATTGAACTTATACGATTTACTGAAAACGCTAAGACCTTTCTATGTTTCACAAAGTAATCTATATATATATATAATTCAAAGGTGACTGACTGACTGACTGACATAGTGATCTATCAACGCACAGCCCAAACCACTGGACGGATTGGGCTGAAATTTGGCATGCAGGTAGATGTTATGACGTAGGCATCCGCTAAGAAAGGATTTTGATTAATTCTACCCCCAAGGGGATAAAATAGGGGATGAAAGTTTGTATGAAACTTTGTCAATTTTAAACCGATCGGGCTGATTGCATAAATCTACTATAACGTAGGCATCCGCTAAGAAAGGATTTTGATTAATTCTACCCCCGAGGGGATAAAATAGGGGATGAACAACATTCCGAACTTAACGCGGACGAAGTCGCGGGCAACAGTTCGTACAGAAATAAATCTATTATATAAAAATGAATCCCTAAATGTGTGCTAAGCGCAAATCTCGAGAACAGATGAATTGATTTCGCTAATTCTTTTTTAGAAAATTCCAAGTGCGAGGATGGTTCTTACGGAGAGAAAAATAAAGAATTGACTGTTAGACGACGGTACGAAGTTCGCGGGGTCAGCTAGTAAATAAATAAAACAATTTGCAAGAAATACTGTCTCATTTTATAATCATATGGCACTTAGAAGAGTGTCATTTTAAGCGCATTAAGTCCCACGCAACTTAAACCCCAGCCAGAGATATCGGTTCATTTACAAAACGCAATTACGGAGCAGAGGGCGCCACGCGGAATATGATGAATCGCTACTTTCTTGCTGAGTGGGGTGTCGATCTGGCTAGGAATACCAGAATTCTTAAAAAAGCAGGATATTTAATTTAAATCATAAACTTTTAGAATGAATCATTTATTATGTTAACTATTCAAATCGATTCTCTTTTCTAAATCATGAGCTTCAAATAGTAATTCGATTTTTAAACTGTATACCGTGTAGGCATAAGTTGAGTAGTTGCGTTCGGCTCTACTCACAAATCTGATCCAGTTCCCATTACTCATGGGAACTAATTCCAGAGATAAAAAATAGGTACGCGGTATTCCAGACTAAGTATAATCTATCCTTGTAGTAATTTTCAGATGGTTCACGGTGAAAATAACACCCACGATAGCAAAAATAAAAACAGAAAATAATATATAATTTGTTATTTGTTATTTGTCCTTTGGGACATCACCGATTTTGGTCCAAAATTGATAGTACTAGAGAAATAAATACGATATTCCGTTAGAAATTACCCTCACTAGTATTTTTTATGAAGGCATCAAAGTTGAGAGACCACTGCGCTCGATTTTATTCGAGTTCAAAAATCATGAAAACATAATTTTTTAATGATAAGTACGAATTATTGGGAATCAATGAAAAATATTATTCCATATTAGAAAAATAATTTGAAAGCCTCCATGGCGTAGTGGTAGTGAACGCGGCCGCTATGCAGGAGGCGCGGGTTCGATCCCCGCTCAGTGCAAATGTTTGTGTTCATGAAATATGGGTATTTGCATTTGTCTGGTCGTGCCTCGGAGAGCACGTTAAGCCGTCGGTCCCGGTTGCCATAAGAACATCTATGGCAGTCGTTACGGGTAGTTGGAGCCCTAAAAAATCCAAAAACAACGGTCTAGCTGCAAAGCTTCGATATCGCCTAATGTTATCATTGGGCTGTGGAGGTCAGATGGCAATCGCTTCACGAAAAAGTATCGAGGTCTGGCCAAATCTGTAGTTAAGACGGTAAAGCGGACCCCAGACTCCGAGCTGAAAAGCTTCGGATGCGACTGGGAATTAACGCTAGGATGAGAGAGAAAAATAATTAGTGAAATAAATTGTATCTTATTATTAATCATATTAGAAAAATAGTAAAACCCTTTCAATTTTGGACCCAAAATGTGAACATGAAGCGTGAATAATGTTCTTTATCTAGAACTAAATAAATGGAGAGAGAACAACTGTGATAAATTATTGGTGTTTATCAAAATCAGGACGATCCACGAAAATAAGTGTTAGTGGTGATATCAGTCTGTCCCCCCATCGACGACGTTCTTTATCCCTCTTTTGTTGATATTCGGCTGACCTACAAACACAGATTCGATTTCTACGAGTTCTTACACTCCGTACGTACCCGACAATAATATTTTATATACTTTTGAATTTGTAGATGAGTTGCTTTTAGTAGGCGTTTTAGTAATAAGGAGTCATAAAAATAACAATGAACGTAACTTTTTAGGGGTGTGAAAAGCATTTGCGACTTAGTCGTGCGATACTGCGAATGGAGGTTGAATTTTTTATAAAATCCATTGTTCCTTTTAATCTATTAGAAAGGATTTTGGATGTACCTTCTGTTCAATTTAAAAATCTTTTGTCGTGTCAAAATTTTGTGTATAAAAAAATTAACGAGTGTGTATGCAGGCTAGGTCACACTTCTGATGGATTGAAAAAAAAACTAGTTGGAATAGACTGGATACATAAGGTAAGGTAAGTAAGGATCATAGAACTAATTCTGCTTATTTCATGTCATAGTAAAACTACTGTCATACCACATAATTATAGAGTACGCGCCAAGAAATAAGTCCCTTGGAGGCGGCATAGCAATCGCGACTGCTGTCGCCCTACTGTGTGTTGATTGGCTCAGGCTATGACAGTAACATGTCCTGGGGCCTTAGAAAAAGTGACATTCTATTGGCGAAAACTCCAGTGGAATCGCTAATTGTAGTATGAAATTGATATAAATCATTAATATAACTTATATTTTTTGTATGAAGTTTGAGTCTTTGTAACTCGAAATACATTATTTAACTTATCATTATTACTTAACCACCACAATGTCCCGAAATCCATGGTTAAAACCTTAAAAATGGTTCGCTTCAGCGCGATTCCATCAATAGAATGTCACTTTGTCTGGGCCCCTGAACCAATCAACACACAGTATGGCGGCGATGTCATGTCAGTTCCTAGTTTTGCCGCGGGACTTATTAGCTGGTGCGGACTGTACTGCAAAAAATGTCATTTAACTTTCGACTTGACTAATAAGTTTTTCAATCTTGTAGAATGAATGAACTCTTTTTAATTTAATTTTGGACTTTAGTCTATAATCTAAAATTTTATGACATTTTTTGCAGTCTCTGTTTTTTTATACCACTTAGGTCGCAGACAAGCATACGGCCTACCTGTCTAATACGTTGACGTCTGTCATAAACGTCAAATCCCATACATTCGTCATTCTATTCTACGATGCGCCGTCCAAAGAATTGCCACTTGTCTAGGAGGGCTGTACCTACTGCTACTACTGGAGGGCTGTCAACAGTCACATTTTCATGCAGTCACAAAAAAGTAAAAATAAATAAAAATAACAGAAAGACAGACAGTGTTACTTAGAATATTAGTATAGAGAGAAAGAGAGAGAGAGAGAGAGAGAAACAGAGAGGGTGAGAGAGACGTTGATTGCTAAATCTTGTAAATTGTAAACAACCGTTGTGACAAAAATGAATCATCTGCACAGTTTTCCAGTGGGGTGGTAATTTAGGTAATACTCGTATTAGGTGTTGGAGCCACGACTAACAGCTAGTATTATATTATTACTATCCCACTGGGAAAGTGGCGAAGCTGTATACATTACTGAATATCATAGTTCAGAATATCTCAAAAAGTTACGGATAGTCTCCTAAGAACGTTTAACTGTAACTATAACGATTGAGGTACCTTTCTTTTTTTGGAATTCTTGTGTGTTCTCTGTTTTTTCGCGATGGACCTGTTTTGATGCGGTTTTTTTTCGTTTAAAAGGTCTTAGTCAGACTTAAATCTTAAGATTGTTTGATCGCAATTGCTTCAGTAAAACCGGAGTTATAAGCAAAAGTCGTGTTAATTGACATCCGCGCGAGCGGAGCCGCAGGCGGAAGTAAAGATTTTATGAATATTGAAATATTGTATCGTTGAATTCTAGGTACAGCTCCCGCGTAAATAACTATGTTAAGGAAGGATATGATAAAGCTGTAGGTATCGTTAAAACAGTTCCTAATAACAACTATTTTTAATCAAGAACAGTTCGTTAATAAACAATTTGATTAAACATTGGCATGTATTGTAGTCTAAATACATCTGTTGAACCAACAGGACATCATTGTTGCAAAATGTTGACCATATTCACTAAGTTATTTTTTGCTGGGACCGTGTTTTCAACAATATGTTTAATAATACAAACCTTACTATTTATACGACGGCCGAAGTTAAGAGAGCGGAATCAAAAAATTCTTATGCAACTATCAGTATCGAGATTGTTGCTTTTAATTTTGCATTGCATCTTCGAATTAGCCTCAACGCAACTACAAGAAAATTTAAATTTTAAGGGACTTCATTTCCTCTTTGAAGAAATATTCGGTATAATCATGAGATTCTGGTTGTGTATCTACACGAAGAACTTATATGACAAAATTGTGAAAGTGTCTGTGACTAAAAAGTGTAGTTTCTTAAAACTGTCGATATTTGTTTGGCTCTCGTCAATATTGATAACAGTGGTATATTTCACGAATCTGTACTGTCTACAACTTTTTATAACTAAGTCGGGTGAACTACCCTTCGTACCAATGATGTTTGTTATGTTGTCGCTAGTTTTGAAGCTCATAATTCCATGTGCTAACTTATTTTTCTTCTGCAGGATATTCTATGTAATTATTATAATGAAGACAAAAGATAAGCGAGAAGAAGCCTTTATAGACTTTGCTGTTGTTCTAATTTGTGTAATCTCATTTATTTTGGTAGGCGTTTTCAGTTTACTATACTTCATTACCGATATATTAGTCTTTTCAAACCGTTTTGAATTGCATATTTCTCGAAGCTCTGCAATAACTGTGCTTCAATATATTTATATTGTCAGTTATTTTCAAGGAGCGGAAACCATTGCCATTTTCTTTATTGCAATGCGCAATTAAGTTGCGACCGAACACATAAACAACTATTACAACAATATCCGTACGACGCACTTTTAAGAAACCTTTAGAACTTCTTCAAAATCTACACTTAATATTATAAAGAGAACAGATTGTTTTTTTTTTTGTTTGTTTGTAACGAATAGGCTCCGAAACTACTGGACCGATTTCAATATTTCTTTCACCTATAGAAAGCTACAATATCTAGGAGTAACATAGGCTATATAACATCACGCTACTACAAAAGGGAGCGGAGCAGTGAGCATAAATGTCAATAAATCGGGCAGATTTCCATACATCTTTACTTATTTGTATTTTTGTATTCGAGTATTATACAGTCTACAACAACTGTATACAACTGAGCCGGGTAAACGACCCTTACTTTCGGGTGAAATACCCGGCCCCAACGATATAATAAGATTGTTAAGGTGATTACATACGCCAATGACTTTGACCATACAAATGCTCAAGGTCATTCGCTCATATTTGAATCGTAAAAATCAGTAAAACTAATTTTAGTAAATAACTTTATAGGCGACGGTTACCTACTAACAAAGAAGGTCACGTCATGCTAATACACTTATTTAACATACATGTGAAATTTTAGGTTATTTGGATACATATTGTAGAAAATATTTGGTTTCATAAGAAAGAGTAGAGTGATGCTCAGAGCCTCTTTTCAACTATTTCCTCCTTTTTTATTTAATTTATGAAAAGGTGAAAGGTGAAAGGTGCAGGCATGTGAATTTCAGATCTGTAGGTTTTATAGTTAAAAAGAAAAACGATTTCGTAAATACCGATTTTTCGATACTGATTTGATTCGGGGCCTTAACGTTGTGGCTATATAGTCTTGAAGCTCATAGTTCCATGTGTTAAATTATTTGTCTTCTGGATGTTCTATGTAATTATTATGATGAAGATTAGAGATAAGAAAGAGAAGGGGTTTACAAACTTTGCTGTTGTTGTTCAAATTTGTGCAATCTCATTTATTTTGGTGTCCACAACACTTGATTCAAGATATATTACAGTTAATACACCTTTTTGGGGTGCATATTTCTGAAAGCAGTATAAACCTACCTCAATGTATCTCTGCATCACCCTAACCCCGCGTTTACATACTGCCGCTCGCATTGCTCATCGTGTTGCCAGAAATATTCGCGCGATTAATGCCCTAGCATTCACACACTCCCATCATCGCGTTGGTCCGCATTACAGTATTCGCCCTGCAACGGAGACGGACGTAAACGTATGGAGGACAACGCTGTAGCAGTGTACGCAATAAGCTTTTACAGCATAGCGAATTAATTAAATAGATTATTAATAAAAACTATCACTTTCAACTACTATACACTTTCCGTAGATCGATATAAATATTTTTAAAAGTAAATATTCGAGGAGCAATAACGAAAGTCGTGTTTTATTTAGCTTAGCGCCATCTAGCGGTCTCGTATAGTTCATCGCGCTAGTATTTGCGCAACATACGCGGCAGTACTCGCGGCATGACGAATATACCATTCACACCACGTCTCTGCCCACTACTTCTCTCGCCACTTCCCTCGCTCTGCCGCGAGTATGTAAACGTAGCATAAGGTTGACTGGTAGATGATGCCTTTGGCATTAAGTCCGCCTTTGTACAATTTTTATGTGCATAAATTTTAAAAATAAATAAATAAATGCACTCCATTATATAAATATTGTCGGTTATTTTCAAGGAGCAGAAATTATTGCCATTTTTGTTATTGTAATGCACCATTTGTACTTGTACTCGTACTCTAATGACCCCCAAGTTGCGACCCTATCACAAGCACATGACCTAGTTTTAAGACACCTTTGGACCTTCTTCAAAATATAATATAGTCAATGCCTTCGTTGGATTCTTTTTATTTAGGCACATATATTATGACCTCAGAAATTAAAACTACTAAAACAGTTGGGCCGAAGTTATAAATTGGTTTTTTGTATCTAATTTTTGTACTTTATGACATGTATGTTATATTCGTTCGATGTTATTTTAGTAAGGCATAGGTTTTTAAAAAAAAATATTTATCAAATTACATAGACGGACTTAGTTACAGTATAGTAGCATTAGTAAACCACTAAAGTTTGTGCCAATACTACAAGTCTTTATTAAAAAACAACGGTTATACAATTTCTATCTTACTAAATACTAGAAAGGGTAGGCAATACACAGTTACACAAACAAACATTAGACGAGCCCGGTCGAGACATTCCCGATTGGGTAGGTAATTGACTTTCCATACTCTGCAGAAAGGATTCACAGTCATGTTGGAAATTGTTAATAGAATTTTTAAAAATATGGCAAATTGTATAATCAAATATTATCTACTCTCTACTGATTAAAATTCTATTATCTAACTTAGAAAATAATTATTTAAAAAAACATTTAGATTTTTGGAGATAATCTTTAAGTTATCTTTTGGTACTTTGTAAACATGGGTTCTATCTAGTACGTAAACAGGACAAACTTCCAAGGGACAAATTAATTATAAACCCCTCGTTTTGTTGTCGTTCTAAATATAAGTATATGGTTGCAATGAGCAGTTTTCCAGTAGGTATGATAATCAGTTGATTTTTAAATCTTCAAGAGATGGCGCTAGCATAGCTTTTGGTAATTTTAATGTACTCTGTGGTTTATTTGTGCGATGTTGCCAAAGTTTAATTTCATTTACCCATATTACAATAGATAAAATATGATAACACGCTTAATTCTTTTCGCGACACTGTCTGTAATTTAAAATAATATTACATATATTTAAAATAATTTTACCAAAAAAAAAAATGTCAAAACATTTATGTAAAGTAAATCATTACAAAACCGAAGAACATTTTTTCCATAAATTAGGGAACACTAGATGTGAGACCACACTCTACTTACCAAAAGTGCCGGCTGCGCCATCTAGCTTGTCTTTAGGAACGCTATAAATACCTACTGAAAAACTGCTCATTAGACGATATTCTTCAATAGATTCTGTCCATATAGGTACCTATGAGTTTAGATAGCGTTGTGTAGAATGTTATAGCTTACCTATTATATATGTTACCGTCAATGTGTATAATCCGGTATTTTATACATTGGTTACGCAATGTCTAGAATATCGAGTGCGCAGCTTAGCCTTCTAACATATATCGGTCGGGTAGGTCGGGCGCAGTGATTGTACCTTCCTGAGAATAATGTGTTACATCTCTCGGGGAAGTTTTCATTCATTAGTATGTATACGAAATATATTATATAAATTAATGAATGCGGTTATGTACTGGGAGAGAGAGAGAGAGAAAGAGAAACAGAGAGGGTGAGAGAGACGTTGATTGCTAAATCTTGTAAGTTGTAATAATGTATAGACCAAAATAAATCACCTGCACGGTTTCCCAGTGGGATAGCGATTATATAATAATAGTAAGTGTTGGAGCCACGGTCAACAGCTAGTATTATAATTATTACCCCACTGGAAAAGAGGCGTGACTGTGTACATTTCAGAATATTACAGTTCAAAATATCTCAAAACGTTACGGATAGTCTACTAAAACGTTTTGCTGTAACTATAACGGTCGAGGTACCTACCCTTACTGCCCCGTCTCCATATTACACGCTGTATCCCTATTAATATTATAAATGTGAAAGTAACTCTGTCTGTCTGTCTGTCTGTCGGTCTGTCTGTCTGTCTGTCTGTCTGTCAGTCACGCTTTCACACCCAAACCACTGAACCGATTTTGATGAAATTTGGTATAGGAGTAGATACCTTGAGAAAGGACATAGGCTATGTTTGGTCGCGATAACCGACATTCACGCGGGCGGAGCCGCGGGCAAAAGCTAGTATTACATAATTGTAAAGAGTTCGTGTCTGTAAATTGGATATATTAAAAAAATACTTCAGTTGTGTTACACTAGCTATCGCCCGCGGCTACGTCTGCGTGGATGTCGGTTATCGCGACCAAACATAGCCTATGTCCTTTCTCAAAGTCTAATCTACCCCTGTACCAAATTTCATCCAAATTGGTTCAGTGGTTTAGGCGTGAAAGCGTAACAGATCAGACAGACTGACAGACGGACAGACAGAGTTATTTCCCATTTATAATATAAGTATGGATTAACGTTAGTGAACATGAAAATATTTTTTCAATATTTTTTTTGGAACTATTGTTATTGTTGTACCAGACGGTATATGTTTCTTCGCGAATGATGCAGAAACGACTGAACGGATTTTGATGTGGTTTTTTGTTTTAAAGGTCAGTCAGACATAAAATCTTAAGTTTGTTTGATTGCCATTTGTTCAGTAAAACCGGAGATATGAGCAAAAGTCGCGTTAACCTACATTCGCGCGGGCGGAGCCGCAGGGAAGTAAAGATTATTGATATTGAAATATTATCCGTTGAATTTTAGGTACAGCTCCTGCGTAAATAACTATTTTAAGGATAGGATAAAGCTGTAGGTATCATTATAGCAGTTGTTAATAACAATTGTAGTGTAAATACATCTGTCGAACTAACAGGACATCATTGTTGCCAAAATGTTTGATATTTTCACTAAGTTATTTTTTGTTGGGACCGTGTTTTCAACAATATGCTTGATAATACAAACCTTACTATTTGTACTGCAGCCGAAGATAAGAAAGCAGAATCAAAAAATTCTTATGCAAATATCAGTATCCAGTTTGTTTCTTTCAATCTTGATTTGCATTTTCAAATTGTTTGTAGAAGTCCCGACGCAACTGCAAGTGACTTTATATTCAGTCTTTCATGAAATATTCGATATAAGCCTAAGAATCTGGCTTTGTATCTATACGAAGAACTTATATGATAAAATTGTGAAAGTGGTAGTGATTGAAAAGTATAGTTTTTTAAAACTGTCGATAATTGTTTGGCTCTCATCAATATTAATAACAGTGGTGTTTTTCACGGTTCTATATCTACAAGAACTGACTACGTTGTGGCTAGAATTGAAGCTCATAGTTCCATGTGTTAACTCATTTGTCTTCTGCCGGATATTGTATGTTATTATTATGACGAAGATAAAAATTAAGAGAAACGAAGCCTTTACAGACTTTGCTGTTGTTTTTCAAATTTGTATAATCTCATTTATTTTGGTGGGCGTTATCAGCCTACAACAAATGATAAACGATATATTTCGATTACTATTCCTTTATCAGGCGAATATTACCTCTGGAATCGTTAAACCTGTGTTTGAATGTATAATGTTAAATTTATCTGTTTCTGGAAGTAGTGCAATTGTGCTTCAATATATAAATATCGTCAGTTATTTTCAAGGAGCGGAAATCATTGCCATTTTCTTTATTGTAATGCGTAATTCGGCTAAATACCCTAATGACCGCTAAGTTTTGACCCTATCACAGACCTTCTTCAAATTATATATATATATTATATTATAAGCAATGTCTTCGTTGGACTCTTTTTATTCAGGCACATTTAACCTCATTAATTGAAACTACTGAAATAGAGAACTTGGACCTTTTTTCAGTACCTAACTATTGTACTCTAAAAAATATATGTTGATATTAGTTCGATGTTATTTTAGTAAGGTAAAGGTATGTTAGAAATCGTTAATAGAAATTCTAAAAATGTGGCAATACATTATAATCGAATATTTATATCAACTTATTAATTTTAGGTTCATTTTATGTTTTTTGTTATATCTATCGATATAACTGATACTATAAATGGGCATGTAACTCTGATTGTTGTTTTATTTTCTCAAAAATTGTCATTGTCTAACCTAGCTAAAATTGATAATTTACGATAAAACGTGTAATCTACGAACTACTGGACTGGACACATTAATGTTTTCTCAAGCGCTTACAACATGGGGTTCTTCAAGAAGGGTATTAGAAGGTTTCTTCAGGGCCGGCAGCACGAGTGTGATGCCCTTGGTGTTGCATACGTCCATAGGCCACGGTAACCACTTTCCATCAGGTGGGCCGTGTGCCACCTAATTGTTATAAAAAAATGTGTGAATAAAATATAAAGGTTATTGTGTTTTTTTTGTGTATACCTTTTTTATACTACTCAAGTTAACCTGAGTAGTATAAAAAAGGTATACAAAAAAACATGGTCTTGGTAAACACTCTAGTATTTGTAAGGTAGCACTAGAGTGTTTACCAAGACCAGCCAAATGAACCCAATAACAAGTTATCCTCCCCACCATTGGCTCGTGTCCCACCCTCGGGCACTTTCAGTATGTCCATTTGGGCACCTTAGTAATAAAATTGTACCAAATTTCAAAACTACATGAATTATTTGTTCAATCTTCGTCAAATTTCACGTTAATTTTCCTCTACTATACTCGAACTGAAAAAATATTTTTGTGTTGAATAATCAGTTTACCGACGAAAGGTTATAAGTGCCATTATTTGTATGCATGAATATAAAATATTTGCATTGGTCTGGGTGTTTCTATGTATAATATGTATGTATTTACAAAAAAAAAAAAGTATCTAAGTATGTATATCCGCATTCTAGATTCCATAACACAAGCTAATTAAGCTTACCATGGGTCTAGATAGCGTTGTGTAGAATGTCCTACAATATTTATTTATTTATATATTATCACGCTACTATTCAATGGAAGCGGAGCAGTGATCATAAATGTTAACAAATCCTGCAGATATGCATACGTATATGAAAATTAATAAACTGCGGGACTCGGGATTTCGAAGTACATATGTATGCCACGGGCGAAGCCGGGCGGGTGAGCTAGTTTGTAAGTATGGATGGATGGATGTATGGATCTATAGATGTTTGTTACTCTTTTACGTAAAAACTACTGAATTGATTTTTATGAAACTTTGCAATAATATAAATTACTAGCCTTCCGCCCGCGGCTCCGCCCGCGTGCATCTCGGTTAAGGCGACCTTTGCTCATATCTTCGGTTCTACTCAACCGATTCCGATCAAACATACGTAAGATTTTAAGTCTGAGCAAGCCCTTTCTAACAAAAAAGAACCGCATCAAAATCCGTCCAGTAGTTTTTGCGTCCATCGCGGACAAACAGACAAACAGACAAACAGACAAACAGACAAACAGACAAACAGACCAACAGACAAACAGACAAACAGACAAACAGACAAACAGACAAACAGACAAACAGACAAACAGACAAACAGACAAACAGACAAACAGACAGGAAATTCAAAAAAAATATTTTCGTGTTCAGTATCGTTAACATAACATAACCCAAGTATTCTAATTAGTTTCCGTGAAGGCTATGTAAGTACCAATTAGCAGTGTTTACTAAAGCCTTCATCGGTAAATAGTTACGATCTTGTTACCTGTCTGCAAACGATCTCCCAAATAAAATTCAGAACGAAGTTACACAAAGAATATTTTAGTTTATTGAACAAACGTCTCGATATTTCATAAATACGGATTCCTGTTCCCGGAGTATGTTATACTTATAACGAATAGTTCAGTTATTGCAGATTTACTTTATGTAGGAATTCTTGTTTGAACACTTCTCATATAATGGCAAATTCTGTTATAGGTACTTTATACGAAGTCTGGTTTACAGAATTTTTGTGGAAATATTGTTGAGAGAATGTATTCTTCTTCTTCCCCTTAGCCTTCTTTCCATTATCTAAGGTCGGCTCTCCTTGTCTGCCTCCTCCATCTTTCTCTATCCTTTGCCGTTTCGGCGTGTATGTCGGATTCTTTCAGGTCTTTCTGTACCGTCGTCAACCAAGTGGCGAGGGGCCTTCCGCGGCGTCGCGTCGTCGTGGGTAAGTTCAGGGCTACCCGTAACTCGTTGAGAGAATGTATATGTCTGGCAATATTCGCATTTTTATTATATAACGCTGAGTTGGTCAATCTGACATCCCACTTGGCCTAAATGTAGAAGGCAGAAGATCAGGCTCTATGGCATGTATTAATAGAGGCTTACGTCCAGCAATCGACTTTAATAGGTTAATTGATGAATTGATGTGAACTAAATAGGTAATGATAGACTTTACTATAAAAGTTATTGGGATATTCACCATGTATTGCTTGGAGTTTCCGATATTTTGGCGCTGTTGCAAGCACCATGATCAATAATGGTAAATGTCCCGATAACTCTAATAGTAATATTATTATGAACAACCATGATAGTGTAAATACCTATAATGATAAACTTTGTCTATTTTGAAACTGCTTTTCTGAATAAAAATACAGAGATAAGTGCCTAATCAACATACAGAAGTTATCTTTAACTGTGAGTAGTTTAGGTCACAGATAACACCATAATTATATTGAAAATTAACAATTTGTTTCAACACTGGTATGTATCGTAGTCTAAATACATCTGCCGAACTAACAGGACATCTTTACAAAAATGTTAACAATTTTCAATTACTTATATTTGGCTGGGACCGTGTTTTCAACAATATGTTTGATAATACAAACCTTACTATTTGTACTGCGGCCGAACATAAGAGTGACTGAAAAGTATAGTTTCTTTAAACTATCAAATGTTTCGATCTTGTCAATATTAATAACAGTGGTGTTTGTAACAGTAATATCCATTCTAGGGTTTACAACTAAGGGGCATCAACAGTTGTCCGTTGTAATGGTATTGTCTACGTTGTTGCTAGTCTTGAAGCTCATAGTTCCATGTGCTAATTTATTTTTCTTCTGCAGGATTTTCTATGTTCTTATTACGATGAAGATTAAAAATAAGAGAAATGAAGCCTTTACAAACTTCGCTGTCGTTGTTCAAATTTGTATAATCTCATTTATTTTGGTGAGCATTATCAGTTTACAACAATTGATTACTGATATATTTCGATTACTATTCCTTTTAGAGGTGAATATCAATGAAATCGTTATACCTGCGATAGAATATATAAATGTCATCAGTTATTTCCAAGGACCGGAAATCATTGCAATTTTCTATATTGTAATGAGCAATTCTGCCGCGCACCTTTACGACCGTCAAGTTTCGACCTTATCACAAAAACCCACCGATGACATCAATTTAAAACCACTTTCAAAGTAGTTATTTTAATTAAATATTATATTTTTTATTATTTCGGTCCATGTTACTATTATTATCAATATGAAGTAATGCTGAAACTTGACTATTTGTTATTTGTTAAAGGTGCGTACAGATTATGTAACATGTTGTATAACTTGTGTTTTATAACACGTCCACATTATCTAACATTGTTTTATAACTTTGCAACATTGTACTAACTTCAGTGTCTACATTACTGAAACACGTTATATAACATTGTTTTATAACATGTTATGCTATATAATTTGTACGCACCTTAACGCATAATAATATACTAGTTTTCTTAAAAGTTGTCATCGTCTAAAATAGCCAAAAATTATAATTGCGAAAAAGCGTGTACACCACGCGCTGCTAGACTAAAAACTGAATCTGTGAATAAAAGTCATTAGAGATGGACTTTTTTAAATAAACATTTGTGATATTTAATTCTGTACTTTTTGGTTGCATTTGTTTAAATTCCCTGTTGCTTTCTACTGATATTTAATACTATTTGTAATGTTCACATGTGAATACGTTTAACTGGCCTTCTCCAACTATTTACTTATTTCTGTAAATGTATTACCTTAACTAATTGTAAGCATTACGTGAGGGAAAATTAAAAATATAGTACCTAAGGATTTTTGCCTTTATTTTTTATCACTTTAATTTCTTGTAGAGAGTACCTAGATAATATATTTGGAAAGCTTTTGGTATTCTATTTCCTAGGATGTCCAACAGGTCCAACTAGTAATACCTCTCGTTTTACGTCGAGGGTCAAACCATAAGTACCACTAGGCTACTACTACTACTCTCTCCAGTTTCGGCTACCGTGATCACTTCAATGGACTCATGGTAGGCTCGGCACTCTGGCTCTGGCACTCGAAGATGTCTTATATCAATAAACGATCTCAGTGGTGACGTATGTACGTAAGCATTGAGTGCACCCGAGTACTCCGTACACCTAGTTATATTTTACGGCAGCATGCTGACGGCTTCATTTAAAATTATAATGTTATAAATAAATAATATTATTCATAAAAAAAAACTTTTAAAAACAAGCGTTTGTTAAAAGAATCTGATGTACTAAAAAGATAATTATAATTTTATCTAAGGGTTGTGCTGATTTGAAAAACTTATATCGCGTAAGTTCTTTCTCTACTTTCTGTTCACGCTACAAGCTTTTAAAATCAGCACAACCCTTAGATAAAATTAATATTTTAATAATATTATTATTTTAGTACCTGCTGTACTAAAATAATTACTAATTTACGAAGAAAAGCTTGTTTTAAAAAGTTTTTTTTATAAATAATTTTATTTTCCATAGAGAAAGAACTTGCGCGATACATGCTTTTCAAATCAGTACAACCCTTAGATATTTTTTTTTTAGTACAGCAGATTGTATGAAGAAAAGCTTGTTTTTAAATTATTATTTTTTTATATATTTTTTTTAATATTATTAAACATTGTAGAATTAACATAAGTTTAATTACTTTTCTTTAATTTTTTTTGTATTTTGAGTAACCACCATTTCACTTTAGCTTTGTTTTTCAATGTCAATGAACTTTATTCAATCGATTTGGCACGAAATAAAGAACCTTCATCGGTACATGGTTCTGCTTTTGTTACCTGTGCGTAAAATTCAGAGCGAAGTTACGTAAATAATATTTTGGTTTATTGAACGAGCATCTCGATATTTCAAAACTAGGATTTCCTCTTCTTCATCCTAGCGTTAATCCCAGTCGCATCCGAAGATTCCAACTCGGAGTCTGGGATCCACTTTACCAGTCTAACTGCGGATTTGGATGGAATTCGATATTTTCCTTATAGCGATGGTCATTTGACCTCCACGACCCAATAGCGATATTGGGCGATATCGAAGCATTGCAGCTAGACCAGTTGTTACACTTTTTAGGGCTCTAACTACCAGTAACGACTGGTATAGATGTTCGTATGGCAACCAGGACTGACGGCTTAACGTGCTCTCCGAGGCACGACTAGACCAATGCGAATAACCATATTCATACACCACTCAATGGTAAAACATGTTGTTTCCAATCGTAGCTTAAGACCTATATAATAAGCACTTGACTATGTATATTATATGTACACATGTTTCTGCAAATAAATATTATCTTATCTTATCTTATCATGTATATATTTCGCACTGAGCGGAGATTGAACCCGCGCCTCCTACATAGCGGCCGCGTTCACTACCGTCACGCTACAGAGGCTAATAAATATGTATGCAGATGCAGATTTATTTTAAGTAAGAATTCTTATTCTCAATACATGGTGGTAAATTCTGTTATACTTTATAGGAAGTCTGGTTTATAGAATTTTTATTATATTGAACATCAAAATATTACTTTTTTTTCATATCACTTAGGTGGCAGACAAGCACACGGCCCACCTGATTACACAATAAGCTTTTTGATGTGCCTGTACTCGCAGGTATCTGCGAGTACAGGCACTTTGACTCACTCCTGGAAATATTAGACAGAGAATTTTTACGTCTGACAATAGCTGGTATTTTTATTATAAAACGCTGAGTTTGTCACTCTGTCTATGAGCCAATCATTTTGTATGCCAGATATATTTTTATTTATTTTATTTATTTATGGCGTAGGTATACGCAGATGTTTTATTTCAAATTGTTTTTTCAACAGAATCTGCTATTTATTACATTGGTCGAAGGGTTCGATTTCTAATCCATCTCTGGATTTGACAACGCTTAGAGGCTTACGTCAAGCAGTTGACTGTAATAGACTGATTGATTAATTGATGCAAGCTAAATAGTTAATGATAAACTTTGTCCATTTTGAAGCTGTTTTCTGAATAAAAATACTGAGATAAGTGCCTAATCAACGTACAAAAGTTATCTGTAGCTGAGAGCAGTTTAGGTAACACAGATATCGAAAATTAACATTTTGTTTCAACATTGGTATGTATGGTAGTCTAAATACATCTGCCGAACTAACAGGACATCTTTGCAAAAATGTTAACAATTTTCAAATACTTATATTTTGCTGGGACCGTGTTTTCAACAATATGTTTGATAATACAAACCTTACTATTTGTACTGTGGCCGAAAATAAGAGAGTTGGAGCAAAAAATTCTTATGCAAGTAGCTGCATCGCGATTGTTGCTTTATATCATATCTTGCATTCTTCCATTCATCATGAGAGATGCGACGAAACTACACATGACTGTATATGTGGCCATCATTGAAATATTAGATATAAGCTTGAGATTATGGTTGTGCATCTACACGAAGAACTTATACGATAAAATTGTGAAAGTGTTTGTGACTAAAAAGTATAGCTTTTTAAAATTATCAATTGTTTGGATCTTGTCAATATTAATAACAGTGGTGTATATAACGGTAGTATACATTCTAAATTTTACAACTAAGGAGCATCAACAATCGTCCGTCGTAATGGTATTGTCTACGTTGTTGCTACTCTTGAAGCTCATAGTTCCATGTGCTAATTTATTTTTCTTCTGCAGGATTTTCTATGTTCTTATTACGATAAAGATTAGAAATAATAGAAATGAAGCCTTTACAAACTTCGCTGTCGTTGTTCAAATTTGTATAATCTCATTTATTTTGGTGAGTATTATCAGTTTACAACAATTGATTACCGATATGTTTCGATTACTATTCCTTTTTGAGATGAACATCATTGAAATCGTTTTGCCTGCTCTTGAATATATGAATATCATTGGTTCTTTCCAAGGACCGGAAATCATTGCTATTTTCTTTATTGTAATGCGTAATTCTGCCGCGCACCTTTACGACCGTCAAGTTTCGACCCTATCACAAAAACGCCCCGATGACATCAATTTAAGACCCCTTTCAACGTAGTTATTTTTTTTTATGTTTTATTGTACTCGTATCTTTCCATGTTATTATTATTATCGATGTGAAATTAACGCTGAAACGTGGCTGTTTGTTATTTGTTAATGCATATACTAGTTTTTTTTTAAATTTGTCATCGTCTAAAATAGACAAAACGAAAATTGTGAAAAGTGTGTAAACCCCGCGCTGCCAGACTAAAAACGGAATCTGTAAATATTATTAGAGATAGACTTTTTAAACATAGCTTTGTGTTCTTTAATACTGTACTTTTTGGTTACTTTTGTTCAACCCAGATATTACTGAAACTATTTTTTGTTTCGGATTGCAATAATTTTTGAATATGTTGTACTATAATAATATAGTATTATTAGAAAAATACTTAAAAAAAAATTCGTGGTCCGGAAAAGCCGGAAAACGAGTGGCGTTATAACGCCCGGTAGTAAGATCGGCTACCAAGCCAAAGTTATGATTGCAGACATTTTGAAATGAAATGAAACACCGAATGCTTGTTGAATGAAACGCTTATATCAATCAATTAATCAATTAGCCTATTGCAGTCCACTACTGGACATACGTAATATGCATCAAACGCTTATAATAAAACTTTATTTATTTTAAAAGTAAACATTGATAATATAGGAAACAAGACATATTTTTGGCAAACAAACCATAAAATATACCTACCCTAACCTTTGCAACAACCCAAAGTTTATACCAATTTCTGATGGAGCTCTTAGCTGGGAACATGTAAATTACCTAATAAGGACATTTTTTATACTACTTAGGTCGCAGACAAGCACACAGCCCACCTAATGGCAAGTGGTTACCGTGGCCTATGGACGAGTGCAACACCAGGGGAGTCACACTCCTGCAGCCGACCCGATAATAACAATGAGATTCTGTGCCGTCAGCGCAGAAGATAAGTAGGACAAGCCTTTGATCTTCTCACTGACAGCACAAAACCCCTCCAGTGAGCTCTGGCTACCCTACCCACCGTCGGGAATACAACACGAGGTTATTTAGCCGCGGTATTCTGTAGGGCGGAGGTACTTCCCCAGTCGGACCGCTCGATCGGGACTGAAATACCATCGTTACCTACCTCCTATTGACATTGCAATATATTGATTATTGAAGTTATTTCAGTGACTGATACGTAATATGCTCAAAGCAATAATCCAACCTGGAAGATTATATTACAAGTTTCTCATTGCCGGAATCTTCGTTTGTTACTTCGGTATTTGAATTTTCCGGTGGAAAAATGGTAATCTCACTGGGCAGGTCATCATCCGAATCAACATGTTGCAATTCGTCAACTATTTCGTTGAGATTTCAAGGCCTTTTCATCAGTGATCTAAAATTTAACAGTAGTAGTAAACAGACGGGCGTTATAACGCCATCAGTTTTTACAAACGATAATTTTCATGAAAAACTATGAAATTCGAACTTATTTTTTCTCAAATGTATATTACAATAATAACACTTTACGATATTCTACGTTATAGTATTTATTACATAATTTATGTACCATAAAACTTACTTTTTTGAAGTCAAGTCGCAAAGCAAATTCACTTTCAATTTAAAACATGTCAGAACTTCTAAATAATACACGCACTGTGACAAATAGTACTAACACACTATAGAAGGACCGTTTCTAATTAGGGTAATGTAAGAAGATCTTTGGTAAAACGTCAATAAATATATAAATTTGGCGGTGTTAGATACACTCGATTAGTGGCGTTATAAAGGACGGTAGTAACAAGTGGGTTAAATTCCCTGCTACTTTCTACTGATATTTAATACTGTTTGTAATGTTTACATGTATTAACTTTCTGTCTGTCTGTAAACGTATTACCTTTACTAACTGTAAGCTTTCCGTGAGGAAAAGTTAAAAAATTTTTTGCCTTTAATTTTTTATCACTTAAATTTCTTATAGAGTACCTAGATAATATATTTGGTAAGCTTTTGGTACTTTGTAAATCTCACATTTCACATTTTATTCCCTAGAATGTCCAACAGGTACAACTATTAATACCTCTCGTTTTACGTCGAGGGTCAAAACATAGCTACCACTACTACAACTCTCTCCAGTTCCGGCTACCGTGATCACTTCAATGGACGTCTTATGCCGATGCCGATGAACGATCTCGATGGTGACGTACGTAAGCTTTGAGTGCACGCGAGTACTTCGTACACCTAATTATATTTTATGGTAGCAGGCTGACGAGTCTTCAGTCATTTAAAATTATAATGTTATAAATAAGTCTTGTTTTAATATTACTCAAAATTGTACAATTAACATAATTTTAATTTCTTGTCCTTAAAATTTTTGTATTTTGAGTAACCACCATTTCACTTTAGCTTTGGTTATCAATATCAATGAACTTTATTCTTAATCGATTTGGCTTAAAATAAAGAGCCTCATGATTCCGCTTTTGTTACTTGTGCGTAAAATTCAAAACGAAGTTACGCAAATAATATTTAAGCACAATGTTACTAATACACTAATGCTATGGACTAGAACTATGGTCTGAAATAAATGATTATTTAATTTAATTTAATTTTCTGATTAAAAATACTGAGATAAGTCCCTAATCAACATACAGAAGCTATTTTTAACTGTGAGCAGTTTAGGGCACAGATAACACACATTTTGTTTCAATATTCGAATGTATCGTAGTCAAAATACATTTGTCGAACTTACAGGACACCATTGTTTTAAAAATGTTTACCATATTCACTAAGTTATCTTTTGCTGGGATCATGTTTTCAACATTATGTTTGATAATACAAACCTTACTATTTGTACTGCGGCCGAAAATAAGAGAGTTGGAGCAAAAGATTCTTATGCAAGTAGCAGTATCGCGGTTGCTTTATATCTTGAGTTGCATTATGCCATTCATCATGAGAGATGTGACGATACTACAATTCAATTCGGCCATTTTTGAAATATTAGATATAAGCCTAAGATTCTGGCTGTGTATCTACGCGAAGAACCTATACGACAAAATTGTGAAAGTGTTTGTGGCATAAAAAAAACAGTTTTTTAAAATTATCTATTGTTTGGATCTTGTCAATATTAATAACAGTGGCGTTTGTAACAGTAATATCCATTCTAGAGTTTAAAACTAAGAGGCATCAACGGTCGTCCGTCATAATGGTATTGTCTGCGTTGTTGCTAGTCTTGAAGCTCATAGTTCCATGTGCTAATTTATTTTTCTTCTACAGGATTTTCTATGTTCTTATTACGATGAAGATTAGAAATAAGAGAAACGAAACCTTTACAAACTTCGCTGTCGTTGTTAAAATTTGTATAATCTCATTTATTTTGGTGAGCATTATCAGTTTACAACTACACCTTTTTGAGTTGCATATCAACGAAATTGTTATACCTGCGTTTGAATATCTGACTGTCATCAGTTATTTCCAAGGACCGGAAATCATTGCAATTTTCTTTATTGTAATGCGCAATTCTGCCGCGCACCTTTACGACCTTCAAGTTTCGACACTATCACAAAAACCCACCGATGACATCATTTTGACCTCTTTCAATAGGTTACTTAATTTGATTTTGTGTTTTTTATTATTTCTGTCCATGTTACTATTATTATCAATATGAAGTAATGCTGAAACTTGATTATTTGTTATTTGTTAAAGGTGCGTACAGATTATGTAACATGTTGTATAACTTGTGTTTTATAACACGTCCACATTATCTAACATTGTTTTATAACTTTGCAACATTGTACTAACTTCAGTGTCTACATTACTGAAACATGTTATATAACATTGTTTTATAACATGTTATGCTATATAATTTGTACGCACCTTACGCATAATAATATACTAGTTTTCTTAAAAGTTGTCATCGTCTAAAATAGCCAAAAATTATAATTGCGAAAAAGCGTGTACACCACGCGCTGCTAGACTAAAAACTGAATCTGTGAATAAAAGTCATTAGAGTTGGACTTTTTTAAATAAACATTTGTGATATTTAATTCTGTACTTTTTGGTTGCATTTGTTTAAATTCCCTGTTGCTTTCTACTGATATTTAATACTATTTGTAATGTTCACATGTGAAAACCTTTAACTGGCCTTCTCCAACTATTTACTTATTTCTGTAAATGTATTACCTTAACTAATTGTAAGCATTCCGTGAGGGAAAATTAAAAATATAGTACCTAAAGATTTTTGCCTTTATTTTTTATCACTTTAATTTCTTGTAGAGAGTACCTAGATAATATATTTGGAAAGCTTTTGGTATTCTTTTTCCTAGGATGTCCAACAGGTCCAACTAGTAATACCTCTCGTTTTACGTCAAGGGTCAAACCATAAGTACAAAGTACCACTACTACTACTCTCTCCAGTTTCGGCTACCGTGATCACTTCAATGGACTCATGGTAGGCTCGGCACTCTGGCTCTGGCACTCGAAGATGTCTTATATCAATAAACGATCTCAGTGGTGACGTATGTACGTAAGCATTGAGTGCACCCGAGTACTCCGTACACCTAGTTATATTTTACGGCAGCATGCTGACGGCTTTATTTAAAATTATAATGTTATAAATAAATAGTATTATTTATAAAAAAAAAACTTTTAAAAACAAGCGTTTGTTAAAAGAATCTGCTGTACTAAAAAGACAATAATAATTTTATCTAAAGATTGTGCTGATTTGAAAAGCTTATATCGCGCAAGTTCTTTCTCTACTTTCTGTTCACTCTACAAGCTTTTAAAATCAGCACAACCCTTAGATAAAATTAATATTATTATTTTAGTACCTGCTGTACTAAAATAATTACTAATTTACGAAGAAAAGCTTGTTTTAAAAAGTTTTTTTTATAAACAATTTTATTTTCCATAGAGAAAGAACTTGCGCGATACATGCTTTTCAAATCAGCACAACCCTTAGATAATTTTTTTTTAGTACAGCAGATTGTATGAAGAAAAACTTGTTTTTAAATTATTATTATTTCATATATTTTTTTTAATATTATTAAACATGTAGAATTAACATAATTTTAATTACTTTTCTTTAATTTTTTTGTATTTTGAGTAACCACCATTTCACTTTAGCTTTGTTTTTCAATGTCAATGAACTTTATTCAATCGATTTGGCACGAATTAAAGAACCTCCATCGGTACATGGTTCTGCTTTTGTTACCTGTGCGTAAAATTCAGAGCGAAGTTACGTAAATAATATTTTGGTTTATTGAACGAGCATCTCGATATTTCAAAAATAGGATTTCCTCTTCTTCATTCTAGCGTTAATCCCAGTCGCATCCGAAAATTCCAACTCGGAGTCTGGGGTCCACTTTACCAGTCTAACTGCGGATTTGGCTGGAATTCGATATTTTCCGTAAAGTGATGGTCATTTGACCTCCACGACCCAATAGCGATATTGGGCGATATCGAAGCATTGCAGCTAGACCAGTTGTTACACTTTTTAGGGCTCTAACTACCAGTAACGACTGGCATAGATGTTCGTATGGCAACCAGGACCGACGGCTTAACGTGCTCTCCGAGGCACGACTAGACCAATGCGAATAACCATATTCATACACCACTCAATGGTAAAACATGTTGTTTCCAATCGTAGCTTAAGACCTATATAATAAGCACTTGACTATGTATATTATATTATGTACACATGTTTTTGCAAATAAATATTATCTTATCTTATCTTATCATGTATATATTTCGCACTGAGCGGAGATCGAACCCGCGCCTCCTACATAGCGGCCGCGTTCACTACCGTCACGCTACAGAGGCTAATAAATATGTATGCAGATGCAGATTTAATTCTTATTCTCAATACGGTGGTAAATTCTGTTATACTTTATAGGAAGTCTGGTTTATAGAATTTTTATTATATTGAACATCAAAATATTACTTTTTTTTTCATATCACTTAGGTGGCAGACAAGCACACGGCCCACCTGATTACACAATAAGCTTTTTGAAGTGCCTGTACTCGCAGGTACCTGCGAGTACAGGCACTTTGACTCACTCCTGGAAATATTAGACAGAGAATTTTTACGTCTGACAATAGCTGGTATTTTTATTATAAAACGCTGAGTTTTGTTACTCTGTCTATGAGCCAATCATTTTGTATGCCAGATATATTTTTATTTATTTTATTTATTTATGGCGTAGGTATACGCAGATGTTTTATTTCAAATTGTTTTTTCAACAGAATCTGCTACTTATTACATTTGTCGAAGGGTTCGATTTATAATCCATCTCTGGATTTGACAACGCTTAGAGGCTTACGTCAAGCAGTTGACTGTAATAGACTGATTGATTAATTGATGCAAGCTAAATAGTTAATGATAAACTTTATCCATTTTGAAGCTGTTTTCTGAATAAAAATACTGAGATAAGTGCCTAATCAACGTACAAAAGTTATCTGTAGCTATGAGCAGTTTAGGTAACACAGATATCGAAAAATAACATTTTGTTTCAACATTGGTATGTATGGTAGTCTAAATACATCTGCCAAACTAACAGGACATCTTTGCAAAAATGTTAACAATTTTCAAATACTTATATTTTGCTGGGACCGTGTTTTCAACAATATGTTTGATAATACAAAGCTTACTATTTGTACTGCGGCCGAAAATAAGAGAATTGGAGCAAAAAATTCTTATGCAAGTAGCTGTATCGCGATTGTTGCTTTATATCATATCTTGCATTCTTCCATTCATCATGAGAGATGCGACGAAACTACACATGACTGTATATGTGGCCATCATTGAAATATTAGATATAAACCTGAGATTATGGTTGTGTATCTACACGAAGAACTTATACGATAACATTGTGAAAGTGCTTGTGACTAAAAAGTATAGTTTTTTAAAATTATCAATTGTTTGGATCTTGTCAATATTAATAACAGTGGTGTATATAACGGTAGTATACATTCTAAATTTTACAACTAAGGGGCATCAACAGTCGTCTGTCGTAATGGTATTGTCTACGTTGTTGCTAGTCTTGAAGCTCATAGTTCCATGTGCTAATTTATTTTTCTTCTGCAGGATTTTCTATGTTCTTATTACGATGAAGATTAGAAATAAGAGAAATGAAGCCTTTACAAACTTCGCTGTCGTTGTTCAAATTTGTATAATCTCATTTATTTTGGTGAGCATTATCAGTTTACAACAATTGATTACCGATATAATATTTCGATTACTATTCCTTTTTGAGGTGAACATCATTGAAATCGTTTTGCCTGCTCTTGAATATATGAATGTCATTGGTTCTTTCCAAGGACCGGAAATCATTGCTATTTTCTTTATTGTAATGCGTAATTCTGCCGCGCACCTTTACGACCGTCAAATTTCGACCCTTTCACAAAAACGCCCCGATGACATCAATTTAAGACCCCTTTCAACGTAGTTATTTTATTTTATGTTTTTATTGTACTCGTATCTTTCCATGTTACTATTATTATCGATGTGAAAGTAACGCTGACACGTGACTGTTTGTTATTTGTTAATGCATATACTAGTATTTTTTTAATTTGTCATCGTCTAAAATAACCAAAACGAAAATTGTGAAAAGTGTGTAAAACCCCGCGCTGTCAGACTAAAAACTGAATCTGTGAATATTATTAGAGATAGACTTTTTTAAACATAGCTTTGTGTTCTTTAATTCTGTACTTTTTGGTTACTTTTGTTTAAATTCCCTGCTACTTTCTACTGATATTTAATACTGTTTGTAATGTTTACATGTATTAACTTTCTGTCCGTCTGTAAATGTATTACCTTTACTAACTGTAAGCTTTCCGTGAGGAAAAGTTAAAAAAAAATTTGCCTTTAATTTTTTATCACTTAAATTTCTTATAGAGTACCTAGATAATATATTTGGTAAGCTTTTGGTACTTTGTAAATGGGTGAATTTCCCAAATGGCTTTTTTTTTTGTCTTCGGTGAAATTAGTATTTGAAAAAAGGAATATTGTTCTGAATTATTTTTTTTAGTATTCAATAGGTTGTTAATGAGTTGTGGCAAAAATATATTTAGGCTAGGACTATATATAAAGGTAGAAATAAATACATAAACCTCTATTTTCTTCAAATCGGTGCTGTCCCTCTACTTTTTTTACAAACAAAAAAGCTTATACACCAATAAAAATAAGTAAATTAAGTGTAATAAATTATTCTATTTCATAGAATATTAGTTTTATTATTAATTTAAGTCATATTTTACTATATAATTAACGAATATTATTACTGAGAGGCACAAACGTACTTGCCCTGCAAAATGTTCTCAAATCGGTGACCAAAAGTAATTTACACATAACTTTATATCGACGAGTCCGACAGTGTCCTCACCTCAATTTTATTTCTCTCGTTAGTGCCTGCTAGTGCGCAGTCAGGACGGACGTATGTTAAATCACTGCATATTCCCGCCAATAATATAAGTACGCCATTTTAGTTGCTCCCGGACAATTATTTTATACTATCGGTGGTGGCATCTTTCTAGTGTAGTAAGCAGTTTTCTTATTGTTTTTTGGTTCTAATAGAGGTAGAAAGTGAATTAGCTTCATTGATTGTTATTGAATTTAACCTAGATATTATACATTTTTTCTAATATTCTAAAAAGTGTGAAATTTCTCACGTCGGTGTTCGCATATCGGTGTAATCGGTGGTCTTTATTACCACGGATATGATAATTTACACCGAAAATGATAAGAAAAGATGAATCGGTGTCTTACACCTAATATCGGTGTTTTGATTCATGATCAATGCACAGTTTTGTCACATCGGTGGATTGCTTTATCATATCGGTAGATATTTTTTCATCTCGGTGAGTCGTTTTATCATATCGGTTGATCCCGTGCGATTTCGTTAAGTATACAAAGGAAAAATGGAACATACAAGAACATACATATAAACACATACATACATAGGGGGGACTTCAATACTAAAGTGGGAATACAAGAACGCGACGAGAAGAAAATCGGATCATAAGGAGTGGTATGCAGAAATCGCAGGGGGCAAATGCTAGTCAGCTTCCTCGAGTCACAGGCATCTCTTCTTAATGAATAGTTTCTTTAAGAAAATACCCCACAAGCAGTGGACTATAATAAGGAACGATATACTAATAGACTTTTTTCATAATAGTACCTAAGCACATATTCAGAGATCAACAAGTGTGATCAACAAGTTTAATACTGGAAGCGATTACCGACTTATCTGAGGCTCTCTAAATATCAAGATTCCGAATGATAAGGTCAGCCCTCCCACCTACGCCGCTCCAAGTAGCTCTAGGGTCGCAATACTGGAAACCTCTAGGGAGGCATTGACGGGAAGGCCGACTAGTGGTCAAACCATTGCATTGTGGGGCTCCAATCCTGAAAGAGCTAGCAAGCCTCTTTAATTCCGTCATCCCGCAAGGGCTAACACCTAGGGCATGGAGCGGGAGTGCGGTGGTACTGTTCTTCAAAAAAGGTGACAAGACCTTGCTGAAGAACGCAGGCCATCTCACTCCTGAGTCATGTCTACAAGTTGTTCTCAAGAGTCGTCACAAATTGCCTCGCAGGTAAGCTCGACGAGTTCCAGCCACCTGAGCAAGTCAGGTTTTGAAAAGACCATAGTACCGTGGACCACATCCATATACTGTTTGGCAGATTGTAGAAAAGACTCAGGAGTACAACCAGCCGCTGTGTATGGCGTTTGTGGACTACGGAAAAGCCTTCGACTCTATCGAAATCTGGGCAGTGCTGGATGCGCTGCAGCGGTGCCGCCTCGATTGCACATCGAGGTGCTGAGATGCTTGTATTACACTGTCGAAGAAGAAGACAAAACCCATTAGCCTCCAACGTGGAGTGAGACTGGGAGATGTTATATCTCCCAAACTATTTACCATCGCATTGGAGGACGTCTTTAAGACTCTGGGCTGGACTAGGCGGGGTATCAACATCAACGGTGAGTACATCTCGACCCTTGGTTCGCCGACGACATCATAATAGTTGCGGAGTCACTGGAACAACTGGGCAAAATGATGCACAGCTTTAATGGAGCTTCTCGACAAGTCGGCCTCAGTGTAAACTTGGATAAAACCAAGATACATAATCTTGGTTTTATCCAAAACGAACATGTTGTACCGAGAGCAATTGCCTTCGAAGGAACGACACTCGAAGTTGTTCAAAAATAGGTATATCTATCTGGGGCAGGTTATTCAGCTCGGTAAAAACAACTTCGAGAAAGAAGAAGCCAGAACAATCCAACTGGGGTGGGCAGCATTTGGCAAATTACGTCGGGTCTTCTCCTCCCCCTTGCCGCAATGCCTTAAAACAAAGGTTTTCCGACCAGTGCGTTCTGCCTGTTATGACTTACGGTGCCGAAACGTGGCCACTGAAGGTGGGGTTAGTCCGTGACTTGAAAATCGCACAGCGGGCTATGGGAGCAAGCTATGCTTGGAGTTTCTTTGATGGATAGAATTAGAAACGAGGAAAGTTACCGACATAGCTCGCAGAATAAGCAAGCTGAAGTGGCAGTGGGCTGGCCACATCTGCCGATGGACTGATTGCCGTTGGAACAGACGAGTCCTAGAGTGGAGACTGCGAGGAGTAAAACGGAAGGTGGGACACCCCCTGGCCAGGTGGACTGACGACCTATGAAAGGTGGCTGGGAAGGACTGGATGCGGAAGGCGGAGGATCAGCAAACGTGGCGCATATTGGGAGAGGCCTATGACCAGCAGTGGACTGCAATAGACTAATTGATTGATTTGTGTTACCAGCTTATAAACATTCTTTTTTAAATTAATTATATATTATAAAAAAAGAATAGAAGAAAGTAAATATAATAAAATAGGTGCCTATATAATTTCAAAAAATATAATATTTTCATTGGATCTTCAAGAACTCTATTCTCGTCGGATATGATCTTCTTCAGGTCAGGCATTCAGTTTTAAGCCACTCTTGTAAAAATAAGGCACCTACTATTTCCTTTTTGATGTTCAAAGGTGGATAGATTATCATTTCGGTGAATATTTTATCATAATGGTGGATATGTATATAATTTCGGTGGATAAACTTATCAAATCGGTGTACAGAAAAAATAATCGGTGCGGGTTTGTCATGTCGGTGGAAACCAAAATTAAAACTGAATTTTCTCCATAATCTTAAATGATACGTTGATGATATTAAATTTGGGGATACATGATTATCACAAAGATTACATAAAACCTTAAAAATATACAAAAAACATATAAATGAAAAAGTTCACCGATATGATAAAAAAAATGGCATTTGTTGAAATTCACCCAAATCTCACATTTCATATTTTACTCCCTAGAATGTCCAACAGGTACAACTATTAATACCTCTCGTTTTACGTCGAGGGTCAAAACATAGCTACCACTACTACAACTCTCTCCAGTTCCGGCTACCGTGATCACTTCAATGGACTCATGGTAGGCTCGACGCTCTTGCTCTTGCACTCGAAGATGTCTTATACCGATGAACGATCTCGATGGTGACGTACGTAAGCTTTGAGTGCACGCGAGTACTTCGTACACCTAATTATATTTTATGGTAGCAGGCTGACGAGTCTTCAGTAATTTAAACTTATAATGTTATAAATAAATCTGTCTTTGTTTTAATATTATTCAAAATTTTAATTTATTTTCCTTAAAATTTTTGTATTTTGAGTGACCACCATTTCACTTTAGCTTTGGTTTTCAATGTCAATGAACTTTATTCTTAATCGATTTGGCTCAAAATAAAGAGCCTCCGTCATGGTTCCGCTTTTGTTACTTGTGCGTAAAATTCAAAACGAAGTTACGCAAATAATATTTAAGCACAATGTTATTAATACACTAATGCTATGGACTAGAACTATGGTCTGAAATAAATGATTATTTAATTTAATTAATTTTTCCGATTAAAAATACTGAGATAAGTGCCTAATCAACATACAGAACCTATTTTTAACTGTGAGCAGTTTAGGGCACAGATAACACACATTTTGTTTCAATATTCGAATGTATCGTAGTCAAAATATATTTGTCGAACTTACAGGACATCATTGATGTAAAAATGTTTATCATATTCACTAAGTTATCTTTTGCTGGGATCATGTTTTCAACATTATGTTTGATAAGATAATACAAACCTTACTATTTGTACTGCGGCCGAAAATAAGAGAGTTGGAGCAGATTCTTATGCAAGTAGCAGTATCGCGGTTGCTTTATATCTTGAGTTGCATTATGCCATTCATCAAGAAATAAGAGAAACGGAACCTTTACAAATTTCACTGTCGTTGTTCAAATTTGTAAAATCTCATTTATTTTGGTGAGCATTATCAGTTTACAACAATTGATTACCGATATATTTCAATTACTACACCTTTTTGAGTTGCATATCAACGAAATCGTTATACCTGCGTTTGAATATCTGATTGTTATTGCCAAGGACCGGAAATCATTGAAATTTTCTTTATTGTAATGCGCAATTCTGCCGCGCACCTTTACGACCTTCAAGTTTCTATATAATATATACATATATATATATATATATATAATATTGAACATCAAAATATTACTCATCTATCTATATATCTTATCTTGTACTAATAATAAAGCTGAAGAGTTTGTTTGTTTGTTTGAATCTCAGGAACTACCGATTCGAATTGAAAACTTCTTTTTCCATTGAATAGTCCATTTATTGACGAAGGTTATAGGCTACATTAACATCACGCTACCACAAAAGGGAGCGGAGCAGTGATCATAAATGTCAACAAATCCGGCAGTTTTCCATACATCTATACTAACATATTGAAGAGGAAATATTTGTACTTTTGTATTCGACTAAACGCAAAAACTACTAGACCGATTTCAAAAAATCTTTTACCATTAGAAAGCTGCATTATCACTGATTAACATAAACAAGGTGTACAAAAAAAAACCTAAAACATTTCTTACATCGCGGGCGCTGCGAAAACTATTGATGGTAGAAGAAAATAATGTACTGCGGAAATATATAACTTAAAAAGGTCTACATAAAAGTCTGCAATAGAATATGTCTATCTCCTAAGGAAAACCCACAGCAACCATTTTTATCTTTTACAAATTACAAAAAAATAATGTGCCATTTTCGAAGTAATTTTTAACAATACAGTATTATTCCTTATCCAATTAAATATTTTAAATATAATGAGCATTTAATGTAGATCAAAATTGCCATTCAAACTATATGATTACAATGAAGAACTTCAGAGTTATCGCATTTAAAAAAAATTGACGATGAAATAAATTCATGCAGAAATGAAGATCAAAGTCAGACCACGAAATCTATACCTTCCTATTAATTCTTATCGAAATAAATTATTCCGTATTCGAGATTGTTTCAATACCTGTTGATTACTTTGTGAATTATTGAAATCGGACATTCTATTCAAAAGATATAACGAAACTTTAAATGTCAATAAATCCAGTAGATTCCTACACATTATCTATTTGAGAACTATTTATACGGGTATGGGTTAAAGGGGTGCAACGGGGTTTCTAAGTATGTCACGAGCGAAGGCGAGGGGGGTCAGAACAGAAGATGCAACGGGAACGGGATCCGAATGCGTGGTCCGGAACCTCCATGCGATGCACCCTGGGCAACGGAGGCGGCGCTGCTACCTACGGCAAATACTGGCCGCAACGGGACTGGCCCTGTAGAGGGATGCTTAAAGGCTTCCCACATGTCCCTCTGACTACCAATGGGCATAGTGGAGACCAGGCATGGGTCGGGCTGGTCACCGAGCGCAGGAGTGGAGAGCCGAGGATTTCCCCATTGGGTAGAGCCACGTGGAAGTCACGGGAATATGCCCAAGGTAATCTAACACCCCCGGCATCTGAAGACCCGAGATATAAAACCATATCTCGGATCTTCAGTCGGTCCGAGTCCGACATAACCACTCCTGATGGCCGACGGGGGTGGTATCCGAGAGAACTTCAGTACGTAAGAAAAGTTGGGACGGAATCCGAATTCCACGCCGCGGGCTGGTCTAAGAAAGTCTGGTTTATAGAATTTTTATTATTATTGAACATCAAAATATTACTTTTTTTTTCATATCACTTAGGTGGCAGACAAGCACACGGCCCACCTGATTACACAATAAGCTTTTTGAAGTGCCAGTACTCGCAGGTAATATGGCTCACTCCTGGAAATATTGGACCGAGAATGTTTACGTCTGATAATAGCTGGTATTTTTATTATAAAACGCTGAGTTTGTCAATCGGTCTACGAGTCAAATATTTTGTATGCCAGATATGAAAGTATTAGTAGGTGGTAGGTGTTTCAAGTTTAAGTGTAGGTATGTACCTATATAAAGCCATACTTTTATGTTAAAGTTGTTTTTGTCAACAGGATCTGCTACTTATTATATGGTCGAAAGGTCCGATTTTCTACTCTATCTCTGGATTTGATTTATTATGATGCATAGAAAAAGTCAGTTGGGATACCTAAACTGAATGTAAAATGTGGAAGATCGGGTTCTATGGCGTGTAATAATAGAGACTTACCTCAAGCAGTTGACTGCAAGGCTAATATTGATGCAAGCTAAATAGTTAATGATAAACTTTGTTTATTTAGAAGCTGCATTTCTGAATAAAAATACTGCGATAAATCTAAATATATATAACTCAAAGGTGACTGACTGACTGACTGACTGACATAGTGATCTATCAACGCACAGCCCAAGCCACTGGACGGATCGGGCTGAAATTTGGCATACAGGTAGATGTTATGACGTAGGCATCTGCTAAGAAAGGATTTTGATTAATTCTACCCCCAAGAGGATAAAATAGGGGATGAAAGTGTTGTATATGTGTACCTACCCAGTTAAAGCCTAGGTTTATAAGTAGCTATAGTTATAGTGGCTGCGCCCACTAGTCGTTACTACGATTAAATATCAGTGCGTATTCAACTGCCTGTCGTTTCACTTGTCCGCATACATAACAGTGGCGACGAGGATTCTACCTACCTACTTTATAAGAAAAAAAATAGTATTAACGAAGATTATCATGGCGACATCGATATTTGGTTTACTAACCAGCTTCGATCACAATTTGCAAAATTGGCAAGAATACAAGGGACGGCTGACGCAGTGGTTCATCGCGAACGACATCAATACAACAAGCGATGCTACTGCGAGCAAGCGGCGGGCCATCTTGTTGAGCGCACTCAGCGAACCGACGTACAAGCTCACGGCGGAATTGGCATTACCGAAGGATCTCTCATCAGTACCGTTTGAAGAGATTTTGAATATTTTGGACAAGCACTTTATACCTCAAGTCTGTGGATTTAGTGAGAGGTATAAATTTTATGCTGCAGTACAAAAGGAGGGAGAAAGCCACCAACAATGGGCCGCAAGGTTACGCGGTTTGACGGCGTATTGTGGATTTTCAAACGTAGAGGAAGCATTACGTGATCGCTTCGTAATGGGAATGCTACCGGGAACGGAGAGGGAAAAGCTGTTCGCTCAGGATCCGAAGACCTTTACGCTTACAAAAGCCGTGGAAGTGGCGGAAAGTCTACGATGTGCGCGTATAGGAGCAGCGGCATCGTTGGCCGCGGCTACACCGGCCACGCAGGCTACCGACCAGATGTTCAAGATCACCACGAAAAAGGATGCTCCCGTCAAAACCCCGTGTACAGTTTGCGGATTGAAAAATCATTTGACATCGAAGTGTAGATTCGCCAATTACAATTGCAAGAAGTGTCACGAAAAGGGTCATTTGGCCCGAGTATGTAAAAAATTGAATTACATGGTGAGCGAGGGTGTCGATGATAACGCTGATGACGGTGAGTTATTTAACATTTGTTCGGCGCACGGTGAACCTATGACCGAAATGGTCACGGTAAAAGGAGTGCGAATGAAGTTTCAAATCGATAGTGGCTCGGCGGTTACGGCCATTTCCGAAAAAACGTATTTCAATTTTTTTCATGAAGTACCCGTGAACAAAACAAAAAAACGGTTACGTACGTACAACGGCAATGTCATTGATTGCATGGGTGTGGTAATGCTGCCTTTTACATACACAGGCATAACGCATAGCTTAGAAGTGTTTATTATACGAAACGGCGGGCCCCCGCTGTTAGGTCGTGATTTTATTTCAATGTTTAAACTAAAAATGCTGCCAGTGTATCATTTTGAAGGTACGTCAAGTTTAGCGGAACGGTTGCAAATTAAATATCCTAAAGTTTTTTCCGACGAACTAGGTATATTTAACAAATATAAAGTGAAATTAAATTTAAAGAAAGATGCTAAACCGATATTTTTCAAACCACGGCCCATCGCCTTTGCGTTGCGTGATAAGATAGATACAGAGATAGAACGGTTGGTTCGTGTAGGTATTCTTAAACCGGTTGACTATTCCGAGTATGCGTCACCAATTGTCCCCGTATTAAAGCGCGATGGCTCGATTCGATTATGTGCGGATTACTCTGTTTCTGTAAACAAACAACTATTAATCGATCAGTATCCATTACCGACGCCACACGAGTTATTTACTAAATTGCACGGAGGACAGCAGTTCAGTAAGCTGGACCTTTCGCAAGCATATTCACAATGTGTTTTAGATGAGGAGTCCCAAAAAATCACCTGCATTAACACTCACAAGGGGTTATTCCGGTATACAAGATTAGTGTTTGGCTTGGCACCGGCGCCGGCAATTTTTTCTCGCGTTATGGAGTGTGTTTTATCGGGTATTGACGGAGTCCTATGTATGTTGGACGATATTTTAATTACGGGACCTAATAGGGAAGTACACTTACACAGATTGCATGAAGTATTACGTCGTTTGCAAGACGCGGGCCTCACGCTTCAAAAAGCTAAGTGTAGTTTTTTTGAAGACGAAGTGGAATATTTGGGGTATATAGTTGACAAACAGGGGTTGAAAAAGTCACCCCAAAAGGTAACAGCTATTTTAAGTGCCCCTATACCCCAGAACGTGGCTAAATTGCAATCGTTTTTGGGCCTAGTGAACTACTATCGCAATTTTGTGCCTAATGCTTCATCCATTCTTAGTCCACTATATAACTTACTGCAAAAAAATACAAAATGGCAGTGGAATTCCGAACACGATGTTGCATTCAACACTATTAAAAAAATTCTTGTTTCGGATCAGGTCTTAGCACACTTCGATACCAACGCGGAAGTGATTTTGACAGTGGACGCTTCTCCTAGCGGGCTAGGCGCAATTTTGTCTCAGCTTGATAAAAATGGGGTGGAGCACCCGGTCTCGTACGCGTCACGCACGTTAAACGCCGCTGAACGCCGATATTCACAAATACAAAAGGAAGCAACGGCAATTATATTTGGGGTTCGTCGTTTCCACCAATATCTTTATGGTAGGTCTACTCCGTTTACCTTACGGACCGATCACAAGCCGCTAATAACGATATTTGGTCCCTATCGCGGCATTCCGGAGGTATCGGCTAACAGATTGCAACGATATGCAATGTTTTTGAGCGGCTATAATTTTAGAATAGAATACATTCGTAGTGCAAATAACTGCGCTGATTATTTATCGCGCGCAAGCTTGAGCGACGAGCCGTCGCTAAGTGACTTATCAAAGTATATAGAAGACAGGGCGTCTTATGTTAACTTTGTTGTTGATGATAGTTTACCTGTTACACTGAGCCTATTACGCGAGGCAACACAAAAGGATTCGGCGTTAGGCAAAGTTATGAATTATATTTTAAAAGGTTGGCCGAGAAAAGTGACGGATCATCTTTTTATTCCATTTTTTTTATGCAAAAATCAATTGTCAATAGAAAATGGTATAGTTATGCGGGGTCACAGAGTGGTGATACCAACCGCATTACAAACTAAAATATTAGATGAACTACATAAGTCGCACTTGGGGATCGTAAAGTGTAAAGCTGAGGCGCGAAGTAAGATTTGGTTCCCAGGTATTGATAAGGCCATCGAACATATGATAGGCAGTTGCAGTGTATGTGTACAGGTTAGACCGTCGCCGGGGCGCGCGCCGCTGGCAGTGTGGCCGCACCCCGCGCGGCCTTTTCACCGGGTGCACGTGGACTTTCTCGGACCTATCAATAGTCAATCGTACCTAATCATGGTAGACGCGCATTCCAAATGGGTTGAACTATATAAAGTGAATAGTACGTCTTCGGCTACAGTTAAGGCTAAGCTATGTGATTTTATGTCAAGGTTCGGTCTTATTCATACCTTGGTCAGTGACAATGCCGCTTGTTTTTTATCTGCTGAATTTAAACAATTTTGTGAATCGAATGGCATAGTGCACTTAACTTCACCCGCGTTTCACCCGAGTAGCAACGGCCAGGCCGAGGCTTACGTGAAAGTAATAAAAAAGGGTATTAAGTCATGTATAATAATGAACAATAACTCGAAACAAGGCGATGAAAACATATTAAAGTATTTGTTCGATTATAGAAACTCGGTGCATGCCACAACGGGCCGTACACCCGCGGAGCTAGTATTCGGACGTAAACTTCGTTCGCGCTTAGATTTGTTACTCCCAAGCACGCCGCCGCCGCCGGCACCGTCCTCGTCTGACGCCCTCACTCAACATGTAACCCGTAACCAGTGCTCGCAGTCTAAGGCTTATGGAGGCCTAAACAAAAAATGTTTTAAACCCGGAGACTCAGTTATGTACAAAAGATATTATGCAAACAAAAAGTTTACTTGGAACAGCGGCAGAGTAATGAGTTTATTGGGAAAAGTGACGTATTTAATCAAGGATTGTGACACCTCTGCTGTTTTGAAAAAACATAAAAATCAGCTTATACCCTTTAACGGACCAGTTGGAGCGAGCGATCAGTGTCCTGACAGCTCCATTGAAATATCAGACACTACCCCGGGTGTCTCATCGGAGGAAGCTCACGAGGTAAGCTCGGGGGAGAGAGAAACCACCTCGAGCCCAGTGGCCACTGCGGAAGTAGAATCACAGGCAAACCAGCCAGTTGCTTCTGGATCGGAGTTATCAAGTTCCCGGTTCGCTTCGGGACGTCCGCGTCGGACTCCCAAGGTAGATTATAAGTCTTTGTTCAAGTGACATAATGTTTAATGTATTGAAACACTAAAGTGGGAGGAGTGTTGTATATGTGTACCTACCCAGTTAAAGCCTAGGTTTATAAGTAGCTATAGTTATAGTGGCTGCGCCCACTAGTCGTTACTACGATTAAATATCAGTGCGTATTCAACTGCCTGTCGTTTCACTTGTCCGCATACATAACAGAAAGTTTGTATGAAACTTTGTCAATTTTAAACCGATCGGACTGAGACTTTGCATGCATAAAGCTACTATGACGTAGGCATCCCCTAAGAAATTTTAGGATTTTGAGATGCATGCTATATAAATACTAAGCGATAACCGACATCCACGCGGGCGACGCCGCGGGCAACAGCTAGTGCCTAATAAACGTACAGAAGTTATCTTGAATTATAAACAGTTTAGGTCACAGATAATACAGATATCGAAAGTTACTATTTTGCTTCAACACTGGTATGTATTGTACAATAGTCTAAATAAATCTCTCGAACTAACAGGACATCGTTGAAAAAATGTTCACCATTTTCTATTACTTATTTTTTGCTGGGACCGTGTTTTCAACAATATGTCTGTTAATACAAACCATACTATTTGTACTACGGCCAAAAATAAGAGAGCTGCAGCAACAAATTCTTATGCAACTAGCAGTATCGCGATTGTTGCTCTATATCATGAGTTGCTTTATTCAATTCGCCATAGAAGACGCGACGAAACTACAGATCACTTTATACATGGCAGTCGTTGAAATATTGGATATAAGCCTAAGGTTCTGGCTGTGTATCTACACGAAGAACTTATACGATAAAATTGTGAAAGTGTTTGTGACAGAAAAGTATAGTTTTTTAAAATTATCAATTATTTGGATCTTGTCAATATTAATAGCAGTGGTGTATGTAACGGTTATATCCTATCTACAGTTTACGACTAAGTGGAATCAACGATCGTCTGTCATAATGGTATTGTCTACGTTGTTGCTAGTCTTGAAGCTCATAGTTCCATGTGCTAATTTATTTTTCTTCTGCAGGATTTTCTATGTTATTATAACGATGAAAATAAAAGATAAGAGCAACAAAGCATTTATAAACTTTGCTGTCGTTGTTCAAATTTGTGTAATTTCATCTGTTTTGGTGAGCATTATTAGTTTACTACTTTTGAATAAAGATGTATTTAGACTATTACTCCTTTTTGGTGCGACGAATATGATTGAAATCGTTACGACACCTGTGTTTCAATATATAAGTGTCATTGGTTCTTTCCAAGGAGCGGAAATCATTGCTATTTTCTTTATTGTCATGCGCAATTCGGCCGCGCACCTTTACGACCGTCAAGTTTTTACCCCATCAACCCCGATGACATCAATTTAAGACCCCTTTCAAAGTAGTTATTTTAATTTCATTTTGTGTTTTTTATTATTTCTATCTACTATTATTATGAATGCGAAAGTAACTCTGTTTGTTATCTGTCAACGCTTTACTGAGTTTCTTAAAACTTGTCATCGTGTAAAATAGCTAAAAATTAAAATTTCGAACAAGCGTTTAAACCACACGCTGCTAGACTATAATAGTAACTGAATCTGTGAATAAAGGTTAATAGAAATGGAACTTTAAAAGAAAATACTCATGTGATCTTAAATTCCATACTTTTTGGTTGCATATGTTTCAATTTATTTATGTATACTACAGGTACTATTGCCTGTTGTCTACTGATTGTATTGTTCACATGTGAAAAGGTTTAGCTGGCCTTCTCATACTATTTAGTTCTGTAAATCCTTTACTCACTGTAAGCTTTCTGTAATAATAAAATAAAGAATTTAGTACCTAAGGACTTATTTTTACCCTCATTTTAGTTTCTTGTAGAGTAGATAATATTTTCAATAAAAAGGTCAAATTAATAGTACCCTTCTTTTAACGCCGGGAGTCCCAACTTGTGTACTACTGCTACTATTACTTTCTTGGACTGGTTTTAGTTATAGCGACCTCTTTCGTGTACTCTGTCAATGAACTTTATTCTCAAACGATTTGGCACGAACTATCGAACCACCATCGGTGAATATTTTCGCTGTGTGCGAACGATCTCCGCAATAAAAGTAAGAATAAAGTAACGCATGAAATATTTTAGTTTATTGAACGAACGTCTCGATATTTCATAAATACGGATTCCTCTGTTATTATAACGAATAGTTCAGTTAGGTATTACAAATTTATTTTATGTAAGAATTGTTGTTGAAGCACTTCTCAATATAATGGCAAATTCTATTATTCTTTATAGAAAGTCTGGTTAATAGAATAAAGCATCAAAATACTATTTATAACACTGCAAGTTTTTAGAAGTAACTGTACTCACAGGCTCACTCGTGGAAATATTGTAGAAAGCATTTGTATATGTCTAGCAATAGGTATTTTTATTAGAAAATGCTGAGTTTGCAATCTGTCTACGTGACAATAATTTTGTATGCCAGATAAGAAAGTATTTAGTAGCGCGGGCATGAAGATGTTTCGTTTTAAGTTTAAGTGTATATACTTCAAGTTATATTTTCACGGTAAAGATGTTATTCTTTACCGAGGTCTTTCGGTCAATCTGTCAAAATAGCAGAGATATATATTATACAAATTACACATAACGATTATTGTGACCTTTTATTAAGTTAAGTATAGCTATATCACAAGGCCACGTTCACCCATATCAATAATATTTTGAAATGTAGCATAATTATATTCTGTTGCGTGTGCATGTAACATGTGTATATTAAGATATGACTGTGATAGCGTGTGACCTGTTACATATTTATCTGACATACACAACATTAAACATACAAAATATACCTATGATGTATCAAAACGTTCAGAATAAGATATTGTAAGTGGTGTGTATGAGACAAATGAGGGGCATATGATCCTTTGTAGCATGGCAAGACAAATGGAAGCTATCGCTACGGCCCATCGGTTTCCACGAGCCGGAAACTCACCGGAACACCGACGTGGCTATGACACATGGTTATACTTGTTACATACTAGACTTTTCTATATTTTAATAAGAATATAATAATAATATTATAAAGAGATTTGTATTTTTGTAGGTAATGAATAAACTCAAAAACCACCAGACCGATTTCAAAAATACTTTCCCCATTAGAAAGCTTACAATTTTTAATGATATGTATTATAGCCACTGAGCGCATATGGTTTATACTTCGTAATAAAAACGTGTACAAGTTTTCAAAAATTCTTGGTAAATATTTAGAGCAAACATGTAGTTTACCTCCAAATGAACTCCAAATAAACCCTATCGGATTATGAAGAATAGACTAAATAGAATAGACTACTAGACTACTAGACTAGACTACTAGACTAGACTACTAGACTAGACTACTAGACTAGACTACTAGACTAGACTACTAGACTAGACTACTAGACTAGACTACTAGACTAGACTACTAGACTAGACTACTAGACTAGACTACTAGACTAGACTACTAGACTAGACTACTAGACTAGACTACTAGACTAGACTACTAGACTAGACTACTAGACTAGACTACTAGACTAGACTACTAGACTAGACTACTAGACTAGACTACTAGACTAGACTACTAGACTAGACTACTAGACTAGACTACTAGACTAGACTACTAGACTAGACTACTAGACTAGACTACTAGACTAGACTACTAGACTAGACTACTAGACTAGACTACTAGACTAGACTACTAGACTAGACTACTAGACTAGACTACTAGACTAGACTACTAGACTAGACTACTAGACTAGACTACTAGACTAGACTACTAGACTAGACTACTAGACTAGACTACTAGACTAGACTACTAGACTAGACTACTAGACTAGACTACTAGACTAGACTACTAGACTAGACTACTAGACTAGACTACTAGACTAGACTACTAGACTAGACTACTAGACTAGACTACTAGACTAGACTACTAGACTAGACTACTAGACTAGACTACTAGACTAGACTACTAGACTAGACTACTAGACTAGACTACTAGACTAGACTACTAGACTAGACTACTAGACTAGACTACTAGACTAGACTACTAGACTAGACTACTAGACTAGACTACTAGACTAGACTACTAGACTAGACTACTAGACTAGACTACTAGACTAGACTACTAGACTAGACTACTAGACTAGACTACTAGACTAGACTACTAGACTAGACTACTAGACTAGACTACTAGACTAGACTACTAGACTAGACTACTAGACTAGACTACTAGACTAGACTACTAGACTAGACTACTAGACTAGACTACTAGACTAGACTACTAGACTAGACTACTAGACTAGACTACTAGACTGGACTACTAGTTTAGACTACTAGACTAGACTACTAGATTGGACTACTAGTTTAGACTACTAGAAAGAGAATAGACGATAGAATCCATTAAAAAGTTTTTTTCAAATTTCATTTCAATGAGTGAGGTTCGCGTAAACTTCAGACAGAATCGAATATTTTAAAAATTATTATTCCTTATTCCACCTGCCCTTATAGCCAACCAATCCCGGTCTCCCCTCCAGTTCTCGAAACTCGTTTGTTGTACCATTCCACACCGCTGATATTTTAATTTGACGGTATTGAATTGTGATTTAATTCTTTAATTAAGTAGCCCTCAGGCTGCGTGCTTCTTTCGTGTAGTTCGATCAATCGAATTTGGAGAATTTTGAACTCGTTATTTCATTCTTATGGAAGACAAATCAATTATTTATTTAAGGTTTGTCTTTCACTGTTACAGTGAGCGTGAGTGGTGAAGTTTTCTTCTGCTATTAGTAAATCATCTTTATAAACAAACATTTGCGGAAGTTTTCAGAATTACGCGTTGTTTCGATGGCTAATCCATCGAAACAACGCGTAATTCTAAATACTATTTTCACACTCCATCAAGTATTTTTAAAGTATTGAAAAACGTGTGACGTATTAAGTCAAGTAAACTTTGGAGTTGCAGAAACCTAATTCCTACAAGCTCCTTCTACAATAGAATGATGTAGTAGAAAATCATTATGTACCTACTCATTGAAAACATTCTGTCCATCCTAAGTTTGCATGGAAAAAAAGGCTCGCACTTTCTATCGCATCCGCTGTGCCCCAATACATGCACAATGAACGACTTCAACAAGGCGACTACTGCAGAGGCCATCAGTGTCACAAAATTTTTGACTGGACACATTTAATCGCACTGAAAATTGATATAGGCTCGGCTGACGAAAGTTGATAATGGATATCGGCGAAAGAACTGGTGATGTTTTTATTTTGGGTATATTTTTTTAAATTTATTTATTGTACAAAAATTTCACAATTAAATAAAAAAATCATATCAAACCAAATAATACCTGCAGTTTTGAATATCTCACAAAGGTTTTGCAAAAATTTATAACTTACTTGACACTGCTGCGGGCCCTGCCGGTTTGGTGAAGCAGGTTTTGGTCGAACTTTCTTAGATGTGAGCTGTGGTCTTGAATCTAACCCTGTCACTGCCACAGACACCGTCGTGATAGGCACTACACCACTCGATGAAGATGACGTGGTACTGCACTCTGCAACAATAGGTTTCACATTAGACTAACACAAAGGAGATGGGTAGGCTTTCATACATTCTTGGGCCAAAAATGTAATAAGATGAGGGTGGTATCAATTAAGAGCATATAAATTATTAAACCATCCCTGAAAATTCTGCAGATTTTGGATATCTGAGAGCAGAGTTATAAGAGATTTAGTAAAAGTGAGGTTATGCAAGAAATTGACATTTTAGAACTGTGATTTCTGTGGTGTTTTAATAGAAAGTGATCCTTTTTTTTATTTTAAAATACTTTTAAATTGTACTGTATTATATTTTACTCAGGGATAATGTACGAAAACTCACAAGGAGATTTTAAAGATATGGAGTACAAGGATGTTATGTTAAAAAAATAATAATAATAATAATTATCTTTTATTCTTCTTCAATAATAATTAGAGTATTGTCTAAGAAGTGCGCAGGTGGAAATATATTACCTTATTTACTTCATTTTCTATGCCACAATTCACACAGAGATCCATGTCAAAATCCAAAATACCGAGCAAAACTCAAACAAGTAAACAAGTTTATCATTGTACTTTAAGGTAACCAGGAGCAAGCTGAGAAGTCCGTAAAGAGAAATCACTGTTAAGGGAATATAATCAAGAAATCAACTGGAAATACTCAAAACGCAGAAGTCAATTGGTCATTAGATTTAAACCAATAAACTGATACAGCATACTTTTGTACATATTTTATAAATAATTGTATATCCCATAAGCCGTGTAAATATACAATTTTTCGATAAAATAATTAATTTTGAAGATTGAATAAATAAACTGATTGACTGAAAATGGAGCTGTCAGCTGTCACAGCTTAAAAATACAGTTGATAAACACAAGAAATAATTAATCGATTAACGGAAATCGATTCAGAATTTATTTTTATTACACTTTTATTTGGTATTTTAAATGGTTATTATTATTATTATGATTAAGTTTTGTTCACTCTGATTGATTTAATATCAAATTGTGATGCAAGTGTTTTTATAATTTTTAGTAATATTGTTTAAATAATTTTTAGTAATCGGTTTTTTTTTTGCTAGTGGAATAAACTTAGTTTTAAGATTTCTCGTCTTCCAGACTTGCAATTGAGCTGGTTTTTTAATATTTTGAAATAGAAAAAAATACCGCTTTTTTAAGTCATATCTCAACTCATTACAATTTTGGCCCAGAAGTCCCCGTCTCCTTTATTTGTAATAGAAAAGGTTCATCCTCTGTACAATATTATCAATCTAGCCTCTCTCTACAATAATGTAAACTTTACAATACCTGTACAATATTATAATTGATGTACCTGTAGTCACTACATGTAGATTATTTGATTCATATCATCGTTTAGTGTTCGTATAAAATTTTAAAATGTATCTATCGCATATACGAGTTTTTGCGACCAATAATTGCTTTCAACGCTTTAATTCATAATTTCGGTTAGCTCTTGATTTTCAGCGTTCGATATTAATTTAAAACGAGCCGAATGCAAACAAGAGCTTGCTCTAAAATGTACGCCCGACAAAATTCAGAGTTATTTCTCGTTTTTCACGCCCGGGAAAAACTGTTGAATTAGGCGAAATTAAAGATTGTTTGGGCAAAGGATCAATTTTGGGCAACCCTAAATTCGAGCTGTTCGCGAACAATCTAATTTTGTTGGGTTTTTCATTTATTAGCGTGTGCATTTAACTCGTGGCTTAACATTTCCTGAACGCGTATTTTCACAATCTATATTATGAAGTTTTGTCTTTGTTAAGGATCGTTATTTTCGAACGTAAATCCTATTTCAAAGGAGACTGGTTTGTTATTCAAATTTTCAATCATCATTAATCAATGTCTAGCAATAATCTATTCTTTTCGCTTCAAATCGTTTCTCGGAAACAGCGAGGCCCGAGGCTCTGAGGTGTTGTTTGTTTTTCTTTTTATTTCAAATTGGTTATAGCACCTTTAAAAGAATTCTCGATAAATTATATTAAATAAGTGTACAGATAAAACAATTGTCGTGTTTTTTGCTTCAAACAGAAAAAAAAAACGAATTTATTCAAGTGTGTTATAAAATTTCGATATACGACATTATTTACTGTTGTTTATCACCTAGGTATATATTATTATGTTTCTAGTTGCCACCACAAATTCACCGATAATTAACATACATCTTGTATACAGTGCGTTCACAAAGCCGTCTCGGTTCACTCTCCGCTCCCATAAGACACAATTCATGTTTATGGTTGAATTAACTGTCTAATTGCTATCATTGTCTCTCACTGAATACGTTTTCACTGATGTTGGGGTGAGATTAGAGACTACAGCGTCACACTTCAATACATACATCAAGTGTCTCATATCCTGACTCTATCCGTCGCCGTCGTGGGGCTGTAGAAGAGCCACAGATGGCGATAGCTATCGCGTACAATAACGGTCGGATTGGGAGACAGACTCAAAACGGGCCGTCGACAATACGAATTGCTATTGATTCCGTCGTTTCGTCATTTGATGGGAAGTTCTTTGTCACTCGGCAGAGCCCATTACCTTGTTTATGTTTGCGCAGACCGCATATCCGTCTCGGCCGGCCGATGCCAACTAATGGTAGAGAAGAAAAATGATTCTCGATCTTTTTCACGAGGGAACCTGTGCGGAAAGATATATAAGTAACAAAGTGGCCGCTTTTCAGCGATCCGTGTGATGAATAGGTAATGTCGTCAGAGAAAAAAGACGTCGCTCGCTCCACTCAAGGGTAAGTTGGCTGGGCCCATTTAATTATGTTAGCTTTTATGCCTACGTAGCAGGCTCACATTTTTTCTTATTTCCTTAATGTTTGGAACGTAAATTGTCCTAAGAAATTCAATGGCATGATTTGTATTTGAACTGGACATAAAAATAGAAATGAGATTCCATTTCCTCAATTTAACAATATCAACATTATCGTGTACATTATTAACTACCTATACTAGCTCGTTACATTAGGTACCAAATAAATTAGTTATACTGTAGTTTTCCTGTCAAAGATTACCTATCTTTATTATATTAATTAAAATTTGATGTAGGTCTAGGTAATAATTAAAAGTACAAAATATGATGATATCATGGTTCGATTATAACATCATCACATGGCCATCGCAAGACTGCGAATTTTACTAGTAAAAATCCGCGATCAGACATACTGATGTCGAACATTTACCATTTACATTCGTGCAATGCGATTCCACGACTACAAAGTTTATCTAGAAATGGCAAGGTTACACGATAATACATCGTTGATTGATGCCGAACGAATTACACCTAAAATATATTTGCAGGAGACAGTCTTTTAACAGAGGCTAAGCATACCGTGTTAGTCATACATGGCACGTTACCACGGTACACCGTGAACTCGAACCGTGTACAGGAACAGTCTCTTGCACCTCGATTCAGCTAATTGTCATTCACTGTCATGTCATAAACACTGCAATTTTCAAGTTTAACAGCATAAAATAAAGTCTAAAATTAATTGGCATCTTGTAGTGAATGAAAAGGTGTAAGAAACTCTTTTTCATTTAGACTTTTAAGTCTATATTAATATACTCAGAGACCGTGTGGTGACGGAGATAGAAGACAAGTATCATCACTCTATCTCATCCGTAGGGTGTCGCAAGTGGCGACCAACGGAAAAATACGCAAACGATATCACTGCGAGAGAAGGAAAACTCGAAATAAAACCCTGTAACAACCCGTCTGACCAGCATGGAAACAGTTGGCCAAAGCCTCCCAACATTGGGCGAGTCCGTCAGTGGACTGCTATAGGCTTATTGATTGAATTGATTATAAAGTCTGAAGTTTAATGCAGTGTCTGTGGTATGACAGTGGTTGACATTTAGCAGAAGAATCCTGCAAACTTTAGCAGCTTTAGCAGGTCCTGAAAACGTGGCCTAAAGCGAATAAAGAATATTTAGGTACAGGTCAGTCCCCTGGTATTACTTTTTGTGTACAAACGAATAATGTTCCTCTAAATTATTGCTTTCTGATTTTCGTATTTACCTGTTCACTGTACCTACTATTTATCTTCGCTCAAAAAAATTCCAGAATTACAACATATTAACGGTTATTTCCATGAATATATATATTTAAAATAAAGTTGTGTTAGTTACACCACTTATAAGTCAAGAACGGCTGAACTGATTTGGCTGAAAATTGGTGGGGTGGTAGATTAGAACCAGGAGAAAGACATAGATTTTAGAATTAATTTTTTTTTTCAGTCAATGGACTATTTGAAGGTGAGGAAGTTCTCATTCCAAGGATCCTGATGATCCCAACCGACATGCCATTTGAATTTAAACGACTTCAATTGCCAATCCGTCTTGCATTCGCCATGACCATAAATAAATCACAAGGACAATCCTTAAAAGTTTGTGGTCTGAATCTAGAAAATCCATGTTTTTCCCATGGTCGATTATAATGTGGCATGTTCACTGGTCGGGGACGGTGCAGCGGGAACGGGATCAGAATCTAACATGGAGGTTTGAATAGACGGTTCGCCGGGTCAGCTAGTTTATAATAATTATAACGTTGATAGCAATAATTTTAATAACTGTTGCTATGTTTCATCAACATTGTTGATGGAATTTCCATTGCGAATATATTTAAATATACATACTCATATATATTTAGTTTATAACCTACAGAAACCGCCAGGCTACGTGGGTAACAAATGCTTGGTAATGGCGCCTCAGGTAAAAAGGGTAGGCCCAAGAAGTCCTGGCTTGAAGTCGTGCAGGGGTGGCATGCGGGCCAATGGATGCCCAAGATTGTGCGAAGTGGAGGAGGAAGAGCTAGAAGGCAGACCAAGAGCTCCGAATTCACCTTGGCCTCGGATGCAATCAGGAAAATGAGGATGAGGAATTTATAACCTGATCTTTGGGGTCCAAGCACGTGATGAATTGCGCCTGTAGATCGTACACAAACAGATCAACGGATGAGTCTGTTCCTCTAGGAGTTGAGGGTCAGTTTGCTGTCGCTCCCATAAAAAATAAATTAAACTAGATTATGGGAAGAAGGAGTTGGAGAGCAGACCCTGGATTCCAAAGCTTTGGATGCAATTGGAATTTGCGTTCATGTGCGAAGTTTGGATGCATGTTGTGCCTCAATCACGTTAGAACGGCTGTGTATCATCGTAAATACTTAAAAAAAAAAGTATAATTTGGTTACAATTGTTTTATAATTCCTGACACTGCTGATAGATGACTCCTTCCTCACCTCAGACGTATGTAGATGAAAATTTCCATCTACATAACGCGTTGTACTAAACCTGTCTATTATAGAATTTGTATTCTGATCGGTCTCAGCGGAAATACGTTCTATTTGCAATCCTCAAATATTTTTGGCATCAGTCATAAAATCTCTGTACCTACTACTCCCATCACGATATTTTACATATCCCCTTAGTTTTTCATACCTTCGAAAAAAAAATAACGGTTCATTAGTCCTCATGCTTTTACTGCGCTAGATCCTCGATCATGACTTTGGTTTAGGCTAACTACTCGTAAACATTGCCATAGATGTTCATGTTCGTATTCCGACAGCTCATCGTGTTCCTATATTTCCTAATATAACCTACTCGGTAGTATAATAATATAACATTTTAGCATTTAGGTAATATCCTAGCTTTCACCAAAGCGTGGGAATAATACATTTATGTTTACAAGGATTGGAGTTTCCTTTCCACTTATTTTATGAAGCTGTTAAAGTTGGATGAGTTAATAAGAGCGTTCCTCGGGGAACTCGTTTTGGCCTCGCCGTGGCTCCGTTTTGGCCTAAGTCCCTCAAAGCCCGTGTTACGTGTTGGGCCGTTTAGCCTTTGGTTTACCGAGTGCGATGAAATAAATGATATTTCTTTATGCTGCTACGTTGGGCTGGGTGCTTAGAGCAGTTAATGCGTAATTGTTTTTGTAACTTGTTGATATTAAATGATCATGGGGCTATCTCACACGGGTAGTGCTTTTTTATTTATTTTACTGTTTTAGTTAATACCTACTACTTATCGTGACTTTATCTTATGTTTCTTAGGTATTAGACGTAGTGTACTGGGGATTAATATATCACGCAATAATTCTTTCTTTTTGAAAAGATCAGTAATAACAGGTATTACTAATACTTTTTCTAACCCCTATAACTAAGTTTAGTTGCTTGTGTGAGGAGTAGGTTCAAGTCGGTAGTGTATTGGTTGCGATTCGAACACGGGATCTCACGATCGTAAGACCGACTTCTTACCTCTGTATTTACTAAGCTAAAGACGCTACTCATTAATTAAATAATAGATTTCATAAATCAACAAAAGATATTTGACATTTTGTAACTTGATCAGTCTGACATTTCATCAATATCAATATACACCAGAGAAGAGATCACAGAGAAATCACTTCTCTTTGAACTGAAGAGTTCGACTTGTGTAGGTATATACTGGGTGGCGCAAAAGTAGTGGCACCAAAGAAAATACCTTTATTTTTTTTATATGAAATTTTCTGTCATTCTGTTGTTGAAAATTGTGTAGTGAACAAATGTAAAATACACTGAAAATAAACATGGACCGTTTTACTCCCCAAGAACGTGGAATAATTGTGTCAAACGCTTTTCCAGGCCGAGTTATCTCTCGTTTTGGCGATTTGCCTTGGCCTGCAAGATCACCCGATCTGACCAGTCCAGACTTCTTTCTTTGGGGTTTTTTGAAATCTCGGGTGTATGTGAACAAGCCACAGACTCTCGCAGCTCTAAAAGAAAACATTCGTCAAGAAATAACGAACATATCGCAGGTAGTGTTACGGCAAGTTATGCAAAATGTCATAAATAGGGCTCAAATGTATCAACTCTGGAGGTCACCATTTAAAAGACATCATCTTTAAATCCTAATGGTACGAAATTTAATGGTACAAATATACATTTAAAAAAACCTAAATCTAGTTTTCTAATTTAGAAAAAATGTTATAGCCGAACCAAATAGGGTCTTTACTTTTGCGCCACCCGTTAGTAGGTACCTAAAAACATAAAAGCAAAAATAACTTTGAGTCATGCCCACACTGGCAAGTGTCGACTTCAACCGTTGTGTTATAGCATTACTGTATAAAAAGGCGTTTACGATTCATCATAAAATTGTCTCTGAGCCAAAAATGGCAGACAAAGGAGTGAATAAACGTCGAGATTGGAAAATTATTCATATTGGTGACACGGTCGGCGCACCCCGGGGCAAGCGACCGCCATGCCGCCCGGCCGTCCCTTCTCTACGTGTATCTATCGAAGAAATTGATGGATATTTCTACAAATGCTTTGAAATTTATTACGGACACAAACCTTTTTTATCCATTTGTTTTGCGACTATCTGTAAAGATTTTGTTTATATTGGACCGATAGCAACGGAACATAGTCCTGTCCGATAATAGCGTATCGTTTAGATGTAAGAGCATGATACCTAAATAAATATGACTTACGTAAATAATCTTATTAGATATCGGCCGGACTTCTCTTTAACGAACATCCCCTAAGCGGCTTTTGTTTGTTTTGCAGAAGAAATAATAGTTACAAGCGGAGAGCTGGACTATTTATAATTGTAAAAGTAATTGTTTGTTTTTCTTATACAAGCCTAGAGCCTTATTCTGATTGCTCGGAACAAGTATGTCTGTGAAGTTAAAGTAGTATTGCAAAGTCACGGACTAAGTAAATTGTACGCAAGTATGTTATTAAATAAACAAATCAGTGTAATGTGGGACTGGGAATATATTCACATTTCTACGTAGTTTAGTAGAAGAGCCAGATATATCACGTGGATATGAGGCACTGTGCGACATCAGTAGTGGGATTCATGTTAAGTGCAGATTTTAATCACTTTAAAAGCATTCTTGGAGTTCCGAGTGACCTTTTGCAATGCAACCGGTGACATGGGCATTTATAAACGCACTTTAGTAGAGCTGCTTTCATATAATAGAAAATGAGGAAATGTTACGGACATTATATTAGTAGCAAGTGAATTCTATTTTGTTCGATTTGTTTGATTTCTAGGTAAATCATTTCTTGTTATATCAGTGCGAGGATTTTTTTATAACCTTTGGTAGGTAAACGGAAACGAAAATCGATACGTAATTCTAAGTAAAAGTTATTTCTATTTATGAATAATAAAATAAATATAATCTACTAGCGGCCGATTGCTACACCTTATAAGGAACCAACCAGCCACATTTTAAGTTTATAGGTGTTATAATTTCTGAGATTTCGTGATTAATCAGTGAGTGGTATTTCACTTTTATATATATGGATAAGCAGAGCTAGATAATATTCAAAAAATTGGAAAATTCTGTATTCCCAATCCTCGTTTTCTGAACTCGTTACTAAAAGCTTATTAAACCTTTTACTATTCCAGTTTCTACTAAAGCTTCAAAACGTTATTAAGGGAATAATTTCTGCGAGAAATAATGTAAATAAACAAGCCTGTAACGAGAGTCCCCAAAGAAATCAATCGAGGCCTCAACTTTACAGTCTTTGAGTTTAAGTTTAGACTTTCAGCGAGATTAGGCAGAGTGCCATGACCCATTTTACGTGACTATAATACCCAAGGGACGGGAAGACAGGATGACAGGATTTTTACAACATGTACCAAGTCGGCCAACCCGGATTTAGCCAGTGAATGCGAAACTGCAAGAGGTATTTGCCGCTCGAATTGGGGGTCGCGTTACTGGACTGTTTCCTACAATAAAATTAACGTGTTGCAGTGCGAGTATTTTTAGAAGGTAAGCTAATAAAACTTACACGTAACTATGTATGTCGAGCCTTGGATTTTAATGAATGACCAAATGAATCGATAAAGATTTAGTCCGTGATCCGAGTTAGAGTCAATTCAGATCAGACTGAAAAATAATTGAGCACTTATACGACAACGACACACGTATGCAGCAGATCCAGCGTACCCAATACTTGTTAAACTCTGATACGGATAAAGGGGACCATTGAGAAGTCGCAATGAATTACATGCATCTGCTGCTGTCGGCTTTGGAATCATAGCTTTACCACAGAACAGTTATAGTGTACCTTTACTTAAATGTTAGCTTTATTCTATTTGGATAAATCAAAAATGGTATGCAGCATTAAATCTTATCCGATAAGACTAAGCGCGTTGAGCGAAGCTTTGTCTTAATGGCATAAGGTTGATATTTAATTACCACTTGGATTGGTTGCTTGTTTTGTATCAGGAGATTTTCAGACAAGATTTTCAACAGACGAAAAAACTTTAGAAATGTGTAATGTGAAGTATTAAACCATAACACTGGAATGCATCAGAGTAATACGACAATGATTCTTTTTTACAACATTAGACCTATTAAGCCTTGTTTAACTAAAAAAATCATATTATTCTCCACCATATATTGTCAGAAAGGGCAGAAGCCATAATATGAAAGCATATCAATAAATTGTTGTCTCGAATATTAAAAATATCGACATCAAAGAAATTTTATCAGTCTATTGTCAATTGAACTTTTTGTGTTCTAAATATATTTTTGGAGAAGTTTTAATGTGTAATAAGGGGAGGCTTTTAATACGCCGCGGGAACTTTTAAGGTTTTATTGGTTACGATATAAGTTTCGCTGACGATAGCGCTCGAGTGTAAGATAAATGTCGACAGCGAAAGTTTAAATCCAACGAGACACATGGGTTTTTTTTTAAGAATTCAATTTAAAAAAGTCGATAGCATCAGTGTTTCAAAAAGAAATATACATGAAAACTATGTTGCTATATTAGGTTTTATTAAAAACTGGATTTTACGCGTGGTTTCATATGTACATATATTTTGCGACATGGAAATTGATATACAACATGGATATTTTTAAAATCATTTTAATATACGTCAGTAGGTTATTATTTATAGTTCAGCCGTGCCTAAAGTATCGTTATCTCGGTTATTGCATAGAACTTCATTCATAAGGCTACTAAGCGTGCGTCAGTTTTCCACCTAAGGTTCAAAAGCATTCAGCTTTGTACCGATTGGTGAGACTTGCGAAGAAGATCAGGGCGAAGATAGACGAACATACCTACATCACAGCTTCAGCCATAAAGATGCAAATGAAACGAAAAACCATCAAAATAACAAAATGGTTTACGGAAAATAAAGTAAGTAGATACATATAAACATTACTAATTACCTAACGTTGCATATGGACTTGGAATGCAAATTAATATCCGCCCTGTTTCACCTGTCACAATGATTAGATTATTAAGTGGGAAGGGGACGGAACACGCAATTGCGGAGCCTATCCATCAAGTGCGTGTCGCAATTTTACACGGGATATGGGTGAATCAGACTGAATGTTTGATGATGTTGGTTACTGTATTAATTCTGATACCGTGTAGTTATATTCACACTGTATAGATACATAAGTATTGCTCGGGATAGGTGTTCAAAATGTGTTCAAAAAAACCTAAAATGTGTTCAAAATGTGCTCTGCACGCGTAGTACACGTTTTTTGGATGTCTTTTGAGGATAGCACGGGTGAACAAGCTCTTATTCACTAAGCATTATTAATAAACAATCCGCGGGCGCTAGGGCCTCGTTTGTCTCGCAATTTAGGTCCAAGATACGTGTCCCGAGGTATAGTTGCTATAAACTTAAACGAGTATACATCCGTAGAGTGAAATATTGGCTCTAGACAAGAAAATGTACCACGTTGTATGACAGAAGTTATACTTTGTTCTCGCTTGCTGTTTCTGATTAGTACATGTTCTGTTGTACTCGTGCTTGCATTGGGACTCGAATTAACCACGTTTTGAATGTGAATCATGATGACGAGCTTTCCACATTCTATGATCGCGAGCGTGTACTTGCAAAAACACTAAATAAAAGAATTGAGTATTTGGAGAGAAGTCTTTACATCAACATTCCTAACTTCAAAAAACCTGGTAAAGTAAAAGATTTTACAATTATAAACACATATTCATGGCGGCGGTCAATGGTGTCATAAATATATTTGGTAAAGAAATATATCCAGGAACAGCAGACTTATAATAATACACAAGTACCTAGTGTAAAATATTGGACCCGTATAGAAATGAGGCATGACTGTTATGTAATGTAAAATGAGTAATTTCAACGGGGGGTGCGGTTCGATTTATGCTCAGTGTAAATATTTGTATGCATGAATATTTGCATTGGTCTAGCTAGGTGTTTCTATGTATTTAGGTACAAAAACAAAGGTATCTAGGTATGGCTATCCGCATTCTGGAGAACCCATAACACAAGTTAGTTATGCTATGGTTGCTTACCATGGGTCTAGATAGCGTTGTGTAGAATGTCCTACGATATTTATTTTATTTTATTTACTTTGGGTTTAGATTGTGTAGTGTAGAAAGTCAAAATAAAAACCAAATTTATACAGAACATGTTGTTGCGCTGTGTCAGCAATGAAAAAGGAATTTAACAAAATAGATGCAGTTAAAATTCAAACTCACTAACGTTAAAAACTAAATAAGCTAAAATAAGTTAAACCTAAGTAGATTTAAACGGTACTGCCCTGTTTATATCTAGTTTATTCTCTTTTTTGTAGCTAGAAAACGACCGGACGAAGTTTCACAGTAATTTGCCTAAAGGACATATAAAAAAGTCTCCGCAAGTAGTTCTCTGTGAAATGTTGCTTTGTGAAGTTCTTTATTATTTACTTTTAAATTTAAAACAACTCGTTTGAAGCGGACGTTCGAATAAAGTTGTTCTCGACTATTATTTAAGGATTTAAGCTAGGGCCGTGAATAAAGAAATGGCCTTTATTTTGAGTAACTAGCCCGTGCACGCGGCTTTGACCTATTTATTACTAGGGGCCGTCTGCGACTTCGTTCGCGTGGAGTTCGTTTTATACCCTTAGGAGTGGAGTTTCGTGGAATCCGTTCGTAGCGGAGGTCTACACCCTATATGGAACTAGCTTCAATTTCAATTTCTGAGATTTTGTGATGAAACAGTGAGTGGAATTTCGCTTTTATATGTATATCGATTATGAACTAGCTTAATCCGAGACTGCTTGTGACGGAATCGGATCCTATTTCCGTAACTCTTGGGAGTCTAGTCTAGTGACAAAAATATGGCTTCATTTAATTTCAGAGTGTAACGTATTACTGTATCTACTTTCAATCAAATCTGTTGAGCGTGACTGAGCATTTAGGTATAGTAACAGTAAATATCAATGTGATTGAGTAAGAAACATCTTCACAAACTTTCAAAGTAAGGGTAAGAGTGTGTATAGAAATGTGTGTAACATAGAAATGTTGTGTGTATGTGTGTGTGTGTGTGTGTAGACACACGCGCGCACACACACACACACACACACACATACATACATACATACTCAATCACAAGCCACCAACATGCGCACTGAGGCTGTGCTGAGGCAGTTAATTTGTAATCCCGACCGACGAGGGTGAAATTTTTGAACCGATTAGTGTCGTGTGTAAATCTTTGTGTTGCACTCTCATATATTTTTCTATTTTTAAATTGTATGTAACAATCACCATCAAAATTGTTGCGTGATCGAATTATTTATTTAATATTAACTTTGTTGTATACCAAGTAAAATCGATATAAAAATGATCGAATTATTGAACAGAATTTTATGATTTTTATGAACTTAAAAAACTGGTGTAGTATATTTCAAAAGGCTATGGCAGAAGGCGCCGGAATGATGGAAGCCGTAGTTATAAAACAAATATCGAAGTAAAAACTGCTAACAAATAAAACTGTGCATTAGCTAACTAAAAAACACAAACAAAAACGCAGTATAAAGGGAAATTTTACGCAGTACGGCTCTTGGTGATTTAACTAAAGCCCGTGAAGGGAAAAACGAACGATTTGTATTCATGATGACGTCCTTTGCTTAGGTTTGGAGGTGCGACACAGTCGATTCGCAATTTCGCCTGACTCTCCGGAGAGAGCACTGATTCGGTACAGTTATTACAATAAATCCGGCGCTTACTTCACTTATCGCTCTTGAAATGAAATACTTACCACAATTGTCATGTTAGTTAACGGATGATTAAAATACACCTCCATTATCAATTACGCTGGAAATCGTTTAACCTGAAATATTTCGTCCCGTTAGGTCATCGTAATCATTACCATCATTTTTTATGCCACTTAGGTGGCAGACAATACGGCCCACCTGATGGAAAGTGGTTACCGTGGCCTATGGACGAGTGCAACACCAGACGAGTCACACTCGTGCTGCCGACCCTGTAAGAACAGAAAGTTTATGTGCCATCAGTGCGAAAGTAAAAGCAGGATCAGCTTTTGGTCTTCCCACTGATAGCACAAAAACTCTCTGGCTACCTTAAATACCGCCGGGAACAATAAATAAAATAGTAATAGAAAAAAAATATACCCCAAAACATCGACTCATAATCGATTACGAATGGAAAAAGTGAATCGCAAAAGCGGGACTCGAGCCATATTTGAATTTAGCATTTAGCATGCTAACTATTTAAAATTTCTACGACTGATTATATTTAGGTTCTTAAGACAAAGCAACAATAACCTCAAATATCATTGAACCAAAAACGTGCCCAACAATATAATGAATTAACAATCTTAAAATTGTTATTCAGAATGTTTGCCTTGTCGCTATAAAATCTCAACTGTCGTGTACGAGACAACCCGACCGCTGCTAAATACGATAAATCCGAGAACATACGTGACAACTCTGATAAATAACCCTTACTCGAGCGTTTGTAGAAGTGACACAACATTGGTGCATAGCCTTAGTTAATTAACTCGTATTTTAAATTGTAAAATGTGTTCTAATTTATTTTGGACAGTTTAAGTAAAGTTAAGAATAGGCTTTTGTTAAATGTAGGCGGGACTTAATTGTAACTAGAATAAAAAGACAATTTTGTTGTAAGATATTTTATATGATATTGAAGACACAGCTGTTTTGTCTATTTATTAGGCGTCATAGCAAAAATAATATGGGCCATAATGTGGCTCATAATGTTGCATGTATCCATCTATGAAACATTATGCCACATTTTTTTACCACGTATTTTAGACAAGCACACGGCCCACTTGATGGAAAGTGGTTACCGTGGCCTATGGACGAAAGCAAAACCAGGGGCGTTAAACTCGTGCTGCCGACCCTGAAGAAACCTTCTAATGACTCGCTTGAAGAACCCCATATGTCAATGGTTCTAGCTTTTATATAATTACTATCCGATATAACCGATGACTATGAAAACACAATCAAACATTGTTTCCATTAAAGTTAAATAACTTTTTTGTTTCTTAGTTTGTAGTATGGGTGACAATTTATAGGTATTTACTAGTATAAGTGTAGTGCCAAAGGTTTTTGAAAGGCATTTGGTATTCCGTATCATACATTGAACCACTATGTACTTGTAATTAGAATCCACCACTCCTCCACGAAGTTTCTCATACCTACACTGAGTGTAACAGTAACACCGTCCGCTTTCTGTGTGCACGACAGCGGGCACTCTGTTTCGTACAAATCGTATGAGGCAGCGCATGGCCGAAGGCTACGTTCAAGGTAGGTTGACGATCATCAACGGTACATTGTTTGTTTGCAAGAGACAGTTGTCAAATAGCCTCAAGGAGTACAAGGTGTAATGCCACTGAAAACAGTCAAAGAATCAATTTCGTTTATTCAATTTAGGCACATAAAGAGCACATATTAACGTCAAAATATTACAATTGTGTCAAGAAGTAAACAAAAAATAAAATATATAAAATATTAAATAAATCAAAGTAAACCATTTGAAAATGATTCTTTTCTCTTTCAGTTCCATAACTAAACAGTTTATTCTAAAATCTTAAGATGTCAACCGTATATCCAAAGTCTTTTTTCATAAATAATTTGACAGTTTTCAGAATTCATAATGAAACACTTTTTTACCATAGCTTGTCCTCTCAATAAAATGCATAATTATTTTTATAGATCGTAGTTACTACAAAATTCGGAATCGTTAAGCTCGAAACTTATTGTAAAAATGGCAGGCAAGCACGAATATTAGCGCGGGTAACCCGAAGATTAAAAAATGGAACATTAGTTTTTATAATAATGGTCTATGGTTGGCATTTCTTTTTTTCTGCATGACGAGCTATGCTATCTGGCCATTTTGAATCTATGATTCAATTTGAATTTTTTTTAGGTCAGTACAGTACAAAGAAACTCATTTTTTTAACTACATAATAAATATAACAAAGATAATATACTATGAAGTGCCTATACCAGCATGTGTACATGATGTTTGAATTTGATAATAATGCTATGTACTTGGATCCAGAAGAGTCACGTTATTATCGAAAAAGGGTCTCGTTTCCTACGTAGGCTTTCACTAGCAACGTTTTATATGTAGACAACGGCTTTTTCCAAACACAGTATTAGTATTTAATACCCCCGGGGAGATATTGTTTCGAATAGCGAGGATGTCGCTGTATAAGGTAATAGGTATATAATGTAGGTACATTATTTAGGTACCGAACACACGGTTCGATAGAAAACCGTTGTTGACGGTTCAGATGTTATAACATTTGGAATGTTTTAGTTCTATAAAAAGATCCTACTATTGTGAGTGAGGATAGGTTGCCTAGTTTTTTTTCACTAAACATCCAAAAGGTTCCAGTTTCCTCTTTCTGATAGATAATTATCTTGAGTTATACGGAAGCAACTGCCGTTTGATCACCACCCCAAGAAGAAAAACCTAGATCAGTCCCTCATCCGTCAATCAGTATGTGTACTGGATTGAAGGTAAAACCTTCTTATGGTCCAGAAGAGCTTACTGAGCCCCCATACATCACACACAAAAAGATAAAAGCAGATCCAAGTATCTGCTTATAACTGGCATTGAAAACAAAATCCAGGTGTAAACCTTTTCAATATTGAAACCACTCGTCACACATTTCAGAACCTCACAATTTACACCCTTAATTCCAGAGTGTCCTCCGTGGAGCCATAACATTGAAAAGTAGGCATAAATTAGGACGGGACCACAGTCTTGGCGGCTTTATACGTCACCTATCTGCACCATCTGTGCTGGAAATTTACGGTACCCGCCCTGCTTATAAAGTTCCGTTCATAAAGGATTTGCAAGCTGTCGCTACGGCACTCTCGCGGTCACTGCGGCTCTTTGTAATAGTTTAAGGTTTTTTAAAGTTATGGAGATTTTATTATGGAAAGTGCATATTGAAGTCACGATGAAGTTGCTAGAAAAGAAAGGAAATCTCTGTGTGAATTCTATTAATGTTATAAATGTGAACTCTCTGTCGTGAAATGATCTAATATGGCTGACGTCGTTGGAGTGGTTAGCACGAGTGTGCTGTGTGTGGGATGATATGTGTGCACCGCCACTTTAGGGAGCTAATGAAGAACAATGTTTCTTTAGAAGAGATTTCAAGAAGCAATTTAAGGCACCAAATCATATTTGCTGTGCGGGCAGCAAATACTGCTTTGGTTGTTCTTCCAACTTTTAAGTTAGTACATAGTTAATTATTTTCTTACATACTTTCTAATCAGACATCTATCATTTATTCCTTTCTCTGTCATAAACGAGAAACGCCACTAAAACAATATTCATAAAACTATAGATTCATGAATTTATTAAATAAAATTCCGTCGAAACCATTAATATCCAAACAGATTATCATCAGCTACCCTGCGGTCAGCTAAATTTATTCCCCGACGTATAACAATATTAAATAGGTTTTACAACTCACATCATTTATATAGAGGAGAAACTTTGATCCAAGTAAAAGCCCGTATTATGAATGATGAAGGAAGTTTGGAACTGTAGGGTGTAAGCCGAACGAGGTTATTGTGTAAACAGGAAGCGCCGCAGTCCATCAGTAGTTGTCAACAATTGGACCCTGCGGGCAGACTCATTACCATCTGCTAATGTATCTAGTTGTACGGTTTAGGTTTTAGTGGTTTTTAATTGTAGTTAACATTGTATTGTTGGCAGTTTGCCCAAATGTTACGTATTGTAAAATCTTACGAATCTATCGACGAGGTTTCGATTGTTTTTCAGTCATGGTTGCTGGAAAGCAACCAAAATTTCGGGTTCAGTGAGAAAAATACAAAGAAATAGATCGCGAACTATTTCAACGGGACCTCCGTTAAAAATATGTAGTAATATTTCAATAGGTTAGAATTCTTATATTCAATAGTGCCCGGAAAACGGCAATAGGCTCACGTGGGACCTAATACAATGATTGGTGAAATGTGGGTGTTAATTCACCTCTGCTTAACCCTCCGGGGATAAAGGCGTGATTGTATGTATGTACGTATGTATGTATGTAGAATTCTTGTATGTAGAATGAAATAAAAGAAAGGAATTGAAAATTAATATTGAAATAAACTTTTTCAATTGTTATAATCGTGAAGTGTTGGCATAATCTGGGCCCATACCATGAACTCTTAAAACAGGTCAATAATTGAACTGCTGTCATTCTACCAACTGCAAATGTCACTTTGTAATCCTGTATGTTTATATGACATTACAAAGTGACATTTGCAGTTGGCAGAATGACAGCAGTTCAATTATTGACCTGTTTTAAGGTTTATGGTAAGGCCGCTGTTCTTTTTATCTCTTACTCCTTTCATTTGTACTTATGAAACAACTCGTGTGAGAGAAGTTTGATTTTTGTAAACCTATCATCATCGTCATTGTCAATTGACAATGACGATGATGATGATAACCGTAATTACGGTTACATCCAAAATATGTACACATCGCCAAGGAAATAAGTACCTATACAATATACAACTATAGCCGTGTGTATGTCTAAGTTCGGTGTCCACTGTCTTACATCTCCTTCGTAATTTGACTTGACTTCTATGGCAACGAATGTCTTCCCCAAAGTCTAGTCTGCAGCAGGTCTGATTGGTAAATAAGGTTGTACATCTGGGGCCTCAAATCCATAAACGTAAATAACCATTTTTTGACGGATTTTATCATAAATTAGGTATATTTATTATTTATTTTTAGCCCGTCAATTCGGTTTCTTTTTAGCAGCTATGATGGCGGGATGACTAAAAATGGTAGCTGTCACATAGTTTGAAGTGTCACAAGTGCGATAGAATCCGGTATAGGATTAAAATCAGTTAACGATTCGGCCAATCTCGGTAATTGTCGTGAATCCCTCGTCTCTCACATAGAGTTACCAATTTACAGATATGACATTTAACTAAATTACCCGTTGTAATACAATACAAGCACGATATGGGAAACAAAACCCCCTGTGTAGCTCAAAACTAACACAAAATATCGAAATAAGAAAAATAATTGATTATTTTGACGTATATGATATCTACATTTGTAAATAGTGTTTTATTTCAATGAATGATTTTTGCGTAAACTTCAGACAGTATCAACCATTTTTTCTTCCAAAAATCCTTTTGTGAAAAGTACTACGAGTAGGTTACTATAAAGCATAAAACTCTGACCTTTATTGTAGGAACTCTCTACATTTTTCATTTGATCTTACTATGTTTGTGTGTAAACATTCTACCGTATTCTCAGAAGGATGAAATTTAAGCTACCTGTTTGTCTTCAAAAATTATGTTCATTATCATATTGCTAATTAATATTTAAAAGTACTTAAATAAATGTAATGAAAGAAAAACATTTTTAAAAACAAGCTTTTAAAATACTCAAAGAAAAATTTCATGTTACTTTGTTGATGAGTTCCTTTATCTGGATAGCTCCAGATCTTTGTAGTCAATATAGGTCATGCTTACCAAAAAATTCTCTTTCTATTTGAACTAAACCAATAGGTATACAATATGGATACGACATATAGGCAATAATTGAAACCATATACTTGGTACCCCCTAAGCTTCAAGCAGGAAAAGTTTGAACAAAATTGGTCCAGTATTAAGGGCAGAAACTAGAGTTTTAATTTTATAGAATTTGAACAACTTTGAGCACTCTGTAGAATCGCATGTTGCCGCTTAGCTGTTCAAGTAAGTTACCTACTATGCCTATTGTTGTGTGTGTGTGTGAAGTTGTTGTGTGTGTGTGTGAAGGTGTGTGCGTATTTATTAATGACTTATGACACAGTCAATGACTTTAAAGCAATGGATGAAACTATTTAATGACTTATACAAGTGGTTGCATTTTCTACATTTATTTTAATAATTATTTTGTTAGAAAATTTCGGATTTTATAAATCAGGGAATTTAAGTTTAAATTTAATTTGGTTCTATTCCTACGGACCAGGATGCTTCGCGGTTTCAGTATTTGCACATATGTCGTATCCATATCGTATAAACCGCCCAGTACACGATGTATTTTTCTGAGGAATCCTGGCGTAGCAATGAGCTATGCACAATTGTTATGAATAAGTGAATTTTATAAGCTATAGAAATAACTCTTTAAAATGTTGTACAACTGAATCAATTTTGAAATAGACTTTATTACTAACTGACAAAGCCGTTCAATTGAAATAAGCAATATTGCTTACTGGCCATAAAAGTACAAGACTTAAGCGTTTAGTGAAGCTAGATAAATGCTCATATCACTTCATAACTTGCGCTTTCCTTCTCGCGTATTGAGTAAGTGAGGTATCAGGTGAACTGAGGTATAGGCTTAATACCTTTCACTTCTTTTAACACGAGCTTGTCATAGCTCATTGCGAGTGTCTCTAAAATATACATAACATACATACATATAATCATGACTTTATTTCCAAAGGGTTAGGCAGCGGTGAAATGACACCTGCATTTCACCAATCATTGCATAAGACCTCACGTAATGCGTAATAGGGAGTGCCGCATTCCGGACACTATTGTTGATTCAAGTCATGCAGCTGAGGCTGAGTCTGGACTGTATGTATCTGTCTGATGTTAAACAGTCATGTCATACATTAACAATCCGTATAAATACAATGTGAGAATACTGAAACTATTTGTCGAGAAAACAGGGGTCATCTAGGTCAAATTAAAATCAACAATTAATTAAATTCCAGCTGCACAGTCAAGTACAGCTCACTGCTTGCATATTCATGCAACTGTTAGATAGAATCAATGGAATTTGATTGAAACTTGTGTTATCGTCTGTACTTATTTAAGGGTGACACACACATTACGAGAAGTCGTTACCTTTTGTAAACAGAACCAGCAGAAACATAATAGAAGTACAGCCGACGGCAAAAGTAATTTAAAAATTATAAATTGATTGATCACCTTGGTGGTGGGCTGGCCACATCTATTGAAGGACTGATGACCGTTGGAGTAGACGAGTCCTAAGACTGGAGAACGCGAGAAGGAAAACAGATGGTAGGACGCCCCCTAACCAGATGGACTGACTACCTGAAAAAGGTGGCTGGGACGGACTGAATTAAAATAAACTGAACGAACATAAACTGAAAATGAAAATGAACTGAAATAAAACTATTTGTCGAGAAAACAGGGGTCATCTAGGTCAAATTAAAATCAACAATTAATTAAATTCCAGCTGCACAGTCAAGTACAGCTCACTGCTTGCATATTCATGCAACTGTTAGATAGAATCAATGGAATTTGATTGAAACTTGTGTTATCGTCTGTACTTATTTAAGGGTGACACACACATTACGAGAAGTCGTTACCTTTTGTAAACAGAACCAGCAGAAACATAATAGAAGTACAGCCGACGGCAAAAGTAATTTAAAAATTATAAATTGATTGATCACCTTGGTGGTGGGCTGGCCACATCTATTGAAGGACTGATGACCGTTGGAGTAGACGAGTCCTAAGACTGGAGAACGCGAGAAGGAAAACAGATGGTAGGACGCCCCCTAACCAGATGGACTGACTACCTGAAAAAGGTGGCTGGGACGGACTGAATGCAGAAGGCGGAGATTTGGCAGACGTGGCACACATTGGGAGAGGCCTATGTCCAGCAGTGGACTGCAATAGGCTAATTTATTGATTGTTCGATTATCTTAGCACTTACACCTTAACCATACCCATAGAATATATTAACCTTGACCTTTAGAACCCATAAAAGTACTTATACCTACTTTAATTAATGGTACACGTAGATATACAATTTCTCTCTTTTCTGTCTTTCAGTATAAAATAGGTTTATAAAGCAACTCTTGTCGTTGCCTGTACCTATCGTTAGTCTTCCATTTCAACAGTCCCTAGTTCGATTGTTCGCCATTCGATAAGGCATACAAAGCCACCAGAATGCACTCTGGGGAGCCAAGAGAATATAACAAAATATATTATGAGGCATGTTCCTGACTGCAGACATTTTCCCAACTTACATCCATTATGGAATGTTCTATGGGGAGTTACTTGAATGATCGATTTATTTTTACTTCGCTTTGTATATACTTTTGTAGTTAACTTGGTATATTGTTATGTATCTTCGGAAATTAGCTTGAGTTTATTACTAAGCAGATGTGCCCTTTTTACCCGACTGCGCCAGCGAGAGGGTAATGTGTTTCGCGCGTATGTATGTATGTGTCTATGTGTGTATGTAGTTTTCTTTGTTCCCCTCTACAGGCCTAACGCCTGGACGGATTTTGATGAATAGGGTCTCAAATGAAAGGTATTCATCTCCCGAGTGTCATAGGGTACATAAAATTCCAACAAAAACTATACGGTAGATTTTTGATGCTAAAATATCTGTTGGCAAAAATTTTTTTTCATTCAAATTTATCTAGTAGGGTATCAAAATGAAGAGAATTAAAAGGAGATTACAAAAATATATAGATGTCATATCCTAACTAAAAAGGTTAAAATAAAATTAATTATTAAAAAATAAAAAAACCCGACTGCTGTCTAAAAGATTGAAACAAGCTTGATAGCAGGCGGTACCCATTAAATTTCTTTCGGTTTATGATTGGCAAATGGGTACCGCCTGCTATCAAGCTTGTTTCAATCTTTTAGACAGCAGTCGGGTTTTTTTATTTTTTAATAATTAATTTTATTTAGGTAAATTTACACCAAACGAGCGAATGCTCATTCTATTCCCTCTACGTTAAATTCTATTCAAGTAAACAGTGACAGAACATTCGTTCGTTGTTCTTTGACACTGAAAAATAAGGTTTCATTTACACTAAAATATTAAGAAAGAATGTATTTACAATTCTAGTCCTAGCTATAGAGCTAGGACTAGAATAAGAGCACTCTAAAAAAACATAGGTTCGTTTGGTCTAAATCAACCTTTAGATGTTATATGAATCCTATACCTGCGGGTGTTTCCCTGTTGATTTATATATACTCTAATTGTAATACAGTTCATACAAAACCAGCTCAAGAATCTGGGATTTTTAACGTAAATATTATCTACTAGCTGTTGCTCGCGGCTTCTCCCGCATGGAATTTTGATCCTGTTAATCGCTGATAGTAGCCTGATGATATAGCCTATGTTGGTATCTGATAATTTAGCTTTCTAATGGCGAGAACATTTTTGTAATCGTTCCAGTAAATTTGAGTTCATTCGTTACATACAAAATACAAATCTTCCCTCTTTACAATAATACAATAATAATATAGATACGTCAATAAACATTGAAGAACGGCCACTTTACTTGTTATTAATGCATCAATAACTGTCATTGCCTTTGACGGTCATAATCATGGCATACCTTCCAATTAAGTGCTAATTTCTATGTAGCTGATCAATAATACACTTTGAATACAGTAATAAGATTAGTACAGTCGATAACACAAGTTTAAATCAAATACAATTATGCAACATCGCTGCACTCGACTGAACAGGTGTATTTATACAAGCATTGTGTTCAAGCATGTTCATCATCAAGCCGTGATCGTGACGCTTGCAACAGTACCAAAATATTGAACACTCAAAACAACACATGGTTAATATCCCGTATTAATGCTTCGACTCATACAGCCAGATTCACAAGGCAATAGATAAAGCCTGTGAGAAAAGATTCTGGCAATAAAAACTAAAGAATTCATTGCTGCTTTCTGTAAATATTTTCTCTTACTGCAAGTGCTTGATGCTGAAGGGACAAATTTGACCGTCAAACAAGTAGGAAACGAGAGATCCATTAGTCGTAATGGATTGTCACAATGCGCAGTATTCGTGCGTCAATCAGGAATGCCAGAGGCTTAATTTGTGCCCACAATGAGGAGGGAATTAGTCTTGGGTATATTACCGTTCTCTATCTTCAATATCCCTCGTCGTAATGATTGAGGTAAATATGAAAATGAATGTTGTCTAATATTGTTTTGGAGGTATCTAAAGATCAAGAATCAAATGGTCAGACAGATGGCTTCATATAGGTATCGATTTGTGTCTGATTTTACTAATGTAGGTTTAACTACCCAATTTATTTATGGAGTATAAAATACAATTGTAAAGTAACAATGATTCGTAAATGGTTTATAATTTCTTTTTCTGTTATGTATACAATCACCTTTCAATGCATAGCCAGTCGTAATTTGAAACCTTTCACACTTTATGAAAAGTTCCGTATCACCTTTCATAAAATGACAAACAAAATATGAACTATAATAAACTCGTTCTCGGAAAATTATAAAAAATACTTCTACCACAATTTATTTATTAATATATTTAAATAAAAAATCGTTTCTAAAGAACACGCAAAATGAAGTTATGTATTATAAATAATGTACTGGTACACTATAATACAACACCATTAGTCAGTAAAACCATTAGTGCATAAAAAATAGGGAAAAGAACACATCCAGTTCAATAGTTTACAGACTTTTAGGTCAACGGTAATAAAAGGATGAAGAGAAGAGTTTTCAATCGTAATAAACATGGTTGCATATTCGGAAATTCATGTAACAGGTTGTTACAAACTGCTTCTACATAATATTTCACGACTCTCGAGCCATAAAACAGTGAAGTTTCGCTGCTATCGCGGTACAACCGCGCAACTCGCGGGTGTCATTGCACGAAACACATCAATCTCACGAAGTTACCTCGGCGAGCCCGACCAGCTATTCATCTTAATGTTTTAAAGCCACATTCATCAATCTACAGGGCATAGCCGTATCATTAGAGAAACGTTATATTTCGTTTTAACTTCTACGAAAGTACTAATCATTAAAGAATTTTTAAAATTATTAGACATTTCAAGGCCAATATTCCGGAACGATACTTAGCGTGAATCTTGATTTACAACTAGTTCTGAGGACATATTGTCATAGACAATCTGTTAAATCTGTTAATGAAATCCGAGATAAAGCCCTCTAGACAAGTGGCAATACGTTCGGCCGGCCTCGTCAACGTATGTCATAATTAAAGACGTGAGTGGATGAAGGGGGTAACTAACATTTTTGAAATTTTTGATTTTTTGCGTTATATGACGGTTATAGGTGTATATAAACTATATTAGAACAAAAAATTCCGAAATTTAAGCTTAGTTTCCAAAATACCAGAAGATGAAGGACATAACTGCAACAAAAAAAGCAAAAGTTACATGGAAGAAGGAGGTATGTGCCTTAACGCCTTCTTCCATTGAAAATCGGTCCATTAAACGTATTTCTTCAATGGAAGAAGGGGGTATGTGCAAGAAAATGCACTGCCACGATGCTTTATTTCATTCATGATCATGCTCTTTCGTTCCTGCTCTTCTATGTATATTACTAGGGTGGCTGTATGTAACAAAAATAATTGTAACATTTTTGAAAACCACTACATAACCAGCAACAATGAGCAACTTTTTGTTGCCGTCATACATGACAGTACAAAAAGGCGCACACATGTATACAGAATGATGTCGAAATTCATTAGCTCATCTTGTTTTTATACCACATATATGGCAGACAAGCACACGGCCTGCCTGATGGGAAGTGGTTACCGCGGCCTATGGACGCTAAAAGACCCTACTTAGATTTCACTCCGACTCAGAACTGACTTCACTCTGATTTCCGCCAACTTCAAACTGACTTCATTTCGACTCCCTCCGACTCCAACTTCACTACAACTCCGACTTCATTCTAATTTTAAACCGACTCCTGCCGACTCCACTTCCACTCCATTTTGACTCCATTCCACCTGCATAGCAACCTCACTTCGAACCCATGCCGACTTCAATCCGACTCCAAACACCTCTATTCCTATTCGAAACTGCATCCACTCTAACCTACGGCTCCATACCGACTTCACTCCGACTCTAAACCGACTTCTTTATTTCAACTCCGAACCGACTCCGTCCAACTCCAAACGGACTTCACTTCAACTTCACTCTGATACTCCGACTTCACTCTGAATCTGCACCGACTACACTCTAACTTCAAACCAACTTCACTTCGAGTCCCTCCGACTCCAACTCCAAACCGACTTTACTCCAACTCTAAACCGACAGAGAGCCTCTGCAGTCGGCAGGACGACTCCACTCTGACTCTGCTCCAATTCCATGGCAACTTCACTTCGATCCCATACCGACTTCAATCCGACTCAAACCGACTTCTTTACTATAACTTTGAAAAGACTTCACTCCGATTTCCTCCAACTTCATCGACTCCAAACCGACTCCCTACTATTCCACTCGGTCTCCCTCCAATTCTACTCCCACTTCAACTCCAAACAGTCTCTCTTTCTTCACTTCCACTTTAAACCGACTCCTCTCTAACTCTGTCCAAGACCGTGCCCGGTGGAAAAGTAAAAGCCGGAAAGCGGATTACGGACTCCGAGGTGAAAGTCTCGGATGCGACCGGGACTAATGTAAAGATGATGACGAATGACTGTCTTGACTGTTTTAAAGTAAAAAAAAGTTTCAACTGTGACGGCTTCAACACTGAGATGATGATGATATATCTATATGTTAAAAGTTTGAGCAGCAGACATTAAGGTTGGAAGAAAATATAGAACCTACCACAGATATCCGAGTACCTACTTACTAATTTATTTCTGTAAAAACGTAAGTTAAAATATTAAAAACAGATAAAATTCCTAAAACCAGAATATCAATAATAATGATAACATTATTGCCGATGACAAAAAGTTGCAATATGTATATCCCTTAGAGTATACAATGACCCCAATTCTGACGTTACCATCTCTAAACTTAAATTTCTCTAAAATTTTCTTATTTTAGATAAGCGATTGACATTTCTAACCGTATTCTGTTGTTATGTCAAACTAAATTTAGTGTTTGCTAAGCACAAGACAGCACTAAATTTGAATATGACGTCGCTAAAACGAGTGTTATAACTATTAAAAAGTTAAGAATGAACGATAAAGATTTTCATAAAATCTGTAAAAACTTATCTTAATAAGTCTTTAGAATGCCGACAAATGATAATTAGTGCATATTATTGATCAAATAGTAAACAAACTGTGATATTTCTCAGTTTTAACCAAGCAAATACAGTTTTTCTCAGTCCACGTACCTGGCAAGTTCGCGGGGTCCGCTAGTTATTTATAAAATCCAAATCAATCGACGATTTATAGAGCTTTATAAAGACTTTAAGCGTATATAGAACGAAAATTGGCATTATTTTAGATGATGTCTAATTTTAGTTTGACATTTCTTATTTTAGTGCATATACGTACAACAGAATACCGTTTAACCAAAAATGACAGTTGAGTACTTTCTCTAATTTTAGTTGTGTCAAGCTAATTTTAAGTTAGTTGTGTGTTCTCAGAATACGAAATTACATTTTGACAGGACTAAACTGACATTTAGAGATTTTTAGCTTATTTTAGTTAGCTTGTGACAAGACAGAATTGGGGTCAATATCAATTCTAATCCATACTAATATTATATTAAATGCCAAAGTTAGGGCCAGAAGGGCCGTGTGCTTGTCTGCGACCTAAGTAGTATGAAAAAATAAAAAAGTAACTGTCTGTTACGCTTTCACGCCTAAACCACCTAACCAATTTTGATGATATCTGGTACAGAGATAGATTAGACCTTAGGAAAGGACATAGCTACCAATATAGGAGGTTATCTTTTGTGCTGACGGCACAGAATCTCTCTGTTCTTACAGGGTCGGCAGCACTAGTGTGACTCCCCTGATGTTGCACTCGCCCATAGGCCACGGTAACCTCTTTCCATCAGGAGGGCCGTGTGCTTGTCTGCCACTTACGAAGTATAAAAAAAAATAGGACACGACGGTACATTCGTCCCAATCAAGCAGTCCGACTGGGGAAGTACCTCCGCTCTACAAAAGACCGCGGCTTAATAACCTCGTGTTGTTTCCGACGGTGAGTAGGGTAGCCAGAGCTCACTGGAGAGGTTTTGTGCTGTCAGTGTAAAATCAAAGGCTTTGTCCTACTTATCTTTTGCGCTGACGGCACAGAATCTCTCTGATCTTACAGGGTCGGCAGCACGAGTGTGACTACCCTGATGTTGCACTCGCCCATAGGCCACGGTAACCTCTTTCCATCAGGAGGGCCGTGTGTTTGTCTGCGACTTAAGTTGTATAAAAAAAAGAAAAGGACACGACGGTATATCCGTCCCAATCAAGCAGTCCGACTGAAGAAGAACCTCCGCCCTACAGAAGACCGTGGCTTAAAATCGTGTTGTTTCCGACGGTGAGTAGGGTAGCCAGAGCTCACTGGAGAGGTTTTGTGTTATCAGTGGGATAACTAAAGGCCTACTTATCTCTTGCGCTGACGGCACAGAATCTCTCTGTTCTTACAGCGTCGGCTGCACGAGCGTCACTGGTGTTGCACTCGCCCATAGGCCATAGGCGGTAACCACTTACCACCAGGAGGACCGTGTGCTTGTCTGCGACCTCAATTGTATAAAAAAATATCATAGGCTATGTTTAGTCGCGATAACTGACATCTACGCGGGCGGTGCTACGGGCAATAACTAGTTTTCTGTATATATAATGGTATATACTCCCTTCTTCCACGCTTAGTATGCATAATATCATATTACATTGTCAGTGGATGAAGAATGTATATGCACATTTTGTCAAATAAATTAATTTCCATCCACTCATTTTTATTTTTATGCTTCCCTAATAATAAATATGGACAATTACAATAATTTGACACCTTAATATTTTGACATAAATAACCAGAAAACATAATATTTGCAAATGAAATGTTCAAACTTTGAAGCCGATTATCTCAATATTTAGAAATTGTTAGTTACCTCCTTCTTCCACTCACGTCTTCAATTGTCAAATCCCATAGGTACACAGTTATTCCATTCTGAGTGCAAGTATATGCAAGACTGAGGCGTTCTGGAATACGGGGCGTAGACTCTTTTGGGTGTATGGAGCTCACTGCGAAACGAGGCTCACGTCATCTTCATGTGCAAGCCGGTACACTTGCTGATTAACGGACGAGGTCCAGGCACATGCTTTCCTCTCAGTATTGGTGGTATTGGGGTACAGGAGCACCAATAGAAGATAATCAAAACAAGAAAAGAGCAGTAGGAGACAACTGATATTGATGCTCGGAAGAATAGAAAAGATTTTCCTAGCATTTTCTAACATTTTCTAATTCCTAACATTTCCTAATTCCTAATCCCTAACATTTCCTAATTATTCTCTTATAATTCCTATTTCATACTATTCTAAAGAAAATTAAGTGCTTCTTAATGTTTTTAATGCGTTCAACGATACAGTTTTAGATCACTTTGTCCGATTCCAAACCTTCTATTAGATTTATTACACATGCAAAACAGCTTAGTGGTTAAGAAGTAAACCTTACGATCCAGAGGTACCGGGTTTGAATCTTGGCGATTATACTACCGATGTGAATCCATTACTAACACAAGCAATTTAGCTTAGCTGAAGAAGTTAAAGGGAATATTAGTAAATTCGGTTACGAATATTATTAAAAAAAAATATCTGATAGAATCACATAAAATCTTAACCAATGAAGGGATCGAATCCAGAACACATGATGCAGTTGGAAAACAGCTATGTGTGTCACGACTTAATTAAAAGCATTCACGTTCGTATAATGAAGAACATATCAAACAAAGCTAGTTGAAGTACACTATTCAGTTCTATTTCAACTCTCGCATATTACATCCATTAACAACTCCGTCATATTAGTATTTCATGGAACATCCATGCCTTGCCAAGATTTGCATACACTAATGTGTACTGCGACTCGAGTAATATGTTAATTAATTGCACTTATCTGGAATCAGAGAATGTGTACTGCGGCATGTGATAATATTCCATGTTCTATATATTACTCGTATACACGATGCATGCTAATGCGGACATATCCATACAGTGAGCTGATTTGTAATACAGTAGTAATAAACATGTTAACTTACATGGTGGCACTTGAAATGGCTATTTGTGTTTGCTATTGGGCGTTTGTTGTATTTTGCAAAATATTTGATGTACATGCAAACATGTGTATATAATCAAAAACAGTTTACTTCACAAAGGGTGTCACATGTGAATTGTCACATTAAAAGGTACCTACTAAAGGTGGGCACACACGTTGCAGTATACTTGCGCAAGTCTAGACTAGCGCAAGTACCTATACATGAACGTGTGTGGCCAGTATAAGTGGTATCGGCCATAATTTGTCAAATAGTCAAATAAGGCCAATGTTTTGTCAAATACACTATCTACATAATTATATAGTAATTGTTTGTCAAATATGTCAAATACGCAAATACAAATAGCCATGTGAAGTGGCACCATTAGCTTAAGAATGTTTACTATATTTCTAGTCATAATCCTTATGTACTTTATCATCATCAATATTACTGTTGCATTAAGAGCTGTTTGAAGCCTGGTCTCCGGGCTCTTCTTGTAATTTTGCGCCTCAGTTTTTTTGTACACCAATTAGGTGGTAGACAAGGAAACAGACCACCTGATGGAAAGTGGTTACTGTAGCCTATAGACATGTGCAACAGAAGAGCCACACTCGTGCTGCCGACCCTGTAAGAACTAAGAGTTTCTGTGCCGTCAGTATAGAAGACAAAGAAGCAGGACAAACCTTTGGTCTTCACACTTACAGCACAAAAACTTTTCAGTGAGCAGAAAAACACTTCAGTTACGTAAAACAGTCCATGCCAGTTAGCTGGGTTTAGGGCGTGTTAATAGCAGCACACACTGTTCATTCCACGCTTACCATTGTCGTGGTCAGGGAGTGGTAGACTGTCAGAGGCATCTGATGCTAGTGCTAGATCTGGTGACGTGGACCCTAGCAAGGCTGAAAGCCCGTCATGTTCACCATCTGTGGAAATAACGTACTTCTTTACATAATGTACCTAAAACTGACTTTCCGGATAGTTTGAGTGATCTATCTATGATATAACACTTTTGTAATTTTGTGCCGTCTTATATTTATATGAATGTGGATAATTTACATATTCCGATTTAGACTAAGCGCTAATAGTGAATACCTGGTTGACATTAAAAAAACTCTCTCACAGTACATAATATAATTATGTTCAGGGCCCTTACCATGAACTCTTAAAACATGTCAACTTAAGTGTGGGGCTGATAAGTACACATATTGTGATTTAAGTTCTAATACCGCGTAAGTATAATAATTGTTTCAGCGGTTTTGAACTTCAGATTTTTGTCATTCATTAAATTAGGGCTATTTTTGCTTAGCTATTTTGACTTACTTGGTGCTAGTATTCAACCCCTGTGTGACTTTTTATTATTGTCAACAGATGGATTGCAACTAGGTAGTTGATACCTTTAATTGCATATATCATGGAAGAGAGAACATTTAATTTTGTGCGTGCATTTTGGCAGCAAGTTTTACACTAAATGCAAGGGGATAGCTGCATGCAAACCAACTGTGTGCGTGCAGTAGATCTGATAGCACACTAAGTAAGAGAGGAAAGACAAAACTGAATGCCTTCTACATTTTTGGAGCCGTCCGACAGAAAAAGTACCTTAAAGCTTAGTGGGCCATCGTAACTGCCTTGGAGCGAGATAATGCTCAGTTGAACGATTGCCAAGCTTCAACTTTAGGTTGACTAACGTCGTGCAGCATCCAGTTTGCGATCAACCCATTTGTCTGTACTTAAAACTAGCTAAGTTAAGGATAAAAGATTTTTACGCTCGTGTATTTTTTATGAACCGTGTTATATATAGGTAAGTATATCTAGTAACAAAGTATGGTGATTCTAGAAGGTAATAGGAAATCATCTTTACGTTACATACTCGGAAAATTATGCGCATATTAATTATTTGTGGAAGGCTTATTATTATTATCATTATTGTTTCTGGATGGATCGGCAAACGTGGCGCACATTGGGAGAGGCCTATGTCCAGCAGTGGACTGCAGTAGGCTAATTGATTGATTTGATTGATTAATTATTTGTAATCAATTCTGTCGCGATTCATTTGGTTTTTTATACAACTTAGGTGGCAGACAGGCACACGACAACCTGATGCTTTCCATCAGGTTGTCGTGTGGTTGGTTACCGTGGCCTTTATACGTAGACAACACCAGGAGCGTCACACTCGCGCTGCCGACCTTGTAAGTACCTTCTAATGCCCTTCTTGATGAACTCCTACTGTAGTTTTACTACTACTAGTAGTACTTACTGATAGATTGCACTAAAATCCTTTAAAATAGTACTTTCATTATATATCAATAGGAATCATATAGCTTTAATAACTTTTTCGACCCTTAAAAAGTAATGTTTAATTATTTTATAGCTTTACGTAAATATTTTTTTACTCAATAATATATTACCTACATTTTTAAAACTCGTAACGTATACCAAGTCAGTATACCAACATGGTGCAATATTAAAAGTATGTGAACCCATAACAATTGCTTTAAGAAGCTGCCTGAGGGGAAGCACCGCGACGCGACGTACCAAAGAGCTCTCAAAACTTGTAATGCTTCGAATCCCTATAAATTATTTATGACAGTTGAGCAATTTCATTATTCCCCGATGTACTTCTCGTTCCCTAATTACCTACGTAGGTTTTGAGTACCGCTTAAATGTCATACTCGATTGTCTATTAAAGAAAGTACCTACTGTTGAATTTGTTTCTAACTGAGTATATTTGAGTATATTTTGAGTATGGAGTAGGAAAAATGGCGAGTTTATCCTACTAACTAAAGAGCAGTAGACACTAATATGCTGATGGATTAAAGCTGAAACTATCAATAATGTGAAATTACACATCAGCTTTCGATGAATAATGTAAAATTACACATCATGTGTAAATATTAAAAACTCTGAAAGTTTATGAATAGGTTTAGGTGTTTGTTGGTCAATCATAGTCAAGTAGTTGAACGATCTGGTAGATGTTTTGTACAGAGATATTGGGCAATTGTATGTAGATACGATATAAACAGTATTACTGATTATGTTATGTCTTTGGTGATGAGAGAATGATTGCTATGTTATAATAGCCTGGAATCATAGATAAGCTACTTTTATCTCCTGAAAAGATTCCCTTAAGGCCTAGTCCTAGTCACGGGCAACAACTAATTTCATCATTTTTAAAAGTAAGTAATTAAATCAATCATAGTTTTTCTCCCCAATTCCGTAATACAGAGATACTAAAAAAGGTTGGGGATTCTGTAGACACGTTCAGGTTATCATCTTGTTTATTCACAGCGGAATGTGTGACGTAATAAAACGCCAACTGACGCGTGAAGTGTGCAATAAACGGGAGTTACCCGCGGCTTCAATTTCGAGAATATTTTTCTTCATGCAGCGTAATTCTGAATTATGATTCGTTTACACGGGGTTATTTTGTTTCGCGTTCTTGGAGAATACGCATGTGTTCTAAATTTAAATGGTATGAGGGTCACGAGAATGTATTTTTCTTATCTTCTTCAACTATAAAGCGTAACAGTATTCTGAAAAAAATAATTCCTGTGTCCCTTGGTCACGACTTATCTTGAGAAAAAGTTTACCGATTTCATTCATCTTTTGTCAAGTATTTTAATAGGTACCTACTATATAAAAGGTTCTTACGTGAAGGAAAAATAAGAAAATTGCGTAGTAAGTTTGAAACTCGGAAAACTAAGCGATTGCTGCTGAGTTGGTCGCGTATTAGAAAATCGAGTTCTCCAATTTTATTAAAATCTGCTGTCACTATTTAGTGCAGAGTCTGCTGTTGCAATAGTCGCTTAACTATATTAACGCCAGCTAAAATATTATTAAATGATTTCAGAATTCAACTTAATGGTATTTATTTAAGGTATAACAAAACACAACAAAAGAATAAAGATAAATAATTTAATGAAATTTTAAAGCAATTAGTATGCTAACTTTCAAGTCCCGTCTGAATCGTTCCATTTTTTACCCGAATTAAAAAAAAAACCGAGATCGATTAGAAAAAGATAAATAGTTTAGAATCTGTACTATATTAAAAAAAATGAACTTCAAAAGATTTTCACGCAAAAATATATTAGAAAGTTCAGTTTTGTTGCATAAAATAACTTTTCATTTAAACAGTGTTTTGTCGTTGCGCACCCTGCAATGAATAACAAAGCCTTATTATGCTTTAGACCCGAGAAATCCTTCTAATTAGAAATTCATTGTCAGACTACGACTCAAGTTGTTGAGTCGACAACAGAATAGTTGAACAAACTGAATAGTTTGCAATATTTTGGTCGAAACGGTCAATATTAATTACAAAGTGTGCCAACGGGCTGCTCGCGCTTCGCCGACAAATTTATTCAGTTAAATTAAATGACACTAAGTAAATAGCGAGTGCAAATTGGTGGCACTCTATTGTGGCTCAAGTGCCACGGAGCAGTTCTGGCCAAGTTTCGGCGGTAAGTCAAGCCGAGTACGGTATTACTTCATTTGCAACTTTATGGTACCGCATTTCCCTTCGGCGCCGGCGGTCGGGTGAGGTTTCCGCTTCTCAGCTTGTTTTATGAAAAAGTCTGGGGCGGTTTTCTTAAAATTATTATACCGGATCGTCCTCCCTCTTTGTTCCTAATATAGTGAGGGGAAAGTAGGTGGTTGGTGTGCGGCTGGCCCTTGTTATGATTCCGTCAAATGAAATGCTGATGGCTACTTTACATACGTTTAATTAGTGATATATATGTCGGAGGGATGGCAAGTGCGTGCCTTTGGGTGGTCTGTAGGTATGTCTATATACTACTTCATTATCATATGAAGTTTCGTTACGCTCGTACTAGATGCATGAAAATATCCTATGCTACTTCCTACTAATATTAAAATATGAAAGCTTGTGAAGATGTTTGGATGTTTGTTATTCCATTACGCTCTAACGGCTGCACGGATCTGGCTGAAATTTGGCACAGAGATAAATTACAGTATGGAATAACATCTATATTATGTTCAATCAATTCCCATGAGCACAACCCTTGGGAACCTACTGCCGGGATAAAAGTAGGTACGGGATCTAAATTCGACACGGGCGAAGCCACGGGCAACAGCTAGTACTCATAAAACTAAAAAAAAGTCAGAAGTTCCTCGCCAAGATGCACTAGTTCAACTTTGCGGCTATGGCGTCCGGCAATTTATTTGAACGTCAGGCAGTTCCCAACTTTTAATTTTAGTTTATTTTTTGCAGACATTATTAAATTACCCGTAAAATGGGAACTTAAAAGATGGTGAAAACTAAACGCTCGTTTACAAAATTGAGTTTGAATTGGAAGTTTCGAGCAGCCAGCGCACGAGTTTAGGAATCTTATAACTTCAGCTAGATCCGTTCAGCGTTTAGAGCGTGATTGAATAACAAACATCTGAACATCTTCACAAACTTCCTCATTTGACCGCATATGACAACTGCAGACGCAAGCAGTAGATACAGCGTACCCATTACTTGTTAAACTCCGATTCGAATAAAGGGGACTATTAAGAAGCCGCAATGAATTACGCGTATCTACTGCGTGCGTCTGCAGTTGTCGTATACGGTCACCTACAGAATCATACCTTAATACTATTAGTAGGATAGGAGAAATTAGTAGGATTGCTGAAAGTTTATACGAAAGTAACACATGGAAATAAAACTATACGTACGAATATTATGCTAGCACAAGTTGGTTAAAGAACGATAGTAAATCATTTTATAAGACGGTTGGCTATCCCGCGAGTATCGAGGCTAACTTCGAGAGCCGTTGATAAGATTCCCCTGTGGTCTACTTTAGTAGATAGATCCATCAACGAGGAATTAGATCCGTAGGTTTAGACAAACTTCGTACGTAGTTGGTAAAGCACGGTACTGTTTACTATTTGTAGATTGTAAATATACCTACTTGAGTAGTTAAATGTATCGTCCTTTACCAAAGCCTGCCGTAATCCTGCATATACCTAAAAGAGACGTAAACAGTATCATTCAAAACAATTCGGTACTTCTTTTGTAGTGAATGATGAGTTCTAGGTATCATCAATATAAAACAATGGTCTTTTTTACGCCTTTGACGTATACCTAGTCGATGTCTTCATAATATAAGTGTCTACGTATTCGTCATATCTACTTCGCGCCATACATCAAAATTTCCAGCCGAAAATGAACCGATAAAGACACTAATAGGTAGGTACATACTACTAAAACATTCCACAAATCAGCAACGAAATTGACGCAAACTACATAATAAGGACACAAATCACACATTACAAACAGCGAAGCACTAAACTGACAGGTAACACCACTAGACTTAAATAGTTACGTCGTGTAGCCATTTTGTCTGATGCGACTAACATCTGCCTCCAATATATTATAACATTTATTAACAAAGTTATATGAGGGTTCGTGTTTGTCGTAAAATTTAATAGAAACAGTCCCATATGAATTTATGAGGCCCAAAATGTGGACGATCGAGATGCCTGGCCGCTAATCGTGTCGGATACTCGAAAATTTCGTACGAACAAAAATATTTATGTTTGGCTTTCATTTCAGTGGATGGTTTAAAAAAATTGAATTAATTTTGTGTTATGCTATTTCGTTTCGTAAATGTGTTCTGAAATATAGGGCCTATTGTTTTGTGGAAATGTGATTTGTGCGTGTTAGTGAGTTAGGATATTAACTGTGTATGACGTGATTGTTAAAAAAAATAGAAAGAATTTAATTTCATTATAAAAAGTGGACATTTTCTCGGGTTTGGATCCGGTTTTCCGTCTTAAGGGGCTTATACATTCCTGTCCAGGTGACCTGATGGAGTGAAGGGGGACCTGATCCCAACAAGCTGATTATCGCTAACAAACGTACGTGAGTATAGGCATTAAGGTAATGAAATTTATTTCCTTTATCGTTCTCATTAGCACACACTAAGCAACAGCCGCTTATTCATTAAGGTACATTAGTACCAGCTGTGACCTAGATTGAAGTAGGTACTTATTAATATTTTACTTTTATCTTAATTAATGATGATGTAAAATGCGATCATTAAGAAACAGAAGCCTGAAGCCTGATGTTCCTTGAGGAATTGGGTACTGTGCTGTAGTTAAAATATATTTTTTGACAGAATTTAAGAAATTAAGAATGGTAAATTGCTGATAAAAGTTGCGTCGGTGATTATTTTATCGTTTTTATTTATTTGTAATCACCTAACTTAACCTTTAATAGAAAATTCGGTAATGACGTCATACTTCTTTATTTCGTACAATTTCCTTAGAATTTACCGTTATGACGTTTAGTTAAAGTATTTTTCAACTACCTATGTATAGTACAATTACCACGATAATTACCAACAATTCAGGCTTATGACGACGCGGGTCCGTCCTAGGAAGAATAGGAACGGCAAGAAACTTAGAAGGCATTTTTGTTGGCATACCTATTCACAAAGATGTTTACATAAGCTAATTACAATTTACAACAAACACACTATTACCTATAGTAATCTTTTTATCCAACTGTCAAGAAGGGTTATGTTTATCGTGCAAAAAAAACCCAACTATCAATGAAAATATCGAAATAAGATTGAACATTGATAGAAGTTGTTTCGATCATTTCAGTGTCAGTGGGGTTTGTTATTTTTATTCTAGTTTTAATAGCACTTCAGCAATGTAGTCGTCTCTGCGATGTTCATATTATTAGAATGGTCGCACCATTTTCAACGCGGTACAAAAGTGGGTGAGTGGGTGAGTAGCGCGACCCCTCGAACACAATTTGCAGAAGTGACAATTCATCTTTGTAAGTGCTGAATGATATATGCAACTACCGTTTATTCATATCGCAGATTGCTTACAGTCCTGTTTTTTATTACTTTCAATTTGCCGAGGTTTTAAGGAATATAATACTTTGTTTTTCTGTTATGTAAACTACTCTTGCATGAATTTATGAGTTGTGTTGTTTTAAGTTAGGATTGTTTTATTGTTTGTTTACGTCCTTCAGTCCTGTATTTTGCTAACTTTCCTGTCCTGTATTTGTTGATGTTATAATTTTCTTTTTGTTGAGATAGCTTGTTGATTAATACAAGTGGAGATATTTGTTTTGGATCTAAGTTTGGTTTGGTTGATTGGTAGGACAGATATAGGTTTGGATCATAGCATTATGTATGTAAAGTATGCATTATTATGTAGTTTTAGTCAATGACTTTTGTGACTTTTCTGGACAACTGAACAAAAAATTTGATGTCGATAAAGACTATTACTTGGCCAGCAACTACGCATTAGTGGTAGTCCATTATGTAGTGTTATTTCACGATACAGAATTTTCTAACCAGTCACGAAAACGAGAAGCTATTCTTTATTTAAGTGGTCTATGTGTTAACCAAGACTAAATTTCAGCTGTACCTAGGTACCTAGCAAATTTTGGGACTGGATAGTTTCAACCGTTAGAGCGTGATTGAATAACAAACATCATCACAAACATTCATGTTTATAATATTCTCAAGTAGGATGTGAAAATATCGACCACACCTACGCATAAGGTCGAAACGCTAAAAAGCTGTTTTTTCAGGAGAGCCGTTTTAAGATATTTTCTTGTCTAATTCGATTTTTTAAATCTTTTTCACCGATTTTTTTGTGTAATGTTATGAATAATTGACATAATAATATTGTGCCGAAATATGGATTTCATAAAAGTCATATTTACGAAAATATAGCCTTAATTAGTGAATTACGACCTTATACGAGTAGTCCAAAGGTCGTATGTCATTGTTATGACCATATGCCGCTATTCAGACCAATTTAGACAACACGAATAAGGTCGTGTGTTTAAGTTACGACGGTATACCGCGTAGTATTTCACGTGGCATACCGTTATACATCTAAGAAAAACAGTCGTATCAGGGTATCACACAATACAAAACTGCAATAATGCTTGTTCAACTCATACACAATGTTTGTTCTCTATAAACATCCCTGTAATATTATTTTTTATTGATATAAAACATAAAATTTAACGGAACTTCTCTGTGAGTCTTTGCTTGAAAAATAAAGATTAAATAATAATAAATGATAATGTAGTACTTATGATATGAGAACAACTTTATTCCAATTTATTAAAAAAACAAATGCAAAAAAGTAGTTACATTTTGTAAATTTTAGCATTTAATTAGGTATATTAGGTGAGTGTCTATTGCTCTAATATTTTAGACACGTGTTGGAATAAAAAAATCATACTTATATATTATATGAATGTTTTATAACTATAATGGATGCGGAAGGCGGAGGATCGGCAAACGTGGCGCACATAAGGGGAGGCCTATGTCCAGCAGTGGACTGCAGTAGTCTAATTGATTGATTGATAACTATAATAACCTAATTCTTGAAAATATAGAAATATGGGCAGTTACCTGTAAAACTATTTTAAAGGTGACCTAACAGGAATCTAACAGGTAAGGACAGGAGTCTAACCGTATCACACAAACAAAATTATTCAGATAAATCTAGTGAAATTTTACTGTGGACCGAAAGTATGCTACTCGCGGGCTCCTTTACTGGATTACTATACTTGCCTTTACGTTTTTAATAGACGTCAAAAAACATGTTGTTGTAGTGCATTATTTTGAGGAACAAAATTACTTCCTCATTACACACAGATATACCTCAGCCTCTACGACGTCAAGCTAGCTCGTTTTGGGTCTACCCCTTACCAGAACCCAGTGAAGGAGCCATTGCCAGTAATTTGTTTCCCACGTTGCTTGGCGGTAGCCACAAAACATAACCGTACCAGCAAAGAAGACCTACCGCTTTATCTGGGATGTCACGTATATGAAACCAGCCGTGGATACAGGAGTACCTCACGCGATCATTATGTGTGACTCCGTACATCCAACGCAGTATTTTTATCTCCATGACGAGCAGCTCCTAATGGTCCCTTATAAACGTTGATCAATACTTAACAAATAATTAAAATAAATGTAGCTCATGTAATAGGTAAAGGAACAACATAAAATTGGTCCAAAAGTCCTGAATCTTACAAAACTTTTTAACTAGTTTAGCAACGTATGCACCATGCTTTCTTGCAATAATAATACTAACTATAAAAAGCAAATACAAATGTCAGTTTCTGTTGGATTTTGTAAACCTAATCATTCGTCATCATTCTTTGGATAAAATTAGCAAAAATTTTGCGCCCATAATAATATTTAACCGGGACCAGTAACTTTTAGGGCATGTTAAGACCTCTCTCATCTCACTGTTCGGTTTCATCACCTATCAAAATAGGTCCAGTTTACTCCAACCAATCCTGAGAAACAGATCATTAACCTAAGTACCAATTTTTTATAATGTTTGAACTATTCTCTTCCGTATTGAAAGAGTGTAATAGTAGATTACCCAACAAGTGAAAAAAAGGTGAATTCTTTTCGAGGCACCTAGTTGTATCCCGAGAGGAGTGAAGGTTTCTCCGGTAGAATCCCGAGCGTAGCGAGGGGTTCTAGAGAGAAACCTGAGTGGATCGAGGGATACAAGAGCCGAGATGAATTCTTTTTTCACGTGTTAGGTACTCAACTTTTCACCATTGACTACGAGAAAACGGTTACTCTGTGATTATGAATTACATTTTGTTATGGATAGTACACAAAAGAAGCAGCAAATTATCAGTAATAGCTACCGCTTTAGCGGGAAGACTCAGGAGTCTTTTCGCGTTCGAGAATATGAGTTTAATTTTCATCACTAGATGAAGTCATTTTATGATTATGAGACAAACATAAACTTTTACAAGGAAAATTACACAGAAAATGGCGGCATTTTTTTTTCTTAATTTAAACTGAGCCACATTCCATCCAGCCAGTGATTACATTTAGGTGGCTTTTAGTACGTTTTTATAGTGAGAGTGTGCAACCTCTTTGTATGTTTCACTAGAATCCGTACATTCGCGCATGTTCCAAATTCAAATTTTTTTATTCACTCGGTGAAACAAAGAGCGTTTTATTCACTGTTTTTGATGAATCACGGGCCCTTTTTCGAGTGTCAATGGTGAAAAGGAATTTTGTTTTAAAGATGAATACCTTAAAAGGTATATCCGAGTTATATTTAGTAAAAGATACGATTAACAATGTAATTTCATTACCTAGAATGATACCCGAGTTGTAGTGGTGTACATTTTCATATAATTATCTGTATTCCTTTTGCTATTAGTCCATCTTCCTTGTTACATTATCCTAATTTTAGAAGAATTTTGCCCAGAAATTGAACATGGTAGTGCGCGCTCCATTTTTACTCAAATAAATGCACTTTCCTCAACTATTCAAATATTTTAATTTCATATTTTTGCAATCTTTACGTTGATTCGCTGTTATTAGACAAACAAACAAAAGTATTCTGATTCAAAATGGTAGTGAACTGTGTACTGGCTCTCCTAACACTGATTGATGATTAAAATCTGAAACTCAGTTTCAAGTGCCACCGGTATTTCGAACACATAGGGAAATAATGATTATTGACATAAATTGTACAATATCTACGAAAAAGTAAAATTTTAATAGTATTTATGTGAATTATTAAAAAACAAATAGCAGTATCTTTAGTATGTAACATAGCATACAGTCTTATCTTTGTGATACGCCTATATACGCTTGTATAATTTTAAATTACAACAGCGCATATAGCCGTAAGTATAAGTTACGACCCTAGGTGTAATATTTTTGAAGAGTATAAAGTCGTAACTAACCACAAAATATGCTAATAGACTGTCACATAGAGTCGTAACATGCATGTTACGGCGTTGTGCGTTGGAACCATGTGTCATACGACGTCGGAACTCTGTTGAGTTTGACCCATGCGCAATCAACTGATCGGCGCATATGATTGTAACTTGCAATACAACTGTATGCGCGGGTGTGTTTAAAAGTTACAACTGTTATCGATTGAAAATCTCCTTATTTATTGACATTTAAAAAATTCTGTCTTCATGAAAAGTTAGTATGATATAATGTTGTTCTGATGGCACAAAAATCTCAATTTGTGAAAAAATCGCGTTACGACTTAATGCGTAGGCGTGGTCGATATTGAAATCGTCTCAACAATTTTATTACAAGGATATCAAATTAAAATAGAATATCCAAGTACCATCCCATAAATATGCGAAGAATGAACAAATTGAACGATAACACAAAAATATGTTACCGTATTTTAAAGTATACAATTTAAAACACGAAGAGAAGTTTTAGGAATTTGAAAAGTTTCCACAAAGCGTAAAGGGTTAATAAACTTGTTTACCATATGTTAATTAAATAGTCTCCAAGGGATTGGCTAATGGAATCTCCGAATATTTACCTACAAGGGTAGCGGTGATGAAACGCGATGTTGGTAAACTCTCTCGTTTTAGCAAAATGTTATAGTAACACGATTAAGTCAAAGGTTCCCGGAGCTCTAACAGCTGTGTATATCTAACGATACCTATACGATATATATATATATATATATAACTAACGATTTAGTTAATGAATTTAAGGTTTTTAATCATGGTTAGGGGTTTAGATGGTTGGTCTAAAAATGTGACCCACCAAAAAGTGACCTGGATCACGTTGATCTCTGTCAGTAAATAACAAAGTATGTGAAATTGATTTATTTTCGGTTTTATGAAAGTGGTTGCCGTCTTATCCCCCAACTCCTAGGGAAAAGCCTGTGCCGGATCTTCATCCGTCAATTAGCATGTTTGTATAGGTAACAGAAGAGGCAAGATTACTAATAAATAAACATGTAAACCTGACCTACCTATTACAATTAGAGACATAAGAAACTACTTTGCCTTAATTGTTAAAAACTGACAATTAAACATAAATAATTTAATCAATAAATGTGAAAAGAAAGAAAGAAAATATTTTATTCAACCCAGCTTTTAGCAACCAAAAATAAATTTACAACATTGTGCATGTGTTAATATGTCTTTATGTGACTTTTTTTCTTATGAATAGATGAGTTATGAGTAATGAGTTATACAGCTAATTCTACCAGCTTGCATGTGAGGTTGGCTTGGACCCAGAGATTTTTTTAGGGCCCAGAAATCTTGTTAGGGTCCAAAGATCTTGTAGGGCCCCCATACACCTCTGGCTAGGGTTCGTAACCTATTTTTAAACTATTAAACAGAACATAAAACATATTTAAATACTTTCCTTTAGAACTAACAAAATGAAATAATAACTCTTTAATTGAAATGCAGAACGGTTGGATCTTTAACAATTTACGTGCTCGATAATAAGAGAGAAATTCTCATCGTTCGCTTAAGGAGATCTAATTCAATTATAGGGCTTCGAAGCTCGTTTGCATAAGTTTGCATTTTTAAGCAAAATCGAGACAGATCTCAAGTGAATTTTGACAAGTAGATGCCCTGCAATGGCGGCCTCCCTCGGGGCCTAATGGCGAGCGACGAGCTAGATAATTCGAATTTCGAATGTTAGTAAATTATGTTAGCTTTGATCTCCAACAAAAATACGAGTAACATTTAAATAAATATTTGATTACGATGTTTTTCTGATAATACGATGTTGAGTTTGATACGATGTATTTTGTTAGGTTTTGTTTAAACAAAGAAACTAGAAAAAAAGGAATTGAAATTTTTTAACAAATTAGTATGCTAACTATTCCTACCAATTTCTTGTTCCGTCCTGTCATCAGTATTAAATTTTTCCAATCTAAATCGTTCAATAAAAATTGTAGATGGTAAAAATATGTAACAATAATATACCCATGGGTTTATGAGGCTCTACCAAGATCTTCGGAGCCCTAACCAACCTCACCTGCCATACACAAATTAAGGTGGTAAATAGTAAAATGACATTATTGTAAATCGCTACAGAATCCGTTAAAATAATTTTCATTTCAATTGCATTAAATAATTGAAGTTCCTTGATATATTTCCGAATAAAAATTTACCGATTCCAAATTTAAATTTATAGAGCAATTTTACAAACTGCCCAATTACTGGGTTCTGATTGGGAGATAATCTTTGAATGATGAATGAACATTTCTGCATTGTGTGTTTCATTTGTTTGTGCTATAATTATTTATCAGCTACGATTAACACATGATTTGCAAGCACTAAGTACATAGACTGTATAAGCTCGGTTTGTGGCTTTGTGATTGAATATTATCAGCTGAAATGAATATTCAATCGAATCTGACACATTTTGATGAATCAGTTACTTCTATGTCCTTACTAGGCGTATTGTTTAGAAGAAAAATTGTATCATAGTGCCTGGAAGAGGTGAGAATGAATTTCGAAATTGGGACGGGACGTAGAAACTAGATAAATGAGGCAAATTTAACAGCTATCTCTAAAGACTTATTTATTGGGTAAAGCTGCGATAACGCGCACCTTACATAATACTCAATGAAGTGGCAGATGGTACAGATATTTTTATTTGTTCTCTGAGTGAGTTCACAAAAATTGCACTAGGTATATGTAATATGTTATAGTATTTACCTAAGACCACATTATTGTATTAGGTTAGCCTGTAAACATAGTGATGTGGAGAAAAAAAAAATAAACATAGCGTGACAAAAAAAATCTATCGATTATGCCTTCTCTATTCATATAAACATTAAAAACATACCTAAAAAAAAGGAATATCGTAGAATCTTAAAAAACCAAAATAGAAAGATTTCTCGTAGAAATTAAAAACTAGTGATGTGCATTTGGAAAATTTAAATTACTGGATAACAAATGACGGAGCAATGTCGCCTGGTCTGAGCTAGTTTCGAATGCAAAACTCGATATTTGAAATTCAAAATAACCGTCGTGGCATTCTGGTACAGGACATCCGGTTTATTATGACTCTTGGACTAAAAAAATAAACTAAAATCCTGATATCATTTGAATACTGGTTTGTTTTCGTAAATAATATTTTTGTATTAACTATTATAGCAGTAGACTGTAATATGCTAATTGATTAAAGCTGAAACTGTCAATAATGTGAAATTACACATCGGTTATTGATGAATAATGTAAAATTACACATCATGTGTAAATTTGGCTTACTGTATTTTGTATCATACATTTTCAGTGTTTGAGTAACTTTTTAAGTAATGTTTATTATGGTGTGTTTGTGCTGGTGATATTGATTTGGTTTTGTGTTTCATACTTTCCATGTTTTGAAGTATTGATTACCACAAAAATCGGGAAATTGTCTTAAGGTCTACAGTCAAATGAAAGTAATTTGGTGTTCTAGATTTAAATGCTGTCAAGTTCACTGTACGCAAAGTAGATATTCAAACTTTAATTCATACTTACAATTTAATTATTTCGAACATTTTACAAACAACAAAATACACATCGTGAGTCGGTGTTTACATTGCAGATTAGTTTCAAATATTGATTTGGGTTAGTTAAGCTAATCTAAGCGCTTAATCTCTGTCTACAGAGGAAGCAAATATTAGAACATAACAGACTGTCACGTCTATCTATGATTAATTTGTCAAATTCACTGTCTTAGGCCTGAATTGTACAGATAAGGCAGGAGGCTTAAGGCGATCTTAAGGCGAGCTTAAAGTACGACACGGGTGCCTGTTTAAAAAAAAAATTGTACTAAAGCGACGCTTCGTAAATTACACAAAAAGGTGAGGCATAGGTTGGGTTGGAGTAACGTCAAAGAGGCATGCTATAGAGGCGACTGAAAACGCGCTAGAAACGCGCAAGAGCGGCGCTATCACAATAAAGCGAGCCTGTATATTACATATTAAGATGCGTTTCTTTGACTTCTGTAGCAGCCTGCCACAGAAGTCAAAGGACTTATGTGGTATACTGTCGCAAGTCACATGAGTCCTTGCCGTATGCCATGTGGTATGGTACTATAAGCAGGTAGTAATTCATGTGAAAAGCGATAACTTGTTGCAAAAGTTACCGATAGAACTTATAACTTTAAATGAAGTGTATTATGTTACATCAATTCTTAGACTTACGTAATTAAGCTAACCTTATTAAAACTATTATCGGAATACTAAGTTTTACTAAAGCATTTTTCAGCAGAATCTTTGAAATATTGCTGCTACACACCAAATTTTCTGCTAACCGGATGCAGCTATAGGATGTAAACAGAGGTGTGTGGACAGCCGGAGATGGGTGACCGCATTGCGGTTAGTTGGAAGTGTGTTATGGGCGTGACTACTACATGTGTTTCCAGAAAACTATAACTTGGGAGTCTCTAAGTCTCGTGTGAGTAGTTTGCTCTTGCTTATAGACATGCATTAACGACTAAATCCAACCAATAGGTGTAGGTGAGGTAGAGGCGGTGAGGAGAGAGGCCTAGTATTGAAAAAAAAAAAAAAAAAAAAACTCTTTGTTATTTGGTTTAAAAACGAATGAATAAAGAGTTTAGTTTCAATTGTGACTACAACCGGAGCAAATACGTGTTAATTTAATAAATAGTTGCTCCGCCTTATAAAGTGTAGAGAGATCCGATTCTCAGCACTCCATGGATTCACCGTGCGGTCGCCGGGTCCATAGCGTGATACAGAGATGAACATCGTGACGGCGACTGGGACTTGCGACCCAGATGTAGGTTTAGGGTGGCTACCTTGTGATGCATCAGCGCTCACCTCCACCGTCAGCAGTGTTCCCCCCTACCTATCCAAATTTGCTAAGCTACGCGCTACGTAAAAGGCTACAAAATTAAAAACTACACATTAACTATCTCCCTCAGTACCATCAGTGCCCCCAGCACGAAAAATATTCTTATTCGTAACGTAAACGTATCGAGCGAACGGAGCATAGCGATTGGCAGGCTTCAAGTACACACAGGTTCACCGTAGCCAGGCAGCCAATCGCAATACTACGTTCTGTCGATACATTCACCTTACGAATACGAATATTTTCGTGCTTGGGGTGTGCCAGCAAAAAAATATTGAAAATGTTTCACATTATGTTTACATTGCATTTTACATAACAGGATTGTTCACATCATATCTAAGTTCCATTTTCTTTACTTACTGATAATTTAGCTTCTGTTCCCACGCCACAGATGTTTGTACAGCCCGGATTCGCAGGAAGCGATGAGTTGTGTTTTGAAACAAATCATCGCTTTCTGGGAACCCAAGTAGTAGTTGCTGATCGTCGCTTCTTGAGAATCCAAGCTTTAGTTCCAAAATAGATGAACGGTACTTCATTAATACTATTTTTAGAAACTAAATGGAGTCCAAACAGCCTAAAATTCAAACTATGTTGACTAAATGCTAGCTCGATGCTAGCTAAATGTAACTTAACTAAGCAAGTAATATAAGTCAAAGGGAATACCAAAGTAATAAGATCATTTTGAGTACTTTACTAGTCAAGATCGATCTGATGCTGACTGTACCTAAATTAAAATCATTAAAAGTGGCACGCAGCCACATTGACTTATATTAGTTAGTTAAGGCACCGGTTTATAAGCATGCATCTAAACAGTGTACATTTCATACTACATTGACAAACTACTTACTAGTTGCGGTAAAGTCAAAGTGGCACGGAAATTAGAATTGTTAGCAACTAAGATAACAGTTTTTAAACATGAAAAGTGTTTGAATTTCTAACAACAGTGACTAATAGTAGCGGTGTATGTGTAGATATTGTGTATTTGGAGGCTAGAATTATTAGAAAATAAAATATTATCGGGTAAGCAGTCACCCAGTTTGGATTTCGTACAACGTTGATTAACTACCAGCTGCAGTATAATATATAACTGACGTGGCCTAGAAATTCGAATTCTTAGAAATTAAGGTAACAGTTTTTGGATATCCTATCCATCCATTTTAGTTTTGTCAGATTCACGTACAATACCGAACTTAATTTTTTTTTGGGGTTTAATACAATTCAGTTTTTTGGCTATCGTTTAGGTGGTGAATGTTATTAAATGATTAATTAATTATGGATAATCGGAATAAAATTACAAGTTGTTCATATTATCCGAATTTTGTGTTCGAAAATCTTGGTAGAGAAATGTAGCACTCATCACCCACTTTTTACTAGAGAATTGTTAGTCTTATCGTACCTTACATACTAATACGTAAACTTATCTCACTTACCGATATCAGCAGCCGCATGCAACAAATCTGCCAGTAGTTCCGGTTCATGACACGATATTGCTAGTCTGTCGTCGTGGAGTTTGCTATTGCCAAGTTCTCCTGGCCCTGCTTCCCTCAGCTGGATTGCTACTGCACCTTCGACAGACGCACTGTACATCACCACCCTCGACGAGAATGTCGGCAACGGCAGCCGAGCCGTTTGCACCTGTGGACAATAACAACCCAAGTTATTTCTATCATTATTTTAAATAATATCTTCCTTAATGCAGTAGAATGACTGAGACCGCTATACCACGCTCTAGGTGCGCGTGGCGTGGCGGGGGACGAGGAAAAGAAAGAGAAAGAAAAAGTATAAGAAGTTGAAACTGAGTGAGATAGCGCTGTAAGCGTGAGACTGACCAAATCTGACATTCAATTGGTAGTCTACCAAATCTGACGCTCATACCCAACGCGGGCTATAGCGGTTACAGTAAAACTATAGTAAAACGTCAAATGATCGTTTCTTAAAATTATCTTAGCACTCAATAATGTATAATTTTATTTTTATGTCGTGGGGAAATCAATACTGCAATTTTCTAAGTAAATCATAATAGTCATCTTAATATGTTTGTTGGTTAAAAAATTGAGGGATAATACCACCATTTCTACCCATTTTTCAATGTTTCTTACATAGAAAATTCCTTAATATACAACAAAGAGTTTATTGTAGTATATGCCTATGAGACTCGCTTCAATAATTATGATAGAAACTTCTCGAATAAAGCATTAACATGTTCCATCGAATTATCCATCACCATTGTATTGCAAACCTTTTTGCGCATGGAAGGGAAACCATTAGGCGTGCTCATGATATATGACATGCTAGGTTGTAATTTAGCGCGTTGCGTTGTTCAAATACATCAAAAGCATATCCATCATAATCCAAAACACATAATTATGGATCATGTCGGGCTTTCACACAGAAATTTGTCGTACTTACATTACGAAGTAGTTTACGCCGCATTGTAAATACATAACAGTAGGCAAATTTATTAAAGCAAAAATAATTGTGTTTTGTATATTTGAACCTGAAGAATAAATTACGCAAACATAAGAGCTGGTAACTTTTCAACTGCCTTTAGCGATTAATTCAGGGAATATTTATTTTAGATTAGAAATGCTTGTGCTTGATTTGAACTTCTTTATTTATTAGAAATCAAATATTGCCCGCGGCTCGGCCCACGTCGAATTCTTTTCGCGTTCCCGTAACCCATGCGAACTTTTTCATGTCTAATCCTACTTCCTACTTATCCTATCCTTCCTACTAATATTATAAATGTGAAAGTTTGTGAGAATGGATGTGTGGATGTTTGTTACTCTTTCACGCATAAACGGCTGGACCGATTTGGTTGAAATTTGGTATGTATATAGGTTATACCCTGGATTGACATATAGGCTATATATCAGCGATGAACGGGATCAGAATTCCACGCGGGCGGAGCCACGGGCAACAGCTAGTAGGTACATAAAATAATCGTGTCACAGTATTTGTCTGCAAAACTCCTCTGAAATGGCTTGACCGATTCTAATGAAAATTTTTGTACGTATTTGGTACCCTTCTCTAGTTTTCGCTCAGCAACATTAATTTTTATTTATAAAAAGAAGAAGATAAGTGACGAAATAAAACACGAAATTAAAACATATTAAATCTATCATGATACTACGTGGGTGAGTATTGAACGCAAGTACAGATTTCTTTGGGGAATAGGTTACTGACAAGTTCTATGATTTAGGTACTTTAATCCTATCTTATTCTATAACCCGCGCCACGTATCTTGGACCCAAAATGTGCTCAAAATGTGCCCTTTACGCGCAGCACACATTTCTTGGGTGTCTTTTGAGGATAGCACGGGATGCTACTGCGGTAGACGAACTTAAATTCACCAAGCATAGACTATTACAAAGCAATCCGCGGACGCCAGAGCCTCGTATGTCTTACGATTTAGGTCCAAGATACGTGGCGCGGGTTATACTAACATTATAAATGCAAAAGTTTGTGTAGATGATACTATCTGAAGTTTACACGAATATCATTCATTGAAATAAAACCACCTTTTGACGGATTCGGGGCCAAAAGTAAATAATAACAAATAAATCGCGATAGAATCTGTTAGTAAATATTTTTATAACAATACGTTTGTAAATATTTGGATGTTTTATCTGAATGCGTACGAGTAGGTAACATTCGCATAAAACTCTGATAATATCATAAATAAATCTGTTCAAATTAGTGTTATCACAGATAAATTATCTTCTTTGCAATTAGTACTTCGAATAAATTTAATTCCAAATATTTATGTAGGATATGGGGTAGATAATTTTTGATAACACGATGTAACGAAATAATTAATGTTATTCGACCTCAATTTAATTGAGTTCCGTATCGCTACGGATCAAGTAGAAACGTATTAATTAAACATTTATTAAAGTAAATAGTACATTTCGCAATCAGCCCTAGCAAATAGCTTTGATAGTTCCACCAGTTTGGGCAAAGTTTAATTGCACCGTGGAAGGTTCATGCATTTCAATTTCACATTGACTAGTATGATATTTTATAGTTTATTTCACAGAGCTTGTGATACAAAAAAATCATTGGTTTCTGTAATATGTGTAATACCTCATTATCATTGTGTAATATTTTATTGTCACATGTGTAATATCCATCATGTTTATTAATTGCAGCATCATTGGGTACGTACTCATATCACTTCTCATAAGAGAGGCTAGACTATGAACCATTTCTCTGACCTCATGTGGATTACCAGAATTCATAAACTTAAAAGCTCTTGTCTATTGTAGGTGTATTATTTCACGAAGTATAGTAATAATATTATTGTTATCCGAAGAAGCAACATCGCAAGAATTGAACCCGGGGCTTCATTATGTCTTGCAAATAGGTATGCTAACTTACTACTAATGTTACATAAATTCCCACTATCCCACTAATTCTTAACAACTCTAAACAATGCCGCATTACAACAATTAATTCACAAATATTTCATGCCAACGTCACACGCCGCGGTAATGTCGCGAAAATTGATACAAGGAGGCATATATCCAAGACGAACAGCCTCTGACATAATTACAAGACATTGTATGTCCCTCGGGCACACGGCGACACCTTGATTACATCGCGATTGTCTCTCGTTAGGGGGTAATGACTAGTACCGGCGGTGTAGACAACAGGCGGAAATTTGCGACTGATGACTGGGGTACGCCGAAAAGAAATAAAGGGATTCATACTATGGCTTTTATAGGTAGATATTGGTATACTAGACAAGCTGTTTGAAAAAAGAAATGTCGCACGGTTCGGGGATAAGGTGTGTGACATTTGAATTTTGAATTTGGACAAAGAAACAGACGCTAGAAGGCCAATTCTCGCATTAAGGTGCTCTAATTGGACAAGGCCCATGGTATTTTAAGTGGACTACATCATTTATAGTTTAAAATTCAGTCTCGAGTAATCTCAGTCTGTCAAATATCAAAAACGGTATTCATGTAACAAAATTTTCAAGAAAGAATATTGACATCGTGACCGTTTTTAACATTTGATCGGATGAGAATGAACCATGACCGTTTTTGACATTTGGGAGATTGAAATTAGATCGAAACAGTTTGTAACATATATTTTTATTACGGGAATTGACCATTTATCTAAAAAAGTTGAAAATATCCAATGGTAAAACTTGTTTTTCAAACAGTTTTTACGGTAAAACCAGTTTTTATACCATTATTCGGTAAAAGCCGCAATAAACGCAAACAACTTTGCAACTAATTTGCGCATCGTTAGCGTCTCCGTATAAATAGTGCAGGTTTAAGACATAATGAAGACTAATTCGGAATCCCATCGCGGCAGGTAATGAGCTGGCAATTATGAACTATTTACTGGCAGTAAAGACTTGCTTGAAAGGAGACTAAGCCCCTCCGTTAAACGTAATTATGTTCGGGTTTATTTGAGGGATATTAGATTCAACTTTTGTTGGAATAAGTAGAGATATTATAGTCGTATTGGAGTTGAATATTTTAACTTATAAATCAATGGTATTTGTGGGATATTAGATTCAACTATTGTTGGAATAAGTAGTGATATTATAGTTGTTTTGGAGTTGAATATTCTGAACTCTAAATAAACTCTAAATAAAGATTTGGAGTCCTATTAATAAATGCGAAGATTGCCAAGATTGACTATCCTATTAGCCATTTGCGGGTGCACCAGCGCAGTATCAACCAGGAGGACTTATAAGTGGCCGCCATGGCCGAAATCGGTCGGAGGTCATCATTATCTTCATTATCATCATCAATAAATGTGAATGTTTGTGACGATGTTTGGATTTTGTTACTCAATCACGCTCAAACGGCTGAACAGATGTTGCTGAAATATAGTACAGTGATAGACTATGCTCTGAAATAACATATAGGTTACTTTTATCCCTGGAATAGGTCCCCATTGGATGTGGAACTGAACCCAAATTCCCTGCGAGTGTGGTTAAAGTGAAATAAAGTTTTTTTTATTTAGGAACACTAAAATTCGATCCTTGTCCCAGTGAAGCAAAAGATACTTTACCTACTAAACTATGCAACACAATTTCTAATCACTATACAATCAGGGTAAATGTCTAGTTGTCGTCCATACGAGTACTATTTACATTTGCCGCAACTCGGTCCCATGGGCGAATTGTGCCTACTGATTATGGCAGAATCATGCTCCATTGACCGGTAAATAAGCCGAATGAGCAATTAAGCCGGTACCATATTATTACACACTGGCTGTTGCCCGCGGCTCTGCCTGTTGTTGGTTATCGCGACCAAACGTAGCCTTTGTGTTATTCTGATGTTTAAGCTACATTATTGTAAAGTTTCATTAAAATCCATTGAGTAGTTTTTAAAGTTTCGCGTTTATAATATTAGTAGGACCTCTATCAAAGATTATTCTCCATCGATGTTGATCATTGATGGAGAATTTATAATCTTTGATAAAGGTCAAATATTAGTGGTGTCAGCATCTGCAGCGTGGCGGTAGTGAACGCGGTCACTACAACCAAATCCGCAGTTAGACTGGTACACTGGACCCCAGACTCCGAGGTGAGAGCTTCGGATGCGACTGGGATTAACGCTAGGATGAAAAAGAAAGATTAGTGCCTCCGTGGCGTAGCGGTAGTGAACGCGGCCGCTACGCAGGAGGCGCGGGTTCGATCCCCGCTCACTGCAAATATTTGTGTGAATGAAATATGAGTATTTGCATTGGTCTGGTCGTGCCTCGGAGAGCACGTTAAGCCGTCGGTCCCGGTTGCCATAAGAACATCTATGGCAGTCGTTACAGGTAGTTGGAGCCCTAAAAAATCCAAAAACAACGGTCTAACTGCAAAGCTTCGATATCACCTAATGTTAACATTGGGTTGTGGAGGTCAGATGACAATCGCTTCACGGAAAATATCGAGGTCTAGCCAAATCCGTAGTTAAGACTGGTTAAGCGGACCCCAGACTTCCGAGATGAAAGCTTCGGATGCGACTAGGAAGTAACGCTAAGAGGAAGAAGTGGTTAGCAAAATTATTGTTCTACTAGCTGTTGCACGCGACTCTACCCGCGTGGAAGTCGTTTAACACGATATGTGGTCATATCACCGGTTCTACTCAAGCAATTAAATTAGATTTTAAGTCTGTCCAAGCATTTTCAAACGAAAAAAACTGCATCAAAATCGTGCAGTACTTTTTGCGTTCATCGCGGATAACGAGACAAACAGACAATAATTCCAAAAACTAAATTACCTATTTATTTTAAAAATCTGTAGGTAAATTACAGACGCGACCACTTTATTTTACACACATTTATATAATATTTGAATGAAATTTTTGAAGCATTTAATATGCTAACTTTTCATATCGATTTAGAAAGGAAAAAGAATTGACCTCGGGCGGAACTCGAACCCGCGATCTTTCCCTTACAGGGGAATGCTCTGTCCGGTGTCCTATCATTTGACAAAAACAAATGACAAATTTTCATTTGACAAATAACGTTTGGCAAAATTACAGTTGATAAATGTATCATTTGACAAACTAACAATAGTTTATCAAATGATACATTTATCAACTATACAATAATAAACTACTCATTGCACAAAATATTTATTTAGAAAACATTCATTATATAAAACATCATTTCACAAATTAATTATTTTAAAAACATGATATTTGACAAACAGACAGTTAGTGATAGATTATGGAGAAAACTGCTCATTCCGACTTGGATAGATTAGGTTAGATAGGTTAGCCTTCGTGGTTATTTTTTTTTATAACCATGCAGAGCTTTATCAATTATAATATAATAGTATAGATAAAGATTGCTTTTAGATATATACGTCCTATCAACTGTATCCAGCCTACTTTAAATTTTATTACTCTCATAAATTACAGCACAATAAAAAACGGTAGTAAAAATATTTATTATAACATGGTAATTCACGTACCTATATATGCTATACGTATGTATGGAATACAAAGTAAGCCATTCCCAATCCCACGGTATTATCTATAGCCTACGAGTCCCATAACTTACAGTATAATCCTAGTGATTAATCCCTAATAGTTTCTGTAATCTGCCCTTTCATACCTACGTTTCGTGTTAAATTTAACTCAACCGAATTCCTAATTGATAATCCCAGTTAACTGGCTTATCAATATTACAACTATATTATAATTGGCACCATTATTATTGTTTCCATTTATAATCTCAAGGCCAACACTATAACTGGCTCGTTTGAAATTGATAATTCACTTTTGAAATCAAAATATATTATTCATAATAAAATTTAACGTCTCGAAACTAGAGTGTACTCCGATCAAAATATTTCGCTTGTAATAAAGGCTACTAAACGAAAGCGTACTTCAAAGAAAATAATATATCCTCTCATACCTCGAACGAGGTCAAGAACGCGCACTAATCTCACCGAGATTTGCGCATTCGTGTGATGATTGCGAACGACTTGGCTCATTTGTTCCCGTTACGTGTTAAGGCATGATATTACGAAAAATCGCGTGAGTGATTAAGCGAGAGTATTGTGAGTAAATGGCTTCGCCGCAGTGTGCCGGCGATGCGTGAGCTGATCCTACCTGACCTGTTTTTGTATGTAATGACTGGACATTTTGGACGCTTCTTCTTGTTATTGGGCTGGTTAATTAATATATTGCGTTATTGTGCCAACACAATTGGAACAACGCAAGCGTACATTAGATAGTACAGTGCCTCGAGCACGTAAAATATTCGTAACGTAAACGTATTGACAAAACGGAGTAATGCCATTGGCCGCCTGCCTACTGTGAACCTGGGTGTGTGTGAAGCCTGCCAATCGCAATGCTCCGTTCTCTCGATACATTTACGTTCCGAATACAAATATTTTTCATGATTGGGGCACTGATTGCGTTGGCAGTATCGAATTAGGAAATCTGATAATAATTTTCAGGCGTGTCAGGATTACCTTTTTACTGTTGCTTTACTCATTCTGTTTTAGTAAAGTTCCTGGGCGACATTCATCGATCAGACCGTATAGTACGGACTCCGGGCTCCAATGTGCACCTGGATGTAACTGTAATTGGCACTTGGATAGAGAAGAATACTTGGTGAAGTAGAATCCCATACCCTAAGTGATGCCGATCCCGAACACCGTGTGATTTTGGTCGGTCCGATTAACATTGACCCCGAAAGGGTCCATGGTACATTAAAAAAAATCTGAGTACCTAAAAATATTTATTTGAATAAATTGATTTTTATTAAAATCGATATTAACTTTTACAGTTTCTATTATACTTAGGTATAAGTCTATTCATTGCCGATTTTAAGCCCTAGTTTCATATCTTTCATAAAGAAAATACACTTCATTCACCATTTCATATCTCTCCTCTTATATGCACTCGCAAACCAAGTTAAATAACCTTAACTTGATGACAACCCTTACATTCCCATTTTCAATAGAATTCTAGGTCACCAGAGACACACATGTAGCAAGTAAGGTATTCCCAGAAAGTGGGCGAGCAATAACTTCATAGTAACGTTCGGAGTACTCTGTATTTCTATCGTAATATACTGGGGAAGCGTGAGTTCAGCTTTACCGAGAGAGCAAGTCTGAAACCTTATAATAGGATTGCATTTCTAGTATGTGTGTCTGCACTAAACATATCTTTAGTGTGAACATACATACTGAAAATATATAAGTAGTAAAAATTAATGTGCAACTGCAACCGTATTGTACACTACCTTCAAGTATTTGATTGGATATTATTGGCAACTTGTTTAACCAGGACCGGAGACTGTAGGTAGAAGGAAAAGTGCTGGTAAAGAGTTCCAAGTCTTTATGATGCGGCAAAGAAAAAAGATCTAGTAGTATACATACGAGTGGAAATCATTGAAGTAAAAGCGATCCAAACAATTACATACATACATATCCTCACGCCTGTAAATCCCCGAAGGGGTAGGCAGAGGTGTATAGGTGTGTAGTCATCATCCACCACCATTACCATCACCATTCGCCGACTATGATTTTTAGTCCCACGTAATAGGGGGCGGGCCTATTGCCGAATTGCCAAACGATTACTTACAGTATATTATCGCTCCTAAAGCTGTGTCCTGTACATTTACGAGTATCTAGACATAAACTAGACAACTGATGTGAAAAAATCGTTGAAATTCCCGCTGGAGTATAAAAATATAGGCAGATATTTTCATGGGCAGTAAAATTGGTATGTGAAATGGTTTGGTTTGGGTAGTGTATGAGGATTCATCCCTCGGGCGTTTCGTTCGTGCGTTTGACGCTTCAATTCCTGTGTGACGAGCTGAATTAAAAAAAGGATTCGTAAAAACAGCTCGTTTAGTTTTTTTTATTGTTCGTTCGTCAAATGTTTTTTGTTATTGTTCGCCTTATCGCTAAGCCGGCGGGGAATACAGTATGAAGTTTGAAAAATATGTTTAAAGTTGTGTATTGCGCGACGTTAGAATAAAAGCTCTTGAGGGAATACCAGTGTTGTAACTAAGGTTCATGTTTTTAACGTAGGCATCTTAAAAAAGAATATTATATTCATCATCATCATCAGGCTTTGTTTTGGAGCCCGGGGTCCTTATGGGAGCGATTATCATACTCGCTTGCAGGTGAAGTTAGCTTGGTCTTTTCATTACTATTTCTCTGAAGAGCAACACCTACATATTTAAATGTACACACGGCCAAGGAGATAAGTATGCACCTTTACATGTGAAGATGTATGTAAAGTGTCCATCTCTCTTAGTAGGTATAATCCTTTGCCTATGTATCTACTTATTTAAAAACAATGGTTCCAATGCCTTAGCAGTAAATTATGATTAGGAATGTATACTTCATCTAATATATAAAAATCAATGCCACTTTTCGTTGTTAGTTTATAACTCAAGAACGGCTGAACCGATTTGGCTAATTTTAGTCTTGAAATATTCGTGGGTGTCCAGGGAAGGTTTAAAGGATGAGAAAATAGATGCAGCGGGAACGGGCAAAATGTGGCGGTACGATGTTCGCCGGGACAGCTAGTTATTTATAAGAAAAAAATGTTTGCATTGATTACCGTAATAAATAGTACCTTATGAGGTGCTTTGCATCTTAATACTGTCTGAAGTTTACGCCTTTATCCCCGGAGGGTGAGACAGAGGTGAATTACCACCCACATTTCACCAATCATTGTATTAGGTCCCACTAAATAGGGAGTGAGCCTACCGCTGGTATTCCGGGCATTAATTTTATTGTTGACTCCAGCCATGCATCTGAGGCTGAGTGCGGGTCTGTATAAATCTGTCTGATGTTAAACAGCCCTATCCCTTAGTCGCCTTGTACGACACCGCATGGGAAGGGATGAAGTGGCCCAAATTCTACTCTGCCGGTAAATACCGGGAACCACGCGAATAATATTATTATAATGATTTTATATTAATATTATTTATAATATAGTTCCAATATTATACCATACACGAACTATTGTACATAACTATGCTAGATATTAATTTACATCGACGCGACAGACTAATTGACGTATCTAGACTTCGGCGCTTATTAATTATTACCTAAAACACTATATTAGTTCTGAATTATGTTTAGGGGCTTGAAAACAATTAATTTTAGGTTAGATGTTAGATAAAGTTATGATTGATTATTATCCAGACTAGTGTCAGAATAGGGTTATGATTTGTTGAAAAGTTTTAATTGAAAAATAATTATGAAATCTAACCACTTTTAACGGATTCTAGCGCGATTTATTTGGTATTATTTTATTATTTATACTTAGCACGACTATTCAAGTGCTTTTCAGTAGCCATAGTCATGGAGGTTGTTACATAGTTTGAAGTGTAGGTTTTTTCAATGTACCCGAACTATACATATCTACAACAAACAGGTGTGTGTTATAACAACAATACCATATATAATAAAAACAAAAGTACCAATTTTCAACTTCCATTGTTTGTATATATTTTTCTGTGTGCATAAATATTAAATAAATAAATAAACAATCAAATAAATCGATATAGAATTCATTAAAAGTGATTTTATTTTAAAGAGTGATTCGCGAAAATTCCGACAGTACCTATCATTCGCAATTAAAAGCAATCTACTTATTCGCTGTTTATTGAATAGATCGAAATTCATGTGTGTTGTATTGCTCTTGTGCGTATATATTTTAATAAATATGGTCAATATTTTGTGCTTCCTCGTAGAAATCGTGAGAAAATAATATTTGGGGAAACCAAACTGAGTCTCACAAGCAGTGATTTTATAATAATCATCGTAATGTCATGTAACCCATCGATAACCAATAGAAACGATTCGCTCTGAAGCGAATTCGCTAACACGTAGTCCTGGGACAGGCCCATCATCTTATGTACCTTGGGACACGTATCTTGGACCTAAATCGTGAGACTAACCGGGTTGTTCCGTCTTCGTACCACGAAAACTCATACCATTTTAAAATTTATTAACTCATACTGATTTTTATTTATTTTTACTCTTAATTCGTACCACTGCATTTTTAATCATTTTCTTTGATGCCATTTTTTGTACTTTACTATTCTTAATTCGTCCCATTCATATATTTTTACACAACTCGTTTAACAACGGTGAAGTACGGTTAACAACTAAAATAGATAATTTAAAAGAATGAAAAGATGGTTATTAATGACGAACCAGGCCCTGGGGCGCGCTGTTTGTTTTGTAATAATTGATGCTGGTTCAATTTGAGCTCGTTCACCGCCGTAGCACCCCGTGCTATCCTCAAAAGTCACACAAGAAACGTGTGCGTATAGAGCACATTTTAAGTCCAAGATATACCTGTCCCGAGCAACTTATGGCGAAACATAAAAGAGCTAATTTTAATAGATAAGACGATTACAGCGTATACTCCGTGTTAACTAACCATTCACGTGCACGATGCCTGAATTATGAATATCGGTATTGTATCCATTATCAAAAGAGCTTTTATCATGTGTGGTTGTAAGCCTGCACTGGCGGAGTGGAGAGCCCGTCAGAATCGGCTTTGTGTACCGATTAATTGAGGATTACAATATTGATTTTGTATTACGGTAAGCTGATAGAAGTTACAGTTGTTAGACTGCAGATGTCGTTTATTTATTTAAATACGACGTCTGTACAGTCAGTAATAAAGGTAGCTTAACACAAGATCTTCTTAATTATAATAATAAATACAAAATGAAATATATAGTTATTAATGTTGTTTTCTGAGGATTACAACAATTCTTGATAGTAGATCAAAGATTTATTTCTAGTATGGATCGTTTGTGAATGCTAAAACACTTGTATTTAATCAATAAATTAATCTATATATCTATAATATAAAAATGAATCCCTAAATGTGTTGCTAAGCGCAAATCTCGAGAACGACTGAACCGATTTCGCTAATTCTTTTTTTAGAATATTCTTTGAAGTACGGGGGTGGTTCTTACGGAGAAAAAAAATAAAAAAAATAAAGAATTGACTGTTAGGCGGTACGAAGTTCGCGGGGTCAGCTAGTTATATATATAAATCAATGCCACTTTTCGTTGTTAGTTTATAACTCAAGAACGGCTTAACCGATTTGGCTAATTTTAGTCTTGAAATATTCGTGGATGCCCAGGGAAGGTTTAAAGGGTGAGAAAGGTGCAGGTGCAGCGGGAACGGGATCAAAAATTCACGCGGGCTGAAAAAATATGGCGATACGAAGTTCGCCGGGACAGCTAGTAATTTATAATAATAGAAAAGACAAACAAATGAAATCTTTGGATCTGGTCCATGAGATTGTTGACATGTGGATTCCCATCCCACCAAGAGGCTCTCGTTAGGCAGTTGGCTGAAGGGCTTGATGCAGTAGGTGGTACTCCTCGACACGGCACGCATAGTGAGGAGGTTCCTCTCCCTGGAGCCCCCATCACCGGTAGCTTGGTGTCTGTACCCGATGCCGGTGGGGCACTATCTTTTAAATATGTTAAAAAAATATTTATATGATTTTTTAAATAATTGTGTGACAAAATGCCCGCATGACGGCTTGCCTCTTATCACATGGGATCTAAAATCATAGTTAGCAAAATTATGGGTGTTAAATACCTCTGCCTACCCCATCAGGGTTGTACAGGCGTGAATATTTATGTATGCATTTTTAATACGTTTATTATTATTTTTTGTAATCTTCAGAGGTAACGAATCAATGCGTTTAACATTTTATGTAAAGTTTTCCAACTAAAGCGGGCGATAACTTAGAAAATGTTAAGCTTATACCGCTTGCGACTATAGGTAAGTACAACTTTTAAACATTGTAACGTAAGGTGATCTCCGAATTCCCTTTAGATCTCAACGTGTTGGCGTAACATGGTTCAAATACGAAAGTTGGGAAGCTCTGAGCCTACGGTACGGTTTCAATAGTATTTATTTCAAGTGTTCTCAAAACTCCCAACTTACTTTAAGTTACCACTTAAACTTGCTTCGATGGTTTCAGTTTGTAACAAGTACCTAAATGTATAAGTATACCTAAACTGAAAAACGGATTCTTATATTATATTCTTTACTAGCCTCCGCCCGCGGCTCCGCCCGCGTGCATCTCGGGTAACGCTACCTTTGCTCATATCTTCGGTTCTACTCAACCGATTGCGATCAAACAAACGTAAGATTTTAAGTCTGATCAAGCCCTTTTCTAACAAAAAAAAACCGCATCAAAATCCGTCCAATAGTTTTTGCGTCCATCGCGAACAAACAGACAAACAACCATTTTACAATTATATAATAGTATAGATTCTTTACTAGCTGCTACCAGTGGCTCCATCTGCGTGATATTATGAACCCGTTCTTGCAACCCATGCAATGTACCTATTCTAGAGGCCTATGCATAAAGTCATATTCTGTCCTCCGTACAGAATATGCTATGACTTTATGACTATTTCTATGTATATTCATGAAGACATATCTATGTATGGGGCAATGGAGAACGGTCCTTTGTATCCAGGATGTCGACAGATTTTCGAGGAAAGCGGGCTAATAAAGATTGAGTGAGGTATATTCCAGGGCGATAGTCTTATTCCATTATGATTTTGCCTGCCACTGAACACAGGAGAGTTCAAAAATAGTAATTGTACTATGCCAGACTATAATTCATCCATGTACCAAATTTAATCATTGGCTACAGCATGAGGTGGACTTAGGTTCCTAAGATTTTGATGGGCCACGTTCCATAGATTATGTAGGTATAGAAAAGAGTAAATGTTATACCTACCTAAATTTTTTTCATAGTACAGGTAGGTGACGTAAGCAACTGCAATAGACTAGTCCAATTATATATTTGTTATAAACTCAATGCTAATAAATTAACAAGCATGAATAAATATCTAAACAGACATTATTAGCTATATAAAGTCATCAAAATACCGGACGTTATCAATTTACGGAAAATTTAAGTACCGTGCCGGAACATAAAAACGCAGTTCCACAGCGTGTGAGGACCCTCGGTCGTATCCAAACATACAAAATGTCATCCGAACGTTTTATAATTTCCCCAATTATACGAAATTAATTTCATCGCTGTCTTCGCTTGAAAAAAGTAACGAGTTTTCAAAGCGACACGAGCGCTTTAAAACGCTTTTATTGCGGCTCGCTCGGACAAGGGTAATGCTCTAAATTTATTGGGTTAAATGGCCCGTACGAACGGAAATTCAGGCTAAATGGTTCGCTTGTCTAATTTTTGTGGATTTGATGCTTCATTTCACCGAGTGAATGTCTAACATCGTTCGTGAGAGACAGAATTTTTAATGTAACGTTTTGTTCGAGAAGTCAATCGGAAAAGTATTCGTTACAGTAAAAATTGTTTTAAAACATTTTTTATGGTTTGTCATTGATAAGTTTTTTTTCTGCAAAAATAAAATTAAAAATAAAACATAGAGAAATGTAGTATTGTTTTAATATAAGGCCAATTGTCCCCACATACGACTTTATAGACATAGGTACCCAAATTGTCGTTCCTGAATTCTAGTTAAAATGAAATAATGTGATTGTTTAATTTCATCATGGATAATTTTTAACTTTTTATAATTTATAAAGTTTTCAAAAAGTAGATGTTCATGAGTTTTCATTCTAATCGCATAATTTATACTTCTAACTACCAATAACCTTATTTGAATAAATAAAGATGATGACGAATTTTAGATTTATAATCTAACACTTCTCATTTTGTCATCGCACACTCATGAAATGAAAGCAAAACCATATTTAAAAAAGTACTTTGCAATCTTATATGTATTTTAAGATAAATTCAATAAGCAAGCTGAAATAACAATCAATAGTTGCAGCCAAGAAGAAAAAACAAACGACCTTCCGAAGCACAGGACTCCCCAAGGCATTACATACGGTTCCCTGTGCCTATAAAAAAGCCGAAAGGAAAATGGCAAGAAAAATAACGACCGGTAGACATTAAATCACAGTAAATTTGAGTCTGGAACACAATAACTCAGGAGAACGCGCGCCATAACTGTCGCAAACATTGTTCGGATGATTCACGCATGCGGTAATATGATGTTTTTCTCGAGCCGCCGCATTCCCGCAGCGTTCGAGATTTCCCGCGGTAAAAGCTCATTGCAAGCCCTTGTAATGTCTCTGTCCCCTTTATTTATTGGTATTACCGATCTTATAACAGACCAAACAGTTACTGTTTGTTGCGTTCGCTAACGACCTTATTACGTATTCAGCATCAAAGATTCGGAGACGAGATAATAATTTGTTTAAAGAAGAATCAGAGGCTTGTGTTGGAATCGGAGACGTGTTTAGGTGGTTCAAAGATTTTTGAGGGGATGTTGGTGGTCTTAATTGGCCTCTAATTTTGTATATGTAGACGCGTTTTTCGATAATTATGTTACATGATGCATACTTTCTGAAGTTTACGCAAATATTACTCATTGGAATAAAATCACTTTTTAACGGATTCTATCGTGATTTATTTGCCATTATTTACTTTTAGCCCGATGTTTCAGCTATTTTACAGCAGCCATGGTTATTATGTTACATCACTCAGAATCAGATGATCTTTATAGAATTTAAAATTCTTGATCCATGATGTCGTAACTTGTTCAGAATATTGATATTGACATTAATTAATGTCCTTCAGAAAAGGTAGGATCTAATAGAATAATTTGAAGACTCATTATTGAATTTTATGAGCGGAGGGGTGGCCGTGACCACGATTTTCAACACGGATATAAGTAAAGAAACTTAAAGAATCATACTTTGTTTGAAGTCGATGATGACTATATATAAAAATTCACAAACAATGCTTCGTACTTACTTGGTAGAATAATTTTCGTTATATTTTCGATATAACTACTTTTATTATATTACTATTAGAGATATCGAGATATTTACCGTATAATGTTTGGAGTTTTTGATATTTTGGCGCTGTTGCAAACATCATGATCACGGAAGAAATGGAATATCCCGATTGCTCCATGATTGACCATGATAGTTTAAATACTTTTCTTATAGTACTTTACTGTAATACAATATACACCATACGCTTTAGACAATAGAATGTGCAACCACAGACATTGTTCTAAACAGTAAGGTAAGGTGTCGGAAAGGCGGCCAGCAGTAAATTCTCCTCAAGAATTGAATCAAACAGGGTCTCGTGACGGCTTCTGCGATAATGGCCAATTTATGCCTGGCATTGTCTCTACACACTACCAACCTGAATTTTTAATCAAACTCCATTTACTCCACGAATTCCAGGTAACTGTGCTTTAAGGTATAATTCCGAAAGTGACCGTATACGACAACTGCAGACGCACGCAGTAGATACGCGCAATTCATTGCGGCTTCTCAATGGTTCTCTTTATCCATATCGGAGTATAACAAGTAATGTACTCTGTATCTGCTGCATGTATGCAGTCGTGTTCGGAATCATACCATCACCACTGAAAAACAGTTACCTTCGAAGTTACTGATATCATAAAATAATGAGATATTGCAAAAGCTGTATAAAATTAATTATGGGTAATGCCAGATGTGGACTCGAGCTCTGTTTTGTTCGCAAACAGTACCTTATTTTGCTAACATGTAGTAAGTATGCGGCTCCCACCGGTATTGGTTCCAGGAAATGGATTTATGTAGATCGAAACCAGATTTCGGTTCGGTCATTATCATTAAATAGATAGATGTGGCAAAATATGACCCCGTTTCTTCGAACTTTGTACGTTTTGTTACCATGTGCTTTCATTATACGAATAAACTGTGCACATGTTATAAGTATGTTTTCCAACTGCAAACTTATTACAACTACAAGATCGTTCAAAATTGGTTTTAATTCTGTGAAATCGTTCGATCGTTGCGAGGTCATGTTTTAGGACTGCGCACATGCTGGTAAACTTAGATATTATGTGTTTAAAGTTTATTGCTAGATGTTTTGTTGTGGGGGTTTTAACTTACACGTAACTAAGTTAGTATTTTTAAATATCTGTTTCATTAATCCGTACTAATATTATAAATGCGAAAGTAACTCTGTCCGTCTGTCTGTTACGCTTTCACGCCTAAACCACTGAACCGATTTTAAAGAAATGTCGTACAGAGACAAATTAGGCCTTGCAAAAGAACATAGACCATGTTTGGTCGCGATAATCGACATCCACACGGGCGAAGCCGCTGACAACAACTAGTATGAAATAAAATGGTGGGATTGTTAAATTTCCTAAAGACCCAATTGTTGTTTCGTTAACGTTCCGGTATCATTTTACGGGATTAATTTCTCCTAACGTCTATTATAATATACAGGATGATTTTATAGTCGTTTCGGATAAAAAGATTTTGGACACAGTTGCAATTGCAAAATCGTCTGGAAGTAGATAGATATTAATTTCGCGAAAGAAAAAAATAAAAACCCCCCATAAATTATTCCTTTCACCTGTACATTATTCCTGTACATTATAAAAAAAAAAAAAAAAAAATTTTCGCCATAAATTAGCATTACTTTCAGAATTTGCTATCGAAACTGCGTCCAAAATCTTTTTATCCGAAATCACTATAAAATCAGGGTGTATATACATCCACTACGGTAATTCTTGTACTGTACTGCCAGCAATGAATATCACCCCAGATGAAATTTTGTTAAATGGACAAAAAGCAAAGATAAAATTAAAATCAATGTCAGCCAACAGGTACTGGTTCTCCATACCTTTTTATTTCATACCTACGGGCTAAAATGTGTTCTGAAATTCCGAATACTTTGTAGTGTTTGGAATTTAAGCAACCATTTCATGTTACTGGCACACAATTTTTCTTTTTTAAATACGTATATTCGTATTTTAATATACCCGAAAGAGTTTACTCCTTTTTTCGTTTTTCACGATTAGCAATCGTTATTTGAGTCATAATATACGATAGATACTTAGTACTTAATGTACCACAAGTTATCTTACGAAAACAACTTCACGGCCTAACATTATGCACGAAATGGGCACCAAAAAGGGTTTATTATAACATCAAACCGTTATAAATGTGTCCGAATTGCCCGTACCAAGGAATAAATTTGCGAAATTCCATCGTGAAAAGAATAGTGAGTCTAAATTTACGGGCCGAGGGAGAGTACTAAAATCTCGTTAGATTGAACTATGTGCCATAAGAGACTGTATTATCCGATATCAGTAACTTTTAATGCATTTTTTGGAGCAATCGTTGGTTGGGGTACCAGTTAACGAAAGTTGTTATTCTTATCTTCTGGCGCAGGCTTTGTTCTCGGGGTTAGGGGTCAGACGGCATTCGCTCCCATAACATTGCTAGTTTTGAATACGGGTGATAAAAAAAAATCTCTTATAGTGGCTTATAGTAATACTCCACAGTGCCCAACATGTACTTATTGTTTTGTTTTGGATTTGGCACTGCTTATTCTATTATACAAAGCCCTAAGTCTCTATTTTGGTAATAATGATTTAACCCTATCTTAGGTCTTTATACCACTACTAAATTCTATATTAGCAAATACATACCTAACCTTTAACGGATCTGTCTACCACTAATTTGTGAATTTTTGGCATAATTTAAATAAGTAAAGGAAAAAAGTCTAGTCCTCACGATCACATTTCCAAATTCAAAATAAATCAATATAGAATAACGAGAAAATTGTACGAGTTCCTCTTGACTAATATTGATTACTACAGGATGTTGTCAATCAATCAAAAGTTCCACAGATTCCCACAACCAAAACATTCAAACAGAAAACTTCTCAACATTAGCAAACAAGGGTACTCAAACTGCCAGTATAACTTTACACACATTCAATTTGATCGTATCATCGTCGATCAAACCAGTTGTCAATTATCGAAAACGAGCTGGCTGATCGCCAGTCGCATAGGTATCTAAATGTAATGTTAGCCAGCGGATTAAGTTATCCTAATGGACATATTAGTGCAGTATGCGTTTAGCATTTTAGGTTTTGATGTTTCAACTTATCTATTTTTTTTTAGTACCGTGGCCTATGGTCGAGTGCAACATCAGGTGAGTCACACTCGTGCTGCCGACCCTGTAAGAACACCCTGTAACATACGTCCATAGGCCACGGTAACTACTTTCCACCAGGTGGGTCGTGTGTTTTTTCTGCCGCCTAAATGTTACAAAAAACTTGCATCTTTATACATTCAGTACAGCTGGTAGGCAAAGAAGAAAAAAAAATATTGTGAGAGAAAAATAAATACCCCAAAATAAAAAAAATTTACTTACTTTAAAAAAGTAGATACGCAATTTACGGTAAAGTAATAGATAAGTGATATTGAAAACTAAAGTCACCCCTAAGGGCTTAAGGTTCAAGTTATATCTAGCAGATTACTAACAGTCTCCGAGCAGGGCAAGGTTTTCAAATTTCGAATAAAAGAATCTACTGACAGTATTTTTTATTCAGAGTTGGGGACTGCTGAATCCAGTAAATGCGGCAGGCTCGTTTACTATTATATTTGGGATCTAAAACCCATTGGGGAATGGTTTGGGCACAACAAGAAGTGCTCTACTCCTTTGTGGATCGTTGTCCTTATATTGAGAACTTATTTGATTATAGCAATCTTTCCCTTTGTTGACATTTTATGTAGTCAAATTTAGGAAGTGTATATTCTCGTGATATCAATATATTATAAATTTCAAAATCTTTAAATAAAGCTATTTATAATTCTAGCGATTTATTTCATTCTATTATTTACACTGATCCCGAAGTTTTGGTAGCTTCCCAGTTTCTCCTACCCCCCTAAACAAGTGGCAATACGTTGGCCAGCATATTGTAAATTAGAATGATGAGGTTTGACGTATATGACACGTACTGACGTTTATGATATGCGTTGACAACTGTCATATACGTCAAATCCCATACATTATTATTGCCACTTGTCTATTGGGCAGATTATGGCTGCTAAAAAACAATCAAAACCTCTAGGGACGTATTTAATGATTGAACGAAAGATTCAAGTTCACCACGCTGCGCTGTTTGTTCGGTATCAGTAAAGTAAACGTATCGAAAGAACGGTGCATAGCGATTGGTCATCTATCTATAACCCTGTGCGCGTGTGAAGCCTACCAATCGCAATGCTCCGTTCTCTCGTTACAGTCACATGCACTGATATGTATACAGTGATATACATATTTGCAAAATGCAATGAATGCAAAAAAAATGCAAAATGACAAAAATGTACATTATTGCGAGAAATCCCGATGATTACAAAGAATATGTCGATAATGTGACTATTTATTTCTGAAATTTTCAGAGTGAACATTTATTCAAAATTCTGTTCATGTATACATTTCATTGCACGTGACTTACGATTACGATAGCTTTTCGTGCTAGGGGTACAGTTCACTTCCTTATATCGTTAACTTAGGTACTTAGTAAATTTTGCTCACCGGCCTGTTATGTTTTCGCCCTTACAATTTAAAACACATCATCGTGAGAGCATTACACTGGCCTACATTGGGGAGTGACAGAGTCATTTATCATTAGACGTTGGGGACCGAGGTGTATCCATCACGTTAAGTGCAGGACGACGCTATTATCATTTTGAACGGTCCAAGTGTGTCACGGAAATATTCTGAATCGTTTTCGGATGCTCCAATCTCAAGGGTGGTGTTTGTGTTGTTAAATACAAAAATTTTCGGGCAAAAATGTTTTTTTTTTTTATTATTCTTGTCGTCTGTATAAAAGTGTCTATAAAGTTGATGTGTAGGTATAACATGGATTTTACTTTTTAGTTACGAAATGTTTTTGTGGGTTTGAATATAAATAACCTTGTTACAGGATATGAGTAAGAAAACTGATCCCTATCGGGTGGAAACTCTACAAAAGTTAAGCTCTTCAGTTTTATATTTCATCGATAAAGTACCTATAATATCCAGGCTATTTGAAACCTTCCCTCAGTCTAGTATGATTGTCAGTATCATAGTGTATCAAAGGGTGAAAGCAGAGAGCAGTGGCGCCAATCGCATTTTTTTACCCCATATTTTATTCCGTTTCGCCTCAAACAACCCAAGCTTAAACATTTTGTAGAAACAAGAATGATTTTTCGTTATTTTATCTATAATCCATGAATGACGCTGTCGTGCACCACACTCGAACTCTTCACGTTCACTTAAATCCTTCACGTACACTTAACTCGTTCACTTTCACTTAACTCGTTCACCAATCATTCATGAATGTTGTGAGATACGAGTTTGAATTGAAATATTTTCCTAGCTCCAAGATGGCTTAACATTGACAACTTACGATGTAACAGTCTCATTTCATTCACTTTTGCGTAACCAAAAGTTTAATTTGGTACAAACATGACATAGGTACCTACTTAATGTAGGTGAACGTTAAAATTAATACATGAAGTTAGTCAATCTACGTAACATTATGTAGGTATCAATCAGTGGCGACAATTTCGAAAAGAGGATCCGGTGGAAAAAATGGTAAATTAGAACATGCCCGCGGCTCCGCCCGCGTAAATATCGGTTACATCCGATTCTGCTTAAACCAATGCGATCATAATACTTACGTAAGGTTTTAAGTCTGACCATAATAAAAAAAAATCACTAAAATTCTTTCATCAGTTTTTCAGTCCATCGCTCAAAAGCAGATACATTACTAATTCATAAGTTTGTAAAGTGATCTTCATCTTTAAAAATCGAAGGCTTCTCATAAACTTTAACTTAACTCAGGTCAGTAAACCAACGAAGGCGATTTATTTTTAAAATATTGCTGAAGATGCGAGGGGCGGTACGCCTGTACGACTATAACGGCCAGATTCTTCATTATAAATAGCCCGATTAAGCGAAGTACAGCAAATTTAATACATCTGCCAGTACTCGATCGTGTCGATATTTCATTCACGACGTACCTACTTCGAGATTTAAAACGAATCACGTTTACGTACAGCCAGCAACGAAAGTCGATTAACGAATCAAAAGAGGCAGAGGTTATTGGTTAGGTCGTCCACTGACTCATGCATGTGCATGCATTCGGGAGTCTGTTTCGCGTAAATATTATGGATAATGAACGATGTTAGAAGCATTTTTAAACATTTTTTTTATAAAGAATATTTAAGGTTTATATTATTTTATGTGATGTAACGTTAAGTATTCACTGTAAGTTAGTATCTGACTTATCAGATCAGAAAGAAGTAAGTACTTGGGTTTGGGAATTGAAACGACGACGTGTTTGTACTGATGTTATATTGAGACTGAATATGGGGTCCGGGCGCAGCCGGCAGTTAGTTGCTACGTGCTACAATATAATAATTATAATGCCTACGCTGCAGTATTGCAACACTGTTGCTGTGTCCCTTCAAATATTCGCAACCGATTTGTTTAAACGCAAACGAAGAACTAAATTTTTTAAAATTGTTTCTACTTTATTTTATACTACTTAGGTCACAAACAAGCACACGGCCCTCCGGTGAGCTCTGGCTACCCAACTCGCCGTCGGAAACTCAACTAGAAGTAGGGAAAAAAAAAACAATAATGTGGAGTAAAGGAGATGATTTGTTTTGGGCCCATCAATACAACGACTTTTAAGTTTTTGTTTCTTATGTAAAACATCAAAGCGAGAGTGAGAGAAGAGAGAGACAACAGAGAATAGGGCATGAACAGTCATTGTACAATATGCAAAAAAATCGAATCCATTGATTATCATAATTGGACGAAAAATGTTCCAAAGTCTAACCGATTCACGATAATTTAATAAAGAGTGTTTTTTTTCATTTATTGTACTGGGTGGCGCAAAAGTAAAGACCCTATTTGGTTCGGCTATAACATTTTTTCTAAATTAGAAAACTAGATTTAGGTTTTTTTAAATGTATATTTGTACCATTAAATTTCGTACCATTAGGATTTAAAGATGATGTCTTTTAAATGGTGACCTCCAGAGTTGATACACATTTGAGCCCTATTTATGACATTTTGCATAACTTGCCGTAACACTTCCTGCGATATGTTCGTTATTTCTTGACGAATGTTTTCTTTTAGAGCTGCGAGAGTCTGTGGCTTGTTCACATACACCCGAGATTTCAAAAAACCCCAAAGAAAGAAGTCTGGACTGGTCAGATCGGGTGATCTTGCAGGCCAAGGCAAATCGCCAAAACGAGAGATAACTCGGCCTGGAAAAGCGTCCCTCACTAAGTCCATAGTGTCGCGCGCTGTGTGTGCCGTAGCGCCGTCTTGTTGAAACCAGATGTGCTCCAGCCCCAATTCGTCCAAACTGGGTATCAAAAACTCACGTAACATGGTTCTGTAGCGTTCTCCAGTGACAGTTATCGCATTGCCTCCAGCGTCTTCGAAAAAATAGGGTCCGATCACTCTGTCAACACAGATGCCACACCATACAGTAACTTTTAGTGGGTGTAGAGGTGTTTCTTGAATAATGCGCGGATTATCAGTGCCCCAGAACCGAGTATTCTGCTTATTGACATGCCCTGAGAGATGGAAATGCGCTTCGTCACTCATAACCAATTTTGAAGGAAAATCATCCTCTTCAAGGTTGAGGTTTATGACGCGCTGGCAGTAATCTAGACGAGCTCGGTGGTCAGCAGGCAGCAGCTGATGAGTCATTTGAGTTTTATACGGGAACATCTTTAAGTCTTTCACCAAAATACGCTGCAGGGTCCGTCTGGAAATGCCCAATTGCGTGGCACGTCGCCTCGTTGATGTTTCTGGACACTCTTCCACATCTTCGCGCACAGCATCGATATTTTCAGCTGAACGGCCTGTTCTTGGTCTCCCAGACTTAGGTCTATCCAATGTTGAGCCAGTTGCTTCAAGGCGTGTGGCAAAGCGTCGAATTGTGCGACCAATCGGTGCCGGACGGTGGGGAAATCGTCGACGAAATTCACGTTGTGTTCTTATCACTGATGAATTATTCCGTAAGAACATTGACACAATTATTCCACGTTCTTGGGGAGTAAAACGGTCCATGTTTATTTTTAGTGTATTTTACATTTGTTCACTACACAATTTTCAACAACAGAATGACAGAAAATGTCATATAAAAAAAATAAAGGTATTTTCTTTAGTGCCAGTACTTTTGCGCCACCCAGTATTTGTGAAAATTCTTAATATTTCACATGACAAAATGTTAAAATGTTGCCAGACAAACTTTTACCATAGACTCAAATCGATTAAGAATGCGATTGTATTCGATAAAACTTCAGGCACATATATACAAGTTTTCTCTTCAAATCTTCAATCTTACAATTCTCATTCCATATGACATTATCGAAAGTTTTTGCTAATAAAAGTATTTTGCTATAAACGAATCTTCATAGAATGCGTTGTAGATAGTTTCATTTCAATGTGTAATTGAAATAAAACTATCTAAAACGCATTCTATGAAGATTCGTTTTCAGTTATTTCATTATATTCTGTCATCATCATATATACTCATTTATCTCCGGAGGATTAGGCAGAGTGAATTATTAACACCCACATTTCACCAGTCCCACGTAATAGGCTGTAATAGAATCCGTTTAAATATTTTTATTTTAATAATGTTATAACACAACAGTCCATATTATTTACACTATGCCTGTCTAGAAGTAAACACTAAACTATAATACTCTCAGGTTATAGCTTTACGAATGCAAAAATACAACGTTAGGTTGGGCATTGCACTCTTTACCTACTTGGTCGTCGTCATCATTATCGTGGCCTAACCTTGGAGTCCGGCGTGTAGGTCAAATGACTGGAAGAGGTTCCAGTCATTTGACCTCCACAACCCGATAATGAAGATTATTTTAATTTAAAACTGATGATTTATTTTCATTTTAAAGTATCAATCGAGGAATCGATTCCATGTGGTAAAAATTGTTAGCGATTACGATTTCATTATTTCGAATGGCAATACAATCCCAAAAGTGCCAAAAATTGTTTGACAGTTATTTTGTGATTATTTTGAGTGATTGATTCTATTTATATATTTCATCTATGGATTGATTAGTGAATTTTCTTGTTGTTCAATGATCATTGTAAAAAAATAGTATTATATAGTACAGACGTTACACAGGCAGCTGCTATATAAATCATTGGCTAGTATTGAATAATATGGACGAGTGGAGTATTACAGTGTCTATAAGTGATGTAGTCAAACAATTCTAATAAATACACCAGCCGTGCCGCCAACCATCTTTTTCAGATGAATTACTGCAAAATATCAGTAAACAACCAAGGTACTAGGAGAATGTAATTATGTTATTTACATTAATTGAGTTTTTTTTTTTGCTTATTTACTATAATTACTATGATTTGTATGCTTTTTGGACGACATACCTACCAACAATAAGAAACGTTTTATGTACCCCTCAGATGTACCCATGTAATAAATAAACATTAATATACATAATATGGTTTTGTTTGTTTTTATTTAATTGGATACCTACTTTCATTTCATGGTGTAAGTATGAATCATCATCTTAGGAATTGTGAGTTGTAACCGAGGCTTTTACCGGCCGCTTGCTTCTTCTCTTTTATTCGGTTTGGAAATATGCTTTTTATGGCAGCGGCTGCCGTCTGACCACCCAACTAGTAAAGATAATCCTGCTTTTCTACATCCGAAAAACATATAGACTGTGAAAAACGGCACATGCCCGTACTTTGAAATCACAGATCGATGTATTTACGGCCATGCGGGTTTTGTCGGTTCGAGTCCGACATAACCACCCTCACTGGCTCCGGCGGATTTGAGTGGATTTCCACTTGTTAAAAAGAAGGTTATTGCCCTATCCATCTTCTATTTATTCAATACTTTGCTTAAGACATGATTTTAATGACGTCTATTATGTCATACTAAATAATAAAAATTATAATTTTCTGAGATTGGCGCCATGACAGTTTCACATTGATTTTAGTATCAGTTTTGATTTGGTTTATATCAATGTTCCGGTTAGACTAGCTAAAAAGCAATGTACCATTATAATCCCGATAAAATTACAAATAAATCAATACTCGTTTCATTATTGTTCTCCAAAATTTGTAGGTGGCCCAAAGTTTCTAACATAAAAATCGTCTCCTTTTGTACAAAAAATACATAATTGTTTACACGAAACATCGCGCCTACGTGCGTGCACACGCATAAGTCAGCGGACGACCTTAGGAGTTAGACTTGCAATTAAAAGTTTGCGGATTCAAACCCCTCCCTGTGTACCGCCGCTGTGAACCCACTCCTAACATAAGCAATTTAGCTTAGTTGAACGGGTTAATGACTATACTTGTAATGTGTCGTGTTACATAATTTAAGATATTGTCGACTAGCTGATGCCCACGGCACCATCCGCGTGAAATTTTGGTCCCGTTTCCGCCGCTACCTAGGAGAATTATTGCCGGGATAAAAGGCTTATTTTTTTATTTATTTAAACTACATTGCACAAATAAAGATGTATAAAGGCGGACTGAATGCTATGGGCATTTTCTACCAGTCAACCTTAAGGTGATGCAGAGATTTGTTAAGGTAGGTGCTTGATGTATTTTTTATTATTTTTTATTTTTTTATTCCACAACATTCTACACAACGCTTTCTAGACCCATGGTAAGCTTAATTAGCTTGTGTTATGGAATCTAGAATGCGGATATACATACTTAGATACTTTTTTTTTTGTAAATACATACATATTATACATAGAAACACCCAGACCAATGCAAATATTTATATTCATGCACACAAATATTGGCACTGAGCGGGTATCGAACCCGCGCATCCTGCGTAGCAGCCGCGTTCACTACCGCTACGCCACAGAGGCAGTACCTATGTATTATTCTATCACCTAAGTATTATTCTAGACTATAATCTATCCATGTGCCGAAATTTCAACAAGATCCGTTCAGTCATTAGAGCGTGATAGAATAACAAATATTCAAACATCTTTCACAAACATTCACATTGAAGTGACATTTTTGAATATACCTACTGGCAATTATTAATTGAAATAAAAATGTATTGTTCCCGACTTTTCAGTTGCTTTCAGGTTCCGGGCAAACAGTGAAAACAACAGAATAAATTGCGATAGAATCCGTTAATAGTTATTTATTCACCAAGTGGGCATAGTTATTTTTGCTACAAGTGTTGACTTTAAATCATGAAGTTGCCTAGAATTAAATCACGGGTATTTTTTTAGCTACGGAAAAAGGACGCGACGACTAGTTCAAATAAGAGCAACTAACGTCAAAATATTAAAATATTTTTCGAAAATAATTTTCTAAGTCACACTACACATCGCTATTAAGTCTCAAAGTAAACATAGCTTAACTAGTTTCTAACAAGAGTTCTAGAATACGAATACTTCATTTTATTTTATACGAAAAATTTAAAAATATTTGAACTGAATGGGAAAAGAACTCGCAAGCGTAATGAAATGTTGTGTTTTAGTCAAACCTATAATTTACTCGTATCAGAAAATCAGAATCGTTTAAAAATCACACATATCTAAAACATTTAGGGCACCCACAAGCGAATAATAAATTCTTTAACTAAAAGTGATCATAACTATGAAACATTATAAACATAAAGCATAAAACATTAAACTAAACGCCGAGGAAAAAGCTTAAGTACTACGGCTACTGCTGAAGGCGGCCCCGTCAGACTAATAGGCCACATTCATTATATTAAATGACTCGATTAAAAGCACCATAAGCCCCACTGATTTAACTACGGAGACGCTCACAGATCGCACCAACACTCTTTCGGAGATAAATAAGTGCTCCCGATGTTATGAAGCGATCTTTATACAGGTTATTGTAAGAGTTTAGGGGTTGGTTCCGACTGAGGTGTTGTGGGTTCTAATCCTACTACTAATTTTATATTCAATGAATAAAACGGAAAAATAAGAGGGCAATAATGACGAATTGATAATCCTGCTGAATTTTTTTTTGGATACTACCTTTAAACTTTCGCATTCCATGATATACCTATATGTTAATTATATTATGGAGATCATGGTATCATGACTCATGGTATCATATATGTATATGGAGATCTTGGTACTGCTACGTAGCTACATATCTTTGAAATACCTGATGTACCTCTATCGTATCTAAGTCGTTTTAATTATTTTTGACTTTGACTTGAACTTGACTGAAGGATCAAACTTGACCGTGATCGCATTTTGCCCGATAACAGAATTATGTAACATACATTGTGCCTACAAGTAACGTAAGACGATATTCCTTCACAAAACAGTTACATAAAATAAGGCTAGCTACTTTTATCGAGGCCTCAAATATACAACATAACCTTTTTACTAAAATTCTAAAGTCCGTAGACCCTGGTCGTCTTACAAAATAAAATACGAGAAATAAACATAACATGAATAGAAATATATCTCACGATATCAGACGTAATCACTTAGCAAAGTGCATATATATATTTAGAAACGGCATTTACTGCGAATGGAAGATATATTACATGGGAACGCGATGAAAACCGAGACAAATGGAAGTCATAAATTGATATTGAAAGAGTGAGCCAAACTGTTATTAGTTGTGTCGTCCACAAATATATACTACACAAGTCATCAGTCAGTTTTATTGCTGTCTCTGACGTAGTTAGCGAGTGAAACATTATGTCCTTGTCTGAAGCGATTAGAGAAGTTAAACGACTCTTTAGATGTACCCACAATTTATATTCTTGTAAACAGAGAGATATATATCTCTAAGTTTATATATTTAGGGTTAGCGGCATTCCGCAAGTTAGTAAGGGGTATAAAATATGTAATACACATTGTTTTATCGAAGTATTTTACTCATTATGTAATTAGTAGTTAGTGCTCTATCCAATAAATACTCGTATCACTTTTTTACTTTAACACTAATACTTTCGTAAGGCTCCGTTTTATGTTTTTACGGTCTCCTGTAAAATTTGTTGAAAAGCAGTTACTGGGTTTTGATTTGGGGCAGCCGATATGATACTTTATTTTTTGACATTATGTGCTACAGTTTAAATACATTTTAAGCAATTAGAACACTATTCAAATCGATTGTATATCCATCGATAGAAAGGTGAATATCCAAACCAGTACCCCTAGACGAATTACAATCTATCGCGATGCGTTTTATTGTTTCGCATTAGCATTCGCCGGCAGACGAGTGTCATCTTAAAATACATCGAACATAGTAATTGCCAGATCAATGCGTCCAAACGCATTCGCTAAGTCTAGTGTCTATGGTCAAGTCAATACACGTACTCAATACTACTACTCGATAGTATCGAATATAAATATTAAAATTAGATTATTAAATTAGTAGGAATTCAAAATATTTTTATAGCTCGAGATATTCTTTCGATGATCGACATAAGAATTCGAAAATTGAAAGTTATAAATCGAATTACATACGATAAGTATACGATTCAAACTAGAGAAGAATCGAATCTATGTTTTAAGAATAATGGGAGATTTTATGGTTTAAGAATATTGTGAACATGTTTGAAATTGTTTGTAGATTTACAATTTATTGGAGTCATTATCCTCCTGCCCTTAACGTACATTTATTTAGGGTCAGCGTAGTACCTACCTAATAAAATAATACCAATAAATCGCAATAGAATCCGTTACAAAGAGTCTTATTCCATTAGTATATTTTAATTGGGATTATGCTATTATACAGTGTCTTTATCAAATTAATTACAAGTAACCGTGAGCCCTTTGGGAGCAAAACGCTGGGTTCATGGGGTCCGAATGTACGGTTGCTTTACGTTTAGTTTGTCACGATAGTTTAAGTTTAATAATTAAATGAATTTAATTTTATAAATAAAAATAATTTCATGTAAATAAAGTACAAATACAAATCAATTTAGTTAATCATCTTGATTGACAATATTTCAGAGGATATTTTCCATAGATGGTTATCGTGGACAAGATGCTTGCATATGGATAGATATCATTTAATTTACTATTGGTGTTTGGTTTTTGTATCACTCTATGTTTATAAACAAGTATTAGTATTAATTAATTATTTAGTAAGTTATTATTTAATGAGTAGTATTTCAATGGATTTCAAGGTTCACAGTTCACCCTTTTGGTTATCTATATATATTTCAATACTCAGTCTTTGTGGTTTTTGTGACACTAAGTACTATTGAATTATGAAAATTGTATATTATAAATTGAAATAAAAAAAAAATAAAAAAAAATATTCTCATAATTATTTTTGGAAATATATATGACATTGGCAACACAGTCACAGTCACAGTACATGTACAGTACAAGTCCAGTCAGGAGTTTTGGCGCGAACGCGTAGAATGATAAATCGCGGTGTTATTTTATTTTCCGAAATTGATGTGAGTTCGAGTTATTATGTGTAAATATGGTGGAATTTTAGACATAACGTCTTAGAAAACGCGCACAAGAGTAGGAAAGTGAAATATTACAGTGGATTGTGATTTCTCGTGTTGGTTTCAAATCTCCGTAAGAAGCCTTTAGTAAAGTTTCCACCACTTTACTGAAGCAGCAATCATCATCATCGTCATCATCATCGTCATCATCATCATCATCAACTCACCATTATCATCATCATCATCCTCATCATCATCCAAATAAAAATAAATATAACTGATGACAAGGCAGCATGGTCATAGAACCTTAGCCTGTTCCAAAAGGAACAAATATATTAAAAAAAAAAAAAAACAAGAGTCAACTGTCATTAGAGGTTTGCACCGGTGCGGAATTTCGTGAACCGGTGAAAAACACCGGTGTTTTAGCAAGCTCCGGTGGTTCACCGGAGAATCACCGGTGCTTAGAGCGAAGGATAAAGAAAAATTATTTTAATTTAAAATTTTGTTTAGTACCAATTTATTTATTATTAAAAACATAATTATAATGTAATTGTATATAGCATTATGTATATAATGGATTAAATGTAAATATTATTTACTAGCTGGCCGATTTGTGTTCATGATAATCATTCTTCATACATAATTCAATTAATATTAAAAAATCAATACGATTATCGTTTTCGAGGGTTTTGGGTCGGGGTATGTAAATAAGTTACCTACAGTACATAATAGGTATTATCAAAGATGGCAGACTCGAAATTTCCAATAAAATCAATATGGGTATCGTTTTCGAGGTTAACAGGGCTGCTAATTACGAATATATCATCCATTTAGCAATCAAAGATGGCAGACTCGAAATTTTCATTAAAATCAATATGGGTATCGTTTTCGAGGTTATCAGGGCTGCTAATTACGAATATACTATCCATTTAGCGATCAAAGATGGCGGACTCGAAATTTTCAATAAAATCGATATGGGTATCGTTTTCGAAGTTATCAGGGCTGCTAATTACGAATATACTATCCATTTAGCGATCAAAGAATGCGGACTCGAAATTTTCAATAAAATCGATATGGGTATCGTTTTCGAAGTTATCAGGGCTGCTAATTACGAATATACTATCCATTTAGCGATCAAAGATGGCGGTCTCGAAATTTTCAATAAAATCGATATGGGTATCGTTTTCGAGGTTATCAGGGCTGCTAATTACGAATATATCATCCATTTAGCAATCAAAGATGGCGGACCAGAAATTTTCAATAAAATCAATATGGGTACCTATCGTTTTCGAGGTTATCAGGGCTGCTAATTACGAATATACTATCCATTTAGCGATCAAAGATGGCGGACTCGAAATTTTCAATAAAATCGATATGGGTATCGTTTTCGAAGTTATCAGGGCTGCTAATTACGATTATACTATCCATTTAGCGATCAAAGATGGCGGACCAGAAATTTTCAATAAAATCGATATGGGTATCGTTTTCGAGGTTATCAGGGCTGCTAATTACGAATATATCATCCATTTAGCAATCTAAGATGGCGGACCAGAAATTTTCAATAAAATCGATATGGGTATCGTTTTCGAGGTTATCAGGGCTGCTAATTACGAATATACTATCCATTTAGCGATCAAAGATGGCGGGCTCGAAATTTTCAATAAAATCGATATGGGTATCGTTTTCGAGGTTATCAGGGCTGCTAATTACGAATATATCATCCATTTAGCAATCAAAGATGGCGGACCAGAAATTTTCAATAAAATCAATATGGGTATCGTTTTCGAGGTTATCAGGGCTGCTAATTACGAATATACTATCCATTTAGCGATCAAAGATGGCGGACTCGAAATTTTCAATAAAATCGATATGGGTATCGTTTTCGAAGTTATCAGGGCTGCTAATTACGATTATACTATCCATTTAGCGATCAAAGATGGCGGACTCGAAATTTTCAATAAAATCGATATGGGTATCGTTTTCGAGGTTATCAGGGCTGCTAATTAAGAATATATCATCCATTTAGCAATCAAAGATGGCGGACTCGAAATTTTCAATAAAATCGATATGGGTATCGTTTTCGAGGTTATCAGGGCTGCTAATTACGAATATATCATCCATTTAGCAATCAAAGATGGCGGACCAGAAATTTTCAATAAAATCAATATGGGTATCGTTTTTGAGGTTATCAGGGCTGCTAATTAGGAATATATCATCCATTTAGCAATCAAAGATGGCGAACTCAAAATTTTCAATAAAATCAATATGGGTATCGTTTTTGATCTTTGATCGCTAAATGGATAGTATATTCGTAATTAGCAGCCCTAATAACCTCGAAAACGATACCCATATCGATTTTATTGAAAATTTCGAGTCCGCCATCTTTGATCGCTAAATGGATAGTATATTCGTAATTAGCAGCCCTGATAACTTCGAAAACGATACCCATATCGATTTTATTGAAAATTTCGAGTCCGTCATCTTTGATCGCTAAATGGATAGTATATTCGTAATTAGCAGCCCTGATAACTTCGAAAACGATACCCATATCGATTTTATTGAAAATTTCGAGTCCGCCATCTTTGATTGCTAAATGGATGATAAATATATTTGTAGTTGGCAGCCCTGATAACCTCGAAAATGATACCTATCCGCACGATTGCTCTGTCTAGACGTCTCCATCGATCGACTGTATTAGACTATGCTTACATCCCCTATCCCCCCTTACCACTTTTTTCGCGATAAAAGGTATTATGTCCGTTCCCAAGCTCTAATTCCTCTATGTACCAAATTTCATCAAGATCGGTTCAGTAGTTTAGGCGTGGCGCCTAACAGACAAACAGACAGACGGATATATATTCAAACAGACAGACAGACACGGTCATTTATAATATTAGTATGGAGTAACTATGGATTTATCCCTACCTACATAATAAAAATTTAAATAAAAAATAGCTTTGTGTTGTGAGAATAAGAACCGGAGAAAAACCCGGTTTTTCTCCGGTTCATCGGTTAGGTTTTTTTCACCGGAGCTTCACCGGTTTTTCTCCGGTTTCGCCGCACCGGTGCAAACCTCTAACTGTCATATAGCTTTGTTTTGTTTGTGAAAGAATAATATTTTGTATATTTACGTTAAACACGATCCCATCATTGACCCTGGCTTGAATATTGACACTGAACAACCAAATGAACTGTATTACATGTTTGAAAAACCTCTTCAGTGAGCTCTGGCTACCCTACTCACTACCGGGAACACAACATGACGTTATTATTTAGTCGCAGTATTCTGTAGGGCAGATAATATATAGAACTGATAATAAATGTTAATTTCAAGTATTTTTACTTGCAGTTACGAGGAACGTACCTACTAAATATGTCATTCATATTCCTGACGAAGCAACCTCGAAATAATGTGCAATCTATATATCTGACAAATAGGTATCACCAGACATCCACCATGTGGCCTTATAGACAGATTAAGACTGCTCAAATGGTTAACATAACATAACATAAACTCACGCCTATATCCCCGAAGGGGTAGGCAGAGGTGCTAGCACCCACATTTCGCTGTTTATGTTTAGGTCCCAATGTAATAGCTGGCGAGCCTATTGCCATTAACCGGGCACTTATAAATGGTTAACAAGTCATTGTTATCCTTACATGTAATTGAACATAATATAAATGGAAGGCAAGCACAATTTCATAATATAAACATTCTTATTGAAAATATATAGGTACTATATTCTAGGCTTGGAAACAAGACTAGAATATAGTGAATCAATATTGTTTGCTTGTGGTACCTACTTATATTACCAATTAAAACAAGTCTGTCCATATTACAGAAAGCATATTAAAATTGATGGTACCAGTACAATTGAAGTGTGCAGGGAGATAGCCCGCAACTTACCTATAATACCTACCATATATACCTATGTCCAGCAGTGGACTGCGATAGGCTAATTGATTGATTGATTGAAATAAAATGGATGTTTTATTTACAGTAACCCGCTAAATATGTTGTTAATAAATAGTGTGTAAACCTTGATACAACTTTTTAATAATGCTAATATATATAGGTACTAGCTTTTGCCCGCGGCTCCGCCCGCGTGGATGTCGGTTATCGCGACCAAACATTGCCTACGTCCTTTCTCGAGGTCTAATCTACCCCTATACCAAATTTCATCAAAATCGGTACAGTGGTTTGGGCGTGACAGACAGACAGAGTTACTTTCACATTTATAATATTAGTAGGGAAGTAGGGATTAGGAATTGATTTCTATGGCAGTCGTTAGGGGTAGTTGGAGCCCTAAAAAGTCCAACGATCTGGATGCAATGTTTCAATATCGCCTAATTTCACCATTGGGTTGTGGAGGTCAGATGTCAGTAGCTTCACGGAAAATATCGAGGTCCAGGCAAATCCGCAGTAAAGACTGGTAAAGTGAACCCCAGACTCTGAGGTGAAAGCTTCGGATGCGACTGGGATTAACGCTAGAATGAAGAAGAATAATTCACCTCTGCCTAACCCTTCGGGGATAAAGGCGCTATTATATATATGTATGTATGAAGAAGTATAAAGGCTAGGCCTAAACTCCATAATACTAAAGTTTCTAGTAAGTCTACTATAACACACAAGTAAACATGTATGTGAACCTAGTACATCATTATTCTCATCTTTTCACAGATTATGATTATCCGAATAGATGCAACAAAGCCCAATGCAAATGAGTGAAGCCCAAGACAGCAGATATACTATTATATAATTAATATTAAGTAAATTAAATATACTTATTTTGTGATAACTAAGTTATATTATAGGTACATAAATACATACCTGCTGTTGTGAATAAAACAAGTTAACTTAATTAATCCTATTTAACATAAGCACTGACTTTGCAGGCTGAATTTTACCAATAAATAACATTTCTATTCACTGAATGTGCAAAAATAATGTTATTAGGATGATATCATAAAGTACCTAGTATGGAGTAGTACATACCTAATGACAAAAGATTTATAATACATTGTGTAATAGTATTTGTACATTTAATTTCAGATATGTGGCTGTGACTGCCGAACATTAAATGTAAATGCAAAAGCGGAGGGGCATCACTTTCATATGAGTTACATTGAAATAATAAGCAAGTGTAGTTATTAGGTTAGTATCAAAAAACTTAATAGGTACCTACTAGATTAATGGTATGGGAAAACTAATAACTTCCATAACATATGTTCTATTCTTCTTCATCCTAGCGTTAATCCCAGCCTTATCCGAAGCTTTTACTTCGGTGTCTGGTAAAGCAGACCCCAGATGCATATAACCATAACTTATATTCTATTGTAATAACTGAATTGTGATCATACTTACCAAATAAAAACCTAACCGCCTAGGTTACAGGTGCTTATATCACAGATTTAACTTTTCTGTTCTACTAATAAGATATTCATAATTATATTGTTAGGTGGATTTTGATTCAATAAAGACTTACCGTTGTTAAATAGTGAACTACCCATGTGATGACTAACTTTACCTTTTATTTTTAGGTGATTCTGGCTATCTACAACATCCCTGGTTACTGACACCATAGACATAAACCACTCTTCATGGAAAGACCCGGTGACAATAGAAATTACATTTTAGTAATTGAGAAGTTGGTAGCGATGTTAATGAGAGAAATATGAATAAAATGTAACTGCTTGCTGTGAGCCACACAACCTGGCCATCGATTACAATGTACCTGAGGCAGAACCTAATGTTTTAACAACACACAATTGATCTCCTCGGAACATAATTATCATGAATGTATTTAAATAGTACATTAAGTTCTAGGGGAAAGGGCGATTAGGCGATTAGATGTTAATAAACACAATGAATAGACTACACTCATTATTAAAATCTTGAATATAGTTTAATAATAAAAATAAATATTTAAAACATTATTTTCTTTCTTCATTCCTTTTTTCCCATCCCTGTAGTCTTCTCTTTCATCATGAGGGATTGTGATATTGACATTAACAATTGGTTGAGGACAGTATGGTATCATGGTACGCCATGAAGTCTGTAGCCTCAGCAGTTCTCGGTTGCCGGAGTCTGCGTACGTCTTAGTTCATTCGTAGTTTTTAATAATTGAAGCTTATAATGAAATAATCTATACGCTCGTACTTATATACTTAAAATATCACAGTTTCACTGTACATTATAATAACAAACTCGTATTATATAAAATAAACAAATCGATTAAGTCTGTCAAAAGTGTCAAATGCGTTATGTCAATTGGAGTAGTGTCGTTCAGAAACCAAAGAAAATATTTCAAAATGAATTTATTGTTAATATATTTTTGTCGATTATTTTGCATTTCACAATCTTTTATACCTTATTTAAGGACTTTCTTTTGTTTATAGAACTGTGTTTAGCCTTAATTTCTCATAAATAGGTCATTTAGTGAAAAATACCAGAAATAGCATTATTTTATTTACTTTTCGAACTATTCATTCAACACCAAGTTTAGTTCGTTCCCAAAGGCTGTTTCTAACCGACTTCAAAAAAGGAGGTTCTCAATTCGTACACAATTTTTTTTTTTTTTGTATGTTTGTTACGCGATTGTGAAGCCAATTCTAGACGGATTTTGAAAATTCTTTTTCTGTTCGTAAGTAGATTATTCCGAAGTGGTCCCATTTAAATTTCGTAAACTTAATTTACAGACTTACTGATTTATCAGAAGTCGGTGAATTAAGTTCGGCCACTCTTCAAAGGCAAGGGATCGGTGCAGGAGTGTGGTAGTTACCGCGGTATAAAGATAATGTCCCACACCATGAAGCTCTATGAGCGGATAATCGACTCCCAGATCCGACAGGAAAGTACACTCGGAGTGCCAGTACGGGTTCCGTCCCGGGCAAGGGACTATGGACCCAGTGTTCGCTCTAAGGGTTGTGGCGGGGAAATACAGGGCGAAGAACACGCCCCTGCACTGCCTATTCTTAGACATGCAGAAGGCCTTCGACTGTGTTCCTCGCGCGGTGATCTGGTGGGCACTGCGGGCCAAGGGTGTTCCAGAGACTTACATTGACACCATCCGAGACATGTACTACGATTCCGGTTCCGTGGTTCGGACTGCTGTTCGCGACTCGAAAGCCTTCCCCATCACCGTCGGGGTACACCAAGGATCCGTCCTTAGTCCTTACCTGTTCAGCGTGGTATTAGATGTTTTGTCGGACAGCATTAGAAACTCACATGAGCAGCCTCCGTGGTTGCTCATGTATGCTGATGATATTGCGCTCATGGACGCGGACAGGAGCAGATTGGTGCGACGCGTGAAAGGATGGAAAGAAGCGCTTGAGAACGGCGGTCTGAAGCTAAATGTAGCGAAGACAGAATACTTAGCGTTAAACTCCACAGATCCCACACCCGTCCGCATAGGCGATGATTTAGTCGAGCGCACGGACCAGGTTAAGTACCTGGGATCTGTACTTCATGTGACCGGTGAGATCGACCACGACGTCAAGGCACGCATTGCTGCCGCGTGGGCCAAGTGGCGAGAAATGACTGGCGTCACCTGTGATCCTAAAATGCCAGTCAGGTTGAAGGGGCAGGTCTATAAGACGATCATTAGGCCTGTTCTCTTGTATGGTTGTGAGGCGTGGCCGCTGCCCGAGCGACACAAGCAAGAGCTGCGTGTCACGGAGATGAAAATGTTGCGGTGGATGTGCAACGTTACGCGTAAAGATCGCGTACGGAACTCTCGCGTCCGTGACATCGCGGATAAAATGCAAGACAGCCGCCTTCGCTGGTGCGGCCACGTCTTGCGGCAACCACCAGGCTACGTGGGGAACAAATGCCTGACAATGGTACCCCCGCCGGGTCCAGGTAAAAGGGGTAGGCCAAAGAAGTCCTGGCTTGTCGTGGTCGTGGTCAAACGTTCATTCATAAAAATGGAACATAGGTATACACGTCAATTCTGTAGGTATACCCCATCTGTTCTCTTAATCTAAGTCTATGTGATTTCCATCTAAATAAAGCTAAAACTAATTTATGTTTCCAATTTTTATTTTTATTTTTGGTGTGGTAATTTTTGTCGGACGTGACATTTCAAAAAACTATAACATTATCTGTCTGTTGGAGTTTTGGCGCCAAAGCCAAAACGAGAATGAACGATCGCGGTGTTATTTTATTTTCTAAAATTAGTGTAAGTTCGAGTTTTTATGTGTAAAAATAGTGGATTTTTAGACATAACGTCTTGGAAAACGCGCACAAGAGTAGCAAAGTGAAATATTACAGTGAATTGTGACTTCTCGTGTTGGTTTCAAATCTCCGTAAGAAGCCTTTAGTAAAGTTTTCACTACTTTACTGAGGCAGTAATCATCATCATCGTCATCATCATCATCATCAACTCGCCATTATCATCATCATCATCCTCATCCTCACCATCATCCAAATAAGAATAAAAATAATTGATGGCAAGGCAGCATGGTAATAGAACCTTAGCCTGTTCCGAAAGGAACAAATATAAAAAAAAATGTCACGCATGACAGCTTGACGTGCGTCATGCCGCCGCACGTCTCTGTCAAGCTGTCGTGCGTGACTTGGTAATATAAACTTCAAACACTGTGATAATAAGATTTAACTTGTTTAAAGATTGTAAAATCCGGGCCGATGCCGTCCGTTTGGTGGGGTTGGACCTTGGCATTGGCGAAATTGCGGCGATTTGCTGCAGAAGCCATTAAGAAGAAGAAGTTGAAGTTGAAGTCAACCATTATCAACTTATCAAGTTACTACGACAAAAAACATTGAATGTGTTTGTGTTTCTGTGATTACATAAGGTACGGCAAGTACGAAACTATATAGGCACAAAACTGACGATAGCCTAACGGTAGACGGGCAACGTGATGGCGTAGCGACGGCGGCATATAAACAAAAGCAAAATGCAGTATAACTACGGGCACAAAACCGGTGAGAGCGGCGCCGGCGATAGAGCCGTGCACGAGCTGCGATGGAGCGGTGGCGGCGCGGAAGTGTATTCTGTGTACAGCCTAGAAGGCACACAGAGTATTCTTCTATAACACTATCATGCTACTACTTAGAGGAGTGGAGCAGTTATCATAAATATGAACAAATCCTGCAAATACCCAAATGTTATTTGAAAATCAATAAATTAATTCGAAGAGACAATTTAGGGTTCCCAATAATCCCACTGATGAAGCCAGACGCAGTCTCTGATTAAAGCAAAAATAATTGTATTGTACCTAATGATAATTTTTGTTAGCTGTAAGTTTTATTAAAATATAATGAATGAATAAATTAAAAAGTTTTATTTCACTAAAAGTGGATTAATTAAATAAATGTAGAAATCAGAATATGTGTATTTTTCTATTATATTTATACCTGCATCATCATCATAATTATAGTATTTATTATGCTTAAGTAGGTAGGTATATTGTCAAAGTTATCATGGTTGAATCTAAGGCCTTTCACATTTTTTTTATATACTGTCCATCCCGTTAGATAGTAAAAACTTGAGGTGCAATCCAGAACATGCGGACCACCATTAGGCTTGCATTAGGCAACATTAGCTATGACATTAGACTGTTTTGGTCATTTATAATAATATAATTATTTAATAGAAGCCTCACAAATTAAATAAGGCTTCAGCGCTTTGCCTGTTGACTGGGCCCTCCACTCTGGTGGGTCGTTCCCTTGTATGGACTTACTCTAGCATATCTTGAAAATGTATGTATAAATCGTAATTTGCATCGTTAGCAAGCAAGTAGGTATATCACCAATTCACCATTCAATTATTATTCAATAAATGAAGGGGGGAGACAACACTACCCCGTCGCCAAAGCTTGGCTTTTGCAGGAGCAACTCTGACCTAACCTGAAATAAAAGTCTACGCCAAAGAGTGAAATTGAATTGTGCCCTAAACATCTTAGTGAGGTTTAATAATACAACAATAACTATGAAAACACCAATATGAAGGCTAAATAAAGAGTAAATGTACCTAAGTCCGTAGTAACATTCAATAAGTCACAAATTTGACGTTATGAATGGCTCATATATTTAGACCAATTTACGCATTTTTTCAATTTACACATGAATGATGATTGCTGTCTTATAAAATTAGTGAAGACTTAAGAGACTTAGAAGATTTGGAACCAACAAGAAAAATCATAATTCACTGTTCCTACTCTTGTGTGTAATATAAAGTTTACTCCAAAGACTAACGAGAAATATTCCTTTTGTGACTCTTTTGCCAAATTTCGTTATTATGCGTAGCCCTCAACAATCTAAAATCATGCATTTTACAAAATAAGCACACAAAACATAATCACACATTCTATCAAAAACCCGCCATTTTGTAATTTTTGTGGCAATGCGTCTGATTGCATTGGCGTTCTTAATTGAAAATTGGTAGACGAGACCCGTTGTCCTAGGTGGGCGACGAAAGCGACGAGACGCGTTTCAGCGACAAGCGTCAAATGCGACCAAAGCGTATCGTAATTTTGTGTCCTACGTGAGCGTAAGCGCGTAAGCGCGACGAACGCGACGAGTGATACCAACTTAGAATTTTTAATGCTAAACTCAGAATATTTATTGCCAAATTTAGCATATTTTCATGACGTTCGTAGTTTAGCACATTTTTTTAGTACATAAAATTAAACCTACTCCAAGAAAAAGACACTGTCTTACCTACGCGAATATTATTTATTGAAATAAAACCACTTTTAACAGATTCTTTCGCCACTTGTAAATAATATCAAATGGTATTATTTACATTTCAAAATGGCTGCTGAAAAGTAACCGAATCTTTGGCTTAAATGTAAATAATACCAAATAAATCAATATTTCAACATATTTACAAATTTATTGATCTGCTTGAAATTCAAACGAGTGTAGCGAACAAGAGGTTTCGTCAGTTTAACCGATTTTACTTTCTGCCAAGAAGGGTAATTCAAATTCAAATAACTTATTGCAGACGTCAGTCCATATGGATACTTACAAAGAAACTACTATACTATACTTTTACTTTTTTTTAGTAATTTATATGAATTTGTTCATTTGAATGTTGTGTGGAGCTTCACCAGCGACCTAGCAAGGGTGAGCCCCACCTATCTTTTAATACGCTCAGGAGACCATATTTGTACTATGGCGGAGTCTCGCGAGCATGGAAGCAGTGTGTTTTCTTATTATGGCGTAATAAAAGTCAGCTGTGGGTGTGCGTTGTTTTATAGCTAATTGTTTTATAGAATTTCGTTTCACATAAAAATTTTCTCATATTTTCGTTTCATAGAATAATAAATACACAGAATACTTACTTTGAAGATTTTTAAATCATTGATTTTTGTTTCACATAAAGTTTAATGTCAGAATAATCATATCATAGAATAACAAATCAAATATTCTTTATTATCATACATTAAATACAAAATCGTTTGACATACCACTCAAAAGATACCTATAAAACTTATTTGCGCTAAGATAATTCGACGGAGCCCCGCGCCGCGAGGCTCCTGTTTCTGGATGGTTTAAAAAAAAATAACCACGAAGGCCTAAGGCGGGAGCTCCGCTCCGCTTCGCTCCCGCCTTAGCCTTCTAACCTAACCTATCCAAGTCGGGGTACTCTGAGTCGGAGTGTAAACTATAATGACGTGTTCTAAATTATTCAAAGTTAGACCAAATTATTTTCGATTATGGTGGTGGTTTAATATTCCTTAAAAAATAATTCTACTGTTTGATAAGTTTATTAAACAAAAAAATGAAAATAAAAATTCATTAAATTGTTTTTCTGTCAAATATGTTTCATTCTGGTAAATTGTCTTTGAAACAATAATATTCGAAATAAAAATATAAGTACCAAAAATTATGTGAAACATTTTCAGTGAAACGAAATTCTATGAAATTTCTGTCTGCGAAACAAGGGGCTCCCGTCAGCTGTGTACTCCTCCGCAAACATTCCAGGTGCGCTACAACACCGAGGCAGCTAAAGGAAATATTATGCTACAAGACATCCAAAAATTTTGGCATCATTTAACAACGTTTTAGCAGATTCTTTGTTGATGTTTTTGGCAACACAGATTGCAGTAATGTCAGTGAACCTGACATAAAGGGGTGAATCATCTGTAATGAATCAAATGTCAAAACTTTCAAGCTAGTTTGAAGCGCCATCTAGTATTTAGTACCAACAAAAGTAGTAAGTAGTTCAAACAGGTTATAATCATTACAAAATAAAAATAAAAAGCCCGGTTGGACAGTTCTCGCCCATGAAGTTTTCTATTTTTACCCGACTGCGCCAGCGAGAGGGTAATGTGTTTCGCGCGTATGTATGTATGTATGTGTCTATGTGTGTATGTAGTTTTCTTTGTTCCCCTCTACAAGCCTAACGCCTGGACGGATTTTGATGAATTAAAAGGAGAATACAAAAATATATAGATGTCATATCCTAACTAAAAAGGTTAAAATAAAAATAATTATTAAAAAATAAAAAAACCCGACTGCTGTCTAAAAGATTGAAACAAGCTTGATAGCAGGCGGTACCCATTAAATTTCTTTCGGTTTATGATTGGCAAATGGGTACCGCCTGCTATCAAGCTTGTTTCAATCTTTTAGATAGCAGTCGGGTTTTTTTATTTTTTAATTATTAATTTTATTACCGATCGAAAAGTTCTAAAGGTAATTCCATTTTTCATTGATGGGTACCGCGCAATTTCCGAAGTAAGTAGGTACTAAGTACTTACTACAAACTACTATAAAAAAAAATTAGTAAAAAATACAACATAATGCGTACGTTCCTAAAGTGTTGACGTCCATCTCCATTGATTGCAGTGCTGGTACTGGAATGCGGGGCAACGCAACGCGATGAACATCGCGATGAGGTGAGCGTGTGGATGGTAGGGCATTATTCACGCGTATATTTCCGGCAACACGACGAGCAATGCGATGGGCAGAATGTGGTGTGGATGCAGCTTTAATATCGGTTGAGGAAAACAATTTATTCGATCAAGATATATATTTTTTAAAGTCTGGTGCGTCGTGCACAACAGATGACCGGACAACACATCCAAGGGTCTGGTGCCACAGGCTACATAAAGATGCTTCCAAACCAATCATAGATTAATAAATGAACTTTAAGTAGTTTTTGAACATTAAACTAGATAGCATATCATACCAAAAAAAAAAAATTAACAAATGTTCTTCAAAACAAATAAAACTAGAACTTTAATCCAATACACCTTTACAATACCATATTCTCAATTCGTGAAAAAATGGCGTTACGACTTAATGCGTAGGCGTAGTCGATATATTGTACCAATCATAATAGAAAAAAAATCACTAAAATGGTTTAATGATTTTTTTTCATTGGTGTAACCTTGCAAATTGTTAAAAAGTAATGTGTGAATAATCACTAAATAGACTTAGTTAGTTTTCGCTTACGTATGTTGTATCAAACTACAGATTTCGAAATTAACTAATTCAATTTAGTGATTTTAAGACTATTTTTAAGATTAGTTATGCATCAATACTTCATGAGTAAAATTAACTATGTCGTTTTAACTTCCAATTTCATAGTGTTAATTATAGTGAACAATAATTAACTAAATTAGTGAATTCTCTCATTTTGAACCAGGTTCCAAAGGGTTGACTTAATTATTTTTCACATTTTATAAAACAAAAACTAAGACAGCTACTAAAATGTTGATCAGACAGATATTTAGAGAAAAAAATTGTGATTTCATTGACATTCATAACTCATTTTGGCCATAACTCGACTTAGAGACTTTTCGCTCTACGGGGACGAATTTCTCCTATTAACTAATAAATAAATGTAAATAAAATATTTATTCATTAAGTAAGTCTGAAATAAATGATTTATTTACTTCATTTGGTTATAAATAAACCCTTATATATATACGTTAGTTATTTTCTAAAATATCGTAACATAAGTAATAATTAATACATGCAGTATTTATATATGCACAATATAGGTATGTATGGTGTAATAACAGAAGTTGTCGGAATATCATCAATAGATGGCGGTAGATTCGCATAAGAAGTTTAATGACATTTCGGCTGCCCAAATTCAAAACCCAGTAAGGGACATTTTTTACGAAAACACTTTTTTTCCATATTTCGAACTTTCATAGGGAACCGCATCGACTTGTGAAGACACCTGCTTTAAAATACCTAGTAAGTGCATTTTCACTCTCAGAAAACAAGATCAAAAACCTAGCAACTCGCATTTACAACTTCAAAACTCAGGAAGTCACATGCACTTACTGTGTTTTGTTATTGGGAATGTGGCTTACTAGGTTTTAGAACTTGGGCGCGACGCGAGAAATTGGAGCGAATTACCGCATTTACCGCCTGCAACCGCCGCCACCCGCACACTATTATATTCTTACTTTTCTAACTAATTGTATGTTAATTTAAACAATAAAAATACTTGATTGATGCAGAAATTCATATTTTTTATTTTACCTCTACGAAACATGCATATACCTACTAGGTTTTGAAACGGGTCAGGACAGAGAAAAAATTTGAGATTTCCACTTTTTAAAAGTTAGTAAGGGGTATAAAACGTGCAATATACATTATTATCGAAATATTTTACTCATTATGTAGTCAGTGGTTAGTACTCTATCCAAAAAATATCACAATACTTTTGAAAGGCTTGCCCGTTTTATGTTTTTACGCTCTCCTGTAAAATTTGTTAAAAAACACTTACTGGGTTTTGAATTTGGGCAGCCGATTTGAATGTCACCAAACTTCGTAAGCGAACTCACGAGAAGGCCCTCTATTTCCAATGTTATCGTCATTTCTTCTGTCATTTACGCGTCTCGTCGTGCAAAAATCAAAAACGCGTCTCGTCGCGTTCGTCGCAAATAGATAAGCGCTACCACGTAGGACACAATGTATGTACAACGAACATTTGATTTTTAGCGTTAACGCACTGGTCGCTCACCTAGGACAAGGCCAGAGTATATAAAAGCTTGAACGCTCCTTCTATTAGAATTTACGCCAAATCCTCAAATATTGTCTATGATATTGTTGATAAACGGCTTTTTTTTGGCAATTACGATCGATTGCTAGGAGGCTAGCCAACTTCACAGTCAATCGATCGAATTGCTAGGATGAAATAAATCAATGTAGATTATTTAAATATGATTATGTTTATGATTTGTGATTTGATTCAACCAATAGAACTATGCACAGCCCCCAATAGCCTAAATTAATGCATTTTATAAAAAAATAATAGAAAAATATACCACTATTTAGATCAGCTGATCAAAAATCCGCCATTTTAAGCGTTATCTGCAGCATTTTTTAAACGCCGGAGAGTCGACGCTAACCCAGCGTAAGCGTGCACAAATAATGCAGTATGGCTGCGAGTTTTTGGAACGCATAGAGCGTTTCGTACGGTCTAATTGGTTGCTGCCACATGGCTGCCGAATTGGTCGTAAGCTTATGTCATCCCCGTACATTTCACAAGCAATCAGTCTGTCGAATACGCTTGTCATGTCAGCGACTCGTCTACGGATGAAGAGAAATGAATGTACTTATATGGCGTTTCAATCGTACTGATTGCTTCGAAATGCATGCTTGGCTACAAAATTCATGTTCTACTACCCGTTGTCCTAGGTGGGCGACGAAAGCGACGAGACGCGTTTCGGCGACAAGCGTCAAATGCGACCAAAGCGTATCGTTATTTTGTGTCCTACGTGAGCGTAAGCGCGTAAACGCGACGAACGCGACGAGTGATGCCAACTTAGAATTTTTAATGCTAAACTCAGAATATTTTATTGCCAAATTTAGCATATTTTCATGACGTTCGTAGTTTAGCACATTTTTTTAGTACATAAAATTAAACCTACTCCAAGAAAAAGACACTGTCTTACCAACGCGAATATCATTTATTGAAATAAAACCACTTTTAACAGATTCTATCGCTACTTGTAAATAATATCAAATGGTATTATTTACTTTTCAAAATGGCTGCTGAAAAGTAACCGAATCTTTGGCTTATATGTAAATAATACCAAATACCTACTTAAATCAATATTTCAACATAATAATTACAAATTTATTGATCTGTTTAAAATTCAAGCGAGTGTAGCGAACAAGAGGTTTCGTCAGTGTAACCGATTTTACTTTCTGCCAAGAAGGGTAATTCAAATTCAAATAACCTATTGCAGACGTCAGTCCATATGCATACTTACAAAGAAAAAAAAACTTGTAAGCTAGTTTTTCTCCTTGGTGTGCACATTAAAGATATACTTTACTTTACTTTTACTTTTCTTAGTAATTTATATGAATTTGTTCATTTGAATGTTGTGTGGAGCTTCACCCAGCGACCTAGCAAGGGTGAGTCCCACCTAACTTTAAATACGCTCAGCAGACCATATTTGTACTATGGCGGAGTCTCGCGAGCATGGAAGCGGTGTGCTTTCTTATTATGACGTAATATTAGACAGCTGTGTACACCTGTGCAAACATTCCAGGTGTGCTACAACACCGAGGTCGCCTGAACGCAATAAAGTCACTGTTTGTCTACTGCCTAAAACTTAACTAATGTTTTTATGAACGGATCAGTTCACCAATAGAATAGCGAACCTGTCACTTGTCAATACTTACTTAGCGAGTACCTACCCCTAAAAAGATAGATGTCGCAAATATAACGATGTGATATCGGACTGATATCAACAAAAAAAAACTAAAGGAAATATTATGCTACAAGACACCTAAAAATTTTGGCATCATTTAACAACGTTTTAGCAGATTCTTTGTTGATGTTTTTGGCAACACTGATTGCGGTAATGTCAGTAACCTGACATAAAGGGGTGAATCATCTGTAATGAATCAAATGTCAAAACTTTGAAGCTAGTTTGAAGCGCCATCTAGTATTTAGTAGGTACCAACAAAAGTAGTAAGTAGTTCAAACAGGTTATAGTCATTACAAAATAAAAATAATAAGCCCGGTTGGACAGTTCTCGACCATGAAGTTTTCTATTTTTACCGATCGAAAAGTTCTAAAGGTAATTCCATTTTTTAACCGACTTCAAAAAAGGAGGTTCTCAATTCGTACCCAATTTTTTTTTTGTATGTTTGTTACGCGATTGTGAAGCCAATTCTAAACGGATTTAAAAAATTATTTTTGTGTTCGTAAGTAGATTATTCCGAAGTGGTCACATTTAAATTTCGTAAAGATCTGATGATGGGTTGCCGAGATTAGACCAAGGAACTCTTCAAAAAGTACCAGGAAATCAGCCGCGATTGCTTCAATGGCATATTATTGAAATAATCAATTGAAATATGGCCTCTCTTGGGTTAGGTACCGACTTCTAATAAATCAGTAAGTCTGTAAATTAAGTTATTTTTCGCTTTTCAGTGCCTCTTTTTCGTTTCTTGAAGTCGGTTAAACTTTTTTGTTAAAAATGAATTTATCATTGATGGGTACCGCCCAATCGACAAATGCTGTATCCACACGCTGCCCATCGCGTTGCTCATCGTGATGCCGGAAATATTCGCATGAATAATGCCCTACCACGCAGCCTATAAAATGGTCGAATAACAATAGCTAGTTTCCGAAGTAAGTAAGTACTAAGTACTTACTATAAACTACTACAAAAAAAATTTAGTAAAACATACAACATAATACGTACGTTCCTACAGTGTTGACGTCCATCTCCATTGAAGGGCGAATACTGGTACTGGAATGCGGGGCAACGCAACGCGATGAACATCGCGATGAGGCGAGCGTGTGGATGGTAAGGCATTATTCACGCGAATATTTCCGGCAACACGATGAGCAATGCGATGGGCAGAATGTAATGTGGATGCAGCTTTAATAATCGGTTGAGGAAAACAATTTAATCGATCAAGATATATATTTTTTAAAGTCTGGTGCTCTGTTGCGTCGTGCACAACAGATGACCGGACAACACATCCAACGGTCTGGTGCCACAGGCTACATAAAGATGCTTCCAAACCAATCATAGATTAATAAATGATCTTCAAGTAGTTTTTGAAAAAAAAAATGTATCTAAGTATGTTTATCCGCATTCTAGATTCCATAACACAAGCTAGTTAAGCTATGCTTACTTTGGGTCTAGATAGCGTTGTGTAGAATGTCCTACAATATTTTATTATTTATTTATTTGAACATTAAACCAGATCATACCAAAAAAAAAAATTAACAAAATGTTCTTCAAAACAAATAAAACTAACAATAACTTTATATGTATGTATATGGAGTAAACTGAAAAACTTTTTTTTTGTGCGTTAACCTCTTGCTTCACTTCACAGGAGGTAATTAACGATGTAGATCCGTTGCGTGGGACTCGAATCGACTATAAGTTACACATAGAGACTACTAGGAATAGAAAAACGATTTTCGACCTTAATGACATTTTCTTTATTACGTCATGTTTTTTCCCGATAAGAGATGCCGCTGATCACGAATATAAGAAAAAAAACTAAGTACTATGTGATGCCAATAAGATCGAAAATTGCTTGCACTTAGTGTTTTTCAATTTGTAGGTGTAAATCCTTACTCATTTAAACTCGTACTCATCTTTTAGTCACATTTTCGTGATCAGGGTTACGTATAGATGCCAAAAAGCATTTTTTTATAGTGATATTTCAAGAAATTTCAACACTAAAAACAGTGCAAATGACTTTCGACCTTAATGACATTTTCTTTTGTACATTTTTACATCGTATCTCATTTGTCTTTAACTCCATGCGAAATGGAGAAGGAAGACCAGAAGGTGGACCCTGAGCTCCAAGTTCACGTTGGCCTCGGATACAATCAGGAAAACATGTCTGTAATAATGAGGATGATGATGAAGATCAGGTAGATTATAAATGGAATATTTTTTTGGGAACGAGAGGTATTAAATGCTATCGACCAAACTAGGCATAGCCTAAACTTAATGTGGGCAAGGTACATTTTGCTCCCTCTGTCGCAAAAGCACCTAGAATATAGTCGTACCTTGCGACTATATTCTGTGCTTTTTATATCATGCTTTAATAATTTCTCCTATTAACTAATAAATAAATGTAAATAAAATATTTATTCATTAAGTAAGTCTGAAATAAATGATTTATTTACTTCATTTGGTTATAAATAAACCCTTATATATATACGTTAGTTATTTTCTAAAATATCGTAACATAAGTAATAATTAATACATGCAGTATTTATATATGCACAATATAGGTATGTATGGTGTAATAACAGAAGTTGTCGGAATATCATCAATAGATGGCGGTAGATTCGCATAAGAAGTTTGATGACATTTCGGCTGCCCAAATTCAAAACCCAGTAAGGGACATTTTTTACGAAAACACTTTTTTTCCATATTTCGAACTTTCATAGGGAACCGCATCGACTTGTGAAGACCCCTGCTTTAAAATACCTAGTAAGTGCATTTTCACTCTCAGAAAACAAGATCAAAAACCTAGCAACTCGCATTTACAACTTCAAAACTCAGGAAGTCACATGCACTTACTGTGTTTTGTTATTGGGAATGTGGCTTACTAGGTTTTAGAACTTGGGCGCGACGCGAGAAATTGGAGCGAATTACCGCATTTACCGCCTGCAACCGCCGCCGCCCGCACACTATTATATTCTTACTTTTCTAACTAATTGTATGTTAATTTAAACAATAAAAATACTTGATTGATGCAGAAATTCATATTTTTTATTTTACCTCTACGAAACATGCATATACCTACTAGGTTTTGAAACGGGTCAGGACAGAGAAAAAATTTGAGATTTCCACTTTTAAAAAGTTAGTAAGGGGTATAAAACGTGCAATATACATTATTATCGAAATATTTTGCTCATTATGTAGTCAGTGGTTAGTACTCTTTCCAAAAAATATCACAATACTTTTGAAAGGCTTGCCCGTTTTATGTTTTTACGCTCTCCTGTAAAATTTGTTAAAAAACACTTACTGGGTTTTGAATTTGGGCAGCCGATTTGAATGTCACCAAACTTCGTAAGCGAACTCACGAGAAGGCCCTCTATTTCCAATGTTATCGTCATTTCTTCTGTCATTTACGCGTCTCGTCGCGCAAAAATCAAAAACGCGTCTCGTCGCGTTCGTCGCAAATAGATAAGCGCTACCACGTAGGACACAATGTATGTACAACGAACATTTGATTTTTAGCGTTAACGCACTGGTCGCTCACCTAGGACAAGGCCTTAGGTCGATGGAATCTCAAGTTGTAAATCCATTCATAAATCATGTTAAGCAATGCGTTTGCGTGAGCGTTTGTGCATCTTGTCTAAAGCCCCAGTCCCGGAATGCTGTGCCCAACTGAGCTACATGAACATGTCTTGAGCATTCGAAAAAGTTCTTTAAAACTATCTTGGGACGATGGTGGAAATCGATTTGCTATAGTGTTAAAAGGTTTCCCTATGTAATAGATTTGTTTTGTCTACAATGATATATATATCATTCTCTATGGACAAAAAAACAGTTTGGAAACAGGAAAAAGGAACAGGGAAAACAATGGACTCGAACAGACAATGAAGCGTAGCATGCTTCAGAATTTATCAATAAATATATTGCGTCTCCTGTAACAGTTCACTGTAAAAGGAATCATAGTATTCCAATATAACAATGGGAATCAGAGTGGAATCGAGAGGTATTAAAATTTTGTGTTAATTAAATCTGACGAGACCCTTTAACATTGAAATATTCGTAGAAATGTTATTTCTATATTTTTCTAACAATTTCAATTCCTAACTAGATCCTACGTAATATTAAACCAAGTTTTGTTCTATTTATTAAGAGCCTCTATTATGCAAGCAAATGTCATCTGATCACCTAATCCTGAGGAGGAAAACCTTCACCAAACCTCGTCCGTCAAACAGCAGGTGGACAAGCTGGCAGATGAAGTTGGCTTGGGATTCAAAGATCTTAATGGATCCTATACACCCATGTTCAGAAGCTGTCTTCAGAGATATGCTAGTCTGTTCAAAATAATAAAATTGAAGACCGAAGAATACAATATGTCTAGGTCACATATTCACCAATATAATTCAAGACAGCACAGGTAAGTAATGACTTAAACTAGGTATATTTAATTTCACTATTTTGATTTTTATCAGTATGGCTGAATTCCAGGCGAATGTTACCAGTCAGATATAGCTGGATGAGCTCCAAGAAACTTCAGGCGTAAACATGACAACGTCCTTTCCAGCCAACCGGTAAACTGAGGCCGAACAAAGGATCATTCCGTCCAAGGCTGACATGAAAAACATTAAAGTTGGACCGCGGGCAGGCGTACGCCTCCGCTGTCAGTTGTTTTAGACTACTTGAAAAATTGTTGCGAATTGTTTCAGTTTCAGAGAGCTTTATCTTAGACGTGTCTACCTGTAATTCGTCCGAAATAAGTTTATATACTCACAACTTTGTGTGAAATGTTAGTTGAAGTGATAACAGCTTGTCTGTACGAATTGTTTGAGTACAAAAGAATTGAATTCTTTTATCTTACCATAGTGTTTAGAAAATACACAATTAGCAAACATTAGGCACCTAATACGTTTTAGAACATTAATTACTGCTGCGGCTGACGTTGCTAACTTGACTAATAATAATATTGTGCTGAATACATACATACATACATACAATCACGCCTTTATCCTCGAAGGGTTAGCCAGAGGTGAATTAACACCCACATTTCACCAATCATTGTATTAGGTCCCACGTAATAGGGGTGAGCCTATTGCCGTATTCCGGGCACTATTGTTGACTCGGGCCATGTACCTATCTGAGGCTGAGTCTGGACTGTATATATCTGTCTGATGTTGATGCTGGTGCTGAATAGAGGATGCTTATAAGAAATAGTCTATATTTGTTTGAAAATGCGCTTTGTCATGTGGATGTAAGGGGCCTCACCAAAATATTCCGGATCCAAACCAACTTCAGCTGCTAGCAGTGGTCAGAGGTCCCTATAATCCGATTCCTGTCGATTGCCCAAAGGGGTTGCATGTTATATGCTAGATCCGGGTAATTTCTTTTTCCACCGGCTTTTCCTTTTGAAAATATTCACTCTCACCACTAACTGCTAGCCAGGACTAGGATATTATATTACTTCTTGGTATTTTTCTATTATTTTATTTTAGTGATCTGAATGAACTCTTTCTACCACTCACTTAATCGAATCGTATTCCATTCCATTCAAAACTGAATTTCATACCTCTAGATAATCACACTATTTCAATGTAAACAAGATATAAACTTTTATATAATGTTGCTGTTAGTGCCGTAATGGCAGCTAGGGCAGTTTAATATTACTAATATATCCGTAGAGGATGCTCCCTTACACTCCCTGTAGTTATCGTTATGCTTGCTATTGTCGCATTGGAAATTGACTTGTGAAATAACTGTACTACTATACATAGGAGTTTGGGTGTATGGGGACCAATGGGGACCTATTAAGATTTTCAGGCTAAAGCCAATCTAACTGCCGATTTACGGAATCATATTCGTCAATATAAAAGCAAAATTTAGCGTTTGACATTTTATTTAGCATTTGAAATTTATATTTAGGTAGTATTAGACATTTGGTTATTATAATTACATGATTATTAAGTACGTACTATTAATTTCTATTGGACTAATTAAATAATGAATTTTATATTACTGACGATGAATTTCAAATGTTATTTTGTATAGTGTAAAATTATCACAAAAGACATAACAAATTGTAATATTTGCATGCCATTTCTGGTGATAATACAATTTCCTTATTTATTTTTTTAGTGGCCAACTTATTTTGACTGTATTATGCGAATAAATGAATAAATAAATAAACTTCGAAAGTCCTCCTTAATTCGTCAATGATTATGCCAAAGATGTTATGTTAAAGTAGAAAATAAATTATGTTCGTGTGTTACATGGTCGCTGTTTGAGACTTACCTTTTACTGTTACTACTTTTCACATTTACATGTCTGTTCAGAACTTCAAACGCCCTGTTAGTAATTCAACACTCAGGTTTACGGTTTAGGAGGTTATATTTTAAATGGTGTAAGTACAAAAAGTGTATATAAATAAATAAAATAAATAAATTTTCAAAGATCCTCTCTTAGTGCTCGCCCACGTGATAAAAAGTAAGTAAGTGAAGCAAAAGACGTAAGTGAAAATATAGTCAACTTTTTTAGTCGTTAAATGTCAAATTTGAGGAGGTTTAGAGGCAGGTAGGTTCTAGAACACATACAAACATGCTTAAATATCTTTTCATTTATTTTATAGGACTTATCTGATCCATATTAACATTAATGTGACTCCTGTACACCAGAATGAACAGTAATAACCTACAAATTACAGAGTAATAACACTCGGGGAGTTCAAAGGATTCTTTCTCGGAACGCTTTGCTTCACTTGGTCTGGGGGCATATACATTGACACCCACAAAAATCTACCAATTTCTATTTATCAGGATCAACACTAGTAGGTAACCAAAAATTACCAAGTAATGTCATTCGGGAAGTTCAAAGGACATTATACTATCTTGGAAGCCGCATCGCAAGTGCTTTGCACCACTTGGTGTATATTGATATCAACCAAATCGAAATCAAAATACTAAAATGCAATATAAACGGTCCAGTTTCCACAAACGGTAAACAATAATCTATTTCCAGTATCGCAATCGAGAGGGTACACCTCATATAGTAGAACTTTTTAAGTAATAATTTTATATTGCATAACAACTAATAGCATAAACCTCTTTTCGCAGAATATCGTTTGGCATAAACTCATTTTGCATACATTGAAACCCATAATTCTGTAAGTCAGAATCATCTGTACGCATAATTTTTGTATCCATAATAATCACAATGTATAACCATCACATCGCAGAAAGTTCAAAACCAGATTCATCTTTTGGTATATATTTCTTATCCATAACTATTTAAAAGTATCATTTTTACTATTGCTATTAGTTGGAGGTAGTAATCACATGAATCATTATTAGTTGTCGGGTACCCTTAGTTGTCATATCGATATTGTGTTATTGTGTTGATCAAAACAAGTTAAGTAAAGTATATATTAAATATGGAAAATTCAGTAGAATTCGCTCGCTCGGCTCGTCTATAAGAGGTCACAGTTCTAACCTAACCTAACCTATCCGAGTCGGGGTACTCTGTGTCGGGGTGTTAACAACTATCTATTCTGGCGCTTCGCCGGCCGCTACCGCGGCACGCTCGCTTCGCTCGCTCGGCTCGCGCTGTTGGGGTCACAGTTCTAACCTAACCTAACCTATCCGAGTCGGGGTACTCTGTGTCGGGGTGTAAACAACTATCTATTCTGGCATAAGAGGTCACAGTTCTAACCTAACCTAACCTACCCATTTTTAAAGAAGAAAGTAACCCAATCTATATTATTCTAATTGAAATTCTATGCTCTTTATAGTATGCCTAGTCAAATTATGCCAAATAATCTGTACTCTAAATGAATGTTATGCTAAATGAAGTTATACAAAATTTTAACTATGCCAAAGGTAATTATGCCAAATAAAATTCTACTATCTTAAATGTATGCCATTCTAAATTCGGTCATAAGCACATTATGCCTAAAAATATTTATGTCAAATATTTTTTATGCCTAATAAATGATCGATTAAAGAAGTTTCTGCGAAGTGAGTTATCCCAAATAGGTTTCGGAGTATCAAGTTTCTACCAAATAGACGGCACCCCAATCAAGAACATCTGATGTATATTAAACTTATATTTCATCAAATAACTATGAGAATAATATCACAAGCGAGTGTAAACGCAATTCTAGGTAATTTATTGTTATAAGATTCCAGACGAAATATTTGTTACTGTAACGATATTTGTGTATCGTTATTTTTGGATAGAATAGGATGAGCTGTAGGACTTCTAAATCACCTTTATTTTTGAGTTCATGATTCTAATTCCTAACGTTTTGTATTTTATTGTGGCAGTAGATTTTAATGGCCCACTAGGCTATTTGAATATTTTTTTATTTCAATGGAATATAAATTGCTACGGATATATATCTTGAACCTAAAATGTGCTCAAAATCTGCTCTATCCATTAAACGTTTCTTGTGTGTCTTTTGAGGATAGCATAGAGTGCTACTACGGTGGGCGTCTTAATTTCACCAAACCTAGATTATTACAAAACAATCAGCGCGTGCCAGAGCCTCGTTGGTCTTACAATTTAAGTTTAAGATACGTGTCCCAAGGAATAACACCGGTTTGGGATCTAGTCTTTAACTTGATACAGCAGAATACAACAAGACTTCTGGGAGTTGTCAGCTTGTTCTGCGTAAATAATAAAACCAACCATTCAGCTTAGTTCGAGTACTCCGCGATGACTTTACACTTTAAAATAAATATGAGACAACCGCTGTCTTCGTCTACCTGGGTTACTTACCTAAGCTTCTTTCTATCTCTAGAAAGGATTCTAATAGGTTGCAGAGACAATAACAGTATCGACGTGGGCTTTGCCACGCGAATTGGTTCGCAATAAATATATTACGACTAAAATTTCATCTGTCTGTATATTTAGTATAACATTTTATACAATTAACATAGGCACTTCCAGATAAACCAGATAGACATTATACATCTGTGAAGCTCAAAAGTCATCACAGTGATGTACACTCAAAGCACTATCTCCCTAATACCTGTGATTATAATCTAAGGCAGTGCAAATAGCTTTGCATTGTGAAAACGGTGGATATATCCGCCGGAGATTGGGCCGGTACAGGGTTATTGTGTATCGGTAACTCGAATTCAAGCCGGATATTGTGCTTGAGACACTGTCAAAGCTTTCAGTCAAGCGATTATGTGATTATATACAGTCATACTCGTATTGTTTGTACAGTGAATGCGTTTGTGGTGTGTGTGTGTGTGTGACAGACGAAGTTAACTTTGACAGGTTTATTTATTTTTAATCTATAACTCCCTTGGGCTTCGCCTCACCCGAGGGATATGGGAATGTGGACTCAAAATAAATAAAATTGCAGTCAGATCCCTTTTGCCGTTTAAGCATGATTTTGTAAAAAACATCCCAATATCTAAATATCTTCATAAACTTTAACATTTATAATATTAGTAGGATTTTATTTCGTGCTTTCATTTGATTGAAAGAATAAATATCACAGTAAATAACTTCCACAATAGAGACACAAAAATGAATAAACTAAAACCCTGAAAATAAAACACGAACAAACGCACATACCCACATAAATATGTTCGTAGATATAATTATAATACCGTCCCGCGGCCATGTCACGCCAAATCCCTATTTCTGACACAAAGCCTTTTGCGTTGGTTTTATTTAAAAAATACACGTTGTATACTTGGCTTTTGTTTTCAATGAAATCACGGTTGTTTGATGATTTATTTTTTTTACTTTGTGGGTGGGGATTGTCTGTCTACGAGTTGGACTTTCAACAAAGTACCAGCATTATTGTTATATGGGATTAAGCTATTTCATTCCTTGCAGTAAGTAAGTTCGCTAGAACTTTTTTAGGCACTGCTATTTATCTTGTAGCTCTGCAGTGTACAGGTACAGCGAATCTCACCTTTTTTGTGTTTCAGTAACGTGGTCGGGAGATGGTACAATAGATTAACTGCAATCGAGTAGTGCAGCATTTTTTTCGATTGCAAGCGGCTCTACAACCCAGAAAAAAAATTTCAATTGGACATGGATCACCAAAGAAACTTTGAGGAATAGCGAAAAGTCCTCAAAGAAGTCTCGGGGTCGATTTTGGGGAAAAGTAAAGGAAAAGATTTTTAATCAGGTAAATACGTCTCCATGAAGATGATGATCGATTCTTATTGTTTTTTTTTAATTGGCCTAATAACTATAAAAGCGATCGAAGCACCGTTTACTCGTGCCCTTGAAATGTTAGCGGTGAGAATGATACAAAGATGTTCGTGGGGGATAATATCCTAATTTAAATGGTAGTCAATGTAGTAATTGATTACTATTAAATAGAAAGAATATATAACTTATTAGGCACGTCACTAATAGCGTATACGCAAATGCGGTAAATGAATATCATAAGTGAAATTCATTCCTAGTCTTTTTGTAATCACAAACAAGACAAAGCAAAACAGCTTCATATACATCAAATATTCCCTCAGTTTTCGCCTATAATTTGTCACTTAATATAGTGACAAGGCCACAAAAAGTTTGCAAGGGGATCGCGAGAAATGTTATGAATAATTAAGTTGGGAGAACAACTTTTGTACGGGTATACCTTTTAAGTATAGGTCATTTTTCATACGGCAACAAGAGTTACATGGAAAGTCACTTTTCGATTTCTTAAGAATGGTTTTGGGTGGTTCTAACGTTGACATTCGATATGTGTAGAAATCTAGATTCTCTTTTTATTTATAAATAAACATACTTTGGGTATTTACAACAAAAAATATATATTTGAATTTGGAACCTGTCATTCTTTATATATGAATTATTGATATTACTTACGACATCGTCTGTATTTTGAGAAAATCACAAATAGCGGCTTTCTATACTTATCATTCAAGGAATTTCTTTTATGTTTTATTTTTAATAATGCTTTGATGTGTATTTCTGTCTATGCCTAAATTTCATCAAATAAATTACTAATTACATGAGCTACATTAAGTGCATCTATTTTTAATTGCTTAGTAATTGTAATGCTGTCTTAATTTTAGTGATTTGTTATTTTGAGAACTGTCAAAGTGTCTTCCACAATTCTTCAGTAATTATACGTTTCAAAAACATGCTTGTGAAACCAAAACACCTCAGAAACATAAAGTTATAAAAGCAAGTTGTTAAGATTCAACGCGGGTTCGACCATTTAATATTTTACCTAAGTTTTGGCACGCGTAGGCCTCTGTTCAGTTTTCGTTTCGCCCTTCACTTATTTATTCATTCTGTTTTGACGGCTCGTCAAACTTTTATTTTTCTTATTGATGATGGCCTTTTCACTCAAGTGTTTCACCGCTTATTGAAAAACTTGAATTAGTTCAGCTTTGCAGAAAAAGATTCTTGGTGGTTGCATGTTAATAATTACAGCATCGACGTTTTATTGACACATGCTTTAGATACAAACAAAAAATCCCCATAATAACACTTAAAATATTTTTTTCGCTGTCTCTTATAACTCTCCTTTCCTGGATAAAACAGTCCTAATATGAATGAATTTTTGATGTTGTTTCGGTTAGTTGTTTTATAGATTTTTCGATAGATTTGTCCCTAAGCGTCGAGACGTATTCAGGTAGGTATTCTCTATTAGACCCATTTTAGACTACTAACGTTCAAATGGCGCACTATAAGTAACTATGATTAGTAGTCAGTTTACTTATATGATTAGGTATTTAAATGTTTTTTTTTTTTTTATATAGGACACGTCAATTTGACTTCGCCTCGCCTGATGGTAAGCTGAAGGAAAAGTCTCTGAAAAGAGGGCCACCATTACAACACGTACCATGTTACAATGGTGGCACTCAGCTTGACGGCCTCATCAGATGCTTTTTCACGCCCCGCTTAAAGGACCCGGGACTATAGGAGGAAGGAATGTTACAAAATAAAAGTTTTTCTATTCTTATATATTTTCTATGCAATCATTTTAAAAGCATCCAACGATTGAATTCAAATCTAGTTACATAAAACAGTTCACATTCCAATCCAGTATCAATAAAACAGCTAAAACCTCTGTGCCATAAACGGAGACCAATAATGGTAACAAAACTTTCGGTATTAGTGCAAAACTATTTTGAAACAAAGCCATTTGAGAAGTTTCTAGAACGCATCCATTACAAAATTTTAGGACACAGATTAATAAGTTACTAACTGTAACCGCGTTTGTTGATAGTCGCTGAAATTAATGAAATCAAGTTGGCATGATTTATTTTTCTACTGAACACTTATTCTACTGAATCTTGTTTTATAATACGATATACCTACGCATCGCCTAGAGTCTTGCTATATCCATATCCATACTCCAAATTAATATTTTAATGCGAAAGTAACTCTGTCTGTCTCTCTGTCTAAATTTATTCGTGTTTCTCTAAAATATTATGCATGTACATATAAACTATAAACCTTCCTCTTGAATCACTCTATCTATTAAAAAAACCGCATCAAAATCCGTTGCGTAGTTTTGAAGATTTAAGCATACATAGGGACGGATAGACAGCGACAACGACTTTGTTTTATAATATGTAGTGATGTATATGTTATAGGCAATGTGTATAATCCGGCATTGTATAGAATGCCTAGGCATTCTATACATTGCCTAAAACGTTCAGGCAATGTGTATAATACGATTAATTTCATACATTGCCTAGGTATTGTATACAATGCCCGAAGCGCATCAGGCAATGTGTATAATGGATGGGTTGTTGTAAATTCGTCTCTTCAAAATGATATTTCATGTGCGAAAATTTGTCTCACCTTGATAAATAAGTTCTGTTAGCAAACAAAATTTGAAAAATGGATATTACTGCTGAAAGAAAATTTTTCATTCCGACTTGGATAGATTAGGTTAGAAGGCTAATGCGGGAGCGGAGCGGAGCGGAGCTCCAGCATTAGCCTTCGTGGTTATTTTTTTTTAACCATGCAGAACTATATGCCACCTTAAGAACTCTCTTTCCATCAGGTTAGGTGGCTGACCAGAACAGGGATGATGGTAAGAAAGTGGTTGCCGTGGCCTATAGAAATTCTGTATGATAATAAAAAAAAAAAAACACGAAGGCTAATGCGGGAGCTCCGCTCCGCTCCGCTCCCGCATTAGCCTTCTAACCTAATCTATCCAAGTCGGAATGTGCAGCTTTTCTTTCACTACTATGTGAGAAACATTCTACGCAAAAAACACGTAGGTACTTAGGCATACCTACCAATAGAACACATGTCTTATCAGCACTGTCTACTGGTGGAAGTTGAAATTAGGATTAGCTCTCAAAAGATTAGTATCTATCTAACTAAATCATAGAGAAGAAAAATAGATTACATACATTGCCTATGCTTCGACCGGCATTCTATACAATGCCTAGGTATTCTATACATTACCTAGGCAAAGTGTAAAATAGTTTAAAAATTGAATATCATTTCATACATTGCCTGAACGACCCCGGCATTCTATACATTGCCTAGGTATTGTATAGAATGCCTGCATTATACACATTGCCTATAACATATATATACATGGCATCTCTTTGGGCGTAAGTACAAGGAAATAAAAGTACAAGGAAATCCAGTAGACATAGTCTGTGTAAAGAACGTAGTGTGTGCTTACATAACAAACCTATAAGTGTGTTATTAAGTATTTGTTTTTCAAAGTCAAAGAACACAATTTATTATATTTTGTCAGTACAAAAAATGTAATATCATAGCAATTTATTAGGTATTTCGTGAACGATGAAAGAAAACTTACAACAAAACAGTAATATGATGAATGTTTAGGACGGGCTTACGTTGGAGCTGTAGAAGCATTCGTCAATAAAATATGAACGTAAACCTACCATTTTATCACACAACGTGAATATAAACCTAGGTTTAATTTGTTTTGGAGTGCTTAAACCAACCTTTGCTTTTAGGTCGCAGACAAGCACACGGCCAACCAGATGGAAAGTGTAACCGTGGCCTAAGGACGAGTGGAACACCAGGGGAGTCACACTCGCGCTGCCGACCCTTTAAGGGGGTATTGTAGTGAGACGTCCTATCTAGAACATTTTGACTGACGAAACGAGAGCTCGAATACAGCAATTTTGAGGATTTTTGCGGTTTTAAAAAAAAAATAATACATGCGTGATAAATTATAACTTCACCAATCTCTAGATATTTTTATGCTCTATTTTTTAATACAAACTTCAGCATGATATGATAATGGCGTCTTAGAGAGAAACGTGTTTGAAATAGCGATTTCGAGCGTTTTAGACCTATGTCTGACGCTAATTTTTATCGAGCCAATTATCATGAATCGTGTTTCTGTTTTCACACGACCCTTGAGGGTTTAGTCTACTTTATAAATATACTTTTTATTTGGCGCAATTTGTTATATTACTTGATATCCAGATGTTTAAAATTGTTAAAAACTACTGCAACCTGGCCTTAAGAACAGAGGAATTTTTATACCGTCGTCGGTGAAGTCTGAAGCGCTGTCAGTGGGACAAAACCTCTCCAGTGAACTCTGGCTATCATAATTAGCACCGGAAACACAGCATGGCTACAATCTTGCTTATTTGCAGACTTAGCGATACAAAAAATATTTACCTAATTAATTAAACTCAAGTAAGCTCCCCGCTTTATTTTACTGAGCCGTTGTTTCACATAACTGCGTATATAATGTAGGTGTATTACAAAACCGTACGACGTAAATTAATCATATGTAGGTAGATCTAAACAGGGAGCCGAGACACCGGTATCTCATTTCCGTGGCACTGTGTGCGACGCCGCGAGCGACTTCCGTGACCCCGTAACCAGTACAGACAAAATGTTAAAGAAAAATTACATGCAAGACTTGTAGCTTGGTGTTCTGTATTCAAATATTTTTTTCTATTTATACAACATAGTTACTTAGCTCATTTGCATATCGTCTGTAATAAAATAGCTCTTGTTTTTTTAGGTTGTGAGTCGTGATTAAATTGAAATGTAGAACTATTTTTTTTATTTATGGAGTAGGTATTCGGTTAGGTTAGGTTAGGTTTTTTATAAAAGGTTTTTTATAATATACATAGTATACAAATAAACTAGGCTAACGAAGTGACTAACTAGTGGTCCGATTTCGGTTTTTGGACTTAAAAATATATTTCGAAACAGAAAAATATTAATAAACTAAGTTTTTAAATAAAACATAATATATTAAATACATAGACACATCAAGATTATTTACGTTTAGTTAGGTACCTAACGAAATGGACTATAGGTATTTATACTGTAAAACTTTTGGTTTACACTTTCTGTAACCATAGAAAGTGTAAACCACGGTAAAATAGAGTCCGCATTTTCGATTGCAAACAACTACGTAGGATATATTCGTAGTTCGGAACTATTGCATAGTACTGTCACAATCTGTCGAAACTTTCCATACGAAGGGCGCTATTGATATCGTAGTGTCATTGGAAGTTTACAGAAATATTTTCGATTAAGTGTCACACTAGGAAATTATGAATGGGTGACGTTGCCTTAATTAATGTCAACTCTTAGGGTGGCTCCACAGTGCCGGAATATCTCTCTGTATTTATACTACTAATTCAGAAAGTCCGGAATACAATTCCATACAATTATGATTTTTTAGATCGATCTCTAAGAATTATATTAATTACCTTTCAGGTAGCAAACAAGCACTTAGCTCACCTGATAGAAAGCGTTTGCCGCGACCTATGGACGTACGCAATGCCACTTAGCACAAAAAAAATAAACTTTGTTTCAACGATTATAAAATCTATTGTTCCTAGGAACGCTAAAAGGTCTTCATGTATGTATTATATTAGTTCATTGCAGTTAGCGTTAAAACGACAAAATAGAGAAAAAAAAATAGCAGTCCTTTCCCGGAAAGGTTTACTGTGTGTGGAAAATGGTTCACTAAAGAACCGGCTATACACAATTTATAGACATTATTATTACTAACAACTTTCACGTTTCACTTTTCTCGAGAAGTCCAGTTTCGAAAAAACGTGAAAAATATTTTAACCTTAAAGTGCATTCTATTTCTCCCCGTTCCGCGAATCTACTTTAATTATTAATTATTCCGTACTCTTTCCTTTAATATTATTTTTTCCTTTTTTGCACTGGAATCTATAGTCCATAGTTTACTTTTAGTCTAAAAAAACATTTCCCCTGATGCTGACAAGGTTCATTATTGCTTACCAGGTCTCGTCAGAACAACGGTGGTCGTTAATTAAATAAGTCTATTAACACCTTTAGAGGGTGCTCGCACTCTATTACATTACACTCCGTGTTATATGCATTCACATCTATAGTTTGTATAAAATTGTAACTGAATGATATAATAGCTCTATCAAATTTTATATCCCATAATACGTAGTACATAAGTAGTTGGGCGTTAAGGCGGTCTGTGACATTACAACTTCTTGTGACGTCCTCTTCTGGACATGACTAATTCTGTTTTTGACCACTTCTTGTTACGCCTGGTTCTAGTAATGCCCGTTTCTGCTTTTGATTATTTCTTGTTAAGACTATAAGTACAGGTATGAACAAAAAGAAACAAGATATATCCGTCTTTTTGGCAGTGGCTTCAGAAACAGAGTTAGGAAAGAAAAGATAGGTGGATTGCGTGAAGGAGGATATGACAAAGAAGTGAGCGACTGAGAAAATGATATTCGATAGTAATGTATATAGCAGAATGACATGTTGCGCTGATACCAAATGATTGGACAAGAGCAGGTAAATGAAATCATATTCTGTCATCCGTGGGCAGGTAGGTAAATGACGAATAGTATAATTTTATTATTTTTATACAAATTCTACATAATCGAATCTATAGTCCATATATCGACAACGATATAGATATTAATTTCTTTTTCTGTTTCATTATTTTTTTTCGAATTACGCTTTTTCATACATGAATCATAGCCATCATTAGTGATAAGTGGATAATATATCGTGTATTTCATACAACTAAGCATAAAAAGTTTTCAGAAAAAAAAAACACTCAATCAAATAACTGTACCGGACCAATGTTCTGACGGCTTCAAACGACATTTCAGTTTTGTATTGTCGGGATCATTTCCGCATCATGGCTCATGGCGACATGACACGACGGGTTTAGACGCCACGCTCCAGTTATCTCATTTGAAACGTCAAATGACTTCAAGTCAGACATCGCGAAGACTTGTAACTCTTTCGATAATGTAATACGAAAATATTTTAATGATTGATGATTTAATGCAATCGTTTCTCTCACAGACTCTTTTATCTATGGTCAATGATGACTTTATGTTATGTTTTGCATAGAAGAATATAGTAGAAGAAGAATAATATAAAAGTAGAAAAACACTATAAAGTATCACTATTATTAAGGCCTGTATCCACTAGGCAACATTTGACGAGCAACTTAAGATGCTCAACAAGTGCGGCAACGTTGCGCAATACGCGCGATATTTCCAGCTGATTACAACATGACGAGCTGGTTGTTGTTTGTTCAATGATTGATCAAGCGTAGATAGACAACATTATTTCGTGTTCCTGTGCAACAACGTTGCGCTTTGCAACAATTCGCTATCATTTATCATCTTTCTTATCTATTAAGAACTTAATGAGACAGATCATAGCGTCAATGAACCCAAGTCGAAACGTAAGGCATTTCAAAGGTGCGTGTCTAATCTAACTTGGTCGTGTGATATTTACATAACGATATCATTCGTCAACTCGCTGCTTTTTGCTACTCGTCTAAGCCTTAATAACCTACAGTTGTACATCTCCCTACTCTGAGATGTGTGTAGCTATGTAATATCCAAAGTACGTTATAATTAATGAACATGTATCTAAACCCTCAGATTATTACCGAACGCGTAACCGAAACCGCGTGGCTTCGTATTTATTTAATTAAAGAACCACGCCCTCTCGGGGGGATTAAATGAACTTAAAAATAAACATTAATTAAGGCCACTGTTAACATTTTTATTCATCCTTAATCACGATGGGTATTTTTAATGTAATTTATTGATCGTGAATTTTAATGGGCACTCATCTATCTCATTAATTGAGGTTCAATTTCGTGAAGCATCAATTTCCTACTTCTTAGAGGACCCGTAAGATTTTTTTATTAATTACTTGGCTTTATGACTTCTTATCAGTTATGTTTATAGGGGGATAAACGCTAACTCGCCGTACCTACAACCGTTTTTATTTAGAGTAAATTGAGACATAAAAAGTGTAGTATTATTTTGATGTGATAAAGTAGATGAAGCTTGTTTATTACGACAAAATACTATTAGCTGTGAATTGTATAGTCATAAACATGGAGTATCACGAAATTTTATTCTGTACTATAAAATTTACAAGGTACACAAACATGGAATATACCTATAGTTGATAGTAATTGCCCGCGGGTTCACTCACGTAGTATTAAAATCCCGTGCCCGCAATCCGTGAAATTTATTACAGGGATAAAATGTTGCCTGTATGATATTCCAGACTATTGTGTTCCAGATGGCAGTCGCTTCACGGAAAAATATCCAGGTCTAGCCAAATCCGCAGTTAAGACTGGTAAAGCGGACCCCAGACTCTGAGGTGAAAGCTTCGGATGCGACTGGGCATTAACGCTAAGAAGAAGAAGAAGATGTTATACTAGACTATAGTCTATCTTTGTACCAAATATCAGCCAGATCCTGTCAATCATTTGAACATAAAATATAAAAACATCTTTACAAACTTTCACATTTATAATAATACCAGCCGACTCGCCCCAGCTTCAACCCATGGCGCATTTTAAAATACCGTCTCTTCTCTACGCCATATGCTCGTAATTTTTCAAACAATGTATGGGACGTTTTCAATCACTACTCCCTGAGTAGAAGCGTTATGATATATGGGTGTGTAATGTTTGATATAATAACAAATGCTCTAATTTCAATTGAAATAACGTTCATATGTTATAATTTTCATATGCTATAATATCAAATAACCTAATTTCATATGATCTAATGTTTTATATGTTATAATCTTCCTTTGATATAATAACATTTAGTATAAAGTTCATATTATATATTTTTCAAAATGCATAATATTCTTTTAATATAACGTTCATTTAACCTAATGTTCTTTTGACCTAATTGGTCGACGGAGCCCCGCTTCGCGGGGCTCCTACTTCTGGTTGGTTTATAAAAAAAATAACCACGAAGGGAATGGCGGGGTCTACGACCCCGCCATCCCCTTCTAACCTAACCTATCCGAGTCGGGGTGCCCTAAAGTCCAAATTGTATCCAGATCCTCCTGGTAACAATAGTTGGATGTGGCTGATGTATAGGGTATAAAGCGTGGAGTTAGCAGGCGTTTAAAATCGTATCAGATATTCTAAATTATATTAAAAGTTACTTAGTGATTATGAATATTATAGTAAATGAATAATATACTAAATGAATATTATGTCAAATGTGCATTATAAGAAATGTTCAGTATATCAAAAGAAATTAGGTAAAATGAAATTATAACTACAATTCATTATGACAACTGATCGTTATATTAAACAAAATTATATTAAGTGAAATTATGTCAAGTGAACGTTAGATTTTTTGTTATTATATCAACCGTTACACACCCATGATATATAGACTATTACCTTTCCCGATAAACGAACTATTCAACACCAAAATATTTTTTATTCGAACCAGTAGATCCTGATATTAGCACGTTTACGGCCGGGGTGCGACGTATATGGCTATGACAATCTCACCTCCGGCAACCGACGGCCCACAGACGGCGTGCGTTTTAGTCGGTTCGAGTCCGGCATAACCTCCTCATCCGGCTCCAGCGGGGGAGGTAACCGTGGGGATTTCTCGCACGATAAAAAAATATATATTAGCACGTTCAATTTAACAAACAAATAAGAAGAAATAAACAAACTCTTCGGCTTTATAATATCAGTATATTAGATTTGTAGGACAACATATGAAACTACAAATGTATTGAAAACCCAGTTGACTGCTGTTAACTTACATGCCTACATCAAATAAATTTAATCAACTTTATCCCGCTGATGGGATTAAACTCGGATTAATTATCTTTTACGTTAATAAAAGTGCAGGTTTAAGCCCGCAGATTAAATTTTTGGTAAGCTGGTACGTGATTTATGATGAAGAATATGTACCTATATGTACGAGGGTGAATGGGACCTACCGTACCAGATCTACGATGCTATACTAACTTCAGCTCCAAGTCTGTACATTTATTAATGTAATGAATCAGGCTCTAGGGTAGGTTTTCATCTCAGAGTTACACAAGTCAGACGCTCTAATAAAAAGCCGTGTTCCCTAATCAAACCAAAAAGAGGAGAAGGAGTAGGCGTACTCTCGGTTCCTAGATACCAGTTACCAAAATGGAAATAAAAATCTTTCGTACGTTTTTGTGACTCTTGGTTACGAAAATACAAACGACATTTAAATTTTTCGGGTTAGGAGATAAGAAAAAAATTCCACTTTCGTAACTGGTTATCAAAAAAATCTGTTACGAAACTGCTTAAACACCTGGTATTCTATGCAACCGTGAACAATGCTAAGATGTTGATGAATATGTAAATGACCAAAATCATCATAACCAAAAGCTGCAATCTTCAAAGCGTCACATAAGTTCTTCAACATTCTCAATTACATGCTTCCTATTAACCAAACTAATTCATAGAATACGATGTACTGAGTCGTAAACAAGTAAGTGCGGTAAGCCTAGACTTGGCTACGTAATACCTAAGTACAGCTAAGTTAGAAAGTGGGGCAAGTTCTAGCTCGTTGTCGGTATCAAATTACTTGTACTTAAAATTGGTGGATACACGCGCGTTCCCATTTTGTCATGACGACAGGTAGTCTTGTGACAGGTATACATGATAAAAAATGTATAAATTTATGTTATATATTTATTATATAATTTTATATAATTTTAATGTACATGTACAGTCAGGTTCATAATACACTCCCTACCATAAGATCTATAAATCCATTGATAACCTAACTCTAATTTATGCACTATGTGATCGTCTGTATGTATGAATGTAAATAATACTAAATAAATCGCGATAAAATTCGTTAAAAATTGGTTTTATTTCAATTCTAACTGTTGCCCACGGCTCAGCCCACGTGGATGTCGGTTATTGCAACCAAACATAGCCTATTATGTATATGTCCTTTCCCAAGGTCTAACCTACTCCTGTACTAAATTTCATCAAAATTGGTTCTGTGGTTTGCACGTGAAAGCGTAACAGACAGACAGACAGAGTTACATTCGCATTTATAATATTCAGTATCGATATGGAGGTACCTATTATTATTAACGCACGTAACTACAACTACGTATTAATTTTAACACTTAAGATAGCGTGTGGAGTCACTTCATACAATTTTAGTTTCAAAATGTCCAGGCACTTCTGGAGCCCACTGTACATAATATTATGTAGACTACAACAAGTATCAACATAAAAAATGACACGAAGACACCGTGTCGGTCGTCTAGAGTAATGTCGTCATAAAATCCAATCAGACAACGGCCTGTATAGATTTAATTAAGATTTACGAACATGTGTAGGTACCTTTATTTGTAGGGTATGTATCTAGTTACGAATCGCTTGGCCCGACTAGGTTAACGTTCAAGTTTGTCATTCAAACGTTCTCGCCACATTTGCATTCAAAGGGACTGCTTCGACTATGTTTATTAAAGTGTGTCAAACACGGTCGTATGGGACTGCTGTCTGTCCTGTACACAAATGCATCTTGTTAACGTTATCTTTAGATACCAGTTCGAAACTTTAGAGACGGATTTAGAAGACCGTTTTCATGTCTTGTGAACGGTGAAAATGAATAATTGGATTATTTCTTATATGTTTGGTAAGTTATTTGATGAATTTATTAAGTAAATTGATTCATTCATAGCTGTAACGTATTTTTTTTTTGAAAAAGTATTTTAGCAACCAAAATTACTAATATTCCCGTTAACCCCTCCAACTAAGCTAAATTGCTTGTGCTAGGAGTGGGTTCACGTCGGTAGTGTTATGGCCAGGATTCGAACCCGGGACCTCTCGATCGTAAGGCCGACTCCTTATCCACTAAGCTACCCGACGCTTCAATATTGATTGAGATATAATTCGGATTTTGAATATACTTGACACAATTTAAACCCTATGAGAAAATTCAATGGGTACGTACTGAAAAGAGATGCATTTTGCAGATATTTTTTTCAATAATATTTTTATTTCAAAAAACGAAACTGATCCGTAGTGAAGGGTTAAATTTGGAAGTAGCCGTATGCAATTGTGCATGAAACTTAAAACAGTTGAAAATTTCCGATGTTCAAGAACAGTTTTGTTCCAAAACAATACATTGCTTTGAACATTAAAGTAACAAAATAACATCAGTAACATTTTTAAAATGTAAGCGAGAAAGACAGCCCTGAAAAGGCAGTGAGATTGATCGTCCAGTGAACGGACACGGCCCACCAGATATAATTGATATTCAGTAAATATTGGCGGATAAAATAAACTGAAAATTGAGTTTCCAAAACCGGCCTAAATTAATTTGCAACTTCATAACAGCTTCGTGTCGACGTAAAATTTTTATTAAAAGCAAATCCCGGCGCTTTTTATTAAGCCTTATGGCTATAGATATAGATTGGTATTACCTATAAATTTTTTGTTTTGGTTGTTTATTAGGCAATGATGAATAACCTAAGGCCCGTATTTTAGAACAACACTCGGTTCTGAATCTCGGTTTATTTGAGGACAGATTGTATAGACAGATTGATAGATTTGACAGATCTGCCCGTAGATAAATCGAGATTCGGTACTGAGTACCATTCTAGAATACCGGCAAATGTGTTTTGAAATATATTTGCTGCTTGATATCTATTTAATTCAGAGCTAAAGGTGAACGCAGACCTAACCGCGCTGCACTCACCGCAGTCCCCGCATTGCGAATCCATATCCATACTCCATACTTAATATTATAAATGAGAAAGTAACACTGTCTGCCTGTCTGTTACACTTTCACGCCTACAACACTGAACCGATTTTGATGACATTTGGTATAGGGGTAGTTTAGACCTTGAGAAAGGATATAGGCTATGTTTGGTCGCCATAACCGACATCCACGCGGGCGGAGCCGCGGGCAAAAGCTAGTTCTTTATATGAAGTTCTATGCTACCTCGCACACCTAACCGCGCCGCAGTACCCGAAGCGGTCGAATACAAAAGCGATGACTGCGGCGACCGCGGTGAGTGCGGTGCGGTGCGGCTAGGTCTGCGTTCACCTTAACGCCGCACCCTAAGCAGCGATTATCAAATATAGGGATCAATGGGTGAATAGGGATAAAATGGTCAGCTGAATTCTGTAGTTATTTTCTTTCAAGTGATATTGATTAGTTCAATGTAATAATGAGCAGAGTTATCAATAATATCTGGTTAGATACTTGGAATTCTGAAGAAAAATTATTAAAAAAATCTAACGACCATTTTATACCTATTCACCCTTTGATCCCTATTCACCCCATTTTAAGGTACATCTAAGTACTACAATTACCATGGACATCTTCACTTTGTCAATTTTTGGAACGTACCTGCAAATAAAAGAAAAGTAAATTAATAAGATATAATAATACAATTAAACAAGTATCACTTATTTTAAAAAAATCTATTGGTAGAATGGAACCAATGATCCCATAACTCTTGTAGCTTCCAGTGGCAAAGGGTGAAAATTTTCAAAATGGAAGCCGGTGGAAAAAGTTCTCACCACGATCGGATTTGCAAAGAGAAGCCGGAAGGAATCACATTTTAGGGACCCCTCCCCACTGGTAGCTCCCTTCCAGGCGCTTTTATTTTAACTCTTACACTCCATGCGTCTGAGTGATTCGGGAGAGAGAAAAAAAGAACGTGAGTATGACGCCCCTGGTATTGCACAAGTCTATTGACCACGGTAACCACTTTCCATCAGGTGTGTTGTGAGCTTATCTGTCAGTGGTACATAAGATTTCTCTACCTTTCAAGACGATTCATCATTAACGTTGTTACCTTCAGTCTTTAAAAGTTATACCAAACCTTAAAACATAAAAAAACTTATGTTATTTGAAGAATTCAACATTTAGTAGAGTATAAGAATAAACATATACGACCCTTTTTGCGTTTGATAGGTACGTATGTTGGCCATAACAATCTCTTCCACCATCTTAAACGACCGTAAATTAAATTCTTTTGTCGGTAAAAATTAAAAAGTATTATTATACGTCCGGCTCATTACAATAAAAATGTTGAATAATTTTTAATGTTTGTGCAAGGAAAAGCTGTTACAATGGTAATTTGGCAATTTGCCCATTTCATGGCAGTGTAATGTGGGCAACTTTATAATGAGTGGCCGGCGTATAATGTCACGTCAGAACCCCACATTTGGGATTCAAGAAAGATAACAAAAAGGAATAATGTTTTACTGCTGCGACAGCAGGGGAATATGGACTCAAAGGAGTGAAGTGATATATGAAATTGCACATTTATGCGAATAAATTTGAGATAGGTTAAACGAATCATATTTTTGCTTGGACAGTTTAGATTTATAAGTGTACAAGGGAGTTGTTAGTGCTATAATATTACACCTAACTACAATTTTGTAACTGTAAAACTGCTTGTTTGTTACTTCTACACGGCTAAATCTCTGAACCCTTATAAAATAATTTGATAATAAGGTAGCCTGGGACATGGAAAATGATTGGTATAACGCAAATGTGGCATTGATAATTACATTAATAACCCATTGGTGAACATTTTTTTGAACTAGGTGTTAAAGGATTATACTTTCTCAAAACAGGGGCCCGAATCACTTACTTTACGTTTAAGTTTTTGTGCGTGCGTGTTCTAAAACGTAACGTACCTACCATTTCGATGAGTAAAACTATAGTTTTCTTTGTGGATTTTCGGTGAAGAAGAAAACGTAAGTATATCATATATTATGACATATGACAAGCATGCCAGACCAAAAAAATAACAATAATTATTTATTGTTCTGCCAAGTTTTACTTTGACAGATCTTACTGAATACCACGGTTTACGTTAACGAAATGGAAGTCACGCGTATACGAAACGTGGCGTTAGTGAATCGGGCCTCAAGATAGATTTACATATTGGACAGGCCTGTTAGAAACAAGGACAACAATTTATAAACTACCCTTTCACCCCTAGCCATTACTATGATGGAATGGAATGTGCAATCTGTCGCACTTGTAAGAAATTTTCACCAGTGAGGGCTTTTTCCGCACGCGATTTTTCGGGGTCTAAGATGGCATTTGATAAGATGAGATACCGACAACAGGACACTTTGAAGATAGACTCTTTAATTAACGAATCGTTTTTAGTTGTGCTGTACGTCCATATGACCGCTATATGAGACTGAGAGAGGAATAACAAACTCAGATTGCAGTATAAAATGGTTAACCTAAGTTTTGCATTATCTTAAATTATTTTCCTATCCTATAATACGAGTATAAACAGAACCTTATTTTTATGCATATTTATTTTCCATTTTTTATATTTTTTATATTTATGGTTGATATTGGAAAATATTGATGCGTTCAATTTCTAGTTCTTATAATAATTAATTTGACAAAAACGAAAAGAAACGATCGGAAGAAAGAAAGAAAGAAATAATAAACGTTAATTAAATACATACACAACACACTGAAATATTATTTATTACAACAAAAATATCAAATAAAAATAATAAAATCAAAAAATCAGTAGGAATCGGAACATGAAAAATGTATTTATTTATTATTTTGTTACAAACTGTACTTATTGTTTTAATAACTAAAGTACTTACAACGTCTTATTTAATCATTGCTTATCTTAATATATATAAATCTCGTGTCACAATGTTTGTCCTCAATGGACTCCTAAACCACTTAACCGATTATAATAAAATTCGCACACCATGTACAGTTCGATCCAACTTGAGAGATAGGATAGTTTAAATCTCAAATTATAGTCGCAATTTTAATTTATCGCGATAACCAACATCCACGCGGGCGGAGCCGCGGGCAAAGGCTAGTTTAAATAATATAATAAGATATATCTCCCGTGCATACCATTCATAATAAACAAATCAATCAAATAAAAAACAAAAGAAATTCATACGATTTTTCCGGTGCACAGCGAATGAATGTTACATTTAATACAAAACCAAAAAGATTACAATATCGGTGGCGCAGCGGCGGCAGCACGCAATTAGTACTTTTATTCCTTTTATGTTTGTATATTCCAAATAAACTATAAATTATTAATTTTTTGCTTCACTACCATTAGTGGTGTCCATTTACATGCAAAATACAAAAGATCCATTAAAATTGCATGTACACATTGTACACTGATCCGGGAAATGTACTCTAATATTTTTTGGAACTTTAATAACTTATGACTATTATTTTCTATAAAAGCGTATCCGTTCACTGTTCCATTTAAAACTTTGCGAACGATTTTAATGAACTACAAATTTAATTATGAACAGCTTTGAACAACCTCTGTAAGTGTATCGACAGTAAATTTTGTGCGGTTGTTAATTTTATTAAGTGCTGGAGGAGATATTAATTAGGAGACGAAGTCACTAGAGACTGCCGGTCTTTGGAATGTTTTATAGAGTCTTTAGCAGTCCTTTAGTGTTAAGAAGTCCTATGACTTCTCGACCCCAAAAGTCTTACTGGGACAAAAATATTAATTCAAGGTCATTTATTTGGGTAAGTCGTGATTTCCCCCGTTCTCGATTCATCTGGATTCTTTTTCGGTTTTAAAATAGTGTTTCATCAAAGGCAAAAAAATCGGGGCGAATCGAGAACGAGGGAATCACGACTAATCCATCTATTTATGCCAAAAATTGCTTACCATTCAAGGCTTTAAACTATGTGGCAACTGCCATCTCTAGTCAACCCGCAACTATGACTGCTGAAAAGTAGTCGAAACGTTGGGATAAAAGTAAATTAACAAATACGTTGCGATAGACTCCGTTATATAGTAGTTTTATTTCAATGATAGAGATTCGCGTAAACTTCAGACAGTATCTTAATGTTTCCATACATCCTGATTAATATACCTTTACCCCGGTACTTACAGAAATCTTTTTCATCAATCTTCTTTAGACCATCCAGACAAATTTTAGTTTTTATAACTACATTTGGATTTATTGCACGAAGTCATTCTCCAAACTTTATTCCCAGCCCGTGTTCCGACCTCCGTTTTATGCAAACATGTATTTAAGCTATCCTGCCAGGTATTGTATAACAGTGGAGGCAGTTAGCGAGTTGGCAACCTCGATCGGCTATAATTCACAGAAATGCAATCTCAAGCCGAGCTCGCTGTAAAGCCTGGACGTTTAACGGTACCTCCCGTAAAACTTCGTCTACTGTTAGATTGGAGATATTATTCAGCGAAGGTGTGTATTTTACGGGCAGTTTGTGGAAAATTAAGTTTGACAATTTAGTGCTTGTTATGACCGCTTTGTTACTTTCGTAACAACAAACAATAAAAATACACATTTGTCAAAATTTAATCTCAAAACCATGGATGGGAAAATCCATGAACTGCTCAACCCTTGAGTTGACAATACACCGTTGCTGTGTGAAATTGTGTAAAATTAAAATAAATTGCTTATGTAGATATACATTCGACAACATGCTTATATAGATTTACTAGCTGTTGCCCGCGGCTCCGCCCACGTGGGTGTCTATCTCAAGGTCTCATCTACTCCTACATCAATTTTCATCGAAATCGGTTAAGATGTGAAAGCGTAACAGACAGGCAGACAGACAAACAGACAGAGTAACTCAGGCATTTATAATATTAAGTATGGATGCACTCAAACCTGCATATTCCGAAAGTTATATTAACCCAGTGCCGACGGAATTATTAGTCACATTATATCGTACCCCCAGAATGACAAAGACGTAAGTAAGGTTACGTCAATTTTTTTTTTTTGCAGTTTCGAATAGTAGATGTCAGGATACAATACGTCAATTTTTTTCATAATATTCTGACGTAAAATTAGGGTGTTATAAAGGAAAAACAAAAATATTCGTCTAATTAAAAATATATTTTGAAAGTAAAAAAAGGTGATAAGCCAACATAAGTATGTAAAATTTCATAAAAATACACCTAAAGATTCTTATTCTTTTGTTTCCTTATTTTATAGCCAAAATTTATAGACGTATTGCTAATTAAGCTTTTTATTGTCTAATGAAAATATAAACTGCCTAACGTAAGACTACTTACATCCCAAATGAAATAAAACTAATAAAAGAAAGAAAGACGTACTCCCTGTTTAAGAGTATCCCGTATACAAGTTTCGAAATAATCGTGCTTACCTCTTTTCACCCTTTTTAATATCATCAAGCTTGCGGAAGTAATCACGCTTACACCATTTTTCCCTTTATAATATTATCAAGTTTGCGAACGTAATCGCGGACACATCGCGAACACGCCCGAAAGGTTCGAGTATTCGTCGATACAGCGCATGCGCAGGGGTGAAGCGGGTGGCGGTTGTTTGTTTACGTTTCATAACTCACGCGCCACTTACTGATAACAGTACTTAATTCTTTATGCTTCCCCATTATAAATACGTAATGATCCATTAAGAAGCCCAACTTATAGCTATTATTGATTATTTTGTTTCAATTTCCCCAATTGATCCCGATCCCGCAACCCATGGGAACCTTTTCCCGGGATAAAAATTAGCCTATGTGTTATTTCAAGCTATAGTCTGTCCCTGTACCAAATTTCAGCCAGATCTCTTCAGCCGTTAGAACGTGATTGAGTTACAAACATACAAACATCTTCACAAACTTTCACATTAAATTTATAATAATTATGCTCGTAGTAGGAATAATATGATTAATCTAAATTCTAATATTTCTAATGTCCGAGGATATCCCGGACATCAGCCTGTACGAGATTAGAATGGCCCTGAATCAGCTTAAAAACAACAAGGCGCCGGGTGACGACGGAATCACTTCAGAGCTTCTGAAAGCGGGTGGAACACCGGTACTTAAAGTCCTTCAGAAGCTCTTTAACACCATCGTCCTCGAGGGCATAACGCCAGAAGCGAACAACGAAGGAACAGAGGCGTGGTGGTGCTGTTCTTTAAGAAAGGTGACAATACCTTACTGAAGAACTACAGGTCCATCTCGCTTCTGAGCCATGTTTACAAGCTGTCTTCAAGGGTCATTACGAACCGTCTCGAGCGCAGGCTTGATGACTTCCAGCCTTCCGAACAAGCCGGTTTCCGAAGAGGCTACAGTACCATAGACCACATCCATACGCTGCGGCAAGTTATACAGAAGACCGAAGAGTATAATTTGCCACTTTGCTTAGCATTTGTAAAAGAGGAGTAAGACAGGGAGACGTGATATCTCCTAAACTGTTTACGGCCACTTTGGAGAACGCCTTCAAGCTCCTGGAATGGAAAGGATTCGGCATCAATATTAATGGCGAATACATTACTCACCTCCGGTTTGCCGACGATATTGTAGTCATGGCAGAATCGATGGAAGATCTCAACACAATGCTCGATGGCCTCAACCGAGTTTCTCAACAGGTGGGTCTTAAAATGAACATGGACAAGACGAAGGTTATGTGTAATGTAATGCCCATGTTGTACCCACCCCAATATCTGTTGAGAGCTCGGTTCTTGAAGTTGTTGACTCGTACGTCTACCTAGGACAAGTAGTCCAGTTAGGTAAGTCCGACTTCAAGAAAGAGGTCAGTCGCCGAATCCAACTCGGCTGGGCAGCGTTTAGAAAATTGCGTAATATCTTCTCGTCCGACATACCTCAGTGTCTCAAGTCGAAAGTTTTCGACCAGTGTGTGTTATCAATGATGACTTATGGCACTGAAACGTGGTCTCTCACTATGGGCCTTATGAGTAAGCTCAAAGTAGCCCAACGAGCTATGGAGAGGGCTATGCTCGGACTCTCTCTGCGAGATCGAATCAGAAACGAGGAGATCCGTAGAAGAACCAAGATTACCGACATAGCCCAGCGGATTAGCAACTTGAAATGGCAGTGGGCAGGGCACATAGCACGGAGGACTGATCACCGATGGGGTCGAAAAGTTCTCGAGTGGAGGCTACGTATCGGCAAGCGCAGCTTCGGACGTCCACCCACAAGGTGGACAGACGACCTTATTAAGGCCGCGGGAACGCGCTGGATGCGAGCCGCTTCCAACCGGTCTTATTGCAGATCTATAGGGGAGGCCTATGTCCAGCAGTGGACTTCCTATGGCTGAAATGATGATGATGATGATGACGTGCAAACGTATGAACTTTTAAGCTTTTATAATTATATTACGGTTCCGGTTCCTCCATACCTATGACTACCATAGTCATAGTTATGGGGGAACCGGAAACGTCAATGCGGTACCTACCTACACCTTGGGTAACGAAGAGTAAACTGTAAGAGTAAACTCGGAGTCCGGGGTCCGCCTAAAGTATGATTTATCTTGGTAGGTACTAGCTGACCCGGCGAACTTCGTACCGCCATATTTTCCGCCCGCGTGGAATTCGGATCTCGTCCGGACACAAGTGACTCTCGCGCGGCCTGAACCACCGCGGCCACCCCAGTGCCGGCATGTTTGGCACTACAAGTCGGCAAACTGGGACAGACTGCGAGAATTCTTCGCGTCGTACCCGTGGAGGCAGCTTTGCTTCACTTCAGAAGATCTAAGCTCCTGTGCAACAGCAGTCGCTGACGCGATCTCGCCGCCTCGCCACCTCGAGGTCTAGTAAGAAGGCAATCGCCAGGGCTAAGTTTGAATTCATCGGCAGAATTGGTGAGCGGCTTGCGCGGTACCCATCTGGTAGTCGCGCATTTTGGTCGCTCGCCAAAGCTGCCGAGGGAAATTTCTGCCGGTCCTGCCTTCCGCCGCTGCTGAAACCCGACGGTAGTCTGGCCCATGGTGGCAAGGAGAAAGCCGATCTTTTAGGTAATCTCTTTGCATCAAACTCGACTATGAACGATGGGAATGCCGAGTGTGGTACTTCAATGCATGAAGTAAAAATCACGCAACGGATGGTTCGGCGGGTACTTAATTCCCTAGATGTTCGAAAGTCGAGTGGGCCGGATGGCATACCGGCGTTGGTGCTTAAGCACTGTGCGCCCGAGTTGTGCTCTGTACTTACACGACTTTTCGCGCTTTCACTCTCTGCGGGACGAGTTCCAGCTTCATGGAAGACCGCATACGTGCATCCTGTGCCCAAAAAAGGCGATAGGACAGACCCGTCCAATTACAGGCCTATTGCTATAACCTCCCTCCTCTCGAAGGTGATGGAGCGTGTCATTAATACACAGCTCCTGGGATAGCCTGAAGGTAACGATCATCTGAGCGACCGACAGTACGGCTTTCGCCACCGTCGCTCAGCCGGTGACCTTCTTGTGTATCTCACAAACCATTGGGCGCAAGCCATCGAGACTCGAGGTGAGGCACTGGCGGTTAGCCTCGATATAGTAAAGGCCTTTGATCGGGTCTGGCACAGAGGTCTTCTTGCAGAGCTACCATCTTATGGACTCCCCGAGGGATTATGCGTATGGATTGCCAGCTTTTTGTCCAACAGAAGTATTCAAGCCGTCGTTGACGGCAGCTGCTCGGATCGCATGGACATTAACGCTGGTGTCCCACAAGGCTCCGTGTTGTCTCCAACCCTGTTTCTGCTGCATATCAATGACATGCTGTCGGATGACTCCATTCATTGCTATGCGGACGACAGTACTGGAGACGCTTGTTACACGGGCCGGGCAAATATCCCTCTGTCCGAAGTAGAGGAAAGTCGCGAACAACTTGTGACTACGTTATCTAGAGTATCCGATAGGGGCAGACTAAATTTAATCCAATTCAACCCCTCTAAGACACAAGTATGTGTATTCACCGCTAAGAAAACTCCATTCATTGTAGCACCGCAATTCCTGGACACACCGCTTACCATTTCCTCGAGTATCGGGATCCTTGGTATCGATATCTCCAGCGATGTCCAATACCGTGCGTAGTCATTTAGAAGACAAGGTGAAGCTGGCACCAAAGAAGCTTGGGGTGCTCAACAGGGCGAAGTATTACTTCACTGCGGGGCAAAGACTCATCCTTTATAAGGCGCAGGCACATGGAATACTGCTATCACCTTTTTACTGGACCGCCAGTTTGCCAGCTTGACCCCTTTGACTCGGTACAAAGACAGGCGTTGAGGCTCGTCGGCAATCCCATACTCGCAGGCGATGTGGAACCTCTCAGTCTCAGAAGAGACTTTGCCTCACTGTGTGTGTTTTACCGTTTATACAATGGTTTGTGCTCAGAAGAACTATTTGACATGATGCCAACAGCTACATTCTATCATGGCACTTCTCGCCACAGGCAGGGAATTCATCCTCACACATTGCGTCCGGAAATGGTGCACACTGTGCGGTTTGAAAGGCACTTCATCCCACGTACACTCAAGCTGTGGAATGAACTCCCTGCGGTGGTTTTCCCAAGCGACTACAATATGGGGTTCTTCAAGAAGGGCATTAGAAGGTTTCTTCAGGGTCGGCAGCGCGAGTGTGACGCCCCTGGTGTTGCATACGTCCATAGGCCACGGTGACCACTTCCCATCAGGTGGGCCGTGTGCTTGTCTGCCAACTAAGTGGTATAAAAAAGAAAAAAAAAAACAATAAGTAAACAGCTACTATTAATATTCGTTTTTTGTATTAGTAAGGTATAGGCCCAACAATTATGAAAATTATGAAAGAAAATTAATGTTTTTGTTTATTTTTTTTATTGATTACTATTCTTATACCTTTTTGCTAATTGTACGACATAAAATTACTAATTACAACTTAACAATTATTTTTATAAATGGCAATAAAGTATAATATTCTAAAACCCTGTTTCATTACGCCAGTGAAATTATGTTTTAACGAGAGCCTAAAATTCCTTACAAATATGATTTAATAAAACATAATGTGAAAGAAGCCTGTATTCAGACATAACATTATGTTTTATTTTTATCTATCGACAAAAATAGCTGTAATAGCTAAATACTTTATGATAGTTAAAACATAATTCAACGAAAAAAGGCGTAAACAGTGGTTACTCCCCGTATTTTATCATCTTTTAGAACTTCATGAAAGACGTAACCGTGAATAGTAACGGTATGAGTAAAATTTGGAAACCGATAATTAGATTAACCATTATAACATTCGAGGAGTTGTCGAAAGTAAGTAAGGAAAACGGCTGTAAGATTTTAATAATTAAATATTAATCACCCTACTAATTTCAGAAATTTTAAGTATATACAAAAAAAAAGGTTGATTTTTTTCCTATTTAATGATATATAACATAATATTATAGGATTAAAAACAAAATAGATATACCTGGTTGAACAGTTTTTCTGCTCTCCTGTAAAGTTAGTGTTTTCATCTTACGTCTTTGTCACTCTGGGGGTGCGATATGTCAACCCCAACAAACCTTAAACAAAAACATACCAAAACTTGGGAATATAATCCATCTAAAAGGATTTATTCACAATGTTTCTCCAGTACAATTCCAATTCTAGTTATAATATATCCACAGTTATTATGCCCGCACCCGCAATCCCAAGTTGGATCACATCCTCGTAACATTCAGGACCTGGAAGTAGTTCAACGATGTTTGTCGACAAGTTCTGCTGTAGATGCTTTTAGTGAATTGGGTAATGCCATGTGGATATAATATACGAGTATGGAATAACATTGACTAATGTGGGGCAAATGGAAAGTTCTCTGCAAATATTATGTCTAGATTACTTAAATCTTTTTGCAATTAGTTTATTTATTATTTTATACCACAGTTTCATCCAACATTACAACCTTAGGAGTGTATGAGGACCCCCTTTCCTGCATCATCATCATCATCATCATTTCAGCCATAGGAAGTCCACTGCTGGACATAGGCCTCCCCTATAGATCTCCAATAGGACCGGTTGGAAGCGGCTCGCATCCAGCGCGTTCCCGCGGCCTTAGTGAGGTCGTCTATCCACCTTGTGGGTGGATGTCCCACGCTGCGCTTGCCGATACGTGGCCTCCACTCGAGGACTTTTCGACCCCATCGGTCATCAGTCCTCCGTGCTATGTGCCCTGCCCACTGCCATTTCAAGTTGCTAATCCGCTGGGCTATGTCGGTAACCTTGGTTCTTCTACGGATCTCCTCATTTCTGATTCGATCTCGCAGAGAGACTCCGAGCATAGCCCTCTCCATAGCTCGTTGGGCTACTTTGAGCTTACTCATAAGGCCCATAGTGAGGGACCACGTTTCAGTGCCGTAAGTCATCACTGGTAACACACACTGGTCGAAAACCTTCGACTTGAGACACTGAGGTATGTCGGACGAGAAGACATTGCGCAATTTTCCGAACGCTGCCCAGCCGAGTTGGATTCGGCGATTGACCTCTTTCTTGAAGTTGGACCTACCTAACTGGACTACTTGTCCTAGGTAGACGTACGAGTCAACAACTTCAAGAACCGAGCTCTCAACAGATATTGGGGTAGGTACAACATGGGCATTGCACATCACCTTTGTCTTGTCCATGTTCATTTTAAGACCCACCTGTTGAGAAACTCGGTTGAGGCCTTCGAGCATCGTGTTGAGATCTTCCATCGATTCTGCCATGACTACAATATCGTCGGCAAACCGGAGGTGAGTAATGTATTCGCCATTAATATTGATGCCGAATCCTTTCCATTCCAGGAGCTTGAAGGCATTCTCCAAAGTGGCCGTAAACAGTTTCGGAGATATCACGTCTCCCTGTCTTACGCCTCTTTTAGCCGTGGGGTACCGGCAGAGTAGAATAGTACCCCCTCTAGTACCAGGTGTCGTAGGAGCCGACTGAGGTACAGCGGAACCGACCAATGGCGGTATAACCATTTAAATCGGCGTAGCTAAAATGGCACAGGGCGAGGATGGGCAGCAGCATCCTCGCCGCGAAGCTACGCCCTGCGATTGCCAACGCGCCTGCCCAGCGTGGCGATTATGGGCAAACTCCCCCTATGATAGGCACAAATAGAACCAGGCCCCTAGTCCCCGGCAGCTCCGCTAGCCCTGGCTCCGGTAGCGGCCAGGGTAACGGCGGAGCAGGGGGTGCTAAGAATCCCCGGCAGAGATCCGGCTACCACCCCAAACGACGACTGGCCCTGGTAACGCACAACGTACGCACGATGAGGACTGACGAGAGGATTGCTGAGCTGGAAGAAGAGTTGAGTAGGTTGCACTGGGATATTGTGGGGTTGTCTGAAGTCCGTAGAGAGGGCGAGGACACGATAACCCTAGGATCCGGCAACCTGCTCTACTACCGGGAAGGCGACCAGCAGTCGCAAGGTGGTGTCGGTTTTGTCGTTCACAGATCCCTCATTAACAACATCATTACCATCGAAAGTGTGTCGAGCAGGGTTGTATACCTAATACTCAGAATATCCAAGAGGTATTCGCTGAAGGTCATTCAGGTATACGCACCGACCTCGGCACGCCCAGATGATGAAGTGGAGACTATGTATGAGGACGTAAGTAGGGCCATACATACGTCTAAGACCCACTTCACAGTTGTTATGGGGGACTTCAACGCAAAGTTGGGTAAGAAAAGCGATGATGAGTTGAGAGTGGGGCAATTTGGACATGGACAACGGAACCCGCGGGGACAGAGGCTGGCTGACTTTCTGGAGAAAGAGGGACTCTTTATGATGAACTCTTTCTTTCAGAAGCCGCCGCACAGGAAATGGACCTGGATGAGCCCTGATGGTTCCACGAGGAATGAGATAGACTTCATCATGACCAACGAGAAACGAATATTCAGTGATGTCTCCGTGATCCACAGGGTGAAAACCGGTAGTGATCACAGAATCGTAAGAGGCACATTGGGTATTAACGTTAAACTCGAAAGGTCCCGCCTGATTTCATCAGACTTCAGTCTACACTCCGACCTACTCGTGCCCAAATCCAAAACCCCGAGAACTTTCAACTTGAGCTTTCGAATCGCTTTGATTGCCTAGAAAACTTTGCGTCGGTGGACGAGATCAACAACAGGCTCGTAGAAACTGTCCAAATGGTGGGCTCTAAGCACTTTAGACCCCGCCGTTCAAATAGACCTCAGAAACTCTCCGATCACACCCAAAACCTCATGGCTAAACGACGCTCACTTCGACTGCAGTCTTCCGATGATGCAGATTCATATAGGCAGCTCAACAGACAGATTTCCAAATCTCTGCGACACGATATACGTCTCTTTAATACTGAACATATTAAAGAGACAATCGAGCGGAACAAAGGCTCCAAAGTGTTCGCAAGAAATCTGTCTGTTGGGCAAAGCCAGTTGACTAAGCTGAAGAGAGAAGATGGCAGTATAGCGTCGACCAAGGCTGAGGTTTTGGAGGAGATCGAAAGGTTCTATGGACAGCTATACGCTTCGGGCGCTAATCCTGCTGGCAACATGGCGACCGACCCAAGAGCCAAGTTGACCCGACACTTCACCGAGGATATCCCAGACATCAGCCTGTACGAGATTAGAATGGCCCTGAATCAGCTTAAGAACAACAAAGCGCCGGGTGACGACGGAATCACTTCAGAGCTTCTGAAAGCGGGTGGAACACCGGTACTTAAAGTCCTTCAGAGGCTTTTTAACACCGTCGTCCTCGAGGGCATAACGCCATAAGCGTGGAACAGAGGCGTGGTGGTGCTGTTCTTTAAGAAAGGTGACAATACCTTACTGAAGAATTACAGACCCATCTCGCTTCTGAGCCATGTTTACAAGCTGTTTTCAAGGGTCATTACGAACCGTCTCGAGCGCAGGCTTGATGACTTCCAGCCTTCCGAACAAGCCGGTTTCCGAAGAGGCTACAGTACCATAGACCACATCCATACGCTGCGGCAAGTTATACAGAAGACCGAAGAGTATAATTTGCCACTTTGCTTAGCGTTTGTGGACTATGAGAAAGCCTTTGATTCGGTCGAGACATGGGCTGTGCTTGAGTCTCTCCAGCGGTGCCGTATTGACTGTCGGTACATCGAAGTGTTGAAGTGTTTGTATAATAACGCCACCATGTCGGTTCGAGTACAGGAACAGAGTTCGAGGGCGATCCCTTTCCTGCAAACCAATATAATTACTGATTGGCTTTTCCACTTGGTGAGTGGAGGTTGAGGAGGCTTGAGAAGAATCAAAATAAATGGATCAATATATGGGATTTACATAACGTTGATGAGTGTCATATACGCCATAAACGTCAAAATATATGTCATCCCATACATTCATCATTCATACAATTTACGCCGCCGGTCAACGAATTTTTTTTAAAGTGAATATTAGCAACCGAACATTGGGAGAGGCCTATGTCCAGCAGTGGACTGCAGTAGGCTAATTGATTGATAGCAACCGAAATTACTAAAATTCCCGTTAACCCCTCCAACTAAGCTAAATTGCTTGTGCTAGGAGTGGGTTCACGTCGGTAGTGTAATGGCCAGGATTCGAACCCAGGACCTCTCGATCGTAAGGCCGACCTCTTAACCGCTAAGCTACCGACGCTTCAGTTATCACTTGTCTAAGGGGGCTGAGTTATTTCGATACTAACGTTTTATATAGGACTTTATCGAACTGAGCGTAACCATAGTTCCTAATCTCCTATAACAGTGCATCTTTGTCTTCAAACACCTTCGCATTGGAGCAACTAACACGTGTATACAACTATTGTACAGCAAAACTTCTGAATAGAGCAGAACCAGTTCTTGAGTAGTGAAAGTACGACTTTAGTTTCCAACGATTCTCGGATAACTTGTACTGCTTAATGCGACTAGTTTCAACGAGTTCGCACTTTGAGGTGTTCATTTGATATTTAAGGCTTTTGCTATGATCACTTATAGTTTGGCTAAGTCATTAATATCGAGCTATCCTATCTAGTAAGGTTGGGAAGATATGGATGTTTTTATGTTTGGATATTTGTTACTCGATCTCACTCTAACGGCTGATCGGATCTGGCTGAAATTTGGTACAGGGATAGATTATAGTTTGGAATATATACTTTTCATCAAAAGGTTCCCATTGCTAGCGGGCACGGGATCAAAATTTCAAGCAGACAAAGCCGCGGGCATCAGCTAGTTCGACATACATAATGGGGAAGGATTCTATAGTCTTGTTGTCAATTAGAATATTTATTTAGACTACTTAGGTGGGCATTAGTGCATTTGTAAAGGGGGTTGTAGGTAGATTGGAATGCACCAATTAGGACATGTACAAAATACAAGTGTTCTAGGGGTCAATAAATCAGTTCCTGCCATGTAAACTTGTGTCTCATTCCAGCTTCTTAGTTACTAACATACTTTACTTACTTTCAGATACTTTGCCTTAAGCTTACCATCAGGCGAGGCGAAGTCAAATAAACGTGTCCTATATAAAAAAAAACAGCAGACACGCATACGGCCCACCATTTGGAAGTTGTTTTCGCAGCCCATGGACTTGCACCACATCAGGCGCGTCACACTTGTGCTGCCGACGTTGTAAAAATGCTCTTCTTGAAAAACCCCATATTTGTTAGAACTGAATATGGGTAGGAAGTCTAAGAATACAGATGAACGCTCACTTACTACTACTACAATTCTCCCCTTGCTTCATCAAATTCGGTACGATTGTATAAATTTAACATGGCCGGGAGGGCAGCTTTTTTGAAGTTCGTTCCAGTAATGAGATTTCACTCGGCTGTGGTGATTTTCCTGGTATGCCCCATGGCGTTTCATTGCATAATTTGTAGGTATTGTTCGGACGTTGTTTGTGCGGTTTAGTTCGTTTCATAAATTAAACATAATACATTATTATTACGAAAAACATTATGAGTTTTATATTAAAACACATTAGGAAAGCCTCCGTGGCGTAGTGGTAGTGAACGCGGCCGTTACGCAGGAGGCGCGGGTTCGATCCCCGCTCCGTGCAAATATTTGTAGGTATGTATGAATATGGGTATTTGCATTGGTCTGGTCGTGCCTCGGAGAGCACGTTAAGCTAAATCTATGGCAGTCGTTACGGGTAGTTGGAGCTCTAAAAAGTCCAACAACAACGATCTAGCTGCAATGCTTCGATATCGCCTAATGTCAACATTGGGTTGTGGAGGTCAGATGGCAGTCGCTTCATGGAAAATATCGAGGTCCAGCCAAATCCGCAGTTAAGACTGGTAAAGCGGACCCCACACTCCGAGGTTATAAACATTTGCTTATGAATAAGCAATTATAAATTGTAGTTGATGTATGTAGCATTATATAGAGCACATTTTAGGTCCAGAATATAATATATGTTCCAAGCAATATGTATGTACTTATACCATGATCGCATAATTCCCGTTAACATTATCGTAATTAATTTGTAAGTGTACTTCATAATATCAGTCTGAAAGTCAGAAGTTGAGATTTATCTGAGTAGACAAGCAGATTCGCATTCGTCTCAATTATGTTGACGGGCCATCTGTCAATCAGGTTTCTCAATGGAGTGATTCATTACTAAGCTTCATTAGAAGAAAAAATAACAGAATTATTTAGCGTGTTTTTTTAATGGCTATTCAATATAAAGTAGGTATATTAAATTCCTTGGTGCTTTTATGAATAGTTGTGAACTTTATATAAATAAATAAATAAATATTCCACAATATTCTACACAACGCTTTCTAGACCCATGGTTAGCTTAATTAGCTTGTGTTATGGAATCTAGAATGCGGATATACATACTTAGATACTTTTTTTTTTGTAAATACAAACATATTATACTTAGAAACATCCAGACCAATGCAAATATTTATATTCATGCATACAAATATTGGCACTGAGCGGGGTTCGAACCCGCGCCTCCTGCGTAGCAGCCGCGTTCACTACCGCAACGTCACAGAAGCAGATATTTGAGATCATAGGTATGTTAAATTAATTTACTATTTTTTTAGAAGTAAAGTGAATTTATAATTTTTAGAATCCTTTATTTCTATTTGATTCTATTAATAGAAGTTGATTTAGGTCCAGCTCTAAATAGCACTAAATTCGTCATCACCTTCATGAGACGTTTTTTCTAGATGGCATCCGAGGCCAAGGTGACCTCGGAGCTCAGGGTCCGTCTTCCGGCTCTTCTTCCTCCTCCAATTAGTATTAAATTATATAATCAATATTTTTTGAGAGGCGTTGGTGCTTTCGGTTCATATTTTGCAGGGAAATATTATGTGTGTTTTCTCAGCATGTTTCTGTAATTAGCAGAAGATATCGCATGTTGTCATCGAATATATTACAAAACACAAGAGTGACATCAAAAGGCCGCAGTCAAATTGAGTCTCATTTCGGTCATTCTCAGGGAGTGAGATTTTCGAACGTCCATTCAATTATCTACTTATTTTTTAAAATTTTGGGATTGATTCTTTTTCTGGGGGCTAGTTTTGGCAATTATCTAATAAGGAATTATATTATATACATCTACTTTGGTACAAAAATACCTCAGAATAATTGTTTTTGATTCATTCTCCTAATTTCCGTTCACTGTCCAGAACCCAGAATAATACTTTCTGAGCCTAAAAAGTGCAAGACAAGCTTTGATTTATACATTTATTGCCCTTTATTTATAAATTAGATAGATTAATCGAGCTATACTAAAAATATAATAACGTTAACATGGCTACTTATTTAGTTACAACGTAAAATATGTTTGTCCTTTCATTATACCTAATTTCTGTCACCCACTACAAATTCGTGAAAACAACCCTAGATATGTAAATTGTACCCATCCCTATCGCATGTACGGCAAGCGTTAGTAGCGCCACAGATATCCAGCAAACTGCACGCGTACTACATGTTCTCCGGGCGTCCCAGTGAGGTAAGTACCTAATTTCCGTTCGCATGGTTTACAAGTCTTCTAATTTCTGTTCGCTCATTTAATTAATGACTTCTTGCTCGAAATAACTATCAATCAAACAATTCTTACGTAATTATATATCTTTTATGTATGAAAAGAAATAGTTGTTAAAATTATGTTCTAATTATTTTTTAAATTAAAAAAAATCCCATTTTCCCTAATTTTAGTCACACATTTCCGTCACGCTAAAAGTGACCGAAATTATAAAACTCCCTGTAATTGTTGTTTCTACCCACCGAACAAAATTATAATTCTAAATGTATGTTTTTGAACAATAAACTCGATTATTTTCAGATATTATGGGTAAACCGAAGAAGAGCCGAGAGGATATTTTGGAGCAACTAAAACTTAGACAGCAACGGAGAAGAGAAAAGATCAGGAATGATCCTGCTTTATACACGGCATGCAAAGAAAAAGATCGTCTAAGATATTACAAGAGAAAGGATTTACTCATTTATTACACCGTATACCTAATTTCCGTCACCCTTAAAAATATATCACTCTATAAATAAAAAACTAAGTGTTTAAATGCAGTGCCAAATATACCAATTCGTAAAGAATGACGTGTTCTTTCAATTAAATTACTAATTTATAGAATTTAATCAAAATTAAAAATCGTGACGGAAATTATGCGAAGAACACCATTTTGTGAGAATGACCGATTTAAAACAGCTACGATGCTTATAAAACTTGTTTACCAAAGGATTTACAGTGCGACACACTAGATACAAACAAGAATAGCATGCCAAAACCTGCCAAGTTCATTGACCGTAACTTACATTTAATCATGATTATGCGACTTGCGGCAAGGTGAACTTTGGTTAGAAAATTCAGGCCACGAGCTCGAGTAAAAAACTGTTTGAACTATTAATTTTCTTTACACAATGTACTCAAGTGTATTTGTAGAGAAAATAGATGTTTTTGCTGCATTTTCATTTGAGTTAAAATGTATTTTTCAGCGCTACTTATAATGGTATTTGTACGAATACTATGACTTTGTCACCTTTGGATTTACCTATGGCAAATATTTCATAAACCCTAATCCAATTTAGAATGTAAGTCGTCTAAAAATGGTAATTCTAGATGTGGACCAGATAAACCTAAGAAATTAAACTATTATAAAAAAATTGTAAAATAAGAACCACAACTAGACGGCCCTTTGGTCCCTAACTTGACGGCCTAGATAGATGCATTTTCACGCCTCGCTTGAAGGACCCGGGACTGAGTAGGTACGTAGTTATAAGTTATGAGTTAGGAAGATGTATGTCCAACACTATCTCAGAATGAACTGGCTATTATAGACATATTTTCCCGAGTCTTAATATAACAAAAGAAGTAACAAAACAAAGACACACACAGTACGAGTAAACTAGTGTTGTGCCCAACCCGACGGGTGATATAGATTCATATCCGCATGTCATTCCCCACGGATGGAAGGCTCGTGCGGATATCCGCGCATGACACTGGCGGGAGATGGAGCATTTCGGGCATATTATAGCTTCTATTAAAGTGACGGTTTAGGTAGCACGGATTCTATTTGCAGTCATTTTGATAGTGTTGTTTGGATAGGGTTTGGTTTTTTGAAGTTTGTTTAACATTAATCAGGACTTGTTTAGTAAATAGTTTTATTTGTGAGTAATTGCGTTGTATAGGACTTCGTCTGAACCATAAGAGGGGGTTATCTTGAAATTGGAAATGGCCGGGGGTCAGTCAGCGTGTCAGGGAGATGTTTTGTACCACCATACACCCCGGCATTTGAACTTGACACGGTAGGTGCAGTTTTAGTCGGTTTGAGTGCGATATAACCCAGATTCCCACACAAAAACAAAAACGATAAAAAGGACTTTATATGCCCATGGTTCCCGACAAAGGAGAATAATAGAGTTAGTAGTTTTCATACAAGCCAACAACACAAAAAAAAGGCTGGAATATATTTAAAAAAGTTAATAAAAACATAAGTGTTTTAAGAACGTAGCACATTATGTTATTTACTTTTACACATTCATTTAGAAAAAAACAGCACTTGTTACGAGTGTATTTATAAGAAAAATATCTTTCATATAAATCTGTTTAGAGACTTAGAAAAGAAATATAGACTTAAGAATTGCTATAGACGACTCGATCCTAGTACCTCGTAGAACCAAACGTCTATTGATGAAAAGGCCAGACTTGTAATACAAAAAATATGAGTAAAGGTTACATAAGAGAAACAGGTTACCGGTACGAGCGGGTCAGTACGGGTGAAGGTATAACTCAGAAGCTGACCACATACGAGAACTTGATACGCATGCAGCAGATACAGCGTACCCATTACTTGTTATACTCCGATACGGATAAAGGAGACATTGAGAAGCCGCAATGAATTACGCGTATGTGCCGCGAGCTTCGGCAGTTGTCGTATGTGGTTGGCTCCAGAATCATTTTTTTTTTTTTTATACCACTTAGGTGGCAGACAAGCACACGGCCCACCTGATGGAAAGTGGTTACCGTGGCCTATGGACGTATGCAACACCAGGGGCGTCACACTCGTGCTGCCGACCCTGAAGAAACCTTCTAATGCCCTTCTTGAAGAACCCCATATTGTAGTCGCTTGGGAAAACCATCGCGGGGAGTTCATTCCACAGCTTGAGTGTGCGAGGGATGAAGTTCCTTTCATACCGCACAGTGCGCACCGTTTCCGGTCGCAATGTGTGAGGATGAACTCCCCGTCTATGACGAGAAGTGAATCATACCTTGAACCTATCCGTGTTGCCGTCATGTAAATTCATCGTTTGTCAAAAAAATGGCGATACGTTAACAAACGCCCATATGTATAAAAACGCGAATGGGTTGCGATTTTTTAGACAAAATATGTGGTAAGTGTGGATTGGCTTCGTGCGGGTCTCGGTGGCTTAGTGGTCAGAGCATTCCCCCTGTAAGGGAAAGATCGCGGGTTCAAGTCCCGCCTGAGGTCGATTCTCTTTGCTCTTTCTTAATCGATTTGAATAGTAAGCTTAATAAATGCTACAAAATTTCATTCAAAAATATGTGGTGTTAGAGCATGAACGATGAATTAATCATCATTTTTGTTGATATGAAACCTTATCGGTGTAAGTAGCCCGTACTCTCTACGCTCGTACCTACGTCTCTATGTAGGGAGGAAAATATACACAAAAAGCAGGACTTACTGAAGTAGGCACCGTAAATAATGCCCTCTTTTACGAGCTCACCATACCATGCATTAAGAATTCGATATTTCAGTTTTACGATAATTTTATGATTACGACAATAGCCCCCAAATCACTTCAATCCATTTGATGTTTTTATTTATTGGTACTGAACAATAATTAAAGTTGAAACAAGTATGACGTTAATTCAATTTTATAGTTTGCCCAAGAACATATTATCCTACTCGTACACCTTGTAATAAGTACATATTATAAATGTGAAAATTTGTGATAGGTTACTATTTCTGTGGGGTGAGCACGAACAACTATCGTAATCGTATCGTGAACGTAACGAGAGCACGGAGAATTGCGATTGGCCGCCTGCCTGAAGCCTGCCAATCGCAATGCAGCGTGCTATCGTTACGTTCACGATACGATTACGATAGTAGTTCGTGCTCACCCCAGTTTAGGTTTTCACTGATTGCGTAACCCAGATCAGAATTTCAGTAGGTTCAAATTTGTAATTTTGGCAGTCGATGAATATCCACTAAGGAGGTTAAAAAAAGAGATAACGTGTTTGAAGCACATCTATTGGAATACATAACGTATTGCTCGTGACATATACCTTGGAAGTAAAATGTGCTCAAAAATTGCTCTATACGCGCAGTACCACGTTTCTTTGATGTCTTTTGAGGAAAACACGGGGTGCTATGCTACTGCGTTTGGAAGACCTCAAATTCACCAAGTATAGATTAATACACAACAATCAGCACGCGCCAGGGCCTCATTTGTCTCGCGACTTATGTCCAAGAAACGTGCCTCAAGTTATAGTCTTGTTTTGAAATAAAAACGTTGGACACTCATGTAGATATTTACATTTACATTGAGTTTCATATTACTTCAAGTTTTTAATTCCAAAGACGCCGTTAAGCCTACAAAAATATTATTTTCTTTTCAGCCTTTGAATAGAGACTTCTTGAAAGAAAAAGTTTTAGAACCCTTTATTTTGTTATGCTGTAGTGCCGAGTACTCAGTATTTATAAAGAAAAATATTAGGTATGTATAGAAAATGTTCAGTTATTTTGAAGTGTTAGGTTGTTAAATGTATCAAGGTTAATGATTAAGGTGATTTTCTCATTGTCAATGTTCCCGATTTTTGGGCTGTAAACCTTTCAATAATATTCAAATTATTACCTAAATAACCAGGCTTTACTCAACCTTAGATTACAAGGCCCAAGTTTGAAGGGATCTTCTTTTCGTGTCAAGTTCACTAATATTTATAATTGTGGCGAATTTTCACTCTGACGAGTTTACAATAACTCGTGTGTCGTTGGCAACATTCGTTTTTAGACATCAATAGTGTCACTGTGGCGACTTTAATAATTGTTTAACTCTAGCAAATTTTCATTGCGGCGAGTTTATAATGAGAAAATGGGTTTTTATATAATGTCGTCGTTGGTAAAATGCGTCTTTAGGCATCAATAGTTTCACAAATGTTGTAATACGATCCTGTAACATTGAACTCACATTAACTAGTAAATTGCGAGTGTACTGATTGCTCATCTACGAACCCTTAGGGATGTTCAAATGTAATGTTAACTAGAGCGAGGTAATGAAACATTACGAAACAAGACACGAACCCGTTAACAGGACCAAGTTTGAAACACGCTTCTAAAAACTAAATCAGAGGAATTTAATACTCGTTGTAAGTTGTCAGTAATACCGAAAGCGTTGTTCACAGGTATGTACAGATATGGTTAAATAAGAGATAACGTGTTTGAAGCACATCTATTGGAATACATAACGTATTGCTCAGGACATATGCCTTGGAAGTAAAGTGTGCTCAAAAACATAGGTACCGAAAAAGGAGATGTCTTCAGAAAGCTAAATATAAAACGCGCTTTACTTGAATATAACTAATAATATTTTTATTGAAGTATTGTCGTGTCTTGGAAACTCGAGAGGGAGTCATCGGAATTCTGGTTCAGTTAGGAGTCACCTGCGATAGGTGGCTGTGACAGACTGGATGCTAACGTCGCGCATATTAAGAGAGGCCTATGTCCAGCAGTGGACTGCAATAGAAAGAAAGAAAGAAAGAAAGAAAGAAAGAAAGAAAGAAAGAAAGAAAAGAACATTTATTATACACACACTCACATTAACAATGACTCTTTGTATATATATATATAATAAATTAAACAAAACAAAAAAAAGATAAGTACCTGCACCCAATAACAAAAATAAATAAACTAAAATAGAGGGAAAAGAATAACAACAATAAAGGACCTCAAGAGGTCAGCATACTAGGCATCACAAATAATAACAATAGGCTAATTGATATATTGATTGATTGAAGTCAGTAACAAATATCCATTCAAACTTTCGCAAATATATTAGTTGTAATATTATTTTGTTAACAGAGTAGAATAGATCGTTATCGACTAATATATTTATTCAGGAAACATAATTCCTGAAAAATAAATTGAACAAAGACACTTGTATTTTAAAGAATGCAAATAAAGTCTGATTTATTTGCGTTTGGCAACCCTGTGCACAGATTGCACAGCGTACCGTGAACATCGTTCAAAGTCTGCTGTACACAGAGCAGACGTGGCGCAGATGCGTCAACCTTTGTTTGTTATTGCACAACTTCCGTGATAAACACACGCGACTCATTGTCTAAACTTTCCCATGAGTAATGGACATTTACAGCTTTTAATATGTCCATGCAATGCTTCAAAAAAAAAGAAAAACCATTAACAGTGTTGCCGAGTTTGTTTCTTTATTTTGGCTGGATTAAAAGGATTTGAAATATTTTTTATTAACGCTGCATAAATTTTAATTTTACCGACGAAATGAATGCAAAGTTTTGTTTTATACTTTTATGTTACAGGACATTTCAGGTTTTGGTTTAATAGTGTTGTAACTTTATATAATAATTGAATGATACTTACATCATTATTGCTAGAAACATCTTTGGTTTTACATAAATGCTTAATTATAAAAAAGTGTATTCAGAAATGAAAAATAAAAACAGTGCTTCATCGGCATCGGGCACAGGGAAAAACCAAGAGTGGTTAGGGATCCAAGAAGAGAAATAATCTCAGGATAGGTACATGCCATGTGAAATACTGGCTTCGGTATTAAGTTACCTTTTATTATTAATCTTGGTCAAAAACACTGAATAATAACTGATAATATAGACCTTTCAGCTGAAGTCGGTGCCTTTTATCAACGACTTCATTTACAATCAATCATAATCAATTAGCCTATTGCAGCCCACTGCACACACATACATAATATAATTTACTTTTCACTCTTGTAAACAAATACGATTATGTTCAATATAATTGAGTAGGTACTTCAACTCTATATTTAACAGAATTTCATAGTTAACTTCGTTAATACCCTTAGCTTTGATAGAGCATTGGCATTGAATGTAAATAATACAGTTCCAATCAAATATTTGTTGGTGTGCCTCGAGTTTGGTATTAGTTTCATTGAAAGTTATTAATGGTTTAATATTGGAAACATGAAACTTTGTAACAGAAAAATAGAAGTTTTAGATTAATTTTGATTATTTTAGCATTAATATTTTTTGGCATTTATTATATTGGCAAACAAATGTAAATGGTTGCCCAAGCAAACCTCACCTATATGATATTTTCTGAAGTTTACGCGAATATCGTTCATTGATATAAAATTACTTTTTAACGGATTGTATAGCGATTTATTTGTTATTATTTACTTTTAGCCCGAAATTTCGGCTACTTTTTGGTAGCCATGGTCGTGGGGTGACTAGAGATGGTAAATCAATCGCGATAGAATCCGTCAAAAAGTGGTTTAACTCACCTATATGGCTTTTTATATCACTTAGGTGGCACCTATTACATGGGACCTAATACAATGATTGGTGAAATGTGGGTGTTAATTCACCTCTGCCTAACCCTCCGGGGATAAAGGCGTGATTGTATGTATGTATGTGTATGTTAGGTGGCATTCAAGTACACGGTCCACTTAATGGAAAGTGGTTACCTGGGCCTATGGACGTACACAACACCAAGGGCTTTACACTCGTGCTGCCGACCCTGATACTTCTGTTTCATCCAGTTTCGTTTTTTTCCGGAAAAATGGACCGTAGGTAAATCCTAAAAGAGCATAACAGCTAGTCTCTTAAGGCGGCCACCCACTTACAGTCCGCCTGCAGTTTTTCGTGTTTTCGGCGGCCTGCAGTCCTTACGTCATCAATGTCATCATAATTTTATTACCTCAGACTAAAATAATAACATTATTTTATTCTTTTAGTCTGATGTTATTACGTATAAAATGCCGACGGCCATAGACTGTTCGGCCTTTAACTGTCTTTGCTGACCGAAATCGTCAAGCGGCTACACATATATTAGCCGTCAGTCCAAAATCGTACGTAACTGTGTGTGGGCTATTGTGATGAACTGACAGACCGATATCATCCGGTTGTCGTTCGATAAACTGTTAGTGGGTGGCCGCCTTTACAAATTATGTTTGTTACGCCAAAGTTACGTGAAAGTTGGTTACGAACTTTAAGTATTCGTCAAAGTCACTAACAGCAGGTTAAGTTAGCATTCAAAACAAATCTGACTCGTGAAAGCAAGGTTATCCTGATAATGACTGCTTGATCTTCTTCTTACATAGCCGCTATAGGTGTTAACTTAACTCATTCTAAGTTACCGATCACCTTAGCTACATAAAATAAAGAACAAAAAAAAAACGAGCGACGGGACGTGAAACAAAATGTATGCGGCCCGTCCCGTCCCGTCCCGTCCGTGGCCCCGTGACATATGCATTGCCGCACACATTTTGTATGAAACGATATTTTCAAAACCTCACGTCCCGTCCCGTCCGTGAAAAAACCCGTTACGTATGCAGAGACCTTTAGTTGGTCAGAGTATTAAGAGACCCAGTTTAAGGGACTGTTCGCGGGTTCAAATTCCATCCTGGCAGTTACATTTTTCTGATCTATCAATCTAAATCAATCAATTGGCCTATTGCAGTTTGCTGCTGGACATAGAACTGGATATTGGGAGAGGCCTATTCCATCAGTATTTTTTATTTACTTTTTTTTAAATGTAAAAATTGAGCAAGGCTCTCGTCTGTTAATCAGCAGACATGCTTGCTCACCTGCTTGCTTGCTTTTAGCTGAGGTTGCCTTGCCCTGTCGGCCTTGATGGTATCCCATAAGCCCCGTAACCTATGTGTTATTCCAGAATATAATCTATCGTTTTACCTAATTTCAGCCAGATCTATTCAGCTGTTTGAGTGTGATTGAGTAACAAACGTCAAAACATATTAACAAACATTAACATTTATCATATTAGTAGGAATAGTAGGATGTCTCTGTGGCGTAGCGGTAGTGAACGCGGCTGCTACGCAGGAGGCGCGGGTTCGATCCCCGCTCAGTGCCAATATTTGTATGCATGAATATAAATATTTGCATTGGTCTGGGTGTTTCTATGTATAATATGTATGTATTTACAAAAAAAAAAAAGTATTTAAGTATGTATATCCGCATTCTAGATTCCATAACACAAGCTAATTAAGCTTACCATGGGTCTAGATAGCGTTGTGTAGAATGTTGTACAATATTTATTTATTATTATTATTATTTATTATATATTTCCAAAAAATATGCGCTGTGTGTGCTGTTTTTTTGGCAAAGTATAATGAAGATACCTTTTCAGCGCGCATTGCATTGTTATTTATTGTAATGCTTCTCTAGGGTGTCGTACATTCCGGCTTCTGTAGAGTAGCGCGTACCAATCGTTTACGTTATACCGAATAAAATATGTATAGATTGAATCAGCCAAAAAATGGCTTCATATTTTTGGCCTAGTGTCAGAATAGCTTAACTAACTAGTTTATATTATGAGTTCTAGAATGCGGATCAGTGGATTACCTGCCCTGCTGCCCCCTAGACAAGTAGCAATTTGTTGGTGAATAGAATATTGTAGAGAAAAATGTATGGGATTTGACGTATATGACAGTCGTCAAAGCATGTCATGAACGTCAAATCCCATACATTCATTTTTCTATTCTACAATATGCCGACTGCTTCGATGCGTATCCATCAATATAATGTCACTTAATCTACAGGCCCTAGAGTTCTTCTAAGTAGCATTATTATTTTAAGGAAACTACACAAAATAAACTGAATGTTAAATCTTTTAATACCTAACATTTTATAACATTTTTTGCAGAAGTTACGACTAAGAAAACATCAGTTAAAATGGTTTTTTCGTGATTAATATATTTGAGCTCGTCGACAGGCGCTAGTTGAGTTGACTCCCGTCTCCCGTAATCCCTTTTGTTTAATATTCTTTGTTGGAACGTGCCAAGGCGTAAAAATTAAAATGTAAACGTGAAAATTATAAGCAAATTTTATATTCCCATTCCAGTGGGACGGGATTGACAGATGACATATTTTTTTCTTAATTTGACTTATATTTTTTTATGAATGTAGTTTTTAATGGCGAAATAATTTTTGAATTCGGTTCAGTAGTTTCTGAGTTCATTTGTTACATACGAAAATACGAATCTTTCCTCTTTATACTATTACTATAGATATATTTATCTATAGGAGATCTACGTGTGTCAACTCATCAAGATCATGATGAAAAGGTTATATCGGAGTCGAACAATACAAATATACTTAGGTGGTTTTGCTCATGAGGAAGAGAGAAGCTATGCATGTCCAGGGTGCACGAAGAGGTTTTTACTTAGTAATCCAGATTAAGATCAAGCTATTGTTAAACAGAATATCTACCAAAATTTTGCTTCACCTAATACTTTTGCAAAAGTATGCCTAATTCAATTATTTTATCAGTCTATGCTTGTACCGAAGTCAATTAGCTGACATGAACTGAAATTAAAGAGGTTACTAGACTAAGTGATATCAAGTCCGATGAAAATCGAAAGGTTTTAATTTCTAGATAGAAAATTAGAAAATTGTTCCAAATAAATCACCTTTTGCTAGAGTACGTCCAATTAGTGGATTTCTATAATATAACTGTAATATTTAGGATAACTGCTTCATTCAAATTGCATTTAAATATATAGATTTAATTGTGCCTATACATCTCGCAATGGGTAGGCATACTCGTAGATGGGTTAGCAATGAAATCAAGGTATTAGGAATTAAGAAATTGACTACTTTGTACATAATTTGAACAAACCCGATTAACGCAAGTAATATAATCCATACTAATATTATAAATGCGAAAGTAACTGTCTGTCTGTTACGCTTTCACTCTTAAATCACAGAACAGATTTTGATGACATTTTGTACAGAGATAGATGAGACTTTGGCAAAGCACATAGGCTATGTTTGGTTTTGTATGTTTGTCAAAATGACTTTTAATGACATACCTACATACATACAATCACGCCTTTATCCTCGGAGGATTAGGTACAAGTGAATTAACACCCACATTTCACCAATCATTGTATTAGGTCCCACGTAATAGGGGATGAGCCTATTGCCGTTTTAATGACGATAGTGAAATATCTTAATTAACTAACTATAATACATCAAATTTAATTATTTTCGAACATTATTGGAAAAAGTTTAACAAAATTCTAAGTCAATGAAGTAGAATTTGGTCAATTCATTTAGCAAGATATAGGACGCATAAAATATTTGTCACAGATCCAAGTCTTTAGTTAAGTTTGAATTTTTACGCTTACGTTTAGTTTTGCTCCTAGACGAGCTTAAAATAGTTTAACTCTTGTTTATAATATTTTAAGTTTGTCTAAGAGCAAAACTGAAGTTTTCATTCTTCAGAAATTATTCTCTCTAGAATAAGTTTCAATATTTAGAATAATAAATTTATCTATACACAAGTAAGCTTATTCTAGATCAGTTCAAAGAGATTGTAGCTATCTCATGAATTTAATGTTTTGATATACATAATAGGTTTGATAACTTTCTGACAGTATATTTTGACAACTTAGGTACTCGTATTTATGACTCAGGTAGTTTTTAAAAAAGATACCTTATTTTTTTCCCTTGAAGTCACGTCAAAATGTCATCGATATTGAAAAAATATAACATTTCAGATATCGATGACGTGATTATATTGCCAACAAACGATTTTTCTTTTATTGATTCAGACCGTTCGGTTATAATTTTTGTTTCAACTATAACTTACTATGTATAATGTCAAGGGTGAGTTCAAACCGATGGTGTTTGGTGACAATCATAACGCTAAATACAAAATAGTAATGTGGTGACACCAACTATGACTAGCTGAGCTGCGTGATCTTGAATCGTGATATGAAGATTTACAGTTCAAACTCACTATACCAATTGCCGGATTCGAGCCCACCAGGCATGATTACCTAGTACGGCCCCAGATTTTTTTTTATACAACTTAGGTGGCAGACAGGCACACGGCCCACCTGATGGAAAGTGGCCCATGGACTTATGCAACACCTAATGCGTCACATTCGCGCTGCCGACCCCAAAAATATACCCTTTATGACAGAAGAAAATCAAAATCCACTCCTCCACAATATACCTATTTAATAAAATCTACCTTTATAAATCTTTACCAATTAGTAGGAACCTACTGTATATTTCAGAATATTTGACGTCTAATAAAAAGAAATACCGGAGATTCGCCAGCTCTCCCCCAGCTCCAATCATCCAGTAATTGTAGCAATTATATCGATTCTAATAACGGAATTCGAAGCAACGTTGCTAGATTCACCCCTATTCGTAGGAAAATCAATTACATGTCAACTCAGATTACCGAGTTGGTCAAACTTGGTTCAATATGCTACAAATCGATTAAATTGGTAGTTCTCTGTGGAAGTTGTTTGGAGCTTATTACTTATGTTGTGTACTTGGACTTTAAGTATGTTTCATGCTGTAAAATATAAGCTTGCTGACCCTCCCTAGTTTTGCAGATTAGACCTTGTCTAATCTATCTCTGTACCAACCCGTCATCAAAATCCGTTCAGTGGTTTAGGCGTGAAAGCATGCCAGACAGACAGACAGAGAGACAGACAGGTATACAGAAAGACAGGCAGACAAAGTTACTTTCGCATTTATAAATTTAAGAGTATGGATATGGATGTCCCGTAATTTATTAGTTTTCTATAATATTTGAAAATCTGCCGGATTTATTGCGGGTACCATAATGATAGGTATAGCCTATGTCCATAGGGGACAATGTAGGTAGTACCTTGCAAATGATGAAAGCATTTTCCAATAAGCGTATTAGTTCCGAAGATTACCCCAAACATATAAATAAATTTACAAAATTCGGCCTCTATATATTACAAATATTAACATAGATTCTTTTTAGAGTGACAAATCTAATTTTTTATACAGCTAAGGTGGTATGCAGAGGGTTCGCCTTATGTTAAACAGTGACCGTGGCCTGAGAGGGTTCCAACGCAACGAGAAGGGTTAGGTCTTATAACAAAAACAACACGAAGAACTTTAAAGTATGTAGGTTTCATTTTAATGTTTTCTTCAACTGTTTCTTCAACGTGCATTCCATTTCACTCCTCGTCTGTTATTTCAAAGTAAAGTCGCCGGCGAGTAAGAAAACAGAGTTGAAATGAATACTGCTCAAAATTGGTTTAACTTAATTTCGTTGAGTTTTGTGAAGTTTTCTCGTATCTAAAGTATTATTATGGTTTTTTATGACCGCAAACTTTGATTCTCTGAAGTTTGTAATGAGCTGAATGATGTTATGAAAGAATATTTTGTACATTTTCATTTTTGTGTGCTTTTTACACAAATTAATAAGTTCTCTTGTTAATACTAGATCCGTCTAGCAAACTCCTGGTTGCTAGTTTGCACTTACTTAGTTAGGGGTTAGCTCATGACTTATTTCAAACTATAAATCTATCGCTGTAACAAATGTTATCTAGACCTATTCAGCAATTATGCGGTATTCATGTACACCCATCTTGTCCATCCACTCATTCATATCCAACCAAACTTTCTCATTTATAAAATTAATTAGAATTATTTATGCTTCTTCCTTTTTCTTATGCTTTTCTTTAACTTTTTTAATACTATTGTTATATTTATTCTAGCTTATTTGTTCTGCAACCCATTTTTTAACATATAAAATAGAAACAGTTCTTCATAGAATTATAACGTAGTGTCCGTTTATTACAATTGGAAATGAAATATGCATTACAGAGCCGCGAGTGCTAAAATATTGTAAAATCCCAGCGGCAGTTTTAATGAACTATCAGTATTGAAGCATTAATCTCTTCCATTCAGATTAAATTCATTTCGCTGGAAGTGTAAACAGACTTGCTGAATAGGTGAATCGTTAAATATTTGACATTATGTTTGTATGGATTAAAACACTACCATAAATACGTTTAATGGAAAATTTGGGACTGAAAGCCTCAGGCAGACCCTTTGATATGCTGTTTAAAACATGTCCGTTACATTTCTTTATTTCTGTAGTTTAATATTTCTTTGTGAATATATTTTTTGGTTATATCACGAGTCAACATGAAAGCGTGGGTGACTGATTGGGTTCAGTTTGATTGGTTGAAAAATTGATTATATTTAGGTATATAATATTTCTGAGTATATTTAAAACTTGGCCTGTAGGTATGTTCGCTTAAATGTTGAATCTCTTCTGCGATCAAATCTGCGATTTGCTATGAACATAGTATTATTTACCAATTATTTTATGGTCATATTTCCAAGACTTTTGCTCTTAGTAGCTAGAAACTACCTGAGCAATCTAAGTTTATAAAAGCCATGCAGTAGTGGTCCGTCTTACTTAACTATTTAACTTCTATACGTGTATATTAGAAGAGAACGACCGTATTCTTATTGAATTAAAATCTACGCTTATTTCGCCTGTTCACTATTTTCAGTAGCTTGTTGACCTTTAGTCATAAGTGAGTTGGGAGTGGGCGTTTGCGTGAGCATAAACACTAAAAGCAAATGTGTAATTCGACATACTTACTAGAGCAAATTATTGTAATAATTCATTAAGGTTACCTCATATTTTATGAAGCGTTGCATTGCACCGCAGTTTCTTTTAGAATACAGAACCAGTTCCATCTACTTATAAGATCGTATCAACAGGCATGAAACTTAGCCTATGTGCTATTTGACATTACAATCGATCTCAGTGCCGAATATCAGATCTGTTGAGCAGTTCTGAAGTACGTAATTGAGTAGCAAACTTCTATTAACCCCAACTTTCACATTCATAATAGTACCTAGTAAGATATCACTGTAAAGGTATGATTCCAAAGGTGACCGCATACGACAACTGCAGACGCACGCAGCATATACGCGTAATTCAATGCGGCTTCTCAATGGTCCTCTTTATCCGTATTAGAGTTTAACAAATAATCGGTACGCTGTATCTGCTGCATGCGTCGGCAGTTGTCATATGCAGTCGACTTTAGAATTTTGCTTTAGTGTCCAACGGACTGGTATTCAGCGAGTAAGCTAGTAAATTCATTTGAATACTTGTTCAGATCTGAATACCCAACCATCCATATTGTCATAGATTCTTCCTGTCAACAATTACGTCTACAAAGTGAGGGTAGTTGTAGCTAACAAGCATATGTAAGTTGAAGTAGCATTCAGATGTTCACAATGCTACAGTCATTGCCGTACTAATTGCTTCGGCCGCCCGTTTCTGTTGCTATTGTCCAATGTACGGTACAACTTTTGTATGAGCATGCCTCTAGTTTGTTGAATCAAATATAGTACAATGAGTTCTGGGGTCGAGCGAACCTATGGTGTAGTTTATTGGATTACATTATCCACTTTTGATGAAAGTTTTTTGTTTATTCATCGTTGTTTTTTGCAGATTTTGTTACAATGGTTATCTCATAGGTGTTATGTCGTAGAACAATAAGTATAGTAGGAAGATCGATTTGCTTGTGTTCCTCAAGAAATCGATCTTATTTAGATCCTCACTCTTCTTCCCCATGTGCCAATTGAACAGTTGGGTAAAAAGCGCGCTAAGGTTCTTGCCGGAGTCTTCTCTGACCTCTTTGAACGCATTTTGAGACAGTAGTCCATTTGCTAAACATTACTATATTTCTTTAACATTTTACTAAGTAGGTAGGTACCATTTTGATTGTCTATACCTACAGAGTAAATAATTTTAGACTGCCTCTGTGGCGTAGCGGTAGTGAACGCGGCTGCTACGCAGGAGGCGCGGGTTCGATCCCCGCTCAGTGCCAATATTTGTATGCATGAATATAAATATTTGCATTGGTCTGGGTGTTTCTATGTATAATTATGTATGTATTTACAAAAAAAAAAAAAGTATTTAAGTATGTATATCCGCATTCTAGATTCCATAACACAAGCTAATTAAGCTTACCATGGGTCTAGAAAGCGTTGTGTAGAATGTTGTAGAATATTTATATTTATTTATTTATTTGACTTTGTTCCATATTGAAATGTCTAGCTTATACAATCTCTTGTACAAAAATGCACATAGACACACACAAAAGGTATCCCTTGTATTGTGTACAAACGCTATATCTTACGCCACTAAAGGAGGGTCTAAAACCCTAATGAAATATTTTTGACGACCGCTCTCATCCCGAATTTAATGAAAATTTCATAAGGCCCTTAGCTGCGTCACTTTATAACCTTAATAATTTCGTTGTGATACACAAATGGACCATTATTACTGTCTTATATGTTAATTATGTGCTCCACAAACTATGGAGGTCCATGAATTCTCAGCGTATAACTGTTGAATGAATTGAATGAAATTTCCAGGCATTTATTATGCTAACTATTCGATTCTCTTTTCTCTTTCGGTATGATAACTGATTCTATTCTATCACGGAAACGGAGATCAACGCGATTTTGGTTAAGGAAGACTTATCTAGGTACATATCCCAATTTCCACGCCATCAATACGTTTTCATGTAAAATACCGCCGCGATGAGTACATTATTGTTTGCTTCGTAAAAAAATTATCAGATCTTAAGGAGAGTTAAGCTTTTTACTCTACACGTACTAACTTAACACTCTAAATTTCATCATAGCGTAGTTATAGTGTTTTTAGTCTTGACTTCACCTCCAAATCCTGCGCCTAAGTCAAAATGTGTAGGGACTAATCGAGCTCATGTGATACACAAAAAAATAGGGTGTTTCCGTTTCAACCCTCAGTTTTCTACCCACAAATATTTTTTTCCGATTTTAACCCAAACGTCTTTCAGATTTCCATCCACGAAATGAATTAAAATTTGCAATTAAACCTGTCAATAATACTAGCTTAAACTATTAAGCCAGTTTAACTAAAGTTTCAGAATTAACCGCTAAGCTTCTCAGTATACCTACCTACTTCTGTGATACGTAATAATAATTATCATTAGTTTACTCGGTACAAGAGGAAATGTCACGTTAATAATATTTATGTTAATACCAGATCAACAATAGATTGGTTTAGAAGATTATACGCGGGGCGTGCGACTGACAAAACATTGGCATCTCAATGCTTCGCTGCTCTGAAGCACCCTCTACGGATTCAATCAATTGATGACATATATGTTAATTTATTGTTATTATAACAAATTAAAGAAATAAGAAGCGATTGGCTTAATAATTGACGACTTAGACAAATCAGAGCAGATCCACGTCAATTTACAAATAGCTAGCGTAATGCGGACGCTTTACGCCTTTTTTGTATAATTCACGTCTTTCACCTTCGATGCTTTATTAGTTGTATTAATGCATAAATAATAATATAACTATCGCAGTCCACTGCTGGACCCTATCTCAATGTGCATCATTTCTCCCAATCTTGGGCTTTCCGCATAAATTAAGTAAATAAATTAAAATAATTCAACACCAATTCACATCTAACATACCTACACAATAATCCCAAATAAACTCTATCTCATAATAATATTTTCGAAGTTATTGGCGACAATATCAGATTAAGATAAGATATTAAATTGTTCAAATTACAAAAATACTTTTTGTTGTCAATCTAATTTTGCCGCTTGATATTATTCAGTGAACTACGCGATATTGATGTTAATCAATTAATGGAAAAGCGGTGTTCAGTGATTTTTGTAGATGCCCGAAGATTATCTTCTACTCTGATCGTGACAGTACTTAGAGAACGATTGTAGTGCTCAGGTTTTTTATGAATAGCTTAGTTGAACTTTTGTATTAAGAAGTTGTCGATATTGTACAAAAAAGAAGTTGGTTAATAAGTTTCATTGTTGTTTTTTATTTCCCAAAACTTCATTTTGTTAAATAATTAATTGATTGATGCTACAAAAATACAGAATGTCATTTTGTCAGATTTTAGCCGGTTTGATTACCGGGTGTGGCAAGCGAATTTTCAAAAATCTATGAATGCAGTTTTGCTTCTCGTTAAAACTAAAGGAATTTTTCCTTTGAGTGAAATTTGCCATCACTGGAGATATATAAAGTATTTTCCCTCCAGGTATGGTCAAAATCCTCCTCCCTGTGTAGCATCGATTGCCTGTTCACAGATAATTACTATTTATTCAGATTATATTAAAAAATCTGCGCATATTTTATTTAACAATTTATATTGGTGAACATACCAATATCGAGAAGCGAATAAATACGTTCACGATAAAATGGCTCTGTAATACGGAATGCTGAATGAAGTAGGTATATTCATTCGCGAGTATTGTACATTGTGTATGTGTATGTCGTGTTGTGTGGGTGTATGTCGTGTATTAATTACGACTTACATACTGACTGATGTAGGTACACAATCTATTATTCTGCTTGAATATAAAGCCTACTTCATACAACAAGGATGGAGCAAAGGTCAAAGACCTTTCCCTATTAAATATTAAACAGAAACCTTTCTTCGTCAGACAAAGTTAAGTTTTGTAAATGATTGAAATAATGTTTTTCTTTTGTGGAGTAAGAGGAGTTTATAAAAAGAGTTTGGGGCATGAAAAGGTTGTAGTTACATTAGGTAAGCGCTTTTAAATATAATATTTTGTTTGTTTTACTTATAAACTGAAACATAACCCTTTCCTTGGTAGTCGGGTAAAAACATAATTGATACATATTTAACTAAAATAAAGTAAAGGTATAGAGCGGCGATATAAGCAGGGTGAACTTTGACTTCATTTTGACGAGTCCTAATAAGAGAAAGAGTTCTTGCTTACCAAATTATTTCAATACTAGCTTTTGCCCGCGGCTCCGCTCGCGTGGATGTCGGTTATCGCGACTAAACATAGCCTATGTCCTTTCTCAAGGTCTAATCTACCCCTATACCAAATTTCATCAAAATCGGTCCAGCGGTTTATTCGTAAAAGCGAGACAGACAGACAGACAGACAGACAGACAGACAGACAGACAGACAGACAGACAGACAGAGTTACTTTCGCATTTATAATATTAGTAGGGAAATCAAATAATGTCTGTAAATAATGACTATGTATAGTATGTATATTGTATACTGTTGATTGATGGCACTTAATGGAGCTTATTGTTACACATATCTATTGATAGCACACTTGTACTTTTCCACGGTATTTATTTATTGAACCTAACTGGTTCGCCTTATCTCAAATGTTTACATTTACAGTTATGAACATTCCAATTGTTCGATAATAAACAATACATATCGTGGAAAAGTACAGGTGTGTTATCAATATGTGAAAAAACTGTCTCTGCCTATTCCATTGTAAAAGAGACGTGAGTGTATATCAGCACAATGGTTAAATTTAATAATGGTGCTACGTTCCAGGTTATAAGTTTACAAACTCTCTCGTGACGTCACAATACCTATTACCCAAGTAAGTACAAAAGAAATAAAAGGTTTTACTAGCACTAAAACTATTGTACTTAGTTACTAGTACACAACTGTGTGTTACTAGCTATGACGTGTGTACCCCGCTTTAGCAAACATTAAGCCCTACAGGAACTTTAATATCCTTTCTATTGTTTTGTTTGGCGTACCGTTCTTATTGTGACCCAGTTTTGAACAAGGGCTGCGTGGAGTCATCCACATTGTTTTATTTGCCACCCGTTACAAAACGAGGTGAAAATATATATTTAGAAATGTTTCTTTTTCGTCTCGGGGTTAATAGTAATACTACTTTAAAAAGTTTATTTTTTATTTTTGTAAGCTTTTTTTTATATAGGTAGGACACGTCAATTTGACTTCAACTCGCCTGATGGTAAGCTGAAGGCAAAGTCTCTGAAAAGAGAGTCACCATTACAGACACGTATCATGTTACATTTTTTTCGTGTTTTCTTTAATAAAATTCTGTCGTGTGATTTTGATCGCTTCTGTCTCTCTCTCTTTCTCTCTCTCTTCTCGTCTCTCTCCGTATGAGTCGTATAAGTTTCATGTAGTTGTACTAACATAGTTACAACTCGTCATTGTTACTAACACAACATATGGACTACGTCTGAAATCAATTATTATAATTATTATTTACTAGCTGACCCCGCGAACTTCGTACCGCCTAACTGTCGATTCTTATATTTTTTTTCTCCTCTCCGTAAGAACCATCCTCAAGATAAGAATCATCCTACGTAAGACTTTGAAGTATCAAGGAATATTCTAAAAAAAATTAGCGAAATAGGTTCAGCCGTTCTCGATATTTGCGCTTAGCAACATATTTAGTGATTCATTTTTATATTATAGAAGATTATTATTATAAGGCTAGGTACTAAGTACTCGTATTTTCATTATAATGTAGTTGTAATTGAACGGTTACTAATAATAATTACAACCTGTGGTACTATCGATACCCATTGTAATGGTACTATCGAGACTAAAAGTAAGCATAGCATAGATAAACGTGGCGAAATGTGAATAGATTCTCTAATTTCATCCATAAATCGTTATAAACAAATACTCAGTTATTATATTCCCAAAGAGGGACTCAGAAGCAGCGGCGAAAGGTGAAAATTTCCAAAAGGGAAGTCAATAGAAAAAAGGCATACCTCGGTCTAGTTTTGTACACAGTACACCATGCGACGATGCGACCCATTGGAAGCCGGTAGGAATCGGGTTAAAAGGATTCTTCGCCACTGCTCAAAAGCGTTGGATCCATGGAGAAGGAAATGTATTCTGTCCCCCGTGGTTGGATCTTATGTGCAAATAAACGAAAATCTTATAAATTCACGTTAATTTAGAACGATATTTTAAAATCCGAACGAAAAAATATTTAAAACGGACTAATTTGAAATGATTTTTACAACAGTTGAGTTGGTATCGAGCTGAGCGAGGAAGCTTTTAAAATGAATGGTTTGAATTTATTTTTCTAACATTTCTTTTTACTCCTGTAACTTTTTTCCAGTTGAAACCCGAATTAAAATTGTATAAAACCCGATACGATTTACGATGTGAATTGAATTTTTTTATTTTATTTTAGTTATTCAAGTAACTTGACTCATTGTGTTAGTAACAATAATGGCTTATAAACTACGTTATTGCTAATTGTTATTTAGAATGACATAATACAGTGCTCAGCGCGCGCAATGTGACAGGCGCAGCTAAAACCTTGGTGCAGTGTGACATGTAGCAGCAATACAGCCTGCTTGCTATCATGCTCAGGATGCTGTTGGCACTAATACTTCGTTCTATTTGTGTTATATACAGCACATCCCTACTAATATTATAAATGTGAAAGTAACTCTGTCTGTCTGTCTCGCTTTCACGCCCAAACCACTGAACCGATTTTGATGAAATTTGGTATAGGGGTAGATTAGACCTCGAGAAAGGACATAGGCTATGTTTGGTCACGATAACCGACATCCACGCGGGCGGAGCCGCGGGCAAAAGCTAGTATTTTTTAAATATAGGATATATAAATATAGGATAGGGTTGTCCTCTATTCGACAGTTAACATACGGTCCATGACTAAGTGCCCGCTTGTTGGCAATAGGCTCGCTCCCATTTGCGGTCCCACGTAATAGGACCGAAAATCATAGATGGTGATATGTGAGTGATATATGCCTCTACCTCCTCCTTCGGAGATTCACATGCGTGAGTATACAGGGTGGAAGATTTCAACCTTACCTGGAGGGAAAGTACTTTAAATACTGGAGATAGCTAATTTCACTCAAAGGAAACATTCCTTTATTTTTAAAAAGAAACAAAACTGCATTCATAGTTTTTTGAAAATTCCCTTGCCATGCCCGGTAATCGAACCGACTAAAATCCAAAAAAATAACATCCTTCATTTTTATAGCATCAATCGATAGTGTCAATCATGAGGATTAAAACTCTCTAATAAACATGGTAAATTAAATGAAAGGAAGTCAATAAAATCTTAACTTATAAATTCCATTCCAACAGATACAGTACTTTTAATTGCTCAACGTGCCTTCACATACCTTATCAACAATAACGCCATTTATTTAGTAAAATGAGTACTAAATGACTAAACTTTGATTCCGATTTAGAATGTAACGTTATTGTGTGACTGCATGAGGTAGTCAAGTCTCCCGATTTTTGTTTATACAGAATATTAGTAACCGAAATTACTAATATTCCTGTCAACCCCCCCAAGTAGGTAAGCTAAATTGCTTGTACTAGGAGTGGGTTCACGTCTGTAGTGTAATGGTCAGGCTTTGAACCCGGGACCTCTCGATCGTAAGGCCGACTCCTTAACCACTAAGCTACCGACGGCGACGCTACTATTATGTCGATTTAGGTCCAAGATACGTGTCGAGGTATACTTGGTTGGGCTTGGAAAGCACTTCGTGGTACACCGCATCGCACCCTGGGCAACGGAGATGGCGAGAGAATTGCCTTATTGGTTCGTCTCATAATACATTAATTGAGACTTTTGAATTAACCTGAGACGGCATGCGGTTTTAGTCGGTTTGAGTCGAGAGAGTAAATTCCCTTACTGGCCAGTGAGGGCCAGCCATGAAAAACAGGGACAAGTAATTTAAATATGGAATTTTATTCTTAATATGTTAGGTGATGAATCCTTGAGTTAAGTTCTCTATTTTGTTAAATCGAATTTGAAAATTGAGTTTTCAAGGATTTCCTTTCATTTAATTAACCATGTTTGTTAGACAGATTTGATCCTTATGATTTATACTATTGATTGATGTCATAAAAATACAGGATGTTATTTTTTCGGATTTTAGGTGGTTCGATTGCCGGGTGTGGCAAGCGAATTTTGAAAAATTTATGAATGCAGTTTTATTTCTTTTTAAAAATAAAGGAATGTTTTCTTTGAGTGAAATTCGGTATCTCCAGTATTTAGAGAACTTTCCCTCCAGGTAAGGTTAAAATCTTCCACCCTGTATATCTAATATATAAAATTCTCGTGTCACAGTTTTCGTTGCCATACTCCTCCGAAACGGCTTGACCGATTTTGATGAAATTTTTTGTGCTTATCCGGTAGGTATTTATGAGAATCGGCCAACATCTATTTTTCATCCCCCTAAATGGAAGTTGCAGCGGGAACGGGATTTGAATACCACGCGGGCCGAAAATATGGCGGTACGAAGTTCGCCGGGGCAGCTAGTATGTATGTATATTTTTTTAAATCGATTCTTCAAGAAGGGCATTAGAAGGTTTCTTCTGGGTCGGCAGCGCGAGTGTGACGCCCCTGGTGTTGCCTACGTCCATAGGCCACGGTGACCGCTTCCCATCAGGTGGGCCGTGTGCTTGTCTGCCAACTAAGTGGTATAAAAAAAAAATAGTACATTTTTCAATAGACTGGAGCTAATATGATTTTCGTAAGTAAAACCTTACAAACTATTAATTACTTCTTCTAAACAAAATCTATCTCAAATAATGCCCGCCATGACAACGTGCTCGCTTGACAGCAATAGGCTCACCCCTTATTACATGAGAGCGAAAATCATAGTTGGCTAAATGTATGTGGGTGGTAATACACCTCTGCTCCCCCTTCGGGGATTTAAATGCGTGAGTATATGTATGTATGTATCTCAATTAATATAATTATGTATATATACATATATGTAGAAGAGATAATAAATAAATAAATCAAGTCCTTTTTTACTTTCATTTGAATTCATACGAAACGTTCGAATACTTATAACATGTGTAAATAATTGTACTGTGTGTTTGTGACACACATCAAAAGCAGACAGAATAACAAACATACACCGATAATGTGTTTACCTTGACATGTTTAAACTGAAAAGAAGTTAGAAACCTACATTTAGTAATTTTACGAAAGGTTTTAGATTCATGTAGTAAACTAAATAATCATAATATGATAGCTTTCTATTTCTTAGTCCTATAGTACTATACTTTTAGTCCCATTATAGCTTAGAGTGTAAAAATTTAAAACTTGTATTTTAACTTAACAGACGGCCCTAATGCATAGAAAACTCGACGTAGTTTTTGTGGCATGATTTGTAAATACTAAATATTATCGTCTGTATAATAAGAACAAAATCGAATATTTTTCACAGACAATGGTATCTTGCTCAGTCTCATACGGATAATTGCCACTGCAAAAATATTAAAAGAGTAACACAACAATAATTAACTCGAGCCGGGAATGAAACCCGACACCTCACATACAGCAGCTGAACTCGTTACTATTGTGACAGTAAGACAGTTAACTCAGTAGGTAGTATAAAAATGCATACCAATCTTTAGGCGTCTAGTAAAAGTCTAACCCTTTTAACCGTTCGTAATGTACGACACTTTGTTTTCTTAAACGACCTACTAACGTCCATTGAACTTGAACCTTGAAGGTGCAGAGAACAAAATCGAATTACAAAACAAATTCTCAACGCAAATTGGGTAATTCAGAACGGCTGAACTACAGAATAGATAAGTAACCGAACTTACGAGTATTTGGTCGTGTGAATCTACTTGAGTGAAAAAACTCATTATTATCACTTGGAGTCCGGAATTTGCTCTTCATGTTTTTTTAATACCATTTAGGTGGCAAACAAGCACACAGCTCACCTGACAGAAAGTGATAACCATGGCCTATGGATGTATGCAACAGCAGGGGCGTTATACTCGTGCTGTCGACCCTGAACCTTCTAATGCCCTTCTTGAAGAACCCCATATTATAATAATATTATAGACGCTTGGGATAACCACAGCAGGGAGTTCTTACCACAACTAGAGCGTGCGTGCGTGGGTGAAGATTCTTTTTTACCACATAGTGCGCACCTTTTCCGGTTGCAATGTGTGAGGATGAACTCCCTGCCTATGGCAAGCGGTACGATTATATAATGTAACTGTGGGCATCATCTGGGACTTAGCTTTGTGATCTCATCTGACCCTCGGATCTCATCAAGAAATCTTGCGTCAGAGCCTCACTCGGTATTCAGTAGGTGTACCGGCTTGCAGGTGGTTTCAGCCATCAAGTTCTTCATAGAACCTTGAGTGAATTAATTTCACAATTTTTGAGACTTAAACGATCTACTAACGTCCAATGAACTTGAACCTAGAAGGCCACAAAGAACAAAATCGAATTACTAAACCAATTCTGAACACGCAAGTTGAGTAATATTAATTCAGAGCAGCTCAACACTTTGGTAGAGTGTACTTTTTCTTGAGTGAACAAATTCATTAATATCAAACTAGTGTTATGGTGCCCGGAGTCTCTGGATTTTGAGGACCACCAAGTCCCTACCAAGTCCCCATCTAGTCCCCAGCTAATGAGGAACCGCGTATTGCGTCCCCGACTCGGCCCTCTACAGCCCTTGAGTGAATTAAGTTCATAATATTTGAGACATAAACGACCTACTAACGTCCAATGAACTTGGACCTTGAAGGCCGCAGAGAACTAAATCGAATTACTAAACAAATTCTGAACACGCAAGTTGGGTAATATTAATTCAGAGCAGCTGAACCTATTTGGTAGTGTGTACTTATTCTTCCTATTTTTTTTTTTTTTAAATATTTCGTCAATCATTCTCAGTCATCAGTCAAATCTCAATCATCAGTATCGGGCGCTATAATACACATATTGACGAATAATTTGACGAACTTATTCGTCAATATGTGTATTATAGCGCCCGGGCCCTGGTTTTTATAAACTAGGTGGTTTATAAGTATTAGGTCCTTCAAACTTCAACTGAAGAAATGGCTATGCGAGCAAGCATTCTACTCATTTGACGAACTGGTAACAGTGAAATAACTAAGTTAATTAATTAATTAATTATTATGATTGACATTATGTAGAATAGTTTTAGATATGACTGATAAATTTGACATTTTATGAGAATTAGACATTTAAAAAACTAATTGCACGTCAATCCTAATCATTGGAAGAACTGAGAACAGTGAAATGACTAAGTTAATTAATTAACTATCATTATTGACATTATGTAGAATATTTAGCCATGACTGTACAATGTGACCTCCTATTAAAATTTGACATGTTTAAAAAAGTATGAACTTCAATAATTCTAGATGAATGGTACTGGGATTTCATTCATAAACCATCGAAAATATTGTGACATTTGTATATTGTGATGTTTACACTTATAATTTACGTTTGACAAAAGAATATTTATTACATAGTAATTTAAGAGTGGAATGATAACTAGCAAACTTACTGTAACGACTGTGAATGATACTTTGACGTGTAATGATCATCCTTATGAATAAATGACTTATGACTTATGACTTATGACTTATTTTGGCTTTTATGGAAGGGATTGTCATCTTACCCTAGAATTTTACTAGGAAGCCCTACACGCGATAAGCAAGGTAACTTTTGGGTAAAATTGACTGAATCTCTTGATGGAGTCCTATACAACCCTTTAGTGAAGTAACATAAAAATATTTGAGACTTAAAGGACCTACTAACGTCCAATGAACTCGGACCTTGAAGAACACAGAGAATAAAATCGAATTACTAAACAAATTCTGAACACGCAAGTTGGGTAATTTTAATTCAGAGCAGCTGAACCTATTTGGTAGTGTGTACTTTTTCTTCATCATTATTTATCAATATGTGTATTATGGCGCCCGGGCCCTGATTTTTATAAACTAGGTGGTTTATTTTGGCTTTTACGGGAGGGATTATCATCTTACCCTAGAATTTTATAAGGAAGCCCTACACGCAATAAGCAAGGTAACTTTTGGGTAAAATTTACTGAATCTCTTGATGGAGTCCTATACAACCCTTCAGTGAAGTGACATAAAAATATTTGAGTCTTAAACGACCTACTAACGTCCAATGAACTTAAACCTTGAAGGCCGCAGAGAACTAAATCGAATTACTAAACAAATTCTGAACACGCAAGTTGGGTAATTTTAATTCAGAGCAGCTGAACCTATTCGGTCGGCGTATCTTCTTCTTGAGTGAACAAACTAATAGCATAAAATTTTATAGTCTATTGAAAAGCTAATATGTATAAATGACAATGCAATAATTGCTTTATAGCGGTATGTTTGTATGAGAATATCGTTTCGAAAAACGTGTTGGAGATCGAGTATTTATTCTGTTTTTGGGTTTTCACTATCATTCACTATTATTTCAAGTTAATTTTTGTTTTATATACCTAATATTAAAAACTGTGCTCTTCAGATTCACATAATAGTGAAGCGTGTTTCTATAATATATATAATACCTACTAGCTGACCCGGCGAACTTCGTACCGCCATATTTTCCGCCCGCGTGGTATTCTGATCCCGATTTATCAGTATTTCTCTGCAATATTATGCATGTATTATACATACAAACCTTCCTCTTGAATCACTCTATCGATTAAAAAAAAACCGCTTCAAAATCCGTTGCGTAGTTTTGAAAATTTAAGCATACATAAGATGGCGACAGCGACTTTGTTTTATAATATGTAGTGATGTAGTGAAGTGATGGATGATGATGACATGTAAGTATTTACAAAAAAAAATATTTTATATCCACATTCTAGATTCCATAACACAAGTTAGTTAAGCTACGCTTACCATGGGTCTCGATGGCGTTGAGTAGAATATGGTAGAATATTTTTTTAGAATTTTTTTTTACCGTGACGATAATAAGAATCCCGATCCAATCGAATCCAAAACCAAGCACTATTGAAGTTGATTGTTTATTTATTCAGTTCAAATGGATTTTAACTTTATAGTGTATTCTCAGTTTCGCTTTAAGAGTCTCTCGTTCAAATCAATGACATCAGAGTCTCTCGTTTGTATCTCAAAAATTATAAGAATTATACTGTCTTGCGACTAAAATACGCACATTGAATTTAATGTACGCAATAAACTACAGTGACACCTTCAGTATCATAATACATACATTAATTTTAGTACATTGTACATCATCGTTACAGTTGAGCTACGTGTCTACGGCGTAGCCAAGCAACACAACTTAGCTACGTAAGTGCGTAGCTTCGTAGCACGACACATTTCTCAACCTCAGAAATGTTTACTTGGTGTCATGTGCAAGTTTTAATGTTGCAGTTCCTTTTAAAGGGGTTAAGAGAGAATGAAAAAAGTCTTTATATTAAAGAATAAAGTGAATTCTTCTATAATAGTGTGGGTATACTGCTAATCTGACCATACGGGACAAAAAACTGGCATTGCGAAAGATCACAAACCGACCAATAACTTTTTGTAGCTGTCATACAGGTGATATTACACACGGGTGCGCTATGCTACAGGTGTCAAAAGTCATTCATTCACTCACACAAGTAGCCTGGTTATAAAATAGTACTCTGGCCTGGTGGCACTCCCAATGATAGCCCTAATAAATATTATATTATTCAGTTTCTTCTATGTAAATATTACATAACCATTTTAATACTTTTTAATTAAAAAGGAGTATTCCTCTTCAGCTAATTGGTAAAACATCTGAAAACAACCAGACGTCGAAAAAAAAAACTTTTTTTCTAACGCAAATCTTAACTGAAAGAGATTCATTTTTGGATAAAATTACATTGTAATAAATCACAATGTGTAAAATGTTCATAATTTCTATTATTATACAAACAAAGAACAATGAACACAGGGTACAACAAACAAATGCCCGCTCATATAAAGTGCTATCGAGCAGATACCAGCTTTGTACCTACAATTATTGAATAACCTTTGAGAATAATCGTACGGCTGATCTTTCCGGAGGGTGCTATCAAAACTTCGATATCGTAACACAGGGCGTTACGATATTATAACGTTTGAAATACGGAAAAGATAACAGCTTCTATTGTATTCTAAAGACTGGTTGTAATGTGGGCCATACATACCAGTATTATATTTTTTATCTACTCTCATACTAAAATGTAAGCAATAAAAAGTTAAAAACAAACCTTTAATGATAGTCTTTACGCACAGAGTAACAAAATCAATTTAAAAAATTACATTATGATGTAGCTCTTCCATATCAACTGTATAACAGAACTGTAATGTAACTTTTTTCGGTACAACTTCAACTGAACTGGGTCATTCCCGTTGGTCAACACCCCGTAGTCAACACTGTTGACTACTGAGAATGTTTTGTTCTACTGGTTAACAGTGTTGACCAACGGAACATTTTATTCCCACTGGTTCACACTTTCGCTCTCCGGGCTCATTCCCGCTGGTCAACACTGTTGAAAACAGCATATTTTTGGCAGTCATTCATACTTTCGTTCGGCGCATAGATTAGGAGTCAGAGTATAAAAAAGTGAAATGATACAAAAGATTAGTTATAATTGAAACTGCTTTAATCATGATATTTAAGAAACAAAATAACGATATTCTTAAATGTTTAAACTCAAACTGCTTAAGTTTTATGTTATTTACCTAGTTTTACAAAATTGAGTAAACTGCATTTGGTGTACAGTAAGTAATTTGTATCACACAGATGATCTTCATTTGCAAAAAAAAGTTAAAAAGTGTTATAGAGGATTGGATAAGATGATATTTATTTCTCAGATAAGTTTCATTTACACTACCTAAGTGGTTTTAAAGTTATCTCTTTGAAGGCAAGTAGTGTCGATGGGAACGAAGAAATTACCTACCCACGACACTATTTATTTATTTATTTTTAAACTTTATGCACATAAAAATTGTACAAAGGCGGACTTAATGCCAAAGGCATTATCTACCAGTCAACCTTAGGGTGATGCAGAGATACATTGAGGTAGGTGCAGGCAAAAGATGAATTACTATACCTAATGATTTATACATATATCCTTATATTATACATTTGTACACAATTAGTCATACATATGTTATAAATACAGATCATAATACATACATTATACATACCATACACACTACATACAATTACAAAATGTCTCACTGCTCAACACTGTTAACCAGTGGAACAAAATATTCCCAGTAGTTAACAGTGTTGACCACGGCGACTGGGTATTAACCAGTGGGAACAAAACAAAAAAAATATGTCGCGTTGGTCAACACTGTTGACCAGTAGAACAAAACATTCCCAGTAGTTAACAGTGTTGACCACGGGGTGTTGACCAACGGGAATAACCCAACACTATGCATTTTTGTCTCTACATAATCTTTGGACGCAGCGTAACACGCATGCGCGATCGCCAAATAAATTTTGGCGCTCAACGTTTCTGTCATTTTTTGCAATTTATATTAATTATTTCACGAGATTAGATAAAGTAGTGTTTGAACTGAACATAATTTGGTCTTAAAACACTCATGTGATACTGTAAAAAAACTCGCCGTTCGTAACAGTTTCATAATCTACTATAATCTAGTCATTGATATTATTTTATTGTTTGTTGTTGCTGTTTGTTGTTGCTGATCCCACATGAATACAAATTAGATACTGTAATTATATTTGTGCTAAGTTTCATCTAGGTTAGTTTACCATACTGGCGTGTTTGATTAATAAACACCCATTCCTTCTAAGAAGAACGGTATACTCACTAACTAGAAGTATCTTTTTTATAATTATTAGACCTTAAAAAGGTATAGGAACACTAACGGAGTTTTATCTTATATTTTTTTAGTATTGTATCTACTTATTAATTGATTAGAAAGTAACCGAATAACTTAGATTTATATTTGTGACGTGAACTCACGTTTTAATTATACGTCTTGAGGACTAATTTTGTGGGAACTCTACAATATATTAGCCGTTATATAGATATTATTGAAATGTATACGTAATGCGTACGTATTTTGACTCCGGGTCACAATATTAGATCATACTTTTAAGATGTTCCCCCAAATCACTTCTATACTTAGCTATAGAAAATAATAATTACTACCTCTCAAACACACACCAGTACGCACAAAAGCCACAGCTTGTCATAATTAGACGTTAACATGGATTCGTATGATATTGACAGACATACAAATTGATACGTCGATAATTTCGCCTTAATTATCTACCCACCGACGCTCGAACATCAATGAATCGATAATGAATAGGCATGTGAAGTATAATAGTGATATTCTGGAAGGAAGTCGAGCGATAATTATATTAATTATATGTGAATAATTTCGTATCTTTCTGAGATAAGGAGACACACAAATAATGACAAATATGAATAATTAAATTTAGTTGGATGCATGATCGTGCTATCCGTACTCTTTTTGTACTTTATTATTAGAACTATCGGGATATTTACCATGTATTGTTTGGAGTTTCCGATATTTCGGCGCCGTTGCAAGCACCATGATCACGGAGGAACTGTAGTACTGGCGGTAAACGGTGAAAAAGTTTCTAGGAGAACATATATCGATCTACCCTCTTTCGAGTTCTTTTGTGACGCGTATGGACACTACCACTGGTTTCACTCTCACTACAAACTCGAACTCGATCTCGATCACGTTCACGACACACTATGCTTACTGTATCCACTCGCGATTTTGTTTTGGCTTGCTCCCGATTGTTTGTACATAGACGGACCACTGGATGCCAGACGTTCGGCAGTTGAAACCCATCCTCACGATTGAAATTGTTGTACTTTTTTATTTCAATCGCTTCCCTAACCAATCTTGGTATGTAGTGGCGTTCTGTCGAGAGCATCTGAGGGTTATGTAACTCGATCCAGTGGTCAGTACCGGACTCCAATAAATGTTGAGCGATAGCAGATTTATGCGGTTCGTTGTTTTTGACTGCCCTGATGTGTTCCTTGATTCGGCATGTAACCGTTCTTTTGGTTAACGTCTAACCGTTCGTTTTATGAACACCACAGAATACGACGATAAAATTCGACACTTGTTAAGTGACGAAAACACTTACAAAAAAGTCAACTACAACCCGACCGCTAGGACCAACCGCAGCACGGTTCAATTAATCAAGGAACAGCAACAAGTGATTGGTGAAGAGGTAGCAGCATACCTACTGCGACCCAGAAACGTCCAGCCTCCTAAACTATATGGTTTGCCAAAGGTACATAAGCCAAATACTCCCTTACGGCCCATCGTGAGTCAGATTGACTCACCGACGTACGAGCTGGCTAAACATGTGGCGAACATCTTACAACCGTTAGTGGGTAGGACAACGTCGTACGTAAAGGACTCGAGACATTTCGTTCAAATTTTGCGTCAAACGTCCGTCAGTGATCAAGAAGTGATGGTGAGCTTCGACGTGGAGTCTTTATTCACAAATGTTCCCATCATGGATTGTTTGGAGATCATAAGACGCAAAATCATAGAGAACGGAATGGCTAAGGAGTATGCCGACCTTGTGCAGCATTGCTTGACCACAAACTACTTCATATACAGGAATGAATACTACCTACAGATAGATGGAGTAGCAATGGGCAGGCCGGTGGCTCCAGTCGTGGCAAACCTGTGGATGGAGCACTTTGAAACCATAGCCATAGCTATTGCCCCAAGAATCAAGATCTGGAAACGGTACGTTGATGACATTTTCTGTATTTTAGAAGGGGGTGAAAATGAGGTACAACAATACGTGGCTCAGTTTAACAACATCCATAGTAAAATGAGTTTTACGTACGAAATGGAAAAAGACCGAAGCCTTGCTTTCCTTGATGTGAGGATCAGTGTTCGTGGGGACGGGTCGTGTAGCCACTCCGTGTACAGAAAACCCACCCACACCGACCGCTACCTGCATGCCGACTCGCATCATCATCCGCGCCAGTTGAATTCAGTGGTGACGTCGCTTACTGACCGCGCATATAGTTTATGTGACGAGGAACATCTAGAAGAAGAATTGAACCACATAAGCGGCGTTCTACAAAAGAATGGATACAATGGACGGATTAAACCACCTAACGAACGACATAAAGCCCTAAACTGCAGGGTGGAAAGACAACCAGCCTTTTTACCCTACATCAAAGGAGTGACAGATAAGGTCGCTAACATCCTAAAGAAGGTTTCTGTCAAAACTATCTTCACTCCTTTAAAAAGGCTGTCACAATGCCTGCGTTCACCCAAAGATGGTTCTCCACTGGACAAGCCCGGAGTATACAAAATTGACTGCAGCTGTGGCAGTTCCTATATAGGTCAGACCAAAAGAACGGTTACATGCCGAATCAAGGAACACATCAGGGCAGTCAAAAACAACGAACCGCATAAATCTGCTATCGCTCAACATTTATTGGAGTCCGGTACTGACCACTGGATCGAGTTACATAACCCTCAGATGCTCTCGACAGAACGCCACTACATACCAAGATTGGTTAGGGAAGCGATTGAAATAAAAAAGTACAACAATTTCAATCGTGAGGATGGGTTTCAACTGCCGAACGTCTGGCATCCAGTGGTCCGTCTATGTACAAACAATCGGGAGCAAGCCAAAACAAAATCGCGAGTGGATACAGTAAGCATAGTGTGTCGTGAACGTGATCGAGATCGAGTTCGAGTTTGTAGTGAGAGTGAAACCAGTGGTAGTGTCCATACGCGTCACAAAAGAACTCGAAAGAGGGTAGATCGATATATGTTCTCCTAGAAACTTTTTCACCGTTTACCGCCAGTACTACAGTTCCTCCGTGATCATGGTGCTTGCAACAGCGCCGAAATATCGGAAACTCCAAACAATACATGGTAAATATCCTGATAGTTCTAATAATAATGTAAACGACCATGAAAGTTTAAATACCTTTTTGTACTTTTTGCGTTGGTGTGGCTTAAGAATGGATTTTGATATTAGTTAAGAATGGTATGAGTAAGGAATACGCATTTGTTATGATTTTTGAACGGTATGAGTTCGCGTGGTATGAACATGGCGGAACAACCCACATTATCGTCCGTTGCGTATTAAGATTCACATACATGCAACATACATATTCTATTATATTCATTCATTTCATTATATTGTTTCATCTTTGTCAATTTAATGTATTTTTGGGCTATTATTATCAATATTATTATTTCAATATTATTATATACTCATGCTTTTTCCCCATCTTGGGTAGGCAGACACAACAGTCCGTTATTTACATCTATATCCTTACATACTATAACTTCAAAACCATTATGCATAGGAACTCTGAAAACATTAACCTCCATTTTCCGACAGTTGCGTAATAACTGCTTTATGCTGAATACTTAAATGCAGTGTATATCTCTATCTTAATGAGAGTTTTGCAAATAAAAGCTCTTAGTCCCCACTTAAAGTTACGACAATTTATCTCAGTCTGTATCAATGGGCAAAAAAAGAACTTTTGCAATAAATTTTACACGAAGCGTCGCGAGGTAATAAAAGCATTAATTTCATGATTTTTTTTACCTTTCCAAGGTAGCTGAGATTCATTTTCTATTTAAATTTCACTTTATAGCTGCTTTTTTCTATTAATGGCAATTAACTTGGCTATTTGTCAGATTGGACGGTCACCAACAGTAGGTATTTACGTAACATATTCCAAGTTACCGATCAAACATCTAGACATCTTCACAAACTTTTACATTTATAATAATAGTAACGTGTTAAAAACTGATAAGTAAATTAAACTTATATAAGTTAATCGATAAATGTGCTCATATATGTTTAGGTGACGTGTAATGTTCTTATGAATAAAATAATGAGTTATGAGTTATTAGGGGTAGTAGAGATTTACATCACTAAATTTATTGTTTGTATCAAACTAGGTCAATCTCTCACCACAATACTTCATGCACCAACCAGTAACCACTGACATATCTCTGCATCACCCAATGATTGATTTCCTGAAATACCTATGGCATTAAGTCCGCCTATGTACAATCATTTTGTATTCGCACAAAATTTTTAAATTAAAAAAAATAGACGTTTGATAGAACAAAAATAGGTTACACTACCTACCTACGAAAACTAAGCTACACTTCTAAAATAATCTACAAGTTTTAGGCTTCATGAAATTAGCCATTTCGTATATTATACATAGTAAGTAATAGCACATCGTCATTTTATCCCTTGTTCTGTGTAATATGATAAAAATACGGCAGCTTTAGCCCTGGAGCAGATGAGGGTAGCTGTCTACCTCCATCTCCCTTATATCTTGCCCTGATAAGGATGATAAAGCATTTTTATGGCGTTTCCTTGTTTCGTTTTACAGTGATTGGATTTGTGAATTTTTGTTCTTCGTTTTTATGGATTTTGTATGTTCGGTTTATGTTGCATTAATATTTTATGTTTGTTTTTGTTTTTTTATAACATTTCGGTGGCAGACATGCACATGGCCCATCTAATGGAAAGTGGTTACCGTGGCTTACGGACGTCACACAATCGTGCCGCCGACTGTAAGAACCTTCTAATGTCCTTCTTCAAGAACCTCTTATCGGAGTCGCCTGGAAAATCCACAGCAGGGAGTTCCATAGTTCCACCAGTTCCACAGCTTATTTAAGATTACAAGTCATATCTTTTCCAACTGAACTAAAAGCGTGTGTTATGACTGACTTTAAGTACACTACTCAGTACAATAAATACTTAACCTAATCTGCATAAATATATTTTTTTTTTTTTTAAGAAGCCGTTACAATTTTTTTTTAACACAAAGAAAATCTTGACAAGAATATCAGCTGAGCTTAAGAGAAAACCGAACGCAACAAATTGGTATATAAACAATTACAGGCAAATATTTCAACCAATGGCATTAACAAATACAAAAATCCCGTCCTGATTTCCGTGAACCATTTATTAACATTGCCGCGTTTGTATTTACTGAATGGCGTGTGTAAAAAGAGTAAAAACATACCGCGTATTACCAGTAAAAATATACCGCGTATTACCAGTAAAAGCGGTGTTCGCTGAAACGTGAGCATATTAGTGTAAACATCGAAGTTATCTAACATGTCAAAGTGATAGTCGGACCATCCCTGTTTGTCTGTGTGTCCCTGTTCCCATTACTTGTCATGTCAATATTGAATTCCGTCGTTATTAATATTTCGCTGTCAACTTTGAGTTGCGTTTTATGTTTTTTCGTATTCTCTTTGTCTGAAAATTTATTTATTTATTTAAACTTTTTGCACGAATAAAAATACATGTAAGTGCAAAGGCGGATTTAATACCTAAACTACCTTTTAATACCTTAATTTTGTGCTTTTAGAATATAGTTTATACGTAAGATAATTGCTGTATTATACATAAAAGGGTCATAATTTGTTGATGTCCTTTTATGTTAGTCCGAGTGGTTACCTCCAAGGTTTGTACTTGTTCATTCTCCTACTCTTCACCTTGAAGTTGGTTATCTTGACTTTTACGGGAGCAGCTACCCTGCGAGGAAGTTTATGCGAGAGCCTCGTCCAGAAATTGTGTCTGAATATGTGTGAATGTACTAGACATATAGTCGGCAATAGATCGCTCTTGACTATTAATATACTCAAAAAGATGATATTAAGATCTTTTTAAGTACCTACTTTGCTAGTCAAAATCGATCTGGTACTGACTGTACTCTGTTTTTAACCGATTTCAAAAGGAGGTTCCTAGTTTTACCTGTATGTTTTTTGTACTTGAAGTTCAGAATTAATTTAGTAATCTCGGCCTTCAATACTTTAGAATTTTTAATGTAATAGACTTAGCTCACAGATAATTTTGTTCCACTGAATTTGTTTCGAGATTACATAAAGTGTTTCTCCTCTTCCTTAGGGACATATTTCAACGTCCTAAGTCCACGTTTTCTTGTTTTGGAAAAATACTAGACAACGTAACGACTAAATCCTCAGTTATCAGCAAATTTTATTTTCACAGAGTGACGGTTTTATTTTTACGCTTTCAATTACCTACAAGGACGTAGAAATACGCGTTTTATTTTTTTAAATACAAAAGCTGTCATCTGAAAATTATGTTCGTACGGTGGTCAAGACATTTAATTATTTTATTTATACTAATGGAATAAAATCAAATTGTATTCATGTAGGACACGGTTGCTTTTGAACATTTGGGGTCAATTAAGAATGGGATCAATCGTTGTGGGATCAATACGGAACAACCCTTATTACGACAGCTAGTTTTGTATAGCAATGAGCAGTGGCAAAAACCAGAAAGACAAAACTTTCCAGGATAGTTTATAAATAAACTAGAAAGTTAAATAATCTGCCGTAGACACGATTTCTCTTGTATCTTAATTTAAGGATATCTCATGCATACACTAAGGCTTTATTAAATCCTAATTAAGAGCTCAAAATGAAGCACTTCATTGCAAACTCTTCACTTTATATGGGAAAGTTCATAAAGACATTCCCGAGCAATATTCACTTAAGAAGATGTATCAAGATAAATCCGTACTAAAGCCAGCAAATTTTGTTATAGGGGAGTATCATTTAATTAACTTTACACCGCATTAGAGGAGCTCTGAAACGTCTTTATACAGCGTAAAGGCAAAGTTTCCATTTACTAAAGTCCTAGTTCAAACAGTGATGCGCCGAACTAAAGCGAATTTGCATGTTTACACTAGAGATGTCGACGGCTATGGTGCCGCCAGAGGCATCGTGTGCTCATTGAAATAAGTTTTACAAATACATGCTATGTAAATATTGGTGAGATATCGGTGGGTGCCGTTTTTGTTGACATTCACTGGCTACGTGATAAACTGATTTCTCTTATTCTCTTGTCGAACGTTCGGTTCCCCAATGTTACGTCATCTGAAAGATTTATCGTGCTTTTGCTCGCGTGTGTTTGTAAATGTTTGGCTGACTCTGTTGTTATTGACATTCGGATGAAGTTCGATGACTCCAAGTTTTATGGGATGGATTATGTTTGCGACCGAATTAGTGGAATAAGTTTGGGGTGTTATACAAATAACAAAACTCTGAATCAGATACTTATTGAATAAATATCTTATTCCGAGTTTTGTTATTTGTGAAATGGGACTTGACTTATAAAGTTAATTATGAATATTGTATACTAATTATCATGTCTATTGTAAGTCAGACATGTCTATTGTTCTGCGTAATCTCCAATTTTGACGGGATTCTCACTCACAGATAGCTGATATTACAAGACGTTAGATACCTTCACGCGTAGATTACTTAGATTACTTAGCATAATATCAAAAACCTCGACATAACCCTTTAAGGGCAAAGTACAGGGTACATCTACAACATCTATAAAAACGTATAAATAATCATCAGACCGAAACAAACGAAATTGAAATTCTTCAGCTTACTCTAGTATTATAAAGAAATGTGCTAACAGAAAACCCCCTCGTAATTCCGGAGCCGGCCATACATTGTGCTACAAAGTACCTCTCGGTCCGTTTTGTCCGACAACCGGATAGACACACCAAATGGTGCGGACGTAAACTTGCCTTGTTACTGCATCGCAGAACCAAAGAGGATTATACCTAACAGAATTCGTACTGAGTACGTTTATTTCGAATTGTTTCTCGTGACGTATCTCTTTGAGATCATTGTATTTTGCATGCGGAAATTGTTTTGGTCTATATGAAGTTAGACTAGACGACTAGTGGCCGCCCGCGACTTCTTACGCATGGAGTTTGTTTTAGGGGCAATTCCCGCCTAGGGGCGGAGTTTCGTAAAATTCTTTCTTAGCGGATGTGTACACCCCATAAGGAACCAGCTAAAAAATTACGTGGCAATCTTTGGCGACTGCCGATAAAAGTGAAAACTAAGTAACTGTGACGCGATCGGTGACGGCAGAAGCATTCGGTGTCGATGACTCGAGATGCATCGTTTTCGTTCAACGAACCTAAAAAAGATTTCACTTCAAAAATGATATTCTACAATTCTATAATATAATATTATATATAATATTCTACAACATTCTACACAACGCTATTCAGACCCCATGGGTCTAAATAGCATTATGTAGAATGTTTAGAATGGAGAATAGAACCCGTGCCCCCGTGCGTAGCAGTGGCGCTTACTACCATCACGTCACAACCTTTGTTGCATTAACTATAGGTACGTTTATTATTTTCTACCAAAAAATTGATTCCAAGACATATTTATTGATACCACAACAGAACTACTAACACACACAATGCATCCGAACCTACTTAAAACGTAGGTATAATGCGAATACAATACGAAGTACTAATGCCAACAACATATGAATACATCAAAATTCAATACAATCTCCTATCAATTCCAGTCGAATGAGTAGCGTCAATGTCCCTTCAATTACAACCGGCTCAAAGATGGGTAAATGAAAAGGGAGCTCTGGTTTTAAGGCCCCGTGGGTTGAAAAGGGATCCTTGTTCGGTCGACAGGGCTCGACTCATTCACGATATCGCGATAGATGGATGGAATATTTGTGTATGGTACCTATCGAGAATTATTCGGCGTCTGTTTCCGACAGAAATAGGACGAGTTAAATTTACGGTTGGAGTTTTGGAGGCCGCGGCCTCTAGTGGGGGGGGGGTCGATTTTAATAGTTTACCGCTTATTGTTGCCGTAAACTTCAAAATTCCAGCGGTCGGTGTTCAGTGGATTCGATTTGTACGGTTTTGTTCTGTTGTGGATTTTGTCATGAATGATTGGATTTTAGAATAAGATTCATTGATTGAAATGAAACTATTTTCAACAGATTTTATTGTGTTGGCATGAATGGTTGTAGGCAGACTGTTAGACTGGTGAAGCAAACGCCAGACTCCGAGTTGAAAGCTTCGGATGCAACTGGGATTATTAACACTAGGATGAGGAAGAATGGTTGAAGGAAATAATATGTTATAAACTATAGATGCGTTGTCTGTATTCTAAAATGACAAAAAATTGGAATTTTTTCCTGATTTTACGCAGCAATTCCTAATTACTGCGTAAAATCAGGAAAAATTTCATTTTCATTTCATTTCAACAACGCATTACCAACGAAAAAAATATCAGTAATAAATATAAATTCGTAATAAATATACCTACACAAGTAGCTATAATTTTTTTATATTTGCTTGCGCCATTTTCGACAGCCGCGTTGTTCCTGGAAACCGTATCTATAATGATAATATGTAATTGGTTGTAGGCATATACTTTAGTCCCGCCGGCCCGCTAAGGGAGTATCCATGGGGACTTCTGCAAGAAAAAACCCACATACTTTAGAATCGATCTATTTTATCGTAATTAATATGAATGATATTTTTTGCTGTATTGGTTCGCGGTGGAGTAAAATAGGCCCACCCCATCTCTTCCTGTGGGTGTCGTAGAAGGCGACTAAGGAATAGGGCTGTCCTACATCCGACAGTTAACATACAGCCCATGACTAAGTGCCTGCTTGACGGCAATGGGCTTCCCCCTATTACGTGGTACCAAAAATCATAATTGACGAAATGTAGGTGTTAATACACCTCTGCCTACCCCTTCGGGGACTTACTTTACTTTGCCCGAAAATTGAACCTTAGTAGGCTATGGAATTAAAGCGTCTACGAAAAGTTCATTTATAATGCCAATTTCAAATTATGCTTTGCGTTTTAAAGACATTACCGCATTATACAAATTCAAAATCACCTGTATTACACGATTGGACGATACGATTGGAAATAATACTATTTTATGTAGCCCTATAAAATAAAAATTGATACAGACTGAACGACCCATATTTTTTGTTCGGTCATGATCGCAATTTTATTCCCTTTATGGACTCGGGGCCACTATCTTTGAGGCCATAGCCTGTAAATATAAAAAAGAGGCGGTGTTAGAGGTATAATGGCTACGGGTAGTTAGGCGGCCGTAGAGTTTTAGTGAACGATTTGACCTTTCGAAAGCCTCACTTTAGAAGGTCGATGTTATATGAAAGCTACAATTTAGCTTTTAGATCGCTGCTGGAATAATTTGTGAAGAAAGTTTTGCACTAATGTTTTGCGTAACTACTCATTGCATATACTTCGATTTTCCTACTGTATTAAAAAATGAATATAAGGATGAATGAACGCATGGATGGACCGAATGGTTAGATTGATGAATGGTTAACAATATAGAGGGAAACAAGCTTAAACAACGGGAAAACTAATTTAAACTCGCTGTGAAGTATACGAGTGCGAAAATTATATTTTCACGATTTGCAGCGAAACTGAAACTTTTTGAGTATCGAAACACTGGATGATAGCCCACAGTGCAAATAACTCCACTCCATAAGAGATAAGTCGATACATTTTTTAACTTCTCGTAATGCATAGTACTACAGGGAATACTTTTATATTCATACGCGACGATACATTACCGTGTCACCTTTTATTTTCTTTAAAAAGCATTTTACATGAAATATTACCTAACAAGTATCTAAGTTTCTCATTTCGTAATATGTGCTATCTATCTTTTTTATCAAAGACTTATATACAAGCGAGCTTTATATTTACTTTGTTTATGTAATAATGCGTGAAAAATCGGCACTCAAGGCACATTTTATATCAGTTTGTAAGTCGTAAAAAACCGTCCCTCGTGGTACTAGGCACAACATAAAACGTGTGTATGCACCCGAGTTATGGTTATAGTGAGATGTTATAAAAAAAACTGTAGACATTCTACTTACTTTAGCATAGTGTAAGGTTTAGGTGTCGATATAAAATTTTTAGTAATAAGATGACCATATGTTGTGGTTTAAAGGTAACCAATTTCCAACCAATGCTTGCAAAAGTATTTCAATATCAAAATATCAAATTCATTTATTCCTTGCAAATATGGGTAAAATATGGTGTTATATACAGTAGCTATTTTCGCCACATTCTACTATTCTTGCATTATAGGCATGCTATACTTTTCTTGTTCAATACGTTTGCTATCATAGATTGGGAATTGATTGAAGTTTTCATAAAAAAACTGATACTAATCGAGGATTTGAAATTCATAATACCGAAAATAAAAATAAAAAAAGCTTAGTAACTTTTGTAACTTTTTTTTTTATAAAGAATATAAGCAACCGAAATTACTAATATTCCCGTTAACCCCTCCAACTAAACTAAATTGCTTGTGCTAGGAGTGGGTTTACGTCGGTAGTGTAATGGCCAGGATTCGAACCCGGGACCTCTCGATCGTAAGGCCGACTCCTTAACCACTAAGCTACCGACGCTTCGAGTGGTGAAGCGTCACTTAGTGAATATGCCTAACGGAATCGGTACTACCAGTTGTTTTTATATGCATTGCATTGCATTCATTTGATATGCGTTGTGCTTACTTCCTTAGCCTTTCACTCAGAACATTTTATAATTAGCAATACATACTTACTTCCAAAGTTCCTCAATTTCTTTACATTATTAGAGAAAATTCAAACACAAAACTTCATCCGAAAATACCTGCTGTCCCTACCAATTGTAATTGATTGAATAGTGTATTTACTACATAGTTCAACGAAACGAACAAGGATGAAGGGAACCGTTGTAAAAACTGTAGCCATAAAATATGGTGACCTACTTACGTCACGGGCAGAAATTCGCTTTACAGAAATAATTTCCAATAGCTTGCCTCGTGTGAATGGCGGGTGAATTTGTCGTCTTTGTCGCGGATTTGGCTTTCAACCATCTTTTTCTGACTTCCACTACTCGGAGAATTTCTGAACGTTATATTCGTTGATACTACAAACTCGATTTTTGTTTGCACTTTGAATTGGGGATTTCCTTTATATTGGATTTGGGTTTTGGGAACTTTTATATATCGAGATGGTTAGGATTTAGTTTTAGATTAAAAAGTGTTTTTTATATTTTATTGTAGAGGGAGGCAAAGCCTGCAGATTTAAAGTTTGTACTATTTATATAAAAAGATGGAGTTGTTACTTAAAACAATAGCTAGAATAATATTTATGGCATCATTTTTTTACACTACTTAGGCAGCAGACAAGCACACGGCCCACCCAATGGAAAGTAATTACCGTGGCCTATGGACGAGTGCAACACCAGGGGAGTCACACTCTTGCCACCGACCCTGCAAGAACAGAGAGATTCTGTGCCGTCAGCGTAAAAGACAAACAGGACAAGCCTTTGGTCTTCCCACTGACAGCACAAAACTTCTTCTGTTGACTGGTAGGTCTTCTGTGTCGTCTTCTGTGTAGGTCACACACGACACGAGGTTATTATAGTTGCGGTATTCTGTAAGGCGGAGGGAATTCCAGAGCCGGACTCCAGAATTGGGACGGAAATCATTTTATTTTCAAATCAGTAGTAATTTTACTTATCTGATTACCTCCCTTTTACAACCCATTATTAATAGCTAGTAGGTAATCATTTTACTTATCTGGGTTACTTTTAAGACGATCACGAAGATGAAGGACGAGAATAAAATGAGAAAATATAGACGTTCATGAATTTTATATAAACTGATTACGTTAGTTCAAAGTATCGAGAATATCAAAAGAATTTCTGAACCGACTCGTAATTACATTCTATTGCTTATAAAACATAACTTTACCATTACGAAGTGGCTGCATGACTCAGTTGATCTTGAATTCAAAGAGCTTACCTGAAAAAAAAAAAAACCGAACGTCAAAAATATTGTATATCAAAGAGAGAAGGCAAGCGTAACATTTTCCTTAGGATTAATAGAAAATTGCGTCAAATCTCATTCGATTTAACGCCAAAAGTAAATTTTATATAAAACTTTTACATTTTCGCACGATGTTCGAATGGATTCAGTCCGATTAATTATTCAAGAAAAACCTTGAATTTCACGCCCAATTCAAATTTTGTGTAATGATTGTTTTTGTAAATCTCTTGCCGATGTTAGATAAATCTCTCGAGATTTGTTCTGCTATTGTCTTAATAAATTAAAGTTTGAATTTAGTCATGTTTTTCTAATCATTAAAACTTAAATGTTTTACGCAATTTTAAGATCTAATTTCTATGATTTGAATAACAATTGAATAGTTTGAATAGTCATTACAGATACACACTGGTTGGTTATATACGGGGATGGACGTATATATCTACAAAAGAGATTTATAGGAGTATTATAAACCCCTATAAACCCATGTAATTAATAATTATTAATTAATTCGAGTTAAATTCTACTGACGTTAGTATATCACCACATGGCAATTTGGCAATTTTCTCACACACATGTTCACGCAACTACCATATTCGCAGAAATACATGTATGTTGTGTAAACTAAGAAACATAAAAAGGGCTTTAAATTATAACGAAATTGACAATATACTGCTATGACACAGCGGATATCTTTCTTGACCTCTACAGAACTACACAGTCATGAATCTCGATTTATAACTAGATATGATACAGATCTTATTCTAGATGACAGTTCTAATGTCATTGTGAGAGTCGATTCACAATTAATAGTTGTTCTGAAATACGGCGCTAAGACAGCGCGATTTAAAACTCCCTTGCTATAATAGTAAACAGTATCGTAAAAACTGCAGGTATGCCGTACATTTTAAAAGTTTCCACCTTCGAAGCAGTTTAAATTGTAGCCGGGAATCCCCCGGCAGCTATTAATCCATCATTGTGTCCAAGCGCGCTGAGATCTACTGAACTGCAGCTTTTCTACAAATTCCTACTTTCTGTAAGCTTTGGCTATCTGCTTAAATTTCTAAGTTGATCCTGTTTCGGACAACAAGAGCACACTGTAAAAACAGCTATCCTTAACAGTCGTATGTTAGGTTTTTACGTTATCACTGTGAGTTACTGTTTCAAGTTTCAGTGATTTCTAAATGCTGTGTGAATTTGAGTTACAATAATGTATGTTGGGTTTAATTCTTCGTGTTTTCTTCTAGGAGCTTCAGTGTACAGTAAGCTTCAGAGAAAAGCATGAGGGAGTCTGTTTTCTCTGACGCTGACTGTACATAGGCGTACCCAACTTTCTTCAAATTATGGGGTAAAATCGGATCTAAGGGGGAGGGGAGGGGGGGGTATTGTCGTGTGTTTTAAAATTCCTAACTTAAGGAGAGCAGAGCAGGGTGCGCTTACCGAATGGGTACCCCCATGTCGGTGTACATAAGTCATTTAAATAGGTTGACAACTAAAATAGTCAACGATAAAAGTTGAACAAGAAGGAGCTGGCTTTTCCTCTTAGGTTGGGGGATTCAGACAATTCAGAGAAGGGCGGATCTTGAACTCCCAAGAACAAACTCTTAACGCAACTGTAGTCGCTATGAAAAAAGTTGAAACACAAATATATACCATTTCTATATCGTAAAGTATTAGTATCAATTTGATGTCCCTGTCGGAGAGAGCCGTCATCTACCCAGGTGCGATCGGTGTCGGCCGGAGAGAGATGTCGTGCGGTGTTCCGCAGGGATCGGTCCTGGGGCCGCTCCTGTGGAACATCGGATACGACTGGGTGCTTCGCAGTGAGCTTGTGGATGGTGCCGCCGTGACGTGTTATGCGGACGACACGCTAGTAACGGCGAGCGGGGCTACACACCGCGAAGCGACCCGGAAGGCCACGACTGCGGTTGCCCAAGTCGTGGAACGGATCCGGAGGCTGGGTCTCGAGGTGGATCCGCAGAAAACCAAGGCCATGTTCTTTCATGGACCTCGGCGCGGACCACCAGCGGGATCCAGCATAACAGTGGGAGACACTCTCATCGACATCAAGCCCCAGATGAAATATCTGGGGCTCGTGCTCGACGGTCGGTGGGACTTCGGGGAGCATTTCCGAAGTCTGGTCCCCAAATTGGTGCTCACAGCTAACGCTCTGACGCGGCTGCTGCCCAATTTGAGGGGCCCGGAGGACTCCTGCAGGAGACTCTATGCGGGTGTCGTGCGGTCCATGGCTCTATACGGGTGCCCCGTATGGGCGGATAACCTGAAGGCCAGGCACGCGGACAAGCTGCATGAACCGCAGCGGACACTGGCCATCAGGGTCATCAGGGGGTACCGCACGATATCCTTCGAAGCAGCGAGTCTCCTTGCCGGATCGCTACCATGGATCCTGGAAGCGAGAACCCTTTCGGCGCTATATCGGTTCCGAAAGGAGGCGCGGGAGCGGGGACATGATCCTGAGCCTGAAGAAATTCGGGCCGTGAAATCCCGGCTCCACAGGGACATGGTAGCGGAGTGGGAGCTGCGACTTGGGCGACCACGCGCAGGGCACGCCGTATTAGCGGCGGTAAGACCCATCATGGGGGAGTGGCTAGAGAGGCCACACGGCGGGCTCTCGTTCTGGCTGACGCAGATAATCACCAGTCATGGGTGTTTCGGGCGGTATCTGCATCGGATCGCGAAGAAAGAGCCAACGTCCGAGTGCCATCACTGCGACGCGAGCGAGGACTCGGCGCTGCACACGCTCACCGAGTGTCCGGCGTGGGAGACGCCGAGACGGGAGCTGGTGGCGACCTTGGGAGTGAGAGTTCTCACGCTCGCTACTTTGCTCGCAGCGATGGTTCGCTGCGCGGATGCGTGGGCCGCCGGCGCCTCCTTCTGCGAGCAAATAATGCTCGTGAAATGGGAGGCGGAGCGGGAGCGAAGGAGAATCGCAGACCTTGCGGCCCGCGAAGAGCGTAGGAGAATCGCTAACGACGGCAACTCGGGCGTCGGAGGTCGCAGAACGACCTCCGTCCCCCATGAGCGCGGGCCTGGGGGTGACGGGTGGAGCCGCCTGTCACCCTAGCAGAAGCAGGCCACGGCGGCGGTGCGCATTGCGTGCCTCCCCATACCCGGGGGCGAGTTGGGGACTCTACGGTCCCCACATCGGGAGAGGGCCAGATCGAGAGATATGGCCCTGGGTCGGCCGGGGTGCGAGGGATATGGCTACAACAATCTCACCTCCGGCAACTGGCGGCCCACAGTCGGCGTGCGTTTTAGTCGGTTCGAGTCCGACATAACCTCCTCCTCCGGCTCCGGCGGGGGAGGTATCCGCGGGGATTTTTCGCACGATAAAAAAAAAAAAAAAAAGTATCAATTTGATGTCTAAAGTAGTTTTATAATCCCCACAGAACACAGACAATATTATTTCAACTCTGTTTATTATTTTATGAAACTTCAAGAGCTAGGTCATCCATAAATTTGAATTCGTTAAGCTACTTATTCGTTGTTCCGCTACTTTAGATCAACATGACGTCATTTATACAATTGAACTAAAACAATTTAGTTCCGAGGCAGCATTTAGCTTTGATCCCGTAGGCACAAAGTGAGGTTTTGTGGTTCTACGTAACTCGAATAAAACGCTAGCAGTTCCGAGTCATTAACCCCATGACTTTGGTGAGCCAGGCTTTTTGTTGCCAGTCCTGTGTTGCTTCCCGAAATTCGGGGAGGCTTTGTTGTCATGTAATTCTTTCAATTGCGTGACCTGCTGATGATATGCAATACCTAGTACTAATATTGGATTGACTATCTATGTATATTCCTATTATTTTTAATTTTCATCTAAACTTCAACAACGCAGGCTTTCCTCTAGAGTTGGGAGGCCAGACGACACTGACTCTGGAAAGCCGACTTATCAAACAAAAATAATAAACAGACGTTCCGTCCTAACTTCGGAATGCACAGACTGCTTCTGTGACGTAGCGGTAGTGAACGCGGCTGCTACGCAGGAGGCGCAGGTTCGATCCCCGCTCAGAGCAAATATTTGTATGCATGAATATGAATATTTGCATTGCTCTCGGTGTTTCTATGTATGATATGTATATATTTACGAAAAAAAAACGTATCTAAGTATGTTTATCCGCTTTCTAGAACCCATAAGACAAGCTAGTTAAGCTATGCTTACTTTGGGTCTAGATAGCGTAGTGTAGAATGTCCTACAAAACAAAAAAAAACTGAAATCGCTACGAAGATGATGATGATTGAAAACTATTTTGTTTTTTTTACTTATCCAGCTTTTTAATAAGATTATGTAAACTAGATTGCAATGCTAACATGGCTCCTATATTTTAAAGCGAGTGTTGTGAAGTCAGTGTTGATTACGAGCTGAATTTGCATTTGAGATAGAGCCAAGTGGCTTGTATTTGTGAATATAAACTTCTTTAGCTCAGTTCAGTAATACTAGAACGCAATACATACGATATAACAACATAAATATGTATTACATTGTGCAAATGGTCATCAGTCACTCATCTGGTCATCGGTCAGTGGCAATTAGTCCTTCGATAACGGAAGGTGAAACGCCTCAGTCAGATGGACTGACGATTTAAAAAAGGTAGGTGGAACAGCCTGGATTCACATTAGAACACAACAGGAACAGGAAAACAATTCGTCAATTTCGATATTGGTTAAAGTGACAGTTCCATGACTTATAGATATATATGCAAAAACCAGCAGAGTATCAAACAATTTCCTCTCCCATTGTATGTTCAGAACAGTCAACTTCAAATCGATTAAGATAGAAACGAATAAATTTCAAGCGGGACTCGAACCCGCGAAGCTAATCCAATTTTTTCTATTCATCAGTCTTGGGGCGAGACTCGGTCGCTCAGTGAGCAGAGGATTCCCCCGTTTTTTTTATCTTGCGAGAAATCCCCTCGGATACCTACCCCGCCGGAGCCAAAGGTGGAGGTTATGTCGGACTCGAACCGACTAAAACGCACGCTTTCTGCGGGCCGTCAGTTGCCGGAGGTGTGATTGTCATAGCCATATCCCTTGCACCCCGGCCGGAGCATTCCCCCTGTAAAGATTGCGGGTTCGAGTCCTGCCTGAGCTGTATTCGCTATTTTCTATCTGAATCAATTTTAATAGTTTAGCATAACGCTTTAAAATTTGAACATGTCGGCTTTAGCAAAGTTCAGTAAGCACTGCATTATATTTATACCTGATTACCTTTGGCCAAGCAAGTGCTGCTTTAATCGAGGCCACGTCCCCCAACCGTTAGCACGTGGATTTTTATGAGACGGCATAAAATTTCACTTAACGTAACATACGCCAGTACCAATTTGGTGTGTTGGTTTTACTTCATTTCGTATGCTTCAGGCGTCGTGTTACTCGCATAATGTAGAAATGTGAGCTTTTGTTTCGTATTTGACGTACGTATACATAATTAAAACGTATCATCTTTGCACGTATGGATATATTATGAGCAGTCAACCAAGGCTGTCGTAGCGATTCAGGGTTTAGAAGGGATATTTCTACGTTTCGTGGTAAAGTTTTCTTTTTTGACTTCGGCATTTTTTTACAATTAAAGTAGTTAAACCTAAAATAATCTCAAGTAGCTTAGTTTTATTTACAAAGTTATGTAGTTTGCTATCAAATGCATGTAGACTAGTATTGCCAAAAGGAATAAGCAAATCAAATTAATAAAATTTAAATCATTTTATTAGTGAGCAAAGGCCGAAGACTTTTTATTTTGACGTTTATTTTGATTTGATTCCCCCCTGGACCGCGTCTGGCCACAATGTGGTAATATTGTAAACTAGGTAGGCACATTTAAAAGCAGTATCCTGTTCGGCCTGCCTTGTTGGCATTGTTTATTTTTTTATGTTTCAGTACCTAATGATTACAGAGTCAAAACAAAGAACAAAAAAACTTGTAATAAACTATGGTATTATTCTTATGAGACTTCACCATATATCCGAAACACATACAAACATTATTATGTTTTGTGTCAACAAAAATGTTTACGTTTGATTTTACTATCATGAAATATTCATGTTCTATTTATGTGATGGTATGGAGACATGCATATTTTGAGGTCATTGATATGAGAAAATTTAATAAATGTTTACAGAATTCAGAGGGTTTTTAACACTTCTTTCTATAAGTAAATGTTACTATATCAATAAAAATGTATTATGTCTTTTGTCATTACATTATGCTTTGTATGTGCCTATTTTACCTATTTTTCAATAACTTACATACTTCATTACTATGATTCCATGATAAAAAAATAATTTTATAAACAAAAAAGATTGATACCTACTAATAAATTTTACTGTTCCAAATCTTCAAACAAATAATAAAATTGTAAGTAAATGAAATCAGAGTACTTATTTTTATTCACTTTTTATTTTACCCAGTTTTTTTAGATTTAAATGACTAGTAAATAGTAGAATTACGTAAATTGACACATTGATTGACCGTCGTTGGAAGAATTAACTTTGTCTCATTTTACTTAAAATGGCGATATAATACTAGAAAGTGGCAATTCATCATTTTTTCCTAGACATTGGCGAAATTGTTTAAATGTATTGTAACATTATCACTGTATTTTATTATTAAAACTTAAACAGGTCACTGTCTCTTATATTTAGAAGTATGTTTCGATTACTAAATGAATAATTATTATAAATGTGAAAGTAACTCAGTCTGTCTGTCGGTCTGTTACGCTTTCAAGCCTATACCGCTGAACCGATTTTGATGAAATTTGGTATAGGGGTAGATTAGACATTGAGAAAGGATATAGGTTAACTGGTTGCGATAACTGACATCCACGCGGGGGGAGCCGCGGGCAAAAGCTAGAAGAATATTCCGCGTCCTTTGTTTATTTGTGACAGAATGTGAGATATATAAACCATTACAAATATAAAAATGTAACTATATTGTAATTAAAAGTATGTAACATGTATTTGCAAATATTATAATTAAGTTACTTCTTACTACTAAATACAACAGATTGAATGGATTTTTGGTAGGTACCTACTCAATAACGCCAGAACAACTGAACGAATCTACACGAATTTAGGCATAAAGATAGATTATACTTTGAAATAGCCTCAGACCAAAAGAAAACACACGTGCGTGTGCACAAAGACTGCGAGCGAAATGGTACTACTTTGGAATACTTTATGCGGCCTCCCATGCTAGTTCTATGCATTCCGTCAAAAAAGTGAGATAAATCACGCAGCTAACCTTACGGGCCTTTGCTGGATTTATGGCAGAATACATTCCACCAATTCGCTAGCTAAACCTTTGTCGATTTGACCCTATTACTGTCTAAATTCTTTATCAACACACGTGTTTTCGTCTTTCTACAGTCCCGGGCCCTTTAAGCAGGACGTGCAACTAAAAGCTACAATTTGAGCATTATTTTTTTTTGCAATGGTAACCCTCATTCTTGAGACACATTTTTAGCTTACTTTAACGCATTTTGAGGTCATATTATTGACGTGCCTAGAAAAAAAAATGAGACAATGTCAGCAACAATATGTTCGAATGGCCCATAAACATAAACGGTCACTCCGGAACTAAATAAGATTAACATGCTACTATAAACACACAAGAGGTGCCATTTTCGCGTTGCCAATATTCCCCCTTATCCCCAAGGTGACCCTTTTCATTTAAAGACACGCGACATTAAGCAAGTAGCGTTGTTTAACTACAGTTTTCTGTAGAGTAGGGCAGTAGTAACATTTTGGTACATTTGATGGCTTAGAGATGTACTTAAGTGATAACCTTGAAAATTGATTCTTTAATTCTATAGGTGTTTTATGGAGGAAATTCATTAGATGCACAGGTAGCAGGTATAACCAACCCTCGACCGGACTGCGAGAGATAAGATGAGCTATTTAACTTCCACCGACTAAAGACCCAAGACGGCGTGTGGTTTAAGGCGGTTCGAGTCCAACATAACCACACCCGCTGACAAACCACTTTCCATCAGGTGGCCCGTGTGTTTTTCTGATATAAAAAGTAACTTGCATGTAAGTTATTTAATCCAATAGAAATTTTATTGCAGTAGGTATATAATACCCAAATACTAAAGCCAACAAAGGATATACGGTCACACTGTTAATGACAACTTTATATATGAAAAAGTGCACCCGTATTTCCTTTATTGACTGTACATTTCGCTGAACAACATCAGCTGTATCAGCTCCCAGCGATTGTCAGTCGGTTCTCTAATGAAGAGGCCGGCGAGTAACGCGGCTGCAATTACCAAACGAATTAGTGCCTCTGCTGTTACACTAGTAATTGCGCCTGCACTTGTCCATGCTGAGTGTAATTGCAGACTAGAACGATGTTAATGATGTTCGAAACATTTTTACTTGTTGGCTTGGGCTCCAAAAGTGGTAATAGGATCCTATTCCTTTTGGTAAATGAATACCGGGCTCTGAGGCTTTCACCTTATAGCTCGGCATTTGTAATGGATGCAACTGACAATGATACTAACTGCCCCTTAGACAAGTGATAATACATTGATCGGCCTATTTTAGAATAGAATGACGAATGTATGGGATTTGACGGTTATTACATAATGTTTACGTCTGTCATTTGTCAGTTTACAATACGCCGGCCAAAGGTCTAAGGGGTTTATGATGAGGCAGGTGATAGTTGTAGTTCCTTTGGGATGCTCTGCCGACTAAACTATCACAAACCTGAGCCGTTATTCTCGTGACATAAAGATTCAAACATGGTTGTAATGTGAGAAGATGTTGAATGGTGTACAATAAAGAATATCTTATCTTATCTTATCTTAAGACGGTGGACTATAATTGGATGACATAGCAAGAAAGAAATAGCGTAAAACTAGACCAACTAAAATGTATCGGCATTTACAAACGCACGTAGTTACGAAATGATTTGTCACTCTGGTCACTCAGAATAAGGGGCCTGTTTCTAGTTGTTTCCACCTTTCTAAACAAAATTGTTTACACTCAGTACTGTGGGGAAATATTAAAATAACCTGGCTTAGTAAAGTTTGGGAAACGCTGCTCTAGAGCGATTAATTAACACCACAAACCATAACATTATACACCCGAATAATAAACGAATGAGAAAGGTTTTGTATAGGCTCTTTGCAATTGGGTCTTATAACTAAATGTAATGTAAGAAATGAAGGCAATATTCTGAAACTAATTACTGCTATTTTAAAGTCTGATACGATCTCCGATACTCTCCAATCTCTTTTTGCCCACTGCCAAATCGGCTTTGTAACGTTAATGTGTCTTAAAATTGCCTTTTAGTCGGCTAAGTGTTTTTAATGTTGGCATTTGTTGGCAGAAAGAACAACATTCTACTTTGGTATTAGATTTCTTTGATAGCCAATCAGATTTGCAATTAAGGATACTGCTTATGTACCACAGAATTGATTTTGTAATTAATTGACATTGCTTGGTATATAAAAATACTTAGATCCTTTATAGAAGAAAGTTAGGGAGCATAATGGTTGGTCTTAGAGACAAACGAATCCTTACAAAAAGTAAACTCAAAAATCGTACTCATACGAGCGTTTTGTATTTCTCTGTCGAAATATGTGGTTGTTTGGTAGAGTGAAACTTTGTACTGAGAGGTAAATTGTATAACTGTGCACTATTTTCCACGTTTAAAAGACGTATTCTTCACCCTTCTAGCCTTTTTCCAATCCACTTAAAGTTGACTTTTAGTCTAACTCTAGCTAAACTACAATATTTTACGTGAAGCGACAACCCACTAGCGATATCGAAGTTCTATACCTAGTTAAAGTTGTACTTTATAAGATTTCTATTATCGGTAACTAATGCTCCATACCTATGTTTATAGAATAACCGGGACCGACGACTTAACATACTCTTCGAAGGACAGAATCATCATCACTACATAATTATTATAAAACAAAGTCGCTGTATCTGTCTATCCGTCCCTATATATGTTTAAATCTTCAAAACTACGCAACGAATTTTAAAGCAGTTTTTTCAAATAGATAGAATGATTCAAGAGGAAGGTTTGTATGTATAATACATGCATAATATTGTAGAGAAACACTGATAAATCGGGATCAGAATACCACGCCGGCGGAAAATATGGCGGTACGAAGTTCGCCGGGTCAGCTTATCTTATATAAGAACTAGCTTTTGCCCGCGGCTCCGCCCGCGTGGATGTCGGTTATCGCGACCAAACATAGCCTATGTCCTTTCTCGAGGTCTAATCTACCCCTACCAAATTTCATCAAAATCGGTTCAGTGGTTTGGGCGTGAAAGCGAGACAGACAGACAGACAGACAGACAGACAGACAGACAGACAGACAGACAGAGTTACTTTCACATTTATAATATTAGTAGGGATCTTCTCTGTACTTTCTGTATCTATCCTACATATATACTCTACAAAACCTGTTCAAAGTATATCTAGATTACCACAACAAAACACAACGTTTTTCATAGATTTTTCATAAAAAATTCTTGAATATCTAGCCTAGCGTGAATCATTAACGACTACAATTTTTAAAATGGATGAAAAAGTGTTAAATTGTAGGTGAAATGAAGACCGCTGTACTAATTTGTTCTGTAATTGCGACGGTTCTCGTCAGCATTAAAAAGCGATCTGTCAGAGCAGTAGGACAAATCCGACAGATGATCCGAAAGCGATAAATTATACCAGACATTTCTTTGTACGACTTTAAAAGCAAAATTTTATACAGTGATTTGTTTGAGAGTTATATTATAACGTCATAAGATAAATAAGTGACATACAATTTATACCTACTCGAATAAATAAAAAGGAAAATAGCTTTATAAAGGGCTACTATTCCTGACGGAGTTTTAGAATAACTACCTAAAAGTAGACCTATCTATCTATATCTAGTTTTTATACCAATATAGAGTAAAATATTGTAAGAAGTTTTTACTGAAACAGTTCTCCACAACATTTTCTTTCTTTTTGTTACTACTTTAAAAACGCATTTAATGTAGAAATAGACGACTCTATGTGTGGTTGGGGGTTTTGTAGCTATGAAACCAACTCGTTTTCAAAAACAGCAGAATGTGGTGAGCAAGTCAAAGGCGCGCAAAATTAACACCTAAGGAATCGAAAATTTGAAGTTATATACATACACAATATTAGTTTCACTGAGACAATAGATCATCTCAGCATACTTTACACTTAGACCGGATAAGAGACTGGATAAGGCATCAACTAAATGTGGGTGCTAGCACCTCTGCCTACCCCTTCGGGGATATAGGCGTGAGTTTATGTTTTATGTTTTTATAAGGCATCAATTTTAGTTGGTTCACTACCCCCGCTGCCCGGTGGGGGGAAGGCGGCAGTCGTGAGGATTTCACAAACAATAAGTAACAAAAAAGGTATGATCATAATGTAAACAAATAAAAACAAGTAAAGTCTACAAACTACACGTTCCATATTCCAATAAGATCTCGACTTCACTCACAGAAGATTCGTGTAAAAGAAAATAACGAATTCACAAGATCCAATGCTAGGCTTTCAAGGGGTAAGTCAAATAAAAGGAAACGGAAACTCGTAACGGGTATAAATCCTGGCGGTATCTGAAGGCTTTGAAATCACGCTAAGCGCACGAGGGTAGACAGAACTTTCTTTATTTATTATTTGACAAATCTTGTAATTAAAGACGATCCTGTTTTAAGTGACTGCTTTAATTTTACATAGGCGACTTCGTTTTAGAGGTACAATGGATTTGTTATTCTGTTAATTTGTTTTAGAGAAAAGCGAACACGAGCAATTACCTACTGTGATTTAAAAATAACAAGATTTTTGCTTCGTTGGAAAATTCTTGAAACGAAGCAAAAATCCTGTTTTAAGGAAACTTTTTTCTCGAAACGATTACTTTGCAGATCTTTGAAAATATGTGAAGAAATAGATTTGATTGATTGGTACTTTAGTCCGATATCCGTTATTACACCATACACTGTGTAATGAACCAATATTTCATCATATTGTTTCGTAACAAAGGATAGTAAATTGTAATATGCCAAACACAGACCCTTCTATTAACTCAAGGGACCGATAAAGTTTGGCAGTGGATACGTTCGGCTGCGGTGCAAAAACGACTGTTATGACATATGCCCCACTACATAATAAGACTTTCATAAACTACGGACAAAAACTTTTCAATCGAAGAGCCGGTCAATGATTCCTTACTTGGTCGTGTGCAGCCCTCGAAAAGTTTTCCTATAAAGGTTTCGAAATATGTTGTGATATTTCTCGGATATTTCTCGGATAACAAGCAAAGTTTCGTCCTTCAACGGCCATAAAAGCGATCGGGTGCTAGATGTTTGTCTCGAGTTGGGCTTGTGCCAGAAAATTTTGCTTACCTCATGCCATGTGCTGTTCTAATGAATGGAAAAATAAGTTGCGATGTGTTTATGTTGATTCGAATTACCATATCTCCGGTGTTCTTCGAAAGTGACATGTGTCAACTGGTATTATATTTTTGATGTTAGTTTTAATGTGTATTTTGAATGGTGGAAAGAAATAGATGGGTTTTAAGATGTTTATTTCAATAAATGTAACCGTATATAAATTCGTATCCTTATATTTTTGCTATCACTAGATATTTTAAGGAAAAGGTAGTTTAGTGTTTACAGAGTGGAGAGAGATGTCCCGGATTCGATTTTTGGCTATTAAACCGACAGGACCCTGACCTCCGAGGTCACCTTTGCCTCGGATGCAATCAGGAATATAGTACGTCTCCATGAAGATGATGACACCGACACTACCGACAGGCATGAAACCACTCCCAAATAAATATTAAAATTTTCTGTTAAAAATAAAATTGTTGTGTTACGTTTGGTTACGTTGCTATCACACATAATATTATATCATGCCGGGTAAATGGATTACTCCTACAAGTACTACCTACTCGTAGTAACAGTTTTTGGTCACCTAGTCCATTTGGCAAGAAGCCAAGCTGCTTCCCTTACGAGTTGCGAGTATAAAACACACCCCTCCTTATTCGCTGACCTCCTTAAAGAGCCTAAGCACTACTTGTTTCACTACTGTTATATAAATAAACTAGACGACCCGCCCTGGCTTTACTCGTAGCATATTTCAATAATGTTCAAATAATGTATGGGCATCTGCTGGATTTATTAAGAGGGGGTATAAAGCTAAATTACCGATCGTAGATTTGATTTTTATACCCGAAAGTAAGCCACAAATGAGCTGGGTGTTTTTAATAGAAAATACGTTATATTTGTAAGGGACTGATCATGGTGAAAACATAAAATAATAATATTTTATCGATAGAATAAAATCACAAAGTTATGCCTTATTATTTATGATTACTGCTTCTCTTCGTGTATATATATTTTTGGTACCTACGGCCTAAAATCCAAACAACTTATATATTAGTTGCCCTTTTCTATAATATAAGACAAAGTAAGACAAAACAACTTTTTTTAAAAGCTATCGCGGCGAAAAATTATTATTAATCGCGAATAGTCCCGCAATCACAAAAACTAAAAACAATTTTCAATAGCTAAAGTAGGTACTCAATGTTTCATCTTGAATTAACACAGATCCAAGAACGTGTTCAATAATATATTGTTTCTCGGGACAAAGACTCTACTCTTGTTATTCCAAACGCTTAACTAACCACTTCATTTGTAAGTTATTCAGTTCACTATAATCACTCTCACTCAGATGACTGCTTTTGTCTTGAACTTTCAAAGTGGTTTATCAGACGGTATCCAGTGTTAATCTTAAATCATCGGTGTATGGGATCCTAATAAGTACATGTTTTATTTTTTATGAGGACACGTTAATGTATCCTGATCTGATGGTAAGCCGTAGGCGAAGTCTCAAGAAAGACAGATGGTGGCCCAACTTGACGGCCTCATCAGATGCTTTTTCACGCCCCTCTAGGTATAAGGACCCATGACTGTAGGAAGAAGGAAACATATGAAGTACGAATCCGGCAATATTGTTAATTCCCATACATTCATCATTCTATTTTACAATACTCCAGTCAAAGAATTGCTAGTACTTGTCTAGGGGGGAAGAACAGAGGTAAAATTTGTACTTACCTACTTAATACGAACTTTAATTATCTCTTGTTTTTACTAAGTCTTATAAAAAATTGTTATTTTAATAACAGATAATAAATAAGGTATTTTTTATTTATCCAAGTAAACAGTTTACGTGTCCCTCAAAATAATATTTAATTAAACTTGAAAATGAAGCCGAACCGTCGACGCGGTGCTGTCAAATTGCGTTGGATTAATTTCAATTCATTTTGTGTAGCTTCCACCTGTTCTCAATTTAATTATGTCGGAGTTTGCGTCATAAGTAGCTATCTCGTTTCACATGATCCCGAGACTTGAAAGTGCTAATTAAATTCTTTATACAGGCCTATAAATAGCGAAGAATTTGATAGTCTCCGAGTAAAATCGATTCGTAAGAGAAACAGAATCCTTGTGCAAATTAATGAATTTTTCGCTTATAACTTCCTGAGGCATGAAATATGACAGTCATCAGTTTCGTATAAATAATTATAGAGTGTAATTTGTTATTCGTTTTCCGTTTGGCGCTGTCAGGTTTTTTTTGAAATGATGTTAAACAAGAAATGATATAATAGCTAAAATAACTACATTTGTAGGTATTTTTTATATTTTTAGGGTTCCGTACCTACCTCTAAAGGAAAAGGCGAAACCCTTATAGGATCACTTCGCTGTCCGTCGTCTCTTACAGCAGTGAAATCAAACTTCTAGGACAACGCAATGCAACGCATAAAAATATATTGCCGCTTATGTAACATAACAACTCTTAATTCAGTTTTGTACGGAACCCTCGCATTTGACCGGGTTTTTTATACAGCCTGTCAATCGACTTAATCATGCTGGATGGCAAGAAGCTCATGTAATTATTAAGTCTAAAGGTAAACTCTAGATAATGAGAACCAGCATTCCAGATTCGTTTTTCTTCTTCAGCATCAATTCAGTTCAAAGACTTCGAAGAGCTTTATTTAGCGAAAGTAGAGAAGACTAGTTATGACAGTATGCTACAAATCTGTTAACTGAAGAATGGCGCCACCGTCTTTTCAATGTTAACAAATCATGCAAAATTGACTTTGATGTGCATTAAAATAGTATGCATTTGGCACAAGCAATAGTAGTTTCGATTTTAACCATTTCGCGGATTCGTTTCTTGAGTAACATCGAGTTTGAAACGTAGTCGTAACGTCAGAAAGCGGCAGATTACAATTGGTTAACATAGAAGAGAGAATTGGCGTAATACTAGATCAACTTAAATGTGTAGGTTTTTACAAACGCGCATTGTTACAAAACAATTTGTCACTCAAACTAAGGGGCCAAGACATCTTTTGCGTGCCCTATAATATAAGTTACTAATTCTAGTCATTACTATTCTTCCAACGTTGTTAAGGTTTGTAAAGAGAGACATTTTTCATGTGTATTACCTAATCTATTCCTAATTAGGTGACTCGTCGAAATTGTAATAATACGAGATCAACAGCCTACCAAGCGCTTGCAGGCAAGGCGGTTTTCCAGCATCCTCTCCTACTGCTAACTAAGAGAATTCTAAATGACATACGGACTTTGTAGAAGACATTACTATGGATAGCGGGCTCATACACAGATGAGTAGTTAACTACATCTCTAATGTCTAATCTAAAACAATGTCGAGCCATTTTAGGCCTTAGTCCTGAGTCAACCTAGAGCTAGAACAAATCATTCAGAGATCTCATTCATTATTTCTAGTAATTACTCTCAATTGTTCTACCCTACAAAAGGATAAAGTTATATCGGTTTCAGATTACAACTGATTGCTGTTTGGGCCACAATCGCTTGTAATTACTCAGGTGAAACAATACTCTAAATGAGCGTAGTAGCTTTGAGAAACAAAAATAGTTCTAGTGGTACTAATAAAGAAGCTATGTTGCATGAAAATCCCATCAAAATGGGCACAGCAGCTCGGAAAGATATAATTTAAAAATTGGTTATTTGTTGTAAGTAAGTACCAGGAACGGGGAACGCGCTGGATGCGAGCCGCTTCCAACCGGTCCTATTGGAGATCTATTAGGGGAGGCCTATGTACAGCAGTGGACTTCTGAAATGATAATGATGATGATGAAGTACCATGTATTTTATATTATATGCATTTAACAGCTTTATTTAATTATTGTTAGAAACAAAAAGTAAAAACTTAGAAGTGATTCTGCATAAATTATTAAAAACTAGTTGTTGCCCTTGACTTCGCCCGCGTGAATGTCGGTTATCGCGACTAAACATAGCCTAAGTTTTTTCCCAAGGTCTAATCTATCTCTGTAACTAAATTTTATCAAAATCTATTCAGTGTTTACAGACAGACACAAATGCAGAGTTAATTTTACATTTATAATATTATTATGAAGTATGGACGTTAAAAATTGCAAAGTTTTACAGTATAAATGGCAGTGTAGGGTTAACAATGGTATCAGTTACCATCGGAGTTTAAATGCCTGAAAGAAATATTTGGAATTCGTTGCATTGCAGAGTACAGTTCGATGGAGGAATTTTTTGTTGGAATCTTGCTACTGTATATTGGAATTAATATTTCTCTGTATTTATATTTTTTTAAACGGTGCTGTTTCCCTGCCCGTATTTATATAGAAGGTATGAGAGTAAGGCATTTATGCATTTTGCTTTTTATGGGTAGATTAGGCGAATGATACAAAGAATTGATAAAGAAAACGTTGTGTATGAACTAATAGAACTGGGGCCTTAAACAAAGTGACATTCTATTGGCGAAAACGCCAGTGGAATCGCTAATTGTAGTATGAAATTGACATAAATCATTAATATAACTATATTTTTTTAATGAAATTTGAGTCTTTGTAACTCGAAATACATTATTTAACTTATCATTATTACTATAACCACCGCAATGTCCCAAAACCCATTGTTAAAACCTTAAAAATGGTTCGCTTCAGAGCGATTCCATCAATAGAATGTCACTTTGTCTAGGGCCCCTGGCCCTCCTAGATATTTGGTAGGTAATTCGTTGGCCGGCGGCATTTTATAGAATAGAATGATGGGAATAAATGTATGGGATTTGTCGTATATGACAGTTGACAATGTATGTCAAAAACGCCAAAATTTGATCAATCCCATACATTCATCATTCTACTCTACAATATATCGGTCAACTTGTCACTTGTCTGGGGGACAGACTATTATTACGACTCGTTCAATATAACCACAAGCATTATCGAAGGACACTGACAAGTACCTTAATCAGTATGTTGATATCAATTTGTCGCCTGTCTCGTATTGCTAACAGAGCGTTGACATAATTAAACGGTGTGATGTTAGTGACATACGCGCTTGCTTACTAATTGATAATGTACAATCAAAACCGTTTATTGATTAACTACGTATCAGATTTAATTACATACATACATACATACATAAATACATATAATCACGCCTTTATCCTCGGAGGGTTCACCAATCATTGCATTACGTCCCATGTAAAAGGGGGTATATTGCCGTATTCCGGGCACTATTGTTGACTCGAGTCATGCATCTGAGACTGAGCCTGGGCTGTATAATATCTGTCTGATGATAAACAGCCCTACCCTATTTTCCTTAGTCGCATTGTACGACTCCGCATGGGAAAAGATGCCCAAATTCTACTCTACCGGGAACAAACAAAAAAACTCGAACTAAATACAAGAATCAAATGGTAGGTACTTAATAAAAGAGACACTTTATTTTCTGAAATGTCGAAGTATTGCAACATGGCGGGCTCATTAACGTTGACTTTTATGTTTGAAATTAATTAACAATTGATTAAATTTCAGAGCTAATTTTATGAAGTTACAAATATTTTCTATGGTAGGTAATTAGCGAGAGGTACAAATTGCTTTATTTTACTGGGATTCAATGACTTTAGATAGGTATACCTCGGGAGACTTATCTTGGACCTAAACCACGAAACAAGCGAGGCCCTGGGGCCTTAGACAAAGTGACATTCTATTGGCGAAAACGCAAGTGGAATCGCTAATTGCAGTAAGAAATTGACATAAATCATTAATATAACTATCTTTTTTTTATGAAATTTGAGTCTTTGTAACTTGAAATACATTATTTAACTTATCATTATTACTATAACCACAGCCATGTCCCGATATCCATTGTTAAAACCTTAAAAATGGTTCGCTTCAGCGCGATTCCATCAATAGAATGTCACTTTGTCTAGGGCCCCTTGTGCCCGCGGATTGTTTTGTAATAATCTATGTTTTGTGAACGACCTCTGAAGTGGCAAAGGCACCTTGGGTAACTGTGGTTTGATCTTTTAAGATAGCTACTAATTGCAATTCTAAGATCATACACTGCAGAATAATAATATAAAACCCAAAATCCAGTCTTAAAAATACATAAAACATATTTTAAAGGCTTATGAATAATATAGAGGATTTTGATAATATTGACACAACTTTGAGACTTAATTTAGATTTCGCCAGTGCCCCATCAACTGCTAATTTAGTCTCCTAACTCCTATTACAAATACTTTGAAGCGGAGATAGTAATTCAGAGATGTTTTCGAACATATACGATTTGTGGTAGCAGAATAATATAGTTCCTACGTGACACGGTAGATATCGCCGGCGTCACGCGTTGCTCCAATTTATGTAGATGACGTGCTCATATGAACTGCACACTTCGCGCAACTCGCAAATATGGAACATTGTTAGTTACGCTAGTTTATACAAAGAGTTCTTCTTATATAATTGAATAACGCGGAAATATTTTTTATCTCTTTGAATGTTATGATTGTATAGTAAACTCGTTTATGTGATACATATGCATAATTTTGCGATATATTGTTTTGAAGAGCTTTTATAGAGCTAAAATAGGCTAAAAATAAAGGTTGCCTGGAAGAGATTGTTATTTTGCAATAAGGCCGCCCATTGTACATTAGAATGTATAACATTTCTGTATTTTTTTTTTGTTTCTTTTGGTGTACAATAAAGAATATTTATTTATTTATCTATTATTATTCAGATAAGTAGAAAAAAGCTTATTTTCCTTTGTAAAAGTTCATTCAGATTGAGCGAGTGAGTGTGTAAAATTTTTAATACATAATTTTTAAGGTAGGTCATCCTTTGAGAATGACGTGAGGCGTAACCGGTCAGGTTCAAAAATAAAAAACTGTGTAGAAGTGCCTTATTCAATATGTGTAGCAAGTTCCACCAAGCGCCATCAATTTTCAGTATAAACAGTCTGATATGGTAGGCATTAAATGTAAGATGTGTACCAATAATGTCAGCCAATAACGTCTATCAGCTACTCAGAATAACTAGCTAGTACCTATCAGATATATCAGATATAGCCCGATGTCAATGGGTGATATTTGAACAGTACCAAGGGATATTAAACTTCAGTGCAAAAAAACCTACGCAAAATGTAAATTAATTAATAGTAATTATTAATAGTACATATAAGTACATAAGTGTGGGACGCAACATGCGTCGATACCATTGCCCCTACCCATGTACCTGGCACGGCTGGCTGTGCCGGTGCTGCTGCTGCTTCTGCAGAGGCTCTTAAACGGCGCAAATACTCCAATCTCATCGGAGATCATGAATTTGTGCCATTTGGAGTCGAAACGTTGGGGTCATGGGGTCCGAGCGCCCGCAATCTCTTCAGGGAGATTGCGAAACGTATGGTCGACGCTTCTCGTGACCAGAAGGCTGGTCTCTTTTTAGGTCAGAGAATAAGCATTGCCATTCAACGTGGCAATGCTGCCAGTCTTCTGGGAACGTTACCACAAGAGGCATGCGATGCGGAGGAATTCCACGACGCATTTTAATTATTATTATTATTTATTTTTTAATTATAATTTGTATATTATTAGTTTTAGTTTTAAAATGCATTAGTTTAGTTTTGTTATATCTCAATAAACAATTATAAAATAAACATAAAGTATTAAATTAAAAAAAAAAAAGTACATAAGCATTTCATTAAAAAAAACGTTACTAGATGTTTCACCTGTGCAATAAACACAAGTGCATACAGGCATAACTCTAAATAACACTTTAAGCAACGTACATCCCACAACAACATTGCAACAAAAAAAACTAGTTACTATACAAGTTGTTGTAGAAATAAAGTGAACCGGCTCAAGACAACAGCGGTGGTCGTACTTTGTTTAAACTTTGTAACAAAGTAGGCTCTGTTTATAGTGGATACATTCAAAACTTTAAAACACTGTTATTAGTACAAAGGGCATTTTTAAAGAAAGAATTAGTAACTGAAATGACTAATATTTCATCTAACCCCTCTAACTAAGTTAAATTAAGTGCTTGTGTTAGTTGTATACTTAAAGAAATGTCTTTTCACTGAAAAAATACTGGAATAAGCGCCGGTCTCTTTGTAGCCAAGCTAAGTTGATTTTGTCCCGAATTAGCTTTGTTACATTTAACCTCTCACATTTTAAAAGTATTGATTCTATTTAACATAATTCATAGAAAATTTGATGTAGAAGTAATTAAAGAGATATCTATAATCTTCTATAATATAAAAATGAATCCCTAAATGTGTTGCTAAGCGTAAATCTCGTGAACAGCCTAACCGATTTGCTAATTCTTTTTTTAGAATATTCCTTGAAGTATGAGGACAGTTCTTACGGCGAGAAAAATTAAAAAAAGGCGGTACGAAGTTCGCGAGGTCAGCAGCCTAACCGATTTCACTAATTCTTTTTTTAGAATATTCCTTGAAGTATGTACGAGGATGGTTCATACATAGAGAAAAATTTAAAAAAAGGAAGAATTGACCGTTAGGCGGTATGAAGTTCGCGGGGTCAGCTAATTATTAATAGTTTTCAATAGGTATACTACTTTCAATAGGCAAAAATCTGAAAAATTATCCCTTTCTCCCCCTACCCCACCACCGGCTCGTGTATTACCCTCGGGGACTTTTAGTATGTTCATCTGGGTACTTTTGGAAAAAACTGTACCAATTTTCATGATAATTTTTCCCGACTGTGCCATGTTGCCACCATGATCGTGTTAACTCCCGTTAACATCTCTATATATAAAATGAATCCCTATTTCCCCTGGTCACACCATCACGCGTGAACGGCTGGACCGATTTCGTTAATTCTAAAAGTACGGGGATGGTTCTTACGGAGAGAAAAATTGAAAGAAAAAAGAATTGACTGTTAAGCGGTACGAAGTTCGCGGGGTCAGCTATGCAGAAAGTATGTTGCTGCTGAATATAAAATAAACACTATATACCATATAGCAGTAAACAGAGAGTTAAGCAAAGGTAATATCAAAGAATGGTCTTAAGCTTCGAAATTGATATTTGTTGGGCACAGTTCCAGAAACTGACTAGGTTCTTTCTTAGAGCGAAACAAAATTGAACTTTTCTTACAATGTTGGCGATAAAAGATTTTAGGCGTTAGTGAAAATGTTTATTCACCAACAAACGATCTCTCAACAGTTTATAAACCGCTTATAACCTTATCGGATAGTAATTGACTACCGATCTTATATATTATAATTTGTTGAAATTACGAAGTTTAAAGGTAACCGAAAAAAAAAACTTTTATATCGAAATTGATTGAATAAAAATAAAGTAGTTATGTAGAAGATTCTTTGTTTGAAGGTTGTTATTTTTTCCCTTTTTTATTAAGTATCATAATATGAGCAGGCAACGGGTACAGGGCATCAAATCCTTTGGACCTCATGCCATCCTCAGTCGTTCTCGGAAAACCCGAACAGGTGGAAGGGAATATAGTTATATTCTATGAACGGTTTCGATTCCACCCAAAAGGAGTAAAAGGAGTCTACTTTCAATAAAGATACATTTAATTGGTAGCAGTACCGAGAGAAAAAACTTAACAATATTTTGCCCAACCCGGAATCCAAAACCTTGGCGTTACTCATATAGTACCTATTTGAAAGTATGATTAAAAATACCTACTGTAACAAAAATACCTTGTCTATTTTGACTTTCAAACGAGGTCACGGAGGTCAGCTGTAAGATTTGAACCAGACCATAGAGAAATGAATGTCATTCATTGAATTGAGCTTCAGACGTCATTTACTCGATAGGAGGTAAAATTGTGAGCCTTAATGATGGAATTCAAGCTCAGTCTGCCCATTAGCGGAATGGGCCGACGTTATTTTTTCTTTTATCGTAAAAGCATTTTCTGTAGAAATAAAACTTATATTACTAGCCCGACATGAAACTATTTGTTAAGTTATATTTCTGAAATTCTTTCTTTTATAAACATCTGCTGTGAACTGATTTATGTAGTTGATGCTATTTTCACGCACCAAATCAAAAATAACACAATTTCTAAAGTTGGATATCCTGTGTCTATTTTAGAATAGACTTGCTCAGTTGAATCAGATTTTACGTAACTGTCTGACTAATCGCACACATTCCCGTTACATACAGGATCTAATGCCAGAATATTTAGGTCACATAGCTAAAAAATCACCCGTCATTCCATTTCCGAAATGCACTATCTATTTTTTCAGATATTTGTTGAACAATCACGTGCGGATGCGCTATGACGTCAACGTTTACACTATTACTATAAACAGTAGGGGGAATCACCTATACCAACACGGACAGTAAAACATTAAATCCCATTGAAAATTCGCTCGACGAACGAAATTGCGACCCAGTTGTCTGAATAATCCGTACATAAGCTAGATATCCTGTTATGCCGTAGCACGCGAGTGGTGGGACACATCGCTGGCTCGAGTCCAACCTGTCCGATGCCCGACTCATCTCGTTGCTACTCGACATAGTCCGTTGGGTCTTGTCGTATGCCGTCACGTGGGACAATGCCATGCCGTCTCGGTGTCAACTCAGTATGACTTCAATTTACGGCAAAGAAGCCACCACACTTACTGCCGTCGACCACTTTGCGGGATCGTTAAAATGTTACGTTCTATACAACTTTAATAGCGAAATAAAGCTGAAATTATAGCTCAAATAAATGTCTTTTTTTCTAAATTGGTGCTCAAATTTTACAACTCTCTAATTAAGATTACTGTCGTGAATCTTCTGCTAGAACATTCTATAACAGTGTAAGACAGGTGAGTTTAGGTGCATTTGACATTTTCATTATTATACCTAGATCTGAAAATTTAATTACATTACCTAACAATCACTCAAATATTTAAATGATTCTTGAAAATAATTTACGCAGACAAAAGTCGAGATAAAGCAATCAGAAAATTTCGGATTACTTTTGTAATCCATGTTTGGCCATTTAAAATTATTTTGGAATAGGATAATCTCAATTAAAGTTGGGCAAACAGATTTCTGGCATGTTTCCAAGGCGGTCGGATGGCCGGTGGCGGGAGGGGTCGAGTCAACTCAGCGATTGTGATCCACTCACTCACTAAAAGGGTAGAAAGGACCCGTCGCCCATTCGACGGGTTAGAGGCCCTTGAAATAGTTTTCATGTCTATTTTAGAATCATATACATACATTATAGATTTCCTTTATGTTTGTTTAGGGTTGTATGCGGTCAATATTTGTAGGTATCGTGTGTGAATAACTTACCTGGTCAAGGATAATTATGTTTTTGGCAGTTAATAACTTAGTAGCCAATCATGTATAAAAGGTACGATCTTATTTCCTGGGTAATAATTAAAATAATAATGTCGTCTCTCTCAATCACTATTTTCTATATCTACTCATGTCAATATTTCCTCCTTTCAGTTAACATTTCCATATCCATAAATATTATAAATGCGAAAATAACTCTGTCTGTCTGGCTGTTACGCTTACACGCCAAAACCACTGAACCGAATTGGTACAGATATAGATTAGACCTTGGGAAAAGATATATATGTATCGTCCCGATAACCTGTAAACCAACCACTAAAGGTATTTAAAGCCTAGTTCCTTTTTCTGATACACAGTAACGTAAACAATCTTATTAACAAGCTTATTGCTTAGTGCAATAAGCTTGTTAATAAGATTGTTTACGTTTACAAAAGTTTTATCACCAAACGGGATTATATTTTCTACAGACAAATAAGGATGCACTGGAATATCTTCACAAACAGGACAGTAAACACCAAATAATTTACTAAACTGAGCCAAGTAGTCGAGTATCACATAAGAGCGTGCCGCTGTGTCAAGAGATATGTACGGGAGGCGATGAAAAGCGCTTGATACCTCAATTTTATGCCCATGGGGGCCAGTAGTGGCTCATTATCTGCAGCATTGATGTTTCGACCGCCGTCCTGAGGATGCGATAAAAGCCTACATTTTATCTTACAAGTAAATGTTTTGGATGTAGGCGTGAGGGAATTCAAGGGTGTTGCAGGCTACACAAAATTTTCTTTGTGAAGTGAAACTAACGAAGTGTAATACAGAGATGATGCTAGGCTATATGATGGTGAAATCGTTGAGATGAAATGAGATGAGATGAGCTGATGAGTATGATAGATAGGAAGAGAGACGATAGATAAATAAAAAAAAGCATCTGTAAATATGCCATGATCGTAGCAAGTAGAAATATGATTTTAGATTGACCTGGAAAATTTAATTACTACTAACTAAAACAAATACGCATGGTGATAGTATCTGCCTACCCCAAATTGTGCCTGATAACCTAACCCTATGTTGCGAAATTATGTAGTGTGTACATCATCTATATATATAAAAATCAATGCCACTTTTCGTTGTTAGTTTATAACTCAAGAACGGCTGAACCGATTTGGATAATTTTAGTCTTGAAATATTCGTGGATGCCCAGGGAAGGTTTAAAGGGTGAGAAAATAGGTGCAGCGGGAACGGGATCAAAAATTCACGCGGGCTGAAAGAAATTTGGCGGTACGAAGTTCGCCGGGACAGCTATAGTAGAATATATAGCTAATTATAACATAATTACCATATCTCTAAGGATTCATAAGCGTTATTATATTTCCCAAGCCTCCAATTTAACCTGTTATTAAAATAATTAAAAGTTTACTATTTAAGCAAGGGTTAAGTAAAAGTTAAGCTTAGACTAGCTGAGTAATATGTTTGTTGTTTTCTTAGCAATAATGCTTCAGTTATCAAGAGTCAAGACAGGGGGGTGGGAGTGGGATTACTCTGTTTTTAACCCCTCTAACCTCTACTAGTTTTATTGTCTGAGGTTGTGAAGTGTAAATTACACGTAAGTTGTTTGTGACACAAATACAGTCAACGATAAAAGTGGCTTAATAATTTTTATTTATTGATCATCTTAACTCCTAAACTTTTTATAAAAATCGTTAAATATTAACTTTTTCCTCCTGCGATTATACATTTACGAGTACCCACTTAAATAAATATTAAAAGAATCTGTATTCTAATTATGGTTCCTAGTGGAGTAGATAAGGGCCACCCCATCTCTTCCTTTGGGTGTCGTAGAAGGCGACTAAGGGATAAGGCTTTTCTCCATACGAGTAAACATACAGCTCATGAATAAGTGCCCGCTGGACGACAATAGGCTCGCCATTTATTACATGTCGAACACCTCTACCTACCCATTCGGGGATTTACAGTATATATGTACAGTCGACAAAAGAGATACGGTAGCACTTTTTCATATAAAGTTGTATGTAAAGGTGCAATCGTATCTCCTTTATCGACTGTACCTATGTAAGTATGCCAATTAAAATGTTCATTAATAATTGAGTGAGAAATATCTTCTGTCGGTGACTGTACGTGAGTACGTGAGACAATTATTTTCACAACCATAAAGTTCTTCAATTTAACCCACAAACTTTTTCCACTCGCTGTGTAAGAAAACTACAAATATTATGACCTACATTTCTAATAAACCCTAACCCAATCCGTAGCAAGAGTTAATTTATTTAACGTTTCATCGATTAAGTTAAAACGAAATATTTAAACGTGCTCCTTAGTTAGTCGCAGGGTTAAGATGTAAATCTTAGCTGTCATTAGTAGCTTAAGATGCCGGGAAATGTAAATTACGTTGAGTAAGGCCCGGGACAATTAACTTTGCAGTACATTTTTATAGCTATAGACATTCACTAGCCGAGTTGGATGCGAGCCGCTTCTAACCGGTCTTATTGGAGATCTATAGGGAGGGGGGGGGAGGGGGGCTATGTCCAGCAGTGGACTTCCTACGGCTGAAATGATGATGATGATGAGACTTTCACCGGCAACCCAATTCCATAGTTTTATAAAACTATGGAAATTTGTTGATCTACATAGGAACACTAATTGCTTAATAGGGATCAACTTTGAAGTATTTATCAATAAACTTCTTTGCAATCGTTACAATTAGTTACATTTTGGTGTATAAGAAGGAATCGAATGAAATCTTAAAGCAATTAGTATGCTAACTATTCAAATCGATAAAGATAGGAAAAAGTGAAACAACTAAGGCGGGACTCGAACCCGCGACCCTTACAGGGCAATGCTCTAACCGTTAAGCTACAGAGAATATTATGAAGGAATTAGCATAGCGTCTCGATCGTATTGGTAACATGCCACCGATAGAGCCATGTTGAATTTTTCTGTATATGAAATAATTTTAAATTATTTCATGTATATGAAACAATTTTAAATTATCTTCATGACCGAAATCATGCGATCTTACAGCCTTTTAAGAGTGTTTATTACCTACGTATTTGTAATAATTAATTGAAAAATTATTATGCCAGTGATAGACATTGAATAAATAATATAGTTATTATATTTTTTGTATCAAATAGATTGACTTCATTACATAACAATAGACAAGGATAAAAATCTTGTTAAATAAAATCTCCAAGAACGTGTTCAAATAACAGAAAATAGAAAAAGGTGACAGATACAAACGAAATAAGCCACCAAGTTCTACAAAAAAATACAAACAAACAAATCGAGTCATTACTCAAATCAAAACAAAACACTCAACGATCATTAAGATTTGATAAGATGTTCCTTTTAATAGGCAATCGAGAGGGAACAACATTTCTGCCCGTATTTTTAATTAAATTGAAATATTCATTCATTCCTACTTACCGACATTTATCTAAGGACAGAATTCCTTGTAACAGAGGGTCCTCAGTAAGATTAAATTTCCGGTGGGTCCACTCCAGCCCTAGAATGCCCTTTATTACTCGTTACAAAGGCTGTTAGTACTAGAATATTTGCATTTCACTCATTCATTTCCTTGTCGTAGCTGGTGTGTACTATGCGTCATTACATACTACTAGGTGTATGTGAAAGAGCTTTATGTTAACAGAAAGTCTTTTGTAGTGAGTGTTATTATTTTAAACAAAGATTTCTCTTCTTTTGAGCTATTTGAGTTCGTACCTACGTTTATTAAATTTCCATGTGCTTGTTAAGGTACTTTTGCTTCTAGCCTCTTTTCAATTTTCTTTTCTCTCTTTTTATCAAATTTTCTTTGCTATTATGTAATTTTACATGTACCTAGTTCAGATCAAAATTAATTACAGAGGAGACTCTGTAATTAATTTTGATCTGAACTAGGTACATGTCTTTTTATCTTTAAAATAGATAGTACTTTTATTCCGCCTATATTATTGTTTCATGTTTTAATTATAAATGTTTATTATTATGTGTAATAGAATGTTGTAACTAAGAAACTTTGACTAATTGTTTTTTTTTTAAACTTAAGTCATCAGTTTAGTTTTAATAGCTCTCTATATCTATTTATTGATGAAGTTTATAAACAAATTTCATTAAACATGCCGGTACAGAGTTCCAAATAGTGTTTCAGATACCGTTGTATCAACATAACCGTTCAAACCACTGTCATATATTCATGTATTTTCTACTAGCTTTTGCCCGGGGCTCCACCCGTGTGGATGTCGGTTATCGCGACCAAACATAGCCTATGTCCTTTCTCAAGATCTAATCTACCTCTATACCTTTGAATGAAATCGGTTCAGTGGTTTAGGCGTGAAAGCGTAACAGATAGACAGACAGACAGAGTTAGTTTCACATTTATAATATTAGTATGGATATGGATTGGTCATTATTTCCAAACTACTAAGGTAGCAGAACTAGAACGAGAATGACTCGTTTGATGGTAGGCGGGTTCCGTAGCCTATTTACGCTTACAACACAAGTGTTTCACTCACTCGTTGCCAACTTTCATATAAACAAAACGTGATACAACTAATTGTTATTTCGGTAGAGTAATGACTAAATTATATAGTGCGTCAGAAATACAATATATCCTTGCGTACATTTCGAAAAATTTACTTAGATATATCCCTAGGAAAATAATGCAAAAATATTTTAACTTGAAAAGTTTCTTAAATCCCCCCTAACCATAAACTGGGGAGTTAAGGTTAGAGGGGACTTCAACGTCTTCAATCAGAATAAAATTTTCACTGTAGGTACCCTGGTTATTTTAAGAAAGTAATATAATTTCTCCTTGAAAATTTAAATTCACGAACATTTTTGAAGCAATAGTTTAAATTTATAAAGTTGCAACTAATAATATATTAAAATACAAGATTAGTTTGCAATCGGCCAACAAATTTGTGACCTAATATTATTAATATACATAGTTACAGACTTAATATAATAAGAAATTAAACGTAAAAAATTAAAAAGTTCAGTAATTATCAAACACTCCGAATTAAGAAATACAACAAGATAAAGCAAGAATTTAGCTTCCATTTGTTTAATGTCTATTCTTCAGTGCTTGTTTTTATTTTATATCTTAGCCATCATATCCATACTAATATTATAAGTGCGAAAGTAACTCTGTCTATCTGTTTCTCTGTCTATTACGCTTTCACGCCGAATGCGAAACTACTAAACCGATTTAGATAAAATTTGGTACAGGGGTAGATTAGACCTTGAAAAAGGATATAGGCTATGTTTGGTCGCGATAACCGACATCTACGCGGGCTGAGCCACGGGCTACAGCTAGTGTTTGATAACTCAATGCATTTTCAGAATTCAATAAAAGCAATAAGTCATTCTGTAGAACTGTCTGCTGAGACGCGGTTATCTTTCACGTTTATTTTACTGCGTGCGACATATCTCTCTCTGAATGGGGTTGTTATAAGAGGACAATGTTATTTTGGGACGCTGTAACGTCTTGCAAACTGCCACTAAACACTTTATTATGTTACAATAAGAGTGGCACTTATCTCGGTGCTGTTCGACTTGGTGAGATCCTCTGCTTCACAAAAGATCGTGGTAGAAAATAGCCTTGTATTTTAAATGTCTGTAGGATAACCTGCCGTTTTTATTCTTCTCGGGATATCAACAAAGCTACTCAGCGTCTTTTCAAGTCAAGACGGATTTGTTAATCAGAAAAATATTTCTTTTAGTTTCGGCAATACGTTTTATAAGTATATTTATAAGGCAATACGTCTACAAATAGCATAAATTTTAAATTTGCTTACGATAAATGTTGTTATAATTGCACATAGGCACGAGTATCAACCACCAACTCAAATACTTTATATGCACATATGGAACAATGGACAACAAAATCAAACTTTTTTTTGTTGCATGAAGTTTTTTAACTGTTCTCAAATCTACGCTCAGATTTTTTGTAGCAGCTCTAGTTATTGAAATACAGGTACCCCCTTAAGTTTACATTAATAGTCGTTAGTTTCTATCAATAGCAGAGTAACTTAACTAGCCTCTGTATAAATTTCATTATGTCTTCCTCAAGAAGGACGTGTTTAAATAATCATGATTGTTTTTGTATTATTTGTGGATACCAAATGTTCAAAAGATTCTTGCGTAGTATCCAATTGTGACCCCACTGCAATTAGATACCACACTTTTTATAATGCGCTATACCTAATCATAACAGACAGATCGGCAGACATGGCGCACATTGAAAGACGCCTATGTTCAGCAGTGGACTGCAACAGGCTAATCGATTGTTATTGATTAACTAAACAGACAGGTGGACACAGGATTTGTGATTTATTACCCAAAATCTTTATATGGAGCACAATAGAAGCAAGTCTTCTCTCACTTTTTTCATGAATCATAGCTATAAAAATGAGATGAACATCAGGTACCACGCAAGCCTGTCATAACATTTTACTAGAAAAAATAAAAATCTGACTACAAACTTTATTGTTCATCAACGTTTATACGAACACCAACTCTATTATTGTTACGACATGTTTGAAGGAAGCCAGCCATGGATGTAATACAGTAACCCGATTCTGCATTTCATTCATTGCGCTCTGATAGATGCCACATGTAAATGAACACACATTTTGATAAATGAATTTCTTTCAACTGATGATAAATTGCCCGCTTTACGTCAATAGGATCTTCCCTGGTGCCATAATATCTGGAGCAGTTACAATTTGGCGAAATGTGGGTGTTACGTCTACCTACCACTTCGGGGATTTACAGGTGAAAATTTTATTAAGAAAATTTTTTCTTTTGATGTTTATTGAGAATATATAGTGTCCCAGTCGAGCCAAAAGGCAGCCTATGTCTTTTTCCAAGCTCTAACCTATATCTGTGCCTACCAAATTTCATCAAGATCGGTTGAGTGGTTTAGGTGTGAAAGCGTTACAGCCAGAGTCATTTTCGCATTTAAAATATTAGTCGTGTATTATATGTAGCATCCATCAAGACCGTTACATCATAATAGGTACACCATTTTAAAAGGCCAATAGTATCAAAAATGGTGATCCTAATCTTCTGGACTGCACCTTGGCTTTTTACCATCTGGCGTGGGTGCAGTCAATTGACGAACCAATTATATAAAAAACGTGATATACAGTGTTTTAATATGGATCAAAAGACTAAAAACATTATCGCAAAAAAAGTACTAAAAACATTATCGCAATTCTTTTCAGAGTCAGTTGGTAGGACAATTGTGAATGTTCCCGACTCGATATCAACACAACACCTTCGTAATAAAATTAAGTTAAACCTTTTAAGAACGTAAAGTATTTCACTTCTATTACTGTAGATTTTGCTTGAGAGCATGTTCAGACAGTAAACTTGTCGAAGTTGAAACATCAAGTAGTCATTCAAACTCCAAGAAATTTAAGTACGCATTGTAACTTAACCTTGTCTTGAAGTTAATGACGAAAGCAGGCGCGGTCCGAGTGGGGACAAGGAGGGGTCACAGGGGACATGACCGAGGGGGTTATGTCCCTCCAAATCATGCACGACAGATTGAAAAGTCTTCTAAAAAGGCATTACCTGCAAGAATTGCCGCACTTAAAAAAATTGATCCCCCACCCCCAGAATCTCAGGCTGCTCAAATCTAGGAAATTAAACACCTTATACAGTAATGTACCTATCATTCAATATCTATACTTGTAATATTATGAAGCTAAAGAATTTGTATGATTGAACACGATAATCTCTAGAACTAATACTTCGAATGAAAATGCTTTTTGTGTTGAATAGTCCGTTTATCGACAAATGTTATAGGCTAAAAATGATCACGGTACTGCTTAAAAGAGTGGAGCAGTAATCATATATACCAATAAATCCGATAGATTCCTACACAATATTTGAAAATTTATCAACTGCAGGCATATATGACTTAACGGGCGGCGAAATTAACTGTAAGCCATTTAAGGGATTTCGAAGTAAACCACGGGCGACACGGATTCGCCCGGACTACTAGTAGATCAATAAAAGTCAGTTAACGACTATCCCTGAACTGCACTTGCTATTCAAATGCGATGTGATTTGGAAAACGTCCATGGCAGAGCAGTCGATGCCAGCACAATTATAAAACATCCAGCATAAACTGAACTATACTAGTCCTCAAAAAAACTCCTTACAGTTAAAAACGGTTGAGTTCAAGTTAATCTGGGCACGTTATACCTGGAAGGGAGCAGTGATGAGCCAACTCACTGTTATGTACCGCAATCGCCGGTTGTTAGTTCTAAACGAGGCCTTACGGTCGAGAAAAAATATAGCAGATAAAACAGAAAGCAGTACCTATTTCGGAACGGTACAGTTTTGCTGAGTCGATAAGGGTAGGTGGGATATCTCGTGCAAGTTTTATGTATTCTGAATTCTGTAGTGAGGATTCCAAGGGCGACTCAGTCAGAGCACATTGTTATTGGTTTGATCGACGTGAGAGGGATCGTTTTTTGGTATTATGGGTCAAGAATAGCGCTAAAATACAGTGGGTATTTTTTGTAGATTCAGTTTACATTTATAACCACCAGACCGTTGTTTTGAAATAAATTGATGAAATTCTATAGCTACCTACAATAAGAAATTGTAATAATCTATTATTGAGTAAACATACTTATTAAAACTGTTAGTTTTTATTTACAGATTTATTTTGTGCGTTGTGTGAATAATAATGTTATTTTTGCATTTTAATAATAATATGGATAGCATGGATCATGATCGTGTTAACTCACATTCACAATATTGTATCACTATAATTAATACACTGTACAAAAAAATAAGCTCAATCTCACAACAAGAAAATAATTTTGGATAGTAGGTATAATAAATTTCTAAACGGTATATAGATTAATAGATTAATCTTCGCGATCTCTCAACGGGATCTATTTCAAGTTATCTTCATCACTTCCAGCTATTTTCCACCTCTTCATTTATATTTACTACAGTCATAACTTATTGTATAAAAAGATGTGACTAATGATAATCCATACTAATATTATAAATGCGAAAGTAAGAGTTACTTTACACTGTCTGTTTCTGTTACACTTTCACGTGGAAACCACCGAACCGATTTTGATGAAATATGGCACAGATATAGATTATTAGACCTTAGGAAAGAACATAGGCTATGTTTGGTCGCGGTAAGCGACATTCACGCGGGTGACGCCGCGGGCAACAGCTAGTAGTAAATAAAGCAATCCTACTAATACATATTATAAATGTGAAAGTTTGTAAAGTTATTTGGATATTTTGTTTTTCAACCACGCTTCAACGGCTGAAAAGATCTGGCTGAAAATTTGAAACAGGGACAGATTATACTCAGGAATCCCTATAATATTATAAATGCGAAAGTAACTCTGTCTGTCTGTCTGTCTGTTACGCTTTCACGCCTAAACCACTGAACCGATTTTGATGAAATTTTGTACGGAGCTAGATTAGACCTTGGGAAAGGACATAGGCTATGTTTGGTCGCGATAACTGACATCCACGCAGGCGGAGCCGCGGGCAAAAGCTAGTTTATCCTCTTCTTCTTCTTCATCTTAGCGTTAATCCCAATCGCATCAGTTTTTTACCTCGGAGTAGGTATGGGGCCCGTTTTAGCAGTCTAACTGCGGATTTGGCTGAACTGATATTTTTCCGTGAAGCGACAGTTTCAGGACTTCTAATACGCGTCTAACGTGTTACGCGTATAAAACACTAGCTTTTGCCCGCGGCTCCGCCCGCGTGGATGTCGGTTATCGCAACCAAACATAGACTATGTCCTTCCTCAAGGTCTCAACTACCCCTATACCAAATTTCATCAAAATCGGTTCAGCGGTTTAGGCGTGAAAGCGTAACAGACAGACAGACAGACAGACAGACAGACAGACAGACAGACAGACAGACAGAGTTACTTTCGCATTTATAATATTAGTATGGATAAAAGTTCGTATGGCAGCCGGGGACCGATGGCTTAACATGCTCTCCGGAGGACTTCCACAACCAATTTGGCGATATCGAAATTCTTTAGTTAAATATCGGACTTAGGATTCCAACTAGCCTTAACGGCTGTCATAGATGCGTATATAATATATATATTTTGTATATCAATGAGAAAAAAATGTATTATACTATATACTATATAGTCTTGAGATAAACATATCACAATTTTGACTTAGAATATTTTTCGTAATACTTTTTTCGATTATTAACTCAAAACGTACAACATCGCAAAAGAAGAATCGCGAAGCAGGGGCCTTACTCCGAAAATCGAAAACTATCGTGTTCGTTGACGTTTCGGCCATTTAGCTACCCCGAAAGTGTTTCGTATCCGTCTTCGATCGTTTGACATTGAGGTTGTCGATCGTGGTCGGTGCACCTACTCCCAAAATACATTTGACGTTTTCGTTGTCGTTGTTTGACAAGTAATCTTGCGGATTATTACTTGAAATTCAACGAAAGCTATATACCTTTCGTAAGGCTTTCGAAGCTGAATTTTTATCTAAGAAAATGGCGAGATTTTTATTGTTGGACGAAATGATGAGGGAAGAAGCGGCTGAGCGAAGCCAAAATCGTCACCGGCTTCGTGAAATAAAATTTTTGAGGCAAATTCCGGACATGGAATTTGTCTCTAATTATAGATTGACTAGGGTACTTTTTGAGGAGCTATGCGAGGAAATCATTCCTCTACTACCTTAAAAAAACAACATTTTGGTAAAGGGGCATTGAACCAAACCAACAACCATTATCCATTACGGAAGTATTTGATGACCCCAGTAGATGGCGCTACACACATACGGACACCATGACGGGCACTCATCTCTATTAACTTAATAGAGATAGTGCATACGGGTATCAAAGTTTCAAATTTGAAATTGTCAAACTGTCAAAGTACGTATTAAAAACATAGAACAATATTATGGCACGAGGGTTTTTAAGATCGTTCACATTAAATATACGTAAATTCTTGAAAAATGACATTTTAGTGATCTAACAGTACCTTTGTAATAAAAATCTCATATATATTTTTTAATTTGACGCTCTTTTCATGAGAATACAACTATATTTGTTGATTTTTCATTTGTTAACGGTTTTTAGATGTTTATAATATATCGGTCCACACTATTCATCTAGACTCGATCGTTAGTCTATGATTCCGAAGACGGCGGCATCCGTCAGTCGTCACCGAAAGGTTTTCAGAGTAACTTTAATGGTCCGTGTTCGGCGACCGTTCGTTTCGATCCGAAACGTTCATGTTCGTTTTTGGGAGTAAGGCCCCAGAACGACGCCAATTAACGAAGAGTATAATGGACAAAATTTTCACGACGGATTGAACCTTGTTAATGAGATGATTACGTTCATGTAATAACTGTACATCTATATTAATATTAAGATGGTTCTATAAGCAAAATGTTTGATATAGAATTGTTTACCTAACTGTTCGTATTACAGGAAATATTACTAGGTACTACGTTTGTGAAAATCGTTTCAGCAATTTCTAAGGTTGTCTGGAAGGACTTTGAACATTTCAATAACTTTATTAATTAACTACGGTTGATGATCTTTGTGGGGTAGCGTAGCGTTTCTTCAAAATTAGAAAAAAAAAATTGAAAAATATTTTTGTGTAATTCCCCGGAGTTTAAACAAAACTCTACAGCTTTATCATACTATATTTTTTCAATATATTTATCTATTTATAGCTATGTGGGTAAGAGCAGCTTGAAGAAGTCTGTAGTTATGAAGATTAAAAAAGGTATCGACTCGTAAAACGGAACATAATGAGCAAATTATCAATTAAATGATTTCGGGCAAATATTTCTGGGCAGGTTGATATCCCGCAAAATGTTTGCGGGCTGTGTGTATGTTTTAAAAATCTGTTAAACATCTAGGTACTGTTTATTAAAAAAATACTTACCGAGTTCACGGCCGCCATCGCAACATGGGTCCCCGTTATGTTGTTACCAGCTCATTCTGCAACAAGATATAATATTTTAAAGAAATTAATTTATAAAGAAAATAATTTCGTAATTAATTTAGTAACGCCATTAATTGGCGTCGTGGTCAACTGAGCCCACAGTCAATTCAGCCCGCGGGTTCAGTAGATGTGTACAGTCGACAAAGGAGGGTTGGAAGATGAGGTTGCAGATGGTATTCACTCAGATCAGACCCGGACCGTGAGACACTCAGACCGTGGGACGCTGAGCCCATGGGACACTCAGCCCGTGGGTCACTCAGCCCGTGGGATACTCTATAATCTATAGGCAATAGCTTACTATCCAGCAGGGTGTAATAATAAATTTAAGCGTCGGTAGCTTAGTGGTTAACCCTTTACCGCATGGATTTTTTAAAACTTATAAAAAAAATATATATTGTATATTAGTCATTTAGGCACTTAGGAAAAATATGAAAAAAATAAATAAATGAGGATTCATTAAAATATTAATAAAAAACAGTTGGTTCCGAAATTGGAACAACATGCATTCAGGACAATAAATATACCGTTACCATATTTGTCACACTATGCAATAAAGGTTATAAATAAAATGGAAGTATGTATATATAATTCAGTTTACTAATCATAATTACTAGGTACATATTTTTATGACGTTTTGGTAGTAAGACAGAAAAAGTTTATGTTCAATTGATTTAAGAAATTAACGTATGGAATTCTTTATAACAATTGCGATCCTTATTCAAACACAAGTGGCATTTACATTTCTGACACATAATTTGTGATTTTTGACCACAACCTTCCAGTTTGCATCTTTGCCGAATTGACGTCCGACGACGACGGTTAGGAACACCATATTCTTCATCATCCGACATATTTTCATCCTCGCTACTTTCCGGTATAACGACAGCACTACGAGAAGTGCATACTGTTTTGCCTGCAATAAAATAAATTAATAATTATGATGTAGTTATTAGTGCATGATGTGACAAATTTGATCACAATGTTTTTAGAACTTGAATGCATACTGTTCCAAATTTGTACAGTAAATTATATCTGTTATTGCATACAGTTCCAAATATGGAACAAATTAAAAACTGGTCATATAAATGAGCTGATGGAATAATACTTACGTTTTATTCCATAGAAATACTGTGGATCCATTGTTTTTATAGAAATAATAATGGTTATGGCCAAAATTTCACATAAATCACGTAAAATATGGGGTACAACTATCACAAACTCAAGCGCACGGTAAATTGTCAACTCGACTACTTCACTGACCGATTTTAACCAGTAACAATATTTTATTTTCAGTCTACCCACATTTTACAAAATTGTTATAAGTTAAACAAATGAATTAAAGCCAAAACAAGTCCAAAGATGGCATTAGTAGTCTTTTAAAAGGAAATATTATGTTAATGTTCCAACTATGACACGACATGCGGTAAAGGGTTAAGGAGTCGGCCTTACGATCGAGAGGTCCCGGGTTCGAATCCTGGCCATTACACTACCGACGTGAACCCACTCCTAGCACAAGCAATTTAGCTTAGTTGGAGGGGATATTAGTAATTTCGGTTGCTAATATTCTTAAAAAAAAAAAAATGACGGGCGATATAAAAAAATGGGAGACGGGGTCGCGTTGACAATGTACGGACATTGAACAATGCCGAAGTAAGTAGTTCTAATAAGCAACCGGATGTCAAACGAATTGTTACACTGTTTCTATTCACAAAATAGAATCAGAATATTTTATTGTAATCTCATTTGAGATTTGTAGCACATAAAAAATAATTAGTACTATCTGAAAAATATACACACGCGAGTGTTCTTGTTTGTTTTTATCCAATAGCACTGCGTGTCTCCTCGTTAGAAATAGTTTAGTTGACAATAAATTACATTGCAAATAGTATCTATTCGCTGGGAGCGCTCTAAGTGATTTCACTTTTATTGTCGTCATATATGATGTGGTTATGTGTGGGCGCTTCTGGATATGTTTCTTAATCTCCGGTTCTATCGCAGCCCTATGACAAACAGTATGTACGGTTCAACGCAAAATCGACCTAAATACGGTGGGATACGTTATGAAATGATTTACCTATTGTTAAAGATATGCGTCTTGCGACAAATAGAATGGTCGCGTTCACAGTCAGTGGGGCAAGCTTCCAAGTCCATTAATAAAATTGAATCAGACGGACATTCCGAAGCACTACGTGCACGTGTGGGGATAAATAAAACTCGATGATATTAGTTTATATATCTTCTCTAGAATACGGACGGAAACTGATCAAAAAAAAATTGTTACTTGAATCAATAACAATTGACGTTGCAATAAATGCTTCAGTGACCTATGAATCAATAAATTCAGTGATTCTAGTAAAAATAGCGTCCGTGGCTTAGCTATAGGGATATTAAAATTTGTCGTGTATTGTTTGGAGTTTTCGATATTTCAACGCTGTTGCCAGCACTATGATCACGGAGATTTATAAAGGAAATGCTAGACGTTAAAGGTTAAACAAATAATTTTGAACACAACTTAAACTGTACAAAGGACTACTTTTGTGCCGGTCCCGGTGGAGTAGAATAGGGCCACCCCATCTCTGTGTGAGTCGTAGAAGATGACTAAGGGATAGGGCTGTTCTCCATCCGATAGTAAACATACTGCGCATGACTAAGTGTCCGCTTGGCGGCAATAGGCTCGCCCCCTATTACGTAGGACTGAAAATCACAGTCTACCCCTTCGGGGATTTACAGGGGTGAGTATATGTATGTATGTAAATATGTATGTAGAAAGGAAACGCTAGACGTAAAAGGGTTATTTCAAGAAATAAACAGCGAAATAAACATCTCTCTTACAAATTTCACCGAGAATAACGTGTGACACTATTAGCTGCAAACAGTTCAGAAAGCTGTCCCTGTTAATGACAGCCTCAAGTATTTTCACACCCGTCCACGCTTTGCGCTTGAACGCCGCTGCATTACACGTTTCATTTAGTGTGTCAATATTATTGGCAGCTCGGTTTACGTCTTCGCCTTGTAAATGGACCATGTTACATTAAAATTTGAACTGTTGAAATATTGGTACATTTGTACTCACCTTCTTTTTCAAGAAGGTCCTAAAAATGAGTGGTATTTTTGTGATAGGGCCCAAAGTAGGAGGTTGTACGGGTACAGAGACCTGTCTAATGTTTGAGAATGTCAAGTCTACAACAAAAGTTGCTGAACATCTGAGGTCTTTTGAACACCTGGGTTTGAAGTTAAGACCTCAACCTCAGATGCAAGCGGGACGACGAGCGGAGGCTACTCGGGCATCGGAGGTCTCAGAATGATGTCCGTCCTCCATAAGCGCGGACTGGGGGTGACAGGTAGAGCCGCCTCTCACCCTAGCAGAAGCATGCGAACAGCAAGCGATGCGCGCCTCCCACCCGAAGAGGGCCAGCTTCAAAGAGATAAAATAGAATACGGTAACCACTTACCATCGGGCAGGTCTCTTTGTAATATAAAAAATATTAATATATATACAACATAATATTCTATTCCCGATTAACAACACAAATAACATAGCCAAAACCTTCTTCTATAATGATTATATTACGCATAAAGTGATTCAGAACACACAATTCGTACTTAAAGCCATTTAGTAGATAAAGTGGAAACTTCAGTCACGTTTAGTCACGCGAAGCCAAACAATAAAATCCCTGTTTTATGGTTAAACTTGTCGTATCTTCATACAAACTTGCTTTACGTATGCACGTAACAACTAAAACTTGTGAATTTCGTCGATTTTATGTCTAGTACAAATGTTCAGTGATACATTCAGTGCACGAATTTTAAACCGAGTTTAAGTGAACTTTATTTGGAGCAGAATGGATGGTTTTATGCGAAAAATGTTACATTCGTGCTGAAATTATTATAACATTAAATTCATTGACTCGTTTAAAATTATACGGGTAGAACACGGTAGAACTTTTTAATTTAGAATTAAAGCGTAGAGAGAAACTACTCGTAGGTACTCGTATTATGTTGAACATGGAAAACTAAAGTTTTTCACTTTAGCTTTACATTTTCACTATATTATAATTTGTATTTAATAAAGTGATGCTGTCCAAGATCTATAGGTAGATTATATAGATACGTTAAAAATTATATAGGATTATTTTCAATGGCCCCAGTCGTAATTGGCTCCATGAGACATGCATTCTATACTTAAAGAGGAAAGATTTATATTTTTGTAGGTAACGAATAAATTCTTAAATTCCTGGACCGAGTACAAAAATTCTTTCGCCATTAGAAGGCTACATTATCACGCTACTATCAGCGATGAACGGGATTTGATACCAGGCGAGCGGAGCCGCGAGCTATAGCTAGTGTGATATAAAATGCTGTCTATCCCTACTTCCCTACTAATATTATAAATGCGAAAGTAACTCTGTCTGTCTGTCTGTCTGTCTGTCTGTCTGTCTGTCTGTCTGTCTCACTTTTACGACTAAACCTCTGAACCGATTTTGATGAAATTTTGTATAGGGGTAGATTAGACCTCGAGAAAGGACATAGGCTATGTTTGGTCGCGATAACCGACATCCACGCGGGCGGAGCCGCGGGCAAAAGCTAGTTAGAAATAATTTAGGTGAGAACAAGTTGAGACCTTCATAAGATATCCCTTTTATACAAACAATTTGCTTAAGAAACTTGTAACAATAGAAAACAAGGCTTCAAGTTGGATACAATATTCTTGTAAGGCAATTGTGACTAAAATACTACACACTAAACTAAATGCTTCAAGTACTAGGAATTGTTCCCTTTATCTTCTTCAAAGCCTTATTCATTGTTGAGTACGTGTATTCACATCGTTGATTCAATTATTTCTTGTTAGTTAAAATTAGAAATGGGTGTATGTGGTCTTATTTTTTTTTTTTTAATTTCGGAACTTTTCGCGATTAATTATGATGAAACTTACTTTTGCCAACGTCAAGCCGTGACCACATGTGCTGCAACACATCCGAAACGTCGTCAAAAGTAAGTTCCATAATAATAAATCGCGAAAAGTCCCGAAATAAAAAAAAACTATGAGGGTGTGTGAGGTCCCACTAAGACCTACTCGGTCAAGCAACCTGGTACACCTGTTGACCTATGAACGAGATTCTAATACGGGCCGTTCGTTTGAGGTTAAGCAGCAGTAATTTTTACAAAAGTCGAATAAGCCATATCAAAAGGAGTAAGTGGATCCTGGGCTCCGAAGTGAAAACCTCGGATGGAACAAAGAGTAGCGTAAGGTGATGGTTTTTTATATACCTACTTGACACGAGACCAATGTGTTTCGTCTTAAGAAATCACCTTTTGTAAAACTGACGTCTGCAAAAAGCCACAGTGGAGTTTGTAGCGCCGTTTCTTCTCCAGTAGCGTCTAAGAAGCGATGGTAAACTTAGTTTTAAGCAGAATTTTACGTCAAAAAGATGTAATAGTAAGTATATTAATTTGTGTATTTTGAGAAATAAAGAATTTGAATTTGATGATAAATGACCCGGTGAACTATTTCAACTCATAAATTATTACCTATGAATATCTTTTGAAATTTGAAAGAAATTAATTCAAAGATTTAAATGAAAAACTATTTACGCGAGCAAAGAGTAGCCATTTTTGTGCGTGCGTTTGAAGGACAGCTTCACCGCCATAGCTGGGTTAAAAAATCATTTATTATAAGTCTTAAGCTCGTGCCAAGAGTTGGACGAAGATGATTGATGGGCTGTCGCAATGGACACCTCTCGTGTGATATATTATTACTAATATTATTTTAACTCAATGATTCTTGATTATTGAATTTAAAAAGTTGTTTTATAGTCGTCTTCTTGGTCAGAGCGCCAATCACGATACGTACAGAGCTTGTATTTAAAGCTCAAAGTTCGATCTCTTATCCCTTTTTTTTTCAAAATTTGATTTGAGGTGTTAAGTTGAAGGTATTACAGTAGCATAGTTTGTCTAAACTGAAATTACGTACCCCATAATTAGATGAGACTTCAAGTCTGTTTACTCTTGCTTCTCTTTTCGATTTGGCTTCATAGGAGCAACTAGCGTATGACTTTTCAACCCCTAGAAGTAAACCTGTGCCAGAGTCTCACTCGTTAATCAAAAGTGTACCAGCAGGAGAAGTTGGAAAATCTACTTAGGGCCCAAGCCTTAAGTAGATTTCGGAACCCACATTTATCCTCGACAAAGACCTACCTTCAGTTAAAAATGAGTCTGTATTAAAAGCATTACAAAACAAAGACAAACTGCCAACCTTATGAAGCCCCGTCATTTTTATCACTTTCCGGGAAAACTTTAATAAAGCAAGGTAACATTGCAGGTGAATTATTACATTTTTATGCACAAAAATATTTTTAATTTTGTCACGTAATACAAAGGTGAGGTGTGCTTCAGGTTTATAAATTGTAAAGGATTTATGAAGTGATGTTATGAAAATAAGGAAGATTATGTCGTTTATATGAGAAGATTCTTAGACGAGCTGCACTGTTAAGGTATATGTGAGTTATTTTAAAGTTATTTTAACCTTTAAGTAGTGACATGCCCGTCTTACAGACGTGATCAATTTTATTATTGAAATACTTTACCCAAGGATCGTGGGGTATGCACAGAAATAATCCACTTTGTTCAACTGCCGGTACCTTCCTCTTTTAGCTTTTTCTTGCCGTTAGTTAACACAACGAATGCTCAATATTTATGTACCGACTAAGAATTAACCTAAAATATCTCTTGTGACCTTATAGGAGGATCTTTGTTTTCTTTTTTTTTTTTGCAAAATTTTCATGGTTCTAAAAATAAATGATACCTGATCATTTATTTTTAGAACCATGAATATTAAATTTTAAATAATGGTTTCAAAGGAACTTTCTTGTACTTATGAAGGCTTTAATGCTTTCTACCCTAATTTTCAAGAGATTAAAGTGTCCGGTTCTTCAAAAGGCTGTATTTACAGTGTCAACAACATTCATTGCAATTTCAATAATTTTGTTTAGAGTCTACAGAGACGGCAATAAGCTCGCTTTCTGTTACGTTACGAATGTTCTGATGAGCTCTTCCAATTAATCCCACCCTCTCCTTTCCTATATAGGACAACACGTGCAGGGCTTAGATGCCACCCGCATACGGTGCAGAATATTCCATCAAGAACCAAGGTGGTCCAGCGACTCCTTCTTCTGCCGCACCTATTAAGTCTTGGAATTCCTTACCAGTTTACGTGTTTCCCTCCTCCTACAGTCTCGGGTCCTTTAAGCGGGGCGTGAAAAAGCATCTGATGAGGCCGCAAGCTGAGTGCCACCATTGTAACATGATACGTGTCTGTAATGGTGACCCTCTTTTCAGAGACTTTGCCTTCAGCTTACCATCAGGCGAGGTGAAGTCAAATGGACGTGTCCTATATAAAAAGAAATGTGGGACCGATAATCACAGTTAGCGAAATGTGGGTGTTATGTAGGTACCTCTACCAACTTCGTCGGGGTTTACAGACGTGATACCTATGTGTTAACAGTTATCAAGTAAGTCTGTACGCGTGCTTGAAATCCTAGAAAAATAGTAGCTAAGTGCCAGTTTTGATAGTGTGGGTTAATTTTCGACTCTACGTTCATTATAATGATCCAAGCGGTAATTCCAGTAGTATGTATCTATCTATTATTACCAGTAATAGATAGATACTACTGGAATAAGTAATAGATATAAGTACCATATAATAGTATGTACAATAATACCTAATAGATATAAGTACCTATATAATTGTACATTGGAAATGTTTGTTCATGATGAACGCAAAAACTACTGAAATTTAAATGCGTTTTTTTTGTTGAAAAGGTCTTGGTGAGACCTTAAATCTTACGTTTGTTTACTTTGATTGCAATCGGTTGAGTAGATTCGGAGATAAGATTTCCACGCGGGAGCTACGGGCGGAAAGCTAGTTGCTTATTCTTTTGAAATTTCCTTAGCTTCTCCTTTTAATATGACTTATTTTTACTTTTATGGGACCAACTACGCAACTACCGTCCATCCCCCAATCTTGAGAGATGCGTACGCCATCCAGAACCTTTTTCGTCACTAAGTAGATCAAATTTTACGAAATAAAATTAGTATGTCAAAAGAACGAATTTATATTGCCACCGGCCACAAATTTTTAACAGAAATCATTCCCGACATCGCAGTCCAATTACGCAAAATTAAAAAATCTACAAAGACGAAATAATTAAATTCAGTCTACCGATTTGATTTGTCAACCTCCAATCGGGCCTAAATAACATTTATGAGAGAAAAGTACACAATTTTCGTGAAAGTAAAATAATATTATTCTTTCATCCCTGAACTTTTGCTTCTTTTTATGTATACCTACTTTATTTTCTACTATACTTATTTATTTTGTAAGCCCTCGGGCTACACGTGTATCCGATCTAAATGGTCGTATTTTATATGAAATTGTATTTATAATAATATGTATGTATTTTGTGTTAGCCACCCACGGGATCAACCTTACTGGATTTGTCTGCGTTGTGACTAAAATGAGTAAGTAGCCCATTTGCTACACTAGTGTGTGTTTTTTTTTGAAGTTTTTTCATTGCTGTGCTAATAGTCTATACAGAATAAATTATTGTTGACTTGGGCTTTTGCAATTCATCGGTGGATCATTCTCACTAGTTCCACCAACAATTAGTTCCATGGAACTAGTGAGAATTTTTTTTCTCAGTAGTTCCATGGACTTTGATAATGGAACAAATGAAACAAAATTCAATGCAACTCGTCTCAATAGTATGCGTTCGCTTCATTGTTCAACGTTGTACTGCAACGCTGTGGCATCACAGTCATCAGACAGACAAGACACTAACGAAAAATGTGATTAAAATAGTACATTATGGTACAAGTGAGCAACGTTGGTGATTACCGCCGAGGCGCCATTGAGACCTGAGCCGCCAGGCGAGGGTCTTAAGACAGCCGAGGACGGTAATCATCATGCTCACACGTGCCATACGACGTTTTACAACACACTTGCGAATAAAATAATACTACAAATACTAAATAAACAATACTACAAATTAATTCGTTTTCCTATGCGCGCGCATTTAACAATGGCGGTCGACCATATTTAAAAAAAAAATGAGGTTTGAACTTAACTTTTTTTTACTCTTGTTTTTTTTTTCTGTACTTAGAGAAAAAAAAAAGTTAAATTTGAGCGAAAATTTTGTTTATTACACAAGTATTACAAGTTGAAATTATTTATTTAAATACGAAAATGCATCAAATGACCATACAATAGGCGTATTAATTTATTCGTACTATTAAACACGTTATTTTTTGTATCAAAACTTATTTAAGAACATAGACAATTATAGACACTTTCTATAAAATTTAAAAAAGAATCTATAACTCACTTTTGTGAATAATAGTAATGAAAAAGTCACAGTTTTATAATAGGTGTCATTCCGTGCTTAATTGCGGTAAAATAATATCACTGTTATGAGCAGGTGTGTTGTAAAAGACTTTATCGATATCGTCTATAAAGTCCAATATTAAATGAAAAACAGTTCATTAACATTTTTTCATTCACTCTACGATAACAGTTAAGTCTAAAATTAAATGGCATTTTTGCAGTGCTTGTGCTATGATTGTACTTGATAATTATTAACAGAAGCCGGGTCCAGTTTATCCATACTCCATACTAATAATTATAAATGCGAAAGTAACTCTGTCTGTCTGTCTGTAACGCTTACACGCTTAAACCACTGAACTGATTTTGATGAAATTTGGTATAGGGGTAGATTAGACATTGAGAAAGGACATAGGCTATGTTTGGTTGTCACATCCAAGCGGGTGGAGCCGCGGGCAAAAGCTAGTCAATTATATAAGGCAATAATACCACAACCTCGCATAAAGGGCCAAGACGGTGGTATGAGGTGTTTTGTCATACATGTTATCAAAAGGGTAGTAAAGTACCTGTACACCACAAATTTGTTGGGGCGTATTGAACTATTTCAATAAGGGACACCATCTAACTTAGTAATGTTGCATGGAATGTCATTAAGTCGTAAGTAGGCTCCAATTTGATTTTACGTATTAACAGAATTTGGTGGCAATGGAATTCGAAATATGGAAATGGAATTCAAGATTGAGAAAATTTCGTCGACGAATGGGAATCAACAAATTTAAAACTACATGAAAGAAATATCTTAACGCAAAATCCTAACTGTAGTGTCGCGACGTAACGAAATTCTCCTAATACATTAGCTGAGTATTGAGTCACTTTTATTGCACTGCTGTGTATTTGTCGATGTACAGTGAATTCAATACATTCTGGGATATTATATGGGGGTCATCGCATTCGTACCATGCCAATTATCATATTTTTATACCAATTAGGTGGCAGACAAGCACATGAACCACCTGATGGAAGTGGTGGCCTATGGGCGCATGCAACACCAGGGGCGTTACACTCGTGCTGCAGACCCTGAAGAGACCTTTTAATGCCCTTTTTGAAGAACTCTATATTTTGTGACTACTGAAAAGTAGTCATAAAATCATGTACGTATCTCAATGTATGTATCCTATGTTGGTGTGCAATAAAGAATATTTATCTTATCTTATCTAAAAGTAGCTAAATCGTCGGGCCACAAGTATATAATAACAAATATATCGCAATAGAATCCGTTAACAAGTAGTTTTATTTCAATGAATGAGATTCGCGTAAACTTCAGACATTACAGTACATGAAGAAAATGCCTTAACTCAAAATCCTAGCTGTAGTGTCGCGACATTACGACGTTCTCTAAATTCTTCGGCTGAGTATCGAGTCATTTTTATTGCACTGCAAGGACTTATAGATATGTATTTGTCGATGTACAGTGAATCCAATACATTCTTGGACATTGTATGGGGATCATCGCATTCGTACCATATTACGTATTTTAGTCCGTTATTAATGTCTCTGAAGATTGAAACGGGTCAAATGTTTCGCTACATTTTACCGAATAACCGAAATGTTATGTCTAATGGTGGCAGTTCACATGGCTCTTTGTGTTCACTGTTGAATGTTTGTTGTATTTGGCAAAATATAAGCAAATACAGGCAAATACAATCATCCACACATGGCAGTCAATTAAAAAACCGACAAGCACATAGTAAGCGCAAGTGGTCATATTTGTCAAATAGGCAATAAGGCGAATACTTTGTCAAATATCCTATCCATAATGGTAAATACTAAAGGTTCCCAAGAAAACAAAAACCCAAATAAAAGGATAATCAAATAAAACATTCAATATATTTCACATGAGATTGCTAGTCTCTATACACGGTTCACTGATTGATAAAGCAAAATAACCGAAACCATTAGCAAAATTGAATTAGTGGCCGCTATTGTATGACAATAGCACTTCACTGGAGTACACAAAGCTATGTAATCCGTAAAGAACCAAATTCAGCCGCAGCCTTTCGATACGCCCATACATTTTCTGTTTGACAAAGACTAACATACGAGGATTAAAAAGGTTTGGATGTCTAGATTTTAATAAAGGTGAACCGAGTATATGGTATTATTCGGTTGTATTAAGTTTCTTGTTTAGCTTTTTATACAAAAGTATTTGTATTTTTTAAGTCGGTGCGTTTTTTTGTTAAATAGTAATGAAGATAATTGGAAAGGATTTAGGATTTTTGGTTGTTAAATTGAATTTTTGTTGGATATAATAATAATGAGCGTGTGATGCTTAAGTGTTTAAGGGGTAGATATATCCTGTCCTCATTATAATCAAGAGGCCCCGAGTTCGAATTCGAATCCTAACGTGAAAAAGTATCTATCTGATGAAGTTATTACACTAAGGACTACAATTGTAGGATTGTGTAACTGCAATGGTGACTCTCTTTCCTAGGACTTCTCTTGACCTACAATCAGGTGGGGTGAAGTAATATTGTCGTGCTCTACATAAATAAAGATCGTTTGTTTTGATTATGGCTGCAATTTGAATTTACTAAATTACTATGTTTTTCTAAGCAGGGATCGATGTGTTACTAGCTTCGGCCTTTGCCTGCATCGAGGCGAATCCAAAAATAAAACTCGTTTCTAGTAAAAAAGTAAAGTAAACAACGAGTATTATTTTTTAAATATCTCCCAGTTTTTAGTTAAGGAAGTGGCATGCAGATTTGAAGGGAAGCAATGCACATTAGCGTACACAAACGTGCACCAATTTCGAGCTCATACAAACTTAAAGTACTCACAGCTCACCGGATCATGTTTATTCTGCTATAAACCAAGTTTACGACAAACAAATTCACCAAAAACTCCTAAACAACAATAGCATTCATTATTTTGACTGCAATGCATTATTAAAACTGCACTTTGCAGTTTTCATTACAGAATTCATTGATGTAATTACTGCACCAAGTTTTTAACAACACTATTTGATTAATCGAACTAATATAAGTCTAACAGAAGACGGCATTTCACTCTGTCACTTATAATATAAACCTTTGATAATGCCATAAGACGAAACCGGTCAGATCGTGAAAAAGTGTGTTATAAGAAGATAATGCCCATATACACAAATTCTATTTGTAATAGACCCATCTTCTATTTAGTATGCTATTGAGGTAAATCTGTTTTTATATTAACAACAAGCGAGGAGTATTCGTAGAATCCTGGAGCAATCTCAGTAGATTAATATCACCACATTAGTCAAGCTAGCCTGGTTGAGCAAAGACTAGGAATTTCGGAGTGCGATCAAAAGATTTGTGTCTGAAAATCACGCATCTTCCGACCTTTCATACCAATCAACCACGGGATTCCTTGCTATTAAAGTATACTACTCGTATTTCATTCGATGGCAGGAAAATCAATCACTAACACCATATTCAATCGTTTTATATTATGAGTTTCTTGCCGGAGTCTTCTCAGGCCGGGGCCGTTTCGAACCGGTGGTCCATTTGCTAAGCTAGTCTTTAGTACATATGTATATTATTGACGTTTTGTAAGTGCCGTTTTGATGGTCTATACAGAATAAATGAACTTTGACTTTGACTATGCATGTGTGAGTGTAGAAGGATGCACACATAAACGTAAAACACTAATACGCCTGTAGCGATGACGCACACATGTTTATCTTTTAGTAGTGTGGTCTGTGTCCCTTAATTTTTTGTTAAGTGTACTACTCAATAAGTCATCCTGTAAATGGTAATACATAGTAGTATGGAAATGCTGATCTGATAGTGTAGTTGCTTTATCATCTAAGTATCTACAAATGAGCGTAGTTCATAATAATATAATTTAGTTAACGTAAAGTTTATCGTTCATACATCATAAACCGTCAATCCCTATATCTCATATTCCCATTCCCAATTAGGTATACCAATCAAGAATACCAAATACCGATCGAGAACAATCTTGATCGAGCACAAACTAACAATAAATCTAGTAAACGAGCCTACTATTTTTATTTACAGCAATGAATCGTGTCATTTGAATAATTTCCAACATTTCGCTGATTCCCCCAGATTCCTAATTTCGGGGCCTGTCTATAGAGATTTTGCAACAATGGAAGGTTTTTCTATAGGGGGAGGGTGGAGGATGACTCCCACGTAATGAATAAAAGTGAAGGCTTACCGGGGTCTTTGTTACAAACGATGCTAACCTTGTTGCTAACTCCAAGTTCGAACGCGTTTCCGATTCTTGGAGGTAGGGATTTTGTTTGTTTACTATATTTTTTTGGTGATATTTCTTTTTTATGTTTGCGCTCGATTTTTATCTAGCGGGCGTATCTATTCTATATAAATTCGTTTTACGGATTTTCCTGTACAAACTAAAAACATTTGTAGAAACTATTATGTATGCTGAAAATAATTTAGGTACCTGTTTAGAAATATAATCATCTCTTAAAACAGGAGCTCTTTATATTTTTATGTGGGGTTTAAGCGATATCTTCATTGATTTTGAACATATCTAATTTATTTATAAATAGTAGCTGAACCCGGTGGGTGCTGAACGGGCATTTTATTATCTATAATATTTCTTCTATAATATAAAAATGAATCCCCAAATGTGTTGATAAGCGCAAATCTCGAGAATGGCTGAACCGATTTCACTAATTATTTTTTTATGTTATTCCTTGAAGTACGAGGATGATTGTTACGGAGAGAAAAATTTAAAAAAAAAAGAATTGACTGTTAGGCGGTACGAAGTGCGCGGGGTCAGCTAGTTGACAATAAAAAAAATTAAAACTGTCGTTCAGACCAGCATTCATTTTTATAGATAGAGTTGACAATACATACACTATCGTTCTTCTTATGTCAGGGTAGACCGAGACAGCTGCTGTTCATTTGTTTCTGTCTTCATACATCTCGCAAACTTCCTATACCGTCATTAAACCTTTTGAGCGTACCCACAGGCTCGGATGCTATAAACATGTCCTATATTAAAACATCGCCACTTGTGCCGTTGTGCGTAATAGGTACTATGTTTCTCATTCATTCAACATTCATTTGTTTCACGTGTCTAGGTATACTATTACAGTATGGCCACGGGAGATGCAACTACCATCTTCACAAGTGGGGACTTAAAGAAGCGACGGAATGTGATTGCGGAGCTCCAAAGCAGACAACGATGCATATAGCAGAGGAGTGTCTACTCCGTCGTTTCCCTGGAGGAATGCGTGAGCTACATGACCTCACACCGGCAGCAATAGACTGACTTCGCCAACTGGACGTCGACATATATTATGAGGACTCGAGCAAAAGTCATACGATATGATGATGATGATGGCCACTTTTGTCATTGATGCTACCTAAGGCTTTAATAATAATAATAAAATCTTTATTTCTGAGTAACTAAGACTCATACTTATGGTTAGTACAGTACCAAACATTAACTTACGTCCATCGCGGACAAACAGACAAACAGACAGGAAATTCAAAAAAAATATTTTCATGTTCAGTATCGTTAACATAACATAACCCAAGTATATTTTTTCAAATATCTCCAATGTACAGACACGACCACTTTATAATAAAATTATATAATAGTACTAGCTGCCCCGGCGAACTTCGTACCGCCATATTTTCGGCCCGCGTGGTATTCAAATCCCGTTCCCGCTGATGAAAAATAGATGTTGGCCGATTCTCATAGATACCGGATAAGCACAAAAAATTTCATCAAAATCGGTCAAGCCGTTTCGGAGGAGTTCGATTACGCACCCCGTGACAGAAGAATTTTATATATTAGATAGATATAGATTATTCCTTGGCGTTCAACGTGTTAAGTAAGTCTGTGAACATTTTTTTAGTTCTATGCATCTGTTCTAAAAAGTCTAACAAATTGTATTGTAATGTCACAACTATAGCTCCAAATGAAGGCCAAAATGAAACTTATATGGAAGAAATAAATATCTATATTATACCATAACTTTATTAATTACACGCATCCAACCAGCAATATACCATTCATTCACAATATATACCCGTGTATATATATAAATACTACGGATAGTTTCCTCATTAATTAGACAACGATATCTCCGCTTGTGGGTACTGTTCACGAGATGTTTGATACCTGTTAAGGTCCTGGCAACTAAATTAAAGGTGCGGCCAACCGAAGATGTGTACAGTACTAATACATTAGGAGCCGAGTGACAAGAACCACATAATTACCGCATAGGTATAACGTCCGCAGAGAGGCTATATTGTTTGTGACATGTATATTAAGTATTATGCTGAAATATATTAATCAGGCTGTACTCTTGTACTCTTGTGGCTATGTTGGCAGCCTCTGTTGCGTGGCGGTAGTGAATGCGGCAGCTACGCAGGAGGCGTGAGTTCGATCCCCGCTCAATGCAAATATTTCCTTTAGGGCCATCTCGTCCACTCTATCAAAATGTGATAATAGGACATCTTGAAGTGGTCATTATGATACAGTGGACATTTTGATACGGTGGACATTTTGATAGAGTGGACGAGATGACCCTAAAGGAAATATTTGTATGCATGAATATGGGTATTTATATTGGTCTGATCGTGCCTCGGAGAGCACTTTAAGCCATCGGTCCCCGTTGCCATAGGAATATCTATGCAGTCGTTACGGGTATTTGGAGCCCTAAAAAGTAGTAGACCAGTTGTTGGATTTTGTTGAACCAGCTAGAGCTGCAGTGCTTCGATGTTGCCATTGGGTTGTGGACGTCAGATGGCAATCGCTCCACGTCAAGTCAAATCCGCAATAAACTGGTAAAGCGGATCCCAGACTCCGATTCACATCCGAAGGATGAAAAGTCTTGTGGCTACAGTAGTTTTTGGATGGGTGACCATTTTAAAAACCTTGAAATCCCTTCGTGCCTCGGACAGAGACTTATCATTGTCAAATAAATTATCTACTCATTAGTGATTGAGTAGATGATTAAAAATAAATAAAAATGATAGAATAAAAATGACCGTGACTTTTGTAGTTCTTTTACTATTCTTTAATAATATGTCCTCTAGTCTCAGTAGTCCGGTTGATCGGACTACTGCAACATTTCAGTAGCAGTAGTCCGATCAAACGGAATCGTAATAAAACCAATAATTTTGTTGTAACTATAGGAATATATATTGAATATGTATGGTGAATATAATATAGTGGGATAGTTATTTATATCTAAATATAAATAACTATTTCACTGTTTTGTGTGATGTGATTGGCCATCATAGGTAATTATGCGAGTTCATTTCCATGCTATAAGGGAATATTCATTTTCTATTAGGAATATTAGTATTCATAACCAAAATGTAACTTTTAAAATTACTAAAATAACAATATCAACGAAAATAGTTTTAAACAGTGTATATTATTTTTGTATGGCCACGTCACTCGGGCCTCGGCCTTACCGTCTACATTCCATAGTTTTTCTTAGCAACAATATAAAAAATACAATCTTAAACAGTGCGGGTTATTTTAATCGCGTTTTGTCATTGTGACGGAAATGTGAATGTCTTTCGCATAGTACAAATTCATGTTGTGTTGTTTCGTTATATTTGTATACTGTCTTGGGTGGACTTGAACTCTTGTGAATTTCGGCAGCTGTGATTTTTAGGATTTATGGGAACACTTTTCCGCCGGCCCACTCATTTAAAAAGTAAAGTATCATGCATCGGTCAGTGCTGTTTTCTGTCAATTAATCAATCAATTACTTAACCTAATGCAATCCACTGCTGGATACAGGCCTCTCCCAACCGTTTTGTGTAATGCTACGTTTACATACTCGCGGCAGAGCGAGGGAAGTGGCGAGAGAAGTGGGCAGAGACGTGGTGTGAATGGTATATTCGTCATGCCGCGAGTACTGCCGCGTATGTTGCGCAAATACTAGCGCGATGAACTATACGAGACCGCTAGATGGCGCTAAGCTAAATAAAACACGACTTTCATTATTGCTCCTCGAATATTTACTTTTAAAAATATTTATATCGATCTACGGAAAGTGTATAGTAGTTGAAAGTGATAGTTTTTATTAATAATCTATTTAATTAATTCGCTATGCTGTAAAAGCTTATTGCGTACACTGCTACAGCGTTGTCCTCCATGCGTTTACGTCCGTCTCCGTTGCAGGGCGAATACTGTAATGCGGACCAACGCGATGATGGGAGTGTGTGAATGCTAGGGCATTAATCGCGCGAATATTTCTGGCAACACGATGAGCAATGCGAGCGGCAGTATGTAAACGCGGGGTAACCCGTCAGTAATATAACATCATTTTTATTTCATAGTGCGGAAATTCCCTTCGGATACCCTCCATCAGAGCCGGCGGGAGTGGTTATGTCGCACTTGAACCGACTAATACCGTACACCGTTTTAGTCATTAATTGCTGAGGGTGAGTATGTGAATGATAATGATTTTTCACACCCCGGCTGATCCAGGGATATCGGAATAGAATTTGAATTAAGAACTCTTCACACTTCGAAGCCTTTGCAGTTCATTGCTGGACATATGCCTTTTCCAACATGTGCCTTAGGACTCGATTCTGTACTTTCCACCACCAAAACCTCCTAGCTATCTTTCCCAGTACTAAACCTGTAATAAAAACCAGCAACTCCAAATATGGCGAGGCAAACCAATTACTATGTTTAGATTTATTTTTTGAGGAATCCTTATAAGTTCTTGGTATTTCGTTCAAAGAGTTTATCACAATAGATAGCTGAAGCAAGATAAGTATACGATTTAATATCGGGATTGGAGCTATGCCAAATATAGATACTCCATCGATATTTAATAAATGTCGGAAGCCTATAATAAAAGTTATAAAAACTGTGGCTTTGGGCGTCTTCGCGGTTCAATATAATTTGCCAATCACTTTATCACAATTTTGAAGTTCTTCATAGGATTCATAGAAAATTCATATTAGTAAAAATTAAACCTACACGCATGAAACTTTCCGGAGCGAAAGGCAGAGAAGTCGCACACACAAAGGGATAATACTAATATTATAAGTGTGGAAGTTTATGAATGTTTGAATATATGGATGTTAATTACTCAATCAAGCTTCGATATCGCCTAATGTTACCATTGGGTTGCGGAGGTCAGATGGCAATCGCTTCACGGAAAATATCGAGGTCTAGCCAAATCCTAGTTAAGACTGGTAAAGCGAACCCCAGGCTCCGAGCCGAAAGCTTCGGATGCGACTGGGAATTAACGCTAGGATGAAGAAGAAGAATTATTCAATCTTGCTCAAACACCTGAACAAAATGTGGTTGAAATTTCATACAGCCATAAATTGCCTATAGTCTCGACAATAAAAAGGCTACATTTTAACCCTGGAATAGGTTCCAGCCCTGGATTATGTCGCGGGAACGGGCTATGAACTCCAGGTGGGCGGAGCTACTAACAGGCGACAACAGGGTAGTTTGTAATAATTTCAATTTAAATTATTCACCTAATTAGCGTTTACAAATATGAATTCTGAATCCAATACCAATAATTATGCTGCAACATTATTTGTGTAACCAATGATGTAAATGTATGGTGACTATTAATAAGCGTTGTGAATTTTGCATTAACAATGATTTGACTAAAACAGTCTCTGTGTGTGGCGGTAGTGAATGCAGCCGCTGCGCAGGATGCTCGGGTTCGATCTCCGCTCAGTGCAAATATTCTAGTCTAGGTCTAGTCGTGCCTTGAAGTGCAAGTCTAGCCTCTTATTTTGAACAAAGGTAATTTTAAAAGTAGGTCAAAAGCAAGATAGGCATTTGAGATAATTTTAAAGCATTTAGTATGCTAAACTAAACAAATTATTTTAAATTGGAAAAAGCGAAATCAATGCTCGGGCAGGACTCGAACCCGCGATCTTTCCCTTACAGGGGGAATGCTCTGACCACTGAGCCACCGAGCTTCGCCCAAGATTGATCCAAATTTTCCAATACATCCATCTTAGGGCGATGGTGGGAGCAATCTACCGATATTCGTACGAACTATCGGAATCAATGAATGATGTTGCAATCATTTTTAAACATTGATTTTTGATAACTCCGCCCAACCAATTTTAGTATGCTAAACTAAACAAATTATTTTAAATTGGAAAAAGCGATATCAATACTCGGGCAGGACTCGAACCCGCGATCTTTCCCTTAGGCCCCGGCCACAACTCCACGGCACGGCGCCGTGCAACAAAATGGCTACAAAAAGTGGACGGTGTGTTGCAGGGGGCGATTCTCAATCGAAATTTCTCAGATGGCGAGCGCGCAATGACATAATTATAGTGTCTTACTAAAAATACGTCAATGTTATTAATTTACATGAATTATATTATTATTTATATTACAACATTTTACTTTAATATTTCAGTGATATAGGTATTAATAATATTTCATAAAATTACGAATTCATTATTAAAAACATATTTTTTGTGGGTGGTGCATTGTCGCGATTCTGATTAGTAATTAGATACGCAATTGACGCAAAAATCCGCCCCAACACAACATAGGATCACGGTCCTATGTTTCGAATCGCGTCTTTCAAAGACTAATGATACGTCAACCAAGAAGTGACAGTGAGACAACAAACGTATTAAATATATGATGGAAGAGTGCGTTTTTCAGCCTCAAATATCAAAGAACAAACGGAACTACATTTCACGCTTAATTTTATTTTTTCTATATTTACATTTCTTGAAATAAGATTACGAAACGTATTATAAAAATTACAAACTATGTCAAATTTAGGGTTGTCAATACAAATAAAAATTAGTTTTCCTATGCATTTGGAAGATTTTAATTAATGAGGTGAACTTCTTGCTAATATCAAAAATGAACTTTAGACAGTAATAATAATTATGTATAATTTAAATCATATTACATATTTAAGTTATCTGAAGATCTAAGATGCGCGTTGGCGTACACTTTTAAGCATTTCGAGTATATAAGGTACCAGCCATCCTGCTGTACTGTTATGTCCTTTTTGTGGGCATCCGAAGGGATACCCACACGATAAAGAAATAACAGACTTATAGTTTGGATGACATTATAGGCTACATTTTATCCCTGTATAGGTTCCTCTAGATAGTTTTTATAATGACTATCGCATTGAGATTAAAAAAACCCGACTGCAAGCTAGTTTCGACCTTAATTACATTTCTTAAAAAATACGTTTTTTGACATGTATAGATGACGTTGATTACGAATATGAAAAAAAAACTGGGTATTAGTTGCCGTCGATAAGGTCGAAAATGGCTTGCACGTATTTTTGGAGTCTCTGGGTTATAGTCAATGTAGAAAATAGGGGTGCCCCTTGTTTCGCAGACAGAAATTTCATAGAATTTCGTTTCACAGAAAATGTTTCACATAATATTTGGTACTTATATTTTTATTTCGAATATTATTGTTTCAAAGACAATTTACCAGAATGAAACATTTTTCACAGAAAAACAATTTAATGAATTTTTATTTACATTTTTTTGTTTAATAAACTTATCAAACAGTAGAATTATTTTTGAAGGAATATTAAACCACCACCATAATCGAAAATAATTTGGTTTAACGTTTAATAAATTAGAACACGTCATTATAGTTTACACCCCGACTCAGAGTACCCCGACTTGGATAGGTTAGGTTAGAAGGCTAAGGCGGGAGCGAAGCGGAGCGGAGCTCCCGCCTTAGGCCTTCGTGGTTATTTTTTTTAAATCCACCCAGAAATAGGAGCCCCGCGGAGCGGGGCTCCGTCGAATTATCTTAGCGCAAATAAGTTTTAGATCTTTTGAGTGGTATGTCAAACGATTTTATATTTAATGTATGTTATGATTATAAAGAATATTTGATTTGTTATTCTATGATATGATTATTCTAACATTAAACTTTATGTGAAACAAAAATCAATGATTTGAAAATCTTCAAAGTAAGTATTCTGTGTATTGATTATTCCATGAAACGAAAATATGAGAAAAATTTTATGTGAAACGAAATTCTATAAAACAATTAGCTATAAAACAACGCACACCCAAAAAATAGGCGCCAGCCATTTTTGACCTTATCGACGGCAACTAATACCCAGTTTTTTTTCATATTCGAGATCAGCGTCATCTATAGATGTCAAAAAACATATTTTTTAAGAAATGTCAATAAGGTCGAAAGTAGCTTGCGGTCGGGTTTTTTAATCTCAATGCCATAGTCATTATAAAAACTATCTAGAGGAACCTATACAGGGATAAAATGTAGTCTATATTGTCATCCAAACTATAAATCTGTCCTTTTTGTTGAGCGAAAATCCTCTCAGATACCCATAAAAAAGGGCATAATCGCTAGGCAGGAAGATAGATCTTTTTTCTATACGATTTAGGTGGCAGACTAGCACACGGTCCACCTGATGGGAAGTGGTTACCGTGGCCTTTGGAGGTATGTAACACCCTCTTAATTTGAAATAATACAATTTAGGTATCCCGAAATTAGATTCTTGGGGATTGCGGAAATAGGATCTCTTTTATTTCATGCAAGCGGAGCCATGGTCAACGTCTTGTTATAATATTTACATAAAAATAGAAACAGTAATAGAATCCGTTACAATTCGTTTTTTATTCTAATTTAAGTTCAAATAAGAACATTTATTCTGGTTAATCCTACTATAATACAATTTAAATATGTACAATATTATTAATAAAACTAAAAATATATATATAAAAGGACAAATTAAAAACTAAAACCGAACGCGTCGTGGAATTCCTCCGCATCGCATGCCTCTTGTGGTAACGTTCCCAGAAGACTGGCAGCATTGCCACGTTGTATGGCAATGCAATAAATCTAATTGCGTTCAAATTGCAATTTAGTTTTTATTCTTATCCTTATTTTTTGGTATAGCTTCACTTTCTTCTCACATTTGCGTTATTTTATCCGAAAAAGAATTAATCGTGAAAGACATTTCAGATGTAATTTAACAATAATTATTTAGGGAAAATTTTCATATGGTACGCCACACTGAATTTTTCTCTGAATTAATATCGCCATTTCAATCAAATCGCGACGTCATCCGTCAAGCTCGCGACTAGTGTGAAAGGGATAAAATATAAATGTTTACTCCAGAATTTTTACGTTCGTAAAGCTTCGTAAAGATTCGTTTTCAGGTTACAGTTTTTTTGACGTCGAACTATGAAGTCGACTACTCTAATTGCGGAATTGCCCTCCCTCATGTCACACTTTCCACGGCGCCGTAGCACGGCGCCGTGAATTTCTACGGCGACGGCGGACGGTGCCGTGCCGTAGAGATGTAGCCGGGGCCTTACAGGGGGAATTATTTCGCTAGTATTGATTTCGCTTTTTCCAATTAAAAAAAAAAATGAGCTTAGTGGTTAAGGAGTACGCCTTACGGTCGAGAGGTCCCGGGTTCGAATCCTGGCCATTACACTACCGACGTGAACCCAGTCCTAACACAAGCAATTTAGCTTAGCTGGAGGGTTTCATGGGAATATTAGTAATTTAAGTTACAATTTATTTTTAAAGCTAAAGCCATTTTCATCATAGTTGTCCGCGGTTGTTCAATTTATTTCAGCAAATGTGAACGTGACATTCTGCGTGAACAATAAAAGCAATTGTTCATTAACTTACTCACGTATAAAATAAATTAACGACATGCTGCCAAAATGTTAATCATATATTATAATGATTATCAATTTTACTGCAGATAAGCAAATATGACTTTTAATTGATTATTTTGACTGTCGTTTAATGATTTGGTATTTAAATGATTGCTTATGATGACATACCTATCCATTAAAATTGTAATGTAGATATGGATGCTAATAATTCTTTGTATCATTAATACATATAAAAAGCGGTTGTTCGTATAATCCATAAATTTGGATTTATACAAATAATAATTTCTTTTTTGTTAGCTAAGCAAAAGTAACAAATGCTCTTCAAATATGTGTTGCTCTAAGATATGCCCACAAATTATCCCATTTTAATCTGACAGTAATTGGGCACATAAAGGTGCAAGGGTATGTGAGGTTATCATAATACTAAAATAACCTGCCGTGTGTCACACTATGCTTAACGTTACTGGATCCTCAATGCTGCTTTGATATGATATCAAGGACCCATTCAGCGCCAGCCCGGAAGGAGACACGTGTGGGTTCCATGTTCGGTGTCATAAGGTATAATTCCGAAGCCGACCCCATACGACATCTGCAGACACATGCAGCAGGTATAGCGTACCTTTACTTGTTAATCTCCGATACGGATAAAGGGGACCATTGCGAAGCCGCAATGAATTACGCGTACCTATCTGCTGCGTGCGTCGCGTGAGTTGCCTTCGGAATCATACCCTAACTGAGCAATGTCTAGACATAAAGACATCTGCAGTTGTCCGCAACGGGCCCCCGTAGGTACCGTGCACGCGTCATCTCGGGTCTCTAATACTGGGGGTATTAGAGACCCGGGAAGGTGCCCCAATAAGGCATTTCCCTCGCACTTCGGTTGACCTTGGACCCTCTCCAGCTTCATTAGTCATTCCGCTGCATCAAGCAGTTTCTTATTCGATGTTACGTGGCTGCCATTTTTTAATCCTTTTTTATAAAGAGCACGTCAATTTGATTTCCCCTCACAATCATCAATTATAGACATACCTATTCCATGTTACAATGATGGCAACCAGCTTGGCCTCATCAGATGCTTTTTCACGCCTCGCTTAAAGGACTCGGGACTGTAGGAAGAAGGAAACACACAGGAATTCCAGGTCTTAATGGTGCAGCAGAGGAAGAAGTCTCCGAACCACTTAGTTCTTGATGGAAATCCTTCAATCTAATGTACTATGTTTGTGGTAAAAACAAAACTTTGTCAAGACACACAGCACATGTGGTGGTTATTTTATATTTTTAGAAAACATTACCCGCCTTAATGTGTGCCAAACATATGCAAACATGTCTCATTTACATGCTTCACGAACACGTTACACAATTAGTGCGGAAATATTCCACGGAACATTTTGAAAAGTTGTTGTTCTTTTTGCTTTTATGACCCGCGGGAACAAGTTAGAGGAGTGCAGCTTATCGGAATTCCTAATTCGAACTCAACCTGACTGAGGAATATATAATTATTAGCTGATGCCCGTGGCGTCACCCGCTGAAATTTTGTTCCAATGAAATTTAGTTCACGTTACACATGGGATCCTATTCCTGGGGTAAAGAGTAGATTAAATGTGTTCGTCCAGACCGTACGTTGAACTTTTTTGGACATTATGTTGTACTGCAAATTAAGTGACGATATTGATAGGAGAATAAACATTAATAAAACTTTTAAATATACGGGTTTCATAATATAACTATGAAATATCCGATTTAATGGTTTAATAAATGTGCGTCCAAAAGCATTAATATCTACTCAATATTTCCTCCATATCCACAATAACCACCTTCATGTCAGCTTGTTAAAATATTAGGTTACGAGAGCCAATTTTCCTGACCCGCCTTTGCACAAATTGTAAGTATTTATCTCATGCCGTTGCAGTTGATGATATCTGAGCTTTTGGAAATTAGCTTGACCGATATAAGAATATTCCTTTGTTAAGATACATTTAAAATCTATGTAGAAATTATACCTCGTCTAGCATTTTTTTGATTAGATACAGATAGCGCTCGCTGCGCCAATGACGGAGAAAAAATGCATACACTATCTGCTGTGAATATAGCTCTGATCACGATTGATCCAAAGAAAGCTATAAAGATACAGCCGAAACCTGTGCTGGCTAGACCCTTATGCAGCTACGACGAAAAAAGCAAATAAAAAAGAAACAAAAATAAAGGAAAAATAAGGTACCTACTCTAAATACTTAGCCCTGATTGACTGATTCCTTTTATTAAATTTATATAAAAACAAATATAAGGGCCATCACAAGAAATCAGATCCGAGTTACAAAGGTAACCTTCATTTTACATCCGTAATGGCCTGTAAAAGTAACCGTGGCCGTTCGTAATTTAATTTAAAAAAAATAAGGAAACTCTTTTGTTTCAAAATTAAGTTAGGCCCGTAATTAAAACATAATATAATTGGGCCACGTTTATGAATGGGCTATTAATTTTAAGCTGGAGTCAAAAGGATTTTAATGTAAGGGTACGGACATTTATTCTGGCAAAGTTTAGTAACTAACAGGGCAACTGTGACTTGGCTGGGATCACCTGTATAGGGGATTCTGAACGAAATAATCCGTTGGAAAGTTCCGGTTTTCATTACTAATGCCGAACACGCGTCCGGTTTCTAAACGAACTGTGTTGAGGCTAACAGTTGGGCTTCCAACTTTGAAAAGAGTTTATGTAGCTTCAGTATGGTTAGTTTAATAGCTCCCTGGTAACGACTGCGGCTAAACTATTTTTAATCCTGAAATTGTTGATCCTAAATACTCGTAGAAGTATATAATTTTATTATAAAACTAGCCTTCCGCCCGCGGCTTCGCCCGCGTGGATCTCTTATCTCCGGTTCTACTCAACCGATTGCTATCAAACAGACGTAAGATTTTAAGTCTAACCAAGACCTTTCTAACAAAAAAAACCGCATTAAAATCCGTTCAGTAGTTTTTGCGTCCATCGCGGACAAACATTTCCAATTTACAATTATATAATAGTATAGATAAATAGAGAAGTTATTAGAGTAAGACGAATTTACATAAATACTTTATGTGGGTATGGGTATAGGGATGAAATAGTGATGAATCTATATTTAAAATTGTTTGGATTTTTTAAAGTTTCTTAAGGAAATAATAGCTGCTAGCTTTGTTTTGGGTTTGATCTGTGGTTCGCAAATGTAACGCAAATAAAAACTGAACCTATTATTCTTGCATCCCACATGACGTCCTAGGTCTTTTTCCTGGGCATATTCTACTTAAATGCAAGATTTCAGCTAATTCTATATAGCCGATCTTCGGGGTCTAAGTCGATCTCTGTTTTCTTTTTCACAAAGAAATTTCGTTTCTCGTAACCCTCTCCATAAGTAAAATTGCATTTGTTCAAATTGGATTCAATTTAGTGGTGGAGTATGGTTTAAACTTTTTGTTTCCGATATCAACCCAAACTAATACCGCCATTTCACGATGTTTGAATCTATAATATTGCAATATACAAAACTCAATTCATATTCTCAACATTGACTTAAAATAAATATTATAAACATATGGCCAGCATATGTGCGAAGATGTAATGCGAAAGAAAAAGGGTTGTAGGTAATATTCGTACCCGCGGCGGTGGCTGACGTGTCCTGCTTATCAACGAAAGGGGAGGGAAGAAATGGGATGGGATACTGGATATCGGCATCTAAGGACCGAAGGGCAAAGCGGAAACTATTCCGCAAGGGTACACCTGTATTCCCAAACCGCAAGACAGTGTGACTGAAGTGTGTGTTAGATTCATTAGTTTGTAGCTACTCAACCCGTTGTGGCTATGGGTCGTACCACATAATATCCTATAGGTATATAAGTTGTTTATATTCAAAATAGTTTATACTCAAAAATATTAACGTGTCATCATGACAGAATTAAGGCCTCTCTTTATGGCTTCATTCGCGCAAGTTACTGTTCTATTCCCGAGATCCATAGGAACCCTATTCCTGGGGTAAAAGTACTTTGTGCTTTTCTGAACTATAACTTTCAGTACCGAATTTCATCCAAATTAATCAATAGATTCTGATAGATGTTTGTTAGACAGATTGATCCATCCATGTATCAGACATACGTCAACCAGAAAAATGAGATTGAACCTGACCAACAAATATGTATGTATCGATTAATTCAAACTTTCATATTTATGTATTTATAGCAGCAAAATAACCATGGTTGTTTCTTCTGGTATATTGATAGCAACCCAAAATTTAACGACCTCGATTTTAAATTTTAAAATAAAGTATCCCGAGCCGGAAATATACCAAAGTTATTTCATAGAGCATAAGATAAAATCAAAAATGTGTTTGAAATTTAAACGCTGTAATACGAGTATAAAGCCAAAGCTGAAAGCTATTAGAACAATGCCATGAGTCGATCAGTTGGCAAAGTATCAACTAATATACAAGGCAACAAACATATTTATATACTGATGGACATTCTACATGATATATGGTTCAACATTTGTTCTGTTAGAATGAGAAGAATTAGCCAAGAACACCTAAATATTTCAAGATCATTATAAATTACAATAGCTGACGAAGTACTTACCGATAGTATAGCAGTTTTTAAAAGACTTGGTAGACTTTCAAATATATAACACGTGGAAAACGTATCCATCCATTAGAGAAGAACGAAAAGAAGAAAGAAAGAAAGTGAAAGAGCAAGAAATAATGAAAAAATAAAACAAACAAACAAAGAAACAAATAAAGAAAGAAACATAGACAGAAAGAAGGCCATCATTTATTTGGTTATCCTTGAGATACATCAAAAAATATATTATTATAACTTCTAAAATCTAAACAACGTTTATTATCTCGCGTTAAATAACATCATATTAAAATACGTGTAATCTGTAAAACATACCATGTGGTATTCATACGATAAATTATCTTACGATACTTTCAATCAAGATTTAACAGTACCTATAGGTGATAAGTTCTAATATAAATAAATAAATATTGTTAGTCCAGAAAAAAAATATTATTCATTAATTTGTTAATTTTGAAAAGTTAACGCCCTTTTATATGAGATAGGTGTTTATAAAGTTATACCTTAATAAATTATTTTGTTTGGTCGTTGAGTACTTAAAAAATTCTACTCCTGTACTAATCCTGAACAATTGTACGTGAATCTGTCATTTATCCACAAACCCCAATACTCTACGTAATTGCAGCTGGCTATTCACTTAAAAGATCGCCGTGGCTATATAGTCGGAGAGCTGTCTTTTCAAATTAAAGCCGCAAGAAATAATATCATTCTCGTAGTTTCCAAATGAGAGGTTTCATTCCTATACTTGAATATTGCATTTCACTGAGCAGACTTATTGAACCGCGCTGTATTATATCAAATATGAAATAAGGACAAAATAAAGTAATAAAATATACAACAGAGTCTCGCCAGATAAGCTAGGGCTCGAAAACATGAACTAAAGATAACTTAAGTGAATACACGAGAGGATTTTGGTTGAGGACACACATCCAACTGAGAAAGGATAAACGTACACGTAGAAGAAATAATAATATAGCAAATATGGCTTTGAACAATTGTAACACTAAGCACATTACGTGATATTTATTTTTCAATGGTAGTTAAGTAATATTTGCTAGCAATATACGCAGTATTATCAGTTGTGATTCTTGGTAAGAAGATATTTACAAAAGTTTTTTTGCAACTTTGCGTACTGTTACAATTTTATATTGCTCTTTCATTCATGTTAATCCCAGCCGCAAGAGTGAAGATGGCTTATTTCAAGAAAAATAATAAGGGAGTTGAACCCGAGCTCTACAATTAACCTCAACTAACGCTGATGATGATAGATTTAGTCTGGTATGCTATGGTTGGATGAAATATTTTTCGGTAGATCGTGAGAACTACATCAGTATTTTAGGCAGGTAGAGCCGTGAGCAATAGTCAGTAAATCATGCTACGCTTATAACGGCTTAGTCTCAGATGGTTTGAGGAAATTAAATGCTTCGTTGTCAGCAGCTGTTCTTATAATAATGGACTTGAACATAAGCTAAACCTTGGTAACTATTGAATAAAAAAGGTTGTATTAATTACATATTAGAATTTAGACAGGCAAGTTATTTAGTTTGATGATAGTCAGTAGCAGTAGTAGTAAAAAATACATCATGTACGTTAAATCGCCTAAACTATATCTAAGTAAAACAGCAAGAAAAAGCTTCAAAAATAAAAATATTGCCTAAAAAAACAATAAACAAAATATTGCATTGTGACCGCATAAGGACTGCTACCTTGTTGAATAATTTTTTGTTGAAAGGTTCTTTCATTGTTTTAGGTATTTACCACACCGAGTGCCAGAATGAAAAACAGACATAAAATAGGTACCTAACTTTGGTCCCAGTTTTTGGTTCTTCGAAAGAAAAGTAGAGTCCTGCCGAGGTCAGCATTGCTTCGATTTTATCTAACACATAATTTTTGACATGGTAGACGCTTTACAGCCACGCCAAAGAAGATCTTAAAAAATAAGTATGTGATCTGTGACACACTTATTTTTTTTAAATCCCTTCTACTCAGTATTTTGTTACCTAAAAATATAAAGAGACTTTGTACTATGATTAGACTTTTAACATACCTAATAACCATGAAAAAGATGTAAAAAAGGTTTATGTGTAAACAACTTTCAGTCCTTGTCCTTATTTGGCAAAGAAATAAAACACCGAAATGAAATAACAAATTAGGCACAAAGTATTTAGTCTGGAGGATACTAAATGAACTTCAATTATTAAAAGTAAATATCTTCGGCAACTTCAACCACTTTGTGAGCGATGTTAAATATAATATTGAAATTAGTTAATTATGTTACCTACTAACAGAAATAGAAGATTTTAATATTAATGTTTGACTTGTTATGAAATGAGTTCTTTTCTGTTTATTTTACATGATGTTTTAGTACATTATTATTTAAGGTTGTTAGTATTTTTTTATTCAATTTATTTAGTGTTAGAGCACTATTTGACTTATTACTAAAAGACGAAGTGATTGACGATAAAACAGTTTTAACTAGAAGCAAGCTTTTGACTCTACACTTGAATACGTACTCCCAGGATACAGTTTTCTGGAAATATATTCAGGTAATTCATTCCACGAGCACGCACAATGAACGTACTGACAAATGGTTTTGTACGTATAGACAGAATACGCACTATTATAACGATGACGTGTCCCCGTACGTTGGCTGTTTTATGATGGAAGGGTCTTGGAATAGCTCGGCGATTATTGGCCACATCTGTCGAAGAACCGGTGGCCGTTAGAGCAGACGAGTCCTAGAGTGGACACCGGGAAAAGGAAAACGGAAGGTGGGACGCCGCCTTGCCAGATGGACTGACGACCTGAAAAAGATGGCTGGGGCAGACTGGTTGCGAAAAACGGAGGATCGGCAGACGTAGCGCTAATTGGGAGAGGCCTATGTCCAGCAGTGGACTGCAATGAGCTAATTTATTGGTTTCCTTTCTTTATCATGTCTGACCAACTAGTTCAAGAGATGAAATTAATATCGTAAGGAAGGCATTAATTTTCCATTGGAAAAGGTCACATACAAGAGGAGCGGAAGACCTAAGAAGAGATAGATGGATTGAGTGGAAGACGATATGGATAGGAAAGGAGAGACTGTTGAGATGACTACAACCAGAGATGAATGAAGAAAGCACAAATGTTGCGCCAACCCAGAGCTAAGTGTTAATTTATTACAAAGTATTAACGATACTACGCTACGCTAACACTGTTACTGAAACAAAGCTATAATAAAACTTTGCTCCAATAACAGTAATTGCCAATTTTGGGAAACATACTCGTAAAATTATTTAACTCCATTGCAAAACAAACTAAAGTATGAAAACAATTCGCAATCACGTACGTTTACAATTGAATAAGCATCAAGAGTACTTATAAGCTGAACCCATTTACCGAAGAGTGCCAGTAACAAATTCGATACACCGGTAATATGGTAAAGCTCTCGAGTCTCTCCAGTTGATTTTAGCTCGTCGGCCTGCTCACTGATCCGTAACACTTGTGATTGGATAAAGGGTTCTGCAGAATTCGTTAAGGGTGAGAGTGCAGGACTGTTGGTCTTTGCCGCAGAATAATTTATGATACATTAAGGGACCCCGATATGTGTAGCATAAGGCCAGTGATGCAAAAGGAATTATTTATTTTCTTCGTATGATTTTATGTATTGTACGGTTATATTTTGTTTGCTGATGTTTTGTTTTTTATAGGAACGAAATTGGATACAGATTTCGTGATGCGTTCACCTGTTAAAGGTGCCTTAGATAAGACCGTACTTTTGTACTAGGTACCCTTAGAACACCTTGAACCAGGTGAACTACGGGCATTAAAAAGTTCCTGTGGTACACTAGGTGATCCTTATGGTGTTTTACTGGTAATACTCCGTTCAAAGTTGGTGAGATAATCAGTGTGGGCGTACTGTACGCCCACACTGATTATCTCATCAACTTTGCAGAATATTAAATAAGCATTTGATAACAATACAAATGATTGGCTCAAGTCTGATCGGATCCTTAATAATTAATACCACACCATTTGAAGTGATGACCACTTAACTTTGAGACTTGACATTTTATAGGACCACGCATTTAAATATGCATATTTTTTTCTTTTATGCCCGGCCACCTTTTTCTTTTATGCATAATAAAGTCTGGATTCGCAAGGTCGGGTGCTATGGCGCGCATTGGGAGAGGCATATGTCCAGCAGTGGACTGCAATATGCTAATTGATCTATTGAAAAAAAGAAAAGGTCTACAGAGCATTCGAGCCCTACCAAAGGGGTATTATGTGGCCTCATCAATCTTTTAGGATCATGCCAACCTCACATGTAAGCTGGTTCACTTGCAGATTGACGGCGCAGAAATATAGAAACAGCCTAGAGTAACAGTCGTCTTGAACATGAATAGGAAAGTTAAGGTGTGATTCATACGACAACTACAGACGCACGCAGCAGATACGCGTAATTCATTGCGGCTTCTCAATGGTCCTCTTTATCTGTATCGGAGTTTAGCAAGTAATGGATACGCTGTATGTGCTGCATGCGGCGGCAGTAGACGTATGCGGACAGCTTCGGAATCATACCTTTAAGGGTTTTAATTACTCACAAGTCTAATGAAAAAGCAGTTCCCAGAATTCAATATTATAATTGAAAAATGAATAAACTCTCCTAAAGTAATAAACCAAAGCATTCAAATCAGAGGTTTAATTATAAATAGTCTATGCAAAAAAATGGTCTGCAAATTAAACGGTTTCTCAGAACTTGTTACCCCTTAATGAAGAAAAAATATTTTATTTACATAATGTCTTACAGCCTTAGGCTGTTTAGTTAACTATAGAGATTAAATTATTCATTCGTAATTCCAAGTAACTCAACTAGGAATTACCGGCTATGAAAAATAAATACCTACGTGCTAATTATAATATGTTGTACCTACAGCCTAAAAAGATTGAAAACTGAATACTGCGAACCATTATTTGTTGTTTGAACAAATGTTTACGCAATTTTCAACCTCACTTTTTTATACCACTTAGGTCAGATTCAGATTCATTTATTCACTTCTTCTATCGTGGCGATGGCGCCTATATTCTCAAATGGTGTTCTCCCAGAGTGTTGCTACCTGGATAGCGCTCTCGGAGATGCACATGACGTCCTCCGGTGTACATGTGTATGAGCATGTAGCACACGTCAGCAGGTGGGATTTATTCACTTAAAAGGTCGCAGAAGAACACACGGCCCACCTGATGGAAAGTGGTTACCGTGGCCTATGGACGAGTGCAACACCAGGGGAGTCACACTCGTGCTGCCGACCCTGTAAGAACAAAGGGATTCTGTGCCTTCAGCGCAGAAGATAAGTAGGACAAACCTTTGGTCTTCTCACTGGCAGTACAAAACCTCTCCAGTGAGCTCTGGCTACCTTACTTACCGCAGGGAACACAACATGAGGTTATTTAGCCGCGGTATTCTGTAGGGTAGAGGTAAGTCTCCAGTCGGGCTGCTCGATTGGGACGGCAATACCGTCGTGTCCTACCTCATGTAAGAAAAGATTGTCAAACCAGAGTGAACTATATGAAGCAGAAAGGACTGGGCCATTTTCCTATTAAAAGGACCAATATCCTGACGCCTTACTACCACGCATTGTGGATATCAAAATCATAAGATTGTTTGGATGATTCGCACTTCACTGCTAGACATAGGCCTCTACCAATGTTGAGAGGACCGTTTGGATAATGATGACGAATTAGAACTATTTATTCTTTTCACAGCATGCTGTCCCAACATCGTCAAAACGTGTTACTAAGCTGACTTATATAAAATTCGTCAAAAACAATAAATTAAACGTGACAAAACTTATTGTTCCAATTAAATACAGCGCTTTAGTTTCTTGCGCCTTTCCTTCCGTCAAACATTGGGCATCTTGCCAAGGTGTATGTTTAATAAAATATTGTTGTCAAGTGGACTAATAGTGCTCTGAAAATCGTATATTATTATACTCATTAGGTAAGATGTAGTATTCGTTAGATTGAGGAAGAATTTAGAGGACACCGTTTTAAAATAAAACTGTTTATTTTTGTATTTAAAATTTATGATTTAAATGTAAATTTGAGTTGCATATTACGTTTTCGTGACGTGTTTGTGTACACGTTTGGAACTGACGTCATAAAATAAATTATACGTGCTCTTAATGGTACTGCTTCACAGCATTGTGTCGATAATATTGTAGTTCAATAAATAACAGTGTTATTTGATGATTAAAAATTGTCATGTAATTGTATCCCAAACTAAGTTGAATGCAGCAAATAAAAACCTGCCCCCTTAGACAAGTGTCAATTCGTTGCCCAGTGTATTGTGGAATAAAATGACGAATGTATGGGATTTGACGTTTTTGACATTCATTGACGACTGTCATACACCATACGTCAAATCCCGTATAGTCGTCATTCTATTTCATAATGCTCCGGCCAACGAATTGTTACTTGTCTAGGGGGGCTGAAATTGCATGTGAAATGTGAAACGTATTAAAAATTCCGATCAAATTTGGTTTACAAGTTAACAAAAGTAAAAAAAAGAGCGGACCTAAGTTCTAAAATACAAGCTTTGGATGAAATTGAGACTCTTTGTGATAATGACAATGAAAAACCGAGTGAAAAAGCTTATAAACTATTTCTTTTTATAACAATACAATCTTAGGTAAACAAAAGTCTAGAATAAATAGAATAGGTTGTAAACATTTGAACGAGTCATTTTACGGGACTATTCCGGTCCGCGACGGAATGCGTGCATAACATCTGTCTGGCACTAACTCACTCCACGGTAGACACGCCTAGAACTAATACTATCAACAACAATTAAGAACCATTTTCACAATACATTATTATTTACCACGTTTCTGCAGCACTTAGGAGATAATTGCGCAGAATAGAACTGACGGTTTCCACGACGTCATACGCAGAAAAAAACTGAATCGCTGCTACGCAGAATACGGGATAGTGACATAGCACCCTAAAAAAAGTGGCGGAGAGTGGAGAGTGGGTGTAAATTTTCCTATTATTACTTTTCTTGTGGAAAAGACTATCAGTTAGGGTCATAATTCTGCTGACTGGGGTCCCTCTCACAAAATAATATAATCAAGATAACCAGGCATTGAAATTGTATTGAAATTTTTAATGAACAATATACCTAATAATAATGTGCATACTAACTCTAATTTAATTCTTTTGTTATTCAAAATAGTTTACTTTTTTATTCACGTTAACTAGCCCGTATCCTGTGGACATCAGATTCCATACTCACAACCCACGGGAATTTAGTCCTCGGATAAAAACCTAGGTGTTATTTTAGACTCTAATCTATCCCTGTACCAAATATCAACCAGATACGTTCAGCATTTTAAGCGTGATTGCAAACGAACATCTTGACAAACTTTCACATTTATAATATTAGTTCGATCATATCTATTTTACCGTAAGGAATTCCCCCTCCGGGTACCATATTAACCGGAAATGGACGAAGTTGCTGTGTTGAAATCGAACTGATAAAAAAAACTGAAATGATTTTGGAACCTCCATCTTATTATAAGTTATAGCGACCCACCCTCACTTTGCTCCTTTTTTGATACCTTATATATATAGACACTAGCCGACCCGCCCCGGTTTTGCTCGTACTTCAAGCCCGTATGGAAAAATAAACAAACTCTTCAGCTTTATAATATTAGTCTATACTATACTATATATATATATATCTATATATATCACAAATAATAAAATGTACATATTAAATAATAAAAGGTAAATCTGTACCTGGAAAACTGAGGAATTCTCGTTATGAAAATCTGTTTAACATTCAGAACGGTACTGTCCTAGCACAATTTTTAAGAAGGACACAATCGTCCTTCCTCCAATCGTGATCATTTTTGACATTTGGGAGGTTGAGAATAGATCCAGACTGAATTTTGAATATATTTTTGTTTGGAGTATAAGCCTTTCGTAGTTTTTATATAGTAAAACAATTATTCAAATAGATGCCGAGAGTTACCCTAGCTAACAAAATCAGATATCACAGAACAGATAATAGGTAGGTATATACTTAAAATTCTCACACACACTCACCTTTTGCAAACTACGTTAAAATAATATCGATTTATGAACCGTTTCAATGAATTTAATATAAACATATCACAACAATAAGTCTAAAAGTTTGACCAGAATAGTTTTATTGGAGAATTCACTTCACATAAACATAGACAGAAGCTTTTAATTTGCACTTATATCGTTTCAGTAGTGAATAAAGTACAATGCATTACGTACAGACTAAATAATGCAAACCATTAGAACTTGAATATTTGCTCCAATGACGCACATTTTAATGTACAAGTACTTATGCCCTTTTTCCTTCGTATCAAGTTCAAAGTATGGTTAGGGTGGAAGTTTACATTATAACTACTATTTTATACCACTTAGGTGGTAGACAAGCACACGGCCCACCTGATGGAAAGTGGTTAACGTGGCCTGTGTACGAGTGCAACACCAAGGGACACTCTCGTACTACCGAAGTACCGACATTGTAAGAGATTCTGTGCCGTCAGCGTAGTATTACAAGTGAACCCAGCTTTTTGTAAATTTTACTTAGGTATGTTCATATTTCATAAAAGTATCAATTTTAGAAGTTCTATTGATGTTATGACAATTTTCAGAGTTCTAAGCAAGGCCTGAAAACTTACCAAGCTTACTATTACAGCATAGCAGTAAAATTTGAATAAAACAAAAAAGAGCAGATTTCATGCTTGGCGATAAAGCTTGTCATTTTCAGCACATCTCAAAAGTGTTAGATTGAAAACTCTTACCTAAGTGATAGAATTGAAAAAAGGGTCTATGGTATGTTTTTGTTTAAAAAAATCTTGACTAGCAAATAATAGAGCGCATTTTTGTCTTGATCGAAGAAAGTAATACAATTATATAAATAACATTAGTATTGACTGCTGACACGACTATAAACATGAATAAAATATGAGTGTCAAAAGTGATAAACTGGGACGTGGCAATGATTAGTAATAAATTACGAGTTAAAAATATGACTCACAACAGAATCAATAAAATGTGTAATAAAAAATTTGTAAACATCATCACAAAATTACGATCATATTAATCATCAACTATTAATAAACGTGTCTTGTTTAATTGGATGAACAGTGTGTTATCTCAAAAAGATATAGTACGTGCATACTGATTTTGAGTTAATATATTTCAATTTGGCCGTGGAATAGAAAAGGACCACCCCATTTCTTCCTGTGGGTGTCGTAGAAGGCGACTAAGGAATAGGGCTGTTCTCCATTCGATAATAAATATACAGCCCATGAATAAGTGCCCGCTTGACGGCAATAGGCTCGGCTCCGAAAATGAGACTGAAAATTATAGTTGGCGAAATGTGGGTGATAATACATTTCTGCCTTTTCCTCTCCTTCCCCTTCGGGATTGCAGGCGTGACCACATGTATATATGTTATAAAATTGTGATTTTATAATTAACTAGGATTCATAATAATGCGATCAAGTCCATAGAGAAATACCACCTTTTATAAGGCCTATAAGAAAGCAGTGGCAATAAAATTAGGGTTTCTATAGCATTTCTATATTATATTAAATGGAATTGTATTGAATTGAAATTATTTCCTCCTAAGCTTGGTCGTCTCATCATGCTCAATTCATATAAAGACCACCTGACCTTACTAACTTGCTAAATTGCCTGGATAATCTACACTATACAGGCTGGTATACGAGCTACCTTGAAATAACCTGACCAAGGATTTCTAACTGACTATCAACCACAACCGACTTCAAAGAAAGCTGAAGCTTCAAGGTACCAAGCTAATCAATCAGCTGTTATCAAGAAAATTATCGTTTAAACAAACAGACCTTCAGTAGCCCATCGTAAAGGTCTGCGTACACTCGAGCGATACTTGAAATAACTTTATTGACCGTTACAGTTTGATGGTCTCTATTATAATGGTTGTTGTTCCACTAATGTTTACATTGTCATGCATATAAAATTAGATCAACTGGCACTACCAATCTGACTATATAATTGCATGGCTTGGTTCATGGTATGCGGATACTGACGCAAAATGCGCGTGTGCGTCTTATGTGTGCGTGTGTGTGTTTGTGCGGTGCGTGCGTGTGTGCGTGTATGCGTGCGTGCATTCGTGCGTAAGTGCGTGCGCTTGCTCATATGCATGTGTGTGGTACTTCTAACCTCTAACCTCTTAACTGAAAGCAAAGCTTGCGTCAGAGCTTATTGGTAGAACCCCTGTGTATTATGGATAATATACATAGATATAACTTCAATTCATAAAAGAGTTCATAAAGCCTCATTCATTATAATTTAATGGACAATGTAGTTGAACTGCAATAACACACGTAATACCTAGTAATGGTATAGTTTTTTGAAAGGGAGCCAAGTTCAGTGTATAACACGTTACATTACATACGAATTGTTTTTTCCATTATTTTTGGGTTTAGTGCCCGTAAACGAGGTTGAAGTTTTTATATAAATGCGAATTCACTTTGAAGTTTTATAAATTGAAATATGAATTAAGATATATTGCTGATTAGTGTAATGATTCAAGTTGGGTACTGATTGGTTTTCCGGGTGTAATAAATACTGTGTAGGTATGCCAAATCGCTCCCCGCATCCAGCGATATTCGAGCATCCCTGAATGCAAGAATACTCGAACTGTAAAATATATTTCGTCCGTAACGTCAGTGATTAACCACCTTTAAAGAGGCAGTGGAGCAAAATTTAGCAGCTATGCATGGTTTATACTATTAAGCTGATGGAAAAACACTCAGTGCAATGAATGGTTAGCGATTTTCTCTAATCGGTGGCTATTAATCGCTTGTAAGTCCAGCACGCTGTCTCACTCATTTGTAAATATTTTTAGCTGTAAAATGTTACATTTCACAGTACAGTGTTATGTTACAGTATTATTGGTATTACGTCATACAAACACTACGTAAGGTTTTTTCAATGAATCAAATTATTTCAATTGAGTACAATATAATTATGTATACCGTTTGTCCTGTAAACAAAGTTTGTATACATATATACCTTTTGTAAGGGGTATACCTAGCTATGCAGCTACCTATGTATGTTTATATCCTCATACCTGTTATTAAATCTAGATTTTGCCTCTCATTGGATTGCAATTCCTCTGTGCAATCCCTGGTTTGCTGGAAGTCCTTGAGTTAAGCTCGCCTTTGTACCTATATAAATATCTCACTAATTTGTATAAATGTCATGTAAGTGTGCAATAAAGAATATTTAGGATAAATATTAGAAATACTATTTCCAACAAATAAATCATGATTCAGGTTCGGTAAATTAAGGATAGTTGGCTCTATATAACATTGGAATTAAAGTAGTAAATTGTAAAGAGTTATAAATAAATCTGTGTTGATACGATAAAACCTATACTGAAATAATATGTGTACATACGATTGTTTATTACAGTGAAACATAGATTATAAAATAAATAGTGATTTATGGCAACCGTTCATTGATTATATTTTAGCCTAACTTATTAGTGTACTTTGCTTGTTATTTGTATTTATTGGAAGCTAATGGATAAATATTGAATTCATTTGTGAATCAAATGATAAAGATTGTAGTTATAGTTTACAATAACATAAATATTACAAGTATAAAAATGTATGTTAAAGGAATACCATACTAAACAGTCTAACTATTCAAATCTATTTAGAAAGGAAAAAGAGAATCGACTTCGGGCAGGACTCGAACTTAAGAAAGAATGGTTGCAAAATGGTAACCACTGGCTGGAAAAGTTTACTACTTAAAATTTCCCCACAGTTGTGATATGGAATGACAGTCTTTGCAATTGAAATAAAACTACTTTTAACGGATTCTATTACAAAATATTTTTTATTATTTACCTTTGCCTGAGCCACGTTTTGGCTACTTTTCAGCGGTCATGGTCGCGGGGCAACTAAAAGCAGTTAATTTCTACGTTTGTTATTTTAGTGAAAAATCACTTAACTTAAAAAGGCATGTAAAAATTTGATGGTATAGTAGTATACCAAGTTTTAATAAACGATTCTATATTATAGACGGCCCACTCTAAAAATTTTGCAAGACAAAGCAAAACAACGTTTACTGAGACAGCACCTACAAAAACAAGACCAAATTAAATGTAACAAACGTCTTCTAAGAAAGTCCGTTAAAAGCCCACGGTGGGTTTTTTATATTATTTATCATTTTCTCGTTCGAGAACTGAAACTCGCCATCTTAATTTGCGTTTCGTAACGAATTACACACTTTTTCTTACAAAAAGTTCTTTTATAAAGTGCCTCGAGGAAGATTGATGTCCATTAATAGCTAATTTCCTAAACAATTTCGGGAAAAGACACAGCGTTAATCGAAGCAAAAGAAGATTGTTCCTGTACTGTACTTCTTATTTAAAGGAAAACGTGGCCTTTGTTTTCAATATGGCTTTGGCTTTTGACTATTAATAAAGTATAGGTATTTAAACTTTCATGGTCATACATGGTAAATATCCCGATAGTTCTAATAATAATTAATAAAGTATTCATTTATTTAATTTCGATATAGCTTCCTTTTTATACTATGAATAAAGTACCTACAGTGATTATAGATAGATAGATATATTTTTATTGTACACCAATAGATTTACAGTAGGACTAGAAGGTAGCATGTATACAGCTTAATGTACAATGGTATACTATGTTGTGCAAAACGTAACATACTGTTTTATTTAAGGTTCGGGATTCGATTCATGGAATTTGCAAAATTTGGTTGAGTTTTTTTTGTATTGCCGCTGATAACAGATTTATCTCTTAGCTTACAATTTTTTTTACTAATTTTGAATTTAATTTGCTGTAACATCACTTTATATTTCGTACAGTCGCGGGTCCTTTATGTGAGGCTGAAGCATCTGATGAGGCCGTCAAACTGAGTGCCACATTGCAACATGGTACGTTTTTGTAATGGTGACTCTCTTTCCTGACACTTTACCTGCAGTTTTTTTATCAAGAGAGAATGAAATCTCGAAGTAAATCCCTGTACCAACCCATCTAGCCAGCGTGGAAACAGTAGGCCAAAAGCCTCCCAACATTGAGTAGTGGACTGTAATGGGCTCATTGTTTGATTGATGCCATCAAGCGAGACGTATTCTACATATAAAATCACTATCACTACATCCCTACTAATATTATAAATGTGAAAGTAACTCTGTCTGTCTGTCTGTCTCGCTTTCACGCCCAAACCACTGAACCGATTTTGATGAAATTTGGTATAGGGCTAGATTAGACCTCGAGAAAGGACATAGGCTATGTTTGATCGCGATAACCGACATCCACGCGGGCGGAGCCGCGGGCAAAAGCTAGTATATTATAAAACAAAGTCGCTATCGCTGTCTGTCCGTACCTATGTATGCTTAAATTTTCAAAACTACGCAACGGATTTTGAAGCGGTTTTTTTTAATAGATAGAGTGATTCAAGAGAAAGGTTCATATGTATAATACATGCATAATATTGTAGAGAAACACTGATAAATTTAGAGATACTACCACGCGGGCGGAAAATATGGCGGTACGAAGTTCGCCGGGTCAGCTAGTAAATTATAAAGCAACAACTAATTACTTTGAACAAAACACGGTTATTTATAAATAAAAAAGATACAAAGGACGATAAAACAAGACAAAACATAGACGCAAAAACCGCGTAAATCCAGAATACAACATATATGTCAGAGATTATATCAGAGTATGTCACTCATCCAACATTCCATCTCGACATTTACTTGAGCATATTCAACAAAAAAATGTTGCCACGGTATTCGCTAATGATTGTTGTAGATTCTCATCGGACGTAATTCGTTTTAATGAAAACCCTTTTCTTTTCAACAGTATTTTTAAATCAAGATTACTAAACGTCTAGTCAGAGACCTCTAGACTTGGAGGACAATTTATTTTATGCCGGTTATAGTTTCTACTCTAAGTTTGAGAAAAGGAAGCATCGTATAAATAACAATTCTATGTTATAATCTATTGATGCGTTGTTCGCATTCAACAAAAATATGAAAAAAATTGTCGTCATTTTACGCACCAATCAGACACGCGATAGTGCGCTACGTAAAATTATATTATTCTCTGAAAAATAATTGGCTTTTGGAATATTTAACTTTTAGGTATAGTGCCTCATCACGATTTTCGTGCCTCAGGTCAACCACACCTGTTGATTAATAGATCTACTCTGAATATATTAAACGATAAGCATTATAACGATGAAATTTTAACAGACAAAGATTTATATACTCACAGATTTTAAATTCGTACCTTTATATTTTCATCAGCACATTTGCAAATAGTTTGACAGTTCGTAACATTACACACGAAACTCACACGTGGGTGACAGCCCTGGATGACATTACAAAGGGCGTCACGCACAAGATCTATTTGTTTGTGTAACTGATTGATAGGGGTCCAATTCTTTAACGGTTATATTAGACTAACGAACGAGTATTGAGGTCATATTCATATTTTAACATTGATTTAGAATGCGGAGTCATTCACCATCTCGTGATCGTCAAATTCGCGAACGAGCGCGAGTTGGCAATTTTTGATTTCGACGTATTCTAGAACAACACTCAGTCCTGAATCACAATTTATCTGAGGAGAGCAGCCTCAGCATGGTGGACGTCGACAAAATAAGACACCTCTTCGACCAATGAAATCGCTGAAAAAAGATGTCACGTGACCAAAACGTCATGATGTAGATATATCTCGTTAACTTCATTGGTCGAAGAGAAGCGAAGAGATATGTCTACACCGCCATGCTAAGGCGCACGCCATGACAGTTCAGTCCACTTATTATTCTTCCATCTCTAACTTTAATTAAGTACTTCGGTACTGTTCAGTTCACTTCACGGCAAATATCGAAGTTCAGTTAAATACGCAGTTAGACTGGAAAATGCGGACCCTGGACTCCGAGGTGCACGCTTCGTATACGCCCGGGATAAACGAAAAAATAATGTATTGATACTATCTTTATGAATAACAAATCATTCAAATAAATATACATATAAGAATAACCGCATCAGAATCGGATATTTCTATTCACCGACGAATGTATACTATAATGTCCAAATATAATTCTCTGATGATTTGACACAATCAATATCTCTGTATTGTATTTTGAGCATTCGGCGACCCACATTCCATATCGCTTCCTGGTGATACCCACCGAGCCTTCGCATTCAAATTAATTTAAATAGGTACATCCTTGTCTTTCCGCTCGACTGAGCGTGAGGCGATTTGCAATTCCTACACCCCAGTAGTTCCGTTTCGTTCCTTAACTTAAAATTACTACGAATTTTTTGTTACTCTGTGCTATTTTTTTTTTATTTGTTTCGGATGCCTACAGATGTTGAATTAGTACTTATTTTTTTTGCTAACCTTTTGTTGTTGGTGAATTGCTAGAAATTTGCGTTTCGTGATGATGCCAAATTACCTGAAAAAAAAAAGATAATTCTATAATTACATATACAAATACTTTAAATTCACAATGATTATTTTCAGAAGAATGCATTTTCTCTGAGCGACAATTTATTTGCATTTTCTAAATTACCATAATTTTATTGGGGAGAAATAAATTTTAATAATAATAGATAAGGAAAAATAGAAGAATAGAAGGAAATAGAAGAAGAGATAGGCCAAAAGGAACGTTTATGAAACAAATAAAGGAAAAGATACAAGTCGCGTCGAATCAGGAAGTCAAGCGATTGGCAGAGGAGAAAGAGGAATGGTGATGGCTCTAACGTCAAGAGCACAGCTTTTAAATTTAGAGGAAGAGAGAATGATCATTATCACCTCATTATATCAATACTAGGATAGGTACTTATATTTTACATCTATGACACAATGCATACCATTCTTATCGATGTCCCTACAAAATATTTAAATTGGCTCTTAAATATACCAGAAAATGTTTTGAATGCGATGGTACCTACTTTAGTGTCCGAATGTGTCTACACATTTTTCAAAAGCCAATAAAAAGTGACGTCACTTAATTGAGTGAAACAAAATAAAATCATGTGTACAGTGTAAGAGACAGTGACACTGAAAATCCCATTAAAATTTTAATTTATGTTTTCATGCTGTTGAAATAAAAAATAAGTGTCAAGTCTATTTTTTTTATTGCTACTGTCACACTTACACTTTTGTATACACGTGGAAACACCAAGTACAGTCAGCATCAGATTGAACTTGTTTAGCAAAGTGTACTTAAAATGATCTTAATATCTACTTATACTAAACTGAGTTATTGATTTAAATTGTATTGAAATAAATGTTTGTACCAAATATCAGAACAATCAGTTAACGGGAAGGGTGGAAAACAAAGGCATTAAGATCATTTTGAGTACTTTGCTAGTCAAGATAAATCTAATGCTGACTGTACACACACAAATACGTATACAAATGCAAGGACATCATCATTATCATCACAGCGTTAGTTCCGATTACGTCCATCCAAAATTGATACTTATACAAGGTGATTTTGTAGTCGTTTCGGAGCGAGAGATTTAGGGCACAGTTTCGATAGCGAAAGCGTCTGGAAGTATTAATTTGGCGAAAAAAAAATATTTTTTTTTTATAATGTATAGGAATACGATGTAGGTACAGGTGAAAGGCATACTGTACGGGGGTAGTAAATTTTTTTTCGCAAAAATAATACTTCCAGATGATTTTGTTATCGAAACTGTGTCCAAAATATTTCGCTCCGAAGCGACTACAAAATCACAACAGCCTTGTACGACGGCTCTTATACTCCTTTGGCAGGCTTCGCTCATCATTTCTTTTGCGGGTGCGACTGCCTTGCAGAATCGGACTCAGAAGATCAAAGCCACACATGATCAAAAAGCCGCACATGATCAAAAATCCGCATTTTGGAATATTAATAACAGAATTCTAATACCAATATAACTTGACATATTATACTTGAAACACGGTGAATTAAAATATAAGGGCCCGCACATATCTGTTCTTCATCCGATATCAACAAATTTACGATTTATAGTAATGAGCTCGTCTCCATTTACTTACTTATAATCGGAAAATTTATTGTTTTTGAGTTAATACACCTCTGCTTCACATATATCAAATATATCTACGGGCATACAAGTATTTTTTTACCTCAACAATACAATACACTCATCATCATTTCTCATCCTATGACAATCGCAGTTCTATTTAAATAAAAGTAGAACGACTATAGCATTAGTGTCGCCTCTATACTATAGATTGTTCTAAATATCTGACGGGTGTATAGTCACTCGCGTTCTCGCGTCATCTACGAATAAACACGAGTACGCACTGAAAATAAAATATTAGGCGATCGCATTTGAAACGCATGGACTGAAATAACACTGTGTGTCACCATAATGCCGTGCTCAGGCCTAGTATGGTAGAAGGTGAAGCGATTGTCTTAGTAGTGTCCCTCTCAGATGTCGTATGAAATACGACAGTAACACTGACATGGGTCATTTTTATTTTACATCTGTTAAAAAATTCCGTCTCGTTCGATCAGTCGGACGAAGCGGTCGGACCACGCGGTCATAGCCTCTCATATTCGGTGCAGTAATTGGAATGAGCCTTTTTTACGAACCAACTAAGTTTCAAAGATGTCTTTTTCGAGTGTAACCACTAACCAGTGTATATTGGGACTCGAATTATTTTATTTCAATAACACTTTTTGATTATATTATAGTGTATTCATTTTTCTTTCGTAAACCAATACTTAAATGATGGTTATATACGATACTTAGCAAAAACCATACACAATAATTTTTTATTAATTTGTAGGTATTAGCTGTCTGTATTACAATCCCAATATCAAATTTTAAACTTGATATTTTATAATAACTTCAAATAACAAAGTTAAAATAAAATGAATATTGTCATAATTTAAAGGTGCAAGTAACCTTTTCTCATAAAGGCCACCCCTATCTTATAAATTTTCTACTTCAAACTTATCTAAGCCTCTTAAGGATTATCTGTACTTTCATACCTCGAGGATCTCATTTTGAATGAATCCCGACTTAAAATAACTAAAAGTTATCTTCAGTTTAAGTTTCGATCATTTGTAACATCATAAATTTATCAACTTAAAAGTCGCGTGGTTCCCTGCAGAGTAGAATTTGGGACACCCCATCTCCACCATCTCTTCTAGTGCGGTGTCGTACAAGGCGACTAAGGGATAGGACTATCATAGGATAGGTTTATCATTAGACAGACATATACTTACATACAGTCCTGACTCAGCTTCATAGGCATGGATTGAGTCAACAATAATAGTACCAGGAATATGCAATTATCACTCATTGAAATCAAATCACTTTTTAACGAATTTGAACGGAACCACTTAATTAAACCAAGAAAACAGCAAAATACAGCAAGACTTAGCGACATAGTGAGCTCATTTTACGTAAACGGTATCACCAACAATTCCTCATGATTCGTGTACTTCGAGATACTTAAAGCTGGGTCCATATTTGTATCATTTGCCAAATGTGGAGCCAGCTTCCAGCTTCCAGCTTCCGTATCGGCGACGCGTATCATAATCGCATATGTGGACGGGTGATGATACGCGTATCACTGATATAATATACATTGTGATCATGATACGCGTCGCCGATACGGTGATCGGATCGGGCAAATGATACAAATGTGGACCCAGCTTAACTTATACCTAAAATGGGGTGAATAGGGATTAAAGGGTGAATAGGGATAAAATGGTCGGTAGATTTTTTTAATAATTTCTCTCCCGAATTCCAAGTATCTAACCAGATATTATTGTATAACTCTGTTCATTATTACATTGAACTAATCCATAATTTCACTTGAAAGAAAATAACTACAGAATTCAGCTGACCATTTTATCCCTATTCACCCATTGAGGGAGGCGCGGGTTCGATCCCCGCTCAGTGCAAATATTTGTATGCATGAATATAAATATTTGCATTGGTCTGGGTGTTTATATGTATAATATATGTATGTATTTACAAAAAAAAAGTATCTAAGTGTGTATATCCGCATTCTAGATTCCATAACACAAGCTAATTAAGCTTACCATGGGTCTAGATAGCGTTGTGTAGAATGTTGTGGAATATTTATTTATTTATTTTATTATTTATTTATTATTGATCCCTATTCACCCCATAGTACCGGTACTTCAAACTATGTGACAACTATCATCTTTAGTCACTATGCGACCATAGCTGCTGAAAAGTAGTCGAAATGTCGGGCTAAAAGTAAATAAAAACAAATATATCGCGATAGAATTCGTTAAAGAATGATTTTATTTCATGTGTTTAATTATAAATAATGGCGTGTGTGATTTGTTTAAATAGGTACGAGTCTGCAAGATTAATTTGGTGACATATAGCACTAAATAAACCTGGCAAAGACTCGTATTTATACATTAGTTATATTTTAAGCCTTTTTAACCTTGAACACAGAACAAAAGCTTTAAAAATATAACGCCTGTAGCACATCTCCGCCGCGAAACCGCGTATAGCGGAACCGCGGTAGTTTCGCCATGTTCTGTCAGTTGTACGAGGAGCGAAACTCTAGCGAAACGGCATGTTCTAATGCATAGATTTACCTATCTTCTATCTCTTTCGCCGCGCAGTTTCGCCTTATGCCGTTCACACCTCCGCGCTTCGTCCGCTATTTTGTCAGTGTTGTCACGTGACAATTTTACGTAACACGTAAATTGCAGGGTCGCATTAGGGGTCTTTTAAATTCCAAATGAATCAAGATGAGTAAAAAAGTTTTACTTTGATTATTTTTTCGCCGTCTACAGTTTTTTGTACAGGATGGTATTACCTACATCTAGGTACACTAATATTCTAAAGAGGAAAGTCCTTTTCTTGTTTTTTTTTGTTTGTTGTTGACTGATTTCAATAATGGGAGTAACATAGGCTAGCAAATAAAGACCCGCGACGGCATGCGTTTTTAGTGGGTCAGAGTTCAGTTCAGTTCGACAATCACTCCTGACCATATCCAAGGGAACTTTAGCACGAAAAAAAAGTGGGAACGGAATCCAAATTCCACGCGGGCGGAGCCGCGGGCAACTGCTAGTATTATACATAGCTGCTGCCCACGGCTCCACACACGTCGAATTCTGATCACGCTCCTACTTTTTTTCGGTAGTCCCTTCAAATATCACTCCGGTCGGCCATCGCACCTACTCAAAACCGCACGCCTCCTATTACGCACTCCCCGACTGATTCTAGGCCATAATTTAAGAGCCCTCAGGTGTGAAAAGCACGGTGTCCCCATTGTACTCCGAAAAGGAAGGATATGAATGTCACACCACTTCACCAGCGGGGTGAAGCGGTGACAGGTGGCTGAATCTGAACCCTCGGTCTGCACTCGGCGACCAGTCCACCAATAATGTCAAATGTGTTATGCCTAATGAATTTCGGAGTATCAAGTTTCTGCCAGATGGAGGGAACCTCTCTACAGGGCCACATCCGTCGCTACATCTTCTTTTCTCTTTATTATATTTGTATACATATTATTATTTATAACTTAATTGTATTAATATAATATTTATCTAAATGTAATGTTAACGTATAATGGTACCAAATATAAAACTAATTTATATATATTATATTTGTGCAAATTAGTGTCCCCATTGTCCATACAAAAAGTGAACATCTCCTTTCCCTATCACTCACCATAAAGTAACTAATAATTTAACTAGACAGCCAATTACCCAATTTCGGCCCTGTTGATTTTGAAAGTTCTTGACGCACGGTATCAAGTTCGCGCATGCGAAAAAGACGTTATCATGTTGAACGGAGCAATCAGAAGTCAGGCAGTTGGCGCATGCGTTCTACACGGACCAGTTAGATTCGGGTACGCGCTCCATATTAGATAACAAGTGTCAAGTTCCGCTCATGTTTCGCTGCTCCAGCTACACTTGAACACAGCGAAACTCAACTAGCAGTTCCGCTGTCCGCCGCGAAACAGCGGAGATGTGCTACGGGCGTAAAGGCGTATTCAATAACTCTGATTCTTTGAGATATATAAATGATATAATAATATCTGTTGTTCATCTCCATGCGGCCTTTGACGATAAAATCTTCTGCGTTGATACTTATTTACTTACTATGTATATCGATGAAAGGAATTTTCCACCGAAATGGATCTTTACGAATGTCTATCAAAACAGTACCGCTTTAATCTTTTCAAATGACGTATTTTCGAGCACAGATTATGTACAGAATTACGTTCAAACATAGAATTGTGGGGAAATTGATTTCAATAGCAGCTGTGTCTTCACATTTCCAAGCTACATATTTACGTAGAAATAATAAATTGTACGGAGGCGTCATTCATTCTCTTCGAGTAATTAGGGTGATATTTTAGCCAACAAAAATATAGGAGTGAGATTTTAAGGTGGAAACACACTTCGTTATGTGTTATTTGTTAGGCAGCTAGGCTGTATCTGCCCAAATATTTGTCATACGTCTTGCTGATAAATTAAACTTGTCATTATTATATAACTATTACAAGCTGTTATTATGGCATAGTTACTGGTAAATATCTTAACCCCAATGACGTCACAAAATGCCCTCTTTATACGCAGTATGCGTTTTTGGGTATCTTTTGAGGATAGCACGGTGTCCTACGACAGCGGACCATCAATCGTAGATTATACCAAGTCCGTGCAAGCTAGAGCCTCGTTTCTCTCGCAACTAAGGGTCTAAATATATACCAGGAACTATGATAGCTGCTTATTCAAAACCGAAAATCTGCTATTCGCGCTCGTACATTGTGCTTGAGAGTAAAGTCCTCCACACTTCGCTTCGTCGTATGCGGCCGAATAACAAAATATGATTCCGCCTCAAGATAGAAATGTTGATAATAATAAAACAAACGATTACTTAGGTAGTACACAGTCGAGTTACTCGAAGGGGGGCGTTCGTGACATGCATGAAGCTACACTGGGAGAGGCTTCAGACGAACCTGTTTCACGTCATTTCTATTCAGGGCCAGTACCAACATCACGAGACCTAAGTACTAATAGTGATAACGGAGTGTAGCAGAGCCGAACCCAACCAATAACAGCAAGCCAATTATATCCAACCTCACTATGACTCGGTTTATGTTATCTGAGGGATCGCTGGAGATTTTAATTATAAAAGTAAACTATGGAGGAAAAACAAAGGCTCTTTGTTGATATACTTCGTTTGAAATTGCTTTTTTGTTTGAATCGGAGATTAAGTTTCTTTTTAATATACTCACAGCTATTATATTCGTGAAAAGGTCAGCAGGAGGCATGTAGACTCTACTATGTATAATAATCAAAAGAAGTGATTTCATAAGTGAAAAATCAATCACAGGGGCGCGCATTGGCGCGCGCTTCCCTATAACCGAACGCGAGTTGGGGACTCTGTGGTCTCCACGCCCGAAGAGGGCCAGATCGAGGTATATATTATGGCCTTGGGTCGGTCGGGGTGCGAAGGTTGTCTTTAAAATAATCTCATCTCCGGCAACCGGACCGGTGGACCGTAAAATGCACGCCCTCTGTGGACAGAGGGCGTGCATTTTAGTCGGTTTGAGTCCGACATAACCTCCCGCACCGGCTCCGGCAGGGCAGGATCCGCGACACACGATAAAAAGAAAGAAAAATTAATAATGAATTTTCAGTTGGTTGAATCGATGTGAAAACTAAAAAAAAATATTTTTCAAAATATTGTTTTACAAATCTGTAGTACGGCGCAGTGTTAGGCTGTAAAGCAATGGTCACACTGGCATGTTTGCTTACACCACGCACTGACAGCCGCGCTCATATATTAGCGAGCCGGTGGGCGGTGGCTATTGTTTGCCGTAGGGTTGACCCTGGAGTCAAAACATCATCAGATTTTATATAAAGAAAGTATTTTGAACCATACCACCATTTTCATTATGAAAGCTTTTAATTAGCGATCTGATGATATTAATTGTGTGCTCAATTTCTGTATTAGTCTGTAAGCCTTCTTTAAAAAATATAAATAAATACTTAAAATAAATAAATAAATACTAAGTCATTGTATAGACAAAAGTGTACAGGGATAAGTGTAAAATAATGGAATAACAACAAAAAAATCATATGCAATCCATTAAAAACAGTTATTATTTCAATCGTATAAACTTTTTCGATATATTGATAACGATTTTTCAAGGTTTGATGTGTGGAGAAACTTTGGGATGTTGTTTATGTCTTTACTAGTGCGAGAATTTTTATTGCGCGATGCAGAATAGGTAGTTCTGTTTAACTGTGCTGGATGGAACTACGTACATGTATTAATCAAAGTTAAAATTTTACTTATTTTTGTTTTCATTATAATGTGCTATTATAATTTAATACAAGTTTACATAATGAAAGATTTAACAAAGAAATTATGTAAGAACATTAACATGTCTTATCTATCACTCATGTGTTATTAAAATAAAATAATTTTTCTATTTGACTGCCAACAAAAGTATCAAGAATATAGAAACATAATACAGGTATCTACAAAAAAAAAAACAAAAAAAACAACAAAAGTATCAAAGCGTGACAGCCCTACGACCCCCACTTGTCGTAGTGTCGCCGCTGGCCTACCGCCAGAACGAATGCGGAGCTATGAGCAATCCTCTTTATAACCTGTATCGGTTAATCAACCCGATACTGCCGTTGTGCAATTAGATCCGACAGTCGCCTCGTGTACAAGTCTCATTAATTCTACCGCTCTGATTCCCTGTATATTGACACCTTGTGGACGCAATATTGACTTGTCAAAGCTTATTACTTGTATGTAAAAAGATTTTGGTAGAGGAATATTATTATACTGTTATTGTATTTTTGATAAGTGGCAATAGAGAGAGTCTTGATATTAGTTCTAGAAGGGTTCTTGGTAAGGAATTTTGTTATTAGTCCTAGGTTTTGGAGATATTCGCTATGTTTCTTGGAATACCGAAATAAGCTCATATCATGGTCATTATCTTTGATCACCATGTTCATGAAGGAACTGAATTGCTTGCAATAATGCCGAAATATTGAACACTAAAACAACACAGTCATGATAAATATCCTATGCGAGATTTGATGTGATTAAGATTGGTGCTCGTTTGAAGATAAGAAGGTTCGTAAATTTTGATCGCAGCCTGTTTACTGGTAACTTAAGGTGAAATCCAAAAGTATGTCCCATCATCCTAGATATGTATTATCGGCCCTAGACCGCCTACTGTGCCGCCTACGTCAATCTTTAGACGGGAGTATATTATAATCTGTTCTATCTGTCAAGATAGATCAAAATAGGGACTAAAGAAATACCTAACTATTATAACACAATTTATAAAAACATCTTTACAATGGCTACAAGATAAGCAGTCTGGATTAGTACTAAAATCCGAAGAATAAATTTCGAATCTCGAGATTACAAGTACTAAAATGTGAGGATTGTCGGATTCGACATCAAAGTTTACTTTATAAATACTAATTTGTGAGAATTTAGCACTACGGCACCCTGTGACGTCACGTAGTACGAGAACACACGTGATTGTATTGCAAATATTCCACAAAGCCTTTGGGGTGTTCTACCAATCACGCTCACTGGAGCTCTTAGCATGCGTGCATACTAAATATTGGACGAAAAGCGAACGCGGTCAGACTACGCGACGACTATTGAAAGCGAATTCGATTTTTACGCGTTCCGGTTCCAGCTTCGTGAAGTTTAGTGCATATAATATCGTGTTTCAGAATTTCTACTATCATTTTCAGGCAAAGGTCGTTTCCTTTTGTTCTCGCTGCACGTATGTGCTTTAGTTTTATTTTTAAAGCACTTTTAAAGCGAAACGTTAGCGATGAAAATGTAGTGGAATAGATAATTTTAGTTTTACTTATTTACATGGCAACGTAATAAGGTAAGTTCTGTATGGTTATTCGCGGTAGGTACATATTTTACACTACTCGCTGTTGTCCGTTGCATTCCCACAATGCTGGAATATTCAGTAGTAAAAAGCACCGTTGAGCCATTTGTTTGAGATTGGTACCGGGTAGTTTAGGACAAGCAAAATATCATTAATATTCTTCCCTAATGCACTTCGTAGAAATTAAAATATAAACTAAAGTTCTACGAAGTATACATGACCATTCGATAACAACAAAGACCCAACAGAATAGACCCAAGAAGTGATGGTTTGACGTCGTCATCGTAGAAATGGACTCACCGTATCTTCCCGTATCCGTATCTTGTGGATTGCACCTCAGCTTTTTACCACCTAGCGTGGTGGTGGTGATGGTAACTTTTTACATTATATATTTTTATTGTTTGGTCCATCAATTGACTGATTGACGGACCAAACATTAAAAAATATATGCAAAACGTTTGCCGTGTGAACTTCGAGGGTCAGGAGCAGATCAAACTAGTAGAAGGAACTAGAGCAAATCCTGTATAACATCACTAGCGTGTCTTAGTCACTGCGTTTGGCAGACGAATTGGCGAAGTCAGAAATACATTAGTTAATGAGGCAATGTAGTCTATGAATTTAATTACTATTATAAGTATATTATCTTACGAGTAGATGTCAAATTATTTGCTTCGTTTTGACAACGAACGTACATAATATTTGATTCATCCACTTTCTGGCCATTACACTACCGACGTGAACATGGGCTCATGTTAGTAGTGTGTATTAGGGTTAGGAGTGGATCTAACACAAGCAATTTAGCTTCCCTAGAGGGGTTGGAAGAAATATCTGGTATGTTGTATATTCTTAGTACTTCTGTATTCTACGAGTACAAAGGTGAGCTTAACTCAGTATTTATTTTAAGTGTTATGATTCTGAATGTGTTATTTTTAATGTAAAAAAAAAAGAATAAAATTATATATTTTCTTTAGAAAAAAATATAAAAAAACATTACAAGTTAAATGTTAAATATAAAGGGAATAATTCGCGATGAATGGAAAAGATGTATTACGAAAAATTTATATCAGACTGCTGCCGAATTCCCTTCAATAAATCACCACACACGAATGACGCAACTGAGATGTAGTATCAACTTGATTAATACGCTCGATGTAAAATTACAACCGTAAACAAGAAATATATACCAGTGAAATTACTCCGCGAGTTTCGCTCTCGGTTCTACGTTCGTAATTGAGTCCACGACAAACTTTACGAAATTAATGTATTCAATTTTAAATGCTCGACGGAAAATAAGTAAATCGAAGCCAACGCAGATAAATCTACGTCTCCTGTGCAGAGAGGGATCATAAGTTTCTAAGCCACCTGTAATTGACTTGACCGACATAATTTTCTAATTTTATTTTGTCAAAATATTCAAGAAGCCGGCCGTTTGGTCAACTCTTTCTTTATATTAAAATTTTTAACTAAGTTGGTGATTAAAAATTTAAATCGCTGTAGATAATCTAAAAAAAATATGTAAAAAAGCGCACCGTTAGCCCTGTTGATTACCTTAGGGGGTTTCAACAAAAAAAAACTTTTTAACTCTCTTTTTTATACCTCTTAGCTGGCAGGCAAACACACGGGGCCTATGGACGTATGCAACACCAGGGGATGCTCTTCTTAGAACCCCATAGTCGCTTGGGAAACCACAGCAGGCAGATCAGGTAGGTACTTTTTTATTGACCCTAAAAACTTAGAAAACCTAGTCTTCTTACAGAACTTAGATATCGCCAGTGGGTAGTAGAGATCTTTTGTTATTGCTTTTCCTACATGTACTAGTGTTTCGATTTGGGTTTTTCGTCTCCAAAATAAGTTTCTAAACAGAAAAATGTTTATTAACTTTTAAATAAAACATAATAGTTATATCAAATAGACAAATCAAGATTGTTTACGTTTAGTTAAGTACCTAATCAAATGGAGTAAGACTCCTACTTGTCAGTCGATGTGAAATTCAAAACGGAAGGAATGAATATTAGGTCATACTTTTAAAAGCTTGAAACTCACAGTGTAAAAATATTGTCAAGCGCAAAATGGCGCGGTGCGATCCAACTTGTACAGAACAATATGCGTTCAGTATTTTGTGCTCCTTTTTAGTGGAACGCTTGTTATAAAAGCAAGGCAATTTCGCTTATCGTACTTGCCTCACAAATGGATACAAGAATTTAAAGTAGACTTTACAATAATGCACCTGTCACAAACAATTATAATAAAACAAATGAGACTATTAAAATTAACTTCGAGGCTTGTACCAACAAGCCTCGAAGTTAATTTTAATAGTCTCATTTGTTTTATTATAATTGTTTGTGATTTGTTATTTGTCTATGTATCTTTCTTGTCCTTGTATATACGAAGACCGGGCGAAGTTGAGAACTCGTAAAGGGAACCTCGGGCTCTTAGGCTATACCTAGGCTCATTATCAACATCATTATCTGAGATCTGAAGAATGATCTTTATCTTCACAAAATGTCCAGTTACATCCAAAGATTGCACTCTTGAGCTCGCCCGGGATCTGCCTTCCGACTCCATCTCTCCCTATGGAGACATTAAAAAAAAACCTGCGATTTATTATTTTATACAGATTCCTTATATTTTCACTTCAAACTGAAGTGATAACAACTAGATCTCAACTGGTATCAATCAATACTGCATTTCAATGATAGGATACTTTTACTTAGCTATATACTTCATATAAAATAAACAAAAGAATACAAATCCCTTCCATTTTTGTTAGCAAATATACCTAAATCATTTATTTTATTATCGTTTAACGCACCCGTCATTCGAACCGTTGAATTATCATAATATCCTAACAAGGGAAAAGACCAAACTGCGTGCAATGCGTGCTTATAATAAAAACAATGGAAGGCTCCCACGCGTTCGTGCATGTTTTAGCGGTCGGACCCTTGCCTTCGCACGCGTTAAACATTTTTACTTAACTTTTTTCACAATAGGGCCTGTTCTTTTCAAAATGACCACGCACAAAATGTTTGAAGAGGAATTTTCACCAAAACAAGACGCGATATATGTACCATTACCTAATGTTACGCAGTGTAGAATTTTATTCTTTTCGTTATAAGATGGTATAGGTATTTATTTTTTACTTTTTGGGTTTGACTTCACCTCGCCTGATAGTAAGCTGAAGGCAATGTCTTGGAAAAGAGGGTCACCATTAAAGACACGTACTATGTTACAATGGTGGCACTCAGCTTGACGGCCTTATCTGATGCTTTTTCACGCCCCGCTTAAAGGACCCGGGACTGTAGGAAGAGAGAAAACGTGAACTGGTAAGTAATTCCAGGTCTTAATGGTGCGACAGAAGAAGGAGTCGGCGAACGCTTGGTTCTTGATGGAGTGCAGAGATTCTGGACCGTATGCGGGTGACGTAAGTCCTGTACGTGTTGTCCTGTCTAGTAACGGAGCACTTTTGTAATGGATTACCTATCTGGGGAATATTCGTATATTAGTTTGTGCTCGCGGTTTTGCGTGCTAATTAATTAATGTACGACCAGCTAAAAGTTGTTCTATTCTCAGGAACACGGGTTTTTTTAGTGTAGGTAAGTCGTGCATATAAATTGAAAAATAAACTCTTCAAAAGTATATCGCGATTTATTTATTATTCTGTTAATAGGTGTTCTTATTTCAATGAGTGATCTCGTGAACTTCAGACAGTTGATTGTGTTTATTAATGTAAAGTAAATACCTACTTAGTTTGCAAATCGCCTTATATGGTTTAATTTATTTATATAGCCACTTGTGCACAGGATGCTACAAAAATAAAGTCACATCTTGGTAAATACCATCTAAGTGTCAAGTCAGATAAGTGGCGTCGTCTACATCACCACGTGCAACAAAGTCACAACGCACTTACGATCTCTTTATATTCCTTCAGCGAAGAAACATTCTTTCAAACAACAGACTGTATAAAATATACCACGGAACTTAAATCTCTCATACTAAAATAATAGAGTCGGGGAATAGAACGTCTTTCTTTGTCATGGGACACACGGTTTTGAGAAACTTAAAACTCGTATTGAATATCAGAATGGTTAGTTTAAAAAATTGGTCTTATTTGATATATGCCCATCCAGTATCGATAAAAACTGAATAAATATATAGATAGAGTAAAAAAATAAATAAATATTTATACAAATTGATAAGTGAAATTCAAATTTTAAAAAATGAAGTTACCTATATTTCGAATATTTACTCAAATATAGAAAAAAAAAACTAAAGAAACCATGTTTTTATTCCAATTATATGAAGTCAATAGTAATCGTTATATATTAAGTTAATCACACATACTGTTGAAAATGTAAAAACATGATGGAGAAATAACCATTGGTAGTAACCGCGTAAGTACATAAAAAATCTAACCGGAAATACATTAATAACACCAACTTTCATTCCTTAGAGACTAAAATTTTATTGAGCTGCATAAACACTTGCTTGTTGTAACTAAATTGGTCAGAAAAATATTTCAAAACCCAAATTTTCGCACCTACTTTTTCCTCCTGCTAAGAAATGCTGTCATTAAAAATGCATAATATTCCATCAAGTTAATTATAATCCTTAATCCCGATGCTGGAGTGGCATGGTCTTTAATCCCCCCTTAGGCGTCTAATTTTAAAAAGTGCTCTCCGTAGAACACCCCTATTATTATGATTATTTTTATCCAACGTTAGCCAGCCGAATGATCAAACTGGAACATCTGTGGATAATTTTATCCATTTTTGAAGATCTTTTATTGCAGGTAATTAAAAAAACGTAAACGGATTTTGATGCGGTTTTTTTTTGTTTTGTTACGTAAGTTTATTTATCTATTTATTTATGTACACAGACGAACAGATATAGAGATACATAGGTGGAAATAGTAATATAGAGACTCTGTCCATTTCTATTAGAAATTTCTTCCAGCAGACCTGCGAGAGGAGAGAGTGAGAAGTAGAGAACGTAGTGCAAAGTGTGTATTTACACTAACACCCGTATTCACAAACAATACTTCGCTATGCGTACTACAAAAGCTGTGCAAAGAACGACGAATTCTCAGTGCGTTCGTTTTGGCAAGCCTTTTTATTCATAGACAACACTTAAGTAATACTTCGTTGAGGGAACGCACTGCGTTAGATACTGCTCCGTGATGTTTGTGAATTAATTTTACCAGCCCTATGCGCTCGAGCACACTATGAGACCTCACAGTGTTGTTTGTGAATACGGGTGTAAGTTCTCTACTTCTCACTCTCTCCTCTCGTAGGTCTCATCAGAAGGAAGGAAGTCTAGAGTATCATAAGGTTTAGAGGAATGAGTCAGTCATAAATGGAAGATAGATAGTGCTGACAGAGTTTATATTTAAAATTATTGATTATATTGCAGTCTGATATCAGCAGTTAACGAGTTCCACAGCCTTACAGCATGAAAGGAAAAGGAAGAGTAGTAGTCGGTTTTGTGAGAAGGCACTTTCGTAATAGAAAATCGTAGATGGGATCTGCAAGGTGCTAAGTTTAATCGCAATCGATCAAGTAGAATAACCGATAATAAAAATGAGCGCGATAAAAATATGACCATTAAATGGGAAAACCGACATCCACGCGGGTACAAGGCTTATCTAACTCGTATATAATCTTTACTAAATACAGATTTTCATAATATTGTACGCAAAATAAACAACTCATTTTCATATGTACTTGGAATATATTCACGAACAATATTTTTCCAACAAGCAGCACTTAAAATACACACGTCTAAGCTGAAGCACACCAAACAGTTCTCAGGAATACAAATTTCATATAATAAGACCATTGCTTGCCGATCCCGCAAGCCATGAGTCACGGATATAAGTGAATTGGCCGTTGGCGCGACTATCCTCCATATTGGAATATGAAATCCCTACGCGCCACGCGGCTGTGGCTTTTATTGCCCGACTTTTCTCGAAAAGAGTTGCCGATATCTACCCTCTTGATAAATAGTGTTGTTTTCGCCAACCCGGTCGTGTTTGTTCCCGCGGTTGGGCTCACTATCAAACGTATCCTACCTATTATGGAACGCCACAGTTAACAAGAAAACATCGTTGGCGCCAACATCTTTGTTTATGTCTGAAAGCCTCGATTGGTTTATAGCCGTTTAATGTCAATAAAAAAATGATAGAAAACAAAAAATATTGTTGTGACACAAAGACCGTTTTTAGCATTTATGGGTGCTGCTGTAATCGTAAAAGGTATTTGTCACTAAGCTATAGTAGGTAAACATTTTAATTAATGTATTGACACTCTTGTTTGTTTGATTTTCCATTTGGGTTTGGTGTTCAAATGGCATTAGTTCTCTCAAAAGCCAAGATACGCCAAAATATCAGTTACATAATAATAATATAGTATACTGACACTTCAGCATCGATAATACTTCTTTGTTCCAAAATTGACTTGGTGAAAGAACTGGAAAGAACAAACAATGTTAGCGATATGTCAGTAACACCTCTGGTAATTAGTAACCAGTAGTTAACGTGCCGAAGCAACCTTTTTACCCGCTTCATCGCGAATAAAACCTTCACAGACTTTCACATTAAGTATGTAGTGAAAAAAGTATCCCCTTTTCAACAAAGCAAGCAACTATTTAAATCCTTTTCGACATCCGTACAATCCCTCGAAGTTTCTGTGAGCCTGGTACTTCATGCAAATAGTACACGTACTGGTGTTGCACCCTTACGCCCCAGTAACTACTCTCTTTCGATCAGGTAAGCCCTGTGCTTGTCAGCCACCTAAGTACATACACACATATGCGTGTATCAAAATATGACAAATAAATTATTCAGTCTAAACACTTTACTGATTTTGCTGACAGTATTTTTTTTGGTGAGATGAATTTTCGCACATGAAAATATCATTTTAAATGGACTAAGGCGAGTTTTCTACTATTTTTGACTGAGACGAATATTCAAAGAGGCGAATTTACTATAACCCCTTGGAAGATGAGTACCAATATATGAACAATATTTTATATAACATGGTACAAAGGCGACGTTCGGTGTTGTAATGAATATCATAAATAACATTGCACAGTGGGCCGACATGCGAACATTGTTTCAATTAATCTTGCTCCTTTTGCTTTATGGGACTTATTGGAGATTTTGACGTTTCGCACGTGCTCCCCTTGTGGTAAATTGATGAAAGTGGGTTAAGAACGTGGGCTCCTGTCGAGCGGTCGAGAGGTTTCCTCTAGTTGATTAGAGTGTACTCAGTAAAAAGGTTTTTACGAAGTTCTATTTTTTTTTTACTTAGGTGGTCGACAAACACATTGGTCATTATTTCAGGTTGCATTATACTTACTGATTTTATAGACGCTTCAGACTGAAAGATTTTTTATACAATTTCGATAAGAAAATCGTCTGTGAATTTATAGGGATAATGTACAGGTTAACGAAATCGTGTATGGGTTTTTCTAAATAGTTTTTTTCCCCAAATTAATACTTCCAGACAGTTTTGCTATCGAAACTGTGCCCAAAATCTTTCGCTCTAAAATAACCCAAAGTAAAGGACCTGTTCTCAAAATGCCATATTCCTGCATGCAGAAGTATAATCACAGTCTGACAGGAATTTATGCAGGAGAATGATCTGACATAATTTTATACGGACTTACTATCTTATAATAATGTAGGTACTTGCAAAAACAACTACTTTATTTATCTCAAAGATAAATTTTGCTGAAGGTCAGAATCTACATTAACATTTAGTGCCTAGTTTACAATACAACGGAGCCTGCTAGAAAAGGCAATAAAAACTTATAGCTGATTTTGGTGAAAATCTTTTATTACCAACTTACAATAATATCTTGTGGTAATATTTATATTTTTGAGTGAGCACTAAGACTTTTATGTATAATGCTACTAGACTGCTTGTACGGAATAAAACAATACTTTCCAAATAAAAACCACTTCTTGAGCAGCAAAGTTGCGCCACTTTTTGTAGCTGTCACAAATATGACATTACAAAAAGGCACGCTATGTCCAAACAGGTAGGGATCAAAATTAATTAATAATTATTACCCATTTGTCTAGGTTTTGCGTCCCGTTCCATATTCGAAATTCTAACTAATCCAGGAACTGTGACCACAACTAGGTAAGTATAGGTAAGGTACCGTGACAAAGGTTTTGCTCTAAATAGCTTACCTACAACCCGTTTACTATAAATTAGGACATCGCTGAAACGTGTAATCGAATCTAATATATACTCGTAGACTAGTATACGTTCGAATCATTAACACTTAACAAAATATTTAGTTTCAATTAATATTCTAAAATTTCTAAATGATATTTTTTTCATCGAACGTCATCAACGCCAGATTCAAACTAAAAGTAAACGGGTTGTAGTTAGGCAGAAGTTTGAAGAGTTAAGAGATAGGCAGAGCTGTATTAACACCCACATTTCGCCAACTGTAATTATCGGTCCCACGTATTAGGGGGCGAGCCTATTGTACTATCGACTATTATGTTTACTATCAAATAGAGGTCAACTTTGACAGCCTCCGTGGCGTAGCGGTAGTGAACGCGGCCGCTACGCAGGAGGCGCGGGTTCGATCCCCGCTCAGTGTAAATATTTGTGTTCATGAAATATGGGTATTTGCATTGGTCTGGTCGTGCCTCGGAGAGCACGTTAAGCCGTCGGTCCCGGGTGCCATAAAAACATCTATGGCAGTCGTTACGGGTAGTTGAAGCCCTAAAAAGTCCAAAAACATCGGTCTAGCTGCAAAAACTTCGATATCGCCTAATGTTAACTATGGGTTGTGGAGGTCAGATGGCAATCGCTTCACGGAAAATATCGAGGTCTGGCCAAAATCTGTAGTTAAGACTGGTAAAGCGGACCCCAGACTTCGAGCTGAAAGTTTCGGATGCGACTGGGAATAACGCTAGGAGGAAGAAGACCTGAAAGCGGACCCCAGTCTCCGAGGTGAAAGTTTCGGATGATACTGGGATTAACGTTAGGATGAAGAACAAGAATGTTATTAATTTTTTTGTCGCCAACCTGCTTGATAAATAAAAATTCAATCGATAGTTACCACTAGGGTACTATCGTGTTAAGTTAGCACGCTCCGATTCATGGGGCGTTACTTAAACTTCATTACTAATTCTGTTAGCGTCAAAGACTAACTTTTGCTAACTACAGTCGGTAGCATATTGTGCCGGTTGTACAGCTCCTCTATACAAGCCCCTCTAGACAAGTGGCAATTCGTTGCCCGGCGTATGATGAATTAGAATGCCAAATGTATGGGATTTGACATATATGACAGGCGTCAACGAATGTCAAAAACGTCAAATCCTATACATTTGTCATTCTATTCCATCGTACGCCGAGCAACGAATTGCCTCTTGTCTAGGGGGCAAGGGGCAATTCGTTGATCGAATAGAATAATCAATGTATGGGATTGACATATCTACGTTAACGATTGTTATAAACGTCAAAATACGTATCAATCAATTATATTCTATTCAACTCTTTTTCTATTTCTTTTCTCTCTATTGACAGAAAGTAAGAAAATACATTTATTGAAAGTTTTTACCTGATCCTCCGGATCCAAAATATATTTATTATGTAATTGAAATTGAAAAAAAAATGTAATGTATATTGTAATCAGGTTATGTAATGTATGTAATCATGTGTTAATTATAAAAATAATAAAGATCATTTAATTTTATTGAAAACATTTTAACGGTTGTCTATTGTTTAACCGAAGATTATATGCCATAATCATCATATTCCCGAATTTCATTTACCCGAATTTCATTTGCCCGAATGTTTTGTTTGACCTAAAAGACATATGACATACTTTTAATTGCCCGAAACTTAGATACCATAACATACGAGTGCCATACGTATTGTTTTACATATTTTTATTTGCCATAATAATTATTAGACATAATATTTAAACGCCATAATGATTATTAGACATAATATTTATACGCCATAATGATTATTAGACATAATATTTAAACGCCATAATGATTATTAGACATAATATTTAAACGCCATAATGATTATTAGACATAATATTTTCTTCTTGCTCTTTCTGGCTGTCGATGTCGATGGGTGTGATGGGTGGATGGGTTAATGGTCACAGTTCTAACCTAACTCAAATGGCACCTAACCAAACTACTTCTGGGTGGTTTATAAAAAAATAACCACGAAGGGGATAGCGGGGTCTATTCGCTCGCTTCGCTCGCTCAAACGACCCCGCCATCCCCTTCTAACCTAACCTATCCGAGTCGGGGTGCCCTAAAGTCCCGATGGCATCCAGTTTCACCTGATATAACCGTTACACACTGTCACTGTTACACAATGTCGATGGCAGTTTATGTTATGGCATATGATGATTATGACATGTGATAATTATGGCATGATGGCATGTGAAAATTATGGCATGTGATAGTTAGGGCATGTGATAATTATGGCATGTGATAATTAGGGCTTACAATGATTCTGACAAATGATGTTATGGTAAGTGATTTTATGGGAAACAAAGATTCTAGCACGTGATTAGTATAGCAAATAAGAGTAGGGCAAATGAATATTATGTCTGTTAATATTATGGCTGTTGACTATTATGGCTAATGATATTAGGGTAAATAAAATTCGGGCAAACGGCGGTATACCCATTTTAACATTTTTTTAATACACATTGTTTTTTTCAACAAGAGCTGCTTAAAATTCAAAAGCATAACAAATTAACAAACATAAAACAAAACGCTATCATAATAAGACAAGTAAATAAAATATAAAGGTATTCCTTTGGTATGCCTTTGTTTCCAGAACAATATTAAAATTATATTACAATCACTATAAATATTAATATAACAATAATTACACAAAATATGTCTAATAAACATCAAAATATGACAGTAATGAACACAAAGCTTATAATATTACAAGAATTTCTCCACTCAAATATAATTCTTCATAACAAACTGATTTAACCTAATCGCTTGTCGCGAATTAAATAATATTCAAATAACGTTTTGTTTGTTCAGATAACAAAAAGGACTGTTCTATAATTAAAGACCGGCTTTAATTAAAGACAGCTTGACATTTAAAAGAAGGAGGACATAGGTTTAATTATAATCGAACACAAATATCATTGGGGCAGCGTCGAGGGAATGATTGCAGGTCGGTGTCGGTGTGCGAGAGAGATAGGTGATGCTAGACAGTTCAGGGTTGGCGAAAGATAACACTAATTATTTTTTGAAAAATTGACACTGCCTACGTATATAATCGTAACTGCATAATATTGTCTGCCTCAGCAAAGTTAGGTATTATTTATGTAGAAGTGGTGCGTATGTTACGTAGCACGATACGATAGTTAGATTTTATTAGTGCATGAGAATGCTTAGACTATGGCTAGAAAGTCTTATTAAAAAAATGTGTAAAGTAAATCAAGTCTGATAATCTGTGGTCAAATGTTGTTACAATATTTGATATTAACGCAACCCAAAAATACAACCATTATCTTAGCACTTTTAAAGATATTTTAAAAAGTAGTAGTATAATAGTCGTGAATTATTTAATCACCTCCAACTCATCACGTCTATCACCTCCCACCTACCAAAATTTGTTACTCTAAAGTAATAAATAGATAAAAAAAATAGATAAATAAAATTTCTCCATCATTACTTAAATACGAAAAAAATCACAGTCAAGTAGACATAATATGTATCAAAACTACGAGAAAAATTCTAGCAAAATTGATAAATAGTGGTAAAATGTTCACTACTAACATTTTGCTATAAAAAATCCTCTCCAGTGTTTTATCCCAAATTTTATTTGCGTTTATAAGCGTAAGTAGCTTTTAGTTTAAAAGTGATTAGCAAACACCCATTAATCCGCAGCTTAACAGCCCTACGCGTGACAAGGACGGATGCTAGGATTGCCCTAGTTTAGAAGCTTTCAAAGCATTGTTTGTCGTGCCGAACTACGTAATAGGTACAGACGTAATGTCAAGCAGGTCGACTGAGATAGCTTGTCAGACTGTCTGGAGACCTAAACTGGCTAGTTTTGCCCCTTTGGATAATCCGATTGTACCTACGTGTGACATTTGTGACGCGAATGTAATGAAGATAGTAGACGTGGATATATACTGTGAGTTATAAAAGGCTAAATTTGACGTTATTTTGTTAAATTTTTTGACAGTTTAGAAACAATAATACTAACAGATGTCCGCGGCCAGCCCTCATGGATGTCGGTTCTGGCGTTTTTTGACCATACCGGTTCTACTTTAGCGATTGCGATCAAACAAGGGTAGGATTTTAAGTCTGACCAAGATCTTTCTAATAAAAAAACCGCATTGAAATATTTGATAGTTCCGACAAACAGATAAACAGACAAAAATTCCAAAAAAAATGTACCTAATTGCGTTCCGTTCGGTTACAACTGGAACTTTTGATTAAATATAATTTTTGAATATAGTTATATATTTTGTTGCTCTTTCATCACCTCACGTCATCAATATATCTATTAAACCATGCCTTGGTAGCGACTCTTAGAATAATTTAGGATAAAAAAATCATGAAAGCGCTTAATCTTCTATGATCAACGACTTTTGTATTTTTTTCCTCTGACCCAAACAAAATTCTGGCTTTGATATTCAAACAAAACAATTGCATGTTATAAAGTGAAAACTCCGAAACATAAACATGAAACACCGAAGTAAAACATGTTTCGGCACATTGCATTTGACAGCGGTGGACAAAGGCTAATTATTTTCTTCAATAAATTCCCCACTGTGAGGAACTTGTGCGAAATTTTAACATAAAAATTGATTCTCGAGTGGCGCAATCAGACCGCCATTGTGATAGAACTCGTAAATAAGTTTCCTTTTTTGTATCTTTGCGATTAAACACTTTCGAATAACCCATTGAGTGCGAAAGTTCTGGCGCTCTTAATTTTTAATTGTGTTAAATTCTTGAAAAGATTTACAGGAGTAAATCATGGCGGGTAATGGAAGGTTGAAAAGTAATTTTATGAACTTGTGATTTAGTATACCTTTTAAGTAATATCTATGATTTATACTGATAGTTTTTGCGATAAATCAGTTAAGTATTAAAATACAATATATACTAGAACTACTAATATCTAGAAATACAAAAAAGACTAATATTGACTCCTATTGTATTTTCTACTTCTTCTCTAAGCAGTATCTTGCGGTGAGGAGGAAGGAGGGAAGTCTAGGCATAGAGCGTTGTTCGGTAATGTCATCTGTATGCTTAAAAAATTTAGTGTATAGCAGTTTTCAAAATTTTTACGCACCATATTTTTTGTGTATTAGGTATACATAATTGATTACGGGTATATTTTAGTGTTAGTCTTGATTTCCATAAAAAAAATAACCTTATAATACCGTGATAAACTATATTTTAAAACCGAAGGAATTGAGAACGGGTCGAATCAAAATTGAGCCATAAAAAATATACATCAACAACCTTCAACAATAAAGCACCGTAACCGCAAAGCATAAACTCATTTTATCACCATGCGGTTAGTAATACTAGTACCGACCGCTGCAAAATATATAGCTCCAGGAACTAACTTTTCTAAAGTGTACCACCGCTAACTGGATGTCGCACCCGCAGCCATATTCCATAAAATTAAATCCTTCCATAAAATAAGTGAAACTGGAAAAAGCGTAACGGAAAGAGGGCGACCGCCACACACAGAATTCGTCATAACGCGCACCGAGACAACTTGGAAACTTGCCGAAGAATATATTAAAACTTTATCAAAGCTGAAAGTTCCATTTCCTTTTAGAACGTCGCGTCGTGGGAATCCGGCCCGCGAGGGGATCGGCCAATCTACCATCCACAAGGTGAAAATTTAATTCGTCCAAAGTCAACCAAGCTCGATTTTAATTACGTGCACTATTCCAGTTTCACTTAATTAAAATTGGAGTTCGTAAATGATAAGACATATTAATAAAACTGAAGAGTATGTTTGTTTGGATGCGTTGATCGTTGAAATTACCTGTACGATTTGAAAAATTATTTTAGTATTTGATAAGTTCAATTTTTGGAGAAGGTTTTGTAGGCTTTTAGTGGTACGTTACAACCCGTATTCTAGAATGGTACTTAGTTTTGAATCTAGATTTATCTAAAGCCAGATTATATAGACATTCTGTCAAATCAGTCTCAGCATGGCGACGTAGACAAATCTCTTCGCTTCTCTTCGACCAAAGAAGTTGATGAGATATTATGTCTACATCATTACGTTATGGTCACGTGACACTTTTTTTAACGATTTCTTTGGGCGAAGTGATATCTTGATACTGTCGATGTCCACCATACTAAGCTGCTTCAGTGTGTTATTCTAGAATCCGGGCCTAAGTTACCTAACAAGTACAGCGAGTGAAATTGCAGGGTAAAGCAAGTTATTGTAATAAAATGTTATGTATAATTTAATCCTTAGGTAATATTTAACTTCGTAGTACCGTCTATCTCTTTTAAATCAGGCATGTTTCTAGTTATGAAAGTCAAAGAAAGGCTCAGTGGTCAGAGCGTTCCCCCTGTAAGGGAAAGATCGCGGGTTCGAGTCCCGCCCGAGAATTGATTTCGCTTTTTCCAATTTATTATAATTTGTTTAGTCTAGCAAACTAATTGCTTTAAAATTATCTCAATACGAAAGTTTTATTACATTTCCCATTATCATTAAAATAAATATTCAATATTATTTCATATTTTATGTACATATTTTTGGATTAAAGTACCAGTCACTTGGGATCCTTATTATTAGATTTTGTTTTTTTATATTTAAGTCTTTTCTATTTTTCTGACAAATAATGTATTTTTGAGAGTTCAACTTTTTTGACTCACTGACTCACCTTATATTTTATTTTCGTGGAGACTATTGTTAAATGATGGACAGAAGCCATACCTGTAAGAATAATATACGGGTTAGATTTTAATACAAAAATATATTTTAATGTGTAATATTTTATGGAAATGGACTCTAGGGTGTGAATAAACATATTTATTTAGATAATGTATATTATCCTACTAATATTATAAATGTGAAAGTTTGTGAGAATGGATGTGTGGATGTTTGTTACTCTTTCACGCATAAACGGCTGGACCGAATTGGTTGAAATTTGGTATGTATATAGGTTATACCCTGGATTAACATATAGGCTATATATCAGCAATGAACGGGATCAGAATTCCACGCGGGCGGAGCCGCGGGCAACAGCTAGTAAGATGTATATTATACATCTTTTTTGACATATCGAACAGGAATCAAATCTGTGGCCTGATATAGCCGTCGAATCCTCTACAGCCACGGCGCCGGCGCCGCAGACGTCGTCAAAATTATTATACTATCCTACTAATCCATACTAATATTATAAATGCGAAAGTAACTCTATCTGTCTCTCTGTCTGTCTGTCTGTCTGTCTGTTACGCTTTCACGCCTCAACCACCGAACTGATATTGATGAAATTTGGTATAGGGGTAATTTGGACCTTAAGAAAGGACATAGGCTATGTTTGGTCGCGATAACCGACGTCCACGCGGGCGGAGCCGCGGGCAAAAGCTAGTCTCATATATGTGAAAGTTTGTAAAGTTGTTTGGATTTTTGTACCTCTATCACAGTCAACGTCTGAACGGATTTGGCTGATATTATATAGATTATAGTCTGGAACAATACATAAACTAGGAACAGAATAAAAGTACCACGCGAGTTACAGCTAGTTAGATACTAAATACTACCTGTTTATAGACAGATATATTTCACCCACATTTGGCCAACTGTTTTCAGTCCCACGCTATAGGCAAGCCCATTGATTTACCGACGGAGAACTCCAAAGAGATATGTAGCTAGATAAATAATTGACGCTTTTATTCTTTAAAAATGTGATTCCTTTATGCATTTAGGAGCTTTATTTACTTTTCACAACTGCGGAGTTGCGGCACTGTCAGCCCAAGGTAAATTTATAGCTGCTCCCACCCCTTAAGAGCCACCTCCCGACTAGAAAAATAAGTATATTTTCTGTAAGTCTCGCAAAAGTGTGAGAGACATGGAAATTGAGTGCAATATAAATCGATTCCAAATTAATTGCACGAAGAATACTCGTACACGATAAATTTTTGACTTGACCCACAATAAAATTGTTTTCTTTTTATTTTTCTTTTCTTTTAATTTTTATTTTTTCTGAGGAGAATACTTTGACCAACTGAACTACTTGAATAGATCCTGTAAAACCGTAACTCTCCTATATATATATATAGGAGAGTTATATTGCATGCAATATATATATATATATATTGGGTTACACAAAATCCTTTATATTCAATTAATTTGGTTTTTGAACGCCCTAAACTATGTTTGTGGTACAAACATTTGACAAAGGACACTACTTAATGAGCATTTATAACTAGCGGAGTTATTTACATAAATTAAAAAATTAAAAGCAATTCTGTACTTTCCACAACTCCAGCGGCAATCTCTTTGTAATTACAAAGAGATTACAATGAGCTAATTAAATCTGTAACAAGGAATTCAGCTGAAATCGTATGTATATTTAAGAAAGCTTTCATATTCAAATTGAGATTCTACCGAGGTCGAGTAAAAATTTTTATCGAAACTAGCGCATTGCTCTTTGAATATTCATGAAAGTATAAAGTTTCATTTCACACTCAATTCGAGTTATTAAACGAAGTATATGAGGAGATTGCTCCGAGTTAATTGGTGTCCCATCCGTATGTTATGAGCCAGTTTATAGCCATACCAATAACAGTTTTATGACTTCATCACCCCGCCACAAACAAATAAAAATGCTGATTACTTTAACTGAAACTGTTATAGTGAGATTTTTAATCTTTCACACATGAAAAATAACAGTTGAAATTATGTGATTAACTTCTGTGATTCTGTTTATACTGGAGATTCTGTGATTCGTTTTCAGAAGCTCAAAATTAAAAAGTAAATAGTATTTACCTATGCATTGCATAACCATCTGTGACGTGTCGGTAGTACATTCGACTGTTACGCAGGGGGTTCGGTTTCGATTCCCGCTCAGTGCAAATATTTGTATGCATGAATATGTCTTGTCTTGAATATGACCATTTTTGAGCACGTAATGACAGTTACGAAAATGGACGAAGCCGTTAAGTCGTCGGTCCAGGTTGCCATACGAACCTAATATATCTATGGCAGTCGTTATGGGTAGTTGGAGCTTTAAAAAGTCTACATAGTAAATAGAGCTATCGGTATAGTTACCGTGTATTGTTTGGAGTTTCCGATATTTGGACACTGTTACAAGCACCATGATCACGGAGAAACTGGAGTAGTGGCGGTAAACGGTGAAAAGTTTTTTAGGAGTAAATATAATTATCGATCTACCCTCTTTCAAGTTCTCTTGCTGCACGTATGAGCACAACCACTGGTTTCACTCTCACTACAAACTCCCAATAGCTCTAATAGTAACGTGAATGTCAGCATTTCTTCAACTTTTATATTTATCTCAGAAAGGCCTGATCGGCAAATCTGACCACTAGAAACAAAAGCGGAGTGTAACTTCCCACAGTAAAATACAGACACATTTACTGTACTCAAATAGCTCTTTATCGTAGACACTATATGCGACTGTAACAATTCTTTTACGCATATTCCCAGAACTAGACGTTGACTGTTTTTCTTTGAATTTGCATTGTAATAGGACGTTTATCCAAAAAGGTCTAAACCTTGATAAATAAAGCGTTTTATTCAAACGTTGCGTTTTCCAGTTTCATGGTCACAGTTTATAAGCTGTCTACTTGCTGGACTGGTATAAAAGGTATGTATGTTGACATTCCAACTTGATTATAGTAAGAGTTATAATATCTAATAAGCAGTCGCATTCACAGTTGGCAGTCGTAGTTCACACGGTAGGAGTCACTCCACCCGTGTAAAACCTAATCCCACTTTTGTAATGCAACTTATGGGTAGGTACCTATCTCAGGGATAAAAACCTGTATATTATTCCAGACTAGCTGACCTGGCGAACTTCGTACCACCATAGATAGATAGATAGATAATTCTTTTTTGCACACCATTTTTATCACATATATTATTTTACACAGATACAGATAAAGTAAATGTACAATGGGCGGCCTTATCACTAAAAGTGATTTCTTCCAGGCAACCGCAGCAGGGATTTTCCGCCCGCGTAGTATTCTGATCCGTCTGATTTATCAGTGTTTCTCTACAATATTATGCATGTATTATATATTTATATTACAATATAAACCTTCCTCTTGAATCACTCTATCTATTAAAAAAAACCGCTTCAAAATCCGTTGCGCAGTTTTGAAGATTTAAGCATACATAGGGACGGACAGACAGCGACTTTGTTTTATAATATGTAGTGATTAGAATATTTCTCTGTAGTAAACAGTCAAACCTATTCAACTGTTTGAATGAGTTCTCATGGAGACACAATGAAAATTTTAAAAACAAATAAATTATACTACAGTCTTGTTTTTTGTTCTCTGTGCCCTAAGGCACTGGTATATGCCTATATTATAATACTATTGCGGATTAGTAAAAGATGTTTACTATTATTGATTCACTGTTTATTGTTATATTACATGAGCTTATATACTATATCTTAATTATAATAAATAGTGGGGTTGGCTCTCGCGGTCACGTCTTGTGACGTCTTGTGTTGTTCATATATTTGCGTGATCCGCTGAGTAGCCATTTCCTTGTTATGGCACAGGACGTGATATCGAATGATTATTGATGATATTTTGGAGAATTCACGTCCCGTGTTACCATGCTGCCATAATACTAAAATACCCTTTGGTATACCTATATTACTTACTGAATGCATTCATTGTAAGACACGCATTGTAAAACAAGCAAACAACATTAGCTAGAATTGTACTCTCTAGTCTAAATTATTCGAGACGTGAAGAGGCAAACAGACTCGTTGTACGAGCCTTCGTCGCCCCAATCACACACTCGGCTGCCTCTCAAAAGAGGGCGGGAGACTAGAAAGTGGGTCTTACAAATGTTTAATTAGAGTACATAATTAATTGCTCTAAATCAATCGTATTAAATTAATAGTGTTTAGTTGTTATAAATCGTCAATAGTGTGGAGACAATTTCATATTTATGTATAGCTTATTAGGCTATAAGGTAACTTATAATTGATATAATATTATTGTCACTGCCCAGTAGGCTAAAGCACAATGGCATCACTACGATGTGTGTATGGTATGGCGACCCTACTAAGGTCTTCAGAGCCCAATCCATGCTCACCTGCAAATCGACAAACAGGCCCTAGATTCTGCTAAAGCAAAACCACTGTCATACCACAGCCACTGCAAAACATTTTTAGATTTTACTTCTATAGAAAAAAAAAATTAAAGTCCAAAATAAAGTGATAATATTTTCATTTCACGCTTTCGTTCACTCTACAAACAGACATTTCTTTAAAGTCTAAAATTAAATGGATTTTTTTGCAATGTCCGTATTATGTCGGTGATTTTGGTTGATGGTTGATGAAAGGACGAGGCTCTCCTCTTCAATAGATGGGTAAGACGGCAGTCAATGCCGTAAAAGACAAAATATACAAAAAATTGTAAAGAAGGAGTTTGAGAGCGAACCTCGGATGCATGCGGGTGCATGCTTTGGATACAAACGGAATTGGCACTCGAATAATGATGATGACTTAAATTACAACTTCTTACAATAATAGTTCATCGCCATCGCCCTAAGATGGAAAATTTGGATCAATCTCGGGCGAAGCTCGGTGGCTCAGTGGTCAGGGCATTCCCCTTGTAAGGGAAAGATCGTTCGAGTCCTGGCCGAGCATTGATTTCGCTTTTTCCAATTTAAAATAATAAGAAGAATTCAAGACTATTGAAATAAAACACTTTGTAATGGATTCTATCGCGATTTATTTGTTATTTTTTACTTCTAACCCGACGTTTTAATTCATTGTGATGTTCGCGTAAACTTCAGACAGTATCAGATCAAATAGGATTACAGTTATAATACATTAGTAATAGTTTATTAAGTATACTACATCGTCTATTTCACTTCACTTACGAGCAAAGAACAGCTTTACTGTCGTGTAAATGTAACAAAAGTGTGTGTGTAAAACCGTGGTAATTTAGAATTGCTCAATTATACTACAAGTTCGTAGCACAATCGTGTTTGAGCTTTTCAATGTGCCAAGCTGTGGAATTTCTCGCGCTCCGAATAGCTAGCTAACATTTCGTTGTAGTAGCAAGTTAAGTTTACGGTGTAATTTACGTTCGTACTGCATCTGTTATTACTTATTTTAAACAAGCTATTGTTATATAAGTACAACGTGCTTCCAAAAAAATATATTATTATAACTTCGCGAAAAAAACATTCAATCAAAATGGAGAACCTCTTCCTTTTTGAAATTTATTAAAAAAGGCTTTAACGACTTAGTTTCAAAGTTGTATTCAGATTTTTTCTTTGTAAGATCTATATAGGTGACTTTTCCAAATAAAAACGCAACTGTACCTAGAAATTGACTGCCAATTAAAAGGTCGAGAGTTCGAATCCCGTCTAAAGTTGCTATGTGTTATTTGTTTGTTTACAAAAAATGTATTGTAAGAATATTCAGTGTTCACTCGTATTCTAGAACTAATACGACAAGCTCTACTTAGTTTTGATCTAAATGACGCTAACCAAGAATATTTATTACTTACTAGCTATCGCCCGCGATTCCGCTCGCGTGGATGTCCAGTTATCTCGACCAAACATAGCCTATGTCCTTTCCCAAGGTATCAGTTCAGTGGTTTGGGCGTGAGCGCGTAACAGACAGATAGACAGACAGACAAAAAGACAGTTACTTTTTCATTTATAATATTAGTATAGTTAATATGATACGAAAAAGTTAGTCAAACAAGTCTGCACTTTATTTTCTCGTACCATCTAGATAAGCATATCTCACTGCAGGACTTAGCCGTCTCCCAAGCTGACCAATATAAGTTTTATCGTCTTGTACTCGTAACGGTAGAGCATGCCAAGAAACGAGGGAGGAAAACTTTTCGATTGGCACGAACTGGAAAGCGGGTACCTCAAAATACTTTACCCACAGCACTGCAATAAATACTACATATACTCACACCTTTTTCCCTGTGGGGTAGGCAGAGGTAACAGCCCACCATCCACTTCAATCCTTTTTTTATTAGCTTCTTGCAAAGCATTTAGCCACCATCAAGTAGGTAGTTAAAAATTTGGATGGCTGGATGGATGGATGATGATGATGATGGTTAGTTGATTATGATGATGATTGCTGCCTCAGTAAAATGGTGGAAAGTTTACTAAAAGCTCCTACGGAGATTTGGAGCCAACACGTTCATACTCTTGTGCGCGTTTTCTAAGACGTTATGTCTAAAAATTCACCATTTTTAAACATAAAAACTCGTGGCGAAATGTCGGTGCTACCACCTCTGCCAACCCCTTCGGGGATATAGGCGTGAGTTTATGTATATTATGTAAAAACTCGAACTCACATCAATTTCGGAAAATAAAATAATACCGCGATGCGTCCTTTTTCGCGTTGGCGCCAAACCTCCCACTTCTAACCTTACCCACTTTACGAGCTTCCTCTACTGTCATTAAATCTTTCATGCAAGCCTACCGGTTCCGAGTGCTTTTGACCTTTTTTAATAGTTACATAGGTTAGTGTATATTCTGCGATAGGTACCAATCCTGGCCTACCTGCCCGCTTATAAGTATGTATTTCCGCGTATAAGTATATTCTTGGTGTGCCACTCACCTAGTGCCCATACCACCTTAGCATAGGTACTCTTATCAATTGTCGTACAACATTCTCTTTCATTCATTAGCCGTGTTGGTTCCTGGTGGAGTATTAGTATTTCTGCCTGTGGGTGTTGCGAAAGGCGATTAAGGTATAGGGCCATTCTCCATACGACTGTAAATATACAGCCCATGATAAAGTGTGCCCGCTAGACAGCAATAGGCTCACCCCCTATTACGTGGGACTTATGTCCTTTCCCAAGGTCTCTTTTAACTTTTTTTTGTTTGGTAAACAGATCTGCAATCAGTAGTGTGCTACTATAATCAGATATTTTGGGAGCAATCTTTGTCGGGTCGAGTGAGTCCTCCATTGAGGGCCCTACTAATATTTATGAAACATTAAAAATATCTTTCCTTTTGAGTCTTTTTTGATGAGTCTCATCTATCTCTGTACTAAATTTCATCAAAATCAGTTCAGCGGTTTAAGCGTGAAAGCGTAACAGACAGACAGAGTTACTTTCGCATTTATAATATTACTAGCTTTTCGCCCGCAGCTCCGCCTGCGTGGATATCGGCTACCGCCACATTAGTATTTGTTCTAAACTGACGGACTTGTTGTTATAAACTTTCAACGCCTATTTCACCCTCTCAGTAGTGAATTTTTCAAAATGTAAACTGTAAGAAACATTGGCCCTGTCATACAAAAAAGTGGTAGGTTTTAAGAACATTATATCAGAATAAAAATATTGTTAGCATCTTTTTATTATTAATAGTAAATGGCAAGAAAAATACTGGTAAGAAAAAATTTACAATAATTGCTAAATATTATACAATGTCATTTAAATTAATCATTTAGCCTATAGCATACCACTGTTGGACTTAGGCATCAACCAATATCCTACATTTATCAGTCTGCTTTACTATACCCCACTGTCAGTTCCAAGTTCCGGCCCCGTGTGTCATATCATAACAGGGAAGTAGAAACTTCGACGAATTTATCCAATGTAGCCCACCCAATTCGATCCTTTGGTGACCCCAGGTACACTTAATCTTGAACAGCTACGAAAATCGACCTTTCGATGGGTATCTCCCTCGTCTCATTTCACGATATGAGCTTTTGGGCTTCATCTTCTGATCTTGGAGCTGGACACAGCTGGAGGACATTGTGGCGGCATCATAAGCATCTCAGTGCTCATCATTTGCGTATAGACACATTTTCCTGATTGTGTCCGTGGCCAAGATGACCTCGGAGCTCAGGGTCCGCCTTCTGGCTCTTCGTCCTCCGCTTCGCACGATCTTGGGGGTCCATGGTAGTGAGACCATTTGCATGATCCATTTGCATCGTCGAGCTTGCTCGCGAGACAATTCATGACAACTCTCAAGAACAACATGTAGATATTATGACTCAGAAGTGATGAGTCTGTAATTCTTCTGGCCTTTTCGGTGAACAGTACCACCGCACTCCAGGTCTATGTTCTGTGTTCTGTATGGTGTTGCATACGTCCATAGGCCACGGTGACCGCTTCCCATCAGGTGGGTCGTGTGCTTGTCTGCCAACTAAGTGGTATAACGCCTATTTCATCCTCTCAGTAACTGAGTTTTTCAAAATAATAAATGTAAAATGTAAGAAGCATCGAAAGCCTCTGTGGCGTAGCGGTAGTGAACGCGGTCGCTACGCAGTAGGCGCGGGTTCGATCCCCGCTCACTGCAAATATTTGTATGCATGAATATGTGTATTTGCACTGGTCTGGTCTTGCCTCGGAGAGCACGTTAATCCGTTGGAGCACTAAAAAGTTCAACAACAACGGTGTAGCTGCAATGCTTTGATATCGCCTAATGTCACCATTGGGTTGCGGAGGTCAGAATATGGCAGTCGCTTCACGAAAATATCGAGGTTTAGCCAAATCCGCATTTAAGACTGGTAAAGCGGACCCCAGACTCCGAGATATAAGCTTCGGATGCGACTGAGAATTAACGCTGAAACAGAAGAAATAAGAAACATCGGCCCTGTCATACAGACACAGTAGACTGTAAGACATTGGTATCTTTACATGAATAGTAAATGGCAAGAAAAGACTGGTAGGAAAAAATTTGAATACGTAAAATTATACTATTTCGTTCATATCAATCAATCAATTAGCCTATTGCAGTCCACTGTTGTCCAATGTGTGAAACAGCACCCAATCCTCCACCCAATTTCTCTGGTTGTATGTCCCCATTGTCGGTTTTCACGTTACGGCCCCGTAAGTCATAATATGGAGTAAACTCGGCGAACTCAACCCAATTGGATCCTTATGGTGATCTAAGGTAGACCTATTCTTGAACAACCTCGGGTGTCGACCTTGCGGTGGGTATCTCCGTTGTTTCATTCCACTTTGTAGGCTTTTAAGGCTTCGTCTTATGAGCTTGGAGCTGGACGGACATTATGGCGGTATCATGTAGGCATCTCAGCACTGATACGTCATATCAGCACGATACCTTAGTAGAGAATCTAGAAATACCCAGGTCTCGATGAAGGGTTTCTTGTAATCTACAAAAACCGTACACAGCGGCTGATTGTACTCTCAGGTCCTTTGTATGATCTGCTGGACAATGTTGGCTACAATACTATAACCCTTTCAAAATCCGGTTTGCCCCCGTTGGTTGGAACTCATCGAGCTTACTCGTGAGACAATTCATGAACCAGCGTCCCTTGTGTTGTCATTTATATTGTATCAGCGTCAATAGGTTTAAATTCACATACCTTGCTGTTTCAGGGCCTGTAAGTGAGTATTCAACTGGATGATAACGTGTTGTAGCATTGCTTTTAGGCCGTGGAACTTACTGAAGATTCTATTTCTTTTAGATTGTTTTTCTATTTCTAATCAATTAAATAAAGAAACTGCAGTACATACATAATATTTTTCACGTTCTTGCTTATTATACGTGACAGAGAGTGACGTTTTAAGAATATTATCATTTGACAGATCAAAATGTGACACCATCACTTTAGTTCCGTTGTCATGGTAACAATTTTGCTAGCGATATTAGCGCCATAATATTTCGTATTTTCTTTAATATTACATTATTTCGTGAATTTGCCACATTTTAATTGTGATAATTGCTATTCGGCGACAAAGCCAAATTAAAAAAACCAAAGATCATAAAAATCTGTTCAGCCGTTCTTGAGTTATAAGAAAGTACGTTTTTGGCACTTTTTAGGCACTTAGGGACCGAATTTCGAAAAATCGTTTCTTAGTACACCTCCACGCATCAAAACATACATTCTCTATAAATTTCAAGTCTCTAGGACCAGCGGTTTAGGCTGTGCGTTGTCTCTAAGTCAATCAGTCAGTCAGTCAGGACTAAGAGTTTTATATATAAGATTATGGCGTATGGATTCCTCTTCCTACCAGTCAGTCTTATTTCTCACCTTTTCTCACATACAGCGCAAGAACCGCAACTCAATAAATACCGTCAGTACAAAAGAGCCTTAAACTAACGGATATTGTACCCTTTGAGAGTCATTCAGCTTCTACGGGCTCCACAAATTTGAACTAAATTGCATTAGCGTCATCAAATTTGGGAGAACATTTTGTGCCAATTTCGCGTTAAGACGATTTATGATCAGCTCGCTCATCAAGACGCTCGTTCTTGGTTATGATGTACCTTATTATGTGTTAATTATAATGATATTACGTTTCTAATAGACTTTGTGTCTGACTAATTGTTTGTAGTAACAGTTGGATTAGAAGAGAAGAGAGAATTGATTTTATTGTGAGATAAAAGGAGTTTAAAAGGTGATTCTAGCTAATGTGAGAAAGGCTAGTCTGTTAGGGTAAGAAATTGGTAATGTTCTGGCAAAGAAAAAAATAGGTAATTAAATTTTAGAGCAATTACATACATATAATGCCAATTTTCCTGTAGATTTAGATTGGAATTAGGTGTCCCCTTAGAGTATCCATTACTATAGTATACTCTAAGGGTGTCCCTAAGACGAATCTATACGAGAATTTCAAATATCCAATGTGTCCAGTTGGAAAGAGCAAAAAAAATAGAAGTCAGATGCACTCGAAAACGACAAATATCAATAAAAGCTGTCACGATTAGTGATATCAATAAAAGCTGTCAAGGTAAGATAGGACAAAAGTAGATACAAATGATAATTTTTCTGCTCTGCCTACATAGGTTTTAACAATATCGTTTATCTTTCTCAATTATTGTTGCACCACGCTTTGTATCCACCCACCACTTTTCACATCCAGATCGCAGTCATATTATATCTTTGCAAGGTCACTGGATCATCCGGCTGGAGGTCATCCTGTACTACGTTTATCGATTCGTTACTTTAACTCGAATACTCATTTGGGATCGCCGTTGTAAACGGTATTGTTTGTGTGTTAATGGGACGCGCTAGTTGAAAAACTACTTTTCTGGTATTGCGATATAAGCATAGTGAAAATTGTGTCTCCTTATTCTGTCTGACCTGATTAAATATTTTTGGTGATATTCGGTGTTGACTTCTACAACTGCAATATGTAAGCTTCACAAGATTCTTGCAAATCTTCGACCATTGACCCTTTGATGTCAATTTAAGTTCAGCCCTATGTTGTTCGAAATGTCAAATAAAATAATCTGTATATCAGAATAGACATCTTTCAAGTTATAATCGTGTACTGAACAATTCTTATAGTACAAAAGAACGTTAGCTGAAGGGCAAACCTAAAAAAAATCCTATTAGCAGTTTTCGGAATTTCGAAGTTGCTACTAGGATTTTTTTCTTTGTCACATCCTATTTTTTGTAGTATTAGGGGAGTCTACATTCAAAGTCTACATTTAGAGGCTTCGGACTACAAACAATGTGTACAAAAGGAACAGGAAAAAAAACAGCTGCTGAACAGCAGTTGTTACACCAATTAAAATGACATTTCTAATCAGAACATAAAAATATTTTATCGCCTATCACAACAATAGCTCATAGTTTACGATTTTGATACACGTTATCTACGGAACATAAAGGAGATTTATTGAGTTTCATTCTCATCGGTTTTATTGAAGTGTCCAATTATACTGTAACCGAACTGTTTATGTCATATTTTATTACAGTAATGAGCAGACATAAAACTTATTGTTTAAGGTGAATGCAGACTTAACTGCCGGTTTATTATTTATTATATTGTTTTCGTATTGTGTTTTCTTAGTCTCATGAAGTTTTACTATATACTACATATACTTACTGTACATAATGTACGTAGCTTGTGTAAATTTAAGGCTCGTATTCTAGAGCGATACTCAGTCCTGAATCTCGGTTTATCTGTAGACAGATTGTATAGACAGATTTGATAGATTGTCTATACAATTTTTCCTCAGATAAATCGTGATTCAGAACTGATTCTTCTAGAATAACGGCCTAACAAAGGAAAGTAGCCAGTCTCTTCAGTCAGTTGACAGCCTCCGTGGCGTAGCGGTAGTGAACGCGGCCGCTACGCAGGAGGCGCGGGTTCGATCCCCGCTCAGCTGTAGCTATGACTGGTAAAAGCGGACCCCAGACTCCGAGCTGAAAGCTTCGGATGCGACTGGGAATTAACGCTAGGAGGAAGAAGAAAGGAAAGTAGAACAATAGGTATACAGCATAGTTTAGCAGAACATCGGGATTTTCGAAAAATTTGAAATTTTTACTTAAGTGCCAAATTAAAATTTAATTGATTTATTGTTAACCTAAAGCGTGCAATAAACAGAAATGGTAAAAGGCATAAAGGGCAATGGTAATCAAAGGAAAATCGTAAGTGTCTATGCGAATTTAATAATAAACATGCTTGATATGACTGATTGATATTCACTATTATTCCATTTTACGTAATTAAATTATTTATTTTTGGCATTTTCCTCGTCTACATTCACCTTAATACAATATTCTTCTATTATACTTTCTTTAGGCCTTAACAAAGTTTTTCCAAACTTGATCTAAAGAAATTCAACAAAGTTAGGTCTCTCATTATGAGCATTTATTGTGTTACGTTGAACGTTACGTTGTTCTCGTTTTCTCAAATACAATGAAAGCGTAGTATGACCTACAAGTTACTGAGATGACGCGAAACAAAGGGTTTTGGTAGACAGAACATCCTACTGATTATATAGTAAACAGTAACATCTTTTTGACTTTTTGACTGCCTCTGTGGCGTAGCGGTAGTGAACGCGGCTGCTACGCAGAAAGCGCGGGTTCCATCCCCGCTCAGTGGCAGTATTTGTATGCATGAATATGAATTTTTGCATTGGTCTGGGTGTTTTCTATGTATAATATGTATGTATATAGAAAAAAAAAGGTATCTATGTATGTTTATCCGCATTCTAGAACCCATAACACAAGCTAGTTAAGCTATGCTTACTTTGGGTCTAGATAGCGTTGTGTAGAATGTCCTACAATATAATATATATATACATCTTGATCAAAGTAACCTGTTCGTTTCATGTAAACTCATTTCCTCCGGGGACTCTGTCTACAGTTTTATCGGGTTTCATCAAAAAACACCAATGTAAAACGAAACATCTTCCATATATTCCGTAATAAACGTAATAGAACATACACATTACTGATTCCACACGGTGTCAAACAAAGAAACCTCCTGAATGGAGACGAGAGCTCCTATGAGCTTCCGAACTGTACCAAAACAATAGCTGGCAAAAAGAAAACGAACGATCCTGTTAAAACCCCCGTGACGTCACCTGAACGAATTAAAACTTCCGTCCTTATCGCGCACGATGATCCCGCGTCTTCTCACTCTCTCACAGGAGGCAATTGACCTATTTTCGGGCGGGCGTGCAATAATTTCACGAAGGGCGGTCTACGTAGCTTTAGTTATAGATTTCGCCGGCTTGCACATTCTTAGGATCGCATCGACCGAGTTATACTTTCAATTTGGCCGTAGCTTTGTAATCGTTATGGCCGATAACAACACGGATCGTTGTTTACGAAGATTGGATACAAAATCGCCTGTTACTGCTTTTATTGCGTTCACCGTACGAATACAATGTTTTGATGTAATCGTTCGTATATCACACTAACCGTAATCACTGTTGTTTGTTTAATCTGAAATTAGTTGCCGCTTATATTTCGAAACGGCAGAACTTGGCCTCTTAATATCGCATATATTTGAGATAAAAACTTATCTATTCTCATTTATATGTTGCTAGGTTAATTTCGCGTTCGTTAATATATAAAAGCGTATTTATGAAGTTATTAGGATGGTATAAGTAATGGTTGAGTGAAACTTGTGGTTATATTTACTCGTAGTGGGTCTCTCGAGGGAGTCAAACTGAAACATAAGAAAACAAATATAACGAATCAACGGTGACTTATAAAGTAAAAAGTTTGTTCTTTACGACGTCCAATGTTTGAAAGGTGAAAGAAAAGAATAAAATATTTATAGGCGTTCATTGCAGTGGCAAAAATCGGAAAGTGTTCCATTATTACTAGGTATATTGTAACACGAGATTGTTTCCTACTAATATTATATTATGGTTGTAAAGTTTGTGAAGTTGTTTGGATATTTGTTACTCAATCACGCTCAAATCGCTCAACAGATCTGTCTGAATTTTGATCCAGGGATAGATTATTATTTGGAGTAACATAATAATATAAGCTACCTTTAATCATTAGAATGAATTGCAGAATGAATTTATATAAAAATAATTATGTAGTACTGACTGTTACCCGCGGCTCCGCTCCCGTGGATGTCAGTTATCGCGATCAAATATAGCCTTTCTCAAGGTTTAATCTACCCCTATACCAAATTACATCAAAATTGGTTCAATAGTCTTGACGTGAAAGCGTAACAGACAAACAGAGTTACTTTCGCATTTATAATATTAGAATGTATAAACTAATTTTATTCCTTTCAAAACCTGGGCCAAGCTACAGACATGGCAAATTCAGATTACAAAATCTAAATATTTATGACAGGGCCCTAGAAAGAATCTATGACTTTTATGAGAATCTTGAACCGTCATCCTTTAAATTTTATGATCGCTGAACGCGTTGGACCGAAAGATACACTGACAAAATATAGCACAGTATGGCCCAGTCGAGCCTAACAAGTGGGCCAAGTTACCATATTGTCCCTTTTCAATATATTCCAAATACGAAGTACCTACACTGGCTCAAAACCCGTCAAAGCATTAGCGGTTTCATATGTAATATAACGTTACATATCAAATAAAATTCGTGCCAACCCAAGTTTGTAGCATTGGGCCATTATTATATTTACATAATATATGTAATAAGGTAACTGACATTACACTGGAGGCGGGGGTTCGTGGACACGCACGAGTGACTCTACGCGAGCTGGGACTCAGCTACTGGTTAAATTGTAGACCGATATTACCAACTATGGATATAATGGAGCCCATGAAAGTAATTCTACGAGCTTTCAACGCTTTCCGTGCCTGAAAATTGGATGTTATTTTCAATGGTATATATAGGTAGATATAATAATAAGCTTTTGATTTTCTGACACTATATGAAGGGGAGGATATGTTTGCATGTTTACGAATGTCAAGGGCGTGTCTATGCTTAAAGAGCTGCCCTTATAGATAAATAGATAGATAGATAGATAATACTTTGTTGTACACCAATAGATTTACAGTATAAACAAGTAAATAACAACATGCTACCGTAGCATGTCTGTCTATACAGTTTAACAACTTAACTGTCCAATGAGTTACATAAATGATTTATGGCGAACTTTTGGAACATAAAATAAAATTAAGAAAATCAATACAAAATATTAATAAGTTTATTAAAATATACTGTTTTACAATACCTAAACCTATGTACGTTAATTAAACCAAACAGGAAAGAAAACATGATGGACGTGGGGTAGGTGTAGGTATAGGTATTTCATTGTATGGGGACAGTGTACAACGGGTGGCCTTATCGCTGGAAGTGATTTCTTCCAGGCAACCTTGGGATGGACAGTGATGAGACAGCACAAAAGATATGGTGTAGTGATTATATAAACTAGATACAAGGTGTACTAATACAAAAGAAAGAGAGAGAGAAAAACAAACTAACGTAAATCAAAATAAATATACAACTTAACGTTACGTAATTATAAAGGACTAGCTGTTGCCCGCGGCTCCGCCCGCGTGGAATTCTGGTCCCGTTCATCGCTGATATATAGCCTATATGTTAATCCAGGGTATAACCTATATACATACCAAATTTCAACCAAATCGGTACAGCCGTTTATGCGTGAAAGAGTAACAAACATCCACACATCCACACATCCATTCTCACAAACTTTCACATTTATAATATTAGTAGGAAGTAGTCACGAGTTCAAGTCCCATCCTGCATGTTAAGTTTTCAAATTAAAATTTATTTTAATTCATCCAAAAAGATACTAAAAACATTAAATAGAACCATTTCGGAATAAACTTTTCGTGCAAAAAATTATATTGGAAATCTCTATACAATATACTAGCCTTCTGCCCGCGTGGATATCTTATCTCCGGTTTATGCACCAATTGCAATCAAATGAACGTAACTTAAGTTTGATAAAGACTTTTCTAATGAAAAAAACCGCATCAGAATCCGTTTAGTAGTTTATGCGTCCATCGCGATCAATCATTTCCGATTTACAATAAAATAGTACAATGTAAATAGAATGAATAAAATGTCCCAACATATCTACATAAAAAAGGACATTCGAATTTAGAACCTCCTACGTTTCTAAATTAAAAACCAAAGGATTTTTAAAAGCGCTAGCAAATTGACACCACCTGTTTCTCAATTCAACCGGAAGTTACGCGGTAATGGCGGCGCGCCGATGTAACATCCGATCTCTGTATTGACAGTGAGAGAGATGCCGCCATATTGAATCAGTGGGCATACTTTAAACCGATTGAACATGATTTTACAACCGGAGAGATTAAACACGCTTTGTGTTCTGCAATAAACGTGAATAAAAACTATACCTACAGTGCATTTTTGGCACTAAAATTCGTGTTTTAAAAGTAGGTACCGTACTTGGTTATTATTCAAGTCAGGATGCAGGTCCATTTTTAGCATATTGAGACCTCTCCGTACCTCGAAGAGCACGTTAAGCCAGCCATTCTGGCTGTCATAGTTTTAAACATCCCTGGCATTGGTTGCGATTGGTTGGAGACATAATCTGGTCTATCTACAGAACATTACACCAGTTACACCAGTAGGTTATAAAGGTCAGATGGCAGTCGCTTCACGGAAACATTTCGACCGTTTCGTAGTTACACTGAAAGTCGGTAAAATGGAAATGTATTGGAAAAGGGCTCAACGGATGATGAGTTGGTTGTTTTTCAATTAAAGTATCGTCTTATCTAACTTCCTACACTAAAAGATATTAGACATAAAATAGAAGCGTTATAAATAAAAAAGTTTTGCAAGTTTGTTTGCGTGAAAGAAACTCTTGTTTTCAGAGTGACAACATTCAACAAACTAATATTATAAATGTCAAACTTTGTAAGATTGTTTATTTGTTTGTTATTCAATCACATGACATGGCTGGCCGGATTACTGTGATTTTGGTATACAGACTATGACCTGGAAAAGGACATAGGATATAGATTATTTACGAGTAGGTCTCTCATTCTCAGGAGAGACTTTGCTTCACTGTGTGTGTTTTACCACCTATACAATGGTTTGTGCTTAGATGAATTGTTTGACATGATGCCCACAGCTACATTCTATCATCGCACTTCCTGCCATAGGCGGGGAATTCATCCTCACACATTGCGACCGGAAATGGTGCGCACTGTGCGGTATGAAAGGAACTTCATCCCTCGCACACTCAAGCTGTAAAATGAACTCCCCGCGATGGTTTTCCCAAGCGACTACAATATGGGGTTATTGGGGTTCTTCAAGAAGAGCATTAGAAGGTTTCTTCAGGGTCGGCAGCACGAGTGTGACGCCCCTGGTGTTGCATTCGTCCATAGGCCACGGTAACCACTTTCCATCAGGTGGGCCGTGTGCTTAGATACCACTTAGGTGGCAGACGCCACCTAAGTGGTATAAAAAAAAAAGTTCATTCATAACTTTTAGCTAATAGCCTTCTCGATTACATCAATTTCCAAGAAGAAGAGATCAAGTCAAAATTGGTTCACTCCTTGAGAAGCTACAAAACCACAAACACACAAGTACACATTAAACATTTTGTATTAGATTTTCAAAAAGAGACCGTAAGGCAGAAACATGGTAAGACCAAAGAACAAAAATGGCGGAAAATCTTTGTTGACGAAAGCGAACAATATGTAATGTAAATTATTGTAGGAAGCCTACACCGCACCCGTCGTGGGCCTTTACCTAATTAGAGGTTACATGTAGGTACTCATTAGATATAAGGTAACCTTGTAATTAAGGAATAAGAAAAGATATATTATTATTTTATGTTGAAAATCTGTATGGCGTTGGCAGTATAAGGCCGCGACCTAAGTACGCGCGGCAAACCATCGGATATCAGCTCGCGCGGCAGCCGCGTGAAGTGTAAGGTGAGCACGAACAACTATCGTAATCGTATCGTGAACGTAACGAGAGCACGGAGCATTGCGATTGGCCGCCTGCCTGAAGCCTGCCAATCGCAATGCTCCGTGCTATCGTTACGTGCACGATACGATTACGATAGTAGTTCGTGCTCACCCCAGTGTAGGCGCGTTTGGCTCGCACGGCAAGTTCATCCTGGTCAACTAGGTAACTGGACCTGGTAGTAGTACAACTGGTCTGGTTATACGCCGCCGGTTTGAGCTGCAGCGCGTCGCAAGGGGATCGCCTGCCGCGTTCTACTAAATTTGTATGAACATTCTGGCTCGCGAGCCAAATCAACGTCGAACATTGGCTCGTGCGGCAGCCACGCGTTGTTTGTACGCATCTAAACGTTAAATGTACGTCAGTATTATTAATGCAAAAATTTATTGTGTATTTTTTTCTTCCCCATGAAAACAATAATACCTACTTGAGGTTTTTTTTTATCTATCAATCACTAAAACATGATAATGTTTACTGAGACTTACGTCGATATATATCCAAGCACATGTGTAGTATTTGCCATCTCACAATAAAATTTACTAGTAATAAATTATTGCATCTCTGTCGTTTAACCGGACACAGGTAAGGCCACAAAAGTTCCGAGGTAGCCCCTTAATAAATTTATGCACAAGGAGCAGACAGGAAGACCACAAATAAAAATAAAGGGAGAGAAATTGAAATTGGAATTGGCTCAACCGTCCTCTGTAGAAAAGGTAACATTGTAAATAATCTAATGGTGTATTTGCAACCACCTTTTTTAAACATGTTTCTATTTATGTCCGATAAAGACTTTGCAACTACCTGTTTAAATAAAAAGAGTACTAGTATCCAAAATTACGAGTATTAGACCCTCGGATGAAAAAAAGGAGCTGATTGTCACTGATCTCTTTTCAGTGTCATCGAAACGTCAGCATTGGTCAAACAAACATTAAATTTTACAAACATCAAAAAAAGAACTCAAAAACATCATCGGAAAATTTTCCTACAGCAAATAACCTACACCGAGAGCTTATAAACGTTCTCTAAAAACGAAAACCAAATTCGAAAATTATAACCTCACGTTAACCTAACCACCTATGACATCACCAACTGCACGCGATAAATCCTCACGCAATAATGGTAGATCTCTTTTTAGTAAATCCAGTGTGCGTACGTGTTGTGGTTTGGCTAATGCCTCGGTATCCTCACTTATAAATCATTCACGTCGATCGCACGTTCAGCTTAACGGAGGCTTATCGTAACGCGTAATGGTTGGAACGTAACAATCGTATTTTTATAATCGACCGTAAATACTGGACGTAAGCTTTTATGTTTAAAATTGCTATAAAGGATTAGGAGATTTAGGCGGTTAACTGTTTGTACGATTTCATGTTATCTCTTTAATAGGTAATTCTGTTCTAGTCAGTGTAGTGGGCCAGTAAGTTACTGACTGATGTAAATTGGGTAATATCCTACCAATATGTGAAAGTTTGTGAACATGTCGCACCCCTATTCAAACAAAGAAATAACTCAAAATTACGTATTTGTGGGAAAACGCAAATAAAATTTGACACCTTCGCGCAGTGTACTTCAATATTTAATTAAAAATAAAGTAAATGAGATATGTACGTTTTAAAAATAGAAATGGATAATTTGATAAAGATAGCAATTAATTGTTATAGAGAATATCCTTATTTATAAAAATAGGTAATTTATTTATATTAATTAAAAAAAAGTTCGTACTTAATTCAGTTTATGATAAAATATTTTTTCAGTACATTCGAAATGGCACCATGTAAATCAAAATAATGCAGTTTTATTATAAAATTATTTATAAGTTTTTGATGTGTTTACTTTTATTTCAGTTTTTTATTTAAATTAACATTAATTTAATACTTTTCCAAAGTAGATAAAGTAATATTATATCCTACTAATATTATAAATGTGAAAGTTTGTGAGAATGGATGTGTGGATGTGTGGATGTTTGTTACTCTTTCACGCATAAACGGCTGGACCTATTTGGTTGAAATTTGGTATGTATATAGGTTATACCCTGGATTAACATATAGGCTATATATCAGCGATGAACGGGAACAGAATTCCACGCGGGCGGAGCCGCGGGCAACAGCTAGTTATATTATAATTAACAAATTATAATTAACAAACAACAAAAAGGTGCGTATAGATCACGCTGGCCACACCCGTATCGATGCGTGCCTCTACAGGTCTCATAGCGGTGATCTGGGCAAGGCTCAACTGTATGAGCATCTGCAGCGGTCGGCGGACAGGTTAATCGAGCAGTATCCTACCGCGGACTTAGTGTTCTTGGGGGACTTCAATGCTTACCACGTGGAGTGGTTGAGGTCCACCGAAACTGATTTTGCGGGCAGGGCTGTACACAACTTCGCCTTGACCTATGAACTCTCACAACTGGTGCATTCTATTATTAGAATACCAGACATCGACACCCATTGAAGCTCTTCTGGACCTTCTGCTGACTACGCGCCCGGATGAGTGCTCCGTAAATGTGGATGCACCACTCGGTACTTTGGACCACTGCTTTGTCCCAGCGCAAGTGACTCTCGCGGGGCTTGAACCATCGCGGCCAACAGCTCTTACCAATAGCTACCTCGAGGTCCAGTAAAAAAGCAACCGCCAGGGTTAAGTTTGAATTCATCGGCGGAATTGGCGAGCGTCTTGCGCGGTACCCATCAGGTAGTCGTGCTTTTTGGTCGCTCGCCAAAGCTGCCGAGGGAATCTTCTGCCAGTCTTGTCTTCCGTCACTGCAAAAACCCGACGGTAGTCTGGCCCATGGCGCTAAGGAGAAAGCCGATCTCTTGGGTCATCTCTTTGCGTCAAACTCGACTATGAACGACGGGAACTCCGAGCCACCTATTATTCTCAGCTGTGGTGCTTCCATACCTGAAGTAAAAGTCACGCAACGGGTGGTCCGACGTAATCTTAAATCCCTAGATGTTCGGAAGTCAAATGGGCCGGATGATATACTGGCGATGGTGCTTAAGCACGGTGCCCCTGAGTTGTGGCCAGTGCTTACACGCCTTTCCGCGCTCTCCTATTCCACGAGACACGTCCCGGCTTCGAGGAAGACTGCATTCGTGCATCCTGTGCCTAAGAAAGGCGACAGAACAGATCCGTCCAATTACAGGCCTATCGCTATCACCTCACTTCTCTCGAAGGTGAGAGTGGTGGAGCGTATGATTAAGACACAGCTCCTGAGATACCTTAGGGGTAACGATCTCCTGAGCGACCGCGAGTACGGTTTTCGTCACCGTCGCTCTACCGGTGACCTCCTATTGTATCTCACTAACCGATGATCGCAAGCCATCGAAAGTCGAGGTGAGGCACTAGCGGTCAGCCTAGATATTGCGAAGGCCTTCGATTGGGTCTGGCACAGAGGTCTTGCGAAGTTGCCACGCTATTGACTCCCCAAAGGACCATGCGTATGGATTGCCAGTTTTTTGTCCAACAGAAGTATTCAAGCCGTCGTCGATGGCAGTTGCTCGAACTGCATGGACATAAACGCTAGAGTTCTACAAGGCTCCATGTTGTCTCCGACCCTGTTTCTGCTGCATATTAATGACATTCTGTCTGATGGCTCCATCCATCGTTATGCAGATGATAGTACCGGGGACACGTATTACATGGGCCGTGAAAATATCCCTAGGTCAGAAGTGGAGGAGAGTTGCAAACAACTTTGTCCGAAATCGAGACTACTCTCTCTGGAGTATCCTATTGGGGACGACTAAACTTAGTCCAATTCAACCCCACTAAGACACAAGTATGTGTATTCACCGCTAAGAAGGCTCCATTTGTTGTAGCGCCGCAATTCCTGGGCACAGCGCTTATCATTACCACAAGTATTGGGATACTTCGTGTCGACATCTCCAACGACGTCCAATACTGAAGTCATCTGGCAGACAAGGTCAAGTTGGCATCAAAGAGACTTGGGTTGCTCAACAGAGCGAAGAAGTACTTCACAGTGGGGCACCGGCTTCTCCTATAAAAGGCGAAGGTTCGGCCCCACATGGAGTACTACTGACACCTTTTTGCCGGAGCGCCTGCGTGCCAGCTTGACCCTTTTGACTTGGTGCGAAGAGGGGCGTTGAGGCTTGTCGGCAATCCCATACTTACAGGCGATGTAGAACCTCTCAGTCTCAGAAGAGACTTTGCCTCACTGTGTGTTTTCTACCGCCTATATTACAATGGTTTGTGCTCAGATTAACTGTTTGACATGATGCCCACAGCTACATTCTATTCTCGCACCTTTCGCCATAGGCGGGGAATTCATCCTCACACATTGCAACCGGAAACGGTGTGCACTGTGCGGTATGAAAGGAAATTCATCCCTCGCACACTCAAGCTGTGGAATGAACTCCCCGCGGTGGTTTTCCCAAGCGACTAAAATAATATGGGGCTTCTCAAGAAGGACATTAGAAGGTATTTTTAGGGTCGGCAGCACGAGTGTGACGCCCCTGGTGTTGCATACTTCCATAGGCTACGAACCACTTTCCAACAGGTGGGCCGTGTGCTTGTCTGCCACCTAAGTGGTTTAAAAAAATATGGCTGTATGTTAGTTGAATAATGTATTAAATTAAAGAAATAAAAAAATGTTCGTCACGAAATTAATAATAAGCAGAATCAACTAAAAAATCTATGATAATTCCCGTGGATTTACAGTAAAAAAGTAAAACAAGTCGTATTAATATTCAGTCCATTATAAAAAATTTAAAAGAAAACTGCAATAAGTTGGAAAGGAATTAAAAAAACTCACATTGTTTCATATGAAACAGAATTAAATCGAAAATTTTAGGTACAACTTATAACATTTTTACTAATAAAGCGAAATAAGTTTTAATTAATGCACTTTTAGATTAAATAATAAACAATGTTATAGTTAACTGCCAGCAATGCACCGAATTATTTTGTTTTATTTCACTTTTATTCCTACAAGCAACGATCGGACCTCATACGGAGCTGGCGCATCAATGAATCGTTCACTTTACCGGTACCAACTTTTTCGCGCGCGTTAGTGAGAAAGAGACGGACGACGTTTTATCTTGCTCATTTTGATCGTATTGCAATGGCTGTTCGAGTGAAACCATTCTCCTAGTAAAGTTATTACACTTTATGATGAAATCTCCAAACACATGAATTTTGAGTTATTTCTTTGTTTGAATAGGGGTGCGATGTTTGGAGTTCAACTGGATCGGGCTGAAATTTGGTACAGCGATAGATTTTACATAGCCTGTAAGTGTTATTCCAGGCTATATTTTTTTCTTTTTATTGCAGTTCGTCAAACAATGACAGAGACACACTACAATGCAATTCTCGCCGGGCGTGGACAAGCGAGCGGCAATTGTTTTTGCGAATGTTTAGATGAAGCAAGTTTTTTACTGTCCTTACGATTAATCGTATTTTGCAAGTCAGAAACTTTCCTCGATTAAATGAGCCTTAATACGCCGCAATCTGCTTGCATGAATAGCTTCATCTTCATGCTAACAAAATTGCTGCGAAACTGTGCTATCCCAAGTTGCTACTAAAGCAAAACTTACGCTAAGCTGTCAATCTCAGGACTGCGTTACTTCGTCGACTTAACATGCATTATTTATGCAGAAACGAGACTTTAAGTAGTTGTAGTTGATCCACAAATTGTTTAGTCAACTAACCGCTAATATAGAACAGGATAAATAGTGTGATTGTTATTTAGATTAAGTAAAACAGGGTGAATTGGTCAATTGATACTCGAAAAAGATTTCTGAATAAAAAAATCTAACCAAACAACTATTAGCAGCTGGGACTGACTTTTAACGGGTCCTCCGAAGAACTAAGCGGTCACCCATCCATATGGCCACTGCACCTAGTCATCATAATTCACAGCTTGTTTCCGAATAATGATCACACCTGGCCATGAGCACTTCAATATGATGTTCGACCAATATGTTGATTTATTTAGCAATTTTACTAGCAGTTGTCCGCTATACGTATCGATCAGTGCAGTCATCCAACGTTTTCAATGGCTGGCGACAGACCAATAATTACTTATTGATCAGTCAATCTAAAAACGGTTAAATCAAAGTGACGCGTGACGGTGGAAATAAAGATTCATTTATTTCCAACTATTTACAGTTATCCAAATATTTATTTATTTTATTTATTCATTATATTATTGTACTTTATTGTACGCCAATTCTAATATTCATGATACAGAAATTAAGAAAACAAGAGCAGTACCTACAAAGAGCGGCCTTATCGCTTTACGCAATTTCTTCCAGGCAACCTTTGGATGGAAATGTATGTTGATTGGAGTATTTGGTAGTTGCTGGCGTTCAGTTTAAAGTTATACCTATCATATGCATACTTATGTAAATACATATTGAAATATATGAAAATATAGGTACATAGTTACATAATAACATAGGTACTTAAAAAATAAATATGATGAAAACATACTTATAGGTGGTAGCTGTAATGAAAGCCTAAAGATTCTATTTACATTCTGTCTATATTCTATTATCGCATCTCTCGCCACAGACAGGGAATCTATCCTCACACTTCGAAAGGAACTTCATCTCCCGCACCCTTAAAGTGTGGAATGAACGCCTTGCAGTAGTTTTGCCAAACGACTACAGCATGAGGTTCTTTAAGAAGGGCATTATATTTTTTTTACGGGGTCGGCAGCTCGAATGTGTCGCCGCTTGTATTGCATACGTCCATAGGCCACGGTAAACACTTTCTATCAAGTAGGCTGTGTGCTTTTCTGCCATCTAAGTGGTATAAAAAAAATACTATTTTGAAACGTTATGAATCTTGAATAGCTCTCTGAACTACACAGATATAGGTACGTACGGTATAACGTTATGATGAATCTAAGTATATATATACAGATATACGAGTTTCTTAGAGACATTCTATGTTATACGTATTCATGACAGAACCGCCAAATGAAATCCACTGAATAAAAACGGAAAAATAACGCGATTACATTTTTGATATCATTTTCAGACTTATTAGATTCATCATAACGTTATAATGTTCAAAGAGAATCGTCTATATATTTATGTTAAAATACCTTTGAGAAAGACCTTGGATAGGTATCTGTCGCACAAATAAGGAAGTTCCCAACTTCAAGTCTTAATGTAATCATTGAGCAATCAACATCAAATAATTTATGGATACTGAGAGACAAATCTTGGTGTGCGAATACGAACTAGAAACATTATATAACAGATATTTATCATGAGAGGAACGTCTCGGAGAAACAACATAAATCATTAGCCACCCTCCCCTCCTCCGCAGCGTCGCGTACCCCACCCCCCTGTACTGATTCATCAGGTCATCGTCAGGATGGATTTAGACACAACATATTAACGAGATGTATTTATGTCACAGATTGTAGACGAAACTGCTCGTTCTAATTACTATTGGATGTTTTCGGTTAGTATGACGTTATTTAACGAAGTCGAAGTTCACCCGCGACCGGGATTAAAGCAAACATGGCAATTATGTAAATTATATTGGAATTTGGATACTTATATGAAATTTATTTGCGAATAATAATTCGTAACTACTTCACGGAAGAGTTTCAGGTTTTGTCTATTTTCCTCCTTTAAGAAGAATGTTATTTAATTTTATACCTAGTTAGCAATATAAAAGCGTCAAATGCTATGAACTTATCACTACATATCGTGAAACTAAGTCGCTGTCGCTGTCTGTCCGTCCCTATGTATGCTTAAATCTTCAAAACTACACAACGGATTTTGAAGCGGTTTTTTTTAATAGATATAATGATTCACGAGGAAGGTTTATATGTACAATACATGCATAATATTATAGAGAAACACTGATAAATTTAGACATATGCAGCGGGAACGGGATCAGAAAATATGGCGGTACGAAGTTCGCCGGGTCAGTACTACCTATATACAAACTCTATACTTAAACACAGCAAGCGTCATTTCAACGCGGCGTAAAATATGGCTAGGTACTACGTCGGTATAAGTTGATATACACTTACATCCCATGACATGCACACAATAACAGTTTAAAGAACAATATTGACAGTAGCTTACTCACACAAAACGCGTTTTACGCGCTTTTTTATGGAATTTGTTAGCAGGCCATGTCTAGCTATGAATTTGTAAGTACCTCAGTTTTAAGATAAGATAAGATAATTCTTTATTGTACACAAACAAATTACAGTACATTAGGGACAATATAAGAGATATGTACAAATGGCGGCCTTATCGCTACAAGCGATCTCTTACAGGCAACCTTTGGATGGACATTTTAATACAACATATTCGGTAACCGTCTACTACATTGCTACTTGCCAAATACAGACTACTCTATCTGCCTACCACAATGGCACCCGTTATGGAAAAGTCACACGTCACTTGAATAACGGAGGCATGCAGTGTGCTCATCTCATCCCTCACGCACCCCTCTCGAAAAGGGAAAAGGGGTTAATGCCCTAGAAATAAATTGGGTCACCAAAAGTGGTAGCTAAGGACCAACTGGGTATTGATGGGTTTACACACTGCAGACCATATGGGTACAACCCAATCGCCTACATTGGTAGGTAATAATGTAGTATCAGCAACATTTCAACAGCCATGTTTTGATTACATAAAATAGAGTAAAATGTCTACACATATTGAATAAAGCACTTGTACTTGCCCACAATTTTTCTCTCTCTCAAATTCTCAAAGAGGAACTGGTCAGGTTCAAAAATGAATTATATTTTGGAACAGTACAAGTGCTTTAATCAATATGTGTAGCAAGTTCCACCAAACTTCATCAGTCTCCAGTATGAACAGAGTTAAAGTCTATTACCGTTATTTAAACAACTTTTTAACCTTACTATTATATTCTACTAAGGGATAAGATCTTATCCTACTTCTCATCCTACTAATATTATAAATTAGAAAAGTTTGAAAAGATGTTTGGTTAAATGGATGGACTCAATCACATTCAAAGTGCTGATCGGATCTGATTGAATTTTTTACAGGAATAGATCATAGTTTGGAATAACACATGGACATTTTTTATCCTTGGAACACGTCCCATGAGTTATGGTAACGGGATCATAATTCTACGCGGGTGGAGTCGCAGGCTAGAGGGCTAACATTTAGTATATTTACTGTCGTATGGAGAACGGCCCTACCCGTAAGTCATCTTGCACGACACCCACGGGAAGCTGGAGTGGTCCATTGTACTTCACCGGGAACATTTTTGATGTCACAAATACCGTGATTTTTTTGATTACAACATCCATACTTAATATTATAAATTGCGAAAGTAACACTGTCTGTTACGCTTTCACGCTCAAGCCTCTGTACCGATTCTTATGAAATTTGGCATAGGGGTAGAATAAATAAATAAATAAATATTGTAGGACATTCTACACAACGCTATCTAGACCCAAAGTAAGCATAGCTTAACTAGCTTGTGTTATGGGTTCTAGAATGCGGATAAACATACTTAGATATATATATTTTTTTTGTAAATAAGTACATACATATTATACATGGAAACACCCAGACCAATGCAAATATTCATATTTCATGCACACAAATATTTGCACTGAATAAACCTTGGGAAAGGCTTGATGGCGATAAGCGAAATCCACGCGGCCAGAGCGGTGGGTAAAAGCTAGTAACTTAATAAATTATAGTGGCAATATTAATTCTTTGTGCAATATAAAGTCCAGCCGCTTTTCCAAAGCGTGATTTTTTGTTCAATTTCAAATGCAGCTGTATCTCGACCGAACAGGAATTGGTAGCGGAGTATTTTACGAGGAAAAATCTTTTGATCTCGATTGCATAAAATATGTAAGAGCAAATTAAATCATCCATTATTTTCCATTTTCCTGAGCGTTTGCTTTAATCTAAGACTTTATTAATTTTGTTTGTTCATTCAAAGTTAAAAAGCCTTTCTTCTTAAGGATTGGGCTCCTGTTACTGGGTTGCTTTTATTCGACTCTTTTGTAAATACTCTGAAATAAATTTTACGATTATTTGAGGAATAATTTAGAAAATCGACCGTTATTAAAAAATTTAATATTTACAGTATATACCGACACCACCTACCGAGACTACCGGCGGCAATTTGCGAAGACTGGTTTTTTTTTATTATAGCACGTTAAAATCAAATTCTTGGAATATTTATCATCAGTGAATCTACTATGGCGTCTTATTATAACCGTTCATTTTCTCAACGAGACAGAGAGGTGGAGCTACACGGGGTGTATGCTTCTTTCGTTTTTCTCAGCCAGAAAACGAATTCTCATAACACACCCAGGTAGGCCCACCATCTAATTTATTTAAGCTTATCGTTTAATGATAAAAAAAGTGTGAAGTAAGGACCTTGCCCTTTTGTCCAATCCCTAAGTTTCAGCAAAAGTAAAAAAATAATAAGCAGTTAAGAGCAAAAACTGGGTACCACCTCTTCACACCCCTTCGGAGAGATACAAACGTGAATGATTTTTAACGCATAAATTTTGGTTTCCATCAATAAAAGTTGAGCAATCGTCACAAACTTTACAGGGCTGTTAGCAGTTTCACCAAACGTTCAAGGCACTCTTAAGTGAGAACATTGAGAACGCAATTTTCGTCTCGCATTATATGAGTACTAAAACTGAAATGGTCTAGAACGTATGTGTTATTTATTCAGCTTCCTTCCTTCTTGCACTTTACTTGCACTTAAAGCTTGGATTCTACTCTCCTATAATTTAGTATATTACGTCAGCGACTGCGGTCTAATATCACATCCCCGAGAAAAAGCTTGCTTTAAAGCCTCGGTCAGAATCAATGAGTAGGTGTACCGACTTGCAGGTGTACCCGCTTGCAGGTGTACCGGCTTGCAAGTGTACCGACTTGCAGATGTACTGGCTTGCAGGTGTACCGGCTTGCAAGTGTACCGGCTTGCAAGTGTACCGACTTGGATGTGTACCGGCTTGCAGGTGTACCGCCTTTAACTGTTACGGCTTGCAAATATACCGGCATGCGTGCACCGGCTTGCGGTGTACCGGCTTGCAGATGTACTCGACTTGCAGGTGTGGTCGATTTGGGCCCCGAAGATCTTAATATTACATACTACTACTTACTACCTTTACATACAACTATACGTATAGGTACCTTTACAGAAATCAAATACGCTCAATTCGATCCTATTGGCATTATAATCGAAGGTAAACTTATATGAAATCAGCACAATAAGTAAAATATCCCAATAACAAAACGAAACGGTAACGCAAATCGATGTAATAAAGGTATCATAACGGGCAAATAAAAGGTTAACCAATTCGTTTGCTGCGCTGAAATAGTCTGGAATTTATACGATACCGTTAAAATATAAACAAGAACGACATTCCGCTCTGATTTGGTCTTAATCGGTTGTAGATGGAATGCGGAACCCAAAAGCTGACTTTGATTGGAGAAAAAGAATTAGGTAGTGTCGAGAAATATCTAAAATAGTTCGAGATCCAGGGTCCATTTTTACATTATTAATTACTCCCAAGCCAATTTTCCATGCATAGCTTCATTTTAGTGAAACGCCCAACTTGTTCTCTTTCGATAGGTCTCAATTGTAGTAGCTAATAGGAGTAGCAGGGATAAAATATATTGATTTGAAGATTCTCAAAAATATATTTCTAACTTTGTTTTTTTTTTAAATCTTAAAATCAAATGTTAAGACCTTTATGAGAATAATATCTACCAATATCGATATCCGTATAATGAACGGGTATCAATACCCATATGTAGTACCTATACATTATACAGGTATCGATACACACGGTCTTTATATTTTATCTTATCCCGTCACCTGTCAATTTATTATAGAAAATTTGAATAAGCGATTACCCAACGACAAAAGATGCGGTATTCGAGTTTCAGTTACATAATGGCGTTTACATGGGTAAGGTACGGTGTTGAAAAGTGAATCTGTCGGATCACGGTGAAATTTATGTTGTTGAAACCCCTTTCAGAATTTTTTGATTATACTGTTGCTTATGTTCAAAAAAGGGATAAAGGATTTGATGGTGAAACTTGTACAGTCACCCTCACAAGTTTGTATTCGAAAAAGGAATAAATACTTATATACTGGTACAGTCACCCTAAGAACTCGCACATTAATTATTCCAATTTAAAGATCGTTTGTAATTCTGTAAGTGTTTAGCCTTGGTTCGGAAATACTCCCTATGTTAACTTCTGCCAGATGTTTACTAGAACCCATCAACGAAATTTTTTAAACAAAATTTGGTTATATATCGGGTTTTACTGGACCGTTAATCTAACTTAACCCAAGTATTTTTCAATATCTTTAATATAGTTAATTCCAACTACTTTGTAATAGTATAGATAGACAAGCAGGTACTCGTAATTTAGATTTATTCATAGAAAAGATTAATATAGATACCAAAATATCGCGTAAAAGAGAAAAATCTCACGAGATGTTTCTGGATTTTTCAGATGCCTTCACGAAATCACTGTAAATTCCACTACGTCCCCGTTTTGTAGGTAGATCTGATATCCTTTACCCAAATGTTTGTGTAAGTACGAGCTTCATGTGTTTACTTAAATCCGGCCCACGTATTTAACAGTTAAAAAAAAATATTACGGTCAGACATTACAGTTACACAGGGATTTTAAAACAAAAGTGAAGTTAAAATATGTTAATGAATGCCCTCATAAATCGTTTTCAGAATAACTACTACACTTTGCATATGTTTAGGCCGTAATTGTTAACAAATACCCACACAGCCAAGGACTAACAGTATTCGGTTACGATGACATAAACACACTAACAATAGGCCTCTCCGTATAACAATACCGATCCTACTCCTTAAGGTATGATTCCAAAGGTGACCGCATAAGACAACTGCAGACGCACGCAGCAGATACGTGTAATTCATTGCGGCTTCTCAATGGTCTCCTTTATCTGTATCGAAGTTTAACAAGTAACATAATGCGCTGTATCTGCTGCATGCGTCTGCAGTTGTCGTATGCGGTCGGCTTCGAAATCATACCTTATTTATCATTAACTTTTTTCCCATTTAAAAAAATTACCTATAGAAGCTGAAAGCTTCTATAGGTAATTTTTTTTATCTGTATCGAAGTTTAACAAGTAACATAATGCGCTGTATCTGCTGCATGCGTCTGCAGTTGTCGTATGCGGTCGGCTTCGAAATCATACCTTATTTATCATTAACTTTTTTCCCATTTAAAAAAATTACCTATAGAAGCTTTCAGTTTAATAAAATTAAAATGATTCATTTTGATACCCTTTACATTTTAATTTACGTTAAAGCGTATTTTAAAATAGAATTTATTAATTATTTATTAGAATTCAGTGTAATTAAAAACCAGAGATATCAAATTTTCTAACTAAGCAGTTCTGAATAAACTTCGTAACAAAGTTGGGAGCGATCAAATTTTACTTAGTCGAGTAATTAAATTACTGATCATTACTAGTAAGAGTTAATTAATGGATTTGAAGGTTACTTTCATACTTGGAAAGTTACGAAGTTGTTAAAAAAGTAAACATACTGATTTCTAATCTTGGAAGTTTCTAGAAACATTTTCGGTACAAATATTTACAGTTATGTTGATACCAGTGCGAACTTCGTCTGTAAATTCTTTATATAGCAAATTTTCTAAAACTTGGTCCCTTGTCATAGTTAGGATGAAAAAGTTTTGTAATTTTTTTTCTCATATTTTATTCACTGTCAGTGGTGATCGGATTTGGGTAAATACTTTAAGGTAGAGGTCTGCGATGAGAAGACTGAGTGACATTCACGTCTAGTGAAGATGTTAAAATGATGGATTTCTTATACGTGGCATAACCAATCAACTGAAGTACCTGGCGGTAAACATGAGTGGTAATACCACTCAACTGCTGTAGCTAGTAGTGATGGTGGTAGCACATGAGTGGATCACCACTCATGTGCTACCACCATCACCACTGTCAACCACTGGTGTATCTAGCAGAGATGTTGGTAATGAGTAGTAATACCACTGGTATAATAACGAGCGGTTAGCATCATTTACCGCTTTCCATCGTGCAGGCGACAAAACAGGCAGATTGTGAAATTTCATTAGTTCGATATTCAATTCTACTTTTCTGTCAATTATGGAAGAAATATATTTTATTACATCGTAAAGCTATATTAATTATTTATAAAGGAAAGGTTGGTGGAATAAAAATAACCGTTTTAGAATTTTCTCAAAATGTTACCGGAAGCCATCTTAAACGAATTAGGTCGCCGTCCATCAGTTCCTTAATTGGTCGGTTTACCTATCTTGTCAGTTTCCTTATTCGCCTGGTTTTAAATATTCCGTGATACACGTGATCAAAAGTGAAATTTTCCAACCCAAGGTGGGTGGTTGCCGCAAGCATTTTTATTATTTAACCACTAACAAAAATACTGCGATTACAAAGGGATATGAAAATTCATGGTAGCTCTAAGCGTTACCAGCGTTACTTGCGCTTTTTGCTAACTAGATACCGCTTTTACTAAAATTTAATATCACTGCTTAGACTGTTGTTCTAATGTGATGATTACAGTAACTACTATTAGGGTCGGTGCACATTATCGGCATCGGCAAGGTATAAGATTTTTTTAATTGAAGTTTCAATGACGATCATTAACAATCATCGGCATCGGTAGCGGTAACTTCAATGTATAGTATTACATGGAAGTAATCGGATACTTGGAACTTATAACAAACGCACGGGTGTGTGCAGTAAACAGTTTTGATTAAAACGACTTCCCTTTTACAATTTCACCTCCTCCTTTGCATCTGCTATATTTCAAACGGACCGTTATTAAGTTTTGTTGGATCTTTCTACAAATCTCAATAAAGTCTAATGTTTCAGAGTGCAGAGGGCACAGGGACCAGGCCGGGCATAAATCATTGGTTCCGAACGCGTTCTATCGAAACTGACACCTAAATCGCAGGAGGCATTACTCATCGGGGACACGGTACGAATAAATCCCAGTATTTTTCCTTTTTTCCTTAACGACATTCCACTTTGCGCCTCTAAGACGGTATCAGAGTAAACGCTGATTTCTATGTGTTGTCAAATATAAGCAAGACGTCGGAAAAATTCTCGTTTGGAGATAATGTTCAAGTTTATTGTGTGATAAGTGTGTGGTTGTCCGTCTCTTTATGTTAGAACGTCAATTTCTTTAGGATAATCGCTTGTGAGATGAATCATACCGTGCAAATTGTTTTGTACCCAGGTACTTCTTATTTCATATACTTCTATTGTATTCTTCCTTTCTTTTTTCTATTATATCTTTATTCATTTTATATTTAGCGTCTCCGCCTGTCCTTCCATTCAGAATGTTTTACTTACCTTAATTTAGTAACAAATATTAAAATTAATAAAACTAGTATATGGGTGAAAACTCAAAATATCGCGAAATATATTAAAACACCTAGGAAATAAATGGTACACATTACAGTTAAGGCAGATTAAGTCCCGATTTAAATCTAACATACAGTCCTATCAAAGGTAATAGCATAGTATAGATTACATAATATAGAATATAGATTATAATATAGAACATAGATATTGATTTTCCACCGAGGAGACATCTCAAAGTCAACCCAAACAAATAGCAACTCATCGCAAAGGAATCTACCATTTTTTATTTCAAACATCAAGCACAAGAATCCGCATCGCATTTAAAATATGGTATCCTCGGCAGAGGGTAGACGCGTGAAGCCTTGAGCGATAGCCGTTTTACCAGGGAAACAAGTGCTTGCTCATTTTAATATTTCCAAGTTTCCTTGAGCGTGGCGTCATTAAGCGAAAAAAGAGCCGCGAGCGAAAGTGGGCCAGGTCCTTTAGAACCGCTCGGTCCATTGTTGTATTTTTTCCTACGCCATCCATTTTAAGCACCTAGTTTTGCCAGTAATGTTTTCTTTTTTAAACTTAACTGGGGCAGTACCTACCTATTGATTTTCTTCTAAGATTAACTCTTTTGTTTTTTCTATTATAGTATTGAGCCTGATTTACATCAGACGAGCGAATGCCCAATTTATTCCTTCTACGTCCAATTCTATTAGTACAAACAATGACAGAACATTCGTTCGTTGTTCTTTCTTATGTAAACGCTGAAAACAAGGTTTTGTTTATACTAAATTATTAATCAAGAATGCTCTTGTTTTAGCTTTAGCTCTATGTTCGTATGGTCTAAATCCACCTTTAGGCCGGTATTCTAGAACGATACAATCCTGAATATCGATTTATTTGGAACAGCAGCCTCAGTATGGTGGACATCGATAAAATCAAGACATCTCTTCGACAAATAAAATCGCTGAAAAAAGGTGTCAAGATGTAGACATATTCTCATCAACTTCATTGGTCGAAGAGAAGTTAAGAGATAATGTCTACGCCACTATGCTAAGGCTGATTTGACAGATTGCCTGTACATTGTACAATCTATCCTCAGATAAATAAAGATTTAGAACTAAGTTCCATTTTAGAATAGGTACGGCCTTAATTATCATAAAATTTACACCTAAAGTTTGAAAGTATAAAAGGACTGGAATCTACAAATAATTATAATCAAAATCTATAATATAAGAATGAATCCCTAAATGTGTTGCCAAGCGCTAATCTCGAGAACGGCTGAACCGATTACGCTAATTCTTTTTTTAGAATATTCCTTAAAGTACGAGGATGGTTCCTACATAGAGAAAAAAAAAAGAATCGACTATTATTCAGTAAATTGTTTGAGGCTATCATCAATAGGTATATAACAGTTCAAGTCCGTACTCTAATAAATGACTCACAACACGGTTTTCGCCCTGCGCGATCTACCATTACAAATCATACTAACTTTGTAGATTACCTAAAAACTAACGTCACATCAGGCTGTCAGGTGGATGCCGCATATTTGGACTTTGAAAAAGCGTTTGATCGGGTGGATAATGATATCCTCTTGACTAAGCTGTCTTCAATAGGATTTGATAAGCAACTTATGGGATTAATGGCGGACTATCTTGCAAACAGAAGACAGTATGTCAAGCTGGGTAACCATAGATCACACGACTACTACACGAGATCCGGGGTGAGTCAGGGTAGTACCCTAGGACCAACTTTATTTCTTGTTATGATTAATGACCTACCTACTGTCCTGTCCCGATCAGAGTGTTTAATGTTTGCTGACGATCTCAAGTTGTTCATATCAGTTAGAGAAATTAATGATTGTGAGGCTCTACAACGAGATATTGACGCAGTTGCAGAGTGGAGTAAATCTAATAAACTGTCATTGAATATCTCCAAATGCAAAATGATTACCTTCACTCGATCACATTCTCCAATAGCAGTGTCTTATACGTTAGGTGGGACGCAGCTTGACCGTGTTACATCCATTCGGGACCTTGGCCTGATGCTTGACGCAAAATTGAACTTCCACGAACATATAAGAAACACATGTAAGGCAGCAAATAGGTCTCTGGGGTTTATAATGAGGACAGCATCCCAATTCAACAACGTATTTGTGGTAAAGCTCCTATACAATGCATATGTGAGAAGCAAGTTGGAGTACAACGTTATTGTCTGGAGCCCCTACGAAACAACTTATACCCTAATGATCGAGAGAATACAGCGCAGGTTCGCCCGGTATCTCTACAGGCGCTCATACGGATATTATCCATTCTTGTATCCCTCACTGTTTGTCACAGGGATGGTGGGGCTTGAAACTTTAGAGCTTAGGCGAAATTTCCTACACGTGATACACTATTGCCTGTTACTTAATAATAAGGTAGACAACCCATCCGTCCTGGCATGTCTTAATTTGTGTGTCCCGGATAACTATATGCGCGCCACTGGGCGTCGCCAGCATCGCCTTTTCGTTACGCCACCTACATGGCGCGTGCCCCAGGCTGCCACTTGCCCCACCGCAAGGGCGATCGGGCTAATAAATGGTCTACTAACATCGAATCCCGATGTAGATATATTCTCGGACAACATACATGAAATGTCAAGAAACGTCCTAATTTATTTAAACGCAACCTCAATTTGTAGGTAATTAGAATTATTGTTATGATTATTTTATTCACTTTAATACTTGCATGTACCTGTTTAGTAGATTAAGTTAGCTCTAGTTAGTAAGTAAGAATTATTAGTATAGCATTATAAGCGCTTTGGTGTTTTTCACTGTTAGCTTGTATTGTCTTAAATGAATAAATAAATAAATAAATAAATAAATAAATAAATAAATAAATAAATAAATAAATAAATAAATAAATTAGGCAGTACGAAGTTCGCAGGGTCAGCTAGTATTATATGAAAATAAAAATGAAAATGTTGCTAAATTACGAAGGTCTCTTACAATATGAAATGACGTCAGACATCACAAACACAAACGTAGCAAAATTCCTCCGAAAACATGAAAAAAACAACACGTCACTGGACAGATAAACGCAACTGTTGGAACTTTATTTAGCCATGCCGTAAGATCGGCACTCGTAATAACTCATAACAAAAATAACACATGACCTAATTTTCATTAACTCCAAAAATGCATATAATATAATTTAGAGCATTTATAGTGCAATGCATTATATAATTTAGGGCACCAGGCCCCCAGGCCTAGACATGGGGGCCTGGTGGAGTCGCCTGTCCCCTTCCACACTCGAGGAGCCCTTCTCCAAACTGGATGGCCCTAGGTCAGCCTGGGAGCGATGAATATGCATTAAGCTATTTTACACCCCGGCATTTGAGGACTCAAGTTGTCGGTTCGAGGGCCACATGTCATAACCGCCTCCTGGGGCGGAGGAGTATCCAAGAGAATTTCCGCACGGTAAAAAAAATAATATCTAGAACCTATATTAAAGCATTTAATAGACAGTTCTAGTATTGTATATTGATCTAACAACGCGCGTCGCTTTCAAGAAAAGCTATTCCCTCTTGAGGTTTGAGAATTAATTTGTCCCAGCAATGCAGAGAACTTTAGTTTTAACTTTTACCCAAATGGAGCAAGAATTTTGTTCTGAATAACTCTATGGACAAAAGCTATTACCTATATAAATTGTATCAACATATTGTTCACAAAAATTCAAAGAATTTAATAAATTTGTTCCTGATTCGCGTTAACTTCGCCTAGCATAAAAAAAAACTTTTTTACCCCATATTTTGATCCTGTTTCATACCAAATATAATACATAATTAAATTTAACAGTTTATCCTGATTTTGCCCCACTGTTTGGTACTGATTCGTCCCGAATAACAAATATTATCACCATGAAACATGGAATAGCTTTCATTTTTACTGCAGTATTTTTCATAGTGCGTATCAATAGTCCTATCACACTTTACGGTATATCTAAGGATTTGAACTACCTGCAGCTTGAGTCTGTGTTTTTTAAAAACTTTAAGTGTCGAATGTCTCAAATGTCAAAAGCAATGTTATTGGTTAATTCTCATAATAAAATAATTTTCATTAATTTTGCCTCGCTCAAATATTAAAAACGATCGCGATGTTAATGTATTCTTTTTATAAAATTGTGTTACGTTGATGACATGTTTTAATTTGATTTTGACAGATCACTTGACAGATTGAATTTTTAACAGATTTTTATAATTAGAAATTTTCTTTAGGTTCCTTCTATACTAATAACCTAATATGAATGCGTATATAATGATTTGCAAGGAAAAATGAATTAATGAAATGATTATTACTTGTACAAAAACTTTATTCACAAAGTTCATACCGTGATAAATGGATTCACAAACCTATTTAGTGTTGGTACACTTTGCTAAGTAGGTACATACACTAAGCCAGCAATTAGCTAGAATAACAGATATATTTCTCTGATTTATGATCAGTCACCTGCGTGACCTGTGTCTGGCAGCTTCACAACTCGTTTAATATATGTATCAATGGCAATTAAGCGATTATATTTATTGTTTTGATGATGTGTAATTAGTTTTATACGGTATGATTTCAGTGTTATAACCATACTTCGGTAAAGATTAATGAAGGATTTTTGATGTTCATTGAGGAAACAAGACTGTGATTGGCGTCTCCAACATTAATTTTATAAACATTGATTTTATTACATTTTACTTTAGACTGGTGAAATGCAGCGATACTTTCGATAGCAGAAGCCATTACTTTAAAAGAAGAAGAAGAAAGAGTAATGACAGATTCCTATTTAACTATCTATACATGAAAAATTAGTGGTTTTTAATTAGTTTGTATAATATTGCGATAGACACAAACTACTGAACGGATTTTGACGGCATTTTTTTTTTGCTTCAAACTATTTGGAATAGGTTCCCGTACGCTGCGGGCTCGGGATTATATTTCGACGCAGATGGAGCCGTAGGCAACAGCTAGTGTAAAATGAAGTCAAAATAGTTAAAGTGATTCGACGGAATGTCCTGATTTCACAGTCATATCTTATCACCACATCACCAAGGCCATCTTTACAATTAATTTCGTTTGAATTTCAACAGAGAATCTTGGAGATGCACACACATTTTCAGAACTGACACACACATACCAAATTTTTCCCTTCATCCTCGCCGAGTTGCGTTCCGTCCATAAATCAGCAGGTTGTCAAACAACTTGGAACTCGCTAGATATATTGCCGTAGTGGACTGTAATTTGTAGGAACTAGACCACGGGAGCTATGCTGTACAATTGCTGACTATCGTCTGCTAAGATATTGTATAAATACTATAGCAGCATATCTTAACATCTGTAATCAGTTTCTTCTTATTGACTTTTTTGCAATCAATATGGTATTCTCAATGTTATATTTAATATGGTTAGAGTGGCTCTAAGTTTTCTTACAGATTGAAATATAAATTATTGACGTTATTGTATTATTTACACTGTTCGAGACATTTTCAGTGACTTTTTAGCAATCAATCAGTAAGTAAGTAACATTAACTTTGATAAAACCCTTGAAAGTCTTGGCAGACATGTAATTAAATTATAATGCCAAGACAAAATTATATTTTTGCTGATTTGATTTTTTGTTCTTTTGACATACTTTGAATCCATTTTTTTTTCAATGAACGAAACATTATCGCCATCATAACATAACATAACATAAACTCACGCCTTTATCCCCGAAGGGGTAGGCAGAGGTGCTAGCACCCACATTTCGCCGTTTATGTTTAGGTCCCAATGTAATAGGTGGCGAGCCTATTGCCATTAACCAGGCACTTATAATATATCGCCATCAAATTTGTTAATTTAAATATGAACTACTTCTTTGACTCAATCCCATTACAATTTTAGAGTAGTTAACCTTTAGGTCATACAGAGATGAGTCAAGGACCTCAAAGTGCTTGAAGGGGTGTGATAAGAGGTATTTTTTCAACCGAGGTCAACTCAAAATATAATTTTGAAGTATTTAGAACGAAACACGTAATATATTTAAGTAAATATTTCTAAAGGTCGTTCCAACGCGTATATATATTATTGCATACGACTAAATGAACCGTCAAAAGCTAGTCGCCGCGTATTTTTGTCTCTAAGCCGCCCACAGTTCATTTTTACATATTCATGTTATTTTTAAAATCCAAACCACTGATTCACGGTTTCCTAATACCTCAGTTTATGACATTAATTAGTCGGTTATAATATTAAAGCAACTATCAACGAACGCAATGATAATAAACTTTTATATCCTAAACCTCCGAATTAAGATATAATTCATTTTTCTGTATTAAAAATGACTGGGATTGGTTTTATTAACATACTAGCTGTTGCTCGTGGGTTCATTCACGTGGAAGATTGATACCATTTCCGCAAGCTATGGGTACCTATTCCGGGACTTTAATCTATCCCTGTACCAGATTTCAGCTAGATCTGTTCAGCCGTTTCACGAATAAGAAACATCTTAACGTCCAAACATTTTCACAAACTTTATTATAAATGTAGGAATTACTTCGGAAAAATATTATAAATACCTATGAATATACAATATATGAAATTAACTTCCAGCACAGTGTATAGATAATATAATAGTGCTACTTCCAGTGAATTCATTATATATTATAGATGTATTGTACCTTGTTCGTATAAATTCGTCCAAAATACAAATATCACTGGTAAGCGTGCTCGTTTACTGAAAAGAAATAAATTTTGCTCCGTCATAGCAAATATTCGGCGCGAACCATAAAATAGTTTTACGAGCAGAACCTAGTTAGTTATTACACGGTTCGGATACACGTTACACAGATCATGTTCTCGTAAATCTGCATTGCGTCAAATTTGGAACGATTTTTAAACGTATAAAATATTGGAGCATTTATTTTGCATGTATTTTCAGCTTTATGTTGATCTGCGTGTACGTCGATATCAAATAGTGCACAATAAAATAAAAATCGAATATCTTTTTCCTGTGCAATGCTACATACACATAAATTGTCAGTGGTTACGGCTATTTCTCTCCAGTGTAGGCAGAGCAAAATTCACGAGCTTCCTTTATTGTCAGTAAAACTTTCATGCAAATTGACCGATTTCAACTGCTTCTCACCTGTCCATTTTTCAATATCTTATTAATTTTGTGGATGTATATTTTTAAATTATTTAATAATCTACTATTGTCTAAATTCAAAGGAAATAAATCTTTAAAGTCAGACCTATGGTGTCAAAAGTAGGACTTAAAGATTTCCAGCGAAACGTCGCCAAACATGTTAAATTATGAATATATGCGTTGTCCTATATAATTGTCCGATTAGCAAGTTGACTAGTTTACTAATATTTATGTGATTCTGCGTTCACGCCAATTATAATAGAACCGGATATATGTAAAAAAAATCGTAGTAACCGATATCTACGGGGGCAAGTCAATGAATATCAATAGTAAATTTCAATACCTAGTCAATGATAATACAAATTTAAAAAATAACAAGTCTACAAAATTTGTATATTTGTAAAAATCTGTAAAATATTAGTTTCGTGTTCATGAGTGACATGTGTCGAAACAATTTACTATATTATACTCGTAGTATTCGTAGCCGATGCACCTGCTACGTCGTAGCTTATTGAAAGTGATTGATAAACAACCGCGTCATAAAATTTATTACATTCTGAAGTTTTTTGATCTCTTGCTGTTATAGTTTTTACGTTACAAATTATACAGGATCATATTTTTACTATTATTAGTATAATCAGGTAATAAACAAATTAGTCAAATTGCAAACAGATTGCTGGAATAAATGCAAACAATGTGTTTGCATTTATTCCTGCAATTGGCAAAATTAACGGTCTAGTACAAAAAAAAATATTTGAAATCAGTTTGCAAATGACGAAAAAATCGAGTATTTGACATACATCATCGATTAATTCCATTTTTACGAGGAATATGTAAGTGTGTCCTCTTTTATTAAGCCGGTTATAATGAGATGACCGTAAATTATTTATTTATTCAATAAAAAAAATGTTTTATATTGGATTGGAATTAGTTTCGTAATATAATAATCACTATGTACTGATTCGCCCTAGTACGAAAAACATAATAATGTGTTATATAACAGCATTAGCACAACAAAGCCTTGAACGTATTTTTTTTACCAAATTATTGGAAATAAATGGTATTAAATGCATTGTAATATGTACGGCAGAAATGAAAAACTGCGTTGTGTGTGTTATGTTGAGTGAATTAATTTATGCCACACATGTTGTTGGCGCACTTGACCGAATTCTTGAGAAACGGTACGACACATTTTACGAAAAAAGAAACCCGGAATTATTCTCATTGATATGTAATAAATAAGTTGTGATTTTTACTAAATTATTTTTCTTTAGTTTAACAACGTGTATACACGTGCACACTGCACACAAATCATAAATGCACATATCAAACACGCACTTACATACCATATCATAATCACAATATTCACAATCCTTTGAAATTCTGTGAATATATATAGTCAGCATCAGATCGAACTGAACTAGCAAAGTACTCAATATGATTTTAATTTTTTTTTTTTTTTTTAGGAAACTTATTTAAATGATTTTAATAGCTTGGTCATTTTGAGACTTTATTAGGCAAGACCGATCAGTGCCCCGAGCACGAAAAACAATCGTAATCTTAACATAAACGCATCGAAAGAATGGAGCATTGTTATTGGTCGGTTGCACACGCACACAGGTTCACAGTAGGCAGGCAGCCAATCGCAATGCTGCGTTCTCTCGATACGTTTATTTTACGATAGTTCTTCGTGCTAGGGATACCACCCTGGAGCGAAGAATGGATAAATCGATAGGAATAGTTTATCATACTTCTTCTTCTTCATCCTAGCGTTAATCCTAAACGGAAACCTGTACGGGAAAAAAAAAATAAGTAATAGACCGATAACTACCAATTCTTTCTTTCTTTCTCTTCTTCTAACTGATACAAATAATATATTTTCTTCCTCTCTTTTTACAATTTTATTCATCTTGCATTCAGTTATGTTAAATAAGTGAATGCAAGATGAATAAAAATATAAAAAGAAAATCCGAAGCAAACAACAAAATCGAATGCTTTGTTTGCAAAAACTATTTTTTTTTTTGCCGCTTTTATTCTCGTTTGAAGCTTATAAATCATGTCAATTTGACAGTATCTCCACTTACTATCTGATAATGGAGGCAATAAATCAACGGGACAAGTTATTTTATTGCCTATTTTTAAAGACAAACAACAAATTGATGAAATATTAGCTTTTACTTGAGGGTCACCCGCCTATTACGTTGTTTTTCACGCTTGTATTAAGGACAACGCACACCCGCAATAATATTGACAATAAAATACATACTGTCAATAATCATTTTATGTGAGCGATGTAACCAATATTTTTGACGGTTTGTACTTTATTGTCAATGTAATTGAACGTGTGTGACACCTAATTTTGAGACTTCTAACAATAAATAATAATTATTAAACTTAGAACTGATTTATGGCTGTAATCATTTTCTTGGCCAATCCCGGCCATTAATTGATGTAAAATTATTTATTTTCTACGGCGCCATGTGTTAATATTTTTATAACAAGAAAAAGATAAAATGGCTAAACAAGATTCGAATTTTCGTAACACTACTAGTTAATTAGGCTATAAAAAATGAAGCCGGTAAAACAACTATCATAAAATTTCTACATAATTATTTACTATCTTTGAAAAACTGTTAGGGAATCTGACTGACTTGACTGCCTCTGTGGCGTAGCAGTACCTAGCGAACGCAGCCGCTACGCAGGAGGCGCGGGTTCAATCCCCGCTCAGTGCAAATATTTGTGTGCATGAATATGAATATTTGCATTGGTCTGGATATTTATGTATAATATGTATGTATTTAGAAAAAAAAATGTATGTAACTCTGGCCCGTATTTAATTCTAGAATGCCATTCAGTTGAATCTCTATTTACCTGAGGAAAGATTATATGCACAGATTCCACAGATTTGACAGGCTGTCAGGCAGATTGTCTATAGTTCTATACAAGCTGTCCTCAGGTAAACCGAGATTCAGCTGAGTGGCATTCTAGAATACAGGCCTAAGTATGTTTATCAGCATTCTAGATTCCATAACACAAGCTAGTTAAGAAGATATGCTTGCTTTGGGTCTAGATAGCGTTGTGTAGAATGTCCTACAATCAATCAAATCAATCAATTAGCCTATCTAATTGCAGTCCACTGCTGGACATAGGCCTCCCCCAATGTGCGCCACGTTTGCCGATCCTCCGCCTTTATTTTTACAACAATTACATTTTTTGATAACTGTCAAGTGTGAAACGCTCATGGCCAGGTGCGCCCACTGTTCTGTGAATAAATCCCTTGGTTAAGCTACATGAGGGCATTTGCCGTATCGCTTAGTGGCATTGCACCTAAGCGCTTTCGTGCTTTACATGGCATGTTGAAAATTGATCCCAGCTGTCAAAATTCGTTAGGCCAAGACGGAAATCTTGATGTGGTTCCAAAAATATCTCAAAAAATTCTGACTCAAAAAAAAATCTTTAAACAACGATATATTATTACGAGATTGCTACTGCTTACTTCTTTAATAAAAGGAAGCATAGCCACCTGCCGTCTATAGTCATAACGTTACCAATCTAAAAAAAAAACCTAAAAAAAATCGTTGATGACAGAACTAGCATGCGTAGAATTTTTCATTTCTTAAAACAACAATAGTGACAGTACTAAAAAACGGTGACGAATCCACTGAAAGCCGTGGCTATTTATATTTTGTTCCAATAGAATAGCCTTGACTCGACTGAACGAGCAATGAGCAGAATGAGATTTTTTCGTCGCTTAAACAAAATTGAAACTAGATATTAGGTAAAATTTCTTGAAACATTGTCTGTGAAATGTTAAATGTTCTAATTTTAATTGTTTCTTTTGTGTTTTTTTTAGGTATACTTTTATAAGAGTATAAGAGATAAAAAGTACGTTGCCGCGAACTGGAATTAATTGAGTTTTTTCATTTTCAATTATTTCTTCGTAAGAATTCTTTAACGTTAATCTAGCTGTTAAAGTTAGGACATTAGTTTGTAATACCCACAGTGAAGATGAAAAACTATAAAAATACAACCTATATAGCTCCATTATTCTTTCACGCGTGGAAAACAAACGCTATCTCTAAACTGTATTTTACATCATCACTTTACGATCGATTTAATCCACACATAGGGAAAATATGTTATGTACTACCCAATATCTATATCAAAAGTCTGGCTGTAACACAAACAAAATTCCCTATAAAAGAATTGTCTTATAAGCAAACTAAGCAATCCAACAACGTATAAATACATTCAAAGTTCTAGATACTTTTATTATCGTATATCTATACCGACTGTCCCAACTAAAACATTAATAAAAGATTCTCCCACCCCGAAGTCATTTACAACTCGACTGTACAAAAGAAATGTCCCAGTGTCGGAGACAATAGAAGGTCAACGGTGTATCATAGCAATAGAATTCGCCTTGGCAGTACTAATGCATTACTGGGGCGCGATTTGGCTCGCTCACAACGTTAAAGCCGACAATAACAACCGCTCGACTCGAGCGTACTTTGCCATCATTATTCGAGTTTTGACCATTTATTTCTTTTCTGTGAGAATGTAAACAGCCGTGAACTACGAGGGTAGTTGATAGGTATGTTTTCGTGTAGTTGTTATGCGCACAAGGTCGAGATACCTAATTCAGAAAGTTATGTATTCTGTATGAATGTAGTAGCGGAGATGATGGATAATAAGAACTTTACTTCTTAGGAATAATGAATATAAATCAAAGTAGTACTATTGGTTAAGTATCTACATTCAAACTTGCTTATTCAAGTTCACCAACTGAATCGGGAATATATTTTTCATTCATATTGCACAGTACAGTGCTGTATTTTTCAGTTTTGGACCTTGCAAATCAAAATAGCTAACAGAATATGCAAACTATGGGTACGAGTATAATGGATTGGCCACATCTAAAAAACCAATAGTCAGCTAAGCAAACGAAAGCGGAGTGGAAACCGTAAAACATGAACATTTTTTGAGATGGGAAAATCAATAGAACTCGCTACACCGTCAGTCACCTCTTGTGACAATTCCTATATTTATGACACCTTCGCATGTTTTTTTATCGAACTCGTAGAAAAAGGACATATAGAAGTTCCTGTACATAGAGGTATTAACGCGATCATGGTACATATTGTAGGTATATCATGGCACGCGAGAGTTTAAAAGTTAGCATACATAAGTAACTTCACAGGACCGGTGTGAAGTGACGATCTTAGCCATGATTCTTCAAAATAAAAATAAAAAAGTAGATAATAATATGCCTATGATTTCGAGAATATCGTTACCAATCCATACCACCATCTAGATAAGTGGCAATTTGGTGGTCATCTTATTGGATAATAGAATGACATACGAGTATATAAGGGCTTTGACGTTAGACACTGGACACCATATTCCTTGCTTCAAAGTGAACTTACCTATAGGTATGTTACATCTGTCTATCTATACTATTATATAATTGTAAAGTGGTCGTGTCTGTACATTGGAGATATTTAAAAAAAAATACTTGGGTTATGTTATGTTAACGATACTGAACATGAAAATATTTTTTTTTAATTTCCTGTCTGTTTGTCTGTTTGTCTGTTTGTTCGCGATGGACGCAAAAACTACTGGACGGATTTTGATGCAGTTTTTTTTGTTAGAAAGGGCTTATTCAGACTTAAAATCTTACGTTTGTTTGATCGCAATCGGTTGAGGAGCAAAGGTCGCGTTAACCGAGATGCACGCGGGCGGAGCCGCGGGCGGAAGGCTATATTATATAGAACAACAACTAACACATATAAATACATTTTTGATTGATTTAATAAAATTTTATGTTTACTTCAGTCGCTTTTTATTTGTAGCACGAGTTTTTTTTTTTATATAGGACACGTCAATTTGACTTCGCCTCGCCTGATGGTAAGCTGAAGGCAAAGTCTGAGTAGAGTATATACAGAATGCCGTGGTTCCAGTAGAGTAGAATTTGAACCACCCTATCTTTTCCCATGTGGTGTTGTACAAGGCGATTAAGGGATAGGGCTGTATAACATCAAATAGATAGGAGTATACTATACAGCCTAGATTCAGCCTCAGATGCATGGCTCGAGGCAACAATAGTGCCCGGAATACGGCAACAGGCTCACCCTCTATTACGTGACCGAATAAAATTATTGGTGAAGTGTGGGTCTTAGTTTGCCTCTGACTGACCCTCCGGTGATAAAGGCGTGATTGTATGCATGTATGTTAAAAATACCTACCATAAAAACTTGATGCTACGTGATGTATGTAGTATTCAATTTATTAATTTCAATCACGAATTATAATTTCGGTTCTGAGTTTAATTAATACGTGACTTATTTGCATAATTAGTGACACTGTTAATGATTTATATGTTGTACGTAATTATTTTGTCAATATGGTGGATAGCAGTAATTGTTGACCTATTGGGAACGGCGGCGGTCGAAATATATAGTAATATAATTAAAACCTAATTAACCGCTTTGTCATTCATTAGCCTTATATTACTCAAAATTATTTTTGAAACTCTAAATAACAACGATATTTTTATGTAGGGGCAATCGCCTGCTGGTAAGCTAAAGAGGAAGTCTTAGGTAGGAACGAGGGTTCGCTGCGCGGATGCATGGGTCACCGGCGCCTCCTTCTGCGAGCAAGTAATGCTCGTAAAGGAGGCGGCGGAGCGGGAGCGAAGAAGAATCGGAGACATTGCGGCCCGCGAGGAGCGAAGGAGAATCGCAAACCGCGTGGCCCGCGAAGAGCAGCGGCAACTCGGGCGTCGGAGGTCGCAGAATGACCTGCGTCCCTCATGAGCACGGGCCTGGGGGTGACGGGTGGAGCCGCCTGTCACCCTAGCAGAAGCAGGCCACGGCGGCAGCGCGCATTGCGTGCCTCCCCACACCCGGGGGCCAGTTGGGGACTCTGTGGTCCCCACACCGGAAGAGGGCCAGATCGAGAGATATGGCCCTGGGTCGGCCGGGGTGCGAGGGATATGGCTACGACAATCTCACCTCCGGCAACCGACGGCCCACAGACGGCGTGCGTTTCAGTCGGTTCGAGTCCGACATAACCTCCTCCTCCGGTTCCGGCGGGGGAGGTATCCGTGGGGATTTTTCGCACGATAAAAAAAAAGGTAGGAACGAGGGTCACTATTGCAGATAAGAGTAACGCTATTTGCCTCCACTTTTTAATGATGCCCTCAGTTTGACGACCTCATCAGAGGCCTTTTCACGCCCCGCTTGAAGGACTCGAGATTGTAGTAGTAGTGTAGGTAGTTGTACAAACCTTAGACAATTTATAGACTTAGACTATTTATTGTGAGTAAGCTACTGTCAATATTGATTTTTATGCTGTCAATGTATGCATGTCATGAGATGTATGTATATTATGTCAACTTATACTGTACTAGTAGCCATTTTTACATACATACAATCACGCCTTTATCCCCGGAGGGTTAGGCAGAGGTGAATTAACACCCACATTTCACCAATCATTGTATTAGGTCCCATATTATAGGGGGTGAGCTATTGCCGTATTCCGGGCACTATTGTTGACCATTTTTACGATTCGTTGAAATTAAGCTTATTGCTCTAGGTGTAGAGTTTGTATATAGTCACTATAACTATTCACTAACTAGTTCGGTGTTAGAGCAAAAATTACTGAAGTGGCATTTAAGAAAAAGTTAAAAGTTTCTTCAAAAAGTTATTTGAAAGAGTTATTGGATTTTCTAATTTTTTATACTAACGTCAATCTGATACTAACTGCAGCAGATTGACAATGTACCTACTACGAGTACCTACCTAATATTTTTTTAACAAAAATATAAAACACAAGTTACGAAAAATAGATATAAGTAAGTACCTACGCGCTTCAGTCAAATATTTCACTGTTGATTTTCTGTTAGCTATTCGATAACAAATATGTAACCAATAAATTAAACACGTTGTTAGAAAAATATCGTAAATATTAATAAGTTCTAAACACAGCTGTAATGTGGTAACGAACAACGTATAATGAGAGACGCATGCATTCCGTTTTAATCACTCGTCGCCTTAACCCGCATTTGCTACAAATATAACTCAAATAAACTAGTTCCGACGATGTTCGTACAACTAAAACATTAACCTTTATATTGAATTTAGGTAATATTGACAAGTTGAACAGTCTTTTCTTCTTCTTTCTTGTACTTTTCTTTTCTTTTTCTTTTTTATTCGTTGTTTTTATTAGTATCTATATATTGCCTTAGTTGCGGGTTATTAATTTTTTATTAGGTATATCATTTTTTATTTTATACATCTAAAGATTTATTCTAAATATTTATTTATTTATAGTCAATATTACACTAAATTATTGGGAGAGGCCTATGTCCAGCAGTGGACTGCAATAGGCTATTGATTGATTGATTGCACTAAATTATTTTTTCTGCATATAAACAAATAAATCACAATAAATTACTAAAAATCGATTCTATCGCGATTTATTTAGTGTTATTTTCTTACTTACACTGATCTAAATATTCGGTTCCATTTTAGCTACCTATCCGTTAAAAAATAGGAATAGTCGACATTTATTGTATGTACCGACATTATAAATAACAGGTACAATAAGTAGGTACATTTATACCACTTTATACATAAAATTTATATATCTATCACAACATTTCGTTTTGTTACTTTTTATGTTTAACATACATAATTATTTTCTTATTAAAGCCTAAATAAATATCATATTATTATACTATGGTACATTTTTTACTCTTGTTGAACATTCGCAACGAAAACAAACGATATCGTTGGGCCATTTCACGTTAGTAGCTGTTACGAGTCATATAAAATCAGAATATATAGGTCTTACAATGTAACACAGTAACTCTGCTACATACAGACAGACAAACTGCTGCTAAATATAATATGAAACGAAACGAATTTTTCACACCTCGTTCTGTATTTTTACAAGAACGCATATATATGCTAATAACCTATTTTTATGACAAACTCCAACGAAATATGGTAATGTTTTGCATAAATCTTTCACCAGTAGTATCATAGGCGATATGTTATTCAACTTGGTTCCGTAGTTTTTGAATAAATGTATAGACACGAAAGTTGCTAGTTCCTACATGCAAAAAATCCTTGCCCCGAAACTAAAAGAAAAAAGTTTTAATATTCTAGGAATACACAGCACTATGTAGACCCAAAGTAAGAATAATCTATGACTTGTAATATACTTTCCAGATTGCGGATAAAAAATTAAGCTGAGATAGGCTGAGATATTATATTTTTTGAGGGAAAAAAAATTCTACCTGGGTTGGGCATTTTTCGAGATGGGAATAACAAGTGAACTCGTGATACTACGTAGATAGTATAGGTATATAAATATACCTACTACCTTCTTCATCCTAGCTTTAATCCCATTCGCATCCGAAGCTTTCACCTCGGAGTCTGGGGTTCACTTTTTCCGATCTAACTGCGGGTCTGTATACCTACTATATATTACACTATATGTAAATACTATATAGTATATACGTATTATGTATTTATCTACATTATATTATTTTTAGGATGGAAAACATACCTATCTCAAGCTTACTTTTCACCAACACCCACAAAAAGAAACGAAGTGTCCCTTCTATTCAAATTTGCCAAGAGCCACGCGGCGATAAAATTGTACAAATTATTAATATAATAAATCTTAATGATTATTATTTCCTCTAATATTAGAACAGTGAATGACCGCTGAAATATCATTATTCCCTGTCATACCACCTTCAAAGCTTGTCATATTTATATTGGATTTGTCCACGCGACTGTAATAAATATTACTAACCCATCCATTAAAATTGTCTATTTTTGTCTTCAAATGTTAGGCATGGTTGAAGAAATATAAATATTGGAACACCTCTGTCTTTCCTTTTTAGATAGGTAATAGGCGTGAGTATATGTAAGAGTTTAAAAGTTGAGGAAGCTGGTGAATTGTGTAAGGACAGAAGCACATGGCGAGCTTCTTCAAGAAGGGCTTTAGAAGGCTCTAACAGTTTCAGCAGCATGAGTGTGAGGTTGCTGGTGTTGAATACGTCCATGGGCCACGATAACCACTTCCCATTAGGTGGGCCGTATACTTGTTTGTCATCTAACTGGTATAAATAATCCTGACGATCCTAAAATGCTGGTCCCTGCCTTGATGGGCACGTGAAATTCTTTTTCCCGCTCTGGTTAAAGGACCCAGCATTGTGAGAAGAAAGAAACATGTGGGCAGGTAGAGCATTTCAGTTCTTTATTTTTTGAAATCACGAGAAACTTGAGAGAAAGTAAAGCAGTAAGAAATAATATTGTATGTCCATCACACTTGTTCTAACACGTAAACTGTTATACAATTTTGTATTTTATTACTACCGTATCAAGAAAGTATTTCAAGTGCAGTTATAAAAACGAAGACCGAATATCATAAATATCTCTTCGCCTGCTACCGGTACTTATTTATAGTCTCCAGATAATATTGAAGATTATATGCATTCGTTTTAAAATGTTTACCTTATAAGAGCAGAAGTGTTTTGAAACTAGGTCAGTCTCAAAATAAATCGTATTTATTAAACATTCAAGGAATTCAAAGTTATATAGCTATTTGTTTTAGTACAGCATTTAATGTGTTCTAAAATAGAATGGGTTGGAATTGTGGTTTCACAGTCAACGATATCATTATAGCGTCCCATGCGAGAATGCGATATGTTGATGGTTTTTAAGTTAGAGAATTTACCAGCCATGAAATCTAATAGAAATATTAGTCACATTTATACAAAGCGTCGTTTTGATATCCATTTGGCTTTGATTTTGATTTATAATAGTTTTTACTGGAGCGAGTGACCTCTCCAAACCTAACATAAAAGCCTGCATCAGAAGTTTTGGGATCTTGATAGTCCAGTGTAGCTATTGATTAGCATTCAATTCTCAATACACGATACTATAATACAAATTGCTCTCAACATTGACCCATTTTCAGGTGAAATATAACAATATTGTTTCCAAAATAATAGAGTCATGACTTTTGGAAACAATTGTTATGAATTTAAAATGGAAGAAAATCAAACCGAATGGTAAGATCAATATAGGTGTGTACTACTACTACTACTACTAGTATAACCCGCGCCACGTATCTTGGACCTAAATCGTAAGTCATACGATGCTCTGGCGCCCGCGGATTGCTTTGTTAGTCTATGCTTGGTGAGTTTGAGTTCGTCTACCGCAGTAGCATCCCGTGCTATCCTCAAAAGACACCCAAGAAATGTGTACTGCGCGTATAGGGCACATTTTGAGCACATTTTAGGTCCAAGATACGTGGCGCGGGTTATACTTGTAAACGGTATCAAGTACCTAGTACTCGTATCAACATTATATGGACGGTTCACATTTACAAATCAATAATATTGGTTAAAATTGACGGGGTCGTGCGTGTAGATCCCAAGATCTCGAACAATGAAAACCGCTGAAGTCATTCTCTATTCAACTTCTTGTTAAACACATTTCCGTATTGCAAACGAGATCAAATCTCGATTATTCCTACTTACACATGTGCGTGTCTTCAATCACTTGTCTGCAAGCTATATTTCTGATGTCATGTGCAAAGTTACATGTTTCATAATAATGTGTTAACAACTGTACGTACATATATATATCATTTGGCACCTAATTAACGTTTATAAAAGGAGCAGTGATTTTTTTTTGAATATCGTAAAAATGCCAATGTATTTTTTTTTTGTGACTTCATATTTCTATGAATCTTATGACTATTATCAAGTTCATAAATTCAGAAATTTGGATATTATAGTGTATTTCTTATTAAAATATAGTAGGTACATGAGCGACATTTTTGCACGGTAGTATATTTCTATACACATATTGTGGGAAATTGGTGGTTGTAATTTTCAATGTACCTATATGCCATGTTGGTTCCCGGTGAAGCAGAGAAAGGTGACTCCATCTCTTTCCGTGGGTATCGTAGAAGGCGACTAAGGGATACGGCTGTTCTTCGTTAACATGATGGCAATAGACTCGTGCACTATTAATTGAGACCGATAATCATATTTGACAAAATGTGGGTGTGTAGTGTACAGTACACCCCTGCGGAATTCATAGGCGTGAATATGTATGTATAATTTTCAAGAGAGGATAATCCTGAAAATAGGTAGCATTTAGTACACAATCGCATGCATGGAGGAACAAAGTGAGATAATCCTTCGACACAAAAGGAGAAAAGGTGATCACGCCTGCCGGATCACAGTCCAATGATCTCTCTGTACTGGAACAGTCCATCTACTAGACTCAATGAGTCGGGACTATCGCCAGACCTGAAAATCTGAGGTAGAATCCAACACTACACAGACTTCGTCCCTACTCACTGAGAATTCACCGTTCCCAGTGACATTTTAAACCACTTAGGTCGCAGACAAGCACACGGCCCACCTGATGGAAAGTGGTTACCGTGGCATACAGACGAGTGCAATACGAGGAGAGTCTCACTCGTGCTGCTGACCCTTTAAGAAGAGAGAGATTCTGTGCTGTCTGCGACGAAGACAAGTACGACAAGGACAAGCCTTGCCTTTGGTCTTCCCACTGACAGCACAAAACCTCTCCAGTCAGCTCTGGCTACCCTATTCAACGCCAGAAACACAACACGAGGTTATTAGACCCGCAGTTTTCTGTAGGTCGGAGGTTCTTGGACTGCTCGATGGGTACGGAAATACCTTCGTGTCCTACCTCATCCAAAATCATATGAATGAATGAATGAATGAATGAATGAATGATTCAGGACGAGTTTTCATGTGAACATCTTCACAGTATTGTGGCACATAACCGACAGCAACGGAGCACTCCTTTTTAATTCCGTTCTTATAGCAGTCACTGCCAACGTTTATGGTTCCGCCAAACATTTATGTATATCGTATAAATATTTATAAAGATAATAAATGCCATGATAATTTAACAGCAATTAATTGCAGCAACGTCTATTCCGTTTCGTTGTTTTTGTTGCTTTTTTATTGTACGGAATTTTATCGATGTGGGATTTGAAATGCTCGGTGGCAATCAACAGCGATTCGGTGCCGTGACATAAGCTCCATCATTTTAAACAAAATTCTCTGGGGCACAACAAATTAACAGATATTGTGTGTAGTGTTTTACTAAAGATTACTCAGATATCGCTATTTATTTAGTTGTTTAGAAAGAAAGAAAAAAGAACTAATAACTTCAATAGGTTCAATAACAACACTGTCTCAAATAGTAAAATAACAATTAGGTAATATTAGAGCTGTCGGGATATTTACGATGTATTGTTTGGAGTTTCCGATATTTCGGTGCTGTTGCAAGCACTATGATCACGGAGGAACTGGAGTAGATATTGGTGGTAAACGGAAAACGAAAAACTCCAAACAATAGGAACGTGGTAAATATGCAAACTCATAGTTCTTGTGATATCGGGACTTTTCGCGATTAATTATTATAACTTACTTGTGCTTACGTTTCGAGTGCAGCTTTGACGACGTCGACGACGACGACGACGACGTCGGCACAAGTAAGTTTTAATAATTAATCGCGAAAAGTCCCGATATCACAAATACTATGAGCTCTAATAGTAATGTGAATAACCATCATAATATAGAAAAAAAACAAGTTACCTTATTGAATTTCAATTTAGAAAAGTTTTAATCTGCATTATTCAGACTATCTCAAAGAATAATAGATATAAAAATGTCTTCCCACTGCCGTAGGTTTGCGTTTATAATAAATACCTTCTAGACATGTTTACGTTTCACAAACAAAGAAGGTCTTCTACCAGGTATTTATTGGTTACATTCCTTGATAGAAATGTAATTTTAAAAACCGTTACAAATAATAAAAATGTTGGCTTAGATTATAGTTTTATCCATATCTGCACTATGTGTGAAAGCATCGAGGAAAATAAATATAAAATGTAAATAATTTCCCGCGGGAAGCAGAGCTGAGTTCATAAATACTAATTTGAATACAATTACCAATCTTCCTATTTACATGGGGAATGAACATGAAAAGTAGGTACATGTTTAGATTGGGGACTCCGTGGTCCCCACACCGGATGAGGGCCGGATCGAAAGATGTGGCCCTGGGTCGGCCGGGTTGCGAGGGATATGGCTACGACAACCTCACCTCCGGCAACCGACGGCCCACAGACGGCGTACGTTTTAGTCGGTTCGAGTCCGACATAACCTCCTTCTCCGGCTTCGGCGGGGGAGGTATCCGTGGGGATTTTTTCGCACGATAAAAAAAAGGTACATGTTTAGTATTCGGCTAATCATATAAGTAGATACTTCATACATAATAATCACGACTTTATCCCGGAGGGTTAGGCAGAGATGAATTAACACTAGGTAATTGTATTTGGTCCCACGAAGTAGATGGTGAGCCTATTGCCGTATTCCGGTCACTATTGTTGACTCGAGCCATGCATGTAAGGCTGAGTCTGAGTTGTATGTATCTGCCTGATGTTAAACAGCCCAATCCCTTAGTCGCTTTGTACGAAACCGCATATTATGTGGAAATGGGGTGGCCAAATTTTACTCTGCGGGTACCATGCGGCGATAAGTACCTACCTATATACTAATTATTTATGATGTAACATTTCATGCAGGCAGTTTAGGATATAAAATATTTAGTTGCATGTCAGACGTGTGAATGTAAATGCGAATGTGAAATGTAAATGCTACTGACAATCGTGTGTAACAGAAAAATATCTTTACAGACGTATTATTGTGATTTTGGTTGACTAGATCTGCCACATTACCCATTGTGCCATACGACATTTTCTTTTCGTAAAACATGATTAATGGTATTGGAAGTTCTCTTGGAACACAATACATGAATGTAATTAATTATACACTTTTAAAACATTGTAATGTGTATTATTAAATTTGAAATAATTTCACTAACTTTAAAGTAGGTATACGTAGGAAGGTATTTATAAATGTTCGTAACTGTGAATGGATGACTTCTGTGGCTGAACGGTACACCCAGGGGAACGGGTTCGATTCCCACTCAGTGCAAATGGTTGTATGCATGAATATGTATATATGCATTGGGTATTATCAATAAGAGAAATTTATAAGTTTTTAACCCCCGACGCAAAAACGACTAGGAGTCCATAAGTATGACGTGTCTGTGCGTGTGTGTGAATGTCTGTCTATGGCATCATAGTTCCTGAATCGATGAACCGATTCTGATTTAGTTTTTACAATATTTGACACCGCTGCGTTGCCATCCAGGGAGTCCCAAATTATTAATGTGAATACATTGAGTTATCGTTGACTGAGCATTCATAGTTGTAATCTCTTAAATACAACTTTATTTTTAAAACTAGGTACTTTTGAACCAAGATTCATGACTGAGTATTGTTCTAGAAATACGGGCCTAGTGCAAATACGTTAAACAAAACTGAAATTCACGCTTTTTCATTAAAATGCAATAAATAAAATGTACCAACGCAGTTGATTAAATTGCATTAAACGCACTTGCATTCATAGTATAATCCATACCTACTTAGATTAATTTTGTTTATTCATCACTCACTATTTATGTAATTCGTGGTAACTAATAGCACTTTGGCACTATTTCTAACTAGTTTAAGACACGCTGTCTATTAATGCCTCTAAGATTATAAACAGACCGATTCCTCTACGTTAATGTGTTCAGATCAATTAGTTGTATAAATTATGTAAATACATCATTAGCGATATTTATAATAATATAACGCGTCCACTATTAATAACACGGGATATCATCGTGGGTTAAATATTGACTACGAAGTTCTAATTTATTTTATTATAATTGGGTCCATGTTAACCTGATTTTGACTGCTTTGCCACCAGAGAATTGCTATGCAACTATGCTACGAGGCTGTAAAAGCTAACCTATGAAATTATGTGACTGTTTCCACTATGCTGTGCTATGTAGCTTAGCTAGTGATATGCTATAAAGATGCGTAGCTCGAGTTATAGGATGTGTCAATCACATAATTGTGAATGAAAAGTTCCTACAAATGTTCAAAATTCGAATCCACAGTACGCATCCACAGCTCACGTCCATAGCACACATTCATAACACGCCTCTTTATTTATTTATTTTAAAACTTTATTGTACATTAATAGAACAGTATATATATGGAAAAAATTAACAAAAAGAAATGTACAAATGGCGGCCTTTACGCTCGAGCCATTACTTCCAGGCAACCTTTACTTCTTTGTTTCTATATAAGAAACATAGCTTAGCTGAACCCCTTTCCACCAGTGCTATGCTATGTAGACCAATGAATATGACTGGTGGATATCAAACGCATCTATAGCAATGTGGCATAGCACATCTCTGGTGGAAAAGCAACCTCGAGCAGCCTTATAGTCTTCTTCTTTCGAAGCACAATTCCTCGCTTGCTTCTCAGGCTCTAAAGTTTTAATTTTGGAGCCCGAGATTCGGACTCCTGTTTCTCCTTATAATTTGGTTTATATTGGTTTTTAGGAGAGTGACTGATCCTCAACCTCCCAGAGGAAATTCTGAATCAGAGCGTTGTCTATTAATAAGCAAGTGTGCTAGGGAGGTTGGGAAGACGGCAGTCGCTCGTTCAAAAACCATAAAACGTATACCAAACGAAGTAAAAAGAGAAAAAAATTTAAGATCATTTTACATTCCCGGGTTCTTCAAGCGGGAAGGGGGGAAAGCATCTATCAAGGCTGTCAAGTTAGGGACCATCGTTTTAAGATCAATGGCTTCAGATATGGTCCCTATCTTCTGAACTGCACCTCAGCTTTTTACCGGCTAGTGGGGTGCAGTTAATTGACGGACCAAATATAAAAAGATGATGTTTTTTTTATATAGAACACGTCAATTTAACTTCAACTCGCGTAATAGTAAGCTGAAGGCAAAATCTCAGAAAAGAGGGTCACCAATACAGACACGTGCCATGATGACTAAGTTTTATTTGAATTTTATGTAAGTGAATTTAAAATCTATTTTCATAATTACACAATTATCGCCTACATAAAGACTCGCATATAACATAATAATAAAAAGTAAACGAGCACCGCCATGAAACGTTATTATCGCAATCAACATCTCATAGGAAATTATCTGTTAATTGGCCCTCCACTTCCAACGAGTCAAGCACCCAATAACGTTGGCAATATCAGCTAGAACACTTACCCTACCAAATAATGTTACTATTGTTCGTTACAGAAACGTAACGGTTGAAACGTCATTTAATAGTGACGTTTATTAAAAAAAGTGATAGAGAATTTTAAAACGTTAGAAATTTTCGAATTCTGAAATTATCGATATCGAAAGGCAAAAAATGAAATAGGATTTATAATAGTGATGTTTATTAAAAATAGTGACAAAGAATTATAAAAATTCTCGAATTTTGAAATGATCGATTCTTAAAAAAGTTGAAGATGAGGTAGGCGTAGGATGACAAAATTTCGAATTTGGAACTAAACGACTAGGGAGGTACCGCTACCTAACAGAAAACCGGTAATCAATTAATTGAATTATATCGTAATTAATATTATCGAATACATCTTGTGTTTCTGATATAATATATGTATACCACGCCAATATTATATCGCGATCCTGTCAATACAATATATTGATAATATTGACACAATATTGATGTGTTAATGCGATTCGTGCGTATTACTCGATCCTTATTTATATTAACAGTCTATACGTTCGTGCCCTATGCATTGCCAGTTTCTTAATGAGAAAGATAACTAGTAACCGTTTACCATCAACTGAGTTGTATGCTTACATGCTGACCTAGTAAGAAAAAAGTAAGAAAGTCGTAAGAAATAATGTAAGAAGGTAGGTATGCCAAAATTTTGTCGCACATCGGTTTTCGTGCAATAAGAACAATTTTACAGCTTTTTGACAACGACAATATTAACACATCGTTCTAAAGTGTTATGTTTAATTTAATATCCATACTATTTATATTTCATAATATGCACTATCTAGTATAAGTCATACTGAAAATTTATTACATTAAAAATGTAATAAATTAATATTACATAAACATAAATTATGTTATTCAAATGGAACGACGACGTCTGTAAAATATAGTCCCAAAACAACATAAAACCAAATAACAGAACACGAAAATAATTTTAAATTGAACATTAAAAAAATATGACATCAAACAACAGACTTACCTCAAAATTCCTGTAGCCTGGAACGCGATGAACTGCAAGCTCAAATAAGTGCACAGTACATCACTACAGCACAATCACGTTCGAGGACAATCACATTTGAATGAGAGTGAACTTTTTGCCCCAGTTTGTTTATAGTAGTCACAACCTCATGGGAAATTATCCGGGGCGAGTGCCCAACACAGACAATCTCTCAACGTTTGTAATAGTAATACAACCAACACTACAACAGGTACCTAGCATAAGTACATAACATACTTAGTATTCACTATTTAAAATAAATTTGGCATTTCTAGCATTTAATCACAACTTACAGGAGTATTACAACCAGATTTATTATGAAAGTCTTTCCAGGACTGATTCGAACTCATTCTTGTATTCTTTTAATTTATCACAACCATTTTTGCTCATCTGTAGATAGTTCAAAAGTTTTCGGCAAGATACGGCTACATCGTTTCTCCATACTAGTTTTTAAACTACACTTATCTTAGCATTATTCACAACACTCAAGAGGTAAACATTGATTACACCAAAAAAATTACATGATGTTAACTTTTCATGTCTTTCAAAAAAGTTTTAAATTCCATATCAATTCACGGTTACATCACAACGCGAGCGAGCACGTTTGTGCAGCACGAGCATCTCTACGTATGGCTTATTCGATCAATTTTGGCACAGTTAAGTTTGTTAGTCTTCATGTTAAACACGTGAAGTTTGACACCATTACGCGGTACGCGCGTTTTTCACTAAAAGTTCCAAACTGTCCACTGAACACACGTCTCCATCAATTGTGCATTTATAAATAGTTATATCTATTCATGTCGGAGTGTTTCACTAATACGCGGTGCCGCTGTAGTTAGGAGGACAGCGGTGAATGTCAGGTGATGTCGGAGCTGTCAGTGAAACTGTTTTCGGTTTTCCGATGCGACGTGTGTTCCTCGTACTGTTTGTGCTCCGTTACTAGAGGCACGCGTTCTACTGCAAGTGCTGAAAGGCGAAACCTGTTGAAATAGGACAGGGGACTGCGTGCGAGGGAGACAATGCGTACTCTGTCGGCCTCGTGCCGAGTTTCAGGCGCTTATTTTGCTCAGTGTACGCGTGTGCGTGAAAATTCGCATGCTTACGACCGTCGAATTGGTGTTAGTGAGTTGTGGAAAACTCTCTTTAGGGCGCTTCCACACGCGTACGGATTTTCATGATCACAAACAGTGCTTTGTACTTCTATTTTATTGAATGCTCTGTACAGATATCGAAATATTTTTTTTACTACTTATAATGATTGTTTTTGAACTTTCAGGGTTTTATTTAGTCCTAAGATGCAATTTTAGATGCGAAAAAAATACCTAAGTAAGCCAAATTTTTAAAAGACCTAAATTATTATATTAATAACTATCACATCAGAGTTTCATGACATGACTGATTAGAAAACAGACGCTTCAACAATGACCTATATTTGAAATATTCGTAAAAATATCCTAAAAAGTAACTAATAAAAACATAGAAATACATCAGTCAAATAATTCATAAGAATCCAAGGTGTCGTAAGAATTAATCAATTTAAAGTGGCATCAAGTCCAATATAAACAACGGCCACACAGACACATGGCGTAATCAAACAGCACGCAAGTTTAGTAGGCTGTGTAGGTCGGGAGAAGAGACACGAGAGCGGCCCCAGCCTCAGAGCGGGCGAGATGACAACACGCAGCGTGGCTGCGCACGCAGCGCTCAATACACCCTCGCGCCTCCACACTCACACCCCGACCAAATCTATGCCGAACTCGGCGACCGCCTCTGACAGCTCGCTCCAATGTAGCGATGTACCCTTCATTATATCGGGAATCAATTGACAAATGGGCACCGTGCGTTCGTGGTCGCGCACTAACACACGCGCGGCTTGCACTCGTCTGCACGGCTACGTCACGGGCCCTTTGTTTATCTTTTTTAAAAGCCTCCTAATGGAGAGACGTCGTGCCCGAAAATCCTAAAGGACGGTTGCTTTGACGACCGTACCTAAGAATGTTTCATCGCAAATTAATTGAATGTCTTACCTCTCGGAGCTCCTTGATGTTGTACCAAAACTCAAATATAACAAGATTTTATTCGTTTTCGTATTCTACGCTATTGTATTACTTGTTTCATATTTTGGGCCTTTTATGGAAGGGTTGTTCTGTCTTCTTTATTTGGTAAGTGAGATGAGTTTTAAAGTTGCCTTACAGTTACCTACCTACATTTATTTATTTTTAGATATTTTTATTTTTTTTCTTTTCAAGTTCATATAATTATAACAATAATAAACAAGTAATTAGCTTACGAAAACAAAAAACGATTACCTTGAACCTTCTTTGAATTATAATAAAAATATTTTTTTTCCCAGCACCAGGGAATGTTTTTACTTCTTTCAAATATCTTTCAACTTTAATTATTTCATAGAAATAATTATGAGCAGAAGTTCAAAGTCTAAACGAGACGAGATAGGGTGGGAGAAAGAAACAAAGGGGACACAAGGACTTCGACGCGAGAAAAAAGTCTCTCACAAATATTAAAATGTGACCTCTATACGACTAGACCTGTTTGAAATGTCAGGGGAGGTAATAAAATTAACATGTCTAGTGTTAACACTCTCAAAGGTTATGATGTGGTACATATAACAACTATTTTTAGTTTAGTAACGTTATGTCATACCTTTAAGTAATACATTTATTTAGCATGACGTAACTTTTTTTTATTTTTTATTTATTTATCATTTTAAACAGTTATATACAACAAAAAGATACATAAGCATTTAAGAAAACCTATGTGGTTTGTAGCCAATGCTTAAGGCGTTAAATTAAATCAATCAAAGTAACAAATTAAATCAATGAATTAACCAAGTGAATTTAAAAAATGGTATTTAAGTCTATTTCTGACACTATGGGGCTTAATGTTATCTATAGTGCTTAATGGTAATGCGTTAATAAATATATAACTGTAATATCACATCCATTTATGAATTGTGAAAATTTATATTTCATCGGTGTACAATGAATTTATTATTAGGTAATTTATATGCTGCTACCTTTTCACCTCCGAAGAAGTAAGCAGAACGATAACGATAAACGATAGGAAATGCTATCATATGAAACTAAATTTGACAGTTAACTCAAAAAATTCTTTGTGGTACAGACTGCACTAAGCGAACAGAAGATGCACAGCAATCGACCAACCATAAATTATGTAGTTCTAACCCCGTTTTATTCCTTCGACAAGGCTCATCTTCAATGAAAAAGTTAGCCCGCCTAACTTAAAGATACAAATTATAAATCAACTGAAATAATTCTCTAAATGCAGAAATCAGACCGAACACTCGACAAAAAGGTTGCTTGGCAAACTTTTGCTATTCAATACTCACTTTTCAATACTGCCTTGCCAAAGTGGTAACGTGGGGCAAATTTAGCACGATTCGTTTGAAGACATTCAAGGAATATGGGTCAAAAAGCGCGGTGAACAAGTAAGTAATACCTACCTATTGAAATAAATTTAAAGTATTTAGTATGCTAAACTAAACAAATTATTTTAAATTGGAAAAAACGAAATACCTAAACCAAAAATGTAAAATAAAATGACATATCATTTATTTCATAACAGATATAAAAGTAAGTCATCAAGTTGAATATTAGTTAACTACCTAAGTAGTTATTTATATATTAGTAACTCCAGGCTGATGTTGTTTTGCTGTAGACGTATAAAAAATAACCAAAAATTAAATGAATCTGTGTATACTTGCCACAGAGTAGGTTAAAATATATTTTTTAAAGGACGGGGTATTTGACTGTCCAGTCAAATTAGTTACTTTTTACTATACGTCAAAACGGTAAGTTATGAGGAAACTTTTTTAACTATTATAGGTTGAGTGAACGATCGAAAGTAAATAATAACGATAATATAAGAACCGACACAACTTTTAACACTCTTTTGGGTAATTTCACGATGCCTAATTTTTTGCTAATTTCGGTGGCATTTTTAATTATAGGTTTTCCGATGAAAAAATTTAATGGAGTTCTTTTAGAATATCTAGAATACTGATGTGTTCTAAAAGAACTCCATTAAATTTTTTCATCGGAAAACCTATGATTGAAAAATGCCACCGAAATTAGCAAAAAATTAGGCATCGTGAAATTACCCTTTTACCATTCTCAATCTAATGCGCTCAGTTAACTAAGTTATTTTAACTACAGAAAAATATCAAATACTCGTAACCGAAATTACCCTAAGCCAAGCTAAATAAAATTGCTTGTATTATGAGTGGGTCCACGTCTGTAGTGTAATGGCCAGAATTTGAACCGGGGATCTCTATCATAATGCTGAATCATTAACCACTGAGTTACCGTCACTTGAAAATGTGTGATGCATCTGTGATTTTGATGTAAGTTCATTCTGCTAGTACTAGTTTTAAGCGTGTTCGTTTCCGCAATTCGGCATCAATAATTGCGCCTATTTTGTGTACGCACTGAAAATTTAATGTTGTTGTACTATACATTGTAGAGACAAACAGTAGTTTATTGTGCTACTGTAATATACAAATTAATTCAACTACATTGCCTGCTATGTATACTAACTATGTATACAGACAAAAAAAGCTGTTTAGAACGAAAATTGTTTCTTTCGAATTTAGAACGTTGTTCGTATAAAAACGTATGATTTCCATGATGGCTGCAGTTTCTTCTATCTTCTTTATTGTAATTGACTAATCTGTGCTCTACAACTTTAACCAGAGAAAGAGATTATTTTCAGTACCTTTATTTTTAATATCTTTTCAAAAACTCCTCCTTTTATTTTTTTGAATTTAGTTCTAGTATGTTACTGATTACACTAAAAACTACCTACTCAACTCGAAATAACAAAAAATATCAAAAAAGAAAACAAAAAGGGAGAGATTCGTTTAGAATTTAAATCGCTTTTAACTGGTGGTGTACCCAAATGACCAGTAGCTATTGTGTGAGGCAATAATACAGGTCATTTACTTCCAATCAAACTGAGTCTCATGGGGCACACTACCTACTATATCAGTTGTGTCAGACTGGCATATTTGTTATAATGTAATTGTCATTATTACTTACAAAAATAATTTAAAAAAAACACAAAAGTTGTAATGACACGTTAATAAGACAGTTAAAAATCATTTTAACTGTAAAACAGCATTAGACTAAAATAGCACGTATTTAATTTATGATCAGATCAGTTACCACAATTTATGGTTTCCAGTGAAAAAGATATTATATTTTTCCATTGAATACCCAGTCTTATTTTGTCAGTGAAAATACCAATTTTCTATTTTTCAGTGGAAACCACTCTTATAAGACTTATTAAGACCTAGTAACAGTGCTAGGTAATGTTTCTGGGCAAATAGACAGATATTTTCTCAGAAACATTTTCCATCATATAGTTCTAAATAATTGGTGGTTATCACACCTCTGCCCATCTCTTCAAAGATGTATAGGTAAAAGAAATGAATCAATGTATATTTTTATGCGCTGCTATGACGAAAGTCGTAGATACAACAATGTAAGCAACAATAATTTTCATTTAGTACCTATTGCAATGTCATGATCTAAGATGAATGAAGATAGACAGACTGCTCTAAAGATTTAAACTAAGTACATCATATTTTAATGCACATCTAGATTCATACATGACATCATACGTAGGTAGCAATACGACCTCAGGGTTGGAAACCCTATCACAAACACACCCGTCGCCCTTATTTTGAAACCCTTTTTTTATATACAGAGTAACTATGAAAATGCGAAAGTAACTCTGCCTGTCTGTCTGTCTGTCTGTCTGTCTGTCTATCTGTCTGTTACGCTTTCACGCCTAAACCACTGAACCGATTTTGATGAAATTTGGTATAGGGCTAGATTAGACCTTGAGAAAGGACATAGGCTATGTTTGGTCGCGATAACAGACATCCACGCGGGCGGAGCCGCGGGCAAAAGCTAGTACATAATCAATAATGAAAGCGACTATTATTTTGTCCCCTTCTCACTGACTGTAAAATGTGAATGACCTTTTTTTTTTTTTTTTTTTTATCGTGCGCAAAATCCCCACGGATACCTCCCCCACCGTAGCCGGAGGAGGAGGTTATGTCGGACTCGAACCGACTAAAACGCACGCCGTCTGTGGGCCGTCAGTTGCCGGAGGTGAGATTGTCGTAGCCATATCCCTCGCACCCCGGCCGACCCAGGACCATATCTCTCGATCTGGCCCTCTTCCGGTGAGGGGACCACAGAGTCCCCAACCCGCCCCCGGGTATGGGGAGGCACGCAATGCGTGCCGCCGCCGCGGCCTGCTTCTGCTAGGGTGACAGGCGGCTCTACCCGTCACCCCCAGGCCCGCGCTCATGGGGGACGGAGGTCATTCTGCGACCTCCGACGCCCGAGTTGCTGCTGCTCGTTGCGGGCCGCGCGGTTTGCGATTCTCCTTCGCTCCTCACGCTCCCGCTCCGCCGCCTCCTTCACGAGCATTACTTGCTCGCAGAAGGAGTCGCCGGCGGCCCACGAATCTGCGCAGCGAACCATCGCTGCGAGCAAAGTGGCGAGCGTGAGAACTCTCACTCCTAGGGTCGCCACCAGCTCCCGTCTCGGCGTCTCCCACGCCGGACACTCGGTGAGCGTGTGCAGCGCCGAGTCCTCGCTCGCGTCGCAGTGATGGCACTCGGACGTTGGCTCTTTCTTCGCGGTCCGATGCAGATACCGCCCAAAACACCCATGATTGGTGATGATCTGCGTCAGCCAGAACGAGAGGCCGCCGTGTGGCCTCTCTAGCCACTCCCCCATGATGGGTCTTACCGCCGCTACTACGGCGTGCCCTGCGCGTGGTTGCCCAAGTTGTAGCTCCCACTCCGCCACCATGTCCCTGTGGAGCCGGGATCTCACGGCCCGAATTTCTTCAGTAATGTGAATGACCTTGTAACCTATATGAATTGAAATATTACCGCTGAATTTTATGTTTTCATGTTGAGATTTTACTGAAATTTATGTCTCTAGCGGAATCATAATTCACTGGCAATCCCATCATCTTTACTTCGATTTGACACTAACTTATTTTATAATTTAGACCGATACGTATTAGGTACTGTTTGAAAGTAATACAAAAAAAATCTAAAATCAAAAAGAATACACATATTGATAACACACTTGTACTTTTCCACGATATTTATTATTGTCTTAACCGGTTTCGCCTTACGGCATTCTCAAAGGTTTATATTGACGAGAATGCCGTAAGGCGAAACAAGTTAGGACAATAATAAATATCGTGGAAAAGTACAAGTGTGTTATCAATATGTGTAACAACAAGTTCCACCAAGTGCCATCAATCAACAGTATAAATAGTCAAAAAGAATAATTCCTTTGTACTACAACGTATTTTCAATATTTTCAATTCCGACTGCCTCTGTGGCGTAGCGGTAGTGAACGCGGCTGCTACGCAGGAGGCGCGGGTTCGATCCCCGCTCAGTGCCAATATTTGTATGCATGAATATAAATATTTACATTGGTCTGGGTGTTTCTATGTATAATATGTATGTATTTACAACAAAAAAAGTATCTAAGTATGTATATCCGCATTCTAGATTCCATAACACAAGCTAATTAAGCTTACCTTGGGTTGTGTAGAATGAAAAAAAAAATATAAACAAAAATATTAGGGAATAAAAATGGGAACAATCGCACCCAAGATCTTTGAGGTCCAAATCAACCTCAACAGCAGCCTGTGACGGACGAGACTGTGTGCGTCTTTCCTCTTGATGTTAGGTGGTCCAGACGGCAGTCATTCCTATAAAAGTCAAGATAAAATATGGGGGAATAAAAATAAATATAATATACCTAATGGTACAAGGGAACGTGGACGACGTCAATAAAAATAGTTAATTAAATCGATTAATCGTATATGCGAATAAAACAACCTCTTAAAAAGTTGTCACCATGCCAACGTGGCCAGTAATTTAGCCGGTTCGCGCCCACGAAAATAATTACTATGTCGCATTCCTCTTGCTATTGTTAGTAAAGCATTATCTATGAACTTTGGTACAGTTATTTGTTTGAAGCGATTTTCGGTCTTCAAAAGTCTTTATTGTCTTATGGGATACATGCGACGAGAGCTCGTTACAATCGTACTACACAGTATAAACTACACTTATATATACCTCGGGACATAAATCTTGGACCTAAAATGTGCTCTACACGCGCAGAACACGTTTCTTGGGTGTCTTTTGAGGATAGCACAGACGCTACGGCGCAAATTCACCTAGCATAGATTTTTACAAAACAATCCACGTGCATGAGGGCCTGTTTGTTTCGCCAGGTCCAAGATACGTATCCCGGAGTATACATCGATACAGTGCGTATGTGTATTAAAATTGTAGAGCTCTTAAAATTTTTAATGCACACTGTATCTATTTATCGGTGCAGTTGCAGTAGGTACACTGTGATCGCAATTAATTCTCGTACCGAATTCGGCACCCGTTAACGATGATCCCAGATGCATTCAAGGCACTTCATAATCCAGTTCCGCACCTCAGGACCCCCCGTGGTCCCCACATCTGAAGAAAGCCAGCTCGAAAGTGGCACTAGATCGACCGGAGTGTGAGAGATATGTCTGAGCCAACCTCACTTCCAGGCAACCTACGACCTACAGACGGTTTTAGTTTTAGCATGTTCGAGTACGAAATAACCACCCCTGTCGACTCCGGCCCGGGGTATCCGTGGGGATCAGCACACGTTAAAAAAGTATTCAAATATTATTTCTATTGACTTTCTTTGACGAAAGAAGCTAAGTGATATAAACGAAGAAAAGTCATCAGAGATGTGGAAAAAATATTCCCGCTCCTCCTACCAATCAGAATTCCGATCGGAGAACTGGGATAACATTTGATCAATCAGAATAATACATTGCGAGAACGACATTTTAACTTCTAATCAACTTTTAGCAACTTCCGAGTCTCGTCAGTCAGTTAGCAGGTGCATTAGCTAGAAGTTAAGAAAGGTTGACTTGAGTCCCATCATCATCCTCCTGCCCTTATCCCAAGTTTATTTGGGTTCGGCGTAACATGTATTCTTTTTCCATTCATCTCTATTTGCAGTCATCTCAGCATTCACTTTCACGTTGACTTGAGCCCTAAAGATCTCGATTTTACCCTAAAATCGAAATCAGTCTTCCCAAGTAGAATTATCTTTTGGAGCGCAATTCCTCGACATGACTGTGTATTCTAGCTATGAATATTTATTTAACTAGATCTACGTCGAGATAGTACAGTTTAACGTTTATACAGTTCTGAGAATTCACCACAGTGCTGTGGAAGGCGGTATGATAGATTTCATCTATCTAGCATAGTTACTAGTTATACCTCGGAACACTTATGAATCGCGAGATAAAAGTGGCCCTGGTTGCTTGGTGCATTTGAGCTCGTCCACCGCAGAAGCACCCCGTGCTATCCTGTGTACTGCGCAAGATACACTACACTAGACTTGCTACACATCAAAACGTATTTTGTGGATTAAATCAGATGACAGTCATTATCACAAAAAATATCGAAGCTCAACCGGTCTCCGAAGTGAAAGCATCGGATGCAACCGGGACCAACGCAAGGACAACCTAACTTCTCTGAAAAAAAAACCTTTAAAATATACCTAGAACATTGAAAATTACTTTATTCTGTTATCGCCAGAAAGTACAAAAGGGCAGGCCAATTTTAAATTCAAATTCAGAAGATCCAATTCCTAATTAGAAAATTATTAACGCAATGTTTGTATGAAAACATTGCGATAATAAGCGTTTGATTTCAAAGCTATGTTGTTGCCTGTAACTTATAATATTATTGTGAAATTAACTCAAACAGTATAATTTTGTGTGGGGAAAAATTTGTAATGGAAATGTGAATACTTAATGGAATGTTTGGTTATATATATGAACCTACATGTTGAAGTACTTAAGCTGATTTATTAGGTCCTTTACATGGGAAGGAACCTTCCTATTTACTTTTAAATTGCCTTGAGGTCTACCAAACATTATGATAAATAGACTATTCAGACTTCTAAGAGTACCTACTGACAGTTTGAAGTTTTTTAATTTAAACTTGAGTACATACATACCTACATATAGTCATGCCTCTATCCCCGGATGGTTAGGCAGAGGTGAATTAACACCCATATCTCTTCAATCATTTTATTCGATCCCACGTAACAGGGGGTGAGCCTATTGCCGTATTCCCGGGCACTATTGTTAACTCGAGCCATGCATCAGTGGCTGAATCTGGGCTGTATAGCCCTATCCCTTAGCAGCCTTGCACGATACCGTATGGAAAGATACCACCGAGAACGCGGGCTTTAAACTTGAATACATTTATGGCTATGTCATCATCATCTCGAAGGTATACCAGCTCGCTGGTGAGGTTTGGGCCCCGAATATCTTGATGGGCCTTAAAAAACCAAACGCAGCTATGTGTAGCAGGTTTTTTTCAATTCGTAATTCGGATTTAATAGGACAAATACAGTTTATGACACAAACAGTTAAATTATTCCGTTCAAACAGTTGTATTTTTTGTAAGTAATGCTTAGGTAAATTTTCTAAAAGCGCAAAACGTTTCAATTTCATTTTGTATACCTGACAACAAAATGTACTCATTACCACTTAAAAATGAGTACAAAGTTACCTCCAAAGACTTTTTGCATAGATACTAAAAGACTAGGTACTGTAGATAATACAAAACTGAAATCTCGAAACGTAATTCCATTACTAGACCAGGAAAGATGTATTCTTGTAGCCGTCATGTGTGCTATCTAATTTTTGCGTCCCGTTTCAGATTCGAAAATAAAAATTCATTGCCGCCTCATCCCAGAACAGTGACATAATTTTATTCCAAATAGCTTGTCTAGTTTAGATATAAGTCATTGGTTATTTTCCTAACAAATACGCAACACTTATAGACGAAACTAAAACACGAGTTACAAAAAAACATACTGAATCACAAAACGGCTATCCGAAAGTATTTTTAAACGAACAATTTACTGTCACAAGATCCCGCGTCTATTTCCGACAGAACATTTTTCTTCAAACTCGCGCCAAAAAAAAAAAAAAGGTTCATATCAAATGAGTCAGTTCATGGCTAGTTTTAACTCAAAGTTAACTAAACACAGCGACCACCAACGTATACTGACCGATAGTTTATAAAGCGCATACCATCCAGAGTTCTGCACTTTGTTTCATCTCGATACATACATCAAGTGTTTCCGGAGATGTGTGTGAAAAATTGCACCGAGAAACGCAGAGGTAGGAGTTGTGACGTCATTGTTTGCGTCGTTAATGTGAAAAAGCTATTTGTGGAGTGCATTAGATGTTTTTTGTTGTAAGTGGTGGTCGTAAGGAAGTTTAATGTGTTTGCAATGAAAGTTCTTAGGATCATTTTTATTAAAGGAAACAGAAGAAGAACAGGAAACTGTTCAGACAAAAAAAAAAAAAAAAAAATAACGTTAACAATGTTATGTTTAATTTAATGTTATGGGCGTTAAGTGAAGCAACAACACACATTATATTAGCTATACTCTGGAATTATATAATAATACCTATTAAAATTAAACTGCAAATATCGAAGTACAGACGACAAAAGTCGTTCAAACTGAGAAGTCGACCCCAACTGAGTTGGGAAAAGCCTCAGAGAATGATGATATTAAAATTAAATAAAAATTCAATTTTGCTAAAGGTACCAATTTTAAATATTTCAAGAAACCATTACACACACATTTTTGGGGAGAAACTACACAGTATCTAAACCGGAAACACATAAAGTAAGTTTCTAGAATGTTATTTGAATAAAGTGGCTCTGTTTGATAAAAAATCGGGCAAAAACATCTACCATGTAAATAAAAAAGCATATCTAGTAATTGACGCTAACGTAGTCAATAAAACGCTAAGAACATTTCTTCATCTTCAAGTAAAAAAGAATGCCCTCGTTGTCGAGAACTAAACCCGTTTACTGAAAGGTTAGCTGATAGTAGTACGTAGTACGTACGCCAAATTTTACGTCGTTCCTAATCCAATAACTCCCTGTGGCGTACTCCACCCACAACTTGCGTGAGCTAACACCCTTTATGAATTCCTTGACTTGATATTACTTGTACTTACTGCATGGTAACTTGAGCCATTTTAGTTAGAAGGGCACTCGATGTGGGTATAACTTTAATGTCATTCTTTGAAATTGCTTTATTTTAAAATGTTTTTGTAATTTTATCTCTTTTCCCTGTGGCAGTGTTTGCGTGGTGGAGTTTGTGGTATACACATTTTAATATTAAGTTTGGATTAAAACAGTTGTAAATGGACTGTTTTTATATTTTGTTGTGTACCTGACTAAGAAAAACTTTATCTTACTTAAACTTTAAATGTTTGCTTTGGAAGAGGAAGGACAGAATGATATATTCCATATAGATTTAATGAAGTAAGTAATTTTGTTTTTGATAGATCAAAAAAAAAATGTGCCCAAAAACAATTTGCCCAAAAACGCATTTTTCGTTGCAAAAAGAGTTCATGAATATTGTTTTATTATAAATGAATGAAATAGAAATAAACATCACAATAAAAAGTTGTAGTCAACGAACATAATATAAAGGCACGCATACACTGAGTGAAAATGAGTAGGTTACATTTAAGTAGACGCGTGAGTCGTTTAGATTAGATTAGAAATATATTTGTTGTACACAAATAAATATTCAAAAATATTCATTAAAAGAAGGCGGAGGATCGACAAACGTGGCGCATATTGGGAGAGGCCTATGTCCAGCAGTGGACTGCAATAGGCTAATAATTGATTGATTCTTTAAACATGCGACATCGCTTCGAACCAATGATGTAGGTTAAGCACTGAATACACAAACAAATATCTTAAAATTATGATTTTACAACCCTACAAGAACTTAATTAACACACGATAACCTTTTAGAAGAGTTATAATGTAGAGTATACAGCTGCTGTAGGAAAGCGCTTAAAGTTTAATTTTAGCCTTGTCGTAGAAAATCTAACTAAATTTTTTTTTTTTTTTTTTTTTTTTTTTTTTTTTTTTTTTTTTTTTTTTTTTTTTGTACACAATCATAAAATAGTATAGTTCACCTACCAGTGTGAGTGTTATTTCCAACAATAAAGCCACAATAACTGTATAAAGTATCACCAAAAGTTAAATATGGAGCACATGAAGGAATCTCTATGTGACCTAAGAAAAATGTTTCACGATGGTCTTGCAAACTTTGAGACCAGGTTGCAAAAGGTTGCTGGAACATCGGGGACGGACAACACAGCAAGTATTGCTACGGACTTCGGTTTGTTTAAAACATTCGCACTAAGGGCCTTAAATCTCCTCCAGCATCAAGTGGAGAAGATTGCCAATCAAGTGGATGGCATGGAGATGCGTGGACGCCGTAAGATTCTCCTTGTCCATGGGGTGCCAGAGTTGGAGTCCGAGGTAACTGTTTCTGTAGTGACAGACTTGGTGAGGAGTAAACTTAAAATTGATAACTTCGTTGCTCCAGATATTAGACGATGTCATAGAATGGGCCGACCGTCTGCTGAAAACAAACCAAGGCCCATCCTGGTTAAGTTTGAAAAGTTACCCGTTAGGGATAAGATCTGGTTCTCCAAAACCACACTGAAGGGCACAGGTGTAACTCTCTCTGAGTTCCTCACAAAGCCGCGACATGAGGCTTTCTTGGCAGCGCGTGAAAGATTCGGAGTCGGCAGGTGCTGGACGCGTGAGGGCTATGTCCATATTATTGATCCCAACGATAAGCGGCATCGTATAACATCGATACTTGAGCTTATGGATATAAAGGATGCTACCGGAAAGCAGTCTGAAGTCCCGAAGAGTAGTACCACAACATCTGCTAGTGTAGTTACTAAAACTAGACGTACAGCTGTGACAAGAAAGTAATTTGTATCCTTTGAATATTTATGTGTCATCTTATTTTGTTTCTCATTGTATTGTAGAGTAATAACTTCGTATCTTTGCTAATTTTTCTTTTTCACCCTCTTTCCAAATTATAATACTGTAGGTACTGGCATATTTTAAAGTCAGTTTTCAACTTAGAACAACTTAATTATTAACATGTATGTATGTAATGTAACCTCTTCATGATAAAATTATTTGTATTTTTTTTTTTTTGAGTTTCTAACAAATGTCACAAAGTGTCAAGAGCTAAACGTCACAAAGTGACGTTTGACGTTTAACTCTTGAAGTATAAACGTCAAACGTCAAAACAGGATACGTTCCGTTCCCTCTTCTCGGATACACATAAAATTATTATTATTTTTTTTTTTTTTCCGTATTGTTTCTGCGGCTTTTATAGTGAAAATTAGTTTTTTACCGATATTTGTAATAACGTATCTTACTAAATATTTTCTCAATTGTAATTCCTAAATTTATATACTTGTGTTTTTATTTTTATGGCAGGACGCCTGTGGTGTGTTTTTTATTTTTATGAATACTCTGACACTCAACTGGCGGGTGGATGGACTGTTGTTTTTGGTGCGTGGTACTTGTTGTTTATATATTGTTATATTATTATTATCATATTTATTATTTTAAAACTCCTGCTTAGTGTAAAATATTGTATATTTAGAATAATGTCAGACACCGAGCATAGTAGTGATTGTGAATGTTCTCAATCTGTTTCCAGCTCCAGCGATAGTTTTGGCGGTCCTTCGCTTGCTGACACTCTGCTTTCTCTATTCTCTGATGTTCCCAGAAATTTTAATGTAGTCCACATTAATGCTCAGAGTATTCCCGCCCATTTCACTGATATGCTGACGTGTTTCGATTGCAGGAATGTCCATGCAATACTTGTATCTGAGTCTTGGCTGCAGCCAAGTCATCAAACTGCCACCTACTCTCTTCCAGGTTTCCACTTAATCAGGAATGATCGCGATGACGGTCGTGTTGGTGGTGGCGTTGCAGTATATCTGCGTACCCAAATTCCTTTTCGCATCATCGATGTATCAGCACAACCGCCACCCGCGAACGGGGGCGAACATATGTTTTTGGAAGTGGACCTGCGTCACAGCAGAGTTCTCCTGGGTGTGTACTACTGTCCTTCATCAGGCATAAACTTTTTCTCGTCCTTTGAACACATTTTGGAAAACTTAACACCAAACTATAGTCACACAATTATCATGGGAGACTTCAATACCTGCCTGTTAAAAAATGATTCTCGTACTTCTTCCTTTCAGCGTACAGCTCTATCTTGCAACCTATCCATTCTCCCTCTTAATCCCACGCATCACTATCCTAACTGTATTCCAACCCTTATTGATCTTATTCTGGTGTCGTCCTTGGAACATGTCGCTAAGCATGGTCAGTGCGATGCCGAGATGTTCTCCTATCATGACCTTATATTCCTTTCCTATCAACTCCAACCTCCTAGGGCCAAGGCGAGAATTCTAAGGCAGCGTAATTTTCGTGGCGTGAATATTGAGGGGCTTCGTGAGGACGCTGACGATATTGACTGGGGTCCATTGCTTGCGTCGGAGTCTATTGATGAGAAGGTGGATATTTTTACTGGGCAATTGATCAAACTTTTTGATAAGCACGCTCCCGTGCGGGCAGTCAAAATAAAACACCCGCCAGCTCCTTGGCTTACCGATGCCATTAAAACCTTAATCGCCAAGAAAGCTGCAGCCAAATGTAAATATAAGTACCGACCAACCACCGACAATTTGGAAAGATATGTCGCTATACGAAATCACTGTAATAAGGTGTGTAGGGATGCACAACGCCAATATATCCATGTCTCCATCGAAAGTGGTGAACCATCTAAGGTATGGAAATTTCTGAGAACTATAGGAGTTGGAAAGTCCAAAGAAAATACTACTCAGAACGTTGACATCGAAGCACTAAATCAGCATTTCTCATCTTCGTCCGATTTTGGAGGGACTGCAAAGGTAAATACGCTTAACCGTCTTTCGTCACTTCCAGCTCCTAACTTTTCTTCTTTCGTCTTAAATCAATTCACTGATTGTGATGTTAAGAAGAGCATAATGTCTATAACATCAAATGCCGTCGGAAATGACTGTGTTAGCCGTAACATGATCGTGCCGATTCTGGATCAGATCCTTCCCATTATAACTCATCTTCTTAACTTTTCTGTTACTAGCTGCTCCTTCCCGTCTGCGTGGAAAGAAGCACAAATTATTCCTTTACCAAAAAAACGCAATCCTTCTTCCTTTTCCCAGTACCGACCGATATCCATATTACCTTTCCTTTCTAAAGTACTTGAACGCCTTGTCCATACACAGCTTAGTAGTTTCCTCGTCAAAAACTCGCTTCTAAATCCTTATCAATCTGGTTTCCGGCCTGGACATAGTACGGTTACAGCCCTAGTGAATGTTACGGATGACATAAGGTTAGGCATGGAGAAGGGAAATCTAACAGTACTTACACTGCTAGATTTTAGCAATGCCTTTAACACAGTGGATTTTGAGATCCTACTAGGCATACTGCGCTCTATTAACATATCTCCAACGGTGATTGATTGGTTTCATAGTTACCTGTCTGGCCGCCGGCAACGTACGCGCATAGAGGATTCCTTTTCCTCGTGGTGCGATATAACAGTCGGTGTGCCGCAGGGTGGCGTGCTATCCCCATTACTTTTCACCGTTTTTATAAACTCAATCTCAAATCAATTACTTTCTACCTACCACCTTTATGCAGATGATCTTCAAATTTATACTCAGGCTCCTTTAAGTCAGTTGACAGAAGCATTTAACACTATAAATATGGACTTAGAACGTATATGTGAATGGAGCGTTAAATATGGACTTCAGGTAAATCCAGCTAAGACACAAGTCATTGTTGTTGGAAGCCCCTGGATTATGTCGCGCATTGACTTAACTAAATATCCCCAAGTTATCTTCAACGGTGCTGCTATCGAAATAAGTGATCAAGTAAAAAATTTGGGTATTTATATGGACAGCACTTTGTCCTGGGATCGACAGTTACAGGAAGTCAACCGCAAGCTGTTTGCAGCGGCGGGGTCCTTGCGTAAATTGCGAAACTTGCTTCCGACTGCTACTAAAGTTGCGATTGCGCAAAGTCTGCTGCTTCCACTTCTCGACTACGCCGACGTCAGCTATCTAGATCTCACCGAGGAGCAACTTGACAAGCTTGAGCGTCTTCAGAATTTTTGTATAAGATTTATATTTGGCCTACGCAAATATGATCATGTGTCCGAATTTCGTACCAAACTCAAGTGGCTCCCAATTCGCCTTCGTCGGAATACTCATATTCTCTCTTTACTATACAGCGTACTGTTTAATCCTTGTACTCCCCATTATCTAAAAGAACGGTTCAGGTTCCTTGGTGACACACATACAAGATTTCTGAGATCATCGGAGAATTTGAGACTAGCAATGCCACTGCACTCCACAAGTTTTTACGACAAATCGTTTACTATACAAGCAGTTCGCCTGTGGAATGCACTGCCAATTCAGATTAAACGAGCACAATCACTAGATTCCTTTAAAAAAATGGTAAAAGAACATTATCTATCTGCCCTAGAATAGCTATACTGTGTAATTTTGTGTACTTAAAATGTTGTGTAGTGTATAATATAATGATATGGATATTAGTTAGTATATATTGTAAGTATTATGTATTGTATGAATATAATTATATTGACATAATATGTAGTATATGTATGTATATGTTGTAAAATATATGACTGATATTATAACTTGTTATATATCTAACTTATGTATACTTTTCCTTTTATTTTAAAGGATAAATAATAGTAATAATTTATGTAATTGTACGCTACCCTATCATATCTTTTGCTTCTATCCATCCAAAGGTTGCCTGGCAGAAATCGCTGTAAGCGATAAGGCCGCCCATTGTGCATTATATATTAACATTGTTATATCGATACCTTGTAATACTTTTATGGTGTACAATAAAGAATATCTTATCTTATCTTATCTTATCTTAAATGTCGTAAAAAAACAGGCATCAAGATTTTATGTCCACTCCAGTGACGACAAAACCATCTCTTAAATTAAAAGGGTAATTTCACGATGCCAAATTTTTTGCTAATTTCGGTGGCAGTTTTCAATCATAGGTTTTCCGATGAAAATTTTTTTTAATGTTCTTTTAGAACACTATATACTACTAGATATTCTAAAAGAACTCCATTAAATTTTTTCATCGGAAAACCTATGATTGAAAACTACCACCGAAATTAGCAAAAAATTTGGCATCGTGAAATTACCCAAAATTAAAGTAACAAAAAGACGCTAAAATAAAAGGAATTAACACGAAACACTTAAGACAATAGTTTTTGAGTCGCCTCCTAAGGGAGGCAATAGATCTACAATTTTAACAAAAATTAACTGTTGTTCGTGGCTCCATCCGCGGGGAATTCTGATCCCGTTCATTGCTAATAGTAGCGTGATGATAATGTAGCACATTTCGGTACAATGTAGTTTATTGGTCTGGTAGTTTTTGAGTTTATTCTCTTCATAATATTAGTATAGATATTACTATTTTCTAATAAGGTAAATTGTTGCCAATTCCTCGAAAAATCATGTCTAATTGTGTCATATTTTTTTACATCATTCGAGGTTGGAATCTATAATTTGTTTACTTATTTTTAAGGACTCTCTTTTCTCTGTAATTTTATTTTTAACATTGTGTTCTGTGAAGCTGATTTTGTTCAGACAGAAATACTAAAATGCTACGCAATTTTTTTGTTTTCCCCACCAATATTTCACTGGCTTGAGGGGAATTGTTTCTACACCAATTTAGTATATCAGAGACAATTAAAAATGACCAACAAAGTGTGCAATCAATCTGCTTTGTAAATCAATAAATATTTTTCCCCAAAAAACTTATGTAAGTATTAAAAAAACCGACTGCCGAACCAACCGACTGAAAAAATTTGATAGCAGGCGGTACCCATTTGCTAATCAACAGAAAATTAATGGCCCAATAGCCCCATAAACCACGGGAGACGAATACCTTTCTGTTAGATCTCATTCATTGAAATCCGTTCAGCCGCTAGGCCTGTAGAGGGGAACTAAGAAAACTACTTACATACATACATACGCGCGCAACACAAAAGCCTCGCTAGCGCAGTCGAGTAAAAAACGATGCAAATATAAATAAGTAATACTACAATCAAAACTGTAAGCTTCTTAAACGAGAAAGAAATGGGGTCAGTGTCGTGAAAGAAATAGAAATATCCACTAGTGAGTCTATATTGAACGTTACCCTTTTCATCTCCACTTGAGCAGAAATAAGACGTCACACTAGTCAAGTCGGGTTGTACTACAAAGGCTTATATTTTATTGCTAAAACATATCTATCTTACAATATGTGGTAACGTCTAAAGGAGAATAAAATATTATGTTTTGAGGGGTAACTACAAAAGTTGTTTGAAGGGGAAACCATGAAAGTTTAACAGATTTGGATACAATTGTATCTTTTCCTTTGTGCTGTTTTTTTTATATAAATTACAAAAACATTGTTATATTTTCCCTATTCACTATGAGATGTACTCTCTATATTGTTCGCAGTAACTAAAGATACGAGTACTATACAATATTGGCTGTTAACAGGTAAAAGATCTTAAGTGAGGGCCACGGTTGTTAGGAAAATCATCGTAATTTACACTTTCGTGAGATCTTTATCCTCTAAACTTTTTTTTCCTGAGCAGTTTTACTTTCAACTTTCGATTTATTGTATAAGTACCTAGAAAGATGAGATGTAGATATTGTGTAGGAAAGGACATAAACTAATTTCAATCACTTGTTGGGGCTGTTGGTCCTGCGAACAAATAAATACAATAAAGGTAAACGGGGTAGATACCATCCACCCCTGTCGTAACTGTCCTGTTAACATACAATCATTATTATCGACCATTCGTAATAAAATAAATGGCGAGTAGATCCCCTAGAAGGAACTATCCCACTAAGACATCTATTCGCTAGTATATTGCTAGTATGAAAATGGCAAGTTATTATATTAATTTTGATGATTTAATAGAAAAATCAATTCTAGGCGAAACTTGTCCTTCTTCTGCCATTAAAACCTGGAATTTCTTACCAGCTCACGTGTTTCCCTCTTCCTACAGTCCCGGGTCGGGAGGCCGTCAAGCTGAGTGCCACCATTGTAATGTGGTACATGTTTATAATGGTGACCCTCTTTCCGAGACTTTGCCTTTAGCTTACCATCAAGAGAGATGAAATCAAATTGACGTCTCCTATATATAAAAACCGTTTTAAAAGCACCGGCAACTTGCAAGTGATGATTGAACATCTTAGTTAGTACTTATTTACTGAAAATAGCTGCAGAAGGCCATTAAGAAATTGAAGTTTTACTGAAAATATTTAAAGCAACGAACCACTGCAACTTTATTAGTTACTTTCAATTAGGTAACTTTTAGCTTTAAGCAAAATTAAGTGAAACCGTTTATTTTTAAAGAAAAATATTACAAAAGCAAATTGAGCAATGTCACCAATTTATAAAACGATCTAAAGATAAAAAATATTAGAATTTCAATATTATTAAGATGTTAGAACTTCTGAGTGAATAAATTTTATCGTAGGACTGTATATTTAATAGCTATGATCTTGTTATGACATAATATTCAAGCTTGATAAATGGCTCCTGATAACATTTTAACACCTACGAGCAATGATATATTATAAACTATAGCTTCGTTGTCCGCACTCTAAAATGGCGACAAATAATTTTACGTACCTACCAGAGTGGCGACAGTGCATTACACTAAAAAACGTCATTAATAATAACATGTACATATATAAGTATATGCTCCCCGAAAGAGTAGGCACAGGTGTATAATTATCTTATCTATCCCCCACATTATTCGTCATAATAATAAATAATAATAAAAATGAAATTTATAGGTATTTAAAATGATTAAAGAGGAAATAATAATAATGTACCTATTACTTTTTCACGCGAGTAAGTATCTAGCATCTAGTCTATATTTTTTTTAGACTAGATGCTAGATACCTACTTATTATTGTAAATAGAGACGTCAATATGATATAGTGTTTGCGCCATTTTTGAAGGCTGCCATGTTTATGAATGGCGTGTCTATAAATAATAGTACGTCATTGCCTTCAAGTACCTATATAATATGAAAAAGATCAAAAGAGAAGATTAATTTTTGCTTTGCGTGCCCTTCGGATCGAAGATGCACGCAGGGCAGCGCAAAATGGCTATTGTTGAAGACAAACGGACTAAAACCACAGGATATCTACGATATTTATTACCGGGTGAAGGAGGTTTCCCGCTGTTCAGAGTGCCCTTCAACCTTGGGAGGTTATTACCCGTAGGTTTACTAATAATAATACAGTTCTTTACATTTATACAATACACAAATTAAAAGTTACTCGTATAAATAACAAAGTACTCTAGCTGAGTAACAGTAACGTAACAATCTCTTGTAAAACCGTTTGTGTATCAAGAAAAGTCAACAGCAACATTAACAACATTACTATCGTTAAGTTAATGAAGAAGCAAAATGAATGGCAGGCACAGTCGACAAAAAAGGAGGTTGCATCTTTACATACACCTTTATGTGAAAAAGTGCAACCGTCTCCTTTGTCGCCTGTACACAAAAAAAATTAAGTCAATTTTTGAGAAACTGTTTAAGGTGCAAGATTCAATGTTGTTTTGTTGTTTTTTTTTTTTTAAGAAACAGTAGCAAAAGCATAGAAACAAGAGCCCATACAGAGAAGAGATAACCTTCTCTTCAGATTTGATGAATGGCCGATGCCTTAATTGAGTTAACCAGCCGAGAGCTGGTACGATTTTTGAGTACGTTCTTGAGGCAAGTTGGAAACTTGTCAGACAACTCTCCTGTTAAGACGAAGGTGTAGACCTGGCTGGTGGGAACGGGGGCTAAATCAACCCCCAAATTTTTAAACATATTAAAAAAATCCAAATATAGGTACATGTTTTAGACAATATGCATTTTTTTAACCCCCGACAAAAAAGAGGGGTGTTATAAGTTTGACGTGTGTATGGGTGTGTGTGTGTGTGTGTGTGTGTGTGTGTGTGTGTGTGTGTGTCAGTCTGTCTGTGGCATCGTAGCTCCCAAACGGCTAAACCGATTTCGATTCTGTTTCTTTTGTTTGAAAGATGGTTTAGTCGAGAGTGTTCTTAGCTACGTTTCATAAAAATCGGTTCAGCCATTTGAAAAATATGAGGAGTGAAAGTGGCAATGCAAAATCTAATATTTTCAAATATACCCGTGTTGGGTATCAAATGAAAGGTAATAATTTATGCAGCAAGTTTTATGGAAATCGGTTAAGCGGTTACCTATAAAAAGCATGAAATAAAAAAAAATTGAAAATTTAAAAAACCGACCCAAAAAGAACCTATAAAAAGTAAAATAATAAATATTATGACCTGCCCTAAGTATTGACCCTTTTGTCATTTGTCTCATCCTCCCATCCCGAATAAAATCATGGTTGGCGAAATGTGGGTGTTAATACACCTCTACCTACCCCTATGTACATATGTATAGTTCCCGTAAATGGTATTCTTAACAACCCATCACGGCAGTTAAAACATCTTGTAGCTACAGTTCCTTTTCACTCGTAAAGTTTATTGTTTCTCGTTCATTTTAAGGTTTATTAGCATTAACTTTATGGTTAAGGAAAATATCGAGAGCAAACTGTAAGGGGTAACTGGGGGTAACTTACTTTGAAGTTAGAGTTGTTGATATTGTAGAAAGTGTGCGAAACCTACTGGAGCGCACCTGATTGGCAAGGAATGAACCTTTATTTACGCCAATCATTTTGTGCCTGACATTGCGTCAATCGAAAGGAGAAATTCTGTTCCATTTTTGAACAGACAGTTCAAATTTGGAACTGAATAGGCGAAATAACAATAGTGTTTTGTCCCTGTTTGTAAACAGGCTGATCAGAGTCCATGAATGAGGTATTGCGAAACCCGAATCCGAGCTACGAGTACCTAGATACGAAAGTTCGCTGTGGCAGATTCTTTTTTTGTTTTTATGTAGGGCATGTTAGCCGGCCAGCTAGCCATTACACCAACTGACTCCTGGGGTTGGGAGTTCAGGCAACATTCGCTCTCGTAAAAGTCAATAAAATCAACCTATGGAAAAGAGTATAATAGCGGACAGGCGGCTTCAAAGGAACAGGAATTTGCGCTCGGAACGATTGAAAGAAGAAAATTATTTAAGCGCAACGTGACTTTAACGCAGAAATGATAAAAAACAGCCTTAGAAATGTTATTTTTTATCGTTTATCTTATAACTATTTATTAGAAGCTTCATGAAGAGGAAGTAAAGAGTAATAAAATGAAACTGGCGGTGCCATCTAGACGAGAATACTAATACTAACAAAAAGATAAGTTTCATACTTGCTACCTTGTGAAATCGTTTTGAGAACAGCCGCTAGGTGGCAATGTTTATTTCTGTAGTTAGAACATAGGCACAATGCTCAGCATCCCGCAGCGGGGTGCGTGCCTGCGCGGCGACAGAGTAACGCGCGTGGTTGCGGGAGAGCAAATCTAAATTTATACTATGTAATTATAATAACATAATTGATTATCAAATTCTTCGGAGCTCAAGCCCTTACTTCGAACGTCCGCTGTATGAGACTCGGGCACATTCTTTCCTCTCAAGGTTGGGAGGGGATTAAATAGCAATCGCTCCCATAAAAGTTAATCCAAACCGAATTGTGGAATGCAAGAATAGAAGCCTGGGAGTTAATCCTGGGTTTAAAAAGTATTCACAAGTTTTCAGGCTCACGTTCACATTTAGTAGGAAGTAAAGTAATTTTGGATGTTTTCGATCGTAGATTCCATGACATACCTACTTACCTAAGTTAAAAACCACCAGGTACACAGTGACTCGTCACCGGAATATCCACCATGTAGGTGAATTTTCCGCTCTTGCGCGCAAAATTTTGTGGTCATGCGGAATATAATTTCTTACCTTTATATTTTTTTAGAGCCTTGAACCTAAGTCCTTAGAACTTGTGTAAAAGGTCCTTAAGATATAATAAAGACAGGATAATATATTTTGCTGGCTTGCCTCTGTTAAGGCGACAGGCGTCCTAAACTGTCACCCCAGGCCTGCACTGCAGATTACAGGGACACGTGAAGTGCTTCCTAATTCCGAGCCCTCAGCACTTGCCTTGCCACTCCTGCTTTCATGCTTCGGTGGTTACCCGGTTGGGTTGGTCAAATAAGTAGTAGCGCATGCTTCCACCTTATGAGAGAGACACTGCCGAAGGATGCAATACCAAATAGGAGTAATAGACTCCTAAGTAACATTATACGAGTATAAATATGAAAAATTTGTTCAATATCTTAATCGCTCAACATTCAACAGGGTAGAGCATACAAGTAAACCATGACAACTTTTATTAGGCTATTCTCCTGCAAATTACTTGAAAGGAAAGAAGAGGAAAGAAGAGAAAGCCAAAGCAAAAGCGAGCAAATGGAGCAGTGGCACTAAATTCTTAACTTATTTGCATAAATCTGTCATCGAATCGTATAAAACTTGTTTACTACAACTATTTGTCGTTGCCTCTTCGCGCGATCGGTAGTTTGCCAACTGGCACGGCGTCTATTGTTCCTGGTGAATTAAGAAGTATTATTTTTAGTGAATCATATATAAAACTAATGACGGTAATAACTACGCTCACTCCGTTCAGTATTTAAATTTTTTGGAAGATTCAGAATTCACATTTACGTCAGTAAAGGCGTAAAATCCATACGTCTATATAACACCAGTTACTTAGGGAACCACCAACAAAGCAGCAAGCATCAAGCTTGACAAGAGGCACACACCAAAACAGCATTTGCAGCGCACAGAGCAAATTACCAAGAAAAATGTCAATGTAAAAACTATTTGCTGCGTAAATGTAGGTAAAGCCCTTATAATCTAAATCATCACATTGCCGTTTCCCACAACTCCAATCCATAGGTAAACACTTCAAGTGGTAACGACTTTTATCGCACATTTATTTCTATAAATCTTAGGTTGAATGAATAATATTTGTGTACAAATTATACTTGAGATATTACATTAGATAGAGCTACTTATTATTTGAAGTATTTAGAGATAAGATTGAAAAAGGAGTAAGAATTACTTCAGTTTAAAATGCTATGTGCCCACTTCGCAGTGGCAAGTGATGGCGATTCCTTATAATGTGCCACTGTAGGCATCATCACGTACTGTGCTATAAAACCTTTCACAATGGTCAAAGCTCATGGCTACGCCACGACTCCTTTTTATGTGCCACCAACAACATCCCGATTACGCGCCCAAAATCGTACGCAGATTCTTCTTCTTCTTTTACTACTACTAGACAGCTATATTAGAACCCTGGTGGTACTTGTGATTATATTTTGCCGTGGCTCAAGTACACTGGACGCTCAATACTGGTAATGCGGACTTAGAAGTATCGTAGCCTACATTACAAATACTTCATTTATAAAAAAAAGCCCCAGTTTATGTACTTTCCATGCGGTGTACCACAGGGTTTGATTTTAGGGCCACACCTGTGAATCATTGGTTTTAAACCCGAATCAATTTGTTAGTATCAATTGGGTATACCGCTTACTTCGACAAGGAAGAATGGGGTGACCTCCATCTAAACTTACCTATGGACCTGAAGCCGGTTTCCGGGGAATACAAGAATTTTAACGCCAGATGATGTAAGAATGCTACTGGTAGATACAGTCGACAAATGAGAAACCGTTTCACTTTTTCCTATGTTGAATGTAACTAAAGTTGCAACCGTATCTCCTTTATCGACTGTACATAAATGTTGCAACATTATCTGATAAATCAGGATAAACAGATTCAATCAACACTTATTATATAGGATATTTTTCCAATGACTCATATTACTTATTACTTATGCTAAGACATGGACACAAACCCGTTAAAAATTCTGACCTTTGGTAGGTGAAAGAATGACTTCTTGTAAAGCATATTTTATTTACTTTATGATAAAAGTGCTCAGGGCTACATACATCTTATAGATGAAAACGATGAGTGGCTACAAACTCAAATGTTAGAAAGTCGATTTCATTCTTCATCTTCATAATGATTGTTATTCACACACATTATAGATCTACTTGCCTCTGAGGGGATAAACCCAAAAAACGCTGGCTAAAAGTGTCTTTTAAGATGGAGAAGATGGATGCCCAAGACCACTCGAAATGGAGAAATAAAGGCGGCAAGCAGATCCCGGATTAGGCTGCCTTTGCACCAGAGATGCTACATTGCCTTAGTTTTATCCTCGTATGCGATGGTGATCATAATGATTCACAAGCATAAAAGTTGTCACACAAATACATACACGTGTTCTGTGTGACAATATAAAATAAATTAATACCAGTGATTAAGAAGTGTGGATTTCCTGAGGTAAGATCATTCGTATTCGTTTATTATTTATGTTCAACCGTTAAAACTGAATACTCTTAGTTCTATTAAAGGTAGTAAACAGTCACACTCCTAGACTAGACACCTACATATTCGAGGACCATAAAATTATTACTTATACTTACGTGCTGAACCCGTATTTCAAAGGCTTATATAGGATGTATTCCATACTAATATTATAAATGCGAAAGTAACCCTGCGTGTCTGTCTGTCTGTTATGTTTTCACGCCTAAATCACTGAAGCTGTACAGAGATAGATTAGACCTTGGGAAAGTCAATCAGCTATTTTGATCGCGATAACCGACATACACGCGGGCGGAGCCGCGGGCAATAGCTAGTGTTTAATAAAGTGATTTAATAAAACGATAGTGAATAGGCAACCCGTTAGGGGTAGAGTCAATAACTGTTTAGTCAAAGGCCGCGAATTTGATTCACATTGGAATAATCCATTCTATAATCATTTTAATCAGCTCCTGCCTCACAAACATTTGAATTCCCATTTAAATTCACTAAAATTATTCTTCATTGTGGAAATTTTCACCCCACATTACTGTGCCTACATCATTTTCGTAGAACTGTATCATATTAGAGCTATGACGCATTTTTTCCTGAATAAAAAACCACACAAACGCCACACAGGATCAAACGCAGGTATGAAATATTGTGTACGTCACAACGTCACAGTCGCAATATTCTGGGTCAGGTTACGTCAACTTTTGAAACTGACATTAAATTACTAATGTTGAACCTTTTAATCCATCATGACAATGCATTTACCTATGATGAGTAACATAACTAAGGATTGATTTATAAAAGTCATAACGTCAGTATAATGCTATCTACGTCATTGGAGTGACAGTCAGAAGTCACAAAGTATTGTAACTTTGTGACTGTGACGTTTCAATATCACAGTTATAAAATATTGTACCTAAGGGCATCTTTCATTTTGGTCCAAACTTAAAAGCGCCAAAGCAAAATAAATGTATTGCTTTTATTAACTACTAGCTTTCGCCTGCGGCTTCGCCTACGTGGATGTCGGTTATCGCGACCAAACATAGCCTATGTCCTTTCTTAAGGTCTAATCTACCCCTATACCAAATTTCATCAAAATCGGTTCAGTGGTTTAGGCGTGAAAGGTATGGATATGGATTTTCAATATAGTACAATATTTTCATTCTTCTTTATTAATTCGTTTCATTGAAAATGTATGTTTCCAAGATTTTTGAACCCAAATAAAACCGATGAATTTGGTCCTTCAACATTGACGTCATAGTTAAAAATGCTAGTGAGGACAAACTCTAACAGAATATTGCATTTTTTTTCTTTCGACACTTTCTACCGGCACTTTCAATTTTTGACTAAAAATGTATGAACCGTGAATCGTTGCGTTCTTAGAGACAGAATCGTTCTGCCGTTCACCAACTTTATATATTAGTAGGATAATATAAATTAAATATAGTTCAAGATCTCAGAACCATCAAACAATACCTATTTCCTAAAGTAATCGCTATGTAAAAAGCCCGTTTGGACATTTCAAGTCCATGAAGTTCTCAATTTTGAGAACGTAAAACAATGATATTTTTCAAACGTAGAATGACATTTTTCATTTATGGGTACCGCCCACTCCGCTCAGTGCTGTCCATAACGAGTTTTTTATACTCTCCACAGACTATTAATAAATTGGTTATGGTAAAAATAAATCGATTAAGATATTTTTTTAATTTTATCATAAAAATGTCTAAGACAAAGTTAAAGATCGTACACTTATCTGTAAAAATCCGGTCAAGTGCAAAACGTGTGTTAATGCGCAAACACGACTCGTGTTTGCGCATTAAAGATTCCTCACGAAACTGAATTGTGGTGCGAACTAATGCTACATGACCGGCCATATGCTACATGACCGGCAATATGCTACAGTACTGGCAATATGCTACATGGCCGGCAATATACTACAAGACCGGCAATACTTTGATTGCGTTGAATTAGAAGTTTGATTTTAGGGTACTCCTCGTTGAGCGAGAATCCTGAAATGTGAGACGAAGCAAGGTCATAGAGCACAAATAAAAGGAAGCGTTTGAAAATCCGTGATATATATATATATATATATATATATATATATATATATATTCGAATATATATATATTCTTCACGGAAGCGACTGCCATCTAATGATCTCCACAACCCAATGGCGATATTGGGCGATATCGAAGCACTGCAGCTAGACTAGATTGTACTTATAGGATTCCAACTGGGAGCCCCTTGTTTCGCAGACAGAAATTTCATAGAATTTCGTTTCCCAGAAAATGTTTCACATAATATTTGGTACTTATATTTTTATTTCGAATACTATTGTTTCAAAGACAATTTACCAGAATGAAACATATTTCACAGAAAAACCATTTAATGAATTTTTATTTACATTTTTTTGTTTAATAAACTTATCAAACAGTAGAATTATTTTTTAAGGTATATTAAACCACCACCATAATCGAAAATAATTTGGTCTAATAACGTTTAATAATTTAGAACACGTCAATTTTTTTACCAGTTACAGCAATTCAGCTCTTAATTATTTCGTATCAGCTTCAACGCCTGATCTTTGTATCCATGCTACTAAATCGGCCTTTTTGTTTGCTTGAGTAGGTGCTTTATTTATTTGAACTGAGTGGTCACGGTGCATTGTACACAATAATTTTATTATGCACTGTTCAGAGAGGTTTGCTAACAGGTTAGTAAACCACTCTGTGATATTATTTTGTACTTTTAGACTCAAATGCGAGCAAGGTATCATTCACAAAACCACCACTAGCTGACCCGACGACGTGGCAGATGATTAAGCGTCCACCTTTTCCTATTGGCACTTTTGAGCAAGAGGCCTTGGTATCATCTGTCCATGACTGCGGCACGGTATGATTCGAGTTCAGCCAAGTCTTATCGACAAATATGACATTATCCCAATTTGTGACTTTGTTGTGTTTGCTGTTATCTAGGTTTTTTTATTCCTAGGCTTCAAATATCATCTTGAGTCACCCCGGGACCAGGGCTGCTAGAAAGTAGCCGACGTAGGGTTAAAAGTAAATAGTGACAGATAAATCGCGATAGAAGCCGTTAAAAAGTGGTTTCATTTCAATAAGTGATATAAGCGTAAACTTCAGACAGTAGGTATCAAGAAAATGATTTACTAAAGATTCATTTTCATGCGATTTCTATTGGTTATTATTGAGTGAATATTATTGTAATAAAAATGTTAAATGAAAGAAAATTGACTTTCCGCAGTATTGTATTGTTTAAAAATACCTACAATATCAAAGTTTAGATTAAATTTTCTAATTAGAACTTTAATCCAATGAACTTTACACTACAATACAATACATATTCTAATCGATCAAATACGCATACAAACTTGAATCGATTTATCTTGAGTATCGTGTACCGAGTGGTGTGGTTACATCCCTAGTTACGTCCAAAAGACAAATGTCATAGTGGGCCTCTTACGTTGAGACTACTTTAAGAAACAAAATCTTTCTAAATAGAATGTGTAATTTTTCCGCCAGACGTTGCTAAGTGCGCAAAAAATTAACGTGAGTCTGTTAAGTCTAAATAAATCAATTTTGTCATTATCATATACCTATATCCATACAGTTCTTTTAGTAGAGAAACTATTCAGAACTGCCGGACCCGCTTTTATGGAGTTACCTATCTAATTTTCTCGCAACTCACTGAACATAATTCAAATTCGTTGAACGTAGTACAACAAAATATATTATCCATATACATTTCTTAAAAGGTATGAACAATTTGTTAAATGTAAGTGCACATAATTGTATTGGTACCATCAGGCTAGTGTAAGTTATTATCTCCATCGGGGAAACCGGACGGATTTTCCCATCTAGCCTCTTAGGGAGAGCATGCTCGATCCATCTTTGAAGGTGCTACTGCAAACCTCATATCCTTACAAAACATTGCAATCTTATCCACTTATAAAACTCACTGGGAGCTAGCATACATAGAGTCTATATAATTACCATATAATCGAAGAACGAGTCTTTAAAATATATAAATTAATGATTATTATGCATTCTTGTCAGTTTAGACCTTGTTCGAAGGCAAAGTGATATTTATATAAGTACCTACAAATGCCACAGACACGTTTATTTATATTTACATGTATGACATTATATTTCAGTACTTTTCCTTATTGCGGTCCTAGACTTGAATTCTTCAATGCGCATTATTATTTTAATAGCATTATCATAAGAGGTACCTAAGTGATGACGCCTTGTGCAGAGTACTTAGTATTCGTATATTATGTAGATATCTGACACGCTACTAGCATCTATTAATGGGCGGGTCTAAAAAGGCCACTTTAGTGGAATCGTATTAGGATCAGAGAGAGAGTATTAGGTCATATTGAAAATAAAAAAAGGTCTCCTTCTATTACAACTACTTCATATATAGTATTTATTAGGCAACATTGTTGCGCGCCATGTTGCGCACATGCTTTTATGAATATGAATATTTACAACTTTTCTGTCTAGTTAACACCGCAAACCAACTCGTTCCTATACGCAAATTTGGCATAGCATAAATAAACAGGGTTCCCTAACTGTGATTACTAAAAATTTCCCACACGACTACAAAACATAATATATTATCTCGAATCAATAGATTATAATTACGTTCACATTGCTTGTCTTAAACTAATTATAATATTATATTTAAGAAAAAATACGACTGCAGTGTAGAATTTAGGAACATTGATATTCAAGACTAATTTAAAAAATAGTAGGTAAATTAACATAAATAAGAACATAAAATATCGAAACCTGTTCTTGATTTAGTTTTTGATTAACAACACACACACAATAATTGTAAAAACTTTAATAAATAATATTGTTACATAACACTCAATCACACAATGGTCTATCAGTCTAGTAATCGTTTGGAACACAAAAACCACCAACCCTCTCGTAACCCAGTGGGCAAGGTCCTCCTCGGATAGCAACACGATTTACAATTATAGGCAATACTGTAGTTTGCTTACTACTCGTAGTATCTCTCTTCAATATTAACACTCTCTCTTCCTGTGTATCCAAAAAAGATACATTACTAGATTCATCTTCTGGTTCCTTTAATACACTTGCGTTGGTATAAATCACCAGGATGAGGCAAAATAACGTCACTTTCAACATGTTTGTGTCCATGTTTATTTGTTTCCGCAACTAATCAGGTTTGTCTAGGTGTGATCTGAATGATCGACGAACCGATAATAGGTGCTAAACTAATCTGTAGTGTCTTTTATGTGTTTTAAACGCGTCACCTTCGCTTGCGTGACTCAAATTGGGAAATACCATCTACACGGTCCTTCTTGTCTTTGATACAATTAGAATTAATCAAATCAGTTTGCCTACGATATTGTAATATCTATAAGAATTATTGTAAAATTTGATAATTTAATAGGTAGGCGGATCAAAAATGTTAGCATAAGACATTACAAGGTACTAACCACCTTAGCTCTAAAACTTCCCATAAAATAATAGGCTCACAAAAATTGGAACATACTTTTTTTCTATGAAAGTTATACAACTTAATTCACTGATTTCCTTCAATGTTTGGTGATTTGTTTTGTTGGTCTTCAACTACTTCTGAGGATAGGGCGTTATGTCTGTTTATTCCTCGTTTGGGACACAAAAACCACCAACTTTCTCATAGCCCAGTGGACAAGGCCCCCCTTGAATAGCGACACGGTTTTCAATAGTAGGCAATGCTGATGATTGTTTGTTATCATCTATCTTCAACGTTGTTACTGGATCAGGCTGCTCACTTGCATCCAAAAAAGTCAAATTAGTAGATGGTACTTCTGGATATTTTATAACACTAGCGTTGATGTAGACCACTAGAACGAGGCACAATAACGTCTTCACATACATGTTTGTACTTATTTTTGAAACAAGTTTGACCAGGTGTGATCTGCACGGTCGACGATTCGATAATGAGCTTTTAACTAATCTGTCGTATTTTATATGCATTTTAAATGCGTCAACTTTACTTGCATGACTCAAATTTGGGAAAACAGGTAATTCCTGGCAGGGGGTTTAGAGTATGGTCCTGTAACTACCTTGGAACACGAAATCTTGAACATGTATCACTTTAGGATGATGACGTTAAACACTTATTGTTTATATTTTATTTAATGAATTGTATTCCTATTAAGGGTATGAAGAATTATCAGTCAAAGGTGCATGAAACGTAAGGTTGTAAATTAGCATTTAATGGTATCATAAATTTGAAGATATTCAAGGTTAATGAAGTCGTACTGCACTAGCTGCGCTCCACAGTTTGACCTATCGTTTGCTTTTTCATTTTGGTCACTAGCCGCTTCCTCGGTAGTTCAGCAACAATAAATATGTCTGAAGTGAAATAAAATGTTTTTTTGAAAACAGATCGGGTGACTAGATGATCATAAAAGTATTAGATTTTAAACCAGGACCGAAAATGTGTGCCGACCCTATTTTACATGGATGTCTGTAACTAGATAACACCTGAAGACCCAATCATTGAAAAAAAAAATAAAGTTCTCAAAACACGGAGTCTGGAAAAGTGCTCGGTTATTTTCGATAAACTCGCCCAAAAATGTCCAATTTATTTGCATAAAAATTATCCGCTTTTAGTCAATCTTCTTTGCTTTAAAAAATAACAAACATACACAGTCACAAACTTTCGCAGTTATAATAATATACGTTTATCACAGGGTCAACAGCCATTTTAAGAACCAAGAGGATACGTATTCTGATCAGAACGAGGACGCTATAAGGAAATGTCAGGCATATATGGAAACAATTAAAGTTATAGGTAGAATTATGAAGAATCGGTAGTTTTCTAAGAATCCTGACCGTAACAGTACCGACGACGTGAACCTACTCATAATTTAGCTTAGCAATTTAGCTTAACTCGGGAGAGAGGTTATCTGGAGTAACGGAAAATTTCAGCTACTAAGGTAACTAACTGAAGTAACCATGTAGGTAATTATTAAATATCCATCATATAAATGAGTACCTACGCACTACATTCGAAGAAACAGAAGACTTCGAAGAAATCAAAGTATAAAACGACTAATCGCTATGCGTGATTATGTAAACGTATGCAATAAAACTCAAGAATGATCTCAGAATTTTTGAAATATAGATTAGTGATCGATACCCTTGTACGGATCAAGTTTTCTTGGACGTCACTTGAACTCAGCTCATAAACACTGATTTATGGAAAACGTCGATACCGAATGCAATAAAGATCACAATTCGTTACGTAGGATATGGTAAATTTTACAGAGGAGCAGAAATACTCCATTTTAATATTTATAAAAATGGCGCGCTTTATTAAACCTATGTCATTTAGGATTTTTCATTATTAATTTCAAAACTAAAAAGATATGAAAACGGGTTGAAAGCAGCGATAACTATACACAAACCTGGGTTTAGTATGGAGACTCAGGACACTAAAGAACTTCTTTCTTTTGGGTTTTGATCCAGGAAGGATATGTCAATGCTATCGCACCTTGATCCATACCTAGAACTACAGTTACTACAGTCTAGGTCATAATAATTACACTATCGTATTGTAACAGAAACATTTTTTTACCGATTCAAATTATTGATTAGCAATAATCCTTGAACTTGAAACAACCACACAAAAATATATTAATATTATCTAATTTAGAAGAATTTATAACCGACTTCATCGTTAATATTATGTTTGTTTATTCGATATCCTCATAATCATTACTGGCACAATAATCATGTTCTCTATAGTAGCCATTTGGAAATTCTCAGTACGAGATTGGCACGGCTTCTAAAGACTGGTAAATCATCCACAGAAGCACCACCAGCGCTGTTCAATACTGTTAATGTTTCTTCATTGATGTCTTCCTTCGGCGTTGTATTCGAATGCAGCTCTTCCTTTAACTGAGTTTCCGAAGTTACTCTAGCAACCGTAGATGAATCATTTGGATACTTTAATATGTTAGCGTTGATACAAACAACCAGAGCTAGGTACAATGACGTGTTTCCAAACATGTTTCAAAATATTATTAGCCGTGTTCAAAAAAGGAGGAGGTTATTGAGAATCAAGTTTATTGAGTTTTGATCGAAGTTTTGATAATGAACATGTACCAAATAAGTTGTGTCTTTTATGTGCTTTAAATCACTTTTACATGATTGTCTTGGCCTTTGGTATTATCAGAGTATATCCCAACTCAATACTTTTATATTCTGTATTCAGAGAAATAGCTATAGTTCTTAATTAATGCACACATGAACTCGTGTCTGTATATCTTCGAATAGGTAGGTAAAGCTACATTACACTGCACAATTTGTAGACTAATAGTTTTCGACTGCACGTAATTTTTCGTATGTACAGGGTAAAGTACCCTACACACGAAGGGCTCAGCCTAAGTGCATCAAGTAGGTACGAGAATTTGGTGTAGGCCTTGCTTTAAGAGTCGAAGGCAGTAACTTCTAGTGAAGCCGACCTTACTAATCAAAAGCAATATGCGGATCTTGGACTCCATAGTGCAAACTTTGGACACAACTGGAAAATTGTTTATGAGCATGAAGATGGTGACGTATTTTTCCCAGACTTGGTACTGTTATTGAGACTGCACATTGCACTACAAAACTATACAAGCCGCTACTGTTGCACCACTGAAGTAGATTTTTTTATACCTCCTAGGTAGCAGACAAGCACACAGTCCACCCGATGAAAAGTGGTTACCGTGGCCAATGGGCGTGTGCAAGATCAGGGGAGTCACACTCGTGCTGCCGACCCTTTAAGAACAGAAAACAAAGCAGAACAAGCCTTTGGTCTTCCCACTGACAGCACAGTGAGCTCTGGCTACCTTATTTTACCTGTTACTCCGTTACATAGTAAAGTTGGGATTTTTGTACTTTACATTACTCACCTAAAGAAAGATTGTGTAATTCAGGGAAAGTTAACGTTTCACACAACTCGCTGAAAGTGTAATTGTAAACAGAAATAGTCATAGCATAATGAACCATTATCAGTTGGCCAAAAAACTAGATGGACCATTTTTTTTTATAGAAGACATGTAATATGACTTCACCTCGCCTAATGGCAAGCTGAAGGCAAAGTCTCGGAAAAGAGGGTCACCATTATAGACACGTACCATGTCACAATGGTGGCACTCAGCTTGTCGGCCTCATTAGATACCTACTTTTTCACGCCCCGCTTAAAGGACCCGGAACTGTAGGAAGAGGGACACGTGATATCCAGATCTTAATGGTGCGGCAAAAAAGGGAGTCGTCGAACCGCTTGGTTCTTTATGAAATATTATGCGGGTGACATCTAACTCCTGCGCGTATTGTCCTATGAAGGAAAGAAGTGGGTGGGACTTATTGGAGGAGCTCATCAGAACATTGACCATGGTAGAGATGAGCAACTGGCCGAGCTGACCCAATTACATAAACCTAAGATCTCCTCCAACTTACCTAACTAGTTAGTACGAATACATAATTATAATGAAGTAAAGGTCTTTTTGTAGGTCCCATAAAAATATCCCAGATGCCAAAACTAGATTTTAATATAACTAGCTGACCTAGCGAACTTCGTACCGTCATATTTTCCGCCCGCGTGGTTTAAGATCCTGATTTATCAGTGTTTCTCTACAATATTATGCATGTATTATACATATAAACCTTCCTCTTGAATCACTCTATCTACTAAAAAAAACCGCTTCAAAATCCGCTGCGTAGTTTTGAAGATTTAAGCATACATAGGGAAGGACAGACAGCGACAGCGACTTTGTTTTATAATAAGTAGTGATGATGATAGTGATATTATGATAATAATGAAAACAAAGGCAATTAAAAAAAAATAACATTTATTAGAAAAACAACATTAATCCATAGCCATGATCAGTTGAACGACACTACATTTTAATTCTTATCCAAAATAATACTTAAACGCACATTACTCCTAACTTGACGCTGTCGGATGGGCACAGCCTTATACGAATCCTGCCTCTGTGCCGCCGCTTTGGTGTGCGAGTAACTGGTACCTTTTTTTGTTCTGACCAGGTAATCAGTGCATCTCTGTCAAAGTTACCAAGGTTTACCACTGGATAAGAAGGCGCCTCAGTTTCTTCAAGAATGCTAAAAAGACTCTTCAACTCTCTTGCGTTTATACAGGCTATTAGTGCTAGACACATCACAATCTTCACATATAAATTTGAATACATAGTTAACACCAAAGATTCTCAATTGTACGATCCAAGTTTCAGTTCATAGAAGAATTATGTGAGTTATGCTAGACTTTTATTGTTATACGTATGTCTATAACATGATAAGATGTGCAATGATTGCTAGTTGCTTGAGATCTCTGCGATTCAAATGCTGCACAAGTATTTTATACTATTTTTTGCGTGAAATGTTCTCACAAGCTATTATTACAATGTGTTTCAAATGTGTCAGTGTTTTTGAATGCATGGGAAATAATTCATAATGTTTGACAGGATATTGCTACCAGTACGCTCCATACAAAGTGGATTCCAGTCATAGGATGACCGATAAGTACATAATTAAATTCAAAGATTCTGTAGACATTTTCTCAAGCAATGGCTTGAGAAAATGAATAGAACTTTGATGTGATGCGCAATGTGTGTTGAAATCATTGTTTCCACCAACACCATAATCCTAACCTGGATCCGCCACTGCTATTTCTGCAATAATTTTTAACCGACGCAAATACTTGAATCTTGTTATGATAATGTCATGCAGGGCCGGATCTAGGGGGGGGCAAGCCGGGGCACGAGCCCCGGGCGGCGGCATCAGGGGGCGGCAAAATCAAACTTTACAGATGAAAGGCCGCCCTCTTGGGGGCGGCCTTGCCTTATGGTAAGCGGCAAACTGTGCCCCTGGACCCCGTTAACTCGGTGTCTCCACCAGTGCTATTCAGAGGAGTTGATGGCTCCCTGTTCCCAACGCAGCCGATGAAATACGTTCCACCGCAGACTACTGAGCCTCAGTCGCATAAGGCGCCCAGTGTGGATGATGACGACGACTCGAGGTCACTTGGGTAGAACTAGTGCTGGCGGTGCAATGCTCAGAGCCAAGAAGTAACAAAATCGCCCCGGCACCCGACGGCATTCCAGGCCGTGAGTGGGTCCTTGCTCTAGTCGAAGATCTCCAACAACTGACAGAGCTTCTTAACGCATATTTGCAGCGAAGCCAATTTCCGCAATCGTGGAAGACGAGGTAAATGGTCCCCGTTCGAAAGGGTGCCCGGTGGACTCACCGTTCGCCTACCGACCCATAGTGGTACTTGACGAGGTGCGTAAACTCTTTGAAAGAGTTATAGGGAAGTGCCTCATGGGACACCTCTCCAGGTTGTGACCGGAGATGGCGAATGGCCAATATCGCTTCAGCCAGAGGTGCTCCACCGTAGATGCCATCATGCGCATGATCTGGTGAAGGATGCGGTTGCCCGGGGCGAGGTAATGTTAGCGGTGTCCGTGGACATCACCAATGCGTTCATCACATCAATGAGTTCATTCCTGAGGTAAGTGTAGGGCAACCTACACTTACCTCAGGAAGGTGCTCGTGTAACATGAAGTGCATCTCTACCTTCGCCGCCTAGTCGGGGCGTATCTGACGGTGAGAGCCATCATCTACCTAACAGTGACCGACCTGAGTCGACCCGAAGGAACGACTTGGGCGACCGAGCGCAGGGCATGCCATGTTATAGGCGGTAAGACCCATGATGGAGAACTGGCTAGAAAGGCGACACGGACGGAGTCTGCCGTACCGTCTGATGCAGGTGATCTCCGGGAGAGGGAGTTTCGTGGACCACCTGTTTCGGATCAAAAAGGAGTTCACGTCTGTATATCGTCTCTCGTCACTGAGATGCGAGCGAGGACTCAAGGCTCACGCTGTTGGGGTGCCCGGCGTGGAAGGTGCTGACACGGGCCCTCAGAGAAGGAGTCCTTTCGCTTAGGTTTAGGTTTAAAGACATTTATTTCTCATAAAAACATAAAGTTCACTTAAAATGAGATTACAATAATTTAGAAATTTACAATAAATATTTTCCTCTATTCTGCCTACTTTAAATGATTACATTTTGTTGTACATAGTTTTTGAGTTTACCCTTATACACATTCAAATTATCAATATTTTTAATGTTGTTAGGTAGTTTATTATAAAGCTGTGCTCATCGAATAATATCGTTTTTTTACCATAGTTAGTACGTGGACAAATTAACTGAATATTGTCTCTGTTTCTTAGCAAGTGAATTGATTCCCTCTTAGGTAACTGTATATTAGTTTGGATCGAATTTGTTGTAATTTTTTTAACTAAAATGCAGGTCGTGTATATGTATAGTTGTTTTATGTTCAGTAATTTTGTTTCGTGATATATTTGCTTTGTTGGAGTCCGATAGTGATAGTGAAATAGTGCTTAGCGCTTTGGTCCCAGTGCGCTCGGGCATAGTGTTAGCGCGTGGGATGCCACTAAGTGGCATAGCGTGGTGTGCCAGGCAAGATGGGTTATATTATACTTATGACTCAAAATAAAATCCTATCGGATAGATCCCCCCCCCCCCCTCCCCCCCCCGATATCCAAGGGAATTTGTGGGCGGGGGCGGCATTTTCAGTTTTTGCCCCGCCTATAAAAAATTGAAGATCCGGGGCTGATGTCATGAGGTACAAGCGCTGGTGCTTTAAGGCGATTTTGATTTGCAAAACGCTTCATGTAACTAAAAGCATCTGGAGCATTAAGACGAAAAATGTCATGCAATACCCGCCCATGGCGTCAGTCGGGGACTGTGGGTCTTAACTGGGTATCGTACAGCCCCGCACGTATATGACAGGCGTCAACGAATGTCAAAAACGTCAAATCCTATACATTTGTCATTCTATTCCATCATGCGCCGAGCAACGAATTGCCACTTGTCTAGAGGGGCTGTTGACTGATACTGATGATACATTGAATGTCTTCCTGTTTTAATAGGGCTTTTGGGATCTTTACATTACTGTAATCACACAAGTGAATTCCTGGTGTTATATGCATCCAGAAGCTAAAGTAACAGTTTACCCTGAGAAGAGAAGTATGTATTGTGTTTGTTATACAAATTAATAATAATTTTGTTGAAGCTTCTTTTAGTTTCTTGAGTTACAATATTCTAAATACGACATTAGATTTAGGGGTTAAATATATACGTTTTATATTTGGTCTTAAAAATATAATATTCTCTTGGTTTCTTTCTCTTGGTTCAAAAAACATTTATTTCATTAATAAAACCTTATTTCTCATTTATCATAAATACCTAATTCCACCATTAACTTTCATGTCTCACAATTTTTTAGGCGTTTCGTGACGGTGACATAATTCACTCTTAACTCTTAAGTCAAGTTTGAGCTATAGTCAAACTAATAACTTCTTGAACCGAAGGATGGAACCCACTAAGCCACAAACAATATGCATTTGATAGTGACAACCGTAGTGCCCATTTTATCAAATCGATAGTTCATAATAAATTAAGTAGGTAACGACAGCCTCTGTGGCGTAGCGGTAGTGAACGCGGGCGCTACGCAAGAGGCGTGGGTTCGATCCCCGCTCAGGGCCTCTAGACAAGTGGTAATTCGTTGCTCGGCGTATGTTGGAATAGAATGCCAAATGTATGGGATTTGACGTAGATATACGACAGGCATCAACGATTGTCAAAAACGTCAAATCCTATACATTTGTCATTCTATTCCATCATACGCCGAGCAACGAATTGCCACTTGTCTAGGGGGGCAGTGCAAATATCTGATTGCATGAACATGGGTATTTGCATTGGTCTGGTCGTGCCTCGAAAAGCACGTTAAGCCGACGGCACCGGTTGCTATATGAATATCTACGGTAGTCGTTACGGATATTTGGAGCCCTAAAAAAGTTCAACGACTGGTCTAGCTGCAATGCTGCTATTGGGTTGTGGAGGTCAGATGGCAATCGCTTCAACTAAATATCGAAGTATAGCCAAATTCGCAGTTAGACTGCGGACCCAGACTCCGAAGTGAAAGCTTCGCATGCGACTGGGATTAACGCTAGGATGAAGAAGAGGAAGTAACGATGCGATGTTGATGTGATTGATATGTTTGTTGGTTTGTGTTTACTTTGGATCAATTTCATTTAAATTTTTCAATTTATTTCATTTCTGAACAAACATAGTTTGTGTTGAAATGTCAAATTACAAATGATAAATACGTGCAGTCATTGAAACACACAGTATACGTATCTATAATATAAAGTCAAAAATTAAATAAGAATAAGAAAAAAAATTCGATACAATAGAAATTCACTACCTACAAATTCTTCGACTGTGTAATAAAATAACACTTTTCCAACAGCTCTAGATAGATAGCGCTGTTTAGAATACGGATATAGATAATCCTACCTTTATCCCCGGAGGGTTAGGCAGACGTGAATTAACACCTACATTTCACCAATCATTATATTCGATGCCACGTAATAGGGGTGGGTGGAGTCTATTTCCAAATTCCGGGCACTATTTAATTGTTGACTCGAGCCATGCATCTGAGGCTGAGTCTGGGTTGTACATATGTATATAATTATCTGTCTGGTATTAAACAGCTATATCCCTTAGTCGCCTTGTAGGATACCGCATAGGAAGAGATGGATGGATATGGATGAATAACACCTATTTCATGCATTTATGAATGAAATGAATGAATGAAAACATACGTCTCATATTATAGAAATGGTTGTGCTCAATGAATATAAAATGTTCACAAGTTACAATAAGTTTTTCCGTTTCATTTAACTAAGGATAATATTGTGGGAACGTTTCATATTTCAATTGCTAAATGAGTATAAAGTGACTGCACATGATTTCGTCTCCTGAGTTCGAGAACAGCCAGCGATTGTAGCAAACGAAATAATTTGGATAATAATATTATATTTAACCGCTTTATGCCACTCATTGTCGTAATTATTAGCATAGTTCATTATCAGCAACTCATCAACTGAACTGACGAAAGTATTGTATTAACTGAATTTAATAAATCAAATGAATAATATGTATATATACTTAATTGTGAAGATTACTCTGTATTTAGTACTAGCAACATGTATCAATGCTAGCAGTGTCAACCATATTCTTGACTTACATTTAGTACACATAAAGGAAAACGAAAAGGCGTATCCAGTGTTAAACTTCAATGACGATGCATTAATAACGTGGGTAGAACAAAGACAGCCACACGTGACGCCCGCAGATATAATTCGCGACCAAGGTAGAAATTCTGCAGGGATATTATGTCCACCTGGTACCCACAAATCGGGTTTGAGATGTGTGCTTAGTTACCAATATCATGCAGAATAAATCATTATCATTGAAACATTCTAAGTGTTTTTTTCTAGTGGAATCTAAGGCTACCACGGAGCCCAACGTCTGCTTTCCTGTTTACTTATTTAAATTTTAATAGTAAGATAAAAATGTCAATCGATTAACGGGTAATGTTAACTTATGAATAAATATTCATTTCTAAAAAAGCTGTTTAAATTCATCGACATCATTCAATTTGCTAACATCTGTCATTTTATTCCCAGTTGCCACCACTGTCGACACCACCACTGGTGACAAATGGGATTTGTTTCCAAAAATAGTCCCACTTGCCACCAAGGGGTAGATTAGACCTTGAGAAAGGACATAAGCTATGTTTGGTCGCGCTAACCGACATCCACGCGGGCGAAGCCGCGGGCAAAAGCTAGTATAAAATATATTCACGCCTGTAAATTCCTGAAGGTGTAGGCTGACTTATATTAACACCCATATTCCGCCAACTATGATTTTTGATTCCACATTATAGGGTCGAAAATTACCAGTATCCTATATCCTGCAAAAGCATTTTGAAATAGGTATGAGTGATGACGAAGTCTGTATACTCGTATTACGTAATTTACTAAAGCTTATGACTGCAATAAGTTAATTGATTGATTGATATATCATATTCTAACAATAATCTAATTTTTCTCATACCCTTTTCTTCTTCTGACATTTATAGTAAATTCCAAATATTACTTCATCTTTTTCAGAATCTCCTACTCCAAGTATCGTCTTCATCCTAGCTTTAATCCCAGTCGCATCCAAAGCTTTCACCTCATAGTCTGGGTTCCGTTTTTTCCAGTCTAAATGTGGATTAGGAAAGCCTACCCCAACATACTCATACATCAATCAAAAGGTGAACTGACTAGCAGCATGCTTAAGCATCGAAAATCTTGGTCGTGGTTAAAATCAGTTAATAACTCTTACAGTTTAATCAGAAGGACCCATTTATGTAAACCGAGGGAACCTCAACTCCAAGTGCCTTGAGGCGAACACTTTATTTGCTGCAGCCTGCAGGTCTAAAAAGGCCACTTTATTGCATTCTTAGTATGATAATATAATGTTGTCAACACGAAATTAGAATCTGCTTTGTAAATGAATTGTTGTGATTCAGCTCATATAATATAAGTGACCATTTTGCGAATTATAAAGGAATCTATGAGATCTACTGAGAAATCATACAGTTACAGCGAAATTGTTCAATTTGACCATTTTGGACCCCCTGGCCGTTGATAGCGGTAACGATTCTTCACCTTTTATTGTGGAAAGAAGTTGCCGCTTTTAACAAAACCTAGGCCTAGTGGATTCGACTTCGATATATTATTATGCTAGGGCTTATTTTAGTTTTAGCATATAATTATCTCTGAGTAGCAAATAGTACAGAAGACAATGTCCGAGTCAAATCTTGCTCAGTCAATCTGTTACTCTGACTAGCAAACTGACTTCTAGTTTGCACCTAAATCTCTAAAGTTATGACTTCATTGACATTGATAGAATTTTACATATTTCACAATTCATTAAGACCTTTAACTATTTCATAATTGAAAGTTTTACCCACTTTATGCTAACAATTTTAACTATTTCATAACGAATAATCTTACTTTCATAATTTAGAATTACCTAAGTACACCTTTAACATAATTCAGAAATTTAAATATTTCTCTATTTCTGTTATCTATGAAAGTCCAAATTGAAAGTAATTGACTATTCAACTAGTTAAAATGGTTCTGAAACATTTTAACTACTTGAATAGTCAATAGGTATTGATATAAGAACACAAGATTCAAAGACGATGAAGGCAAAATAATATTTAAAAAATGAATAAAAAATAATTAAGATGTATTTTATAATAGTAGAGAAGAGAATGCTTAGATGGTTTGGACACGCAGATAAACTAGATGGATTAATTGATAAATTGACGGACGGAGTGAGGGTGAATAGACAAATTAGTAAAGTAATCCCAGGTATATTTTGTCAATCAGATTGAGGACATTTAAAAACATGGCCAGGTCAAGAGTACAAGCATGTATAAAAAGAATTATGAAAGTAGAAGAAGCAAAAAGTGTAAGCCAGGATCATAGCAAGTTGAAACAATAAGTTACTGCCTATCCCATTGATTGACAGGCGTTTCTGTTTTTATGTATCATTATTATTACGAATCATTTAGACTAGGTGAAATATACTTTCCACAAGTAGGTATATCTAAAATCTGTGGATGTTGTTGCGGAATTAAAAAAAATGTAAAAACAATCAAGTAACTTTTATAATTATTTAATAAACGATGAAAATAAAGTTTTTCTGCATCATAACTTTTATCTAAATAAGTAACAAGTAATATAGTCACTACCGTAGATTATTTTTTAACACATGTTGAATGCCACTTGATCGTACCAGGCGGACATATCCAAACGGATATTCTACTATGAGCGTGTATAACAACTGTAGCTTTAGTTACAGGCTGCTTTAGACCTGACCAAGCTGTTAGCACATCTCTGTCGTAGTTATCAAGGTTTATCACTGCGTCGGGTTTGCTGACTTCTTCAACAGCTACAGAAGGTGAAATATCAGTTATCGGGTTTATCGCTGGATAGAAGTTGTTGACTTCTTCAACGACTGCAGGATATAAAATATCGTTTACCAGGTTAATCTCTGCATCGGATTTGCTGACTTCTTTAGCAACTACAGAGTGTAAAATATCGGTTATCTTCTTTGTTTTATAACAGTGTATCAGCGCCAAACATAAACCAACCCTTAAATATATATTCGAGTACATGCTTAACACTCGTTCAGTTAAAGTAATTTCATTAATTACTTGACTATTCATATACAATTTGAAGAAAAACATACATTAAGTGATTTAAACAGCGTTATATTTTTTAAGTATGATGTTGGTCCTATGCTGGTCGTACTAGAACTATGAAAAGAGAATTCATAGTAAGTAATATTTTATACTCATTTTTCTATTGAGCCAACTTCCACTTTCTCACAAAAGACTAACTATAACACGGATATTAAAATTTAAATAGTCAAATGTGAATACATTGTATTCAATTATGATTATTCAATACGTGAGAAGAGAATCTTTCGAGTATTGTTACTTTATCTATCGCTGCATATTCTAATAAAATTTAAAGTCACTGACATCATCTGCCCATTACTATTTAGAATTTATTATTACTAAACTTATCAGGTAGTAAGGAGAATGCCAGGATTTGTATGAAACCTGGTCCCACCTCCTAACAGTTATGTGTGTTACATCACTGGATAGGTATTTTTGAGCTGAATAAAAGTTACTACGGCGCCTAGTCCACCTCCTAGTCCTCTTAGTTATTATTTATTAAATATAGTAGTTTTACTAGATTCAAAAACAATGTTATGAAAATGACACATGACATCCGTGGACTGCAGGACTCGAGATAAAATGACCGAACCCGAATTAATGTTCAATCAGTGTTCAGACCTTTCATTTCGCGTTCAATTGGAGTAAGAGTGAAAGACACTACATGCCAAAAGAAAACCGATCTAATACTGGTAGATCTTTTCATTTGTGAGTTTAATAGGCATATTAATCTTTCCTTTTAAATAGAGTTGTATCATTTTGAGTGAAAGATGAGAAATGAAAAAACTTAACCTGTTTCATTGTCCTGGTCATACATACCTAATGAGTGCGAGTGAGATATACCGAAAAAAAAACGGTTTTGGACTGAAGTGATAACTCTATTTATAAATATAACGTGTATATAGTACAGAAATGCAAATAAATAAAATTTCTTGAGTGCTAAAACCACAATGTTTAATAAAGAATAACTCTGAACGGACTAAAATTAGGAACTTGTCGCCATATAAACTCTTATTTAGTTTAAAAAATACCTATCAATCGATGTGTGTCATACACATCTATTGGAAGGTGGGCTCAGAATTTGCATCATCCTTTACTCGTAACAATTCAGCTACTCACCCATTTTGCAATGTATGTTGTGGTTATAATATGGGATTATTTTTCCTGTGTAATTGCAGGAAAATATTCCCAGTTATGTCTATTGCAAAATTACAGCAAACAGTAGGGAAAAGTCTTAACCTATAGAAACAAAAGATACAAATCTTCATACAATTCACTTTATTATGCAAGTCAAAATTACATTGAAAGAAAATGTCACGTCACCTGAGATGTTCTGACAGTTAGTAATCAGTAGTTACTGCTGATGCAGATTCCAAAACGTCAGATTTTTTCTTCGGGCAACTATCGACGCGGATGCCATTTCGATTTTCCAGTGAGGGGTCAGAGTTTAAAAGAAATATACGGGATCTTCTCTGTTCTTAAGTCCTCGTTAGATGTTTTGAACCCAATCTTGGTTTGTTCATCATTATCCAGTTTGATGATGTAGCTCTTCATAGATGGAACTAGAACTTGGGAGCTAACTGCTTCTATTACGAGGTCTTCACGTCAACACGAAGTATTGATCAATATTAGATTAGTAGTCGCTGTCGACACAAATTCCAGATCGTCGGATTTTTCCCAGCGGGCAATTACCAACACGAATGCCGTTGCGGTCTTCCCACACAGGATCAACCTCTTGAAGATCATTAGTAGTAGTGGTTTCCTCTTCTAAATCCTCTTCAGTTGTACTTAGCGCATCGTAAGATTCATTATTGTTGTTAACTTGGTCGATATACGCGTAGGTCTTCATAGATGTCGTTGAATGAACTTTGTCATTATTTTCCACTGTTGTTTCTACGGTCACCTCTTCAGGTGTTCTATCCTGTGGTTCCAAATAGACTGAATGGTATCTCATTACATGAGCGTTAATACAGACGACCAGAGTCAAGCACAAAGCGATTTTCACACACATATTTGAATACATTTCTGTAATATTAATGTGTGGAATGATCACTGCGCTAATAATGACTGTAATGTTACTGGGTCTATGTGACCTTTTATACTAACCTAATGACGTACGTACACATCTTGGCTTATTACGCAAACACAGTTGGACTTAGGTATAATTTATTGAAAACAAATAAATATAAATTCTATAAAGCATTTTACCTGTTTGTTTGAAATAGGCAGTAAATTATATAATAACAATATGTAATATACATGTCATTATAATAATTGATTTTGTTTCGAGGAATCATCAAATGACTGCAAGAAAGATGGAAGCATTGTCATCGGTTTTGGAAGAATTAAGAACCTAGAATGTCCTTGACATCTGATATTCATTATCATCTTAGCGTTATGTTACTAGACTGTTACTTTGAAGCCCAGGGTCCGCTAACTCTTTCGATTTATCCATTTTTGACTTCTAAGGAGGTAACATGCACTTCATCTCCCAACCCCGAGTAGACAGCCCGTGCCAAAGCCTCGTTCACATGTCAGCAGATGAATCATATCTTATCCTAACCTGCTTCCTATTAATATATTTTAAATGTGAAACTTTGTGAAGATTTTTCACAATCTGTCTGAAATTTGGTACAGTGAAAGATTAAAGTCTAGAATAACACATAGCCTCTATTATTATCCCGGTTTATATAGGTTTATATCTAGTTTACTATAAAACTATTACCTATGTAACAGTTTGAGCAATATTCCTGTCAAGAATGTTCTCGCAGTATTTGCGGTTATATCCCTATGGCATTTTGCGGTTATGTCCCTACGACTAATTATCATGTATTTACTGTCACGCAGTGACTAAGCTTCAAACAGTGTAAGAGACTATTTGAATAATTATATTATAAGGTTTATGTTCTACTGCCCTACAATTTAATTGAGAGCCTGAATTCTAAACCATTCAGTTTTATGTACTGAAATTTAAAGATCCAATAGACTACGCGATAAGGGGATTCAAGTGAGTAAAAAAAATATACAAATGCCCCAGGTGAACCTAGTAGACGAAAGAGTTTAAAAAGTGCCTAGTGATATTTGAGCGATACAGGTGTGTTGGACAAGGGCAGGCAGGTGATGATTAATATTTTTTTAAACTATTTCTTATAAATGCCATTTCTTTTTATAATGCTGTCTCATAAACCCATGAGTTATCAACTTCCGTTATTGGTATTGCTGTTTGCATATTTACCTACGTGATAGAGTTTTAAAGTTTAAACCAAAAAAGCTAGCAAACTGAATGGCCCAAATTGTTATAGTAAAATTTAGATTAGGCAGACGGATATTCTGTAAAATGGTTAAAGTTCTTAATTATCTTAATCTTGCGATAAATCGTGTACTAATAATTTTGATTACTTTCCCCCGGTCTCGAGTTCGAATCCTGGCCATTACACATCCGACGTGAACCTACCCCACACAAAGCAATGTAGCATGGTTGGAGGGCTTAGAAGTCCCGGTAAGAGAGGCAGACCCAAGAAATCCTGGCTTTACGTCGTAAAGGGCGACATGCGTCCATGGGTGCAAGTGCAGGTGGGAAAGTCGGAAGGCGGGCCCTGAGTTCCGAATTCACCTCGACCTCGGATGCAATCAGGAAAATATGCCTCCCTGATGATGATGAGATACACCCTGATGACCCTGATATATCATTATTAAAACAACAAATAAGTCTGACTGTTTCATTATATCATTTGTTGCTATTGACATCAAATTTAAAAATGATGTATTACGGTTTACCTTAGCATAACTCATAAAGCTCGTCACCCATTAGTGATCCACGCGGTTTTTATATGATGACAATAAATTGGAAAACCCAGAAATGGGGTTTCCTTGTGTGTTTAAATGGGACGATGACCTGAATGAGACAATAATTTCTGGTGTTCTGGCATTTTTGCTGCGCTTATGCATTGATACTTCCGTTTACGCTTATTCACGACTTTAATCAATGCAATAAGCAGAATGCAATAAGTAATTAAGAAACCAGTAAAGGGAATGATGATGACTCAGGCACTCTTTGAACCAATGATTTTTTTTATTTGTATCTAATATGCTTATGTAAATTCGTTCTTGTAAAGATCACTTCATTTAGTGTTCCACAAGGATCAAGTATTTAAACGAACTGTTGAAATATACTGGATTTGAGTTAAAAAAAAGCAATCTAGAGGCGTTGCAGTAATGATAGAAAACACTGTTCTTGAGTAACTTTTAAACTTTCGCGTTCCATGATATACAATAATGTTAACGGGAATTAACGCAATCATGGTATAGATACCTACATACATACGGTGCACCGCTGAGCCAGTCAGCCTGTGACCACCTAGTCGAAACGTCAGGCAAATCAAAGGTATGTACAGCACCATGATCGCGTTAATTCCCGTTAACATTACTATTCTTGAGGTCAAGATTTTATATTCCCGGATCTAAAAAACTATCAAATTCTCTATAACGACTTTCAGTATAGTCTAGAAAGTATCCAGAGATAGTTCAGTTTAGATCCAGTATATGGATCCAGAGACAGTTGATGAAATATGGGAAATGAAGAAAACATAAGTCTGTATTCAAATATTGTTTATTGTTGAAAATGCAGCAATGCCCGTTGATCAGTAAAAAAATTTCCTTTATTTCCTTTATAACGATGATCTGAAAGACTTAAAAAGTGGCAGTTTGGTGAAAACCAGGATATAAATCATTCACATTCTATGTTTATAACGTAATCTATCAGATTTGTTCATTATTAGATAATAATAATCAGATTCTTTGATATACTGATTCGATATTCTAATGTATCCTTCTGGGCAATAACGGACATTCAGAACACCGCCATCGCCAGCGCGACCGCTGCGATCTTCCCACGGTGCGAAAAGTTCCTTTGATGAAAGCTCTTGAAAATGATTAGTTCCTTCTAATGGATTTTTTTCATTTTCATTGTCGTTCCAGTCACCGATATCGTTTTCAACACTAGAAATCGATTAAATTTTTCATCCATGTTCTTCAGGCTCACACGATGATACCGTAGTGCTTTAGCGTTAATACAGACGATTATAGTCAAGCACAGTGCGATTCTTACACACATATTAGAATACATAATTGTAATATTAATGTGTATAATGACTACTGGCCCGTGACGAATGTGAGGTTGCCTAAGATGTTTGCTCTCTTTTATAGTAACATGTTGAAGTAAACTTTGCGTGCGCACTCATTGCGATTACAGTTGACCAAAAATGGTGATCTACCACCATACGATGCAAGTTCATTTGCCAATTTTTCGAGAATAAAAAAAGTAGTCAACATCCTTAAATAATATAATAGGTACCTACCTAAATATGACTACTGCTTTGTACGAAAAACAAAAAAGTATCAAGATGGTTTACTATTAGTTTCCCCAGTATTGCACTTTACAAATTTTTAATTTCCAATTTGCCATGAGTTACTGGTAGACCTTATACATAGATATAATATTATGAGTATTGCCGGACCCATTAAATAAGCTAGACTAAAATCATTCTATCCGATATGGGTCCCGACTGTTGCTGTCAACGTATTCCGTATTAGAATTTAATATTTGTTTTAAATTTTGTGTGTATTGGCACAGATAACATAATACTAAAGTACAGATACCCCATCCCATACAAAAAAATGAGACCACCTTAAGTCGGGTTATTTTGCGGGTTATTTTTAAATATTATAGCCCGTCACTAGATGGCAACGAAATAACCCGTGTTTCAGCGTACTTTACTTAGTAATAGCTACTAGATGGTGCTGTACTTTATTTTCAATCTCAAAGAAATGTCAGTCATAGCAAATAAAATAAATTAACAAATATAAGCACATATATAACTATTTAATTTTATATAGTAAGATTGACTGTGTCCTCGTAAGTACAGATCGCATCTCGAATCGGGTTATTTCTAAAGCAGCTACGAATGCTACGATTAAGTAGGAAAAAAGGGTAATACCATCTTTTCGCCAGCTAAGACTTGGGGTTCTTGGATGTTGTGCTGCATTTTTGGAATCCAATATGGCCGCCGCGCTGTAGTATATAACTTGCAATATGGGTATGGAAAAATGGGTTTTTGAGTATGCTGAGTACGAATTTGATGCCATTTTTGGAATCCAATATGGCCACCACGCCGTAGTATATAAATTGAAATATTTATGGGTATGGAATAACGGGTTTTTGAGTATGCTGAGTACGAATTTGATGTAATTTTTGTAATCCAACATGGCCACCACGCTGTAGTATCTAAATTGCAATAATATGAGTGTTGCCTAATGGGTTTTTGAGTATGCTAAATTGCAATATGGGTATGTTCCAATGGGTTTTTGAGTATGCCGAGTACGAATTTGATGACATTTTTGGAATCCAATATGGCCGCCGCGCTGTGGTATATAAATTGCAATAAGGGTATGGAATAATGGGTTTTTGAATATGCTGAGTACGAATTTGATGTCATTTTTGTAATCCAAAGTGGCCGCCGCGCTGTAGTATATAAATATGGGTATGTTCCAATGGGTTTTTGAGTATGCCGAGTACGAATTTGATGTCATTTTTGTAATCCAACATGGCCACCGCGCTGTAGTATCTAAATTATTGCAATAATATGAGTGTTGCCTAATGGGTTTTTGAGTATGCTAAATTGCTAGGTAGCTAGGTAGGTACCTACCTACCTACCAAATTAAAATAGGTAGGAAGGTAATTAGGCTAATTTGGTAAGTAGGTTACCTACCAAATTAGAATAGGTAGGTAGGTAGGTACCTACCTACCAAATTAGCCTAATTACCTACCAAATTAAAATAGGTAGGTAGGTAGGTAGTACCTACCAAATTAGCCTGATTACCTACCAAATAGGTAGGTAGGTAGGTACCTACCTACCTACCTATTCTAGTTTGGTAGGTAGGTACCTACCTACCTACCTATTCTAGTTTGGTAGGTAGGTACCTACCTACCTATTCTAATTTGGTAGGTACCCTAGCTACCTGTTTGGTCGGTATACTTAGGCTAATTTGGTAGGTAGGTACCTACCTACCTACCTATTCTAATTTAGTAGGTAGAGGTACCTACCTACCTACCAAATTAAAATAGGTAGGTAGGTAATTAGGCTAATTTGGTAAGTAGGTTACCTACCAAATTAGAATAGGTAGGTAGGTTACCTACCTACCTACCTATTTGGTAGGTAATCAGGCAAATTTGGTAGGTACTACCTACCTACCTATTTTAATTTGGTAGGTAATTAGGCTAATTTGGTAGGTAGGTACCTACCTACCTATTCTAATTTGGTAGGTAACCTACTTACCAAATTAGCCTAATTACCTACCTACCTATTTTAATTTGGTAGGTAGGTAGGTACCTCTACCTACTAAATTAGAATAGGTAGGTAGGTAGGTACCTACCTACCAAATTAGCCTAAGTATACCGACCAAACAGGTAGCTAGGGTACCTACCAAATTAGAATAGGTAGGTAGGTAGGTACCTACCTACCAAATTAGAATAGGTAGGTAGGTAGTTACCTACCTACCAAACTAGAATAGGTAGGTAGGTAGGTACCTACCTACCTACCTATTTGGTAGGTAATCAGGCTAATTTGGTAGGTACTACCTACCTACCTACCTATTTTAATTTGGTAGGTAATCAGGCTAATTTGGTAGGTACTACCTACCTACCTATTTTAATTTGGTAGGTAATTAGGCTAATTTGGTAGGTAGGTACCTACCTACCTATTCTAATTTGGTAGGTAACCTACTTACCAAATTAGCCTAATTACCTACCTACCTATTTTAATTTGGTAGGTAGGTAGGTACCTCTACCTACTAAATTAGAATAGGTAGGTAGGTAGGTACCTACCTACCAAATTAGCCTAAGTATACCGACCAAACAGGTAGCTAGGGTACCTACCAAATTAGAATAGGTAGGTAGGTAGGTACCTACCTACCAAATTAGAATAGGTAGGTAGGTAGTTACCTACCTACCAAACTAGAATAGGTAGGTAGGTAGGTACCTACCTACCTACCTATTTGGTAGGTAATCAGGCTAATTTGGTAGGTACTACCTACCTACCTACCTATTTTAATTTGGTAGGTAATTAGGCTAATTTGGTAGGTAGGTACCTACCTACCTACCTATTCTAATTTGGTAGGTAACCTACTTACCAAATTAGCCTAATTACCTACCTACCTATTTTAATTTGGTAGGTAGGTAGGTACAGTAAGCTTCAGAGAAAAGGGACCCCCCTTGATAATGACATGAAAGCATTGAAGTTTTTTGAAACTTTGTGTAAATGTCATGTTGGTCTAGTGGTTACGACCTTATGCTTTGTGAATACGGTAACCGGGGGTTCAAATCCTCGGACACAAAGTTCTTTTTTTATTTCGTATAATTATTTTTTTATTCTCATAAGCACTTTTAATTATTATTTAAGGAATCAAATTTTATAGTAGGTATGAGGTTTGTAAGAAAAGATAGGCTTGTTGTATAAACAATATTAATTTATTTCTCGAATTACATTTCTAGGACTACATGGAGTCCATTTCCTGGTTGAGTATACAGTTTTTCTATCTGAGTTAAATTGGGGTTACTTATTTTTAAATTTACTTATTTTTAGAACGTAAATTTATTGACAAAACTCAATACCCTAAGTATAAAATGTTTACTTCACTTAGGGTCTAAGTGAAGTATAAAATGTTTAATATTATACATAGTTCTAGAAACATAACTACAATATTTATTTACTTATTTATTTAAAGTTGCAAACATTAATTTTTTACACTCTGTATAATCTTTGAATATAAAAGAATGGTTGAAAAATGAAATGTTATTTATGCCTGTGAATCACAAAGAAAGAACCAACATGCTAAACTATAACAGTATAGCAATATACATCTTCCTCTTTGATCACATTTTCTGTTATGTAACTTTTAACACAACATTAGAAAAATATGTGAGGTCAGATGGTGCATCGTTAAAACATTAGAAGATTACTAAACTTGTAAACAAGAGTAATGGGATTAGGTATTAATAATAATATAATATTATTATTATGAATGTTAGGACACTATTTCGCATTAGTTCCCAAGTTCTGTTTACCTTAGTTCCAGTTTAAAACCATCTGACCCCACAAGTTTTTTATAGGATTAAGATCCGGGCTTTTAGCCGGCCACTCAAACACCGTTATATCTTCTTGTGCATTTAGCCAGTCTTGCACAATTCGGGATGCACTAAAGGGTTATCCTGAACCAGGTAAATTTGTCCTTCTGGATATGCGACCCGCACTGATTATGCGCAGCATTACGTCTTTCAACACTTCAACTACCACTAGCTCGCCTGGGCCCATTGAGGACATCCATCTCCAGTAACCTAAAATAATAAACCTTTTCAAATCTGTTTTTTTTTTGTGATTTTATTTTAAAGAATATTATTATAATCATTTACTTACCTACCTAATGTTAACCGCCCGCTTGTTCTTAAGTCTTATACGTTTTTAGGGTTGAAGGGTGCCACTGAGTGAACTTCCACAATATCATGGCGCCGTTCTGATTCATGAGTGTAAGCAACTGGGCGAGGTCCTTGGCGTTCACATTTTATATCACCCGTCGCTTGATATCTTCGAATCCATCTACGCACTGTATTTCTCTGTAATGAAAATGATAATAAATAAAAGAAACTCCAAAAATCTAACTTGTAAATGAAAATGTAAAATGATTAAGCAAAAAATAGGTATATAATATATTTTTATCGTAACTCTTACCGTTATGCCTCTATTCTTGCTCCCAGAGAATAACAATTTTAGCTTTCAAAAATGTTGTTATTCGAACTATACTTTCAATTTACTCAAAAAACTGATCAACAACTTAATAAATTGAATAATATTACGAGGAGGATTAACACCAATGCAAATTACCACGAATTATAAAGTTACCTTCAATCACAGTTTAGTAAATAAGACAAAGAAGTATTCTAATTGCAACCTTAGCGCGCTGTCACAGATATTAAAATACTATAGCCGCAGCTCATACAGCAGATAAGTTTTTGAAGTAAAAAACAAAATGACGGTAGTGCAATAAGCTGTATCAAGCGTAATCTATTGAACTAAACGAGAAATCTATACTAATTTCAACCTTATCTTTTAGTCAATTGAGCAGTTATTATTATCACATATGGTGTAGTTGAAATTTAAACCTTACCATCTACAAAATAACACCGTAATCAACTTTGTTCGATAATAGGATTGGTAATGTGATTCATATTTTCGCCATTATTATCAAGTGAACCGTAGCCTAGTGGAGTAAGGCGCGGTCTAAGTAATTGGCTGGCGCTGGAGATGCGGGTTCGAATCCTTAAACGGCACATAAATTAATGTGGCATCTTTTTGTGAGTATGTTGTATCTTGGTATAAAATTGAGCCGAAAGACGAAAAATATCAGAAAATTACAAATATGAACATGCAAATAAAAGGCAGATGAAGCTGTTTGCAGCTCAGCGACGATCGCATCACGTGACGTCATTCGTGAGTCATGTGACGCGGCCGGCGCAGGCGGCGATATTCTTTAAGTATTGAGGGGGTCTGTTTTCTCTGACGCTGACTGTACCTACCTAGCTACCTAGCAATTTAGCATACTCAAAAACCCATTAGGCAACACTCATATTATTGCAATAATTTAGATACTACAGCGCGGTGGCCATGTTGGATTACAAAAATGACATCAAATTCGTACTCGGCATACTCAAAAACCCATTGGAACATACCCATATTTATATACTACAGCGCGGCGGCCACTTTGGATTACAAAAATGACATCAAATTCGTACTCAGCATATTCAAAAACCCATTATTCCATACCCTTATTGCAATTACCGATTAACCGATATACCGATATTCGCAACATCATTCATTGATTCCGATAGTTCGTACGAATATCGGTAGATTACTCCTACCATCGCCGTAAGATGGATGTATTGGAAAAATTGGGTCACTTTCGGGCGAAGCTCGGTGGCTCAGTGGTCAGAGCGTTCCCCCTGTAAGGGAAAGATCGCGGGTTCGAGTCCCGCCCGAGAATTGATTTCGCTTTTTCCAATTTATTATAATTTGTTTAGTCTAGCAAACTAATTGCTTTAAAATTATCTTAATTGATTGTGCGGAGTTATCAAAAATCAATGTTTAAAAATGATTGCAACATCATTCATTGATTCCGATAGTTCGTACCTATTCTAATTTGGTAGGTAGGTACCTCTACCTACCTACCTATTCTAATTTTGGTAGGTACCCTACCTACCTATTTGGTAGGTATAATTAGGCTAATTTGGTAGGTAGGTACCTACCTACCTACCTATTTGGTAGGTATAATTAGGCTAATTTGGTAGGTAGGTACCTACCTACCCACCTATTCTAGTTTGGTAGGTAGGTACCTACCTACCTACCTATTCTAATTTGGTAGGTACCCTACCTACCTATTTGGTAGGTATAATTAGGCTAATTTGGTAGGTAGGTAGGTACCTACCTACCAAACTAGAATAGGTAGGTAGGTAGGTACCTACCTACCAAACTAGAATAGGTAGGTAGGTAGGTACCTACCTACCAAATTAGCCTAAGGTATACCGACCAAACAGGTAGCTAGGGTACCTACCAAATTAGAATAGGTAGGTACGTAGGTAGGTACCTACCTACCAAATTAGAATAGGTAGGTAGGTAGGTACCTACCTACCTACCTATTTGGTAGGTAATCAGGCTAATTTGGTAGGTACTACCTACCTACCTACCTATTTTAATTTGGTAGGTAATTAGGCTAATTTGGTAGGTAGGTACCTACCTACCTACCTATTCTAATTTGGTAGGTAACCTACTTACCAATTAGCCTAATTTACCTACCTACCTATTTTAATTTGGTAGGTAGGTAGGTACCTCTACCTACTAAATTAGAATAGGTAGGTAGGTAGGTACCTACCTACCAAATTAGCCTAAGTATACCTACCAAACAGGTAGCTAGGGTACCTACCAAATTAGAATAGGTAGGTAGGTAGGTGCCTACCAAATTAGCCTAATTACCTACCAAATTAAAATAGGTAGGTAGGTAGGTACCTACCTACCTACAAAATTAGCCTGATTACCTACTAGCTAAGTATCTAAGTAGATAGCCTAGCCTAATAAAATGCCTATACTGCATTCGGTTAGGTGTCCACTTAACTAAAGTCGTCCATCTCCATCGCAAGGCGAATACTGTATGCGGGGCAACGCGATGAACATCGCGATTCGCGACGATGCGAGTATTGGGCAACGCGATGAACATCGCGAAGATGCGAGTGTTTGAATGCTAGGGCATTATTCGCGTGAATATTTCCGGCAAGGCGATGAGCAATGCGAGCGGCAGTATGTAAACGCGGGGTTAGAGTAAATGGTATACGATCACGGCTATTCTTGATATTTTCTTGCTTATTACTTCTTAGAGCGTGATTTGCAGTAGTCGGATTTTAGTTTTAAACTTGATTTTTATTTGTATTATTTTGATGCAAGCAACACCCAATAATGTATACATGTTTTTAATGTGCTAATAGAGCGCTTTAATTTCATACCAAACACGTTCTTTAGATCTCAAGTTTTTTTCCATTATACCTAGTCAGAGTTTCAGATATAGTCGGATTTTTAATTAGACGACATCCACTGACATTAGCTAATGTCACTTCGTAAAATAATGTTGCTATATTCAGTATTAGTGATGCAACTGATGCATTCAGTTCCCGTTCACTCATATGAAATGAATGGAATGGAATGGAAAGGGGACTCTTTTGTCCGCACTTAGCCTCCTTTTTTGGGCCATTGTGCGTGGAGATATGAAATGAATGATGAGGGATTGTTAATATTTTCTTACTATACAAAAAAAAACTATTTCTATTTTACAATAAAATTGTATTAAAGTGCTCTGTATGTAATTAGAATCAGTTTTTTTACCGGCCTATTTCAAAGCGCGGCGGTAACACTAGTGTCAACACTTGTCAATGCCGCGCGTATTAGTCGCCATTCAGGTCAGGTCATTATAATATAATGACCAAAAAAAGTCAGTTGCCATTTTGTTTGCTACTTCATACATAATCCAGATAAAATAAAGGTTTCAGCTTGCATATATTCGCATACAGCTGAAAATAGGTGAAGGTCTTAAATATACTATAATTATAGAAATATCCAAAGTCCCCATCGATTGCACTTCTGCATTTTTTTTATTCAAGGTCAAATATACCGGATGCTCGCATTTTTCTCGTAAACAGCAAATATTAGGGTAAAAGTAGGTTGGACAAAGTTGTAGATCATGAAATTACCTATAAAATTAGCATTCATTTTGTTTTTGTACGGATCACCATTTCAGAAATATCGCGATTGCAAAATTGGAAGAAGTTAAATCTCTTATATACAAAGTTAGTCGTTCCCATAGTATGATTCAACAACGCAGAGCCTCAACCGCTAGTCATATGAACTTGAAATTTTGGCAGTAGATGCTTTTCATTTTGCGTGTATTCACCAAGAAAGGATTTTTAGAAATTTTGTTACCAAGGGGCTAAAATAGGGAGGAACGGAAATGGACTTCAAGACAAACTTTAATCCTATATTTTACATCCTTAGCAATGAAATTTCAAAAAATTCCTTTCTTAGTGGATACTAGCAACATGATAAGCATCTACTGCCAAAACTTCAAGTACATAGGGCCAGCGGTTCAGGGTCTGCGTTTATGAATCCTACTATGGTGAATGGAATTTCATATAAAATACATAATTGATTTCTTTCAATTTTTATATCACTATATCTCCGAAATGGTGATCCGCACAATAAAAAAATTAACACCAATTTTGTAGGTAATTACATGATCTACAACTTTGTCTACCCTAATTTTACGATAGCATTTGTTGCTTACGAGAAAAATGCGAGAATCCGTTATATTTGACTTTTAACCTCGAAAAAAAAATGCAAGGTTCAAATCGATGGGGACTTTTGATATTTCTTTCATTATGGTGTATTTAAGACTCCCACCAATTTTCAACTCTATGCGAATTCATGTGAGCTTACCATTTAATTTCGTCTGCTTTGATTGGATTCACATTCATCATGATAATATCATTCATCATAATATAGTTCACTTTGTCACAACACTATTTTTATTTCATAAAAAACTTGCAACACAGTAAACGTCAGATAGCTTCGTCTAATTAAAAATCCGACTATAGTCATTCACACGTCATATTGCCTATAACCAGCGGACGATCAAGACGTTTCTAACAATACCACAATTGCCTAAACAGAAGACATTACAATTTTGTCAATTCGTATTTCTTCAAAAGAGTACATTTTTGTAAAGAAGAATAGTTTCGTCGTCAAATCATTTATTGGAGTACATCACTATTATGTATGAGTAGTATGGTCTAGAAAAATTCAACAATGGCTCAATGGCTGTCGCAAATCATTCATAATGTTGGCGCAAATCATTCATAAATGTTGGCACCGTCGTCGGCACGCTGTCAAATTCTCATACTCATTTTCCCAAGTGAGCAATAACTTAAATTTGTTGTCTCTTTTTAGCAGATACAACTGTATATTGGAAAAAAAGAGACAAAGTGATATAATCAAGGTTCAATTCATGTTTGCCCCATATTTGTATAACTAGAAATTTCTATATGTAGAACGGGGCCCCCCTGTGACAAAAACACAGCTCAAACTCTCAAAGTATATCCGATAATCGAATACAATACAAAACAAAATAAGGAAGTAGGATCTGTCAAAAAATCGAAGGAATGTTAAATAGCGCCATCTATGAACAAAAAGAAACGAAAATATTGGATTATGGAGCGGTATCTATTTAGTACTGAAAAAAAGCGTGGACGGCGCTGTTATTTTAACCAATTTATCGAAATAAGATTTAAAAGTTCGTTATTTTATGTTTACATGGCACATGTATTTTAGTTTTATTAAAAAACAACATTTATAGTACTCAATTCTTGTTCATTTAGAATTCTAATTGTAAATTGATACACCTAACGCTATCTAAATTTTTTACAAGTCATTAATATTTTCTACTAGGGCATGGAGACCCAGTGGTATTGGTAATGAAATTATTCAATTTTATAGTAATTTAATTGTATTTTTGCGTGGTTCCAAAAGAAAATGAAATGCACATTACTAATGTATGATGGATTCCCCACTTCATACCGACTCACCTGGGGCAACCACGCTGTCAAATAACACTTCTTTCCCCTTGTTATATTTCCCTATAAGTAACAACTACTCGTATATCGACTGTTTATACTGGAGATTGATGGCACTTGGTGGAACTTGCTACACATATTGAATAAATCACTTGTACTTTTCCACAATTGTGGAATAATTGTGGAAAAGTACAAGTGATTTATTCCATACTCGTATATCAATGGATGAGCAGTCTATTTATTGCTCGGGATATACATCTTGGACCTAAAGTATGCTCAAATGTGCCCATTACGCGCAGTACACGTTTCTTGGGTGTCTTAAGAGGATAGTACGGGATGCTACGGTGGTGGACGAGTTTCGAAATTCATCAGGTATAAACTATTACAAAACAATCCGCAAACGACAGAGCCTCGTTTGTATCGCGATTTAGTCCATGATGGGTATTCCGAGGTATAGCCGGTGAATGCAGATAAGATATATAGGTATAGGTACTTATTCTTTTTAAATTTACTTTTATTCATAAAAGAAAACAACAATGGTGTACACATTCATGTCTCATTCGCATGAAGTAAATACCTAATAATACTAATAAAACTATCACTTTATATTATCTATCACGTTATGTATTTATATATCACGTTGTATTGTATAAATTAATGCACATGTCTTCATACAAGTTTGATCGCTAGCTGCAGTGCGTACATATATTTCACGTCTCTTCTTAACCTTGGGCCCCAACATCTTTAATCAATGAAAATTAAGTTACTCGTTTTAATCATATGACAGATTTTCAAATGTTTCATCAGTCAAATATATACTTATAGACTGCAGGATGCCGGGCGTCATCGCTCAGTCATAAAAAGATACGTTTATAACATTTCAGTCTCCATCTAAGTGCAAATCCGTTGCTCATTCAAATTCTTCAAATATAGAGGCATTATTTGGATGCTCTGAATCTTAATAATCATAGTTGTTTTCTTCACCTTCCTTTACGCATAAAGTTCCATCTCTTCTGTATCCTTTGGCGCATTTATTCGCTTTTATTCCTTCACGATCTTCATAAACGATTGGTATTGCTGTCGGAGTCCTGTAAGTACGAGTGGGTATTATTAAAATTTCTCCATGTGTTATGTGTTCATTTTTAGTGTCGCCGAAGCTCTTCGTATATGAATGGCTACGGTGATATTTAACTGTTCTAGCGTTGATGCAAGCAACACCAAGCGCAAGACACAAAGTGAATTTCACACACATTGAATACATAATTATTGTAATATAAAAGCGTGGAATCACTGCGAGTCCTATAAGGACTATGAAGCATCACTACTATTGCTAGTCTTTTATATATTCTAAATATTGACGTCAGTTAATTGTTTCAATAATATTGCATGACATTTCTCAATAAGTCAATGAAAATGAATCAATTTCTTAGAGGGATATTGTGTGAGTGCAAATTGTGACAGACATACTTCAATTTACAAAATAGCAAAAAGACATTTTGTTTATGTTATAATTTCAATTTCTTTATTTCTCAATTCTCAAAATAGTGCAATACAATTACATGTTTGATGCCAATACGGATGATAACATTAACATTATTGTACCAGTTTATGTGGGAGACTGGTGCCCAAACTAGGTAGTATCCTGTATTTCAGGCCACCAGTGCAATCCTCATATAGCGGTATAACAAGGTCGATTCGCACAAAAGCGTGACGTCACGCTTTTTTGCCAATTTTGTATAGAGCGTTTTGAGGCGGTTCGAGAAATTGAATTTTCTAAATCAAAATCTTTAAAACTATTTGTTGTAATCAAATTTCACTTAAGCAGCAGTAGGTATATTACTTATTGTAAACTGGTCATTTTTCGAGAATAAAAAAAACGTCATCATCCCTATTCTACTCAAGCCATGTTTACCATAAAGTTTACCTACTTTAAATTGAGTTCTAGATAAACCTGTGTCTGTTTTACCGCCTATACAATGGTTTGTGCTCAGATGAATTGTTTGACATGATGCCCACAGCTACATTCTATCATCGCACCTCTCGTCATAGGCGGTGAGTTCATCCTCACACATTGCGACCGGAAACGGTGCGCACTGTGCGGTATGAAAGGCACTTCATCCCTCGCACACTCAAGCTGTGGAATGAACTCCCCGCGATGGTTTTCCCAAGCGACTACAATATGGGGTTCTTCAAGAAGGGCATTAGAAGGTTTCTTCAGGGTCGGCAGCACGAGTATGACGCCCCTGGTGTTGCATACGTCCATAGGCCACGGTAACCACTTTCCATCAGGTGGGCCGTGTGCTTGTCTGCCACCTAAGTGGTATAAAAAAAAATCTGTTTCTGCGTGCTGAGTATCTACACCTACATTGTGGTGGTTAGGTACCTACATTTGTATGTGCATTATTTCGTCAGCTATGTATAAGATCCCACGTAATTATATACGTGTGACCTGAGGGACCATATACAGTTAAACTATTCTTTTCTCCTCCACTTTGTGTGTGTGTGAGACCATTGTCACATGTTACAATCACGTCAAGCCAGCACTTAACGGACTTAATCTCCTATCTCCAATCGGCGACCGGTGGAGGTGGTATAACCAGACTTCCTATCCTATCTCCAATCGGCGTCCGGGGGAGGTGGCATAACCAGACAATTGCTATCTACGTACCCAAGTGGTTGCCGCAGAACGGTCTCTCCTGCATTTTTATCTGCAATGTCAAAGACGTGAAGGCCGCTGCGAACATTCAAAACAAAAAACATTGGTAGTAAACCATTATTATGTCTTTCAATTAAAGTCAACGGTGTTATTGCTAATATGACTGTCAACTCACGCGCACCATTATCTAGTTATGGTCATCATAGCAAAATGTCAGCAATATACTCGAGCACATGTGGTACTTACATTTTAGTCAATAATAGCAATTTTTTCAAATATTTTTCTAACTTTCTTTCTAAAAGTGTGTTACTTAGGAGTCCTCTAAACTATTTCAATAAAAAATTATGTTATATTCATATTCTGCTACAAAATATTTCCACGTATTTAATTACGTTGCACCGGCGCTACACTACGAAGCTTTCAATAAAGTACTTCTCATTTGATACGAGTATGATGCACGATTGCTAGTGTGCTACACTGCGTCTAACATCAATTGAGATTTATATAATAAAATGTGTTATTATGGTATTTTTTATGGTAATTGTGTACATTTAGTAAATTTCTGTGATAATTGATCAACACAGGTTTGTTATACTATGCTAGTTCATATAAAATATTACCTGTTCGCCGCCTTCTTGTAAGTAAAATTACGATAAGCATGAAGTTTTTCACGCTTCACGGGAGCTCCTAAACTCTATTCTACAAATACTTTCATGATTTAGTAGCTCAGATTCAATATAACAGATGTTGAGACAGCAAAGACAAATAAAATAAGCTATGTATGTATGTATGTACGTATGTTCGTCTGTTCCCTCATAGCTCTTCAACTACTTATTAGAACTGGACAATTGAGGTATCGTTAGAAGTGTCTTAATCGTCCGCTGGTTATAGACTATATCACGTATCACTAAATCTAATGTGGCGCCCTCTAGCGGTCATAAAGTACTGCGTTCAAAAATAAACTTGAGATAAATAGACCATGTTTGGTATCAAATTAAAGGGCTCAATTAGCAAATTTCAAATATGTATAAATTATTGGGTTTTGCTTGCCCCAAAATAATATAAATAAAAATTAAGTCTAAAACTAAAACCCGTCTACTGCAAAATCACGCTCTAAAAAGTATTAAACCAATCTCGGAAACCCCTCATCAGATCTTTACGAAATTTAAATGGGACCATTTCGGCATAATCTACTTACGAACAAAAAAAGAATTTTGAAAATCCGTCTAGAATTGACTTCACAATCGCGTAATTCTCAAGGAGCTTGAGGGAATGGACCCGATCACTATCAACTAACTATCTTGTATTAAAAAGATATCAATTTTTTTTTTTTTTTTAATTGGAAAAAGCGAAATCAATACTCGGGCAGGACTCGAACCCGCGATCTTTCCCTTACATGGGGAATGTTCGAGTCCTGCCCGAATATTGATTTCGCTTTTTTTTTTTAAATAATTTCAATTTAATTTAAAATAATTTGTTTAGTTTAGCATACTAAATGCTTTAAAATTATCTCAATATCTAAAAATGATGAAACTAAGTATTTAAGTTAAATCTAGCAGCAATTCTGGGTGTACACTATCAATCAATCAATCAATAAAATTAGCCTACTGCAGTCCACTGCTGGACATAGGCCTCTCCCAATACATTATCAACTGTTTATAATTATCATGGCATATATCGCCACTGTTGCGACACCCACTCTCACTCGACATAATTCTTTTCTTCTAACTGTTTTAAGCTCTAATCGGAATCCCAGTGTGACAAAAGTCTATTGTTATTTCTTATATACTACTAGAATAAGTCCTTACCACCTAACAATAATTAAATCACAACCCTTAATATTCCCTACAAATAACACAAGTAACAAACACAGATCTATTGATCACAAATACTCTAATCAATTACTACACTACAAAACAAACTCAATCATAATACTCGTACGATTTTGTTGTGATTACACTAATGTCAAAAAGAATCGAATTGGATGATGAGACATCCAATTCGATTCTTTTCGGGTCATTACTCGCGTCATTACTCACGCCGACATGATAAGGTATTAGAAATCATACGTGAGGCTGTAAGTTTGGCGGTAGCTAGAGCGAAAAAAGGATTAACCACAAACCAAAGAAATGACATTGTGTTTGTAAAGGGAGGCTGCTCAAAGAAATCATCTCAATAGCCATATTGATAGCTGCCGTTGACTGGACAATACTCGTAGACACGTATGAGAAGCACTATAAAATACCGGATGTGCCTCATCATCCAGACCCGACATATTCCTTTTTTCACGATCGCATAGGCGTGCAGTGCTTGTAGAACTCACAGTACCGTGGGAAACTAATATACCTAAAGACAAACAAATACTTTGACTTGACTAACGAGTTAACCAAAAACGGCTACGTGGTTAAACTCTATGCAGTAGAAGTAGGAGCAAGGGGAATTCCAGCTAAATCCCTGTACAACTTACTGAAAGATCTCGGATTGCCAAGAGCTTCAGTAAGCTCTCTACTAAATCGAATATCAAAAGCGGCATTGATAGGATCTTCCCAAATTTGGATAGGTAGAAGGGTTCCTGACGGTGGAGGTGAGCGCTGATGCATCACAAGGTGGACAACCTAAACCTACATCTGGGTCGCAAGTCCCAGTCGCCGTCACGATGTTCCTCTCTGTACCACGCTATGGACCCGGCGACCGCACGGTGAATCCATGGAGTGCTGAGAATCAGATCTCTATTACTTCCGACCTAGACGCCGTATCCACCTGTGAGTCGTGTCTGTGTAGTCCTGAAGAATGTGCGTCACTAATACAACCAACGCGCCCCCGTCTAACAATTTTATCCTTAAAATATTCGGAGTATTCTACATCACTTACAACAAAATTTATGAATTATACTTAGACATGTGTTTGAATGAAATTATTGATGTGCACTGAAAAATAAATGACGGCACTATTCCATACAAAATCACTCAAACCCCTTTGCCTCCAGAACAGCTGGCACAGATACTGATGAGTGTATTTCCTATAACCACTTGAAGAATAAAATCTGTTCGAAAACATATGAGATTCTGTTGATTACAACGTTTATGAGTAGTCTTTATAAGAGACTGGTTATAGTAGATATGCGACTGCATATCTTAAACAAAACACAAACTTTAACTTTTTACTTAATTCATAAAAGAAAAAAACAATACTGGTAAGTTACACATCACAAACGAACGAAACATGATGCATCAGTTATGTATTCCATCATATCATATCACTTTCAGTTCAATTTACGCACATTTAATTGATGTTCACACAAGATAACAGCTAGCTGCAATACTGAAAAATGTCTTTTAGCTGTTATAATCGAATTCAGTTCATTAGGTACCAGTCGTTCAAAGTTTAAAGACAATTACAATTCTTGAAATAAATCAAATATACATTTCACTTCTCAATACAGTCTCAATTCTATCGTAAAAACTTTATGATTTAATAATCGTAATTATCTTCTTCTGCTGTTTCTTTGACACAGAAAGATCCTTGTTTGTTGTATCCTTTGGGGCATTTATTGTCTCTGGAGATACGGATTCCATCACGATCTTCAAAAGTAACCGGAACCTCTTCCGAAGTAGAAGACATCTTATTCTCGTTGTCATTGACGCTCTGCTCTCTCTGGTGTAATTCGTCACGGTGATCAATAATTTCTTCAGCGTTGATCAACGCAACACTGAACACGAGGCACAAAATAATTTTTAAAGACATTATGCTATTTGAATTGATGAATGTAATATCACTGCGAGTCCAATAAGGACTATAAAGCATCACAGTAGTTGCTGGTTTTTTATACTTTTACTTTTCTAATTATAGATCAGTAACAAATGATTAACACTGTATTGCGTTCCGTGGTATAATGTACACGTAACGTTATAAATTGTGAAGCAATTTTCGGGCTATTTTCTGTAAGACATATTTTGATATTATTACACCAGCTAATTTTTTGTGGCGTAATAGCTACTGTTATATTTTATAAGAATTGTCACATGATTCACAGATCTAAAGAATACGTAAATCAAACAATGTCGTAAAATCAATCAAAACAACTATTTTATACCATTTAAGTGACAGACGAGCACTCGGCCCACCTGATGGGAAATGGTTACTTTGGCCGCTAGAGGTGGTCTTTGTCATTGTTACAGTCTTATCCCATTAATTAAATGATTCAGAGGTAAAATAAAATTTGTTAAAACCCTCCTCGAGTTGCAATAGAAGTGCCCATGCGCTGAGTTGAGGCAAGGATGGCTCATATTTTGGGTGTTTCATCGTATGTTTTTCTTAGCAGCAGATTACTGTGAAAAAACAGTAAGGGGGTAGAAAAAATATTGTGAGACGAGCGTTTCTACACATTTTTCAATGTTATTTTTATCGATCTATCTATTTTATTATATGACTAGCTTTTGCCCGCGGCTCCGCCCGCGTGGATGTCGGTTATCGCGACCAAACATAGCCTATGTCCTTTCTCGAGGTCTAATCTACCCCTATACCAAATTTCATTAAAATCGGTTCAGTGGTTTGGGCGTGAAAGCGAGACAGACAGACAGACAGACAGACAGACAGACAGACAGAGTTACTTTCACATTTATAATATTAGTAGGGATGTGTAAAGTAGTCGTGTCTGTACATTGGAGTAAGTTTTAAAACGCCGTATTTGAGAATTTTGAGAATGCCGTAAGGTGAAACCGGTTAGGTTCAAAATAATAAATAATTGTGGAAAAGTACAAGTGCTTTATTCAATATATGTAGCAAGTTCCACCAAGTGCCATCAATCTCTAGTATAAACACAGTCTACCAGAAATTACCTAACATTATAATTATTCATACAAGTACATAGGTATCCATTGTGTGTATGAGTTATTTGAACATTTAATGTTCCTGGTTAATTAGTATTTTTACGTGATTCGCTTTATCGTAACTTACAGTAACTTAACTTCTAAACAGAAGAATATAAAGACCGCAAGCGTCCCTGCTGATTCACTCATAAAACAACGTTCGATTGTGTTAAAAGTTAAAAGATTAGTCTAAAAATGCATGCACGGATTTTTCAGAAGATTTTTTTGTTATTATTGTTAGTTGTTCAGAATAAAAGTGATGTGACAAAGTCAAATGAAAAGAAAAATACAGAGAAGATTGAATTATCGCTACCCTCAGGTTTGATTATGAATATCTTGGTAAATAAAAAATTAAATAAAAATCCCGACTGATACTAAAAAGATCGAAACAAGGCTGATAGCAGCGGTACCTATCCATTTCTTGCCGATTTGTGATCTGTAAATGGGTACCGCCTGCTATCAACGTTGTTTTGATCTTTTTAGTAACAGTCGGGTTTTTAATTTTTACTAACATTTTTTTTTATTTTATGCTTTATAATTATGACAAATTAAATATTATAATAGTAATAATTTGTAATACATTTCTTCTGTCTAAAAACCTATATTATGTGAAAATGGCTGTTACTCAACTTTAAATCGATATGAATCCTGAACGGTCTGTCGAATCAAAAAATGTTATGAGTAAACTAAAATGATTTTTAAATACCTATTCAACGATACCGCACTTTTTGTATTTCTTTTTGTTTGTTATTTTTGTTTTCTTTCACTTTTTTTAACCGACTTCAAAAAAGGAGGTTCTCAATTCGTACGCAATATTTTTTTTTTTTTTTTTTTGTATGTTTGTTACGCGATTGTGAAGCCAATCCTAGACGGATTTTGAAAATTCTTTTTTTGTTTGATAGAGGATACTTTCAGAGTGGTCCCATATCCAAGATGTCCGGATCTAATGCTATGATCCTGGAGAAATCAAGGGAAATCCTCCGAAACCAGACTGATGCGCCTTCAAGCGCCTACTCTTTTATATTAGCAATCAGATGAATGTTGTTTTATTTTCAAAGAACATACCTACAGGCGTTGCTCTTAAAATTACAGTATAGCGAAAATAATATAAAAAATACAACTTTAATAATGATACTTTACAGTACGTACGTAATAATCAATATTTATGAAAAACAGTGACTTAATAGTCATAAGTACGCGTTCTACATGGCTATGCTAGGGAATATCTATAATATAATATATTATTATAGTAGTACGAGTACCTATAGTAGAGCCATAGATGAATACCTATGTGTACCAGCATTTTCCAAAATTTTGATACTATGGGGGTAAAATAGGTGACGAACCGTTGTATGTAAAATCCGTATTTTGTGAAACGGATTTTATGATCTTTGTTTTGTTGGAGAGAGAAAGGTTCAGGGAGCCAGAATCGTATGACAAAATTCAGGAAGTCAGGATTGAATTATGGGATCTAGGGAAATCCTCAAAATGATGGCAAAACACTGTTTCTGTTGCTTTAACATATTTAATTTCAATAATTGCCTTTTAAAATTATCTTCACGCGATTTTTAAGCTGCTGATGATAGGAACCTAAGCAGAGGGTGGAAGATGGATCGATTATAACTCACTAAAAAGAGGAAAATAAATTCATTTTAACAAAAAAGTTTAACCGACTTCAAGAAACGGCAAAGAGGCACTGAAAAGTGAAAAATAACGTAATTTACAGACTTACTGATTTATTAGAAGTCGGTGCCAGCCAACTTTGTTTGTTGTGTCTAAACTACTCGTACTATGATGCAATCAATTGAAATATTGCCTCTCGGGCTTGGCACCGACTTCTAATAAATCAGTAAGTCTGTAAATTACGTTATTTTTCACTTTTCAGTGCCTCTTTGCCGTTTCTTGAAGTCGGTTAAACTTTTTTGTTAAAATGAATTTATTTTTCATTTTCATAATATGGCGTCCAGTAGTATCCATATTGAATTTTCACTAACGTCATGTCCTTAATGACACTCACCCATGGAGAAGGAAATGATAGCGGAGTTGTTGCAAAGGCAATCGAGTCGCGTGCTTCCATACTGTCAAAAGGACTCCTATATATAGACGTCAGTTCTGTGACGTCACCACTCAGTTCTAGTGGCACGTCGTTGCGATCGGTTGTCATTTTTGGTTAAAAGTTCAACGATAAAAATAGTTTTGACCCGATTTAAGAATGAAGTGTGCGGTCCAAGTGTGTACAAATTGTAGAGATAAGAAGTTTAAATATATTGATGATATAACGTTTCATCAGTAAGTCCACTATATTTTTATTTTTATTTTTAGAAATAAAATGTCTTTATAGAACCATCTAGCGGAGAGAAGAAATAAGTAACCTTGTCTTACTTGTATAATGTTGTAACAACAATTCAATTCATTCTATAAAAAAATCACCACAATAATTTCACCGGACTTCTTTAGTAATTCCGCAATTGTTATTTTATTTATTCTTACGTTATATTTGGGTGAAATTGAAAATTGAAAATAAAAAAATTAAGCCATCTGTCGGTATCTGCCAAAATCATTTAGGGGGGCTAAATGATTCTGCTATAATTCTACAGATGGCCTTATTTAAAATAAATGGTGTGCATCATAGTAGTGAGACCACTATATTCACATTATTTTTAGGAAGCCAATAAAATTGTCAACATTATATTATATCATTTTAGATTTCCCAGTAACCCAGAAATAAAAAAATACGTAGTAGGTACGTATTTTAAATAGACCTTCCAGCTGGTAGGTACCCCACAAAATATTCCAGAATCTGATCGAGGCCCTTCAATGAAGATGACTTCTATAAAACAAAAAAGGGATTTAAAAAATTACGGCCTAAATTTGCTATACCTAATTGTATATACGTAATACCAGAAATACTTAAGTGAAAATTTTACAATATAATAGCATCATTTTTTTATATTTCTACATTATTTTCTTGCTTTATTAATTTCCTTTTTGGAAAAGTTAGGGATCCGTACTTAGCGCCTTCGCTGGCATAGGCGGGTGCGGGTCGCGGACGTCCGCTTCGCGTGCTTGTTTCATGTTATTTCAAGAGCAGCGCTACGTGAGGCGGATACCCGTCACACGTGACGCGGTGGCAGGGCCCGCCACGCGGGCAGCGGGGCATGCGCCGTGTGTCCGCGCGACGGAGCACGCGAGCGGGTCTGTTTCAACAAAATCATCGACCGCCGCTACGTTATCCGTGTCACACGCGCCGTGCTTGTACAGTCGTTGCAATAAACTTAAAATAATCCTTAGCTGCAAACTGAAAGCTTTTTTAAGGCAAATACCTTTGAAATTTTTTGGTAAACGAAACTCAAATAGAATGTTATTTTGAAGGTCAGTCTTATATTATTCATAGAACAACATATCAATATAAAATGCAAAAGCAGGAACCTGCTCCCGGATGCATTGCACCACTTGTACCCCCAAGTGAGCCGCGAGCCAGCCCTGCTAATAGGTATATTGTGTAAAGTAAAACCAAAAATTCCGTGAACTAAAGGAATTCGCCTCTTTCTCTTCAGTTTTGACAAACCGTGCAAAATTGTCTTTGATTTACATTAAACTAATTATGATAGCTGTACATTCTTATACGAAAACTTGGTTACAAATTCTCCACACAACAATCTAGACGTGACATAATATATGGGCTAATTGACTGACGCCTTTGTTCACGTCGTCGTCTTTTGGCTGAGTAATATACTACTAACGACGCTATTGAAATTATACTGGTATACGCCCGTCGCGGACGTCCGCGACGGACAGGCGGGCGCACGGCGCGGACGCCCGCGCCGGACGTCCGCGACCCGCACCCACCTATGCCAGCGAAGGCGCTAAAACTCCAATAATGCAACCCAATCATTATGTCCTTATATTCCTTATATCAGAATTCCACGGGGACGGAACCGCGGGCAACAGCTTGTGTATATAGTGGTCAATATATGTAAGTGGTCCCGCTGTCATTAAACACATAGATTATTCTAGAATTCTGTGCAGCGCTTTGTGGCGAGTGGTCAAACTACAATGGAAATTGCATGCATTATTTCTATTCGGTTTCGCTATGCTACACTAGATGGCATTCTAAAAAGTGGGAGGGGCTTAGACTTAGGGGAAGAGACGCGTGGGGGACGAGGTATGGCGTCATGCCCCCCGCGTCTTCTTCCCCCCCGCATTTGGCGACGCGTTGTTATTACGAGAAAGGCGAATGGGCGTTTCGTCCCATATGGTGTAACACTTTTTGACCTATATCAAATGAAAGGTCTCAATGAGTGTATTATTTTTTTGTATGGACATAAATCTGTATTTCGTGCAGGGTAAAAGTTGTGGGGGTTTCAGTTACTAAGAAAGTATTTAATTTATTTTAAATAATTAGTGTTTTTATGACAAAATACTTATTTATTTATGCTATTTTTACCCGACTATGTTAAAGCCAAAGGAGGATTATGATTTTGACAGGCTATGTATGTATGTATGAACTATGTATGTATATTCACTAATTCCCTCGTAGCTCTTCAACTACTAATTAGAACTGGACAAGTAAGGTATTGTTAGAAGTGTCTTGATCGTCCACTTATTATAGGCTATATAATGTGTCACTGAATTTAATGTGGCGCCCTCTAGCGGTCATAAAGTACTGCGTTAAAAAATAAAATTGAGGTAAATATACCGTGTTTGATATCAAATTAAAGGCCTTAATTAGTACATTTCAAATATGTATAAATCATTGGGATTTTTGAATGAAAGGACATCACCCACTTTAGTCCAAAATTGAAAGTGCCGGCCAAAGAAAATAAATACGATATTCCGTTAGAACTTGTCCTCGCTAACATTTTCTATTACCACGTCAAAGTTGAGGGACCACTGCGCTTGGTTTTATTTGAATTTAAAAATCTTGGAAACATACATTTTTTATGATACGAATTATTAAAAATAAATGAAAAACTTTATTCTATATTGGAACAATAGTTAATAAAAGCAATAAAAAATAACCCCATATTGCACATCGTTGTATTTCGTCCATTTATTTAGGTCCATAATGGAAAGTGCTGGCCAAAGTACCTATACAAATATGAAATTCCGTTAGAACTTGTCCTCGTTAGCATTTTTTACTATGGCGTCAAAGCTGAGGGACCACTGCTCTCAGTTTCATTTGAGTTCAAATATCTTTGAACCATACATTTTTATGATATGAATGATTAAAAACGAATAAAAATCATTGTTCTATATTGGAAGAATAGTCAATAAAATCAATAATAAATAAACCCCATTCTGCACACCGTTGTTTTTCACCCATTTATTTAGGTCCAAAATTGAAAGTGCCGGCCAAAGAATACGAGTATGATATTCTGTTAGAGCTTGTCCTCATTAGCATTTTTTATTATGGCGTCAAAGCTGAGGGTCCACTGCCCGACTAACGGAATGTCATATTTGTATTCTTTGGCCGCTACTTATTTTCAATTTAGCACCTAAATAAATAGACGAAAAACAACGGTGTGCAGTATGGGGTTTATTTTTTATTAGTTTTATTAACTATTCTTCCAATGTAGCACGACATTTTTTATCCATTTTCAATAGTTTGTGTCATAAAAAATGTATGTTTTCAAGATTTTCGAACTCAAATAAAACCGAAGGAAGTGGTCCCTCAACTTTAACGTGGGGCGTAACTTTAACAAGTTCTAACGAAATATCGTATTTGGCCAGCACTTTCAATTTTGGACCAAAAATGTATGCAGCGTGAATAATGTTCTTTTGAAGCATTTATTATGCTAACTATTCAAATCGATTTAGAAAGAGAAAATTAAAATATTGGTTTCTGCTTTTAATTTTTTTTGTTTCATGCTTTTTTATACCTATAATAATAGCAGGTTTTATGGAAACCGGTGGTAACCGCTGAACCGATTTCCATAAAACCTGCTGTATCGTGATGTATAAATTATGACCTTTCATTTGATACCCAATACGGGTTTATTTGAAAATAGATTAGATTTTGGATTGATTTTCATTCCTCATAATATATTTCAAATGGTTGAACCGATTTTTATGAAACATAGCTAAGAATACTCTCGACTAAACCATCTTTCGATCAAAAGAAACAGAATTGAATTCGGTTCAGCCGTTTGGGAGCTACGATGCTACAGACAGACTGATACACACGCACACACATACACACACACACACACACACACACACTCACACTCACACGTCAAACTTATAACACCCCTCTTTTTTTGTTAAAAATATGTGATCAGTACAACCATGAACCATGTCAACCAGTAGGTGAATTAACCCTAGTTGAGTCAACCGTAGTTGTAATGACCGTCGGCGAAATGATACAAAACCGTAGAACTATACTGCAAAGCCTAATTGCCCAAAAAATATTTTTTACTTACACCCTTATAACTTTGGACCTGCACGAATTTCTGATAAAAATCTTTCATTTTTACACATAAATAGACTAAATGAACATGTTTACACTAGTCGCAACTTGTTACAAGGGTTGGGACGCAGCTCATACAAAAGTGCCCGTTCTCCTTTCACTGGGGCATCTCCGTTTACTAATCATATTCTGTCCTCCGTGCACTCACCGGACTAAAAGAAATCGATTGACGTGTGAATTATGTAAAGCGGCCCAGGCGCTTGGTCTGTATAGTGCTTCAAAGGGGCATACAAACATACATACATACATAATACATACATACATACATACATACATACATACATAGGCTGATAAACACATTACAACTCCTTTGCATTGCGCAGCCGGTTAAATAAATAAATAAATAAATATTCTACAACATTCTACACAACGCTATCTAGACCCATGGTAAGCTTAATTAGCTTCTCTCTGCTATCTAGAATGCGGATATACATACTTAGATACTTTTTTTTTGTAAATACATACATAATTATACATAGAAACACCCAGACCAATGCAAATATTTATAATCATGCATACAAATATTGGTACTGAGCGGGGATCGAACCCGCGCCTCCTGCGTAGCAGCCGCGTTCACTACCGCTACGCCACAAAGGCAGTCAAAAAACCCGACTGCCACTGAAAAGATTGAAATAATTTTGATAGCAGGTGGTACCATTTGCCAATCATAAACTGAAAAAATAAAATCTTGAAAAACATAACCCTCCTTTCTTCTATGTTCAACACAATGGCAAATCAAATAATACCTACTAGAAATACTAACACAATAGTAAAAAATCACAAGAAAATACCTAGGTATTTAAACTTTCATGGTCGTTCACATTATTATTAGAACTATCGGGATATTTACCATGTATTGTTTGGAGTTTCCGATATTTCGGCGCTGTTGCAAGTTCCTCCGTGATCATGGTGCTTGCAACAGCGCCGAAATATCGGAAACTCCAAACAATACATGGTAAATATCCCGATAGTTCTAATAATAAAATACCTAGTGTTCTTATTGCCTATTTCCCAAATTCCAAACCGACACACAAGGGCACACGATAATGAAATAACTAAACATCAACAAATCAAAGTGACAAATACTAAACATGTCAATCGTAAGTTACTTTTAAATTTTGAAAGAATGACATTTTTATAATTTTCAGATACAAATATCTCAGCTTCTACATAATTTACAACAAAAATAATTAATTATATCTACTTAAACATTGTGTTTGACTCAGTATAATGAAGTAGTATAAAAATTGTGATTTATACCTCTTTGCCTACAGAACATCACAGATACTGATGAGTATATTTACTATAACCACTTCAAGAACAAAATTTGTTCGAAAACAAAATGAGATTCTGTTAGTTGCAACGTTTATGAGTAGTCGCTTATCTTAAAACAAAAATTAAAAATTTTAAAAACCGACTTCAACCGATTTTTGTTGATATTTCATAAACTGCTTGATCGATTTTGATAAAATTTACATGGGACCACTTGGGAAGTATAACCTATTAAACAAAAAAATAATTTTGCAAATCGGTCCAGCCGTCTGTGAGTAATCGGTGAACCTAAATTTAAAAAAATATTCCGACGAATTGAAAACCTCCTCCTTTTTTGAAGTCGGTTAAAAGGAAACACAAACTTTAACATTAATTTTATTTTATTCATAAAAGAAAAAAAAACAATACAGCCCCCCTAGACAAGTGGCAATTCGTTGCTCGGCGTATGATGGAATAGAATAACAAATGTATAGGATTTGACGTTTTTGACATTCGTTGACGCCTGTCATATATGTCAAATCCCATACATTTGGCATTCTATTCCTTCATACGCCGAGCCACAAATTACCACTTGTCTAGAGGGGCTGTTAAATTTAACATCACAATCGAACGAAACATACATAGCTACTTTTAGAGCTACCACTACCGCTGCCACAAGAATGATGCGTCAGTTATGTATTGCATCATATCATATCACTTTTAGTTCAATTTAAGCACATTTAATTGATGTTCACACAAGATGACAGCTAGCTGCAATACTGAAAAATGTCTTTTAGCTTTAATAATCGGATTCAGTTCATTACCAGTCGTTCAAACTTTAAAGGCAAATAAATTATTCTTATTCCTATTCTTGAAATATTTAAATACAATATACATTTCACGTCTCAATTCTATCGCATAAAACTTTGTTCATTTCAGTACATTTATGATTTAATAATCGTAATTATCTTCTTCTGCGGTTTCTTTGATACAGAAAGATCCTTGTTTGTTATATCCTTTGGGGCATTTATTATCTCTGGACATACGGATTCCATCACGATCTTCAAAAGTAACCGGGATTTCTGTCGGAGTGGTATGAGTATGATGAGGTCTTAAAAGCTCTTCAGAAGTAGAAGACATTTTATTCTCGTTATCATTGACGCTCTGCGTAGACAGATGTATTTCGTCACGGTGATCACTAATTGCTTCAGCGTTCATCAAAGCAATACTGAACATGAGGCACAAAATAATTTTTAAAGACATTATGATATTTGAATCGATAAATGCAATATCACTGCGAATCCAGTAATGACTATGAAGCACCACTATAGTTGCTGTTCTTTTATACAATATGAAAATTGACGTCAGCTTACAGACTTATTGAACAGTTTTCCTAAGTATTGGTCAGTAACAAATGATTCACATGGAATTAAGTTCCTTGGTGTGACGTACACGTAACGTTATAAATTGTGAAACAATGTTCTGGCAATTTTCTGTCAAACATATTTCTGAATTGATATCATTATTACACCAGCTAATATTTTCGTGACTTAAAAGTGTGTCTGTGTTTCTGTGTTTTTAGCATGACGTAACAGTTATGTACTGTTATCACTACAAATTATAAAACAAAGTCGCTGTCGCTGTCTGTCCGTCCCTTTCGGTATACCGGACTAATCACCGAACTACTGCGAATAGGGGATGTATGCTTAAATCTTCAAAACTACGCAACGGATTTTGAAGCGGTTTTTTTAAATAGATAGGGTGATTCAAGAGGAAGGTTTTTATGTATAATACATGCATAATATTGTAGAGAAACACTGATAAATTTAGAAATATGCAGCGGGCACGGGATCGGAAAATATGGCGGTACGAAGTTCGCCGGGTCCGCTAGTATAAATACTATAAATATACATTATTAAGAATTTTTTTTTTTTAAGAATATTAGCAACCGAAATTACTAATATTCCCGTTAACCCCTCCAGCTAAGCTAAATTGCTTGTGTTAGGAGTGGGTTCACGTCGGTAGTGTAATGGCCAGGATTCGAACCCGGGACCTCTCGATCGTAAGGCCGACTCCTTAACCACTAAGCTACCGACGCTTAAGACTGCTTAATTGACTTTTTTATGTCACTTAGGTGACAGATGTCTATCACTGGCACTCGACTCACCTGGCGAGCCAATGTAATCCAATGGTCAAGGTGATCAACCTTGGCCATAAAAAATAGTAGCATGCTTAATTTACTAGAAAACCTCCTCAGCAGAGGCAGCAGAAGTGACATCGCCCATGCGCTTAGCTAAGGCAAGGGTGGCTCATATCTTGGGAGTTTCATCGCATGTTGCTTAGCAGATTACTGTGAAAGTCAGCAAGGGGGTAAACTGTAAGGAACGGTGAACTAAACATTGTCTGATACACTAGAAAGAAAATTTCTATGAATAAAAATCATCTAATATGGCCGAGGTGTTTTTAAGTTTTGCTCTTAACAACTTTGTGATTCATTGGTATTCATAAAGAAGAAGACTATTTATTCATTATCTAAGCACAACATAAGATATTGAAATCAAACCGATTGTATACTCCTTAAATGTTGTATAACTCACAATTAATTTCGTCAAAGCCTCTTACTGTCGGTTTTACCTACCTGCCTGACCTCCGTGTGAATCAAAATGCTCTCTGTCAGGTCATTAATTTTTTTATATTCAACGATTGTGATGTTTGTCTCTAACATTTCTTTGTTCTAATATTGTGAGACGAGTGTTTCTATACATTTATTCCATGTTTTTTTATCTATCTATCTATTTAATTACTATATATTTTTTAAGTGGTCTTGGTTACATTGGAGATATAAATAAACTTGGATTATGTAATATAAACGATTCTGAACTTCTTTTGGAATTCTTGTCTGTTTCTTCACGATGGACGCAAGAACGCCTATACTCGTATACCGTTTTTTTAAATATCACTAATGTATACATTGAAGAAGTTTAAAAAAATAGGAACATAATATCAATCACCAACACTTTCCCTGTACAGTTAATTAAAACTGTATAGGGAAAGAAAACATAACAAAACACACATGCCTACCACCACAAGAGTGAATCTGTTAGGTAAACCTGCCAGATGTTAAGTAACATTATAATTAATCATACAAGTACATAGGTATCCGTTGTGTGTATGAGTTATACGAACATTTTAATGTTACTGGTTAATCAGTGTTTACATATAGTTACGGCTCTACTCGATTCTAAAATCATAAAAGTGATTCGCCTTATCATAACAGTAATTTTACTTCTAAACAAGAATATAAAGGCCGCAAGCGTCATGCTGACTCATTCATAAAACAGCGTTCGATCGTGTTATACGTCACATATTGTGTTAACAGATTTGTCTAAAAATGGATTCATGGATTTTACTGAAAATTGTTTTGTTATTATTGTTAGTTGTTCAGATTAAAGGTGGTGTGACAAAATCAAATGAAAATAAAAATACAGAAAAGATTGAATTATCGCTACCCCCAGAAGGTTTGATTATGAACATCTTGGTAAAAAACCGCGAAACTCGCGTGCCAGTTGCAAGAGTGAAAATAGATATCAATGAACAGAATAAAAAAGTGGTGCTATCCTTGTCTCCGGAGCCTCTCCCAACCGTCACGCCATCAGTTGATAACCGTGTTGCAATCTCTGTGGGAACTTGTCCGAAAGGATACACGCAAGCAGGAGGATTCTGTTTCAAAGAAGACTATGATTATTAAATTTAAACTGAAGTAAATATACAATTAATAGATATACCTATAGTCACACATTGTGTTCACTCGCTGTGTTGGAATCTATGTGGGAACTTGTCCGAAAGGATGGATTCTGATTCAAAGAAGACTGTGATTATTAAATTCAAGCTGAAGTAAATGACAATTCATAGATATAACTATAGTCACACGTAATTTTCTGATCAAGAGAATCAATTGTCATGCGTCTTCTCGACCAATTATTGAACGCTGAAGTTGTAATTATTTTTTACGAATAAAGAAGGAAGAAAGAAGGTGATGAATGAAGAATAAATTAATTTATTATATCAGCAGAGAGAATGTCAAGCATATCGAGTGAATTGTTCTTGAGAGTAACTTATTGAAATAACTTAGATAATAAAATGTATTTGTAAAAGGTATTATGCCGTTTTTAATCAATCAATACCCCTACGAGTACGTATAAGGAAAAATTTTATACTTATATATTAATACCATATTTATTATGTACGCTACAGCTCTTGTCTGAGATTATCTTAATTAATGACACTATATGCATATACAAGGAAGTTTATAAATGAATAGAATAAACGTGTAAGCCCGTTTAAAATTACATTTCTGTTCGAAAATTCTAAATATTTTTGCATGGCATACTCTCATATTACTGTACCTGGTTAGGTACATATTATAGTAGGCATAGCTAGTAGATATTTTATAGCCTTTTTATTCTTACTTCATTTTCTGGACCATTTATTTCTGAGCAATATTTGTTTATTTGTCAACTTCTAGAAGGTACAAGTTTTTTACGACACGTTATTATAATAATAATATTTTTCCTCGAAGAGGAACTCAAGAATGAGAACTGAAGTTTTCGAGAAATTGTAGATATATTTTCTCATTAGTAAGACACTTAAAGCTATGTTTAACTATCTCAATACTAGCTTTTGCCCGCGGCTCCGCCCGCGTGGATGTCGGTTATCGCGACCAAACATAGCCTATGTCCTTTCTCAAGGTCTAATCTACCCCTATACCAAATTTCATCAAAATCGGTTCAGCGGTTTAGTCGTAAAAGCGAGACAGACAGACAGACAGACAGACAGACAGACAGAGTTACTTTCGCATTTATAATATTAGTAGGGAAGTAGGGATTAGGCAGATATAGTACATAATATTTAATATACGTCGTAGTACATTTTCATGTTTAAATTGAATAAACATGTTGATATTGAAATTGTTGCTTGTATTCGAGTCTAAAAGGGAAGACATTATTGCCGTTTGCGGTTAATTATCATCTTCTTATCACATGAAAACTATTTACCTCTTAACCATACCCGACTATGCCACATACGCTAAAATAAAATTTTGAGCTTTGTCTCCGTAGTTGCACAAATTATTTTCAGATGATGCCACAATATACTAAGTCATAGGCCAAGAGTCATAAGGCTAATTTAAACTATGTAAGTTTCTGCCTGCATTGTATACACTTACATTGGAGCAATAAATTAGTTACAATTGTCAAAACAACATGTCACATTCTTGCTCCACTAGGCAATTTTTTCTTGGTATTTTTAATTCAATTTTCTAAAATGAGAGGTATTTATTCTGGTTAATCCTACTATAATACAATTTAAATATGTACAATATTAACAATAAAACTAAAAATATATATATAAAAGTACAAATTAAAAACTATATATTATAGATATTTTCTAAATATCCGCGTGTAAACAGTTGTTCACAATTGTTGCGCTTCACTTATTGCATTACATAAAAAAACAAGAATATGGTATCGTGTAAATCCCTTTATCGTGGATATTATTCCCGATTCTACTGTTACAAAACTCTTCAAACCCGATTCTGACCAGACACAGTCATATCGCTACAACTTTGGTCAGTTTTGTCAAAACAATGTAGTTTGAATAACCATGGTCGGCTGTTTAAAAGTAGCCGAAACGTCCGGTTAAATGTAAAATTTAACATTGAATTATTTAACAATTCAATGAAATAAAACCACTTTTTAACGATTTATATCGCGATTTATTTGTTATAGCTGACCCGGCGAACTTCGTACCGCCATATTTGCCGCCCGTGTGATATTATGATCCTGATTTATCAGTGTTTCTCTACAATATTATGCATGTATCATACATATAAACCTTCCTCTTGAATCACTCTATTGAAAAAAACCGCTTCCAAATCCGCTGCGTAGTTTTGAAGATTTAAGCATACATAGGGACGGACAAATAGCGACGGCGACTTTATTTTATAATCTGTAGTGATTATTTACTTTTAGCCCGACGTTCCAGTTATTTGTCAGCAGCCATGCTCGCGGGGTGACTAAGATGGTAGTTGTCATATAGTTTGAAGTAGGTATAAAGTTATCTAAAAGTGCCCCGATCATGATGAATTATTGTTACTATTTACGCAGAATGAGCTCACTGTGTCATTAAGTCTTGCTATATTTTGCTGTTTACTGAGTTTGATTAAGTGGATGACTGGTGGTCCGCTGCAACCATCTTCTCTATTAAAATTCGGATATTTTTTTTTAATTTTAATAGCCTCGCGGATCATTCTAGATATATTATATTTAGCAAGTATCTTTGGTTTATCAAACCTTAAGTAATGGTTAGTACCCTTTTGCACGTGTTCACATACAGCTGACTTTGTTGAGCGTTAGTGTTTTATGTAAGCTATGTGTTTTTTAACGCGAGTGCCAATGTTTCGCGTGGTTCGACCAATATTTGAGCCCATAGTTACAGTCTATTTTATGAACCCCTGCATCTTTGCATCTTGTATGAGGTAGTTAGAATTTGATAGACGGCAAATAAATAGCAATATAATCGGTTAAAAAGTGGTTTTCAATGAGTGACATTCGCGTAAACTTCAGGAAGTATAATGTACATAAGATAAAATAAATCGCGATAGAATCAGTTAGAGCTATTTTAAGTATTTGCTCTCTATAAATTCTGAAAAGAAAATTCCACATTTCGTAAAATTCCATTGTCGGTACTTCACCGGAATAAATACCCACAATGCGGTATATTATGATATATTTGTGTCAGTGCTTCCCCAGTTATTACACCTAGAACTAACTCACTACAAAAATATTCCTTACAGAACGGAATTTCCCACATCAATTTCCTGTATTTATGTCATGTGGTAAAAAAACTTGTCATATATAGGGCATTATGACCTAGGGAAAACAAGGTGTTCATAGAACTGCCTTAAGACAAACCTATGATGGTTTATGAACTCTGAAATATGAACTCTGTAGAGAATTCTCTGTAGTTAAGGATAACTCATTCTGTTAGCCTTTTCTTAACTCAGTTCTGTGGCCTTACCATAAACTCTTAAAACAGGTCAATATTGACCTGCTGTCATTCTACCAACTGCAAATGTCATTTTGTAATGTCATATAAATATATAGGATTACAATGTGACATTTGCAGTTGGTAGAATGACAGCAGTTCAATATTGACCTGTTTTAAGAGTTCATGGTATGGGCCCTGCACTGCAATTCACTAAGCGAGCACAACGATGCGACAACGATGCGAGGCGCAACGTAGATTGTCATTGGTCAGATTGTATCACGTCATTGGAAATCGACCAATGACAGTGTCTATCGCGCACATCGTTGCGACTCGCATCGTTGTCGCATCGTTGTGCTTGTTAGTGAATTGCACAGCTGGTTGACTTTTTAGTAACTAATGTGGCTGAACTTCGATATTTACCGTGAAGCGACTGCCATCTCTACGCATTCATGTTCGACGTTGTGTCTGTGGAGTCTATATTTGTATTGTTCTCTGCGACACACAGGGCTTATTATGTTTCTTTTAATGGGGCTCTACCTTCGTCACAATCAATAAAAAATGTATCTATCTTACATTACAACGAAAATACAAGTGTAAAGTTATGTTACCTTCACTGCATTACATTTCTAACAGAATACTAAGAAATAAAATAAAAATAATACTAAATGCTTTAAAATTATCTCAATAAAATATACATTGAGCAGTGACAAGGTTGTCATAAATATAAATAAACTGAATGACGAGATGTTATTAATATTTATTCATAACATAGAACATAACCGGTTTCCTTTTCATTATTCTATAAACTATATTTACATAACGGATCAATTTCCCACTAACGAAAAGCATCCTGGTCCACCTTGTAACCAGATAACTAGCGGTGTACTCTTCAGATCGACTTCGTGTGCCAATACCAAAAGAACATAATTATATGCCTTTTGTTAGTTTTATTCACAGTGAAATATGTTGCATGACTATCAACATCAGCAAAATAACTGGGGTCAACGATAGATAAGTTTTTTGCCGTTTCTGTTTCTCCATTTTCAACATAGGGAGTTAGAATGAGAGGGCCTGCTTGTGAATCGGTTTCGGAACGGGTTTTGCCGATACTATTCCTGCTAAAGATATAATATATTGAATAATGATTGCACTGGCCGTTCACAATGGTTTGAAGCGAGAAACAAAAGCAAAACATATGTCTTACCAAAGGAGTAATCTATCTGAATGAACATTCTTCTTCCTCCTAGCGTTAATTCCCAGTCGCATCCGAAGCTTTTTTCAGCTCGGAGTCTGGGGTCCGCTTTACCAGTGTTAACTACAGATTTGGCTAGACCTCGATATTATCCGTGAAGCGAATGCCATCTGATCTCCACAACCCAATGGTAACATTAGGTATATCGAAGCTTTGCAGCTACACCGTTGTTTTTGGAATTTTTAGGGCTCCAACTACCCGTAACGACTGCCATAGATGTTTTTATGGCAACCGGGACCGACGGCTTAACGTGCTCTCCGAGGCACGACCAGACCAATGCAAATACCCATATTTCATGAACACAAGTATATGCATTGAGCGGGGATTGAACCCGCGCCTCCTGCGTAGCAGCCGCGTTCGCTACCGCTACGCCACGGAGGCTGTCTCTCTGATCTGAATGAACATTTGTTTGAACTTCGGGTGATGAACAATTAATAAAATTGTGGACTGTAGTAATGAGGTTTAATATAAATAGTTTAAAATAAAGTACATCGATTGTTGAAGGTTGGATGGAACGCGAGTGTCGTGCGCACCGCTCGATGGTTAAGTTGAAGTGAAGAGGGGGTCCGATCCGAGCTCCCCCGCCCGTCGCCGCGCCGTCTGTCGCGTAGACGATTGTTCACGTGCCTCGTGCGTGAACATCCTCCCGCCCCTTGACCTCTTCAAAGGGAAGAGGGCAAATGTTGTTGAACGCCCTTGTGATGGTTCCTCTCCTCGTCTTTAGCTCCGCCACCCTTGTGACGCCGTCCGGTCCTGGATAGGTGCGCACCACGCGACCCAAAGCCCAAACCAGCGGTGGTAGCGCCTTGTCCCGTACAAGCACGAGCATCCCCTCAGTGAGCTGGCCAGAAGAAGTGGACCACTTGGTTTTCTGCTGAAGCAAGGAAACATACTCATGAGAGAATCTTTGCCAGAAGTGCTGCCGGATGCATTGAATCCTCTTGAAGCGGTCAACGCAGCTGATGTTCTTCTCAGGAATCTGCGGACACGGTATAGACGTAAGTGGTCGTCCAATTAGAAAGTGGGAAGGAGTGAGAGCAGAGAAATCAGTAGGATCAGAGGAAAGAGGTGTCAAAGGACGAGAATTTAAGACGGCTTCGATTTGACACAGACAGGTTGCCAACTCTTCATAAGTGAAGTTAGTGAGACTTAGCAACCGCCTCAAATGATGCTTGGTAGAGCGAACTGCAGCCTCCGCCATGGAATTAAAATGAGGTGAATATGGAGGTGAAAATGAAAACCTGATGCCCTCACGTGACATTTCACATGCAACATCGGAAGTCGAGTCAGCTAGGAACTGTTGAAGGTCATTATTGGCTCCAACAAAATTGGTGCCGTTATCTGACAAGATGCTACGCGGTTTGCCACGACGAGATATGAAACGATTAAGCGCTGCTACGAAGCCCTCTTTTGTGAGGTCAGTGACGGGCTCTAGATGCACTGCTCTGATCGCGTGACAGACAAAGATGCACAGGTAGGATTTTGTGAGCCTGCAGCCCCGACCTTTCCGGTCGGCAATGAGTATTGGACCAGCATAGTCTACGCTGCAATTTAAAAAAGGGTATTCAAGGCTGGTTCTAGATGTAGGTAACTGTCCCATTATGGGTTGTACATTTTGACATTTAAATCTAAAACATTTAATGCATTGTCTGACTATTGATTTAGCGAGATTCCTGCCACCCAACGGCCAATACTCAAGACGCAAATGCGCTAATAGCAGTTGAGGACCTGCATGCAGCATTTTTAAATGTTGCATATGAAATATTGTTTTAGTTAGATGGTGTTTACTACAAAGCAATATGGGATATTTAGTGTTGTAATCGTACGGAGAATTGTCGAGTCTACCACCTACTCGTATGACTTTTTCGGAATCTAGAAAAGGCGTTAGTGAAATTAATCTATTTTTACGCGGTAGAGGTTTTCCCGAATCTAAAAGATGTAATTCCTCCGGAAACATTTCCCTTTGTGCGCTACGTAGTAAACACATCAATGAATTATTTAACTCATCGCTAGAAAGAGCGCCTTGTAATTTAGAATCAGGATTTTTTAAGTTGTAAATAAATCTTTTAATGTAGGCTAAGACTCTTTGCAGGCGATTAAAATTAGAATGATAATTAATTAATGATTGTATGATATTTGGTGAATGATTTGTATTGTTAGATGATTCATGAATAAAATTTGAAACGACTTCAGGTAGATCTCGCTTTCCGCTAGTAGAAGGCATAGTAGGCCAGTCATGTTCATGACTTTGTAAAAAGCTCGGGCCTGACCACCACAGATTATTTACACCGATGGAATCGGCCCTCGCCCCGCGAGAAACGAGATCCGCCGGATTGTCTTTGGACGGCACGTACCTCCACGTGTGACAGGTAGAATTTTCAAGAATTTCATTAATTCGATTACGCACAAAGGGCTTGAGTTGATTTGAAGGAGTATTCAACCACCCGAGTACGATCATTGAATCACACCAAAACACACATTGACTAATAGGCATAGTCAATGAATCCGAAACAGTTGTACACAGTCTTGACCCCAATAAAGCGGCACAAAGTTCAAGCCGTGGGATTGTAACTGACTTTATCGGTGCTACACGATTTTTGGACAGGAGAAGACTAACCCTAACAGAGTCAGTGTGACTTATGGATCGAACATAAATACATGCGCCATAAGCCTTCTCAGACGCATCACAAAAAACGTGAATTTCGTGTTTCACACACGAATCGATAGAAACCCATCTAGGAATCTTCAAAAGGTTTAAGCTAGGAAGTGTTGAAACAAATGTCGACCACATATTGATTATTTCCTTGCAAACCTCATCGTCCCACTCACACTTATTTACCCATAGTCGTTGCATGATAGTTTTTGCCTCGACAATACAAGGGCCGACTAAGCCTAGGGGGTCAAATATTTGGCTAATAACTGACAAAATGTGTCGTTTTGTGACCTTTTCTACTTTGTCAATATTAATTGAAAATGACAAGGAATCAGAGCTACATAACCAGTTTAGGCCTAGAGTTTTAGAAGATGTGTTGTGGTCTGAAAGATTTAAAAAGGAGGAATTATTCTGCTCATATGAATCGCCCAAAATGGCTTTTAGAATTTCTGGGCTGTTAGATTGCCACTTTCGAAGAAGAAAATGTGCTGACGACAGAATTTTTGTGACCTCTTTAACGAGTGTTATTGTCGCAGGAATAGAAGGACCCCCACCCAGAAAATCGTCCACATAGAAGTCACGTGATATAGCTGACTTCACGTCATCAGACGAAGCCGCGTCCGCTAGGCTCACCAAACATTTGGTGGCTAAGTAAGGAGCTGACGCGGTCCCATACGTGACCGTGTTGAGACGGTACGTTTTCAGTGGCTTTTTAGGGTCGCTACGAAAGATGATTTGTAGGAGAGGCCTTTGTGAGGGTGTGACCTCGATGCAGCGATACATCTTCTCCACATCCCCGGAGACGACGTATTTATGCTGCCGAAATCGTAACAAAATCGACAGTAGGTCATCTTGTACCTTAGGACCTACCAGCTGTAAGTCGTTAAGAGAGATACCTGAGGAAGATGGCGCTGATGCATCGAAGACACTTCTCAACTTAGTTGTAGTGCTTGACTCTCTTATGACACCATGGTGTGGTATGAAGTATTCGACGTGACCCGATTGTGGTGCTGAGTTGTTGTTGGTTTCAGTCATGTGACCTAGGCGTTCGTACTCGTCCATAAAGTCAACATACTTAGCCCTGTAGTCCGGGTCACGTAGAAAACGTCGCTCAAGAGATAGGAAGCGGTGCTTAGCCATGGTGTATGAGTCCCCTAAGACCGTAGGATTGGCCTTTAAGGGCATCGTAACAGTGAATTTGCCATCCTTGTTCCTGACTGTGTTCTGTGTGAAGCTTAACTCGCACTCTCTTTCCTCCTGAGATAGTGAATGTTTTGGAGAAATAGAGTCAAGCTCCCAAAATTTTGACAAGTCTGGTTTGTCAATGGGATTGGCAAAATTACAAAAATGTGAGCGATGAGAAGAGGATGAAATTCCTTTGAAAACTGGACCGGATATGATCCATCCAAACTTAGTCTCACATAACTTAGGCATTTTTTGACCTAAGTCGATAGAAGCGGAGCCTACGACAGTCCAAAATATTTCAGCCCCTAAGAGGATGTCAATTACTGACGGAATATTGAATGTGGGGTCAGCTAAACAAAGGCTTGACGGGATAAGAATATTCTCAATATTGACAATAGATGAGGGTAGAACTTTTGTAATCTCAGGCAAAATTAGGCAGTCCAAATTAACCTTATAGTTACCGTTAGAAGACTCAATACTGAGGTGGCAAGACTGTGTACTATAAGAAGACTGTTGATTGATACCTGTCACAGTGGAAGTTGAATTGCGTCGTGACAAACCCAGTTTGGTGCACAGGCTCTCCGTTACGAAGTTCGCCGTGCTGCCATTGTCGAGCAGTACTCTAGCGTTGAGTTTTTCACCGTTGTGGCTGCCCACCTTCACGATAGCTGTGGACAGTAAAATATTGGGTGCACTAATAAGCTGCCTAGAAGTGTCAGCAGATAAAGCAACACTAGTAGAATTAGATGGCATTGGATCTTGATAAGCCTGCTTAGTCGGTTCAGTATGCAAAAGAGTATTATGTCGGGCCTTGCAATATTTACAACCAGATAATCTACATTTTTTGGTAGTATGACTTGAACGCAAACAATTTAGACAGACCTTGAACTCTTTTGCCTTTTGTAGACGGACTTCAACAGATAAGGCTCTAAATGACTCGCAAGTATAAAGCAAATGATCTTTAGAACATAAAGGACATTTAGTTAATTTATTTTGAAGGTTATTGTTATTATTTTGTGAATTTTTATTTTGTAAATTATTGTTTGAATTTTCTTCACTAGTATTAGTTACTATAAAGCTTTTTTGTTTATTGTTCTGATTAAGTGTGTTTAATTTAGATTGATTATTTTCCAATGTTTCCAGTAAATCAGCCTTGTTAGATATAAATGTAGAAAACTGCGTTAGAGTAGGCGAACTAGACAAAGCATTGCGATACTCTTCCCAATGCCTGCTAGTAATAAAATCAAGTTTTCTAGATATCATGAATATTATGAGAGTATCCCAATGCTCTGTAGGCTCCTTTAATGTCTTGAGTGCCCGTATGTTTTTATTAACAGAATCAATAAGCCGTCGTAACGATAAAGACGATTCTTTAATAACCGGTTCGACATCAAACAAAGCCTGCAAGTGGTTATTTACTAAAAGGCGACTGTTATTGTATCGCTCACACAACAAGTCCCAAGCCATTGCGTAATTATCGCCCTTAAAATCTATATTTTTGATGATCTCTGATGCTTGGCCTTTAAGTGACGCACGGAGGTAGTGGAACTTGTTGATGTCGTCGATACCATCACTACTGTGTATTAATGAAAGGAAGGTATCTCTAAATTCTAGCCAATACTCATAGCTACCATTAAAGTGTGGCAAATCAATTTTAGGTAAGCGCACAAAATTGTTTTTAAACGATGCACCTGATTTGGAGCCCGCATCAGAACCCGCCACCGAAGCGCGCTCAGCAGCGCAGGCTGCCAACGCCCTGCGAACTTGAGCAAGCTGGGAGTAATATCGCTCCTCAAACTGGACTCGCTCCCCATACTCGCTGTCAGGGGTCTCCGAAGCTGACTCGATCTCCATCTGCAAAGCGTCATAGGACTCGTATAATGCTTCAAAGGTTTTTAAACGAGCTTCTAAGTCTATTTGTTGCAGCTCTGATAGCTCCTTGGAAGATAAGAGGACCTTTGAGTAGTTTTCAAAATTAGTGAGCTTAGCTTTCATGCAACTTCGCCTTCTATATTTTTCTATAGTCGCCATGTTGAAGAACAGGTAAGGAGGTAGGTAACCAAATAACGCAAATAAGCAAATAATGTGCAAAAACGGTAAATGTGGGCACTAAAGTAATAAAAAAGATGGCCTATTGTCTATAACGCACAGCTGTTTGCAACAAAAAACTGTAGTGGGCCAGCTGCGATGTGTAGGTACCAAGTTATCCGCGCCGTTTAGCTGACGATTATGTAAGCGCTAAGAATATTAAGCGCGATAAGAAGTTATAGGCAGCAATAATTACGTGAATGCAAGTAAAAAGGCTAGCAATTACTATCTGGTCAAATGAGAGGCGAAGAATGCGATAGTATGGAAAGTGGAAATTGAAATTATTAGTTTAAACACTGATTTGAAACAATAAACACTGGATAGGAAAGGGAAATAATTGGAACGAACTCACGTATGTCTTTAACCGTCCTTATTCCTTTCCTTGTACACGATGATCACGATGACTTGCAACAAACAGGTGACACGTCGGGTCCAAAGTCCAACCACGAAGACACGATGACTTTTTTTCTTGAAGCGCTCGTATGCTTTTACGGTAGAAGGACCATTGTTTGAACTTCGGGTGATGAACAATTAATAAAATTGTGGACTGTAGTAATGAGGTTTAATATAAATAGTTTAAAATAAAGTACATCGATTGTTGAAGGTTGGATGGAACGCGAGTGTCGTGCGCACCGCTCGATGGTTAAGTTGAAGTGAAGAGGGGGTCCGATCCGAGCTCCCCCGCCCGTCGCCGCGCCGTCTGTCGCGTAGACGATTGTTCACGTGCCTCGTGCGTGAACAACATTATTATAACTTTATCACGCAAATACTTTTGATACTTACAGCTATTTTTTTTAAAAACGTAGGTAAGGAAAATAATAAAATTGTAGTGAGGAATTTAAGTAAATTGCAGACATTTTTCAACAAGCTTATCAGGAAATAGAAAATATTTACATATTACTATAACACGTTCATAAGCATAAATATTTGCATTGAGGGCAATTATTAATTATTTTTGCTTGATAGCTTGATACTGAATTTTGTTTTTTTAAGTAGCAGTAAGATTATTTGCAACAAAAAAATAAAAACAATCTGCTTTTCTTGTTCATGTAAATATTATAGCATAACATAACATAACATAAACTCACGCCTATATCCCCGAAGGGGTAGGCAGAGGTGCCAGCACCCACATTTCACCGTTAATGTTTAGGTCCCAATGCGAGCCTATTGCCATTAACCGGGCACTTATAAACCTGCGATAAATACACACATAACTTCGAAAAGCATCGAAAAGTCATTGGTGTGTATATAGGTACCTGTGCAAATAATTTAAAACCAAATAAATGTACTATATTATAAACCACGACAGAACGAGTGTGACGCCCCTGGTGTTGCATACGTCCATAGGCCACGGTAACCACTTTCCATCCAGGTGGGCCGTGTGCTTGTCTGCCACTGCCATAAAAAAAAACAATACATATTTGTTACAAGTAAGCCCTTTGCATTTATGGATACATAGGTTTTGCTTATTTAAAAAATTTATCACGGTCCCGTTACCCACAGAAATATATTCCCGGGATAATAAGTAGCATACACTAAAGACAACACATTTCGTATATATATTTATTTAAACCTCTTAATGAACATGTCTATGATTTGTTTGGCCGCTTTTGGCTGATCTGTAGGCACCATGTGTCCTGCGCTGCGAACCATCACATCCAAAAAGTTTCCACTTGCTTTTACGAAACTGAAAAATATTGCCGGTATAATTACAAAGTTGTCCTTATTTCACATCTTATTTTTGTCATTCTGATAAAGATTCATTAACTTATAGCTTCAATACCTACTTGCGCGAGTGTATAAACATAGTAAAAAATAAAATTTCGTTCCGATTTTAACCCCATGGTATTTAAGACCTTTTTCAGTACTTTCTTGACCAAGATCAATTTGATGGTGACTGTACCAAATATTAGGTAATTCTGTGCATCAGTGTCACAAGTTCAAAAATAAGTCATTTTTCTTTGCGTAAAATCTTGGTAGCTTAACTGTAAAGAAAGGAATATCACGTTGTATTGTATACTTACGAATTAATTTTTCCATTTTCGCCATAAATAGGCAGCCTACTGGCATTCAAGTAGGCTTGCTGTCCTGACCAGTTAAGGCTTTGGTACGTGTGAACCGAGAGAGCATAGGCGATTATCACGTCCAATTGTCCACTGGGTATTTGAAAGACATTAATTAAATAAATTAAATAAAAAGAATAACACTATATTCTAGGAATTATTACACATATCAACTTGACAAAAAGTAAGCATTGTTACTAAAAATAGTAATAAAATAATTGTAATATGGGTTCTAAAATGCGAATAAATTTATTTTTATATTTTCAGGCACATATAATATACATATGACTGCATAGAAACATTTAGATGGCTGCTATAATACCATAAGTACCATAGCCAATTATTAATTTGTAAGGCTAGAAAATAAGTTAAGTTTACGAACCTGTAACACATCACTCCATAATGTTCCAGAAGTTCTTCCAGCCAAGGTTTAATAGTATTATAAACATCCGTTTGGAACAAATAAACGTAAACGTCAAACCTTGATGGATAGTACTTCCTCATCTTCACATGCAGAGCCCTTTGAATCGCAGGATTATTTAGCAATTGTGCAAAATCCATTTCGTTTATATTTTCCGTTGAATCTTTTAAATAATTGTAGTTATCCACTGGAGCAAATTGTTGTAATGTAGCAGAAGCTTCTTCAGCATTCTATTAAAAAAGGAGTAACATTATTTCTGGACCTACCTGGTTTTAAAAAACGATTACGAAAAATAACTGGTGGTTGAACTGAGTCCGTGGGTTACACGGGCAGTAAATTGAGTTCATACAAACTAGGAAATGGTTAAGATTTTCAACCGATTATAATTATTTTTTTAATTCAACATTTCTCATGATGTCAACAGAGATTATGATAAAAAAAAAGGAATAGATAGAAGATAAAGATATCAAAAAAGTATTACACCCATAAAGCAAGCCATGTTGTGTTTGTCCCAACACTTTCTTGCCTTTTCCTCAAGGGCATGTATCTTTTTAGCTTGCTCTGGATCTATTAGTCCCACTTGTAATGCAAATTCTGAAGAGTGCATTAGTGTCGGTGGGTCTATCCATCCGTTACCAATAGCCATTCCCTGTAAAAAATTGCTCAATTTGTATGATCACGTAATTTTGTACCTCCTTATGATAAAAGCAAAGATAGAGAACACATTATCTAATAAATAATTCTTAGTCCATAGAAAAGTTAAAAATTCCAAATCTATATTCGAATGTAATAGTTATCGGTTAGGTATAGGTATACCTGACTGTTATCTTAGTCACAAAATTCGAATAAATTGTAAGTATTGCTATTTATAATGTCTAATAATTTCAAAGTTCTGACCTTAAGATTGATAGGCATTGAATTGTTTTTGTTGTGATGTATGTAATGTCCAAAGGCTGGTATATATTTACCAGCGTACGATTCACCGGCAATAAACAGTGGAGCTTTCCTTAGTTCTGGAAAAACTTGCAAAAACTGCTGAAGAAAGTTAAGGAGACATTCGCCCACCTAAAATCATAGGTAACGCATCATTCAAGGTTAACGGGTTTACGTTTATTTACATTTTGTTTTGCCAAATTATTAATGATTTCCTGACCATATCCTCATTAGTCGCGAATCGGTCCTGCTTTTCTGTGAAGCTAAATCCAGTACCAACAGGATTGTCGATGAAGAGCAACGAGTAGTTACTACCCCAGTTGATGGTCCTTCGAGCCACTGAAATAAACATGAATATGTGTGTAACTGATGAAAATGTATGTAAATGTGAACTTGAATTTTAATGTTGATGTTGTAGTCAAAGTCAAGTCAAAAATCATTTATTCTGTATAGCTTTTGCCCGCGGCTCCGCCCGCGTGGATGTCGGTTATCGCGACCAAATATAGCCTATGTCCTTTCTCAAGGTCTAATCTACCCCTATACCAAATTTCATCAAAATCGGTTCAGTGGTTTAGGCGTGAAAGCGAGACAGACAGACAGACAGACAGAGTTATGTACTTTCACATTTATAATATTAGTAGGGATAGGGATAGACCATCAAAACGGAACTTACAAAACGTCAAAAATATACATATATGTACTAAAGACTAGCTTAGCAAATGGACCACCAGTTCAAAACGCGTCCCGGCCTGAGAAGACTCCGGCAAGAAACACAGCGGGCTTTGTTTTGGTCTATTAACAAAAAATGCTTAATCATCACAATCATTTGTTTGAGAAGCATGCATGAGTGAAAAAATTCAATTGAATATATATTATGAATAACTGGGCTTTAAAATATATTTCTTCTTTTCTCACTAAGTAGCATTATAACTAATTAGTCTTGCTTCTCAACACCAAATTTTGCTTGAAAAACACTTCTGAATTTGTTGAACAGGAGCTAAAAAATATAGTGTGAAACCATATCTGGGCAAATTAAATACGCCATGTTTTCATTGAAGTATCTATGATCATAGGTGTGTCTGTTCGTGTAATTTCATCCGTCAAAAAAATAATCTACAGTGATTAGCTACACCACTGGTAACTAACAGGACGTAATTTAATATTTTAGTAAGTAGTAATACTTTTAGTATCTCACCTGTTCCATTTTTTATTTGTATTGGCCCTATCTCCTCAAATAAACCAAACAAGGAAGAGGCTCCAGGTCCACCTTGCAACCAGATAATTAGCGGTGTATTTTCCAGATCAACTTCTTGGGCGGGAAAGTACCAAAAGAACAAGTGCCATTTATTGGTTTCATTAACAGTAAAGTAGGCTGCATGACTGTTGATACCAGCAAACAGGGTTGGATCTACTGTCGATAAGTTCTTTGCCTTTTCAGTTTCTCCTCTTTCAATAAAGGGTGTTAGAATTAGTGGTTCTCCTTGTGAATCGTCTTCTAGTGGGAATTTGCAAAGCTTACTGGTGCTGAGAATTAAATATTATCAGTTCGAAGTTTTCAAATTCAAAGTTTGGAAATTGAAAAAGTTTGAGAGATAAAAAATTGGAAATGGAGGATTAGTTTGGAGTCTAGAATTGGAATTGTAAATAAATAAAAAAAGTAAATAAAAATTAATGGAAGTGAAACTGAAATATCAAAAGAATCTCATTAATCCCAATATTTCTATATACCTTTCAGAACGCATTATCTTACCATTCAGAAATTGACTTGTTAGTTGTTTTAATGGCTAATATTTCACCATAGTAGTCAGCGGGCCATAAGCCTTCTTTATTGTCTATAAATAAAAAAACATAAAACGTTAACAAAAAGAATACTCCAGGTTTATTCAAAATTAATACAAAAATATTTTAATTTTATGTTTACTTACTGAACAAAATGAAGCCAAATATAAAATTGGCGTATAAAATTAATACGAAAATAGCAAAAGTAACAGCCATTGTGCACACTGGCAGTAACCAAAATAACTAATAGGCTTATCCGTTCCTAAAAACTATTTTATAGGAAAGAGTACCTAATAAGGCGGTGGGCATATAGAAGCTTAATATTACTTTATATTAAAAGGTTTCATTAGAAACAATCAAATAAACATTTCGTCGAAAATAATATAATAAATCACTATACAATCTGTGATGTCTTATTTAAAAAAAGAAGCTTAAAAATATGTATTCCCGCCTTTACCTAATTTGTTCCAAGATGGCTGAGATTTTGTAGTTGTTCTAATATAACGCTATCGTTTGGATTTTCCTCGTATTTGCGGTCGTGGACCTCAAAAAGAAGCAAAGAAATGACTCGAAATTTTTACAGGGCTTTACTATTTCGGCCAAAAGTGCCAATAGGCTAAAGGTATATACTTTGTACCGCGTTTGTTCAAAAAATTAAATAAATGTTGAACGTACCCTTGCTTTGTAGTTTGTATTAATTGGCTGGGTCTACTCATTAATTATCACATATAATCTGATCTGAAAATAATTTGATAACGCGCTTGTAGTTTAATTGTTCCCTTAAATACCTATCGATAATTTTAATGACATAAAAACTGATCAAGGACCATTATTAATCAGGTAGGTATAATATAATGAAATACCGTTTTGGTAGGTATACAGATTTGCTACAATATTAACGAATTAAAATTTAAATATAAAATGCAGATGTCCTAAAAATCTAGCCTTTCGAGAGTATGACGAAAGCACGGCAAGCATTAGACTTATGTTTATATAGGTTTATATAATACGGGCAACAATTGGAACCACTCATACAATAAGTACACCGTTTCCAGGTTGTAGTTACATCAAAAATTTATCAAATATGAGAGGTAGGATTCGTCCCATCATAATGAACCTGTGTGTATTTGACAGATTCATCTGAATCATTGTTAATATTATATCCGAATGTATCATTTATAACGCCTGCTAAAAGCCAATAGCACAAGTTCCCCATTTTTGTATGGGATGTAATAAACCGTGCGACAAAAATAATAAATGGACGACTGATAATGAGAAATACTGAGTGGGCGACTAAAATACTGAGTGGGCGACTAAAATACTGAGTGGGCGACTAAAATACTGAGTGACCCGTGTGTTGCTAAATTGTGAAGTTATGAGGATTCGAGTATAGCGCGCCCCCACTTGGATAGGTTAGGTTAGAAGCGGAGCGGAGCGGAGCTCCCGCTTTAGCCTTCGTGGTTATTTTCTTATAACCATCCATAAATAGTGGCTCACTTAGTATTTTTGTACGTCACATTTAGTAATTTTGACACCCATGAATTAAATAAAAGGATTCTTCACTATAGCTGCCAACCTATTATTTTTAACCCCCGACAAAAAAGAGGGGTGTTATTACTACCTGCTCTTCGTATTAATTTGTGGCCGCGTTAAATACAACCCTTTTTGTATTCACCAGGCGTTTTATGACAGACTAGCTTTGGCTGGCCGCTCTGCCCGCGTGCAATTCTGATCCTGTTCATCGCTGATAGTAGCGTGATGATTATAACCTATGTTGGTACCTGATAATGTAGCTTTCTAAAAGCGAAAGAATTCTCGAAATCGTTGAAGTTTTAGAGTGAAAATACAATTTTCCTTTTTATAATTTTAGAACATATACTTAGATTAGATGTCAGAGATTATTATCCTCGTCGCTGTTTTTGTATATTTCTAATATGTATATATTCCTGGGTTACAGCTTCGCTAGACGGTGGTATCACATAAATGTTATAGGTAAATGATTTTTACAACACACCTGCTTATAAAAGTGATATTATTTTACCGCAATTAGGCACGTAATGACACCTATTATCAAACTGTGACTTTTTCATTGCTATTATTCACAAGTGAGTTATAGATTCTTTTTTAAATTTTATAGGAAGTGTCTATAATTGTCTATGTTCTTAAAAAAGTTTTGATACAAAAAATAACGTGTTTAATAGTACGAATAAATTAATACGCTTATTGTATGGTCATTTGATGCATTTTCGTATTTAAATAAATAATTTCAACTTGTAATACTTGTATAATAAACAAAATTTTCACTCAAATTTAACTTTTTTTTTCTCTAAGTACAGAAAAAAAAACAGAGTAAAAAAAAGTTAAGTTCAAACCTCATTTTTTTTTAAATATGGTCGACCGCCATTGTTAAATGCGCGCGCATAGGAAAACGAATTAATTTGTAGTATTGTTTATTTAGTATTTGTAGTATTATTTTATTCGCAAGTGTGTTGTAAAACGTCGTATGGCACGTGTGAGCATGATGATTACCGTCCTCGGCTGTCTTAAGACCCTCGCCTGGCAGCTCGGGTCTCAATGGCGCCTCGGCGGTAATCACCAACGTTGCTCACTTGTACCATAATGTACTATTAAATACTTATTCAACGATACCCCACTTGACATAGGTTGTTGATTTAATTTTTTTTTTATTTTCACAATATGCCGTCCAGTAGTCGCCATATTGAATTTTCAATAACGTCATGTCTTTAGTGACACTCGCTGGACTAAGAGGAATCGATTGACGTGTGAATCATAAAATCGGCCCAGGCGGTTGGTATTCATAGTGCTTCAAAGAACATAGAAACATACATATATACATACATACTTACATAGGCTGATAAATACATTATCACTCCTTTGTGTCACGCAGTCGGGTAAAAAAAAACATAATTTCGGTTGTAACCTTTAAGAAATTTACTCGTACCACTTCCAGTTTTAATTTCTAACGGACCAATTTCCTCAAATAATCCAACTAACGAAAAGCATCCTGGTCCACCTTGTAACCAGATAACTAGCGGTGTACTCTTCAGATCGACTCCGTGTGCAGGAAAATACCAAAAGAACATATGCCATTTGTTAGTTTTATTCACAGTGAAATACGTTGCGTGACTATCAACATCAGCAAAATAACTGGGGTCAACGATAGATAAGTTTTTTGCCGTTTCTGTTTCTCCATTTTCAACATAGGGAGTTAGAATGAGAGAGCCTGCTTGTGAATCGGTTTCGGAAAGGGTTTTGTCGATACTATTCCTGCTAAAGATATAATATATTGAATAATGATTGCACTGGCCGTTCACAATGGTTTGAAGCGAGAAACAAAAGCAAAACATAATATGTCTTACCAAAGGAGTAATCTATCTGAATGAACATTCTTCTTCGTCCTAGCGTTAATTCCCAGTCGCATCCGAAGCTTTTTTCAGCTCGGAGTCTGGGGTCCGCTTTACCAGTGTTAACTACAGATTTGGCTAGACCTCGATATTATCCGTGAAGCGAATGCCATCTGACCTCCACAACCCAATGGTAACATTAGGTATATCGAAGCTTTGCAGCTACACCGTTGTTTTTGGAATTTTTAGGGCTCCAACTACCCGTAACGACTGCCATAGATGTTTTTATGGCAACTGGGACCGACGGCTTAACGTGCTCTCCGAGGCACGACCAGACCAATGCAAATACCCATATTTCATGAACACATATATTTTGCAATACATTGAGCGGGGATTGAACCCGCGCCTCCTGCGTAGCGGCCGCGTTCACTACCGCTACGACACGGAAACAAAAAAATAAAAACAATCTGCTTTTCGTGTTCATGTACCTAAATATTATAGCATAACATAACATAAACTCACGCCTATATCCCCGAAGGGGTAGGCAGAGGTACTAGCACCCACATTTCACCGTTTATGTTTAGGTCCCAATGTAATAGGTGGCGAGCTTATTGCCATTAACCGGGCACTTATAAACCTGCGATAAATACACATAACTTCGAAAAGCATCGAAAAGTCATTGGTGTGTATATAGGTACCTGTGCAAATAAATTAAAACCAAATAAATGTACTATATTATAAACCACGACAGAACGAGTGTGACGCCCCTGGTGTTGCATACGTCCATAGGCCACGGTAACCACTTTCCATCCAGGTGGGCCGTGTGCTTGTCTGCCACCTAAGTGGTATATAAAAAAAACATGCGTTTGCGCACAATACATATTTGTTACAAGTAAGCCCTTTGCATTTATGGACATATAGCTGTTGCTTATTTAAAAAAATTATCACGGTCCCGTTACCCACAGAAATATATTCCCGGGATAATAAGTAGCATACACTAAAGACAACACATTTCGTATATATATTTATTTAAACCTCTTAATGAACATGTCTATGATTTGTTTGGCCGCTTTTGGCTGATCTGTAGGCACCATGTGTCCTGCGCTGCGAACCATCACATCCAAAAAGTTTCCACTTGCTTTTACGAAACTGTAAGATATTGCCGGTATAATTACAAAGTTTGTCCTTATTTCACATCTTATTTTTGTCATTCTGATAAAGATTCATTAACGTATAGCTTCAATACTTGCGCGAGTGTTTAAACATAGTAAAAAATAAAATTTCGTTCCGATCTTAACCCCATGGTATTAAGATCTTTTTCAGTACTTTCTTGACCAAGATCAATTTGATAGTGACTGTACTTACCAAATATTAGGTAATTCTGTGCATCAGTGTCACAAGTTCAAAAATAAGTGATATTTCTTTGCGTAAAATCTTGGTAGCTTAACTGTAAAGAAGGGAATATCAGGTTGTATTGTATACTTACGAATTAATTTTTCCATTTTCGCCATAAATAGGCAGCCTACTGGCATTCAAGTAGGCTTGCTGTCCTGACCAGTTGAGGCTTTGGTACGTCTGAACCGAGAGAGCATAGGCGACTATCACGTCCAATTGTCCACTGGGTATTTGAAAGACATTAATTAAATAAATTAAATAAAAAGAATAACACTATATTCTAGGAATTATTACACATAATATCAACTTGACAAAAAGTAAGCATTGTTACTAAAAATAATACTAAAAAATAGTAATAATTGTAATATGGGTTCTAAAATGCGAATAAATTTACTTTTATATTTTCAGGCATTGCTGCTATAATACCATAAGTACCATAGCCAATTATTAATTTGTAAGGCTAGAAAATAAGTTAAGTTTACGAACCTGTAACACATCACTCCATAATGTTCCAGAAGTTCTTCCAGCCAAGGTTTAATAGTATTATAAATATCCTTATGGAACAAATAAACGTAAACGTCAAACCTTGATGGATAGTACTTCCTCATCTTCACATGCAGAGCCCTTTGAATCGCAGGTTTATTTAAAAATTGTGCAAAATCCATTTGGTTTATATTTTCCGTTGAATCTTTTAAATAATTGTAGTTATCCACTCGAGCAAATTCTTGTAATGTAGCAAAAGCTTCTTTAGCATTCTATTAAAAAAGGAGTAACATTATTTCGGGACCTACCTGGTTTTAAAAAACGATTACGAAAAATAACTGGTGGTTGAACTGAGTCCGTGAGTTACACAGGCAGTAAATTGAGTTCATACAAACTAGGAAATGGTTAAGATTTTCTACCGATTATAATTATTTTTGAAATACAACATTTCTCATGATGACAGAGATCATGATAAAAAATATCATAATAATCCATGCGTTTGGCGGTGGATAAAATATGAAGATAAAGATATAAAAAAAGTATTACACCCATAAAGCAAGCCATGTTGTGTTTGTCCCAACACTTCCTTGCCTTTTCCTCAAGGGCATGTATCTTTTTAGCTTGCTCTGGATCTATTAGTCCCACTTGCAATGCAAATTCTGAATAGTGCATTAGTGTCGGTGGGTCTATCCATCCGTTACCAATAGCCATTCCCTGTAAAAAATTGCTCAATTTGTATGATCACGTAATTTTGTACCTCCTTATGATAAAAGCAAAGATAAAGCCTCTGTGGCGTAGCGGTAGTGAACGCGGCCGCTACGCAGGAGGCGCGGGTTCGATCCCCGCTCAGTGCAAATATTTGTGTGCATGAAATATGAATATTTGCATTGGTCTGGGTGTTTCCATGTATAATATGTATGTATTTACAAAAAAAAAATGTATCTAAGTATGTTTATCCGCATTCTAGAACCCATAACACAAGCTAGTTAAGCTATGCTTACTTTGGGTCTAGATAGCGTTGTGTAGAATGTCCTACAATATTTATTTATTTATTTATTATTTACATTATCTAATAAATAATTCTTAGTCCATTGAAAAGCTGAAAAGTCCAAATCTATATTCGAATGTAATAGTTATCGGTTAGGTATAGGTATACCTGACTGTTATCTTAGTCACAAAATTCGAATAAATTGTAAGTATTGCTATTTATAATGTCTAATAATTTCAAAGTTCTGACCTTAAGATTGATAGGCATTGAATTGTTTTTGTTGTGATGTATGTAATGTTCAAAGGCTGGTATGAATTTACCAGCGTACGATTCACCGGCAATAAACAGTGGAGCTTTCCTTAGTTCTGGAAAAACTTGCAAAAACTGCTGAAGAAAGTTAAGGAGACATTCGCCCACCTAAAATCATAGGTAACGCATCATTCAAGGTTTACGTACGGTTTACGTTTATTTACATTTTGTTTTGCCAAATTATTAATGATTTGCTGACCATATCCTCATTAGTCGCGAATCGGTCCTGCTTTTCTGTGAAGCTAAATCCAGTGCCAACAGGATTGTCGATGAAGAGCAACGAGTAGTTACTACCCCAGTTGATGGTCCTTCGAGCCACTGAAATAAACATGAATATGTGTGTAACTGATGAAAATGTAAATGTGAACTTGAATTTTAATGTTGATGTTCAGTTGTAGTCAAAGTCAAGTCAAAAATCATTTATTCTGTATAGACCATCAAAACGGAACTTACAAAACGTCAAAAATATACATATATATGTAGTAAAGACTAGCTTAGCAAATGGACCACAGTGGTTAGCTACACCACTGGTAACTAACAGGATGTAATTTAATATTTTAGTAAGTAGTAATACTTTTAGTATCTCACCTGTTCCATTTTTAATTTGTATTGGCCCTATCTCCTCAAATAAACCAAACAAGGAAGAGCCTCCAGGTCCACCTTGCAACCAGATAATTAGCGGTGTATTTTCCAGATCAACTTCTTGGGCGGGAAAGTACCAAAAGAACAAGTGCCATTTATTGGTTTCATTAACAGTAAAGTAGGCTGCATGACTGTTGATACCAGCAAACAGGGTTGGATCTACTGTCGATAAGTTCTTTGCCTTTTCAGTTTCTCCTCTTTCAATAAAGGGTGTTAGAATTAGTGGTTCTCCTTGTGAATCGTCTTCTAGTGGGAATTTGCAAAGCTTACTGGTGCTGAGAAATAAAATATATTATCAGTTCGAAGTTTCCAAATTCAAAGTTTGGAAATTGAAAAAGTTTGAGAGATAAAAAATTGGAAATGGAGGATTAGTGTGGAGTCTAGAATTGGAATTGTAAATAAATAAAAAAAGTAAATAGAAATTATTGGAAGTGAAACTGAATTATCAAAAGAATCTCATTAATCCCAATATTTCTATGTACCTTTCGGCACGCATTATCTTACCATTCAGAAATTGACTTGTTAGTGGTTTTAATGGCTAATATTTCACCATAGTAGTCAGCGGGCCATAAGCCTTCTTTATTGTCTATAAATAAAAAAACATAAAACGTTAAAAAAAGAATACTCTAGTCTAGGTATATTCAAAATTAATACAAAAATATTTTAATTTTATGTATACTTACTGAACAAAATGAAGCCAATTATAAAGTTGGCGTTTAAAATTAGTACGAAAATGGCAAAAGTAACAGCCATTGTGCACACTGGCAGTAACCAAAATAACTAATAGGCTTATCCGTTCCCAAAAACTATTTTATAGGAAAGAGTAATAAATAAGGCGGTGGGCATATAGAAGCTTTAAATTAGTTTTTATTAAAAAGTTTTATTAGAAACAGTTAAATAACACTAAATAAATCACTTTAACATCTATTCAAGTCTTATTTAAAAAAGTAAGCTTAAAAATTCTAAGGTTGACTGGTAGAGAATGCCTGTGGCATTAAGTCCGCCTTTGTACATTTTGTATTTGTGCAAGAAGTTTAAATAAATAATTAAAATTACGTTTTCCTGCCTTTAATTTGTTCCCAGATGGCTAAGATTTTGTGGTTGTTTATAACGCAATCGTCTGGATTTTGTTTTTGGTCGCGGAACTCGGAAAGAAGCAAATGAAATGACTCGAAATTTTATTTTACCCCGTACTCATTATTACATTTTAGCCAAAGGTGCTAATTTGCAACTACCGAACCGAGTTTGTTTAAAAAAAGAAATAAATGTTGAAACGTACCCTTATTTGTAGTTGTATTAATTGGCAAGGTCTACTCATTATTTATATTATCTGATCTGAAAATAATTTGATGTTATCGCGTTTGTTGTTAGAAATAATTCCCTTGAATACCTAATGATAATTTTAATGACATAAAAACTGATTATTATATACCATTAATAGTGAAATGCCGTTTTGATAAATAGATTTGCTATAATATTAACGAATTAAAATTTGATTAAAAATGCAAATGTCTCAAAAATGCAGCCTTTTGATAATATAATGAAAGCACGGCAAGCTTAGACTTATGTTTATATAATACATGCAAAAATTTGAACCACTTAGAAAATGCACCTACCATTTCCAGGTTGTACCTACATCAAAAATCTATCAAATATGAGAGGTATGATTCGTCCCATCATAAGGAACCTGTGTGTTATTATATTTATTTTATACTATATAATATAGATAAAGAATTATCTATCTATCTATCTATGTATTGACAATTTCATCAGATTCATTGTTACGGTATCTGAATGTATCAGTCATAACGCCTGGTAAAAGTTAATTGCACAATAATATTATTCTTTTGTATTCATCAGGCGTTTCACGTTAGATGTCAGAGACCATTGTCCTCGTCGCTGTTTTCTTATAGGTCTAATATACAGGCGCGGTCCGAGGGGGGGGGTCACAGGGGACATGACCCCCCCCCAAAACCCAGCACGTCAAAATGAAAAGTCTTTATAAAATTTGCAAAGTAATTATTTTGCAATATTTAATTCCTTGTCGCGTCTTTTAAAGGTAAAAAATTGGTAAAATTGTAATTTAGGTAGCATTAAATACTCTTATAGATACGAAAGTTTTGCTACGTAAACGGGATGCTGAAGGATTGTTTACAACTTACGTTTCAAGCCACAATCGAAGCCCTATGGCGCCAAGCGTGGATGAGGACGACCTGTCCGAGGTCAGTTGGATAGAATTAAAGCTGGTGGTTCATAAGCTTATGGCTGAACCGAAATTGATAAAGACGGGGAAACTGGTCCTCATACGAAAGGCGGGCATCCGGTGGATTTGCCGTCCGCTTACCGACCTATAGTGTTGCCTGACGTGGTGTGAAAGCTCTTTGAAAGAGTTATTGCAAAGCGCCTCGTCGAGCACCTTTTTAGACCGACCTGGCGGGTGGTCAATATGAATTCCGCCAGAGACGCTCCACTGTGGACTGTGGATACCCACTTGTGGGCCTGGTGATGTTGGTGGTTTCTTTGGACATCACCAACGCATTCAACACTTTGCCCTCGAGTTGCATTAAGGAGACGCTCATGTATCACGAGTTATGAAGAACCTCTCCACCCTCGCAGCATAGCCCGCGTAACCGATGGAGAGAGCCGTCAGCTACCCAACCGCGTCCGACCTCGGCTGGCGAGAGATGTCGTGCTGTTTTCCGCAGGGATTGGTTCTGTGCCCGCTCCTGCGGTATACTCCATCGGATACGTCTGGGTGTTCGCGGTGAGCTCGAGGACGGTGTCACCGTCACGGGCTATACGGATGACATGCCAGTCATGGCATGCGTTGTTACACAGCGCGAAGCGACCCTGTGCCCATAACGATAGCCCATGGTCCTGCATAAGACCGAGGCCATGTTCTTTTATGGACCTCAGCGTGCGCCACCTAGGGAACCAACCTCATAGCGCGAGGCACTCCCGTCGGCATCAAGCCCCATATGAAATACTTGGCTCGTTCTCGATGGCCGCTCTGGTGGGGTCTTTAGAGGGTACCGCACGATCTCTTTCAAGGTGTCGAGTCTCCTTGGCGGAACCATACTGTGGTACCTGGAGGCGAGAGCCTTTTCGGTGCAATACAGGTACCGAAGGGCGGCGCGGATGTCCCCGCTGATATGAACCCGAGCCTCGAGAAATCGAGGCAGTGAAGTCCCAGCGCCGCCTGGACGTGGTGGAGGAATGGAAGTTACAACTTCGGCAACCAAACACAAGGCACGTCGTAATAGCGGCGGTAAAGCACATCATGGAGGACTGACTAGAGAGGCCTCACGGGTGCCTCTTGTACCGGCTGACACAGGTGATCACCGGACACGTGTGTTTCGGGAGTCACCTACGTCGGATCCAGAAGGAGCCAACGCCTGAGTGTCATCACTGTGATGCAAGCGAGGACACGGGGCTGCCCACACTGACTGAATGAATACACGGCGTGAAAAACACCGAGGCAGATCTTTGTGGCGGCCCTGGGGTTGGAAGTTGTCTCCCTCAGCACGTGCCTCACTCACAGTGATGTTGCAGAGTGCGAGTGTGTGGGGTGCCGCCGCCGCGGCTTCCTTCTGCAAGCTAGTAATGCTCGAGAAAGAGGTGGGGGAGCGGGGACAGAGAAGACTCAGGTCCCTTCCGTCCCGCATAGATAATAAATATCCATGTACACAAATATTTACACTAAGCGAGAATCGAACCCGTACCTCCTACAGCAGTCGAATTCACTACCACCACGCCACAGAGACTCTTAATTTTATTAATTTTAGTCGATTGGAGTCCGACATAGTTCGAGTATAACTGAAGACATATGTCTTGGACCCTGCGCAGTAGGCGATTTTTAGGTCCCCTTTGAGGAAAGCACGGGGGTGCGACGGCGGAGGAAATACGACGCATCCACCAATCATAGAGCTGCGTGCCAACGTTTTAAACCAATCAGCGGGCGCTAAACTCCCGCGTCCTTCTCCATACACTTGCGTGCAAAAATAAATTTGAATTTATCACCACAATAATTATTTCAAATTAGTATAATATATACAATATAATTTTTTAAGATATCATAATTTAAGTTTTTTATTTTGCGATTTATATGTTGATCTTGATTTATACGGTTTTTGTTTACCCTAGGAAACCTACTAGCTTTTTTAACGCGAGCGTAGGCACATACTCTTTGTGATTATTAAACTACTTTTATCATCGGGAGCTTAGTGGTTAAGGAGTCGGCCTTACGAGCGAGAGGTCCCGTGTTCGAATCAAACTCGGGACGGGTTCAAATCCTATGGGGCTACCGACGTGAACTCCTAACACACGCAATTTGGCTTAGCTGGAGGGGTGAGGGGTTATTAGTAATTTTGGTTACTATTTTTTTATACTACTTAGGTCGCAGACAAGCACACGGCCCTCCTGGTGGTAAGTGGTTACCGTGGCCTATAGGCGAGTGCAGCACCAGGGGAGCCACACTCGTGCTGCCGAGCCTGTAAGAACAGAGAGATTGTGTGCCATTAACCGAAAAGATAGTAGGACAAAGCCTTTGGTTTTCACACTGACAGCACAAAACCTCTCCTGTGAGCTCTGGCTACCCTACTCACCGTCGGAAACACAACACGAGGTTATTAAGTCGTGGTCTTCTGTAGGTTAGTACCTATCTATTGGCATAGTTAATAAATAAATAAATTGACAGAATAAGAAAAATTTTTATACTGGTATGACAATTAAATAATATATTCTAATTTCTAACCATTAAATTATAGCGTTTCATGATATAATACGCCTACAATCATGTTGACGGGGATTAACTCGATTAACTGTTAAATATTATTACGTAACAATTTCTACATAATACCTAAATAATTTAAATAGGTAATTTAAAATGAAGATTTTTAATAGTTCGGGCCATAAATGTCAGAAACGCTAAAACACAAAATAGAGTAGCCATTTTTTTGTCCGGTAGTGCACCATGCGCGAACTTGCCGATTTAGGTCCATCACTCGTGTCCACAGTTATACGAGGGGGAGGGGGGGGGGGGTTATTGCCGCACTTCGGTAAGTGACCCCCCCCAAAATGTGAAGCTGCGACCGCGCCTGCTAATATAGACAACCGTCTAGTTGGTCTAGTCAAGCTGTAACCCTGGCTGGAAATGAGATGTAACGATGGCTTTTTGAAATGATTACATACTATTGATGTAATTTAGGTTAGTTTTGTTCAATGTTTAATGTTTTGGCGGCTGCAGAGCCGGCATAGCCCTTTATGCTTGATGCGACGGTGCAAGAGTATCGACGCGCATCCCAAATCAAAGAACTATACACATCTTAGCCAGCTATCGGGATATTTACCATGTCTATTGTTTGGAGTTTTTGATATTTCGGCGTCAACAGACTCCAAACAATAATAGTAAATATCCCGATAGCTCTAATAGTAATTTGAGTGACCATGATAGTTTGAGTAGGTACTTACCTAAAATGTATTCATCTTCCAAAACAGGATAACAAGCCATCCGGTCTCTTTTCATCGTTACGTACTAACCCATTAGGTTTACGTTTATAGTGCGCAGTGTCACAAATATAAATCATGAAAAACCTTTCACGGAATTAAGAGGAGACTGGATAATCTAATCACAGCTACTATGGATTTCTATTTAATAAATGAATCAGCGTAGGTAAACGGCAACGTATGGAGTAATGGTAATACTATACTACGAGTATGTAGTAAGTACTGTTAATATTAACAGAACCCTGTTGAGTCATTAGATAATAATAATAATAATTTATTTCAATTTTCATAACAGAAATAGGTACAAAATACATTTTAAAAACACTTGCAGTTTAACACTAATATCATAAAACTCTGAAGGCAAGACACACTGATCCTAAACTAGGCCGAGACCTGTACTATAGGTATCAGAGCGCTTGTCACTACCTACTAAAACTTTAGGTACAATAGCAAGACTGAGACGAAAATATACAATAATTACATTTAACGACATTACTAATAATCTAATAATCAATTAGCAGAATGCATGCATAAATTATGTGCAGTGATGGTATGTGTGTGCGTGTGTGTGCGCGTGTGTGTGTGTGTGTGTGTGTGTGTGTGCGTGTGTGTGTGTGTGTGTGTGTGTGTGTGTGTGCGCGTGCGTGCGTGCGTGTGTGTGTGTGTGTGTGTGTGTGTGTGTGTGTGTGTGTGTGTGTGTGTTGGATTTATGTATGTATAGTGACTGAGGGAGAGGGGAGAGGAGAATGTGTTGACTGTCGATATTAGGGCCTTCGTTTTATAATTTCACAACGTCCACCACAGCCTCAGTGTCATCGTAGTCTAAACGGTGCAACCATTCAAATAGGGATTTCTTACTTTCATTATAGTTCATTGCATGTAGTTTTACTTCTTTATTTATTTTATTGAATAAATAGCTGCCTAGGAAACAAGGGAAACTATTCGTAAAGACAGTGTTAAATTTTGCCGCAGCAAAAACTCTATGACTAATACGTCTGCTTTGCATCTCTTTTACTTTTTCAGGGTCTACAAGTTTATGAAATCGCAGGATTAGTCTCTGAATGAAAAGTTCAGTACAGTTCAATGACAGAAGTATAGTGATAATTAGTTTGGTATCGCATTTATGACTCATCCTAATACGAGGTACGGCCCAATAAGTCCTGCATTAAAACTGTAATGTAATTGGAAGGCATGGGAGATCCAAAATAAGTTATTTTTCCGATAAAAGGTATTTATCCGAAATAAGGATGAACATTTACTTTTAAAACTTCATGTTCCATGATATAAATAAATATTAAATAAATAAATATTCTACAACATTCTACACAACGCTATCTAGACCCATGGTAAGCTTATTTATTAGCTTGTGTTATGGAATCTAGAATGCGGATATACATACTTAGATACTTTTTTTGTTGTAAATACATTCATATTATACATAGAAACACCCAGACCAATGCAAATATTTATATTCATCCATACAAATATTGGCACTGAGCGGGGATCGAACCCGCGCCTCCTGCGTAGCAGCCGCGTTCACTACCGCTACGCCACAGAGGCAGTCATGAATCTGCGATATGAAATAAGATTAACGGGAATTAACCCTGTTATGCTATAAATTTATTATATTTATCTTGAATTGAAAATTCTGTGCTGAAGGACCTTTTACCTCACCGTGAATTCCCGTTAACATTAATGAAGATTCATCCTTCTAATGCGGTCTGCAGAAGGATACAGTGCGGTAAAAAAGTGGCGAAAAAATATCACTAGCACTATACTATACCTACCAAATATAACATTGATAAATCTACTCATCAGTAGAAATACTTATGTACCTACCTACCTATGCTACCAGTGCAGTGTTTCAAATTGTGGTTTTGGCCAGGATATTCAGTTGATTCTAAACGAAGTATCCTGTTATGTTTATTTAAATTGTATAATAGACTCTCATAAGGATTTTGAAAATTGTTTGGCAAACATAGGAACTGGTGAAACTAAATAAAAGTTTTTAATAAAAAACTCGACCCCCATAGAATAAAGAAAAGGCTTGGAGATAATGATCATAGATTTGGTTTTAGATAATTGGAATAGCATAGTTTCGTGAACCACCTTATAATACTTCAATGTCTATTGAGTTATTAATTTCATTCACATTACAAATGCATTTATTTAATTCTCGCCGATTTATCAACACCGTTTTCTAGTACGTCTATTAGAAATTAAAAATGGAAGTGGTACGAGTAAGTTTCTTAAAGGTTACAACCGAAATTATGTTTTTTTTACCCGACTGCGTGACACAAAGGAGTGATAATGTATTTATCAGCCTATGTAAGTATGTATGTATATATGTAGATATGTTTCTATGTTCTTTGAAGCACTATGAATACCAACCGCCTGGGCCGATTTTATGATTCACACGTCAATCGATTCCTCTTAGTCCGGCGAGTGTCACTAAAGACACGACGTTAGTGAAAATTCAAGGACATCATATTGTGAAAATGAAAAAAAATAAAATCAACAAACTATGTCAAGTGGGGTATCGTTGAATAAGAATTTAAAAATCATTTTTAGTTTTCTCTCAATTTTTTTCGGTTCGACGGACCGTTCAGCATTGATAGGATCTTACCAAATTTGGATAAGTAGGGGGGGGGAACACTACTGACGGTGGAGGTGAGCGCTGATGCATCACAAGGTGGCCATCCTAAACCTACATCTGGGTCGCAAGTCCCAGTCGCCGTCACGGTGTTCCTCTCTGTATCATGCTATGGACCCGGCCACCGCACGGTGAATCCATGGAGTGCTGAGAATCGGATCTCTATATCGATTAAAAGTTGCGTAACAACCATTTTCACATAATATAGGTTTTTAGACAGTAGAAATGTATTATTATTATTATTATAATATTGAATAAAGCACTTTTACTTTTCCATAATTATAATATAATATAATTGTGGAAAAGTACTAGAGTGCTTTATTCAATACTAGCTGTCCCGGCGAACTTCGTACCGCCATATTTTTTCAGTGCCCGCTGCACCTATTTTCTCATCCTTTAAACCTTCCCTGGGTGTCCAGGGAAGGTTTAAAGACGAATGTTTCACGAATATTTCAAGACTAAAATTAGCCAAATCGGTTCATCCGTTCTTGAGTTATAAACTAACAACGAAAAGTGGCATTGATTTTTATATTACATATGTAGATGTGTAGCAAGTTCCACTAAGCGCCATCAATCTCCATACTGGAGAACGATCTATTTATTATAATATTTAATTTTTCATAACTAAAAAGCATAAAATAAAATAAATTACTAAAAATAAAAAACCCGACTGATACTAAAAAGATTGAAACAAGCTTGATAGCAGGCGGCACCCATTTGCAAGTCACAAACCGGATGTAAATTAATGGGTACCGCCTATCAAGTTTGTTTCGATCTTTTTAGTATGAGTCAGGTTTTTTATTTTTAATAATTTATTTCGCATTTAGCTTTGAATTTGCCCATATTTTTTAGTAGAGAGAATGCCAGTAGCATGGGGCAGCAACTATTCTAAAACTCTTCATCGATAACCCGGTCTATTCCACCTAGTTACATTGATGTAACTAGTTGGACATTTTTCTTCCAAGTAGTTACATTATTTGGAAATTTTATTTTAATGTAACTAATGAGACTTTTCTTTCCAATTAGTTACAGCCCAGGCCAAATGGCCAACTAGGAGTATTGTCGGTACTGCATTTAGCTTCACAGAAGACCCAGAGAAATATGTGACGAATGAAGATACGGTGCGTTGAATTTGAATAAATATTGCTAGAAGTAATTGTGCAATTTTATATGTAAATATTCATAAACAATACTTAATGGAAATTATAGTTGTATCCAATTTGTTTTTGTATAGAAAATAATCCTAAAACTAACTTCAATTTATTTAAAATAATCAATTAGGCTACTGCAATCCACAAAAAGGTAGCTGTCCAGAAGCGGACCTACTCCCTACCTACTCCTAGGGTACCGGTCTTTGATGAAACAGAACCGCACCAAGTTAATTTGTAAGTATGTTTCAAATTTGAATTCAATTACACTTGTACACACTTTAGCAATACATGTATGTTCACTAATACCTACTGCTGCTGCAGCTGCTGTGGAGTGAAATGCCCTGTCTGAGTCTGTATTTATATTAAGGCGGCCACCCACTAACAGTCCGCCTGCAGTTTCTGGTCGTATCGGGCGGCCTGCAGTCTTATATCATCAATGTCATCATAGTTTTAGTACCTCAGACTAAAGTAATAACATTATTTTATTCTTTTAGTTTTATGTAATTACCTACGTAAAAAATGCCGACGGCCATAGACTGTCCGGCCTTTAACTGTCTTTGCTGACCGGAATCGTCAAGCGGCCACACACTTATTATCCGTCAGTCCAAAATCGTATACGAAACTGTGAGTGTGTGGGCTATTGCGATGAACTGACAGACCGATATCATCCGGTTGTCGTTCGATGAACTGTTAGTGTGTGGGGCGCTTTGGGAGATTATAAATCTGACCAAGAGCTTCCTAATAAAAACCGACGTGACAAAAGGCAAGAATTTAAAATAAATGATTTTTGTGTCCATAATCGTTAACTTAACATTACCTAAGTATATTTTCAAATAATAATTATCTCTGATAAGACTACGACCCAGCTGGTTTTCGTAGGAAGGTGCAGCCAATGTCGCCGAGTTTTGGGCTGGGCACATCTAATTTTTATTTTATACTAGCTGTCCCGGCGAACTTCGTACCGCCATATTTTTCCTGTTCCCGCTGCACCTATTTTCTCACCCTTTAAACCTTCCCTGGGCATCCACGAATATTTCAAGACTAAAATTAGCCAAATCGGTTCAGCCATTCTTGAGTTATAAACTAACAACGAATAGTGGCATTGATCCCTACTAATATTATAAATGTGAAAGTAACTCTGTCTGTCTGTCTGTCTGTCTGCCTGTCTGTCTGTCTGTCTGTCTGTCTCGCTTCTACGACTAAACCGCTGAACCGATTTTGATGAAATTTGGTATAGGGGTAGATTAGACCTTGAGAAAGGACATAGGCTATGTTTGGTCGCGATAACCGACATCCACGCGGGCGGAGCCGCGGGCAAAAGCTAGTTTTTATATATATAGAAGAAGAAGATTGCTGCCATTGACACGAAGAAGAAGAAGCTAGTTTTTAGATACAAATTATTTACTTTCAACCCATGTAGCAAAGGCGTGAAATATCCAGTATAATAGTGATAATAGGCACTAGATAATAAGGTGAAAATTTTGAAAAGTGTCGATGGAAAAAGTCTTCCTCATATAGAACAACCATAACAATTTTGTATCGAATTCTACCACAGCTTCTTTTTGCAGAGTAAGTCGGCAGGAATCAGGTTTTAGGGACCCCTCGCTGCTGACAGGCACAATGCATTAATGTCAGTGGGTTTTGCACTGATTCTTTTTGTCTTAATTTATTTAGGTCATTCCTTCCGACACTCAGAATTTGTCTTACAACTATTGAATATACTTACGTATCTACTATTGAACTTCTGTCCTTGTTGTGATGTAGGTATTTCAAACTCATAAATAAAGTACCCACCTGTTTATAAAATTTCAAAAATGTAAGTAATAGCACAGAATAAATATCTATAGTGTGTTAAAGTTATGTCTATTATGTAATATTTTTAACTATCGCTGTCTGCATTTCATTACTATCCAACTGATAACTTGTCATAATAAATATTAGTTAACATGTCTAATTTGTCCACACGGTTCCCGCAGTCCTTTCAATTATGTATACGCCAGTTTATTTTTTGGTGTTTCTTTGGTGAGTGTATCTACTGCATACTTTTATTACAAATCGTCACTAAACTTGAATATGTCTCAGGATACTATGGTACGCAATAACCCGTACGCCGTCAGTTCCGAATGCCATAAGAATATCTATCGTATTCTTGATGGGTAGCTAGCTGGAGCCCGAAATAGTCCGACGACCTAGCATTCTGGTTGAATTTCTGTAGTTAATATCGAAGTCCAGTCAAATCCGCAGTTAGACTGGTAAAGTGGACCCCAGACTCCGAGTTGAAAGTTTCGAATGCGACTGGGATTAACGCTAGGATGAAGAAGAAATTGTCGACGTTCAGCCGTTTCATACTTAGATTAACTCACCGCAGCTTAGTTGGGAAAATATTCGGAGGATAGTGATTTGATATTATATTTCATTTCAGGACCACTGGTTGTACTAAACACCTGGGACAGAATGAGTCCCAGGGACCATTAATTCTAACACCTTATATTGAAAGTGGAGACATAGAGACAGCAAAAAACCTATCAGCAGTAGACCCCAGCTTCTTCGCTGGCGTCAAAAGCTACTCTGCCTACTTCACGGTGAATACGACCAACAAATGGCACCTGTTCTTCTGGTACTTCCCCGCAGAAGGAGTAGCTCTAGAAACTACACCGCTAATTATTTGGTTACAAGGTGGTCCTGGTGTTTCTTCATTGTACGGCTTATTCGATGAAATAGGTCCAATACAATTTAAAAATGGAAAAGGTAACTGAACATCGCTAGACAATCCTTCAAACAATCCGAGAGCCAATACCGATTGTATCTATAGTTTACACTTTGGAGATCGTGATAAGGTCTATCACTCTTCCTCCTTCTTTTTTTATTTTGCCATCTGACCCTCCAAACGGATGATAATGAGGAAAGATTTGTATTTTTGTATTTAACGAATAAAACCAAAAACTACTATACCGATTTCAAACATTCTTTCGCCATTAGCTACATTATCAGGTACCAATATAGGCTCATCACGCTACCATCAGCCATAAACGGAATCAGAATTATACGCTGTGGAGTCGCGAGCATCAGCTAGTTATTCATAAAAAGGCAGGTAGTGAAGAATTGCATTTTTAAATTTAATTGATAAACAACTTGCTTCAGTGGAACGAATGCCAATCACATGGGGCAGCGATTACTCCTTGCTATTCATCGATAATCCTGTTGGCACTGGCTTCAGTTTCACAGAAAATGAAGATAAATATGCGACTGATGAAGACATGGTGAGTACAATGTATGTGACTGTAATGCTTTATAATAACGTGCTCGAAATTGTAAACTTATTTCAATCAATATTTTAGTAAATTAAAAACTTTTGAATTAAATATTCACTGGAAGTGTTATAGGGTGCCATGTTGCAATATGTTGTCTGACCACGCATGATCAATTGTTGAACATCAAATTGTTATTGGTAGCATGTCATGTTGCGCGTCAGCTTGCAACATCGTAAATATTGCGCAGCGTTGCAGAACTTTGAGGGTCGCATGTTGTGGGTTGCGTCGGGAATAAGAGGGGAACATCGCTGTGCCTCGGTTATAAAGAATGTGCGCTCTATCATTTAGAGCGCTGACATTTTGATACTTTGTGAAATAGTTTAAGCATAGTTACACATAATATGTATTGCTGCTAATATATAATAATTTTTCGTTTCCAGGTGGGCGCATGTCTTCTAAGTTTTATCCAACAATTTCTACAAGTGTATACGGAAGTAAAATCTGCTCCGTTGTTTATCGCGGGCGAGTCCTATGCTGGCAAGTATATTCCAGCATTTGGGCATTACATACATCACAACAAAAATGATTCAGTGCCGATTAATCTGAAGGTCAGTTGTTTGGATGTTCAACTAAAGAACTCGTCTTAATATTCTTTACGCCTGTAAATCCCCGAAGGGCTGGGCAGAAGTTTATTAACACCCACATTGTATGCACTTTGTCATGGGCTGTATGTTTAATGTCGGATGCAGAATAACTTATCCCTGAGTCTGCTTCATACCCACGGAAAGAGATGAGATGACCCTATTCTACTCCACCGGAAAAGAGCTCGGCAGTCTAATTATACTTCACAAAGGAAAAATCGTCACTGTTATTAAAGATAGATGTGTTGTTATTAATGATATGCTAGAGGTGTGGATATATCCTGCAGATTACGTTTCAATTTGAGTGCATTTCACCTAATAGTTGATAGCTGAGCTGAGGTTCAATAAATTCATTTTTAACAAAAAAGTTTAACCGACTTCAAGAAACGAAAAAGAGGCACTGAAAAGCGAAAAATAACTTAATTTACAGACTTACTGATTTATTAGAAGTCGGTACCTAGCCCAAGAGAGGCCATATTTCAATTGATTGCATCATAGTAGTCCAGACACAACAAACAAAGTTGGCTGGCACCGACTTCCAATAAATCAGTAAGTCTGTAAATTAAGTTATTTTTCGCTTTTCAGTGCCTCTTTTTCGTTTCTTGAAGTCGGTTAAACTTTTTTGTTAAAAATGAATTTATTTTTCTCTTTTTAGTGAGTTTGTACAGTCTTACGACTGTACATGCGCTGCTGACGCTGCAATACAGATCGAACCGGCCACGCCACAAAAATTATTAAATCATTATTCAAAAAGAATTTTTAAAATCAATGCATATACACCGGAAATATAGCTGAATATTCTGAACACTTCTGCGTACCCCTTCAAAGGACTCAGGCGTGATGTTATGATGTGTAATGGCAGAAACATTGCAATAATATGCCATTGCAGCAATCGCGGCTGATTTCCTGGTACTTTTTGAAGAGTTCCTTGGTCTAATCTCGGAAACCCATCATCAGATCTTTACGAAATTTATATGGGACCACTTCGGAATAATCTACTTACGAACACAAAAAGAATTTTCAAAATCCGTCAAGAATTGGCTTCACAATCGCGTAACAAACATACAAAAAAATAAAAAATAAAATAAAATAAAAATTGGGTACGAATTGAGAACAGGAGGTTCTCAATTTTTGAAGTCGGTTAAAAAGTAGTGTTCAGTATCTGGAATTATGATCACTACTGGGACAGCTCCATAAAATGGTGGCCGCACCTGATAGTATTGTTAGAGGTTTATCCACGCTCCGTTTAAGTAACTCGGAATCACAGTATAAACGAAACATTGGTGGTTCCTGTCATGTCAATCTTAGAACTGAACAATTTACTTGACTAAAATTATTTATCATACTTTAGGGACTAGCAATCGGAGACGGGTGGACAGATCCACCAACATTGCTGCACTATTCGGAATTTGCGCTCCAAGTAGGCCTAGTAGATCCTGAACAAGCTGAAGAGATCCACGGCTATGAAGAAAGTGCTAGAAAGGCCTGGGAGGCACACGATATGGAAGAATACTCAACAGTATGACCCAACTTTATTTTATTCGACGACAGAGTTCTTAGGCCCGTATTCCAGAAATTGATATTTATAACTAAGTAGATCTGAGGACAAATTGTACATATTATAGATAACAATTCTAATGTCATTATGAGACTCGATTCACATTGAGCATCGTTCTGGAATACGGACCTTAGATGCCTGATCTAATCTTACAAAGAATGGCTCGGTGCTATTATGAGAGCGAATACCACCTGACCTCTCAATCTCGAGAGTGAATCTCGTTCATCAATCAGCAGCTGTACTGATTTGTGGGTGAAGTTGCCTTGGGCCCCAGAGATCTTGATGGTGCCCTCTTACACCCATTTCAATTTATATTACAGAACAATCTGTTACTTCATCTTATGCAAAGGATACATGATTACGTGTAGGAGCCGCTACAGAACTTTCAGTACCAAAATGGACTATGTTACCCTGATGTGGATCAGTGGTACCTGATTCCTGCAGGCTTCCCATTGGGTCACATGATGCGTGAAAAACTAGATCGAGATAGGTTTTTTTCACCGGTTTCCCTTTTGTTAACTTTAACCCTTCGCCACTGGTGTGGATATATTAGTATCAATGACTACGTCAGCTCAACTACAGAAGGTTGTCGTCTTAGCCATAATCTGGTTTTAAAACAACATCGTTAACATTTCTGTGAGTTGCTTATAACATTTTTCTCACCATTATCTACTCTACCATAAATATCATAGCGAACTAGGCTCATGTAATAGATAAATAAAGGTTCGATCAAGGTAATAAAACACCGAGCTACGTCCTAGCTGGGCGGCAAACATATCGTAAATATGTACCAGATATTTTGGAAACGAACCCTGGCCATGCTGACTTCTCTTTGATATAAATTCCAATATTCTTAGGCATCGTGATCTCATCCAGATGAACATTAATCCTGCTTTGAAATAGATAAGAAGTAGAAGTGATTCCCAAAGCTACTGCGTACAATACTTTTGCTCTTGCTGCAGCACGCAGGAGCAGCGCTTCATACACTGGACCATTACATTCAAGGTATTGATGTCTATAATTATCTCATGGATGCCTCTAACCCGTCATCAGAATCCGAACTTTTTCTGAACGAACCAGAAATTCAAGAAAATCTTCATGTGAGGAAAACCCATTACACTACGCTTAACAGCAATGTGAACTATCAGTTGTCTGGTGATATGTATAAAACAGTTAAACCCTGGCTAGAAGAACTGATAGAGCATTATGGCGTTATGTGTTATAGGTAAGAATATACTAGTAACAACTTTTAATTTTACCTTCTTATCCTACTACTTTTAACCCCCGATAAAAAAGAGGGGTGTTATAAGTTTGACGTGTGTATGGGTGTGTGTGTGTCAGTGTGTCTGTGGCATCGTAGCTCCCAAACGGCTGAACCGATTTCGATTCTGTTTCTTTTGTTTGAAAGATGGTTTAGTCGAGAGTGTTCTTAGCTATGTTTCATAAAAATCGGTTCAGCCATTTGAAAAATATGAGGAGTGAAAGTGGCAATGCAAAATCTAATATTTTCAAATATACCCGTGTTGGGTATCAAATGAAAGGTAATAATTCATACATTACGACAGCAAATTTTATGGAAATCGGTTAAGCGGTGAATATGCAAAGCATGAAATAAAAAAATTAAATTAAAATTAAAAAAACCCCGACCCAAAAAGAACCTTTAAAAAGTAAAATGATAACTATTACAATGATGACCTACCCTAAGTATTGACCCTTTTGTCATTTGTCTCGTCGGGGGACCGCCGTCTGACCGTCAGGGGGGTATAGGTATAGAGCATACCAAGGTCTAAGCGGTCCCCCGACGAGACAAATGACAAAAGGGCCAATACTTAGGGTAGGTGATAATGTAATAGGTAGTTATTATTTTACTTTTTATAGGTTCTTTTTGGGTCGGGGGTTTTTTTTTATTTATTTTTTTTTAACTTACTAAATAGGTAATAATGTGACCTGTAGAACCGCACGTGTAATATAGGTAATCTGTTACTGTAAAAGCTCGAACTACGGTAAATCGGGATACGGTAAATTTATGGGGATACGGGGTAGGATTTATGAAAATGGGAGATTCTTTTTCGGGCTTTTACTACTACAATTTAGTACATGCTAGGTTTTTAAGTTGGTTTTGGGAATTAAACACAGAAGAACACACAAAGTACGTCCTTTTGTGTTTTCTTTACTATATTATAATTCTGAAGTTCAAAATCCTTTGTATGTGTGGTTATAAAAAATAAATCTTAGGATTTGTAATTACGTACGTAACGTAATTCATGCATTTACAGTAACATATCTACTGATCCCGTTCCCGCGACCCACGGGAACTTATTCCCGGTAAAATAATAGCTTAATATTATGTTTTTAGACTATAATCTCGATGCTGAATTAGTGTGAAAAAAAACTATAAATGCGAAAATAGCTCTGTCTGTCTGTTCCTCTATTTGTTTTTCTGTCTCTCTGTCGCTTTCACCTATAAACCAACGAACCGATGTTGGTGAAATTAGGTACAGAAATAGACTACAGCTAGGAAAGGACATAGGCTTGGTTTGGTGATGTAATATCATTCTCGTAGGTACGTAGGAATACTACTTTTTTCAAAATTTAGTCACTTTTCGGACTGATTTAGACTCCTGATTTCTAATTAACTGAGTCTGTCTATAAATATACAATTTAGGAAACGGGGTAGCACTAAAGTGTCTTTGCAAATAAATAGGTTTGACATAAGAATGGTTCATGCACTGACTATAACGAGTCGGTAGTCCAGTGCAAATTATTTCAATTTAATTTATTAATTGAATTCGTTTGAATATTCATTTTTTTTTAATACTTAATCAACTTATAGTTTTCATACAATTGATATTTATTAATTTCATTTCAAATCTTTATTTGCGAGAAACATGGTTTTACAATAGGATGTAAGGCAGTGTTTCAAATAGTACAGCATGTTTCACCGTATTCGGTGTGCAAATATTTAAAGGAATTAAATTATAACTAGATAGAAGTTAAAAAATGTTTTATTTGTAGACAAGACATCGGCTATATAACAGATTTTTTTTTAAATTTTATAATAAAATACTAACATATTTTATGAGCCAACATAGTAACAAATTATGGATGATTTTATCTGAAATAAATCTTATCTTATCTTTATCCTACATATAATATAATATTATGATTATAATACCTACATATTCACTTAATTTCTTCACTATTACTTATATTTAGCGGTCAACTAGACGTGATAGTCGCTTACGCGCTTTCAGTCCACACGTACCGAAGTCTCAATTGGTCTGGACAGCAGGACTATTTAAACGCCCCTAGAATACCCATTATAGATGAATCCACATCAATAGTAAACTCGTAAGTATGGCAAGAATAATTTCAATCATATTCAGCAACTTTTTTATTACTTTAGTTTTAAAATAAGCATAGTGCGTAGATTGAGAAGAAGCTGTTCTCTTTAAAAAATAGTTCTATCTAATCTAAAACCCTTATGACGAGCTCTGATTAGTTTGGGTATAGATGGCGCTGTGTTCTATGTCCTACAATATTGAAATTACAGTAAATCCTTGTGACTTTTACAGGTTCGTAAAGGGTAGTGGAAACTTCTTGGACGTGATGGTTCGTGGTGCAGGACATATGGTGCCAAAGGACCAGGCCAGAGCGGCTAAACAGATCATAGACATGTTTATAAAAAAATTCAAATAAATATGTTACAGCACATGACTTGTTATTAACCGTTCAATAATGACCATTGAGTGAATCTAAAGCTATACTACAGTTTATGCTAGTCACAGGACTTACTAGAATACTTGGTGGGTGAATGAAAATCCCATTAGTTCTATCACCATTATATTTAAGCATAACTTGAAAACTTACAAAGTAAACACACACGATACTATTTTAACAGTAAACCGCCTGCGGATCCCGGTTGGCCGCTGTAAGGAAAATATGGTAAAATGGGGCTTTGCCGATCGGTCGCAAGAGTTCTGCGATTGGAGGGTCCAATCCCAGTCTATGACACATTTGCTCTCCTGCTCGCTGTGCCCCTTCACATGTACTACCGACGACCTTTGTAGAGCAACGGAGGACGCTGGTGCTGTGGCCAAGTATTGGGCTGACAAAATTTAAAGAGACCAGTCATTAGATACCAGATCCAATGACTCGAAGAAGAAGAAGACGTAGGTAGTAAATTTTAAAACAATTGTTAATATTATTAAACTTTATGACGCTTTCCTCGAATATAAAATGATCTCCAAAATGAAAACAATTAAAGATATCATGTACCCAACAACAAGAAGTAATATGGTGCCCAAAAATGCCCCTAATTTTAATGGTGTAAGGTGATTGCTGTTACGCAATTTACACTGTACAGCTTCAAAGTGCTTGATATCTCTAAAATATTTATGTATTATTCCACTTGTTCCCAAACGTACTAAGACCTTGTTAAAGCGTTCTAGTAATACTGAACCACGACGTAAAACTATCATTCGAAACTCTAAATTGAATGGTTTTTCCAAGGTATACACTTTTAAGTTACACTGATCATCGGTCAATTTTGAAGTAAAAGCAAGGTAAGAAGATGATGAAACAATGGTAAACAATGACTTTGTCTTACTATTTTTTACTTCTAATAAACAATTTAGTCGGCTGCCACATTTAATTTTTTCGTGTGTGGACTCACGATTCCCAAAAAATTCCGAATATAAAACAAGCTTATGCCGATATAATTCTTTAAATTGTTTGGGCTCGTAACCTCGCATAGGATAAGTGAGTGAGCTGTATAAGTATGACTGAATTATGTAAGGTAACGATAGTGCTAAACATAGAAGGCTCGTAAAAACAAGTCTTTGTGGTAATCTTGTGTGAGTATTGTTAATAGCAACCTTGTTCAAAATATATCCCAGTACAAGTAGTACATCACGAGTGAAGCTGTGTGTATGCGTTGGAAAAATTGAAAATGAACTTACTGCTACGCACAATACTATGAATACGATACCAGCTAAAATAAAAAAGTATGAAGATCGCTTAAAGACACCTTTCCAGGCTCCTAATTTATCAGCACGGGCTAATACAATTACTGTTGTACCAACTATTACCGGATATGCAGGAGATAAATTTTGTGTGGACGCCAAAGACAAACTAGTATGTCCTCCTACGGTTCCTTCATATTCATTATTTTTTACTTTTGTCAGCATACTTCCAACATACTCTGGTATAATATCTCCATATTTATCAGTATTTTCAATCATCAGATGCAGTATAATTTTAACTCCTTCGTGGTGTTCAAACGCTTTTATTATACGTTGTTCAATTCCTTCCACATTACTGTTATCAAAGTTAATAAATGGCCAAATTTCGTGAGTAATAAATTTGAATCGACAATTGCGAATACTTTTACTTCTGCTCAGAGCTGGTAAACTATTTTCATTGACATATGCGGAACACCAGGATGCAAAGACTAAATTTTCAGCTCTACCGCAATAACTATTTGAACTTGCATTGAATTTATAAATAGCATAATCTTCGTTTTTATACGATATCAAGGTAATGTCATACATATTATGGTATATCAATAGATTTTCAATATCTGAAATATCGTATACACCTAAATTTTGAATTATTATTACGAATCTGGCTGTAGGATTCCATAGAGAGTCTGTAATAGCTTTGCTTAGCCCATGTTTCAGTTCTTGATAACTTTTAGTATGTATAACATAAGCAAGACTATAAATTCTTTTGGTACTCCATGAAAATGTTCTTGTAATAAATTGCAAGCCTTTAACTTTGTGCAGTGATGCTATTTCAAAGTCATCGATAACATTCATGAGGCTCACATCCAAAAAAGAACTGTTGGAGCTCCATTGCTGAACAATTTTTACAACACAATCAGTAAGTGTGGTATCTTGAGTACCATGAAAAATATTCTTGTTAGCTGCTGCAGTAGCTAAGCACAGAACGCTGAAAATTTTAATACAAACTTTAAAATGATTCTCCATTCTAAGTGTCTATCACCCAATAAATATACCAACCATAATGTGTTCAGAGTAACGATGGGTTTTTCTTTTATATCGTTCATAACATCAATCAAATGATACATAACAATGTCTTCAATTATTAAGCTTTCATCCACGCTTTCATCACATATTTTATTACGGCGTAAATAAATAAATTCATTTTACAATCGTAATCGCTTCTTTTCAGAATTGATCTAAATCTTTCATTAATTGAACATACTATCAATCAATCAATCAATTATTATGTTGAACATAAGCCTCTCCCAATGTTGGGAGACTACACACACTATCACATATGTATATTATATTTATACTATCACATATTTAAAAATAAATATCTATGTGAAGCAAAAACTTCGCTTGACTTTTTAGGGTTTCATAGGAGTATATCTTCTACGGGACCCAATTTTTAAGACTCCACTGTCTGTCTGTCTATCTGTCTATTATCACGCAGTACAGATGTACAGATAGCAGATGTAATGAATGTATCTGATGAACCGTGGTACCCAGAAAGTGAAAACTTTCACAGATGATAAATTTATGCTGCTGCTAGGCTTATAAATAATTAAATTAAAATAAGGAGGGCTAATGAGGATCATTCACGTTTTTAGCTGAGTATGCAGATTTATAATGATTAAAAAAACAATAAACACTGTGAAAAAATTATTTCAATCCGATCAAAAATGACGAAGATACAACAATTTTAATGCAGTAATCTCAAAAACGCTCGCCGCCGCGCCAAAATACTGTGTGACGTCATCTGTTATGACAGCGCGCGCCGCCGCTATGGAGAGTATGAAGACTTAGGGCTCTTTTGGGTTAAGACTCCATAGCTGTTTTATTTCGTAACGTATAATTTTGAAATTTTGTACGGATTTTAAGTAATTTACAAAGCTTCTAATAATATAGTTTTTGTGCTATTTACTTCAATACTTTTTTTAATAAAAATAACTATATCTATACCTACTTATAATATTATGAAACTGAGGAGTTTGTTTGTTTGAACGCGCTAATCTCAGGAACCACCGGTTCGAATTGAAAAGCTCTTTTTCTGTTGAATAGTCCATTTATCGATGAAGGTTATAGGCTATATAACATCACGCTACTACAAAAGGTAGCGGAGCAGTGTTCATAAATGTCAACAAATCCGGCAGACTTCCATACATCTATGTTAACATAGTAATAAAGAGGGAAGATTTGTATTCGATTAAACTCAAAAACTAGTAGACCGATTTCGAAAATTCTTTTACCATTAGAAAGCTGCATTATCACTGACTATTATAGACTTTATTTTATTTTCAAACAAATTAGGAATCCTTACTAAAACTTCAATATTGAAATCCAAGATGTAAAAAAATTACTTAAAATATTTCTTACATCGCGTGCGCTGCGAAAACTATTGATGATAGAATAATATAATGTACTGCGGAAATATATAACTTAAAAAGGTCTACATAAAAGTCCGCGATAGCATATGTCTATCTCCTAAGAAAAACCCACAGCAATCATTTTTATCTTTTAAAAATTACAAAATAATAATGTGTCATTATCGAAGCTATTTTTAACAATACAGTATCATTCCTTATCCAATTAAATATGTTCAATATATTGTGCATTTAATGTAGATTAAAATTGCTATTCAAACTATTTGATTACAATGAAGAACTTCAGCGTTAGGTAAGCGTAAGAGCGGGAAACGTGCGGTGCGGTGTGATGCGAGCGCTCAGGCGGGCGTTCGGCAGCCCTCTCTCTGCCAGTTTGTGTCGTCGACGACTCACCGAGCGGTAGGTGTATAGCGCGCGGCCTTGAGCGAGTGACAGAGGCCTGACGCAACGCAGCAAAGCAACGCAGGCCACTGTAGTGTATAGACTGGAACGTTTGTTATTGTTTCGGTGGTAATAATGCCCCCATACAAATATTGTATTGTGCCAAAATGCAAGAATACAAGTGTTACTACGCCTAATAAACTGTTTTTTTTTTATGTTCCGAGAGATGCAAAGATAAGAAAATAAAATCGGCCAAGTGCGAGTCGGACTCGCCCATGAAGGGTTCCGTAGTAGCAAAGGCGAATTTGCGGTTTATGACGTATTAAAAAAAACTACTGACTGGATCTCGTTCGAACCAATTTTTAGTGGAAATTTTCATGGCAATTTACATCATATATTTTTTTTAGATTTATCATTCTCTTAGTTTAGAAGTTAGAGGAGGGTGGGGACACACATTTTTCCACTTTGGAAGAGTCTCTCGCGCAAACTATTCCGTTTAGAAAAAAATTATGTTAGAAACCTCAATAGCATTTTTAAAGACCTATCTATAGATACCCCACACGTATGGATTTAATGAAAAAAAATAAATTGAGTTTCAGTTCTAAGTATGGGGACCCCCAAAATTTAATGCTTTTTTTTTATTTTTGTGTGAAATTCTTAATGCGGTTCACAGAATACATCTTCTTACCAAGTTTCAACAACATAGGCCTTATAGTTTCGGAGAAAAGTGGCTGTGACATACGGACGGACAGACAGACAGACAGACAGACAGACAGACGGACAGACATGACGAATCTATAAGGGTTCCGTTTTTTGCCATTTGGCTACGGAACCCTAAAAATGGGTTAAAGTAATGAGAAGAGATAATAAAACTCCTCTTTCAAGCGAAAGTGTTTTACATTGTTGCGAAGATCATTTTGACGTAAGTAGGTATTGTGTACCTATTACTATTAGAACTATCGAGATATTTACCATGTATTGTTTGGAGCTTTCAATAAAGGTCCAACCCCACCAAACGGACGGCATCGGCCCGGATTTTACAATCTTTAAACAAAATTAAATCTTATTATCACAGTGTTTGAAGTTTATATTACCAAGTCACGCACAACAGCTTGACAGCGACGTGCGGCGGCATGACGCACGTCAAGCTGTCATGCGTGACTTGATAATATAAACTTTAAATGCTGTGATATAAGATTTATTTTGTTTAAAGATTGTAATGTAAAATCCGTTCCGATGCCGTCCGTTTGGTGGGGTTGGACCTTAATAGTAATGTGAAAGGCCATGAAAGTTTAAATACCTATATTGCGTACCTACCTATGTCTATACATGATAACAAAATTCAGTCTAGAGATTATCCTGCAGGCGTATACTATATACCTACCTATTCTATCATTTTTAAAAGTTACAGACTTGCACCACTACGAATAAGTCTCCTAAATACTTTTGAAGTGGTCATGACGGCAATACCTACTTAAGTACTTCATCCCTGCTTTATAATATTATAAATGCGAAAGTAACTCTGTCTGTCTGTCTGTCTCACTTTTACGACTAAACCGCTGAACCGATTTTGATGAAATTTGGTATAGAGGTAGGTTAGACCTTGAGAAAGGACATAGGCTATGTTTGGTCGCGATAACCGACATCCACGCGGGCGGAGCCGCGGGCAAAAGCTAGTTTTATTATAAAACTTAATACCTTTTCCTTTTCTGATCCTGTATTATACTAGCTTCAGTTATGTATTTCACGTCATTTCTAACGTGTTTTATTACTCGCTTGACAACACAGTAGGTACAACTTTCGACAGAACATCATAAGGTAGCTAAATAAGTAGGTACAAGCGTTAGGACGAACTACGTATATTATAAAGTATTTTAAAAACAAACTGTATTTGAATAATCACCAAAAAACTTAAAACACAAATAAAGTACTAAGAAAAACTAATAAAATAGTACCAATAAATAGTAAATATAGTAAAAATAAAAAATACAAAATAGTACCTACCAAAAAAAAAACCAATAAAATAAACTAGTCGATCCACGAAAGAATTTGTACTGACTGACTGGCGACTGCGCTAGTCGGGACGCGTTCATAACAGATGACGTCATCGTCTAAATCGCAGTGTAAGCGGGCGTTTTTAAGTACTCGTTAAGAAATCCCTAATAGCTTCGTCATTTCTTGACGGATTTTGATTATTTAAAAAATAGAATACTCAGAAAGGTATAGCGCACCTGGTATACTGATTAAAAATACAATATTCCATTATGTGATTCATCCTCAATAGATAACGTACGGAACCCTTTATGTTAATTTTACAACAATGAGATGGTAATACCATTTTTCAGTTCACAGATTTGTTCAGTTTTAACGGCCCCACCACTCCCACCAGCTGGCGGGGCAAGAGCATCTGACACATAATTACGTAAATATATTATGTACTTACATAGACTTACATAATTCTATGCATTAATTTACATTGTTACAATCTCATTGATTGATGCTCCTATGCAACATAACCACGGAGGACCTTCTCCATGAACATAACCGAGAAAAAATTCAAACAATTAAATTCGATGAAGTAAACGCTTGTTTTTAATTTCTGCAGGGTTCGTTATGGCCGTTATCTAACTTTTTCTGCTCCGTTTGGCACGATCCTCTCTATTGGTTGAGAGTATATTTGTACGACCGGCATGTTTGACGATGTCAAGTCATTTCTTGGGTCGTCCCTCCTATCATAGCTTGGCGGAAAAAGCATAGCCAGACGGTATCAATTGATATTTTGAGTATCAGAGCTGAAGAAAACGCTGACATTTAATATTGACTTGAGAAGTAAATTTCATACCATGGTTAAACTACCCGCAATTAAAAATTCTACAAAGTCTAATGTCAGTGCTCGAGCAGTGTTCGATGGGGAATTGACTACCATGCAGATATTTGTCGCTTTTACTATGATAAAATAAAAAGGGAATGAAAGTAGAAAAATACATTATGTATGACAATCCGATCGAAGGCTTCTTAATAAAAAGCCAAGAGCACCCGAAACCGGCGAGCATGTATGAAAACAATTATGAAAGTATGGGAAGCGAAATAAGTATGTGAGAATCGTAGCAGGTGGAAACATGTAGCCTCTGCCTACCCCTCTAAGAGGTGTGACTGTATGTATGTATATATAAAGACAAAATAAGTGAGGAACAATATTGTGAAAGGGTTTAAAAAAGAAAGGAAGTGTTACATCAATGATTTAATTAATCTCAACACACATAATTATATTTAAAGCCTTCGAATGTTTCTAGTACAAATGATCCTCCAAAAGTGTCATAACTATCGATAAAGATAATTACAATTCATTACAAATAAAACAAAACAGTTGCATTGAATAAATTACATCAATTTCTTTCTTCCCAAAATGATCTCGCAAATAAAAATAATTACGGATATCATGTAACCAATAACAAGAATTGTAAGAGGTCCACGAGTAGCCCGCATTTTTAATGGCATATGACGTTTAATGTTATGTAATTTACATTTAATGGCTTCAAAGTGCTTGATCTCTTCAAAATATTTGCCTATTAAACCAGCTGATGCCATACGTATTAAGACCTTGTTAAAACGATCAAGTAAAACTGAACCACGACGTAATAATATCGTTCGAAATTCCATATTGTAAGCCTTTTCTAGGGCGTAAACTTGCATATTACAATGTTCATCAGTCAATTTTGAAGTATAAGCAAGATAATAAGCATAAGAAACTATGGTATAAAGTGTCTTTGTCTCACTATTTTTGACTTCTAATAAACAGTTTAGTCGAGTTCCACAATTTTTTCCTGGATGTCGATTTGCATACTCTGTATAATAAACAGGGGTATATCTAGATAGTTCTTCGAATTTCTTTGGTTCGTGACCTCGAATTGGGTATGTAATTGAGCTATATAAACGGCCCTGAATGACATAAGGGAAAAAAAATGCAAAAAATAGTAGCCCCAAAAAAATTATTTTTTGTGGTAATTTCGAATGAATGTTATTGACAACAGTCTTATTCAAGATATATCCCATTACAAGTATGGCATCGCGAGAAATGTTTCTACCTTGGGTTGGAAAAATTGAGAATGAACTAGCTGCTATACACATTATTATAAATGCTACAACAACTGGTATAAAAGAAAGTGGAGACCTTTCTAAAACTCCTTCCCAGGGTCCTAGCGCATCAGCATGGGCCAATACGTACAATCTTTTTCCAATCATTACAGGATACGTATATGATAAATTATTCCAGAAACCAGTATGTCCTCCTACCGATCCCTCAAATTCATTACTCGCTACTTTTTTTAGCATATTATCAATATATGTAGGTATTATATCGCCATATTTATCCGTTTTTTTAGTCAATAGATGCAATTCAATCTTAATCTCTTCATATTTTTCCAACTCTCTTATTAGACGTTGCTCAATCCCTAAAACATTCGTGCCGTCAAAATTTGTAAATGGCCATTTTTTGTGAGTGATGAATTTGAATCGGCAATGGCGAATACTATCACTTCTCGCAAGAACTGGTAAACTCTTTATATTGACATATTCAGGACACCGGGATACTAACACCAGATTCTCAGTTCTAAGACAAAAATTGTTTGACGTTGCATTAAATTTGTAAATAGCATAATTTTCGTTTTCATATGCAACTAAGGTTATGTCGTAGATATTAAAATAAAGTAATAGATTCCTTACATCAAATAAACCATATATTCCTAAATTCTTCAGTATTATTATGAATTTTGCTTTAGGATTCCATAATCTGTCTATGGCAGCTTTGGTTAACCCGTCCTTTAGTTCTTGATAATTTTCAGTTCGAATAACATATGCAACGTTGTAGATTCTATTTGTACTCCATCGAAACGTCCTTGAAATAAATCGCAAACCTTTGACTTTATGCAGTGTTGAGACTTCTATACCATCGACGTTCATGAGATTCAGATCTAAAAACGACGTATTATAGCTCCATTCCTGAATAATTTTCACAACGCAATTAGTGAGCATTTTATCTTGAGTGCCAACAAAAATGTTATTGAAGGCCATTGCAGTAGAAAAACAAATAACAAGGAACATTTGAATACTCTTTTCCATTATGATTACCTGGTACCAAATAAAGAGGCCAAACAGTATGTTAATGTAGCAAATGTTATAAATTACTGCTTTGAAAATTAATCAAATGGTTGTATAGTAATGGCTTTAATCACCACGCTTTCAGAAAATATTTCAGTAACGCATGAATAGGTTCCTAATTGCTGCACAGTTGTAATCGCTTCTTTTCAGAATAGATCTAAAAGGATAATTAATGGAATACCTACAATTCAATGAAGTGAGAATTTACAAAATAGTTAAGTACGAATAGAAATTTTCAGTTACGGTTTTTTCATACGAAATTCTTGGAGTATTCGCCGAAACCACGACCAAGGCCAGGATCGAAACGGTTTAAGAGTGCGCATAAAGCTAGAAAAAAATCAGATTTCACCCGCACCCCTCGCACGTCCCGCTCTCGCCTGTCGTCGCTCCGGCAAGTCCGCCACCTATTTTGTGTGGCAGCAGCGACCCGCCATGTATAGTTTGAAGGCGCACAGTATACCCAAAATACTCAGATAAAATTGTCAAAATACGAGTTGCATCATTAACTATCTACTTTGGAAACACAATAAAGGACAATATTCACTCTCCATACAAATCTGGGCTAGTTTTGAAAGTGCCGGCCAAAGGAAAAAAATACGATATTCCGTTAGAACTCGTTCTTACTAACATTTTTTATTATGGCGTCAAAGTTGAGAGACCACTTCCAACGGTTTTATTAGAGTTTAAAAATCTTAAAATATACACTTTTTATGATACGAACTATTGAAAATAAATGAAAAATATTGCTATACATTGGAAGAATAGTTAATAAAAGCAATAAAAATAAACCCTGTACTTTACTGTTTTTCGTCCATTTATTGAGATCCAAAGTTGAAAGTGCCGGTCAGAGAAAACAAATATGATATTCCGCTAGAGCTTGTCCTTATTAGCACTTTTTATTACTATGTCAAAGCTGAGAGACCACTGCCCTCAGTTTTATTGGTGTTCAAAAATCTTAGAAACATATAATTTTTATGATATTATATATTGAAAATGAATGAAAAATATTGTTCTATATTGGAAGAATAGTTGTTTAACGCAATAAAAAATAAATCCCATACTGCATATCGCTGTTTTTCGTTAGTTAGGTCCAAAAATTGAAAGTGAAGCCAAAGAAAAATAATACGATATTCCGTTAGAGCTTGTCTTCATTGACATTTTTACTATACTGCTCTCGGTTTTATTTGAGTTCAAAAATCTCGGAAACGTATATTTTAAATAAAATAAATAATTGAAAAGGAATAACAAATTATGTTGTATTATATTGGAAGAATAGTTGATAAAAGCAATAAAGCAATAAAAATAAGCAATTAAAAATAAAATACACGAGCAATAACACTGTTTCATTGCACTCAACCCTGTTTGTTTTATCTATGATAATGTATATATAATGTTGACGAACCTGGACATGACGTGATTGCTATCGTCCACGAATCTACCTTATGGCATTGCCATTAGTGCCTTGTAACTGTGGAATATGATCAACACATTTACTAAGTTCAATAATTGGAAATGCACCTTTAACCAATATAAATCAATATTTCTCATTCATTTTCAATAATACGTTTAAAAAAATGTATTATATCCAAGATTTTTGAACTCAAAAAAAAAAACCAAGGGAAGTTGTCCTTCAGCTTTGACACCATAATAAAAATGCAAACGCGTACAAGCTCTAGCGGAATATCACATTTGTTTTCTTTGACTGGCACTTTCAATTTTTAACCTAGATAAATGGATGAAAAACAACGATATGTAATATGCGGTTTATTTTTTATTATTTATATGAACTACTCTTCCAATATAGAACAATATTTTTAATTCATTTTCAATAGTTCGTATCATAAAAAATGTATGTTTTCAAGATTTTCGAATATAAATAAAACTGAGGGAAGTGGTCCCTCAGCTTTGACGCCATAATAAAAAATGCTAATAAGGAAAAATTCTAGCGGATTTTATTTTCTTTAATCGACACTTTTAATTTTAGCCGTAAATAAATGGACGAAAAACAACAATATGCAGTATGGGGTTTATTTTTTATTGCTTTTATTAACTATTCTTCCAATGTATAACAATATTTTTCATTTATTTTGAATAGTTCGTATCATAAAAAGTGTATATTTTTAAGATTTTTAAACTCTAATAAAACCATTGGAAGTGGTCCCTCAACTTCGACGCACTAATAAAAAATGTTAGTAAGAACAAGCTCTAACCGAATATTGTATTTTTTTTCTTTGGCCGGCAAAATAAAAATTAGCCCAATCTGAATGATGTCCTTTCTTTTTGGTAAAAAAAATATTTCTGATAAAATGAAAAGGTAAGTAAGTAAGTAAAGGAATATGTCGTCGTTGCGCTTGCCAAAACCTCTATGTGTTTTTGGTCAAGTTTTCAGGAGAGACATTAAACTGTTTTATTACATAATTGATGAGCGTATCAAAAAACTAAAAATGTAGTATGATGCCAAAAAATATTTTGCATGAACTGAGATATAAGTGAAAATTATAAACGGTACTATCCATCCACAATAATTTTTTTTTCCATTTTGATACACATATCAGAATTATCTTCCTAGCGCAATTTCTTACAAGTGAAAAATTTATACATATCAGATTTGTTATGGACCTCAATAGGATTTATATAAGGGATAAATACTGACAGATGGCAAGGTACATAACATACGAAGTAAATAAATACCCACTATAAACTTTATTAAGGCATACAAGTAAAAAAAATAAAAGTAGTACAACTGTTCCGTGTACAGGGTCCTACTAACACCTTTGAGACCCAAGCCAACCTCACTTGCTAGTCGGTGCACATGTTAAACAACGGACGAGGTTCTGGTGCCGATTTTCCTCTCGGAGTTGGGAACTAATTGCTGATCGTTCCTGGAATAGCCGATAATACGATAATCAGAAAAGAAGAGCAAATCTCCGAGTTCCGAGGTGCACATTATGCTGCCAATTAGTTATAAACTTTAGTTGCATCTGAGCCCTTCCCCTCGGCGTCCGGGGTGCGCTTTTCCAGTCTTTTTTTAAATATAGGACACGTCAAATTGACTTCGCCTCGCCTGATGGTAAGCAAAGTCTCTGCAAAGAGGGTCACCATTACAGACATGTACCATGTTACAATGATGGCACTCAGCTTGACGGCCTCAGCAGAATATGCTTTTTCACGCCCCGCTTGAAGGACCCGTGACTGTAGGAAGAGGGAAACACGTGAACTGGTAAGGAATTCCAAGACTTAATAGTGCGGCAGAAGAAGGAGTCGCCGAACCGCTTGGTTCTTGATGGAATATTCTGCACCGTATGCGGGAGGCGTCTAAGTCCTGCACGTGTTGTCCTATATAGGAAAGGAGAGGGTGGGATTAGTTGGAAGAGCTCATCAGAACATTCACCATGGTAGAGACGGTAAAATACCGCCAAAGATGCCATATCTCTACGCAACTGCAAGGGCTCGAGGGTGTTGGTGACCTCAGGATTCCCAATAATATGGACCGCACGTCGCTGCAGCCTGTCGAGAGCATCTAGTAAGTACTTTGCGGAGCCATCCCAGAGATGAGAGCAGTATTCCACGCAAGAGCGAATTTGTGTCTTATAGAGAAGGCACCGCTGCTCCACGTCTCAGTCTGTTCAGGACACCGAGTTTACGCGAGGCTGTTTTGATGATACTCTCAATGTAGTTTTTGTTGTTCGCTGAAAACTGAATTTGCAGCGAACATCCATACCTAGGATATTGAGATTGTCCTGTAGTGGCAGTGGCGTGCTCTGAAGAGTTGGAAGGGGAAGGAAAGAAGATATCTTTGCTGTGAACGCGCATGCCTGCGTCTTCCTGGCGTTGAACTCGACCAGGTTTTCCGAGCCCCATTGAGAAACGTGGCTCAGGGTCCGGTCTTCTTTTTTCCGCGATATCAGACTGCTTGGCCGCAGGATGTCCGTGATAGCCTCCGTGTAAGGTGCTATCGTCTGCATAGCATAGCGCCACAAGTTTCTAGACACACCGTTTAACATCTTTTCGAGTATAGGGAGCTATCGCTATCGTCAGCGACGATCACCGCCGTAGTCACTTGGAAGACTAAGTCAAGCTGGTATCAAAGAAACAAGGTAGTACATCACTGCGGGGCAAATACTCCTTCTTTAAAACGCTCCCGTTCTGCCCCACATGGAGTACTGCTGTCACAGTTTTGCCTGGGCTAGCTAGACCTCTTCGACTTGCTGCAAAGACGGGCGCTGAGGATCGTCGACCATCCCATACTCACAGGCGGGGTAGTAGTCCCTCTCAACCTCAGAAGGTACTTGCTGTGGTTGTTTTACCGCCTGTATGATGGTTTGTATTCAGAAGAATTGTTTGATATAATGCCTAGAATATTTTTACTTTATATCGCCGCTCCGCTTGCCATAGACAGTGAATTCACTCTCACACAAATGGTGTAAAAACGTCTCACTTTATTCAGGACTTCGACCTTACGTGAGGCTGTTTTGATATAATCATCTGTCTCGTTTTGTTTACTATTATAAGATTATTTACGTTGTTACAAAGGTAGAACACCAATTTTACAACCAACAAACCGAAGAAAAACAAGCTGTCAAATTGTCTATGTGCAAACCAATTTTGACATGTGCAACATGAGGATGAAAAACTCTTGATGTGAACACATAACCAATTTTGCAGTGTCAGAATTGCACATGTATATTTTGTCAAATCTATTTCTAGAAGGAATTAACACTTGGTTGTTTTTTCAGTTGATGCGCATTTTTTAAGGCCATCTTGCGAATAAAAAAAAATAGAAAAAATGCACATAACGACTTTGGCAGGCGCACCGACGATTTGACGATTTGGGAAAAACAATGCTTTTACTTTAATTTAACATCTAGCGATGTTCGTCTAACTATATGTGATAAATTACCCAAATATTTTTTTTTTTTGCGAATTCAAGTAATTTAATACTAATCCTGAGTCGGGTCATCCAAATAGTCCAAATAGTGGTTCAATATTACTGATGAACATTGTGTATAATATGGTTGCCCTATTTTATCATTACGTATAAGAAGCTAGGGCCCTGACATATTGAATCAAGGCTGGCTAAAATATACCGCTCATTCCACTCTGGTGCAAAATTTCCATCACAATTTGGATCTAGTTCTCTCAAAACTTCAACTTTCCCTAAATGTTTAATGGGAGATCTGTAAAAATAATTGCAAATTAATGACAAATCAATCACATAAGCATTGCATTGCTATTTTAATCTACTTGTAGATAATTTGATATAAATGCTAAATAAGTACATAATGGAAAAAATCAAACCCACAATAGGACTTGAATGCCAGGGTCGCGAACCTTGGCGTTCCAGCGCTCTTACTCTGAGCTATCCTTCCACGGGCAGTCATCCGCTTTCCATGTGGTCAATTTTTTTTATTAAAATCACCGGGATACTCGTATTTACCATGCCGTTTGAATGTGTGAACATTCGGTACTAATGTGAATGACCATGTTAATCTCAAATCATATCATTCTACTTGTTCATGTTCATATTAATTTGCATATTTTACTGAAATGTTTTCTGAATGTGAGAAAAATCAATTGCAATAAGCTTACAAAGTTGACGAAAGTTTTTTATTAAGCGATTCGACCGGATCGGATTCATCAGCTTGTGTGATATTACGAGCTGAAGCAACTCTGAAATGCATTAAAATTGATAATACAATGTATAAATACTTTCGCAATATATTTAATAATTATATTAGTGCTATATAAATAATATTATACAAAAAACACGCGAGTAGTCAAAAACATCTATTTGATTTGCATATACTATACCCGAGCCGACGTTACTCCAGAGTTACCTAGCAACGGTGGATATTTGGTAACAAACTAAAGAAAGTAAAATAATATAGATACATTACCTTCGAAAATTAGCCATGAGTTGAATTCTTAGTTTCTTATATTCTCTTTTAGAGTGTTTCTCTTATATTTTTTTAATTGGCTCATTTTTAACGAACTTTCTTGACACGGAAAACAGAAATACAGTCCTCCCGTCTCAACGGGGCGAGCCCGACTAAATGATGAAACAACAGATGGCCGACACCTCGGGTCAGGTGCGATAGAAAGAGAGCGTTATGCGCGGAATAAGACCGTCGTAAGCGCCAAATTCATTTTTTTTAATTACTCGTAAAATCCACACAATTTTTTCAAAGTGAAAATAGAGTCACTGGGTTACATAATTTTACACTTTGTATTCAAATATTGACTCAGTTGTGTGCATAATATTGGAAATAAATTGATTTTAGTAGTAAATAAGGCATAACTTTGTGATTTTATTCTATCGAAAAAATATTATTATTTTATGTTTTCACCATGAGCAGTCCCTTACAAATATAACGTATTTTCTATTAAAAAAACCCCAGCTCATTTGTGGCTTACTTTCGGGTATAAACATCAAATCTACGATCGGCAATTTAGCTTTATACCCCCTCTTAAACCATAGGTACACCAAACCTATCGAAGGAAGAGCTGGTTTGCCCATGGAGCGCAGTGGTTACCTACATCTGAAGTGCAAGCTTTAGAAGTGGTCGGGTCGGGACTAGTGCTCGGATGATCATGCAGTAAGTCCATACTTGCGTTGATTCTAAAGAAGGGTTGAGTGCAGTACTGTAGTAGGTAGGTACTGTTAGCTTTTCAGTTAGTTAGTGAATATGGAGTGACTGGCTGCAATGTAGACCGGAAAGATGTGCTCTTCTTGCGTGAATCGTAGGCGGCTGTAGAGGTAACCAGGCTGGAAAACCGCCGGTGCCTGTAGAAAAAAGAATTTTGCCAATTCCGTTGCCTGATAATGAAATAGCATTGTGGTCATTAATCTAAGTACGAGTATATTGTTAATGCAGCTATGCAGTATATAATAATATACTTAGTTACCTCGTGCAAGTAAATCCTATGCGAATTAGTTAGTCAGGAAAAGAGCAGCTCACTAAACAAATTTAGTGATACGTATGACGTATGGGTTATCATCCATCAATGTTCATTAATATAGGTTATTAAAGAATAAATATAAGAGTGAAAAACAAGGGTTAAAGAATACGAATCCTTATAAAATGTGAAAGATGTTTATGTGTTTGTTATTCAATCACGCTAGGGATAGATTATAGTCTGAAAGAGCGGAACCAGAATTCCATGTGAGTGAAGTCGCAGACATCAGCTAGTACCGGTAATACTTACCTAGTATGAGAGAATATAATTATTTTAAGCAAATTACAAGTTGTCTTTCGAGAGGGAGCGCGTTTCGAATACCGCTCAGTGCGAATATTTGTATGCATTAATATTTCCATGCCTCGAAAAGCACGTCCCGGTTGTCATTCCAAAATCTACGAGTATAGCAGTCGGTACGGGTAATTGGAGCCGTAAAAGTTCCGATAATTGGTCTACCTTCAATACTTTGATATCGCCAATGGGTTTAGAGGTCAGATGACAATCGCTTAACGGAAAAGATCGAAACAGTTGTAACACGGAACAAACCGTAACAAACGGACCCCGGACTCCGAGATGATGAAGGCATCAGATGCAACAAGTCAAGGATGACAGGTAGTCTTAAAAAAAAAACAAAATTATACATGAGAACTTTTATTGATTTCACCAAACCACGAAATAGGAAAATAGGATAATAGTCAAAATCCATATATATTATAAAGAATTACACTACTTAATACCTATTCCCGGTGACACCCTCTAATGTTACATGCTGCATATTTCTACGAAACATAACGGCAAGTTCAATATCGATGAACCATTGCGTATACCTATTCTTCGTAACGTCATTTCGAGGAACCATGCTCTCCGTAAATGTCTGCATAGAATTTTTTCGTGTTACTGTTCAATGATGAATCATGCTTTTGTAGATATATATGTAAGTTTATAACTCAACGCCCTCAAGGGTATTCCCACCTCCTTCCCAATGCCCTACCAACCATCTTGGTTATAACGGGCCGAATCTTGGGAGATGCGCACCCTGCTACTGGTGTCTGCTCTGTTTCGGGCGCGCATTTCTTGACTCCCTACTAATTATTTTTGGTGCCCTATCATTTTCTCTCTCTCCCCTTTCAGTAATGAGCAGTATTGGGCCACACTAATGAGCTTCATCACCGTTAGAGACCTCATGAGCTTTGCGCCTCTCGTGCCATAAGCGCGAAAAACTCCGCTGGCGTCCGAAGTTTTGGGGTGTGCCAGGTGTGCCTACAAGCAAGGTCTGACAATACATAGGGCCCTCAAGGGTAATTCGACAAACGATGCTCGATATCCAGGAAATTTCATAGCCTATGAATAATTTCACACAAATAATATTAATCAAAGAATCAACGCGCTGACAGTATTAATAACTACGATTCTTGGTAGGATGGAGGTCCCTTTTCACTCAGTAAGCTTAGATTTCAAGAGCAACCCACCATAACCTGCTTTTTCCTAATTGCTTAGTATTACCAGCTAATATCTAACTTCTAGCTACCTATTTAATTTGTATACAATATGGATACGACATATAGGCAATAATTGAAACCATATACTTGGTACCCCCTAAGCTTCAAGCAGGAAAAGTTTGAACAAAATTGGTCCAGTATTAAGGGCAGAAACTAGAGTTTTAATTTTATAGAATTTGAACAACTTTGAGCACTCTGTAGAATCGCATGTTGCCGCTTAGCTGTTCAAGTAAGTTACCTACTATGCCTATTGTTGTGTGTGTGTGTGTGTGAAGTTGTTGTGTGTGTGTGTGAAGGTGTGTGTGTGCGTATTTATTAATGACTTATGATATGACACAGTCAATGACTTTAAAGCAATGGATGAAACTATTTAATGACTTATACAAGTGGTTGCATTTTCTACATTTATTTTAATAATTATTTTGTTAGAAAATTTCGGATTTTATAAATCAGGGAATTTAAGTTTAAATTTAATTTGGTTCTATTCCTACGGACCAGGATGCTTCGCGGTTTCAGTATTTGCACATATGTCGTATCCATATCGTATATATACACTATTTTAATCCTAGAAAATACGCATCACCGTAACTCCACAAAGTAACAAAATTTTAATCAGTTAAAAAAAAATCGTATATTTCATTATAATATAAATAGCGAATGTTGAATTTGATTTACATTATCACGTTTTCTTTCTTCCCAAAATGACTTCGCAACTAAAAACGATTACAGATATCATGTAACCAGCAACTAAAACAGAGAGGAAACCAAAAGTATCACCCATTTTTAATGGATTATGATGCTTGTTGTTACTTAATTTACACTTTAAATCTTCAAAGTGCTTGATATCTGAAAAGTATTTCCGTATTAAACCAGCTGATGCCATGCGAAATAATACCTTGTTCAATCGGTCAAGTAAGACTGAACCGCGACGTAAAAATATCATGCGAAATTCAATGTTATGAATCTCTCCCAAGGCATACACTTGTGAATGACACCGATCATCAGTTAATTTTGATGTATAAGCAAGATAATAAGCGTATGAAACTATTGTAAAAAGCTTCTTCGTCTCACTATTTTTTACATCTAACAAACAATTTAGGCGACTTCCGCAATTTTTCCCCATCAAAGGATGTCGATTAGCAAACTCTGAATAGAGAATAGGCGTATATCCAGATAGCTCGTTGGTTGTTTTTGGCTCGTAACCTCGAATTGGGCACCTGATTGCGCTATATAAGTGGCCCTGTGTTATATAAGGAACAAATAATCCTAACCATAGTAGGCCTAAAAAAACAATTCTTTGTGGTAATTTTGGATTAATATTATTGACAAAAGTACTATTTAGGATGTATCCTAATACAAGTATTATATCGCGTGTAATATTCCTTCCTTGTGTTGGAAAAATTGAAAATAAACTTGTTGCTATACACAAGCCTATAAATGTTGCAGCAACTGGAATTAAAGATAGTGAAGATCTTGATAAAACTCCTTCCCAAGGCCCTAATCTATCAGCATGGGCCAATATAATTAATTTTCTGCCAACCATAACAGGGTATGTATAGGAAAAATTTTCTGTATTGTTCAAGAAACTGGTATGTCCTCCTACTGACCCTTCAAAGTCATTACTTTCTACTTGTTTTAGCATACTATCAACATAGTTAGGTATAATATCTCCATATTTATCCTTATTTTTAAGTAATAGATGCAATTCAATCTTAAGTCCTTCATATTTCTCAAACTCTCTTATAATACGTTGCTCAATTCCTAGTACATTCGTACCATCAAAATTTATAAAAGGCCATATTTTGTGGGTGATGAATTTAAAATGGCAATTTCGAATACTATCGCTTCTCACAAGATCTTGAGAATTCTTCGCTTTAATATATTCAGAACACCACGACATTAGCACTAGATTTTCCGTTTTCCTGCAGTAACTGTTTTCCGTTGTGTTGAATTTGTAAATGGCATACTTTTCTTTTTCATATAAAAGGACGGTTATGTCGTACATATTATAATGAAATAATAGATTTCTAATATCTAATAAATCAAATGCTCTTAAATTTTTTATTATTATTATGAATTTTGCTTTAGGGTTCCATAATCTATCTGTAATAGCTTTGGCTAATCCGTCTTTTAGATCGAGATAGTTTTGAATGTTGATAATATAAGCGTTATTATAAAGTCTATACGTGCTCCATGAAAACTTTCTTGAAATAAAGCGCAAGCCTTCGATTTTATGCAGTTTTGCTATTTCTATTTCATCGTCTGCATTCATAAGATTCAGATCTAACACAGACGTGTTATAAGTCCATTCCTGAACAATTTTTACAACGCAGTTAGTTAGCGTTTTATCCTGAACATCATCTACTATAATGTTCTGGTAGGCCAATGTCAACGGTAAGCAGAGAAAACAGAACATTTTAAGCAAATCTTCAATTATCGTCCTCATTATGATTACCTTTGATCAAAAATCGAATAGACTGACTGCCTATAGCGTTAAGTGAAGAATTGTAATATGTCAGTTTATATTATTTTATATTGTCGTACTAATATCAATCATGTATAAACATTACAGTGACTTTATCATTAGCATCATAAAATATTACCTATACAGAAATGTCTAACTGTCCTATAATAATGGCTTCTTGTTACAGAGTTTGGTTATTAATTGAATTTGTGGTGTCCAAGGGTAATTAATTATTATGATTTATATTATGTATTGTATGTATTTAATAAATACTAGCGGCCCGAGTACTTCCTATAGCCCGAAATTACGTTACTTGAGTGATACAGATTTTGCAATATCTTTAAAAATAACGTATAATAAGAGTTTAAAGTTTTTTATACCAATTAGGTGGCAGACAAGCGCACGGTCCACCTCATGGAAAGTGGTTACCGTGACTTATGGACGTGTGGAGGAGTCACACTTGTACTGTGATACTAGACAGAAACAACCATTACGGAATTATGGCTTTATTCAGCTTAAAACATTAGTTGGATGAATCGATAGAAGACAATCAAGTATATGACTGGCAATGTCATATCAATATCCTAACAGCCAGTATTTCATACAAAGGAGATCTTACCACATTCACCCTGGGGTTAAGACTTCACATAATCCTGTAGGTGAGCAGGCGGTCTGCGTTCCCGACCTGAACGGCGAGGCTGTTGGTTTTCGACAACGGGTTCCGGAGACGAGGCTTCTTCAATAGGAGGGGCTCCCTCTTCCTCTGAATCCGGGGATAAGTACTCATCATCAGATGGCAGCTCATTAGTCACAGGGCAAGGTGCAAGTGATCTATTTGATACCGTGGTCTCGCGCCCATCAGGTAATCTGACGAACGAGTAATCAGGGTTGCTCTGCAGAAGCTCTACCTGTTCTATGTCTGACTCGTATTTGGAACCTCTTACGTGCTTCTTCATGAAGACAGGGCCCGGCGTAACCAACCATGTCGGTAAGGATTGGCCATTTGATGAGCGCCTTGGATGGTTAAACATTCTCTCGTGAGGTGTCGCTTTAGTCCCAGTAGATAGTAATGATCTTATCGAATGTAGAGCCACAGGCAGCGCAGACTCCCAATTAGCTATGTCTTGATTTTTGGAGCGAAGGTGTAGTTGAATCGTCCTCCACAGGGTCCCATTGAGGCGCTCCACCAACCCGTTACCTCTTGGATTGTATGGAGTAGTCCTGCTGCATGCCGTACCTAGGTCTGTTAAAAAAGTTTTTAACTCCTCTGATAAAAATGATGTCCCTCTATCCGAGTGTATGTAGGCCGGCGTGCCAAATAAGGAAAATAGCTGTTTCAAGCAATTGATTACAGTGCCCGAAGTCATGTCTTTGCAAGCGAAGGCGAATGGAAACCGGCTATACTCATCAATAATGGTTAAAATGTACCGGTTTCGAGTATTGGATGGTAAAGGGCCTTTGAAGTCTAAATTCAGCCTATCAAAAGCAGAAGTGGCTTTAATGAGCTTCCCTTCGTTTTTAATATACCTCGGTTTTATTTCGGCGCAAACCGGGCACGCTGCAGTCATTCTTTTAACCTCTTCAACGGAATATGGGAGGTTTTTTGTACGAATCCAGTGAACTAACCTCGTCACGCCGGGGTGGCATAGGGAATTATGTAGTTCCAATAATTTTCTTGAACCGCCATTCATATGGGCGCAGACTCGTGAGAGAGCATCAGCTGCAACATTTTGTTTTCCTGCAGGTCTAAAATGGCCGTTTTGGATGTTTCATCTAAAAATGACATTCATTTGCAGATTAGTTGGTGACATATTTTATAGATTGTAAAATGACCACATTTTTTAATATGTCATTCATATTTCATCTGCAATATGTTTCATATTTGTTATTGGTGTTGCTATGACGAAAAAAATATAAGGATTCGCCGAATCGTGCTTTTACGGTATTTACTACATTATGATTTTGTCATTAATACAGCGTAAAATGGTAGTTATTATGTTCTATATATCAATAGTTCATGATTTACATCTAATAAACATGAATTAAAAGAAAAATAACGCTAAAACTACAATTTGTTTTTGGTGTGGTAATTTTTGCCTGACGTGACATTTCAAATAGCGATGCCCGATATTTGACTTTGTATCGATATTTCGCATCGTAATGTATCGTAACTGAATGTATCGATACACGATATTATCGTATGGCTTTGTATCGATATTGTTAATATCGTATTAATATCGTATCAAAAATTCAAACACTAATTTATTTACAGTATAAATATAGGTACGCACGGTGAATCCATGGAGTGCTGAGAATCGGATCTCGTCACACTAGTTTTTTGTACAGTTACCTACAGAAAATCACAATTGTAATTATAGTATATCTATCTACCTTCTTTAATATATAAAAATCAATTCTACTTTTCGTTGTTAGTTTATAACTCAAGAACGGCTGAACCGATTTGGCTAATTTTAGTCTTGAAATATTAGTGGGTGTCCAGGGAAGGTTTAAAGGATGAGAAAATAGATGCAGCGGGAACGGGAAAACAATGGCGGTACGAAGTTCACCGGGACAGCTAGTATAGTATAAAATTATAATTGCCAAAATGTTTCATCTAAACTTTTAAGGAATAATAATTTTGATAATCGTTGCGGATCCAACCTATTGCGATTTTCTGTAAGCGTATTATTAGCTGAAGGAAACAATCGCTCTGACGGCACTGATGTTGCAACTACTGACAAATACTTTAATGCTAAATTTGTAAGATCGGGCCAAGTCAAAGTCAAAGTCTTTATTTCTCAAAATAGTGCAACATTGTTACAGCTTTTTGACGTCAAAAACTCCTTAAAACTAAGTTTACCACCGCTTCCTAAGCGCTAATGGAGAAGAAACGGCGCAACAAACTCCACTGCGGCATTCTGCTGCAAGCTGCAGTCAGCTGCAGTCCTTGTTGACCAGTATATAAAAGGATCTGATTTTCGATCCTACAACGGTTCTCGGCGTTTTTTTTTTCAATATATCACCCATCCCTTGTTGTGTAGGTAACCTTTGGTAACATTCAGTCACCAATTATTATTGGTTGTGAAACTGCCATATGCCTTCGTTTGACGAAATATCCGTTTCTTCATTATTTTCAATAGTTGTTGATGTCGAACTGGATTGAACAGTACTTTTTAGTGCCTGCCATAGGCGGCACTATTAAAAGAAGTTTGTTTATAATATTTTCAATCGTGGTTATAATTTATTATAATCATAACAAAGATTCAAGTCTCAAAATGTACTTATTCAGCACTCTTTTTAAACATTTGATTGAACAACTATGTATTACTTAAGAGTTAAGTCATACGATATTTTTGATGCGATATACCCGAGAAGGGATACGATATCTCCACATATCGTATTGATGTGTATCGATACAAAATATCGAAATATCGCATGGTGTTGTATCGATACACCAAAATATCGATACGTATCGGGCATCGCTAATTTCAAAACTGTCTGTTGTCAAAACTTGGTTTCAATGTTTATTTATGTTTCTTATTCTTATCAAGTTACTTCGACAAAAAACATTGAATGTGTTTGTGTTTCTGTGATTAGATTCAGAGGCGTCTAAAGTAAGGTGCAGACACGAAACTAATGATGTTAGAATGGTAGACGGGCAACGTAATGGGGGAACGACGGTGGCGTATAAACAAAAGCAAAATACTGTCCTTTTGTTTGGATCCTGTGGGAAGTAACTAACAAACTCGAGTCAGCCAGTCAAAATCGAGGCCACTCTATATCCTGCGTTAATAGCTCTACTACGGGACATTGACAGAATTGATGTTAAAAGCACAGAGCCATTCATTATGAATTGAATTGAACTTATCAAGTTACTTCTACAAAAAACATTGAATGTGTTTGTGTTTCTGTGGTTAGATGCAAAGGCATCTTTACACAAGGTGCAGGCACGAAACCAATGATGGCAAAACGGTAGACGGGCAACGGGATGGCAGAGCGATGGCTGGATATAAACACAACAGTGTAAAAGCCTAGAAGGCACACAGAGTACTCTTCTATATATATCATGCTACTACTTAAAGGAGTGGAGCAGTAATTATAAATATGAACAAATCCTGCAAATACCCATAAGATATTTGGAAATCAATAAATTAATTTAAAGGGATGACACGGGGTTCTGAATAATCCCACTGGTGGAGCAGGACGAAGTCTCTGATAATAACAACAATAATTGTATTGTACCTAATGATAATTTATTAGCTGTAAGTTTTCATAAAATGCAATGAATAAATAAATAAAAAGTTTTATTTTAAAATAAATATGCGAATGAGAATATTTATATTTCTATATACCTCTACCTCATTATAGTGTTTATTATGCTTAAGTAGGTAGGTATATTAGTCAAAGTTATCGAGGTTGAATCTAAGGCCTTTCACATTTTTTTATATACTGTCTGTCAATTTACTGCACCCCCCTAGATGGTAAAAACTTGAGGTGCAATCCAGAACATGTGGACCACCATTAGGCTTGCATTAGGCAACATTAGCTGTGACATTAGACTGTCTTGGTCATTTATATAATAATATAATTATTTGTAGATGCCTCACAAATTAAATAAGGTTTCAGCGCCTTGCCTGTTGACTGGGCCCTTTACACTGGTGGGCCGTTCCCTGTATGGAAAAACTCTAGCATAATTTGAATATTTATTCTACATACATAGTATACATACATACATACAATCACGCCTTTATCCCCGGAGGGTTAGGCAGAGGTGACTTTACTTCCACATTTCACCAATCTTTGTATTGGGTCCCACGTAGCCTATTGCCGTTTTCCGGGCACTATTGTTGACTTGAGCCATGTATAGGCGGAGTCTGGACTGGCTAAGTGGACGAGACTGGATATTTATTCTAATTCATGTAATTTGGAAGTTCATCATCACAGCGCAAGGTCCGGTTGAATTGCAAAGTTATGACAAGATCAAATCACGCGTAGCAAGCAATAATCAATTAATATTAAATAAATGAAGGGGGGAGACAACACGACCCCGTCGCCAAAGCTTGACTTTTGTAGGAGCAACTCAGACCTTATAACCTAAAATAAAAGTCTACGCCAAAGCCTCGGCCGTCAATAAATAGTTGTGTGGACAAACAGAGTGGAGTTAAATTGTGCCCTAAACATCTTAGTGAGGTTTAATATTACAACAATAACTCTGAAAACATCAATATGAAGGCTAAAATCTGCTAAAAAGTAAATCCGTGTTAACATTCAATACGTCACGAATTTCACCGAATTTGACATTATGAATGACTCATATATTTAGACCATTTTACGCATCTTCATACAAAACTGTCAAATAAGATGATGAACATATTGAGCTTCATTATATGATTCATCAAAAGTAACCATTTTACGATTAGTGAAATCTGACAATTAAGATGATCATTTAATGAAACATCCAAAGCGGCCATTTTAGACCTGCTGGTCTGTAAATAATATCATATTTATAACAAGATAATTCTAAGCGCCATCTTTCTATCTTTTCATTTTTTATTTTGCTCGAATGTGACTGATTAAACATGAACGTCACGGATTTTTGATCAGTGATCAGTATGAAATGTCTTGCAATCAAATAGTGACGCCATTTACGAAGTGCTTCTACTATAGCGCTAGCCTCCTTTTCTATGGAGGATTGGCGACGTTCGGAATCATTAAGGGAGCGGGTAAAGAAAGCAACAGGTCGCCCTTTTTGAGATAGCGTTGCAGCTATGGAAAATTCCGAAGCGTCCGTTTCGACGACAAACGTTTCTTTTTCATCAATGGCAGTTAGAGCAGATTTTGCTACTTCGGCCTTAAGATCCTTGAAACGGTTAACTGCCTCCTCAGAGAGCGGGAAAGTATCTTGTGATGTTAGTGGTCTGATTTTAGCGGAAAAGTTAACAACCCACTTAGAATAATGGGCGAATAAGCCTAGTGCTCTTTTCAAAGAAGCAGCATCCGAAGGGATGGGATAGTTTATAAGTGGTTCTAGGCGAGATTTGTCTGGTTTTATAGTATTCTGGAAAACAGTATAGCCAAGAAGGTTGATAGATTCGACACCAAAGATACATTTATTAGTATTCAAGATTAAGTGATATTTCTCGACAGCTTCCATGAATCTGTGCAGGTTTCCATCGTGTTCTTGTTTATCTTTCCCACACACAGTAACATCATCTAAATATGCAAATATTCCTTTGAGTTTTTCAGTGTTTATTATGTAATTCAGTGTCCTTTGAAATGCCGCGACCCCGTTTGTCACACCAAATGGGATCCGAGTGAACTGGTAAAGGTTCCCGCAGGCTTCAAAAGCCGTGTAGATTTTCTCCTTAGGAATAATGGGGACCTGGTGATAGGCAGATTTTAAGTCAATTTGTGTGAAATAGTTGTATTTAGCTACTCGTGATACGATAGAATCGATACTTGGTAGGGGATAGGCATCTAGGTCTGTGTAACGGTTAATGGTTTGGGAGTAGTCAATCACCAATCGTTTACGGTGACCTCCTCCACCGGCAACAAGTACTTGAGCTCGCCACGGAGAGACACTGGGCTCTATTACTTTGTCCTTCAATAGATTAGAAATTTCTTTTGATATAAATTCCTGGTCTTCGTTCGAGTGGCGTCGTGAGCGAATAGCTATAGGTTTTATATCAGGCGACAAATTAGTGAAAATAGAAGCCGGTGGCACAGAAGCTTCGAGGACATTACAGATCTTCAGTGGTTCTTTATCACCACCAAATTGAAGTTCAAGCGAAGAATGATTCTTTAGAAGATCGTGCCCAATGATCACGTCTGCACAGAGATCTTTTACGATAAGTAGCGGTTGGTGCTTATTATACATAGTGGTCAATTTTTATAGTAGCGTAGCATAGTCCGTCGACGTACGATACGAAATTTAGCGAAGCGAGAGTTACGGCTTGTCTACATGGCCTTTTCTTTAGGTTCATTATTCGTACGAGATTGTTGTCGATGAAGCTGAGAGAGCTGCCCGTGTCAACTAGGGCATCGGCTCGACAATCATTAACAGTTATAGGTATAGTAGCTTTGCGTAGGCTTGAAGGTGAAGCAGCTAATATTGTAGATAGAATAGATTCACGAGATTCAGTGTGCTCATCAGGAGAAAAAACTGCATTTGTGTTAGGTTGCATTTGGCGAGAGCTTCGGCAAACACTGGCAAAATGTCCCTTTTTAGAACGAAGTTGGCATTCGGCGTTTATAGCGGGACATTTAATTCTTAGATGAATGTGGCCACCACAGAAGAAGCATTTTCGATTATTGCGATAATTTATAGCGGTCAGGTTTGTTAGTGGTGGTGGTGGTCGTTCTTGTGTAGCGGGCTCAGTAACAGCATTGAAATAGGCAGGGCTAGTATTGTTTTCTATGATGTGGGAAGTGTTTTCTGCGCTTTCAAGAGAAATGGCCAGATTTAATGTTTCTGCTAAAGTTAAAGAACATTTCTCTAATAATCGTTCTCTTATTTTGTTAGAAGAGAGCCCTGTGATAAGAACTCCGCGAATTGTCTCATTCTGGTGTTCATCGGCTGTTACTGCTTTGAAATGACAGTCGTGAGCAAGTAATGTAAGGTTTCTCGCATACTCGCCTACCGATTCTCCAGGTTGCTGCCTTCTGGAGTTTAAAGAATGCCGAGCTAAGGTGATATTTCTTCTCTTTTCGTAGGTGCTATTGAGTATGCAGATAGCATCACTGTACTTGGTACATTCTCGTATGAAATTAAAAATAGTTGGAGAGATATGGTTTATGAGAAGTTTGTACTTTACGGTTTCGGTAGCGGTAGCGGCCTCTTCCGAGATAAAGTTTTCAAAAGAATACTTCCAGTGCGTCCATTTCAAATCTGAAGCAGATGTGGAAGGTTCGACATCAAAGCGGTCCGGGCGAAGATATCTTGACATAGTTGACGCGGGTATGGTCGTACTTTTTGTCTCGTCTTGCGGCATAGTACGCAAATGCAAAATTATAAGCTGAATAAATTGATACTAGACAGAAACAACCATTACGGAATTATGGCTTTATTCAGCTTAAAACATTAGTTGGATGAATCGATAGAAGACAATCAAGTATATGACTGGCAATGTCATATCAATATCCTAACAGCCAGTATTTCATACAAAGGAGATCTTACCACATACTGCTGCTGACCCTATAAGAATTTTTTGCACTTCTTGATGAACCCCATATTGTATTAGCACTAGTAGCTTGAAAAAACCACAGCAGGGAGTTCATTTCACAGCATGAGCGTGCGTGGAATAATGTCCCTTTCTTATAGATCACCCCTCCCCCCCCCCGTACCCCGACGGCGCGCGGCGAGGGGAGGGGAGACTTGAAGCGACTAAAACGCACGCCGTCTGTGTGGGTCGTAGGTGGCCGGAGGTGGGATTGTCTAAGATATATCTACAGCACCCTGGGGAAGGCAAAGTCCCCCCTGAGGCTGAGAGGTAATACACCGCCTGTGAATACAGGATTTCCGATGGTCCTTTGCGAAAAAACGTAACAGCAGTATCTCAATGTGGGGCCGAACCTGCGCCTTATAAAGCAGGAGTCTTTGTCCCACGATAAAGTGTCTAGTTACTGCTTGGCCCTGTTGAGCACGCAAGTTTTGCTAACTTGACCATGTCTTCTAAATAAAACTACGGTACATAATGGACATCGCTGGATATGTTGACACCAGTCCAATGATCTCCAGAAGTCCAGACAAGTCGATCTCGATCAGTAGGTAGGATACAATTTCATCTTTTTGTATTTAATAATTTTTGTACTTGGTAAGGCTATTTAGGTTACTCATTACTAGATACGCTTCGACACATAAGAGCCGAGCAAAAAGCGGGTGAAATCGCGGGGTACCTACAGGTGGTTCTAAATTATAAAGCTAAAGAGTCAGTTTGCTTGACCAAGCAAATCTGCAGTGTTACTCAGTGCCAATACTGCCAATGATTATTGAATACACTGATCTTCAAGGATACCAGCGCGGCCAAAGAGTATAGTAATGGAGGGCGCGGCGCGCGGCGGTGTGCTAAAATCTGTGGAAATCTATACTTACCAACCATTTCTGAGTGGGTTGGAACGTGATCCGCTCACACGGCACACCGGCTGTGTCAATGTCAGGAGTTTTGGCGGCAAGGCTAGGAGACGCATCACTGTGTTATTTTATTTTCCGAAATTCGTGTGAGTTCGAGTTTTTATGTGTAATTATGGTGGAATTTTAGACATAACGTCTTGGAAAACGCGCACAAGAGTAGGAAAGTGAAATATTACAGTGGATTGTGACTTCTCGTGTTGGTTTCAAATCTCCGTAATAAGCCTTTAGTAAAGTTTCCACCACTTTACTGAGGCAGCAATCATCATCATCGTCATCATCATCATCAACTCACCATTATCATCATCCTCATCCTCATCATCATCCAAAATATAAAAATAACTGATGACAAGGCAGCATGGTCATAGAACCTTAGCCTGTTCCGAAAGGAACGAATATAAAAAAAAAAAAATGTGTCAATGTCAAACAAAATGTCAATGTCATGTCAAATCTGTCGAAATGTTCCCAAAATTGAATTATTGTACTCTCTCGTGATCTCATATTTATTTAAATGTCGTTACTTCTATTTATACGCTATTTATAATTACTTAAGTTACAACTAGTGTTTGTGTACAGTTGTATAACACTGGACAAGCAATGCAGCAGTCACCTTTTGAGAATATATTCAATTTATTAGGTGGCATAACAGAAGGGAATGAAAAACCTATGAAACATGGGTTTTACAACGCCTTTGCTTTATTCATTTTGGCGATATGTTGTGTGGCAGTCTATGTTCTATTTCTAATTCTTGAGCCGTTTTTTAAACCCCTATTTTGGGCTCTACTCGTGGGTTCGTTACTGCACCCTTTTAAATACAAACTTTCAAAGAAACTGAAGTCGTGGTTCGAAGATTTGGAGAAATCCCACACTTCTGTGATATTTGGCTTGGCGGTTATACCCGTAAATGTCGTTAATTTGGCTTCTGACACAGTTGGTCACCAGTTCATAGAACATTATAAGGTGAGTGCCTTTTGTTTTCGTACGGCAATTCTCACGGTAAATCAAACCAGTGGGGTGAGCACGAACAACTATCGTATTCGTATCGTAAACGTAACGAGAGCACGGAGCATTGCCATTGGCCGCCTGCCTGAAACCTGCCAATCACAATGCTCTGTGCTATCGTTATGTTTACGATACGATTACGATAGTTATTCGTGCTCACCCCACTGATGTTTGTATTAGAACCGAGCTGACTAAAACCGCAAGCCGTCCCTCACACGCCAGCTGACCCTGGGCTGCTGGCATTTGAGATTGTCTGCTCGTGTATGGACTCAATTTACTCTGCCAATAGCAGTTTTTACACCCTAATTAATAGTATCTAATTATTTTTATTGTACCATTATACAAAAATTTGCTATGTAACAATAAGATTGTTATTATTTATTAACACAATATATTTTAATAGTATGTATGTATAGAAATATAGGATCGGTAAACGTGACGCATATTGGGAGAGGCCTATGTCCAGCAGTGGACTGCAATAGGCTAATTGATTGATGGATTGATTGATGTATAGCACTCACTGGGGATATTTACCATGTTTTTATATTTATTGAGTATCTGATATTTGAGCACTGTCAATCTCAAATCATACTATACCATGCTTTTGTTAAGTTTTTAATTTAGTTTAAACTTGAAATAAAACTTCTTTTATTGAGATTCCCAAACATATTTTCTACTTGCATTATAGAACCCACACTACCAGCTATGCTTCTAGAGTCTAGACCAAGCGCTGGAATATATATCCTAATATAGTTTCTTTTCAAGGAGCATTCCTTGTAAAGCAATTAGCTAATTATAGCTGCTATGACTAACTACAATGAAATCAGCAGTATCATGTAATTATTCTGATCAGCACTTGAGTTAATGAGTTCTAGGACATACCAATAAACAAGCAAACAATGAATCATAGGTACCTTAGAGTACTTAATCCCTACTAATATTATAAATGCGAAAGTAACTGTCTGTCTGTCTGTCTCGCTTTTACGACTAAACCGCTGAACCGATTTTGATGAAATTTGGTATAGGGGTAGATTAGACCTTGAGAAAGGACATAGGCTATGTTTGGTCGCGATAACCGACATCCACGCGGGCGGAGCCGCGGGCAATTAAAGATAAACAATCTTGATGAAATTATGATTAGTCTCTGTGGTATGACAATGGTTTTACTTTAGTAGAATCGACGCCCTGGTGAGCAACTATGAAAACAATAATGTAAGTATAAGAAGCGAAAGATGTATGCCAGGATCATAGCAAGTGCAAAACTGTGGTTTCTGTCTATCCCACTGGAAAATAGGCGTGATTTTATTGTAAAAAATGTATAAACTGAATTTTTAAATTTAAAATATTAAAACACAGAACAAGATTGTTTACCTTTCATCTCGCTGCAGACTCGTTCATAAATCATTCGAGTGTTTCGCTCTCTTACAGTAGTATAAAACCTTATAAACGTGTTTTATTGTAAATCGACAGGTGAGCATTCTACCACTGAACCACAGATGCTGTCGGTCAACTAGCGCACATCCCTACGCCGATTATGATTTATGACCGAGTCTGCAGCGAGATTTTAACTATAAACATTACGTTTCGTTTTCATAGTTTTAACTATTATTATGCAGATAATTTTTAAAGCATTTAGTATGCTAAACTAAACAAATTATTTTAAATTGGAAAAAGCGAAATCAATACTCGGGCAGGACTCGAACCCGCGATCTTTCCCTTACAGGGGGAATGTTCTGACCACTGAGCCACCAAGCTTCGCCCGAGATTGATCCAAATTTTCCAATACATCCATCTTAGGGCGATGATGGTGGGATTATTATGCAATCAAACATGTATGTGAAGACACCAAGATATTCCAGGCCAAGCCAACCAGACCTCTCCTACAAGTCAATACACCTCCCGATTCATGTAGGCTCTTATTTTAATTTAACTCCCTTTAATATTTCAGACGGTGATTGGATTGCTGTCTGCAATATTTGTGTTGCCATGGCTATACAACTCTGTGCCGAAAAGCTTTGCCTGTCTTTTCTGGCAGCTGAGCAGTTTCATTAGCTTCTCTACAACCTTACTAATAAGTGTATGCAGCAGTTATATCGTAAGTCAGAATCTTTTTTTATTGAGGTTAATTAACTTAACCTAGACTAATAGATCTTAACCTGGGCCTCAATTTAACTATTTTATTTTAAATCAAGTCACTCATCATCATCATCCTCATGGAGACATATTTTCCTGATTGCTTCCGAGGTCAAGGTGATCTCAGGGTCAAACTCAAGGTCTGCCTTTATGCTCTTCCTCCTCCACTTTGCTTGATCTTGGGCGTCCCTGGTAGTGAGTCCATTGGCACGCATGTCACCCTCTGCAACGTCAAACCAGTACTTCTTGGACCTACCCCTTTTACCAGGACCCTATCATGTCACTGTCACTCTAAAAATGCTATATAATTTAAGATTTTATAAGTATAAGATTACAGTATAAAGATAAATGAAGAATAGTACATTATGGTACAAGTGAGCAACGTTGGTGATTACCGCCGAGGCGCCATTGAGACCCGAGCCGCCAGGCGAGGGTCTTAAGACAGCCGAGGACGGTAATCATCATGCTCACACGTGCCATACGACGTTTTACAACACACTTGCGAATAAAATAATACTACAAATACTAAATAAACAATACTACAAATTAATTCGTTTTCCTATGCGCGCGCATTTAACAATGGCGGTCGACCATATTTAAAAAAAAATTAAGTTTGAACTTAACTTTTTTTGACTCTGTTTTTTTTTCTGTACTTAGAGAAAAAAAAAAGTTAAATTTGAGCGAAAATTTTGTTTATTACACAAGTAAGGTAACTGTACCAATGCTCGACACTGTACCAATGCTAGACACTTTCGAACAAAACCCAGTATTTTGAGAAAATTATCCATTTGTTTTATAAGACTATTGACTTAAAAGATGCCTAATGGTGTCTATAAGATATGTTTGGTACAGTTACCTTATTACAAGTTGAAATTATTTATTTAAATACGAAAATGCATCAAATGACCATACAATAGGCGTATTAATTTATTCGTACTATTAAACACGTTATTTTTTGTATCAAAACTTTTTTAAGAACATAGACAATTATAGACACTTCCTATAAAATTTAAAAAAGAATCTATAACTCACTTTTGTGAATAATAGTAATGAAAAAGTCACAGTTTTATAATAGGTGTCATTCCGTGCTTAATTGCGGTAAAATAATATCACTGTTATGAGCAGGTGTGTTGTAAAGTTCTTTACACTTTTTCAATTGCTCTACTAAATGCCATTTAGTTTTGGACTTTAACTTTTTCGCAATAAAATCTATTTTACAGTGTTTCTTTTTTGTTTTTCAGACCTTAACTATAGTTTTAGCTTACGTCATCAGCACATACATCTTATGGACGCCAGAGAGAGCCAATATTTTCCGATTCACATCTCAATTGCTGTGGCTTGTGATCTCTTCTTTTTTGGCCAGCCTAACAGGGTCCCTCCAAGTATACACTTTTATTGTACTACAAGTTATTTGCGTCGCTGGTTTTGCGTTAGAAGTTCTGGATATCCATAAGAGACTGTTAGCCAAAGGTATGTTCATAGATGATATTATATTATGTATACTCATATAGGGTATGTTATTGATACATTTAAATAATATGAGCATAGGTACTTGCTTTTTTCTTTTTAATGTTATTGTTTTATTTTTGTAATTTTTTCATGGACAAACATACACTCATAATAAAATATATAAAAGAACAGAGTTAGGAAAAATTCAATTATTAGTTCACATTTAATTTTAAACGAAAACTATAATTTACAAATATTCCCTATTCCCATTAACCGAAGTTAAGCTGAGTTGCTTCGGAGTGAGTTCACCTCGATAGTGTTGACTAGGGTTCGAAACCGGAACCTCTCGAGCATAAAGCCGACTCCTTAACCACTAATCTACCAACGCTGATTTCGACTTTCTCATTTTTACAGATCCAGAAGCATCATTAATATTAGCAATACACAAAGCCATTATAAATGACAGCATCATTGAAAAGCCTACCGACGAAAAGCCTCCAGAGATCACAGATGTCAGTGACCAGGAAAATACCCCAGAAAAAGACAGTCCATCACCAGTCACTCCTGAAAGTGCAGTCAAGAGGGGCAGTTGGACCGGAAATGAGCCGATACAAAGCTCTCCGCGACCTCCCAAGATTTTATTCAAAACTAGAACACTATCGGCTTTACCTCTGCCTGGCAACAAGCAGAAATCTGAAATACGTTTCATTCCGACATATAAACAGAGGTCTTTAGACGAGCAGTATATGAAGAATAACTTCGACAATGATGAGGAGACAGCTCTCTATTTTAAGTTTTTGTTCTTCGGATGTCTCTGTATGCTTGTGTGGAAGCATATCTGGTTGTTACCAGTGACTTTGTTCTTCTTGGCCATACATGTGCTGAAACGGCTATTGAACTATTTCGGCGTTTGGCTGTTCTTTGAGAACCATTATAATAATATAAAGAGCAAAGTGGACGATTGGTGGACACTCAGGTAATTGAAGATAGTTTTTTATTGTTTGATATTCAAAATCTTCAAGACTCTGGATTAGACTGGGCGGGTGTATCAACATCATCGCATCTTCGGTTCGCCGACGACATCGTCATAGTTATGGAGTCGCTGGAACAACAGGGCGAAATGCTGCACAGCCTGAATGGAGCTTCTCGACAAGTCGGCCTAACCTGGAGATAGATTACCTTAGGAAAGGACATAAGCTATGTTTGGTCGCGATAACTGACATCTGGCGGAGCCGCGGGCAACAGCTAGTTGAGTAATAATAGCTAAGGTCCGTATTCCTATATCCGATACGTGTCAATTTTGACACAAAATATCCGTAATCAGATTCGCATCCTACTATGGCATATTACGTCTTAAATTTCATGTTATTGCCTCCATTTTCTATAATATTATTACAGAGTTCTCTTAATTTAAAAACTATTTAATTACAGGCAATCCGCCCTAATGCCTTCATACGTGCGGGGAATCGGCAAGATGTTGTCTATATGCAACGCAAGCACCCGCGACGTGGCGTACAGTTCTGTAGACACCGTGTCCACTTGCATCGTGATCGTTGGACTTATTCTCTTTCTCACAGTGGCCATAGTCTTCATTTGTATACAGGTATTTATATTGGTTACTTGCAACTATCATGAAAGATACATTCAACGACAAAAGTTGATACACGTTGAACGCCAAGGAATAATACCATATATTTTCATTCAGGCCATGTCGGACAATGTTGGGCGACATCAGTATATTCCGTTTGGGCCGTGGGGGACAATGTTGTACGGCAGTCAGGACTATGTTTAAACGTCTGTTCTGAGTTGTCGGTCAATAATACAAGCCTAAATTGTACGCAGAGCGACCCGCGTGGCCCCGCAGTACTTCTTTGCCGCTTGGCCCGAGAATAACCAAAAGGACTTAGAAATTATAGGCTTTTCAATAAATTGTTATCAAATATATTCCAGGTGTGTAAAATAAGTGTTTTAAATTGTTCAATTGTTACAGTCAAGTACATATTAAACAAGTAATGGGTTTAGTAGGTCATATTTTTTTGGAAGAAGGCATTTTTAACAAGATTTTTTTTAAGGTTTTTTGTAAGAAGGCATTTTTAACAAGAATTTTTTTTAAGTTTTACTCTGTTTCGGTTTATCTGTTAGATATTAGGTTTAAAAAATATTTTTTTATCGTAAATCGTAAAAAAAGCGTGGCGGGAGGGGGCTGACAATGTGACCCGCGCGGCCTCTGCGAGGGAAAAACCGGTTTTACTCTCTCGCAGGCCATGACGGACAATGGTGTCCGATGTATGATATCTCAGGAAATAATGACAATATCGTTATTCCCGTAAGTCGGCCATTAATTTTGAGTTATTTCCTAAGAATATTTACAAAAAAACAACTTGGCGATTTTGGACACTTCATGGTAAAATGTGCTGGCCTCAGGGGAAACTCGCCTGTCGGACAGCATTGTCCGACATGGCGTTCAACGTGTTAATAAAAAAATATTTAAGTACAAACTTTTTTTTAGATTGAAAAACACACTTGCACTTTTCCCTCTTTATCTTATTATTCAAGCTGACCGGCTTCGCCTCACAGTATTCTCAAATGTTTACATTGTGGGTTATGGGAGAAAGTCATTACTCGAAATCGTTCAGGTTGAATAATAAAATAAAATGATAAAGTACAAGTGCGTTATTCGATATGTGTAATAAGTTCCTCCAAGTGTCTTCAATTAACAGTATAAGCAAACCTATTTATTGTTTACATTGGATTACTTATATCATAAATAATTATTGATATATAATTAGTTTTACAATCCCCAACGAAAAAGTCAATATATTTTACGTTTTGTTTATTATTTTATGGAAGATTGAAAAATATAGTTTGCTGAGCTACTTTTGTTGTTAACTCTACATTCGAATTTATTGTTATTGGGCCTGATGACAGATGTGATACTTTGATCGGCCTGGGCCCTACTACAAGAAATCTGGAATCACTTTATGCTACGCCCTGTTTCCTGGGGTTTGGACTGAATATACATTTCATGGTAGCCCCCGGTCCTAGCACTAGCTTAAACTAACACTATTTTTCCAGATATATTCCGAGGCCATAGTAGTAGTACAACTTAGCGGCAGCTTGCTGAATAGCACTTACGTACAAAATAGTGAGCTACACGCGTACCTGCCTGAGGGTTGGGAAGAAAAACTCGACTCTCTTATCGATAACGCATATACTTATGGAAGGGAAGGAATCTCGACAGCGGTAAGTTGACAAGAACTATGATGTTGCACCTTAGCGAGCAATCCTTGGGCTCTCAGTCTAATTACTGAAAGGCCAAATTTTGCCATTTTCCGTGAATCGACTGCCAACTGACCTCCACAAATATGCTGTAGCTAAACACCCTATACAGGGCGTCCCACGGCGATGCCACATGGAGGGAAAGTACCTTAAATCCTTAAGTTAGCTCATTTTACTTAAAGGAAACATCATTTTATTTTTAAAAAGAAACAAAACTGCATTCAAAGATTTTTAAAAACTCGCTTACCACACCCGGTAATCGAACCGACTAAAATCCGAAAAAGTAACATTCTGTATTTTTATGGCATCAATCGATATTGTCAATTATAAGGATCAAATCTCTCTAAGATACATGGTAAATTAAATGGAAGGAAGTCCTCGAAACCTAAAATTATAAATTCAATTTGGTAAAATAAAACACTTTCTTTTAAGGGGCTCTCCGTTAATCACGTGAGGCACTACAGGGGGGGAGGGGTTCGGAAAAAATCACGAAAATCACCAGGGGGGAGGGAGGGGTATATTAAGATATCACGTGTATTTATTTTTTCTTATAACTCGCGATTTTTGTCACGATTCTTAGTTTTCTAGCATTAAAAAGTAAATACAAAAAAAAACGTGATCTTGGCTAGGGGGAGGGGGGGTTTGTCTAAAACCTCACCACGTATCACCATGGGGGAGGGGGGGTTAGAAAATTGCTAAAAAAACGGCACGGCTAAGGTATGTAAGTAGGGTAGGCAGAGTAGGTAGTTATTTTTGGGTACTTGATTTAGAAACCTACACGCCTATTGGATCCACTTAAAACCTGTTAATGGAGACGGCCGCGGCGTGCGGTTTTAGTCGGTTTGAGTTCGACATACCTAAATACTATTACTGCTGACCAGCAGCGGTCTCAGCACGATAAAAAAAGAAAAGTAATTTAAATATGGAATTTTATTGTTAATATGGTATCAGATGGAGATGAACTTTGAGTTAAAGTGTTTTTTTTGCCAAATTGAATTTATAATTTTAGGTTTCAAGCACTTCCTTTTGTTTAATTTACCATGTTCCTTAGAGAGATTTGATCCTTATGATTGACACTATCGATTGATGCCATAAAAATACAGAATGTTACTTTTTCGGATTTTAGTCGGTTCGATTACCGGGTGTGGCAAGCGAAATTTTAAAAATCTTTAAATGCAGTTTTGTTTCTTTTTAAAAATAAAATGATGTTTCCTTTAAGTAAAATGAGCTAACTTAAGGATTTAAGGTACTTTCCCTCCATGTAGCATCGCCGTGGGACGCCCTGTATAGCTCTACTTTCTCACCCGAGAAACTCAGATAGAAGAAACTTCAATCAATCAATTAGCCTATTGCAGTCCACTACAGGACATAGACATCTCTCAATATGCGCCACGTTTGCCGATCTACCGCCTACCGCAGAAACTTATCGTAGTTCTTCTATATGAAGAACTCTGGTTCTGAGCTATAAGCATATTAGGTCCGTTACCGTATATTATATTCAATCTTTTTCGATAATTCAGGGCCCATACCATGAACTCCTGAAACAGGTCAATAATTGACAACATTTCATTTTTCTTTACCTGCATTTTTATTGTTGGATAAGAAAGTAGACAAAAAACTATACAATACGTATTTTTTATTTTGTGCAAAAAAATTTTTTTTATATTTTTACTTTAAAGATCAATAGTTGCTCGGTCAAAAAGGGCGTAAGCTCCAATAGTAGGATTTATCAAACATTACCTTAGCCTATATAAAAAAAAGTTGATCGATACGATGGACATCTATGGATTGACACAATGACACACGATTGACAGTTGACATTGACACGTTTCGTTTACTAACAAAACATAACCTTACTTGAATAAAATACTCTAAGAATAAATATTAATAAAGCAGTGTTTATTTACGATAAGTATGTCAAATCAGAAGAAATACAAACAAGATCCTATAATAGGATGCTTTGTTCCACTTTGCAATAACAAAGTTATTTCGAACCCAGAGAAATACTTCTTTCCAATACCGACGAAAACTAAAGCCGAATGGTGTACTGTAGCTCACAAGATAAATGTACCAAAAGGACGCCTGTATATATGTGAGGATCATTTGAATGTAAGTAAAACATTTCATAGTAACAAATATAATTTAATTATCAAAGTTGAAACTTTAAAAATATGTTTTATTTTAGCTTGAAGAAGACTTGCAGAATTATGAAAATTGGAAAACTAATAATGTCAGAGGAAGACTTAAACCATTTGTCTCATCATTGAGAAATGTTAGCCCAAAACCTACCAGTGAGCCTGATCAAGAAGGTAGCAAATTGTGTGAAGTAAATGATTGTGTTGCAGACTGTGGCCTCAGTGAACAAAAAACTTGCAAAAAATTTGTGGACAAGGGTGTGTTATGTGTGGCGCAGGTATCCAGTAAACATGTCCAGACTAAAACATTAATGGTTACCCGTGGAGTTACTGCTCATCTACCATCACATACAAAGCAGAAAAAAACAATGGTAACCCAAGAGTCCTCTGAGGAGACACCATCTATTATTGGTAGTACCACAGAATTTTCTGAGCCAGAAAGTAGAGAAAGTGTCACAACAATTACACCTAAAGTAGGGCGAGAATTCATGCTTGGTTTGATTAAAAACAATCCAATGAGCTATATTGGTGTACCAAAAAAATTTTCTTGGGTTATTGATTTTTTAAGAAAAGAATATAAGGTGCCAAAGTTATATGTAGTAATTACATTGTATAAAATAAAAAACAATGACCCATTCTCACGAATCAAAGATTTGTTTGAAGTATCTTTGAGTACAATTTGGCGATTATATTACAAGACATTGCCTATTTTAAAAACATTTTTTAAACAGCTAACATATTGGCCAGCATGTACAGACATAAAAAGAAATTTACCTCTTTCATTCCGGATAAACAAAGAATATGCAAATGTTCAAACTATTATAGATTGCTTTGAAATTGAAATAGAAAAGCCCAAAGATCCAGTACATCAAGCACTTACATGGTCCCAATATAAAAACTGCAATACCATCAAGTACCTAATTGGTGCCACTCCAGATGGTTTTATAAATTTCATATCGGAAGGATACGGTGGTCGCATATCTGACATGTATATTGTTGAACAAAGTGGTTTTCTAGAGACTGTGCCAGACAACTGCACTGTTTTAGCGGACAGAGGCTTTAAACATCTAGAATCACATTTAATAAACAAAAATGTCTCTGTTTTGCGCCCACCCAGTGTGTCTAAAGACACAAAAATGACCAAGGCTGAGGTCTTGGAGACCAAAGTCATTGCAAGCCTTAGGATTCATATAGAAAGGGTTATTAGAAGAGTTCGTTTATTTAAATTATTAAAGATGCACGCTGTTGTTAATAACAAGATTGTTAGTACTCTGGATGACGTTGTTATCGTAGCATGTGGGCTGATTAATTTGCAGTCACCATTAATAAAGAGTTATTAAATTTAAAATATTATTTTTCATTTCATCATACATACACTGCTGTTAATAAAATTATGAATATTACTTATTTATTTATTAAACATCCCTGTTATCAATAAATGCATTAAAACATGTCCCAAAAAACTGCTTGTACAGTTTGACTGTAGGATCTAGTCTTTTAGAGCATATAGTACATTCGCATGTAAAACTGTAACTATTCTGGTCTCACACAACCTTACAAATATACATAACATAGTAAGGGTAGCTCCATACATGAAATGATACACTTTCATTATGAGAATTCCGAATTATGTTTAACCATGCAGTGCTCGGTGTGAACTGACCCTAATACAGTGTGTTAATTATATTTTACTAAACTGGATTGTGATAGAACTTGAACTAGCAGGAAAAAGAAAAGAAAAGAAGAAGAACATTTGACTAAAAATACTTTATTATTAATGGTTTATACACAAGAAAAAAAACTTATATATGAGCACTTTCTATTATTTTTGGTAATACAAATTTCTCCCAAAACGCTTCTGCTTCACTAATTAATTTGCTTACATATAACCGATCATAATACAGCCAGTACTTTGTATATATTTTATTTGACTCAAACATTGGGTCTGCAACACAAAACAAAGCCTTCTTTTTGCCAGTAGCATGCATTTGAAGTTGTGTTTGAGCTATAAATTTTTGGCATACAGTGTTATCCTTAACATATCTTTCCATGGAAGTATTACTCATGGGACATTTTATCTCCACACAAAAATCATCACACAAGCCATCAGGTGAAGCACCAATAAATGGTGAAATCAAAATAAACCCACATTTTTGTACTGGAACTGCTAGCTCAGCTTCAACTTCTTTTATAACTTTGCTTTCTAGCCTTTTACCTCTTTTAATAGCTTTAGTCTCCGGGACTTTGTAACCACCAAGAATAGTTTGCACTAATACACCGTCAGTCTTACATTTAGACACTTCATGTATTTTTGAAGCTGTAATCCGACCTTGTCGCAATGTATGCCACAGTTTACTGTCAGCTTGACCTCTTGTTTGGGTTTCTATTTCTTTTGTTACCTCTGCAGTTAATAATTGCTCGGCATACAACTTCAAATTATTCAAATTCACTTGCATATTACTTTGTAAATCTAAAACTAAGTTGAATACACTGTACTTATCTAATGCTGTTTTTTCATTAGTGTAACATGTAATGAGTGAGTCATCAATTTTTCTTTTTTTACACTCTTCTAGAAAAGATGAGAATACTGTTGGTCTAGTTATTGGACTAGAATAGGTTCTTTTCTTGCACATTTCTTTAGCCAATACAAATTTTTCTTTAGTAACAGCTTCAGATAACCTTGGTTGCTTCCAATAGCAAGAAACGGAGGTGACAGAAGGTTCTTCACTTCGTTTCACTAGCCACATGATGAAACAAATACTGTGTTTACATCCACCTTCACTAGCAATACAATCATTGCATTTGAGTGTAACTATTTTTTCTTCTGCTTCGTTGATAACTACGCTGACAGTATAAAGTTTTGTTCGAACTCTATGCTCTGGGGTAACTTTACCTTGCACATAGCACAGTCCATCTTCCCGTTTAACTTCAACATAACCTATGCATTTATCTACGTAATCTTCTCTGGACGACAAGAGAACTTTGGCACCTCGAATTTCTGCTTTGTTGAAGTTTTCACTGTCGCTCATGTGTTCTAGAAACATGATCATTTCAACTTTTGGCAAATTTCTACTATCTGCTTTATAAAAACCTTCGGAAGTCTTCATTTTAAATGTACTTAATTAAATTTTGGAATTGAAAATAACGATGTACCTAAATGATATGATGCAACAACAAACATGTCACTGTCAATGTCTAGTCAGTCTAGTGTCAAGGTCAACGTACGTAAGTCAAAAGTCAATATGCACAACGTAAACTATGGTGTTGTTCCATTAGCTATAATTTTATCGATGATATTGAGGTGCTTGACTTAGAAAGTCAGGTTCTGCTATCGACAGTGATTTCTAAACTTGCTAGTATTCCTATTTTGCAGTGTCATTTCAATTTGTATTCCCAAGTGACTATAATATTTCGATAGGACTATCCGATACAGTAGTATTGCTTTTGAAAATCATATATCGATACTAAATCTCTTGCTACTGGAACAACACTCGTCCGATTTCTTTTTTTTTTTAGTAAATGCAAAGGGCACAGTGATTTAAAATCCTATCTTTCATCAAAATGTTAGTATTTTCGTTATTTTACATTTATTACGAAAATAGTGAACAGAAAAATCTGAAAATAATATATGTTCTGTAGAAACCTAATATCTCGAAACGGATTTATTGTTTTACCTTAATATGGAAAATGAAATGTTGTCAATTGAGCTGCTATCATTCTACCAACTGCAAATGTCACTTTGCAATGTCATATAAATATATAGGATTACAAAGCGACATTTGCAGTTGGCAGAATGACAGCAGTTCAATTATTGACCTGTTTTATGAGTTTATGCCATGGTAAGGCCGCAGTAACTAAAGTTATCCAATAGAACTTTAGCTACTAAAAATCTCATATAATGAAATACTATTGACCTATAATTTCATTTACTTTTGTTTTCTTTTTTTGCTTTCAATTGGAACAATTAAAGATTGAACGACTAGTAAGTGTAACAATATCACTCTAAAATATTTTGTTTTATTATAAATATCGATCGGAAAAAGATTTCATGCAGGACAAGCCTTGAATCCGCAACCACTGCCTTATAGGATACTCTCAAGAACTGAGCTATCTGCCTCATCCTGGATATGCGAAATTCTTCTATATATAGGTCTTGGAGTGACGCTGGAGACATCTCCTGAAATTCTTACTATCTAAAAGTATTTTTATATAAAGGTGCTGATAAACTTGAGCATTCACTTGTAATGAGAATTCTTACGAATGATACATTACAGAAAAATACGAGAACATTTTAGCGAGCATTCTATCGAGCATTCTGGCGAGCATTCTGGCGAGCATGCTTGCAAAATGACTGTAAATTTGCTTCGACTAGAGCGTTAGCTAGAAAGATCATGTTAATGTTCGTAGCATATGCTAGGCTACGCATATGCCAGCGGCGTAAATCTTAACACGTACGAAACATACCTTCTTTATCGATATCTATCAGGAAATCAATAAGAGCTTCTGTAGAACATAACAGGAAAAAAATATGTTTTATAAAGAATTTTGTCAACAATTTTTGGTCCTGTCCTAATAATGTATTATTTAATAAAGAATTTTGTCAACAATTTTTGGTCCTGTCCTAATAATGTATTATTTAATCACAGGTCAAAAGCATATTGAAAGAAGGCGACCCAGAGAAGATCAATCGTGTAGAACAGCAAATACTAGAATTATGGGACCGTGTGTACCAAAGTTGGGTGTCGGGCCACTTCGCCGTGACCCACGGGCCGCAGGTCGACGGCTCGGCCATACAGGACTCCTGGGACAACTTTGTCAACGATGTGTCTAACACTCCCGGTAAATAATCTTTTGTGTTATTTAATATTTAACTTATTTTTACATAATAATATTCTTTTTTATATAAAAGACTCAATCACGATACCTCTGAAGAGGTATGCAAAGGTGTAATAAACACCTAAAGTTTGCTAGTTGTTTCTGGTACCCATACGGGCATATTGCCATCAAGGGGACTCAGCTATTGGTTTAACAAAATCACAGTCGATCGACTAACTACATCCCTAAAATTGCTTTCTTGCTGACGTGACCTTGGCAATGAAATATGACGTATTGGAGCCTAATTTTTGTTTGGATTTTAGGCGTTGACGCTAAAACAAATTTATATCGACCACTGTGTATGTGTATGAGCTCTCTAAAATACAACAATATAGGTGACAAAGATACGGGCAGAAGAATTTTATAATTCTTCTGTCCGTATATGTACTGATTATGTTATCTTTTTCTAAACAGGTATCTTCGACTACTCCGGTGTAGTAAACTGGGTGCAGGCCAACCTGGGCACTCTGAGTGCCATAGCAACCAGTATCTGGGCGCCGCTGGCCAGCAACGTGTCCCTACTGGCGGGCTCAGTGGGCGCGCTCACCTCCCTCCTGCTGTGTGGCGGCAGTGCTCTCATCAATATGTTCATCAACTTGGTAATTATTGATACATCATCATCGTCATCATCATCACCATCATCATTACCGTCATTAGGCCAACCTGGGCACTCTGAGTGCCATAGCAACCAGTATCTGGGCGCCGCTGGCCAGCAACGTGTCCCTACTGGCGGGCTCAGTGGGCGCGCTCACCTCCCTCCTGCTGTGTGGCGGCAGTGCTCTCATCAATATGTTCATCAACTTGGTAATTATTGATACATCATCATCGTCATCATCATCACCATCATCATTACCGTCATTAGGCCAACCTGGGCACTCTGAGTGCCATAGCAACCAGTATCTGGGCGCCGCTGGCCAGCAACGTGTCCCTACTGGCGGGCTCAGTGGGCGCGCTCACCTCCCTCCTGCTGTGTGGCGGCAGTGCTCTCATCAATATGTTCATCAACTTGGTAATTATTGATACATCATCATCGTCATCATCATCACCATCATCATTACCGTCATTAGGCCAAACTGGGCACTCTGAGTGCTATAGCAACGAGTTTCTTGGCCCCGCTAGCCAGCATCGTGTCCCTACTGGCGGGATCAGTGGGCGCACTCACTTCCCTCCTGCTGTGTGGTGGCAGTGCCCTCATCAATATGTTCATCAAATTGGTAATTATTGATACATCATCATCACCATCATTATCTTCATCAACATCATAATCATCATCACCATCATCACCATCATCACCATCATCATCATCATCTCCATCATTATCATCATCATCATCATCATCATCATCATCATCATCTGTGCGCCAATCTGACTGTATCTGAAGCTTGAAATATAGAAAAAATTAGAAATATATTTTTTGTCAGCAAAGTTTATTTTGTCATCAAATATTGGTACTTGAAATGATAAATATGATCAGATGATCTGAAAATAATTATGGTAAATGTGTCACCAAATATATCGACTATTGTTCGCACACTTTTTGTTATAATGCACCCGTTAATCACTCGACAGTACATTTTGTCGGTAGATTCTGCCGAAAAATCGTATTATTTTGTCGACAGATTAATATCACCCAAAAACTGGTACTGTTAATAATAAAATACTGTTAATCGAAATTAATGGTATACCCGTTAACCCGTTGTGTTAGGGGTAGGTTTATGTTCTTAGTCCAAGACAGCCCTGAAAAACTTATACCTGCTTCCGTAACCGTTTTCCGGGCAACACACTATATCGACATGCCAGTAATTTTATTAACCAATTTTACTAAAGGAGGAAGTTATCAACCGGATCTTTTTATGTTTAGGCATAACTCTTTCATATTTAGAAGAATTTGTAAAATTATTTCCTTTTTAATAGAAATATATATCATGAAGAAGTAAACTATTATTATGAAACTAACATCGAAAACCAATAACCTTTCTTTTCTGCGCAGGTGGTGTTCTTTACAACGTTGTTCTACTTATTAGCGTCCAGCAACGCCCTCTACAAGCCAGTCGAAGTGATCACACAGGCGCAACCAAATTTCGGACCCAGAGTCGGAATTGCACTCTCCGTTGCTATCAACCAGGTACTGTCAATCTATACTAATATTAAAAGCTGTAGACTTTGTTTGTTTATTTGAACGTGTTAATCTCAGGAACTACCTGGTTCGAATTGAAATAATCTATTTGCGTATGTCGACCAAGGTACCGAATAGGCTAAATAAATATCATCACGCTACTACGTAAGGGAGCAGAGTAGTAACCCTAAATGTCAACAAATCCGGCAAATTCCCGCACATTTGAATATTAATAAATTGCGGGTATGTATGGTTACGGGATTTTGAAATATACCACCTATGCAAAGGCAAGCCGGCAAGAATTGGGTTATAGGGACCCCACACCACTGCTAGTAGGTATTAAAAAACGTATTGTTTGGATAAGAATTAATTCCAATATTTCCAATATACTACGCAATTCAACTGTTTCCTGAGCTCTGATTTCATAGCGAAAGGTTATCTAAGCAAGTGCCAAATATTGAACCAAATAATTTAGCACTAATGAAGCGATAAGTATTTTATAGTGGTTATAATCATTAATTATAACTAGGTATACCTCGGGACACATATCTTGAACCTAAGTCGCGAGACAAACTAGGTCATGCCGCGTGTGAAATGTTTTGTAATAAATTAATAATCTATGCTTGGGGAATTTGAGCTCGACCAGCACAGTAGAACCCCGTGCTATCCTCAAAAGATACCTAAGAAACGTGTACTGCGCGTATATAATACATTTTGAGCACACTACTGAGATTTTTAGAGGTGCCCAAATTTTTAGAGGTGTATGCCGTGTATCCCACCAAAATATCTCGGGCCAACCTTACCTGCAAGCCGAGATTTTGGTTAAGGCTTTTTTCCCGGGATTAGGAAATAAGACGGCAGTCACTCCCCCAGATAAGCCAAATTGGGTCCCGGCCTCGGATGCAACCGAAGAACAATGATATGATTTGAGTTACCCAAATTGTCAGCTGTTTCTTATCTATAGCCTTAGCTACATACGTCTTATAAAAGTTGGACACTCAAGAGATGAATACCTTTTATTTGATACCTCATTCATTCATCTAAATCCATATCCATCGTTATCCAGCCGTTAGGCGCTGTGGATCAGTAGTACTACTGATTAGTACAACCGGTAGTACAAATGATACATTATTGTATCACTAGTACTACTGGTAGTACTAGTGACCCTCTAATACTACCAGTAGTACTTATCAGTAGTACTACTGACCCGGAGCGACGAAAAGTGTATCATTTGTACTACCAGTTGTACTATCAATGAACAAACCCAAAGAAATCTGCTTGTTTTTTTTAGTAGTACTAATGATACAATAGTGTATCATTTGTACTACCGGTTGTACTAATCAGTAGTACTACTGATCCACAGCCCTTTAAAGGGGAACAAAGAAAACTACATATATACGCGCGTAACATATTACCCTCGCTGCCGCTGGCGCAATCGGGTAAGGAAACCTTGTTTAAAAGACGTGCAGTATGACCTATGACTATTTCTTATATTTTGCAGGTGTTTAGAGCATCGTTCAAAATGGCATTGTTCTACGGGTTATGGACGTGGCTAGTACACAATTTGTTCGGCGCCAAAGTTGTGTATTTACCATCAGGTAAGATTCATTCCACACTTTAATATCTATAATTAAATAGAACATTTTGAAAAATATCCATACATACAATCACGCTTTTATCCTAAGAGGGTTAGGCAGAGGTGAATTAACACCCACATTTCACTAATCATTGTATTAGGTCCCACGTAATAGGGGTGAGCTTATTGCCGTATTACTGGCAATATTGTTGACTCGAGCGAGTTGAAAAATAGCCACTCGTATTACAAACGAATTAAATTCTGAATAAAAATAAAAATATAAACGTTGAATTGTGAATCTATTCTTTTGAAGAAGCTACTGTCAGGAACAAATCAAACAAAACTTTTGAATAGGTAGGTACCTTGCGTGCATACACACGGCCCAGGAAATAAGTATAATACCTGTACCTACCCATGGTGTATACTTATATCTTTTGTCGCCTATACAGCCGCCAAAGGATATAAGTATTCAACGTTATCACTATCACTACATAATATAAAACAAAGTCGCTGTCGCTGTCTGTCCGTCCCTATGTATGCTTAAATCTTCAAAACTACGCAACGGATTTTGAAGCGGTTTTTTTTAATATATACCTAGAGTGATTCAAGAGGAAAGTTTATATGTATAATACATGCATAATATTGCAGAGAAACACTGATAAATTTAGAGATAATACCACGAGGGCGGAAAATATGGCGGTACGAAGTTCGCCGTGTCAGCAAGTAATATATAATGTGTAATCATATTCTTTGTCATCTGTACTTATATTCCATTCAGTTAGGTACTTAACTAAACGTTAACAATCTTGATGATGTGTCTATTTAATATGTTTTATTTAAAATTCAGTTTATAAATACCTTTCCATTTAGAAACTTATTTTGAAGACTAATAATTGAAATCATACTAATTTGTCAGTTGGTTAGCCTAGTTTATTTGTTTAATATGTGTTTTTATAAAAAGTCGTCACATCATTGCGACCGGAAATGGTGCGCACTGTGCGGTATGAAAGGAACTTCATCCCTCACACACTCAAGCTGTGGAATGAACTCCCCGCGATGGTTTCCCAAGCGACTACAATATGGGGTTCTTCAAGAAGGGCATTAGAAGGTTTCTTCAGGGTCGGCAGCACGAGTGTGACGCCCCTGGTGTTGCATACGTCCATAGGCCACGGTAACCACTTTCCATCAGGTGGGCCGTGTGCTTGTCTGCCACCTAAGTGGTATTAAAAAGAAGAAGAAAAAAGTCGCTACAAGATCGTTTAACTTTAGTTAAGTACCTAACTGAATGGAGTATAGTATGTCATGATCTATCTTCATTCATTAATAATAACTCTAGGTACAGAAATGTTAATAAACATTTGAATACGAGGAAATTGTTAATATCGTGATAAACTTGCAAAAACGTTGTGACCTTGTTACGAGCTGTGTGATACATCACAGTTATATATAGCTCAGATAAACTATTGTTATGTAAAAGTACCGGTTGGAAAGTTATGCACGAGTTTCGAGAACTTTCGATTTCTCAGATTTGATTTTATACTAGCCTTCCGCCCGCGTGCATCTCGGTTAACGCGACCTTTGTTCATATCTTCGGTTCTACTCAACCGATTGCGATCAAACAAACGTAAGATTTTAAGTCTGAGTAAGCCCTTTCTAACAAAAAAAACCGCATCAAAATCCGTCCAGTAGTTTTTGTGTCCATCGCGGACAAACAGACGAACAGACAAACAGACAGGAAATAAAAAAAAATATTTTCGTGTTCAGTATCGTTAACATAACATAACCCAAGTATTTTTTTTTAAATATATCCAATGTACAGACACGACCACTTTACAATTATAAATATAATAGTATAGATAGATTAGTACGTCGACGCTGTGGGCCTTACTGACGGAACACCGTGGGTTTTTGTCAGTTAAATTCCTACTTTGCCCATTCGTAAAAAAACCAACCCGTGGGAGTGGTTCCCGGCATAGTAGAATTAGGGCCACCCCATCTCTTCCCATGCGGTGTCGTACAAGGCGCCTAAGGGATAGGACTTCTTAACATCAAACAGACAGACTCAGGCCCAGACTCAGCCTCAATGCATGATTCGAGTCAACAATAGTGCCCGGAATATGGCAGTAAGCTTACCTACCCCCTATTACGTGGGACGGAATACAATGATTGGTGAAAGGTGGATGTATATTCAGTTCTTATGTGGGGCTATCCAAATGGAAAAATAGGCGAAAAAGGTTTAATCAGATGAATAAAGAGAATGCGGTGAATACTAGCAAGCCACACCGCTGGTAATGTCATTAAGAATGTTTTTATCTTCTACTCTACAGGCTCCAATAGTGTCGTAGGTGATTGTACTACTAGTAGTATAACTTGGTAGTGCGGTAGGGCTGAGTAATCGAATAAACGGTGCCGCAGCCAAACGAACAAACTTCAGCTTTATAATATTAGTATAGATTCACTACGCCACCAGGTGATTATATCTATATAGTAGCATGCCAATATATTACTGTATATTAAATAATGGCCGACTGTTTTGTGTATCATGTCCTTGTTATCTAAAGGCCAGGGACAGGAATGAGTATACACCATTTATTGACATACAACAGTGACTATACGATACCTATCAAGTATACAATTACTGATAATGATAACACATCACGGTACTGTTTTGATTCCGCTTCTCTCATTTGTACCTACTGACTTTTACTTGCGCCTTTGCCCTTGTTAATGTAGATTTTCTCAATTAATTGATTTTTCAAAAAAAATTTCTGTTCCCCTTACAAAATATTAAGCTGCGTGTTTTTGTATCACTATTCTAAGTCAAGCAGCATTCATCTTATCTGGTTACTAACTAGTCTCAGTCTCATCTAGTTACTAACTACTGTATAGCAGGGCTGACCCCCTGGCAATCTAGAAAAATATAAGTTTTATATGCTAAACGCCTAATAATCCAACTAATAGGTATTATAAAAATGTAAGGTAAGATTCCGAAGCCGCATACGACAACTGCAGACGCATGCAGCAGATACAGCGTACCCATTACTTGTTAAACTCCGATACGGATAAAGGGGACCGTTGAGAAGCCGCAATGGATTACGCGTATCTGCCGCGTGCGGCTAAAGTTGTGGTATGCGGTCACCTTCGGAATCAAACTTTAAAACAGTTGCACGAATCTGGATGAAATTATGAACAAGAATAGATTCTGCATTCTGCTTTTTCTCCCTGGAATAGGTGAGAATAACTATGAATTTTCAACACATAAATTATAATATACCTAGTAGGTATTTACCCGCTATATTCACAGACAACTAAAATTTGTAACCCAAACTGCCCAAACCTCGCTGTGAGTCAATAAACTTTTCGATAAAATTTGATAGTATAAGTAATTCATAAATTGTTTACGTCATTTAGGAATTATCGCGGGATGAGGTTCAGTCGACGCCGTTGTATTTTTTATTTCGAACGCGTTTTTATGCAATTGAAAGTCTTATAAATACAAAAAAAAATTATATGTTGTAAAAACTACGCATTAATTATGGATTATGGGGTATTTCTGTTGTTTACTGTGCTTATGCACTCTGCTGTGTGTGTAAGGATCAATTTCACCAGCTGCCAGAGTTCCGAATGGTCTTGTGTGAACAATCTGCCGAATGAAATTGTCTACAGTTGTGCTGGTGTGAGAAGTAATGTAAGTATTTTTCGTTTGTTCGCTTTATTTAGAGATTCTCTGGAAATTTTAAAATTCTTTGAATATCTGATGTCTTTAAATTAATTGCCTGCATAATGACTCACGTCTTTGGTTATAATAACATTGTACACCAATTTGAGTAGGTACTGATAACTTTAGTACACTTTGCACACATCTAGATTGTTAAATATAATCTAATGTAAATTTGTAATTTATTACAATTTCTCGTTTGAATTTCAATATTAAAACATACAATAATATGAATGGAAAGTATAATATTCAGTTTAAACGCATAATAATGTATTTGATATTGTTTCAGGACTTCATTATACACTTAAAGGATTACTACACGGACCACATAACAAGTGTCACAGTACAGAACTGTAGAGAATTACGAGTAGTACTTGACTGCCCAATACTCCAAAGAACATCACAACTACAAGCATTCAAAGTCAAAAACTGTGAGAAACTAGAGTTTGTGTCACTGTCAACGCACTCATTACTCCAGACACCTTCTGAGGTGATCATAGAAAATGTAAAGGAAGTAGTTTCCTTACCAAAAGGAATCTTTAAATCGCCATCAACTGCCACAGAGCTAAAATGCTTAGGAGCTTCAGCACTGAAGAAAATACTGATCACCAATACAAAAATAAACACAATAAATACTAAAGCATTTTATAACGTGACTGGTATAAAGAATATTGAATTTAATAATGTTACCGTAACAAATGTACGTAATCAAGCCATAGAAGTTCTTATGGGATCTGATACCGTGTTCAAAATTACTAACAGTAAAATAGACAATTTGCAATCTAAAGCTATTGTAGTACAAAGTACTTTAGTATCCATAATTCAGAACACGTTTAATGATATCAGCACTGACAGCATAAATATCACTGCAGATAATGTACGCATTATTGGCAATAAATTTAAAGAAATAACTTCTTACGGTATATCTCTAAAAGCTGTGAACACTAACATATCTCAAAATAATATAACACGTCTCAAAACGAACGCCTTCAGTAACGTTAAATGTCTACGAAAACGAACACACAAAAGAGATTTCTCTTTTACCGGAAACAGAATAGAAGTCATCGAACCACACTCTTTGACCTTCCATCATACGAGTTGCAAATCTGCTGGTACTACAGTCAACTTCATCAATAACAAAATGGATTGCAAATGTCAAAACATAGAGTTTCTAAACACAGCCACAACTAACACTGACCTATATAACATTATTTTGGATCCTCTAAACAATAATACATGTATATCAGCACCTTGTTTGCTACCAGTGGAAGTAGTGAAGATGCTGATTGAAAGTGATATGTGCCTGCTAGAGCTCGACTTACAAGTCATGTGTCTGATGTATAACGATAGACATGCGAACAGTGAAGTCACGACGTACGAAGAAGTTACTGAGCCAACGCCGACATTCTACTTAATACGGACAGCGAATAATTCTCCTCACGGTGACGCGAGTGCTGCCCTCACAGCCGTAGACAAAGACGACCTATTAAAAGATAGTAATTTGAACATGACTAACAGAACTGTTGTCAAAGTTGTGTTTGATTCTTCGAAAGATTTCGTTGAGACACTTAGGAGTACAAGTACTTCGCATAAAAAACCGTCTGAAGAACCGAAGTCGCCTCCTAGAGATGAAGACGTGAATCGTTGTATAAGTTCACAATGTGAAAATAATGTTGAATACGATAGACAGAAAGCTCTTGACTTTTATAAATATGTGTACGCGCAACTGAGAACGCCGAGACTCAACGATAATAAAAAAATGAATACTTAATTTCTCATTTCATAATTATATATATTATTATTATTTCATTCGATATTTATCGTTTTATTTTGACCTATATGAGTTTGAGATTGTTACGTTTATATGTACATATTAGTGTCTCATGTTTACACTTCATCAAGATAAACAAACAACTGTTTAATAAGTGAAATGACTAAAGTGAGATAGATTTTAAAACAACTATGGATTAGGTATTATTCTGACAACTGACAAACTGAGCTGCCTACACGCACTTACAGGTCCAGAAAATCTGAAATTTTGCTATACATAAGTCTTGTGGTGACGTATTCCCCGTATCAGAGTATAAATTAATATAATAGTACTTTATTCAACAAGTTTATGACTGTTAACATTTGCTAAAACGGCATTCATCGGCCACATCTTTCTTTAAAAATTCTTCTAAATCTAAGTTCCCATAACATTCTTTGCAGTACTCGCTGCAGTGTTAGGGGCCGCACCATTCCTAGGTCCTTACCTGGCTGGTATACCGGCAGCGCTGGACGTGTGGTTGCAAGGAAGACCTATGGCGGCCCTACTGTTACCTATAGCGCAGGCTTCGCCAATAGCATTCCTGGATGCAGCTGTGTACGCCGAGATAAAGGAGTAAGTTGTTTTATGTAGATGCTAAGGGGTAACTGAGTAGGCTAGCACATTGTAAGGTTAAGCAATACTAGCTAGATCGGTCATAGCTTGGGTAAACTGAGACATACCCGTGCCTCAGAGAGCACGTAAAGCCGTTGATCCCAGGTAACATACGAACATTTGTGGCATTCTTTACGGGTAGTCGGAAACCCTAAAAGCCACACAACCTGGGCCTCGATTCTGCTAAAGCAAAACCACTGTCATGCCACGAACACTGTTAAAAAATCCATTTAATTTTAGTCTTTAAAGCAATGAAGTTAAAGTCGAAAATTAAATGACTCATTCTAGAGTGGATGAAAGAGTGTAATGAAACTTTTTTCATTTAATTTTGAACTTTAAGGGTATAGCAATAAAGTCTAATATTTAATGCAATATTTTGCAGTACCTGTGGTGTGACAGTGGTATTGCTTTAGCAGATTTTAGGACCTGTAGCACAGAATAAGTAATAGTACTACGTACAGAAGTTGCACTCCTTTATTATTGACGAAAGCCGCCGTGATATTAACCTACGATATTTTCTTGGAATCGCCCATTGTTCTGAATATCCAACGCCGCCAACTTGAGTGTTAGGGTTGTCACATTGTCAGAAAATAAAATAAAACAATCCGATAAAATGTTTACAATCACTATTCATTTTGTAACTCCCGACGCAAAAATGGCTGGGTGTTATAATAATAAACGAAACTTTGAATGAAACGATGAAATAAGTACATTTTATGCAAGTTAATAGCTTTTTGCAATAGTATCATGTTCAGTAAATTTTCTACGGCGTTCACCGATATAAATCTTTTGATGATCGTCATTCATGATGTAGTAGGTGCGGTACTAATACTAATTAAATAAACTAGGTAGTCATTAAAATACCAGCACGACATAAATACATACTTGTTTCAAAATAAGTACCTACAGAACAATTTTTAGTTCTTACGAACTCATTATTATAGGTAGGCCTATAATAGGTATAACCCGCGCCACGTATCTTGGACCTAAATCGTAAGACATACGAGGCTCTGGCGCCCGCGGATTGCTTCGTAATAATCTATGCTTGATGAATTTGAGTTCGTCTACCGCAGTTAGTAGCACCCCGTGCTATCCTCAAAAGACACCCAAGAAATGTGTACTGCGCGTATAGGGCACATTTATAGCACATTTTAGGTCCAAGATATGTGGCGCGGGTTTTAAGTACCAATGTCGTAGGTTCACGACGATTTAGTTATTTAACTACCTACATACATAAATAATACGAAGGTGTCAACTAGAACGTAATGGCTTTGGTACTAATTCATCAAAAAGTAATCTGTGCATAAAAATAGTAAAAACTTACATTTTACGCTCTTCTAATTAAAAAAAAGAGAATTTAGAGTTCTTCATCCCAATATGATGCGATCACAATACGCAAATTACGTCACGCGTGTGCTCGCCGTCGCGCGCCGGCCCCCACTGCTATAACAACTCAGGGGTTTGGCGCATTGTAGGTGCTTATCTCCGCAGCTACGGGCGAGTGACGGAGGCCTGCCTGTAGGCACATGCTGTAACTTGCATCTCGAATGATCGAAGTGAGCTCGATAGCTGAATCTGCGGTGATTGGTCAATTTCGCGAAATTGACCAATCACCGCGGATTCAGCTATCGAGCTCACTTCGATCATTCGAAATGTTTGTTACAGCATGTGCCTGCTGGTCTAACCACAGAACAGAGAAGGGGGATATTGCGCACGATAAAAAAAGAAGCCTGGGACTCCAAATATGAAAACTTTCCCAATCAAGGCTTAACACCTGTTTTTTTACAGTGGCGGACACCCATATGTCACCGGCCTAGCTATTGCAGGCGGCATATTCTACCTCGGTCCTGAGGGTGCAATCTTAGGACCCCTACTACTGTGCTGTTTGATGGTGGTCCTCAACCTTTCGTCTACCTTCCTACGAGATACGCCGTCTGAGGAGCGAGCAGCCTTACATTCACGCGTCAGGTAAATCAACAGTTTGTGTGACCCTGAGGCCATTGCCTACGATAGCACAATTGTCAAAATATTACATAAGTTATGGCAGGTTTTTGAATTGAGAAATTAGAGATAGAAGTGAGGGACCTGCGTGGTATAAAAAATACATTAAAGAGGGTAGATCGATATATTTACTCCTAAAAAATTTTCACCGTTACCCGTCTATACCGAGAGCTAAAAGTAAAAGTCTTTCCCAACGCCTGCTTAAACAATTTTTTTGTTAACGGAAATGTGTTAAAGTAGGCTTAACTTCGATTTTTCAGTTCAGAAACCGGCCAAAGACTATTTGTCTATCTATGTACTCCTCTCCAGTCTAATATGAAAACTAGTATGGATTTGTGCTATGGTAGGCAAGCAAATGTGTACAAACTCCCTTTGGTTTTGATTTTGTGTTGGGACTGCTCCTGTGTTCGAAATTTAATTTTGAATTGTTTTAAATTTATATTCTGGAAATATGAATGTGTTAACAACTCATTTTGACGTGTAAGCCGAAGTTGAACTTTTTGATTTCTTGCTGTCTATTATTCGTTACAAGTAAAACAGAGACAGCAAGATTTTTATTTTTTTATAAGATTTTTTATTAATTGTATTTAAGTCTAACACTGTTTTTATAGAATCCTCAAATTTTAAAACTATAATAATTTTAGCACATTTAATTAATCTAATATGATTATTGTGGAATCTTACAATTAAGACTCTTTCAATTGTACTAAATCATTCTATGGTCTATCGCACAAGTTACTTATTGGATCAATGTCTATCTTTAGAACTATTGATGTAACTATTTTGTTTTAGTTCTATCTACTTATTACTTGTCTGATGTTTGTTTTTGACTTAGGTCATTATTGGGAATATTTTAAGATAAGGTGTGTATTTATATGACTTGATGGTTGCTTGCTACATGTTTTGCACCAAGTTTATAACTCTGAAGCACCTACTGTAGACCGATTATGACTGCTGTACCGCGCCCTAGGTAAAGGCGGCCACCCACTAACAATTTATCGAACGACAACCGGATGATATCGATCTGTCAGTTCATCGCAATAGCCCACACACTTACAGTTTCGTATACAATTTTGGACTGACGGATAATAAGTGTGTGGCCGCTTGACGATTCCGGTCAGCAAAGACAGTTAAAGGCCGGACAGTCTATGGCCGTCGGCATTTTATACGTAATAACATCAGACTAAAAGAATAAAATAATGTTATTATTTTAGTCTGAGGTAATAAAATTATGATGACATTGATGACATAAGGACTGCAGGCCGCCGGACAGACGAAAAACTACAGGCGGACTGTAAGTGGGTGGCCGCCTTATTAAGACCATGAGTCGACTGTCGAAAGCGAGCGAGGTACCGCCGTGAGCGTTAGCAGCGGACTGACCAAATCTGACGGTCGATTAAGGTGAACGCAGATCTAGTCGCACCGCACTCACCGCAGTCCCCGCGTTCTAAATTCTTTATATGAAGTTCTATGCAACCTCTCACACCTAGCCGCGCCGCAGTACCCGAAACGGTCGAATACAAAAGCGATGACTGCGGCAACTGAGGTGAGTGCGGTGCGGCTAGGTCTGCGTTCACCTTAAGTCGATACTCCCCCGTCTCGCCACTCACATACCCAAGTCGCGGTACAGCGGTGAGGTATGGCTATAGTCGATACAATGTGTGTAAATACAGAATTATAATGATGTAATAGTTTGTGAATGTGGATGAAGGCATTAGTGATTGCTTGAATATGGTTTCTACGGTAAGTTTGTGCACTTTATATGCATGTGTTGTGTTCACAAAAGATATGCATGCACTGTGTTATCGCCATGTATGTATGCATGTATCTTATCTCCATGCATGCGTCTTATCTTTAACTATGTTATAATAAAATTAAGTGCCATATTGCAAAATATATGTAAGTCTATTTCATCATCTCATCAATAGGACACTCAAAGTCCAAAAGGTCTTTTCCAAAAGTCGCCACAACGAACAGTCTTGCCCTGTTTATATACGCTGGCTTATTTTAACTGTATCTATGAGGTTAATCATGTCAATAGTGCGTCACCCTCTACGACGTCAAGCCAGGCCTTCTTGGGCCTAGCATTTCGACTAGGACCCGCAGAGGCGCCATTGCTAATTATATTTTTTTTGCAAGTTCTTATAAAGCCCTAAGTAGGCAAGTACTGAAACCTGAACTACCTCAATTATCGGCCCAGTTGCCCCACCTCTAGCAGTGATGACCTTGACCTTAATATAAACGTTCATTACTAGTTGTTGCCCACGACTCCGCCCGCGTGGATGTCAGTTATCGCGATCAAATATAGTCAATTGCCTTTCCTATCTATGTACGTAGGTTAGGTGTGAGTAAGCGTAACAGACAGACAGAGTTATTTTCGCATTTATAATGTTAAAGTAAGATATCAATTTGGATGTCAATTATCACGACCAGTCCATTGATTATCCTATCTATTTACAAAATGTCATCATAATCGGTTCAGTAGAGTAGGTGTGAGTAAGCATAACAGACAGACAGACTTACTTTCTCTTTTATAGAGAGTTACTTTCCCTTTTATAATATTAAAGTAAGAATATAAATTTTCTCTACATTTATTTATCCCTACGAATCGTATTTTGTGTTGGTTCAGGATTTCTCATGTCACGCTTTTGGTTGTGTACATAACGATCACTTTATAGTGCTTTCATTCTATTTTCTCTACAAATAACTGAATTTATTTATGTATCTGATGTTCGTATATAATTGTAATATATAATATTTTAATAATTCTATGATATTAATGTTATATTAACGTTTCTTTACAGGCTCGGTGCTTATCTCTGATGGGCTTGCATGGACCACTAACATTGTGTCGAGGTTGTCGTTTGTCAATTTATTGAAGCAATCTATGTATGTGTCATTAATCATTATGAAATAATGTGTTTTATAGATGTGTCGTCGGGACAAATTTAACTTATATTCATTATGAAAATTAAAAACGAAATTGTTTTTGAAATTCAAATAGGGAAGCAGTACGATTCTTGTGCGAACCTCGTAACTGCCCTTTCGGATGCATGTAGTTACGAGGTTTTCGTATTATTGGATCGTTTTTTTTTAATTAGTAATAATTGTTTTTGAAAGGTATTCTGTGAAAGTGAAGTTCGTTTTTAATTCAGAAACTTTTCGGATAGTGTAGTTATATTTTGTGATAAAACTATTATAAAATAGCCGCAATATGACTTCATAGCCGAAAGTTTCAAATTACTTATTCCCTATTTAAAATTTGAAAGACATTTTATTTAATAAACCAATTACAATGATACAAATCTTAATGTCTTATTTTAAAATGTTCCGGCGAATAAACCTTTATATTTATTCAAATTCTTTATAATCACGTTTTCTATTTACATTTTTTTTAAATATAAAAGAAAACGCGATTATTATATACACGATATACACGATAGTATCAATCAATACTAAATAAACGACTCTTACAAGAGTGTAGACTCAGTGATCCAAGTATTCGCATAGGAGCGTGAAATTCCTAATACTATGATAATTTTAAATTGCATGATTCAGAATTCCCAATAATATTTGTACCAATTTACAGCGGGTATATATTGTGCCCCGTAAAATACGTTAATAAATTATTAAAAAAATAAATTGATTTGATATTTAATGAGGTGTGTATAAGCCTGTGTTATAGAATGAATCATCAATATGTTGCAAACCTCGTGACTCTATTCGATTACAAGAGGGGTAAGGAGTGTATCCAATCAGGGACACACTAAAAAAATCTTAATGTTTACTAATAGCAATTATGCCAGAAATTCTGCACGCTAAACACGTTTTGCCACTTTGTTGCAAAGCATATGCTATAAGTAATATTACGCATTAAATACCATTACAAAAACAATAAATGAAATATATGTACCCAGCTTTTAATTTGTCACGTCGCGTCGCGAGGAAGAGTAAAATTCCAAATAAAATGACTTGATTCTGTTTTGCAGAACGTTATCTCTATCGTACATCGGACTGATTGTTTGATACATTTATAAAGTAGTTAAAACCGTTGATGTCTATAAATATCAAAACCGAATCTGATTTTACCGGATCTTCTTCCCCCACGTGCCAAATCAGAAACTGAGTATTGTAAATGAATACAGATATATATTTCATGTATTTTTATTCGTAATATCCCCTCACGCGGCTATTTAGTTTAGGTGTACATGTACATTTGTGTACATTGACTTTTCATGCATTAAACAACTCTCTATCTACCAAAGATATATTTTTATTATTTGACAATAATGATACCGTATGAGGGGCTATTTATATAACAATATAGAATGCAGTTGCATCGCCAAACTTGTGCTGTTCTTAATATTAAATGTGTATTTATAATTAACCAAGCGAGACTTAATATTGACTAGGAGAAACCAATTTATTTATTAATATAATAGGCATAATATGGTTTTCTAAGTAAAATATTTTTCGTTTTGAGCCATAGCGACTTAGGAGCCAAATTATTTATTTAAATATTAGAAGATTTTGGTTCTAAAATACTTAATTTATTCATTATAAACGTAAAAATCAACCATTATTGTGTTATAGATTATTTTACATATTACTACAGGCTTATAAGTTTACACAAACGTAATCTTATTGTTGCAGTTAGACATTACATATTTTTCCTCAAATTCTGCGCAGATGGCCAATGACCTAATGACGTAATCAATCACGTCGCCCGAATGTTTTCTTTGCGAATGGTATCAGGTTATCAATTTATAAATGTCAACACTATTTACTTTTTATTTTTTCCTTGAACCATTATCATAAATACGTAAATCTTGTAACTCACTTCGGAGTGGAATGCCACTCCGAAGTGAGTATAGAACATTGGCTTATCCAGAGTGAATTTCCTTCTATTTCCTTCTATTGACCCTATATGTACCTTATGTTTGTACGAAGTAAAATTGCTCAGACAATAAAATATGTTGACTGATTTGTAGAAGATTATTTATCTTCCAAAAAACTTTGCTTATAGTACCCCGAACACGAAAAACATTTGAATTCGTAACGTAAACGTATCGAGACAACGGAGCATTGCGATTGGCTGCCTGTCTGACAAATGTACAGGATTTGACGTTTTTGACATTCGTTGACGCCTGTCATATACGGTCAAATCCCATACATTTGGCATTCTATTCCATCATACGCCGAGCAACGAATTGCCACTTGTCTAGAGGGGCTGTATGTGTTTGTCAAGCCTGCCAATCGCAATGCTCCGCTCTCTCGATACGTTTTCGAATGTTTTTCGTGCTTGGAACACTGATATTTAATCGAAACAGTGACGTATTTATGCCTTCGTAAGTTATTAAACAGTTCAATGTTATGTATATTTGTAGTAATTTATTATAGACTCAACACTATGTTGTAAGTATTTGTTCAGAGATTTTTAATATATTATGCATTGTTGATTTGCGTATCCGTATGTTTAGTAATGAAGTATTTTTTTAATAAATAGATATCAAAGGTGTGTCTAAGTACGTTTATCCGCATTCTAGAAACCATATTACAAGCTATGCTTTGTTTGGGTCTAGATGTCGATGTGTCCTATGTCCCAATATATTTAGTAATATGACTAAGAGGGTTCTAATGTATCCTAAACTACGAAGATTTGTTATATACAGCGTGTTTTTTTAAGTGGAACAATAGTGGGATATCTGAAACCAGAGGAGGCACAAGGAAACTGTCCCAAAGATCGATTAGCTCTTTTGTTGTAAACAATTTTGACATACTTAAAAACACCAATAAAATTGAGAACCTCCTCCTTTTTGAAGTCGGTTAAAAATTTATCAAAATTAATCATTTTTATGGAGAATTCACGTAACACCAATGAAAAAATTGTACCTATACCAAAGCAAATAAGGTTGCGGACAATTATTTTTATTATTGTACATTTTACAACAATGTAATGAATTGTTAGAGTGAAATATTCTATTGACAAAAACTTGTCTCGAGCTACCCGAAAACGGTCCACACAAAACTACATAAGTGACTTCACACGTGAGTAGCGCGTAGAGCAATGTATGGAGTGCAAGAGAATATCGCATTTATCTCAGTCCACGATGCGTTTACTCGTCATATTCGACGAAGCGTCCCCTATTGTAATTTTATTGTATAACCTATGGTTTCAGGTTTCTCTATATTAAAAAAAACACACTGTATAGGTAGGTACTTCGAAACGAATTGTAATGGCGATATTTTTAGAATGTACGCTTAACATTGTTTGCATCTACAAAGTAGTGAGGCAAGCCCTAAATGTGATGATTGAGTTATGAAATGGTGCTTTTCGAGTAAACTAGTTATCGAGACGAGTCTCATTTGCAATGACTTTCGTTGTGGCCTTAAAATGTAAGGGCCTTTGTTTTTATAACTTGTTGAAGTATAAGGGTCAGTCCCCACGGAAACTGCAGCGGCTGGCACCAATGACGTATTACTAATATAGACACGCCATGCAGGAACATGGCGGCTTTCAAAAATGGCGCAAACACTAAGGCCCATATTCTAGGATGGTACCTGAATGGTATCTGAGGAGAAATCGAAGTCCCGGCCGCTGCTCTTTCAGTGAGGATTGACCGTAACGTAAAAATTTGATTGAATATTTTTGTATCGTTTTTATATTCACAACAACGTTTTTTTCTTGTAAGTATTGTACTTATTATTACTGTAATAAGGACGATCAGGTAGCAACTAATAAAAAATTCAGGGTAGCCATTATTGTAAATCATGACCCTCATTCTAATCGTGCCATAAATATTGTTACCGATAAAATTAGGTTGCCTTTATCACCCACTTCTTTTTAATATCACAAGAAAATTTAATGCTGTTTGGCGCGAAAATGAGAAACATGATGATTTTTTTTATCGATTGTACATTTTCGTACCTGAAAAAATGACGTGTTCCAAATTTAGATATGTGTAATATTTTAAATTATATTTTAATCATAATAATATTTAACCTGACTACGTAGGTGTAATATCTATAATAAAAAAAAAATCTTGACTACCTATTTGAAAATATTCTATATTTTAACGAATAGGTACTAATTTAAACTGCACGTCCATTTTTCGCAGACTAGGCGCACATGGGCAAACAATTATACATGAATTAAGTAAAAATCAGCAATAGTTAGATATTTAGTAGTAAAGTCACCTTTTATACCAGTTTGTCAGTCCACACTAAAATCCTATGTTACTGTTAGTGGTCGAAAAGTATTTCCTTGTGTGAGCTACTCTGGTTTCTCTCAAGACTCCACACAATGTCTTCCTACTTACGAGGTTTTACTGTTAAACCCCGTATCCACTAGACAATATTTGTGGCGAGACCCGTGTCAGACAACAGACTTGAAAATTACGATTAAGTATTGGTACATGATGAAATTCAACAAACCCTTACCAGTTCATGAAAAATCGTCCAAAGATTTATTTAGAATCTCATTACTGTATTGAATTGCAGGTATTTATTATTAATTTATAAATAGAGCACGCATATTCGCATGTTACCTGAAAATAAAAATTTATTGGCTTTTATATCGTGTTTTATTTGACAGAAAAAAAAAAATTCCTATACTCATAACTTAATACACTTTTTCACTTCCGTTCCGTTCGGACCAAATAAAAAAATCTTCCAATCTAATGTGTTCAGCCTCGTCCATAGCTCAAACATTTTCGCCAAAACACGCAACAAAACATAATTTATAGAGATTGACGTCTCTATAGTATTTCACATTTTTTATTTTATTTGGCACTTAGATAAATAATACTTTCTCTAAGGTGCCAAACATTTTAACAATAAGAGAAAGTATTATTTCTCTAGTTTCTCTAAATTGTTAAGTGAAAATGTTGCGAAAAACATGAGCTGTAGCCGTATTTTTTCCAATTACCGTAAATATTCCGTACTTACATTTTTAAAAAAAAAAACCTTCATCGATCTGGCTTCTTAATATTAATATATAATATTAGCATAAAATAATGTGGAGTATTTTCTGAAGTATTAGTAATATATCCAGTATTTACATAGGTATATATACCTAATGTTATCTAAATAAACATATAAAAACAATACACAAATAGGTGTATTATACCCTTTAGGCGACTACAAACCTGCAGATTCATGCGTAAAAGAATTCCTCCCTATCGATGTCAACCGGATGGTGACCAGAAGGCCGATGGTGTTGCCACGTTATCTAATAATTAATATAAATAAATAAAACTAAAATCTATCACGAAACATAAGTATATATTTACAGGTATTTTTTTACATTCACATTTTTATATTTATTTTCATATATTTTACATTCACTGTATCAATGCATATAATATTGCAGTTTAATAGATCCTTGCAATACACTTGGTGCTACATAATTGTCACAGGTAAATAAGACAACGAAATTAGGCTCTGTGACGATAAGGCCGTTATTATCGAAGACTCCACTAATATTTGTTTCCAGCCATAGAAATAGTACTACGGTGTCGGCAGTAAACGAAATGGTGTATTCCATTCTGCGTTCAGGTCTTTTTACGACGATATTTGACACGATGAACTGAAAAAAAAGCACAGATCAGATAGGTATCTACTTATGTGTACACAAATATATAATATGTATTTTTAAATAAGTATATATTACACAAATGTAATTTGTAGTCAGGTGTACGCATGCAGTGCCAAGTTACTTAAAAGTACCCGGTTTAGGATTCAGCACGTGTGGAGGGAGAGTGAGAGTCGTGTTAAAGCCTCATATTCACAAGGCAACATGTGACGCGTAACACGTATTTTGCAACAATTTTTTTTTTTTTTTTTTTTTTTTTTTTTTATAAAGGACACGTCAATTTGACTTCGCCTCGCCTGATGGTAAGCTGAAGGCAAAGTCTCTGAAAAGAGGGCCACCATTACAACACGTACCATGTTACAATGGTGGCACTCAGCTTGACGGCCTCATCAGATGCTTTTTCACGCCCCGCTTAAAGGACCCGGGACTATAGGAGGAAGGAAACACGTGAGCTGGCAAGGAATTCCAAGTCTTAATAGTGCGGCAGAGGAAGGAGTCGCCGAATCGCTTGGTTCTTGATGGAATATTCTGCACCGTATGCGGGTGGCATCTAAGTCCTGCACGTGTTGTCCTATATAGGAAAGGAGAGGGTGGGATTACTTGGAAGAGCTCATCAGAACATTCACCATGGTAGAGACGGTAAAAAACCGCCAAAGATGCCACATCTCTACGCAACTGCAAAGGCTCGAGGGTGTTAGTGACCTCAGGATTCCCAATAATGCGGACCGCACGTCGCTGCAACCTGTCGAGAGCATCTAGTAAGTACTTTGCGGAGCCATCCCAGAGATGCGAGCAGTATTCCACGCAAGAGCGAATTTGTGTCTTGTAGAGAAGACACCGCTGCTCCGGCGTGAAAAAACGTCTCACTTTGTTCAGGACTCCGAGTTTACGTGAGGCTGTTTTGATGATACTCTCGATGTAGTTTTTGTTGTTCAGTTTGCAGCGAACATCCATACCCAGGATATTGAGATTGTCCTGTAGTGGCAGTGGCGTGCTCTGAAGAGTTGGAAGGGGAAGGAAAGAAGATACCTTTGCTGTAAACGCGCATGCCTGCGTCTTCTTGGCATTGAACTCAACCAGGTTTTCAGAGCCCCATTGTGAAACGAGGCTCAGGATCCGGTCAAGTTCACTGACGAGAAGCTGCCTCCTTTCCGCGATATCAGACTGCTTGGCCGCAGGATGTCCATGATAACTCCCGTGTAAGGTGCTATCGTCTGCATAGCAATGAATGCTGCCAGTGGACAGCATGTCGTTGATATGCAGAAGAAAGAGAGTGGGTGATAAGACGGACCCCTGCGGCACGCCAGCATTTACCTGCAGGAACTCCGAAGTTCGACCATCACAGAGGACGCGAATACGGCGCCCCTGCAGGAAGCTAGCCACCCAGTCGCACAGTCCGGAAGGCAGACCAAAGGCTGGTAACTTGGAAAGAAGCGACTTGTGCCAGACTCTATCGAAAGCTTTGGCGATGTCAAGACTAATTGCCAGTGACTCGCCATGCTTGTCCATAGCCTCACCCCAAAGATGGGTAATGTACGCCAGAAGATCACCCGTTGACCGCTTCGGTCTGAATCCGTATTGCCGGTCATTGATTAAGGAATGATCCTCTAGGTGACGCATGAGCTGTTTGTTAATTATGTGCTCTAGCACTTTGCACAGCACTGAGGTGACGGCTATGGGCCGATAGTTGCCTGGGTCCGAGCGATCCCCCTTCTTGGGGATCGGCTGCACATTCGCCTCCTTCCAAGCCGATGGCACTGTACCCGAGATGTATGACATCCGGTACAACCGCGTCAGCACTGGAGACAACTCCGCTGCACATTTTTGAAGAACCACCGCTGGAATACCGTCCGGTCCGCTGGCTTTCCGGACATCGAGTGACTGCAGCACAGCACGGACATCGCGCTGCCTGATACGGATCTCAGGCATTGCGTGGTCACAGGTGGGCATTGTCAGTGGCTGCTTACCGCAATCATCGATTCGGGAGTTGGCCGCAAAGAGATTGACCAGCAAATTTGCTTTCTCTTGCGGCTCATGGGCCAGGGATCCATCAGGGTTGCGCAACGGGGGCAGCGAAGGCTGGCAGAAGTTGGCTTGCACGGCTTTGGCCAGTCGCCAGTAGCCACGGCTGCCCGTGGGATGCGCCACTAGCTCTTGACCAAGCCGCGCTATGCGCTGGGCATCCGCCCTGACGTAAGCCCTCCTGCAGACCTTTGTGGCTTTATTGTACGCCGCCTTGAAGTGGCCCACGTTGGGATCGCGCGTGGCGCGCGCCCTTACCCAGGCGCGGTACGCAGACTGTTTTTGATCAACAGCCTCCGCGCACTCGCGGCCGAACCAAGGGCGCGCTCCGCGGACACCGGCGACATCAGTGTATGGTATATAGTATTCCATACCTAGACTGATCTCACCGGCGACAGCAGTAGCACTATCCGAGGGGTTCTTACTTTCAAAGCAGCGTGCAACCCACGGGATGGACGCATAATACTCACGCATCCCATCCCAGTCCGCTGACGAGTAGTGCCAGAGACGCCGCTTTCCCTGCTCGGGTCGTGGGGGCGCTATGATTGGCACCTTGGAACAGACCAGGCAATGGTCGGAGTTGCCTAAGGCGGCACGCACCGAAACATTGTACTGGTCTGGGTGACTCGTCAGCAGAAGGTCCAGAAGAGAGGGTGCTAGGCCCGACCTTCTTGGTATCCTAGTGACCTCGTGTACCAATTGTGTCAGGCCATGCGCCAGAGCGAATGCGTGAGCGGCTCTTCCCGCATGGTCAGTTTTGGCGGAGCCCAACCAGATCTCGTGGTGGGCGTTAAAATCCCCCAAAAATACCAGTTCTGCGTTCGGAAACCGCTCCTGCGCATCATCTGCTGCCTGACTCAGATATTCAAAGAGTCGAGTTGTCTCGGTATCTCCTGTATGGGAACGGTAGAGGCACACATAGATTTGACTCGTAGAGCCATGGTCTACGTGTACCCATAGGGTGGAAAAGGATGGGTCCTCTAGGCAGCGCAGACGGCGACAACAAACATCCGCCCTAACAAACACGCACACCCCGGCCTTTGCATGGAAATTTTCCTCAATAACATAGCCGGGGTAAAGTAAGTACGACGTGTCGTCGGGGCGGCGTATTTGCGTCTCCGTCAGAAAAAGCATGGCTGGTTTCGCCGTCTCGAGGTGTTGGTGGACGGCGTTGAGGTTTGCATGGAGCCCACAGATGTTAGTGGCAACGTTGCGCAAGACGTCGCCATGTTGCCTGGGCATACGGGGCTTGTTGTTTATTCGACGATGACGTAGCCTGTGACGTAGCCTTGAATATGGATCATGCCTGATAGACAACATTGTTCCACGTTGTAGCTTTTTCCGCGTTTTTTATATCCAGCGTTGTGCATCAATGTTGCCTAGTGGATACTAGACTAAAATCGACTTTCTAAACCGATCTCTGTTTTGCACACCATGCTTCTATAGCTTGATATCTTATAGAGTAGTAAAACCGAAGCTATAATAGAAAGGACGCTCTCGAATCGATCAAGCCTTTAGTCGTTCTTTTCTAGAGAGAAAAAGAAAAGCGTGAAGAAGCATGAGAGAAGGCGTGTCAAATTATAATCCGGATAATGATAATTTATTTTTTTTGAATTGTATTGACTATCTCTGAGGTGGTTGAACTTAAACAATAATGAACTTAAAAAATATTATGCTAAATTCACAAGCACTTACCCGGATTTTGGGCATTGTTAAGCCCACTATTGATTTTAAAGGCTTTGGAAACAAATAGTTATTTGGCGAATATGTTACTCCTGGCGCTTTCAAAGAAAATTTCAAAAATATGTTTTCCAAGTTATGATTCTGCCAGAGATCCGTCTTGATATCTTGTAATTTTGATGAAAGTGGTTCAGCAGCAGCAGGAAATGACCTCCTACTGATTGGAGTCGTAGAATTCCAATGATAAATCTGTACAATTATCTCCGCATCAATTATGGGCTCGAATCTGTCGTTAATAAGATAAACCTCCACGTCACCAGCCAGGCATAGGCGCGGTGAAACGAGAACTGGTGCAAAAAACGATTTCACAAAGTAATGGAGCATCTTCCATTTGCCTCCGTATTCTGAAAACATGAAAATTTTGAGCCATAAGTCATAAGTCAATTCTAAAGACTAAAGAGTATTGCTAGATTGCTCCCACCGTCGCCCAAGACGGATGTACAGTAAGCTTCAGAGAAAAGGGACCCCCCTTGATAATGACATGAAAGCATTGAAGTTTTTTGAAACTTTATGTAAATGTCATGTTGGTCTAGTGGTTATGACCTATGCTTTGTGAATACGGTAACCGGGGGATCAAATCTTCAGACTCAAAGTTCTTTTTTTATTTCGTATAATTATTTTTTTATTCTCATAAGCACTTTTGTTAATTATTATTTAAGGAATCAAATTTTATAGTAGGTTTGTAAGAAAAGATAGGCTTGTTGTATAAACAATATTAATTTATTTCTCGAATTACATTTCTAGGACTACATGGAGTTCATTTCCTGGTTGAGTATACAGTTTTTCTATCTGAGTTAAATTGGGGTTACTTATTTTTAGATTTACTTATTTTTATAACGTAAATTTATTGACAAAACACAATACCCTAAGTATAAAATGTTTACTTTGAAGTATAAAATGTTTAATATTATACATAGTTCTAGAAACATGACTACAATATTTATTTACTTATTTATTTAAAGTTGCAAACATTAATTTTTTACACTCTGTATAATCTTTGAATATAAAAGAATGGTTGAAAAATGAAATGTTATTTATGCCTGTGAATCACAAAGAAAGAACCAACATGCTAAACTATAACAGTATAGCAATATACATCTTCCTCTTTGATCACATTTTCTGATAAGTAACCCTTTTAACACAACATTAGAAAAATATGTGAGGTCAGATGGTGCATCGTTAACACATTAGAAGATTACTAAACTTGTAAACAAGAGTAATGGGATTAGGTATTAATAATAATATAATATTATTATTATGAATGTTAGGACACTATTTCGCATTAGTTCCCAAGTTTTGTTTACCTTAGTTCCAGTTTAAAACCATCTGACCCCACAAGTTTTTTATAGGATTAAGATCCGGGCTTTTAGCCGGCCACTCAAACACCGTTATATCTTCTTGTGCATTTAGCCAGTCTTGCACAATTCGGGATGCACTAAAGGGTTATCCTGAACCAGGTAAATTTGTCCTTCTGGATATGCGACCCGCACTGATTATGCGCAGCATTACGTCTTTCAACATTTCAACTACCACTAGCTCGCCTGGGCCCATTGAGGACATCCATCTCCAGTAACCTAAAATAATAAACCTTTTCAAATCTGTTTTTTTTTTTGTGATTTTATGTTAAAGAATATTATTATAATCATTTACTTACCTACCTAATGTTAACCGCCCGCTTGTTCTTAAGTCTTATACGTTTTTAGGGTTGAAGGGTGCCACTGAGTGAACTTCCACAATATCATGGCGCCGTTCTGATTCATGAGTGTAAGCAACTGGGCGAGGTCCTTGGCGTTCACATTTTATATCACCCGTCGCTTGATATCTTCGAATCCATCTACGCACTGTATTTCTCTGTAATGAAAATGATAATAAATAAAAGAAACTCCAAAAATCTAACTTGTAAATGAAAATGTAACATGATTAAGCAATAAATAGGTATATAATATATTTTTATCGTAACTCTTACCGTTATGCCTCTATTCTTGCTCCCAGAGAATAACAATTTTAGCTTTCAAAAATGTTGTTATTCGAACTATACTTTCAATTTACTCAAAAAACTGATCAACAACTTAATAAATTGAATAATATTACGAGGAGGATTAACACCAATGCAAATTACCACGAATTATAAAGTTACCTTCAATCACAGTTTAGTAAATAAGACAAAGAAGTATTCTAATTGCAACCTTAGCGCGCTGTCACAGATATTAAAATACTATTGCCGCAGCTCATGCAGCAGATAAGTTTTTGAAGTAAAAAACAAAATGACGGTAGTGCAATAAGCTGTATCAAGCGTAATCTATTGAACTAAACGAGAAATCTATACTAATTTCAACCTTATCTTTTAGTCAATTGAGCAGTTATTATTATCACATATGGTGTAGTTGAAATTTAAACCTTACGGTCTACAAAATAACACCGTAATCAACTTTATTCGATAATAGGAGTAGGTAATGTGATTCATATTTTCGCCATTATTATCAAGTGAACCGTAGCCTAGTGGAGTAAGGCGCGGTCTAAGTAATCGGCTGGCGCTGGAGATGCGGGTTCGAATCCTCAAACGGCACATAAATTAATGTGGCATCTTTTTGTGAGTATGTTGTATCTTGGTATACAATTGAGCCGAAAGACGAAAAATATCAGAAAATTACAAATATGAACATGCAAATAAAAGGCAGATGAAGCTGTTTGCAGCTCAGCGACGATCGCATCGCGTGACGTCATTCGTGAGTCATGTGACGCGGCCGGCGCAGGCGGCGATATTCTTTAAGTATTGAGGGGGTCTGTTTTCTCTGACGCTGACTGTACCTATAGAAAAATTTGGATCAGCTTCGGGCGAAGCTCAGTGGCTCAGTGGTTAGAGCATTCCCCTATAAGGAAAACGTTACAGGTTCGAGTCCCGCCTGAGCTGTATTTTATCTATTAATAAATTCTAAAGGAATAAGAAGATCCTGGGCTCCGAGGTGTAGTAAGCCTTGAATGTGGAATCACGCATTTTGATGGAGTTAAAGTGTCAGATATAAAAGTGCATTGGGGACTTTTGTAGAAGTGCGTTATCCTTACCTATACTAGACCAAGATGGCGCCTGCCAAACATCGTTTAGTTGCCAATACAACGCTCCCATCGTGTACCAGTCAGCTTGACTCTGTCTGTAGAATTCTGTTTCCGCCTTTATGCACATTGCTTGTGAAATCTAGAACATTCGTTTAATGAACTACATATTAAGTAGAAAATCGAGTTTAGAACTTTTAGTACGCGGTGGTCTAGTATTGCTTATAATTATTAATATCAAGTCGGTAGAAGGCATCTAAGTATATTTTATTGCAGCAATTAATTGCCTAGGTAGATCAAATTCTGTATAATATGAAAAACCACTGCTGCAATTCTTAAACACTAGTGAAAGTGGTTTCTGCAGTGTTTGAAGGTCGCAAAAAGCTCCTGTTGATTTTGTGTTAAGATCTATCTTAACACTAAATCAACAGGAGCTTTCTGTCTATCTATAGACAGACACCTTTGTCTACATTGTTATAATTGCTAATATTTGCATGTTTTTTTTTTTCTGGTGAAATCACCATATCAGATATACCGGTTTTTTTGTTTTTTTTTTATTTATTTTTAGTAGGTATCACCACCAGTATTTTTAGGTCTAGATTAGACTTGCAGCATAGCCATTTCGTGTTCTCCAATTAGAGACGCGTCTAATCATATACTTACATGTCATCTGGTAACCTGATCGAACTAAGTTTAGTGTTGTCCCCTCTTATACTAATAAGTATATTTGAAGCAAAAGTATAACTACATACCTGGCTGTAAAAAACTAATTTCTCAAAATATTTAGGGTCTCTGTCATCTAGTTCTAACCGATCTTGTATCTGTTGTACAATGAAACTGTATCCATTAATACTGTGTTGTCTATGTACAGAATACGCGCTATCTACAAAGAAGTCTTTAGACTTGTTAGTCGCTGTTCTCATTGTGGCAAGCGATGGCATTGATTGGAAACCATATTCTGATGCGAATCTCGTTTTTGGATATATATTCATATCCCAATTATCAGCCATGTAGTTGTAGTAATGTGTGTCTCCATAATGTGGATCGTACGGATTCATCGCAATATAACCTTCTTGTTCTGATTCTATACCATTTGATGGACTCGATATTAAGTAGCGTCTTCCGGGATCTACGTCTTCAACTATTGGTTTAATCGTATGGACGTACAATTTAATGTATTCTGATTTATATTTGTCGAACGGATATTGGGTGTTGTACCAATTGCCTCTCAGTGCCACTTCATTTTCGTTGTTGCCGGCCCAAACAGCGATGGAGGGATGATGCTGAAGGCGTAATACGTTTTGTTCTATTTCATCTTTTACTGAACTGTCATGAAAAAAATTAAAATTAGTAAACACATGACTGAGAGTTAAATTACTGAATTTCAAACTGGAACCCAGGGCCTGCTTACTCCTTCTATTTTTGTTCTCTTTCTCCGTCTCTCTCCTCTTCTCTTGTTTTGGTTTATACGGTATTTGAGAGAGTGACTACTATCTGTCCCGCTAACCCTGAGAGGAAAACTTGCACCAGGGCCCTCAATTCTGATAAAGCAAAGCCACTGTCATACGAACACTGTAAAAAATTCCATTTAATTCTTAACTTTGAAGTAGTGCCATTAAAGTCTAAAATTAAAGGCCTATTTGTAGAGTAGATGAAAAAATGTAATGAAACTCTTTAATTTTGGACTTTAAATCTATAGCAGTAAAGTCTATTTAATGCCATTTTTCTGTTTGTGGTATGGCAGTGGTTTTGCTTTAGCAGGATTAACTGACTTTCAGGTGAGATTGACTTGGCCTCGAAGATGTTGTTAGGTCCTCAAAAAGCAATTTCTTTTCATTTAGTGAAATATATTGAAAGTTACTCACTCTATAAATTCGACATCGACAGGATACATAGAGCAAGCGAATAGGAAGTCTTGCCAGATTAATATGCCGTACTCGTCGCATTTCTGGTAGAAATAGTCTGATTCGTAGACACCGCCTCCCCATACGCGCAGCATATGCATGTGAGTATCGCGAACGTTCTGCAGCAACTGGTTCACTGAACAAAACCACATAAAATTTAGTAGGTGCAGTAGGGAAATAAGACTGGATCACAGAATATCTCTTGCCCACTTCCACCTGTACTATCGATGACCTGAGTAGGGCAACGGCAAATGCTGTAGCTGCGGCAAATATTGGGCCGACAAAATTTAATCAATTTTATGAGCTATTGACTCGATGAAGAAGACAATAGATAATGATCGAGATTATTGAAGTCGAGTTTTTACTGTCATGTTTAGGAAAGTGTAGACGTAAAGATTTCCGACGTTGAGTGGGGTAGCCAGAGCTCACTGCAGAAGTTTTGTGCTGTCACTAGGAAAACCAAAGGCTTTGTCCTATTTATCTTTTGCGCTGACGGCACAGAATCTCTCTATTCTTACAGGGTCGGCAGCACGGGTGTGACTCCCTTGGTGTTGCACTCGCCCATAGGCCACGGCAACCACTTACCATCAGGAGGGCCGTGTGCTTGTCTGCGACCTAAGTAGTATAAAAATGCAACTTCTCATTATTGTACGTACCGACGTCCGTTTGCTGTTCACCCAATTCTGGAAGAATGTTGGACGGAATCCAGTTGGAGCCTTTCATAAAAATCGGGTAACCGTTGACTTTGAAGTAAAACGTGAGACCAGTGCCAGCGCTGGAACTATTACCTACAAAATTACATTTAATGAATTAAACAGCTTTCGCGATAAAACTTCTTCCTCGATTGTCGTTGCTATTAAAGCTATCAGGACATATACCATGTATTATCTGGAGTTTGCGATATTACGGCGCTGTTGCATCCATTAAAGTGCTATCCAACAGGCAGCACCGGAATATCGGAAACTCCAAACATGAATTGACCATTAATTTATTCTACTAGAATAGACAGAGAATCCAAAAATGTCATAAATAAATGATACAGAATGCATTACCCAGTTTAGCAGAAGCATCTTCTTCTATGAGCTCAATAGTCCTGAAGCCAATCTTAATATTCTTGGTTGAGATTTCACTGTTCTTTTCTGTGCTCAATTGTAGCAATAAGTCATATAGCGGCTGATCCCCGTAACCATTAGGCCACCAAAGTCTAATCATATTCTGTAAATATACTTAGGTACATTAATTACAAATATTGCAAAATAAAATAATCAAATTAATGATAGGTATATTGAATATGATAAGTTAGAAGTATTCAAAACCTCGTGAAGCATGTATGTAGGTATGGACTGAAAATCAGATGGCGCATCTAATGTTGTTTTTACCTGCCTTTTTTCGTACGGGTAGGTAATATGACTCGAACTGACTAAAACTGCACGCTTTCTTGACTCAAATCCCGGAATGAAAGTGGCCCAATAAGACATTTCCCTCGTATCCTGACTGTAGGTATCTCTATCTGCCAACCAGTGGTGAAGGGTCCCTATAACCCGATTCCTGCTGACTTCCATTTGCAGAGAAGGCAGAGATGTTTTAATTTGACAAACTAGATCGAGGTAAGAATTTTTGCCACCGGCTTCCCTTTCAAAAACCTTCTCTTTTCGCCACTGCTACCTACCTTCACCATCTAAATACCTACCTATTTACAGCTTAGATATTTTTATATAACCATTCTATGACTGCATCACAACGTAGTGATGCAATCGCATGATGCTATTATTTTGAATAAAAAATATACAATAACATGACAATCATAGCAATTTGTCTCAGGAAATTTCATTGTTAAATAGCTACCGGTAACCTAGTTGCTAACCTGTAAATGAATGCAAATTAACATAATTCATACGTAGGTACAGGTACAGAAAATTGCACTGGGAAGAAATCGAACCCCTCACGTGACAATCGTCGTCGCTGCTCTACTTAAGAACAAATAAAAAATAGAGCGTGGATTACGGTACCTATACCTAATCGTGGCCAAAACATAGCCTAGCCCACAGTGACGAAAAAAGCCGTTGGATTTCTTTATTACTGCAATGTAGTTTGTCACGCATCATGCATTCCATTAGTTTTTACCTAGTACCCTAATACACAGAACCCCTCGCCACTGCTAGCTCATGTGCTTTCCCAAGATGTAATATATCACTGTAGGTCTAATCTCTCTCCTACCAAATATTATCAAAATCGGTTCAGTTGTTCAAGCGTGAAAGCGTAACAGACACACAGAGTTACTCTCGCATTTAGGATCGGTATTAGTACGGATGTAGTACATATTTAATTTACCTCACTAATATTCAGGTCCATATCGATTTCAGCGGTTCCATCTTCTCTTGTGGGTGTGGTGAATTTCAACCACTTCTTCAATGTCTGTTTTCCTTCTAATTTCAAGGAAACTGTCAGTGTCCCTTCGATTTCAGACGATTTCAAATGGGATTCCAAGTAAACTATCATTTTTAAGTTCCAGGTAGACTCATTCTTTTTCGTGTGTGTTGTGACTCCTCTTATAACCGCCCCGTCATACGTTTCTATGTATACTGGTTTCCTGTAATTATCACAATAAAATTATCATTATCATCATGGAGACGTATTTTGCCGATTGCCTCCAAGGACAAGGTGGACTTGGAGCTTCGGTCCACCTTCCAGCTCCTCCTCCTCCACTTCGCACGATCTTGGGCGTCCATGGTAGTGGGACTATTACCACGCATGTTACCCTCCACGACGTCAAGAAAGGACTTTTTGGCCTACCCCTCCTACCGGAATCCGGCGGAGATGCCATTGCCTGGCATTTGTAACCCACGTAGCCTAGCGGTGTGGCGTATAGCAAACGGGACTGTAATGATCATAATATTGTATCTACTATTAATATTTACATTATGTACGTATACGGCTTTTCGTAGCCCAGACTCAGCCTCAGATACATGGCTCGAGTCAACAAATAGTGACCGGAATATGGTAATAGGTTCACCCCCTATTACGTGGGACCTAATATGTACAATGATTGGTGAAATGTGGGTGTTAATTCAACTCTGCTTAACCCTCCGGGGATAAAGGCGTGATTGTATGTATACGCTATAAAGACTTGGATTCTTCATTAACATACTCGTTTCCGTCTTCCTAAAATCCATTTATTAATCGCCACGGCAAAACCATCTAACGAGGTCGTCAAGCTGGACCATAATCTTGGCATTATACTCTGTAAATAAGTACGTACCAAATTCCAACGGAAGGGAAGGCGGGACCCCAATCCCAGCTGAAGGAAGCCTGCATTTTCCTGATCTGGTTAGCATGGCATTCTCCATTGTATTGGCTGGGTACGCAGGCGGGTGCTGTGAACTCTTTCTTAGACCGAATGTTTGCAACTTCCACCGGAGATATAAATGAAACTTTTAACACGTTTTCTCCGACCTGTTGAAAAAATAAAGGGCAATTTAGGAGACCTGGTAGTGAAAATGCTGTGGAACATTAGTTTTGAAGCATAGTTTAAATTTATACTGAAGCTGCTGACCTTGTTGGTGTGTTTATTTGGTTGAATGCGCTAATCTCAGCGGTATAATATGCCCATCCAGTAACACCCAAACGAGTAACACTGTTACTGGTTGGGAAAAAAAATCCCAACGAGTCACAGGTGTTACTGGATGCAACAGTTTTTGTCCCAACGAGTAACAGCTGTTACTGGATGCAACATTTTTGTCCCAACGTGTCACAGGTGTTACTGGATGCAACAGTTTTTGTCCCAATGAGTAATATGGGTCCCATTTTACTACTGATTCGAATTTTAAAAAATCTTTTTGTTTAGAATAGTGCGTTTAACGAGGAAGGTTAAAGGTTATATATCATCACGCTGCTGCTCAAGAGAGCGAGGCAGTACCTAATCATAAATGTTAACAAATCCGACGATTTCCATACGTTATTTGACAATCAATAAATTGCGGGCATATAGGCACCATGGCATAAAGGGGTGATACAAGGTTCCGAAGCATGCCACGGGCGAAGTCGGGACAAGTTGCCTAGTAAATAATATATTTTAAGGACAAATTCGTTTAGAGTAATAACTAATTGCACTGTTTGTTATATAAAATTACCAAAATGAACGTTAGTAGGTATTTTCACTGGTGAAAATCAACGTTATTCTAGTCTATATCCGTATATAATTACTATAATTGAACTACAATTCACTCTACCTTAATCTTGTCTTTAATGTCATATGTGTATCGCACGAACATGTTGTTGCTCGTACCAATTGGTTTCTCGTTGAGTTCCACGAACGCAACTGTATCAAGCCCTTCGAAAACTATTTGGCAGACTCGCTTGTTCAGTTGCTCAGCCGAAACTGAAAATTTTATAAAACAATTGACAACAATATTGTTACGACGTGTGTTGACGGTGTTGTCAATTAGATCATTGTGGTTTGTATTTCATCAATCAGATCAATTCCTGAATCTTTTAAGCCTGCCACTGTTTTTTAAGCTATTGCATAGCTTCTATCGCGGGCCTTGAGCGTGGAGACCGAATTCAGAAATTCCGTAACGAAAAAAACCTAACACCCCGAAGCTCGCACGAATCGAGCCGAGCTGCTCCGAAGTAGCTCCGCTTAACGTAAGTAATTATAATTGCATAAGTTGATAAAAAATGCTATGCAATAGCTTTACCGCGGCAGTCCCCGAGTGCCACACGTCTTTTTTTTTATATTGCAGGTGCAGCTGTGTCACTACCTCCAGGGACTTCTTCTGAACAGAACTGAACTAGCGAGAAAACAATTCTCACCAGTTAAGTCAACTGAACAAATGAGAAAAGTTATTCTCACTTGTTCAGTTGACGGAACGGTATTTTTTCGTTAGTCGTAAGAGGCTTACGAGTCTTACGACACCCTTCGGATGTGATGGGGTGGTGAACCCTTCATTGTTTCACTGTCACCACCGTTTTGTAAACTTTTGTTATTCAAATTAAACCAGCAAGGTGTAGGTACTCTAATAGTCCATCTTATTTCATAAATGACTCTACGTTCAATTCCATGCTCATATTGACATTTTCACATTTTGGACGTTTTACTAGTAAGTCGTTTTGTCACTCTAGACATTCTCATTTTATAGACAAACTTACAAACAAACTTAGTTTGACAAACTTAGTTTAAACTAGCTTGACAAACTTAGTTTAAACAAGTGGACCTTCTGCAAACAATGACATTTTTCCCTAATGGACCTTCTGATTCAGAGGGGTTTAATCAGAGCTGACGAGTATCACACGTTTATGGTTTCATTACTTTAAATGGATTTCAACAATTATTTCTTCAGCAAAATACAGCAGGTTGAAACACTTAACCTTCAAATAACATGGGCTTTTTCTTTAATCCTTTTATTATCTTCTCTTTAATCACATTAAGATATGGAATGGATGAACCGTTTGTGTATATATAAGTATGTGATGCTACTTGAACATTGAAGTGGTGCTTACGAGCGATCCCCGTATCGCTCTCGCAAACTAAGATAAAGATAAGATAAATTGAGACAGTACTATTGAAGATGTTTAGATATTTGAACTTCGTTTAGAACTGGATGTATGGGGCCCTGCCAACACCTTTGGCTCCAAGACCAACCTCATATGCTAGTTGATGATGCACATGCTAAATAATGGACGAGGCTATGACGCAGGCTTTTTTCTCGGGGTATGAACTATGAAGGTCAGACGGCAGTCGCTCGCGGAAAAGCCGGAAGTGGCACGTATCCAGTAAAGAATACAGTTTATGAGCACGACCATGCAAAATTATTAATTTATAATGAAAAGTCAAGGTCTCTTCACCAATTTCGACTAGCAACGTAATACATACATATAATCACGACTTTATCCCCGAATGATTTGGCAGAGGTGAATTAACACCCACATTTCACCAATCATTTTAATTCGGTCCGACGACGTAATAGGGGTTTATTACTAACCTGGGCACTATTGTTGACTCGAGCCATGCATCTAAATGGTACCTACATAAAAGTATAATTACCTGTGAACTTGGCCTTGTATATCCATGTGTCGTACGCCACCCATCGAGTGAGTACATCATTATGATCCCACAGGATGTCTCCAATAACGCTGGCATTCTGCAGGTCCGAGTACACTCCGCCAGGGACCGTCGCGTTCCCTGTTATTGCTGTAGAACACAGGTTATTAACAGTGTTAGTACCTACAAATGATTACACTGCACAGTCACTTTATAATTTAATTACTCGACTTCGAAAAAGAATGGTAGTGAATCGAAAGTATGTACCTAGGTAATAATATGGTTTAACTAGGGCTAGGGGTACGTATCTACCTTGGAGACTTTTTCTACTTATTTATCACTACCGGTAAAGATGTATGATTGAAACTGATATATATTTAAGTACCTATTTGTATAATGATATTAGAACTTCCAAAAAATATATAATCTCTAACCAATAATGTACTTACGTCTCTAATTTTGTGAAATGTTAATTATCTAAAATTAGGTTAATACAACATGATTAGTGCTTAATCTTCGTATGTTAACTATTATAATTTAATTTTTGATAACAATTGTACCTCATAATTTACGATCTTGTGTATTTTATTTAATGAACGCTGATTAAGGGTAGGTACCTACCTACTCTATTGTAGCTTATTGCATGGTAAACTTTTACTTCAACCGAAAGAAGCTTTAGTTTTCCAGTCCAGAAAGATTACTTAGCTAGAAGAGAAGACCTATCTATTTACCCTAAAAAACAAAGATCACCCCATTAATAATTGAACAATCTCGCAGAGCTCTTACTTTCAGATAAAACAGTTACTATAAGACATTAACTGATAAACCTCTGCTCTAACTATCAATTGTAAACAATAATACAACAAATAACAAGCTGTATACTTACTTCCATTAACGTTCACGAACGTCCATAACACTTGACTTGAGGATAATTGAATAATTTCAGCATAATTAATAGTTATCGCTACACAGAAAAACACGAAAGTCTGTATCGTCCACATTTTTACGTTACACTTTATTACAAAAAAAAATTGTGTCGAAACGTTAATCACTGACTACAGTTTGTGTATTACTCTCGTAATGATGAGTGTATGTGTCCCGTCCATTCGTTGTCGATAAGAAAATTATGTATGAGCTCATAAACGTCTGTTTGCATCTACAATACACACTCATTATACATCATTTCGAGTATTTGAAATATTTGAGCTCGATATGGTATAGTGTAGGAAAATATATTGTTCTCGCAGTGGATGTCCAGTGCATTTTTAATCATTGGTATGCAAAACCGTTATAAATAGATTGATAGAAGTGTGTTATTGTTATTGCACTATGTTATTCGATAATTACGGTAGGTATTCGATAATAGAGCAAAAATGGTACTGCTCAGAAACGGAACTATTTCAAAATGAATCAAATGCCAAATATCTGGTTGTCTTAAAGGAACAATAGACATATTAGCCGTATTATTAGTCATAAAAAGTAACAATGCTTGCTCGTCATGGGTCTATTGGACCCAGCTATTTTGTCATGATAAAAAATCTTATTTTTTTTCTATTTATTAATCTTAATCACGGCTTGATCACGTCTTATTTCTCGTAAAAACTTAAATATATTTTTATTTTGTTTTAAATTTGAAAAATGACATTTTACAAATGCTAAATTATCAAAGTGTAGCTTTTATTTCTGTTGTTAATTTGTACATTCGTTAATTAGTCATTATTTCATCTAGTTACTTAATCTAAAAATAGCTTTATATAGATAACATTTACCATAATTAAGTCGAAATGACTTAGGTTCTTTCTAATAGTTTATTATGACACTATTAAACTTGAAATAAGTGCAAAATTAGGTAAGTACCGTACCTAAACTGGAGTTGCTTTGGACAATTAGATAACTTTGGGACAATTTAAAATTATTCTCAATAATTATCGTCACTTTCTTTAGAAGTGTAAATGCTATTCCTATCATTCAACTGTTTATTACGTTTGCATGCTGCTTCTGAAAAAAGAAAACACATTTTTAACTGTCCCAAAGTTACCCAGTTGTCCAAAGTGACCCTGATTTTGGGTACCCTTGTAGAGCTAATTGAAATCCAGAAATACGATTTTTATTAGATACTTAACAAATAAATATAAGTCGGTACGTGAAATAAAAAAATGGGTCTACTAGACCCACGCCACCAGTTCGGGGTTAATTGAATGAATACAATGATGTCAGATCACTAACAATCCAACGATTATCCTCCATTTGCACGCTCATATGGATCACTCGCTTGTGATCCAGTTTCAGAATTCTTTTCATGTTTAAGTACCTACCTACATAGTTATGTGTGTATCATCATATCGCACTTCACGCACCCGTATTAGATAGGTACCTTCTATAGGCCATACCATACCAGGTTTCGACGTAGTTTAGGATCATTGTGTCTTGCCTTCCGAATTTTTATTGTAGATATTAATTTTAAGCAAGTATTGTTGAGTGTATTTAGCACCTCCAACTTGAAACATGAAATACTTAAATAATTAAACCTATATAAAATTGTTTTATGTTTTACTTTTACGCTCTAATACCATACTATAGTTGTACTTAAACATATTTGTCATGTCATTTCGAAATTAATTACCAAAAATGTGAAATATGAAAGTAGAATAGATATTTGGATATTCTCCTACTCAGTTGCGTAGAGTACGCAGTTGCGTAGAGATGTGGCATCTTTGTCGGTATTTTACCGTCTCTACCATGGTGAATGTTCTGATGAGCTCTTCCAATTAATCCCACCCTCTCCTTTCCTATATGGGACAACACGTGCAGGGCTTAGATGCCACCCGCATACGGTGCAGAATATTCCATCAAGAACCAAGCGGTTCGGCGACTCCTTCTTCTGCCGCACCATTAAGTCTTGGAATTCCTTACCAGTTTCGTGTTTCCCTCCTCCTTCAGTCCCATGTCCCATAAGCGAGGCGTGAAAAAGCATCTGATGAGGCCGTCAAGCTGAGTGCCACCATTGTAACATGATACGTGTCTGTAATGGTGACCCTCTTTTCAGAGACTTTGCCTTCAGCTTACCATCAGGCGAGGCGAAGTCAAATTAACGTGTCCTATATTAAAAAAAAACTCAATCACGCCAAACAGCTGAATGTAATTCATTCAGCCGAGATTATAGTGGTGCAGGGATAGGTTAGGTATAGTCTGAAATAATGATTACTAAATTACTATTCTGAATCGGTTTTTTTTAATAGATAGAGTGATTCAAGAGGAAGGTTTATATGTATAATACATGCATAATATTGTAGAGAAACACTGATAAATTTAGAGATAATACCACGCGGGTGGAAAATATGGCGGTGCGAAGTTCGCCGGGTCAGCTAGTAGGTATTATTATAAGTTGTTTTACCCCGTTTCGCCATTACCCTAGCATTACAATAAAGTTAACCTGGTCGGAGGAATATCACAGATAGTTCCTCGGCTTTTCGAACAGACATAAACCTTTTTTTATCCCCACGGATAGGTACTCGATTTCTCTTTTTTGGTGCGCTTAACTTATTCGACAACGAACTGTTAGACGAATAACTAAAGAAAAATGGCGAGACTGGCACAAAAGAAAATAAACTTCAAACACCAAAAAAGAGAAAACGAGCAAAACCAGTCGTGTCAAAACGGCCATCATAGCGTGCCGCAACTATAGTCAAGATCGACCTGAGGCTGACTGCACAACAACGTCAACAACAAACAAATTCCTACCTGCGATTTGCCTTTGTGTTGTTGATGTTGTTATCAATTCGCTATTTACAAATCGTTTCTCTTGATTCAGAAATATTTGAAATACCTACCTTACCTTTGTATCGATATACAGCACTCTGGTCCCCTATGAGTTTATATGAGATTACATTCCAAACTACGCAGCAATGTTGCTGCAGCACCTCTGCACTGCGTGTAAATGAATGTAAAAAACCGCAAACCACCAATCGGAACACTGCGGGACAATCACCAGCAGGCACATGCTGTAACAAACATCTCGAATGATCGAAGTGAGCTCGATAGCTGAATCCGCGGTGATTGGTCACTTTCGCGAAATTGACCAATCACCGCGGATTCAGCTATCGAGCTCACTTCGATCATTCGAGATGCAAGTTACAGCATGTGCCTACAGAATTAGTACGGCAGGCGCAGCACCATAGTGGCAACACTGCTGTTGCAGTTCGGAATTATACCTTTAATTGCTGAAATCTAACAGATTTACAAACGAAACCTTACTTTGAAATCCTCGGAGGACAAAGTTAAGCTACCTACTTTCATTTTTTTTTTCTTTTTTCTGTTTTTTGTTTGGTCTGAGAGATCAGTCTCTGAGAGAGTCGAGGTCTACACCTACAGACGGTAATAATGAGAGGTGGTCATTATCTTTAGAAGAGAATTGAGAAGAACACTTGAGCGATGAATAGATACCTTTAATTTGAGGCATCAATCATTGAAATCTGTGAAATGGTTTAGAAAATATGAGGTAAAAGAATATTACAATACATCCTTACATTAAGAATACACGCGCGTAAAAGACAGTCAGGTAAAAAGTTTGCATGCATATTTTTTTGAATTTGACGTAAGTAAAATAGTCTGTCAACCAACTATTAAGCAATCCTAAAGAACTAAAGAATAATGTTGATGTAAATAATAGCAGGAAAAATATATATAATGAATAGGACGATATTATATGAGGAGTATCGATTGATCGAACGGAGCGAAGTAAATATAAACAGAGCATGGAAAGGTACCTATTTATTTTTATAGCTTTCGTGTTTATTATAGTACAAATCTGTCATGCTCTAAATAGTCACAAGTGGATTCGCGAACGATCAAAGATACCTCATAAGTACCTATATCGCAGATCGCAGCCATCATCATCATTCTAAAAGCCTTTTCGCAACTCAGTTGAACTTCGATATTTTTTGTCCCCTAAAATCCAACCACACGTCCCTGATCATGGAGAAGGAACTGTCCTCCGTGTCCCTGATCGACCACCTCCAAATCTCGTAGGGGGGTAACAAATTTACTGTCGTGGCTAGCGTGGCTCTGGTAGAATTTCTTGAAAACTTGACGAAGGCGTCTCAGCATTAATATTTTCACTGCGATTTGAATTAACCCTGATATTTATTACTTCACCGAAGTATATGTATTCTTATAGCACTTTCAAAGAACTTGGATTAGCTGTTTTCATTCAAGTTTAAAGGTGTAGATAGATGTGCTAGAGTCGTATAACAATCTGCTTACTTACAAATAGCTCGCTGTTTTCTACCAGTTTCTATCCTTTCTATCATTATTAGGCTCACTTTTGACCCCTATCTCAACTACCAGTATATGATGGTTTAATGGTGGTAAAAACGTTTACTTACCTACCTATACCCTCCTAATAGCTAAATGGAACTTATTCACTCGATACCAAAAGATTTTTAGGTTATAGTTTTCCTGAAACACAAATTCAGTCACGAGATACATACATACATTTACGCTTTACGCCTCTTTCCCAGTGGGGTAGGCAGATCTAAGATCCTGGAAATCCTGGTATACAACTTTCGCTTCTACTACTTTAGGGTTACTGTAGGTTCCGGGTTGGTAGGTACTCTTCAACATGTCCTTTCTTTAAAATACCTTCAATTTCAATGACATGCGTATGTCTAGGTCGACTCCTACCGGGTTGCCCATTCACCCTCACTTCATAAATCAATTTCGTCAGGAGATAACACACAATTATTTATTACAGGTGCACATCTTCTGTTGTTCTTTTTGACGTTTGTGTTTGGATCTTTCTGCACGTTTTGCTTCCACATGCTGATGTACCTATTCGACGAGAAGTGCGTTTTGTTCCCGAAGTTACTGTCCCTCACGTCGCTACGGCACAATGTTATTTACGAGTTTATGCCTTCTAATCAGGACCTATCTGACAGTAAGCCAATACTTGTAAGATTAATTTGTTGTACACGACCAAGGGTCTTAACCCGACACAGACACTGTAAAAAATGCTATTTGATTTTAGACTTTACGTTGGCTTGACCATACACCATCTACTGAATACTTTCTTATACCACTTAAGTGGCAGACTAGCTCACGACCCACCTGCTGGAAAGTAGTTACCGTGGCCTATGGACGTGTGCAACACCAGGGGAGTCGCACTCGTGCTGCCGACCCTGCAAGAACAAAGACTTTCTAGGCCGTCAGTGCAAAAAATAAAGCATGACAAGCCTTTGGTCTTCCCACTGACAGCACAGAAACTCTCCAGTGAGCTCTAGCTACCCTATTTTTCTCAACAGTGCCAGTAGACTTCTTGAGCACACAATGGGTGGAGAAAAGCACCTGCTCGCTACCGACGTACGTGCCGCTTGTTTCGGGAATCTTCGGTCTGGTGTGGACCACTATGTTCCTCATGTGTTCTACTGGAACCAGGACACTGACAGGGTATTTAATTATTTATTATTAAGTCTAATATTATAACGATACATTGCATTCTGGTCCATTCTGGATGCGTACAGCAGTGGACTGCAATAGGCTAATTAGTTGATTGACATTGCAATAGTTAGGTACTAACTAAAGTCGAGTACCTAAAAACCGAGTTGAAAATGATTGAAACTCGTCTAGCGAGTTTCAATGATTTTCTGTATATCTGACTTTGTCAAGTGTCTTGGTATTCCCCTGTCTATGAATACAGAACCTATGCATGAAATAAATTGAACAAAATTGATGGCTATTCAGTAAAGTTATGCTGTATTTCCCCGGAGAAAAACCGTTTAACTAAACCGAATTACTTATAACATTTTAGCCAATGAAATTCATCAAGTGATCTCGTGTGATTCATCAGTAGGAATAGTACCTACCTAGGTAAGTAAATAAAAAAACAATTAAGCAAACTAAAATAAATATCTACCAAAGAAATGAACTGAATATTTCTATTTTCAAGATTCAATTATTATCCACTGTGCAGGTTACAGCGGCCATGGCGAGTGCTGCCCCCTGTGTTCATCTTCTCTCTGGCGATGAGCATACTGTGTATCTACTCCTCAGCGGTCACGCACTACGGTTTGCAAGAACTCTGTGTTAAACTCGGAGAAATCACGGGCAGCTCAACGTGTGTACCTACAAAATAATCTCCTCTTACTTACCCACTATCAAACTGCCCGGGACAGATTGACCAAATATTAAAAAAAACGCTGTTGCCGTGCTAACTCACTAAAGCATGTTTAATTTCATAAATGCACGACATAATGTACCTATGCACGACTCTACGTGTACTCTTTTTTTTAATAATTACTCTATCCGTCCCGGGCGACGACTGAATAACTTCTCTTTTACTAGTAGCCCACATTGTTCTTGTATGCAGAATCGGTAACCTAACAGAAAACCTACTTTTTTTAATATTTCTAGTATACTGACATGACTAATTTACAATAATGTAGACGAGACGTCATTTCAAATAGATAACTTACAAAGTTTGCTACTATTCCTATAATTTGGCCATCCACTATCTTCCATCATGAACTTAACATAATTTTATCTATATCCATATAGTTTTAAACTATTTCAATCAAAGTACGATAACATTATGATGCGTAGATGTTCGTATGCGGTGAATGTAGTGACCCTGGCGTACGAGCGTCGCATCCGAGGCGTATACCAGGCGACACGACTGACCATCGTATCTGCATGGCTACACACCGCCTGCTGGCTGTGCTCGGCACTACTGGCGATAGTCCGCGTCGTGCTGGCCGTTGACTTCCAACTCGTACGCATTAGAGTCACCCTCCACGCCGATATTGATAAACTGATGGTAACGTTACTTATTACTGAATACTTCATACTCCTACAATTTCATCTTCATTATCATTCGAGCGCCAATCCGGTGATATGCAGACGTCACTTTGCAGGCTGAAGTCTGCCTTCCTCATCTATACCTAAAGGTTCATTTAGACGAGGAGAGTTTTTCGCACGTTTCAGTTCGAGAAATCGTACGCTATTATCACTAGCAATTGCAAATAGCAGCGCGAGTGTGACTCCCCTGGTGTTGCATACGTCCATAGGCCACGGTGACCGCTTCCCATCAGGTGGGCCGTGTGCTTGTCTGCCAACTAAGTGGTATAAAAAATAAAAAAAATGAAAAAACTCGCCGTAACATTATTGTATCAAAATGTTTAAACGCAGGTAAACACTAAATTCTCACCTACGATTATATCATACAAGAATCAAGACTCGCAAGTGACATATCACCTAGTATGTCAAAATACGATTATTGCTTTAAAATTCTGATTAGACGAACAATCAATATCAATATTCAATTGCAAATAAAATTGCAAGGCAATTCTCGCCAATGTGGACGAACGAGCGGCAATTGTTTTTGAATTGCGAATGTTTAGACGCAGCAACTTTTGGTCTTCTGTCCTTTCGGTAACCGTATCTTGCAGGCGAGAAACTCCTTGTCTAAATTAGCCTTATCTAAGTTGTCTTGACGTTTACTGGACAACCTAAATCCCAAACACTGCAAAGTGGATGCGTAGAATTCTGATCAATACATATTTTTTTTTGCTCTTTATGAATATTAGGACTACCTATTAAATAGAATGATTACAATAAATTGCAATAATTATAATGATTATAATAAATTTACTCTCAATATTCAGGAGCGAAATGAAACTCACCTGCGAACTATTTCACCTGATGAAGTTCGAACGAAAGACGAAAACGTAGCAACAACTGACAACGAAGAGCCAAGTGATAAATTAAATGTCATTTTAAATAAATCTAGTGATAGCGATCCAAATAATCAACATTCTGTGCTATCATTAGTTCCTGAAGAGCAGAACAAAATAGCTAGAATCATGGCATACAAAAACGTGCCTAAAGATAAACAATTTATTATTGAGATGCTATATGATATTTTAGACAATAATAACTCAGCTGCTGGCGCCACGAGAATGCCACCTCTTAGCACACCTTCAACTTCATCATTTTCGTATGACGATCAAGAAGCTAAATTTGGATTGACAGCACTAAAGCGTTTCTATAATTTATCAGAAACAGTTTTTGATACCGAAACTTTTATCAGGGATATAGTAAATGGGTTACTTGATGGATTAGATGACCACTTATTGGGAGTGCAATTAAGGACCTATACACAGCAACTCATGTTGAGTTACGAATCTTTTAATATTGAATCTGATAACATCGGACATAATGAGCAAGGAACGAAATTAAAGGACATTTTTTCGTCTAAACCCGAAACAGATAAATTTGCGGAAAAAAAGAAATCTAACTTAAAAAATGCCAGTTCTCAAACTACTAATGAAAACAAGAAGAGCAAGCGGAAACATGTACTGATATCTGAAAAGAATTCATATCAAAGCGAGACAAGTGGATCTGACGAAGATCAACGATCACAAGACAGACAAAGCCATTTGGATAAGGCAACTCAATCCGCAGAAAAAGAAAAACAGGATTAGGTGTATGACGATAGTTCACCTACTTTGTATATAAGGCTAGCCTAGAACTAAAGTGGTCTATGATACAAAATGAACATTTTGAGTTATTAAACGAAACGCGTTTGAAGTCACTATGTGCTTATGAATGTATGATAAGTTGATGTTAAACATTTATACAGTAGTTAAATACATAACTTAGCTATACATATGTAATTCTAGTGATCATTTGGATACTAAACAACAAAAAAATATTAAAAACAAAGAAAATTGTCTCTTAGACCACTTTAGAATTATTGAAATTTAGAAAACTCCAAATTGCACAAGTGGTAAAAGGTTAAAATAAAAAACGTTGGTCATATAAAACATTTTAACCAAAAAACCTTTATTAATAATCGTTATCATATTTATTAATTATAATCATTGTCATCTTTGTTATCAATTATCACTAGCATCTCGCCTGTCATCCCGAAGTGCTGGCAAAACATCTTGTGATTCATCATCAGTTTCACCTCTGCGATTTTTATGTGGAAGGTTCCGATAAAAAGGGTGATGAACCGGTGGTACAAATTTTAACATTTTCTTAATATCCTGCATTTTTTTAAATGACAATGCACGCATATCACTGGCATTATTTGGTTCCAAATTCCGCAAAAATACCAAGAACTCTTCTAAGTCTACAGTAGGTTTCTTTAAGTCGACTGATTTATATATTTCAGAATAATCATCATTATAATACATCTCAGATTGATTTTTTACAAACTTAGCTTTCCTCACTCTCGAAATCATGGCACCTTGGGCCACTAAATTCTGATATTCTTTAAACATTGGCTGCAGTTGATCAAATGATACAAATTTTCCCACCATGTTATTAATACCAAAGGGATTATGTTTTCTACAGGTTCTTATTAATTCATGCCACTCATTAGGCGTATACAGGGCGTCCCACGGCGATGCCACATGGAGGGAAAGTACCTTAAATCCTTAAGTTAGCTCATTTTACTTAAAGGAGACATCATTTTATTTTTAAAAAGAAACGAAACTGCATTTATAGATTTTTAAAAATTCGCTTGCCACATCCGGTAATCGAACCGACTAAAATCCGAAAAAGTAACATCCTGTATTTTTATGGCATCAATCGATAGTGTCAATCATAAGGATCAAATCTCTCTAAGAAACATGGTAAATTAAATGAAAGGAAGTCCTTGAAATCTAAAATTATAAATTCAATTTGGCAAAATAAATCACTTTAACTCAAAGTTCATCCATCCATCTGGTACCATATTAACAATAAAATTCCATATTTAAACTACTTTTCTTTTTTTATCGTGCTGACACCGCTGCTGGTCAGCAGTAGTATTTAGGTATGTCGAACTCAAACCGACTAAAACCGCACGCCGTCTAAATTAACAGGTTATAAGTTGATCCATAGGGCAATTCTCTTGCCATTTTTGTTGCATAGGGTACACCGCGTGCAGGTTTCTAATCAAGCACCCAAAAATAACTACCTACCCTACCTACACATACCTCATCACAGATTAATAAATAGTTACTACGTGACCTCATGTAGTTACCCAATAAAGTTACATTCTAAACAGGTAACAAAGTTCATTCATTTAGTACTCATTTTACTGAATAAATTTCATCAAAGATATCTCTAGTGTTGATACCTTGTAAGAAATTCTTACAAGGTATCAACACTAGAGATATCTTTGATGTGTTGATACCTTGTAAGAAATTCTTACAAGGTATCAACACTAGAGATATCTTTGATTTGATTAGAAACCTGCACGCGATGTACCCTATGCAACGAAAATGGCAAGAGAATTGCCCTATGGATCAACTTATAACCTGTTAATTTAGATGGCGTGCGGTTTTAGTCGGTTTGAGTTCGACATACCTAAATACTACTGCTGACCAGCAGCGGTGTCAGCACGATAAAAAAAGAAAAGTAGTTTAAATATGTAATTTTATTGTTAATATGGTATCAGATGGATGGATGAACTTTGAGTTAAAGTGTTTTATTTTGCCAAATTGAATTTATAATTTTAGATTTCAAGGACTTCCTTTCGTTTAATTTACCATGTTTCTTAGAGAGATTTGATCCTTATGATTGACACTATCGATTGATGCCATAAAAATACAGGATGTTACTTTTTCGGCTTTTAGTCGGTTCGATTACCGGGTGTGGCAAGCGAATTTTTAAAAATCTTTGAATGCAGTTTTGTTTCTTTTTAAAAATAAAATGAAGTCTCCTTTAAACAAAATGAGCTAACTTAAGGATTTAAGGTACTTTCCCTCCATGTGGCATCGCCGTGGGACGCCCTGTATACATGGCTTTCTTTTTTTTGGGCCCTACTTATAAATGAGAAATCCCCATCATTCGGCAAATATGTGTGGCCCGTAATGAGATAATGAACACATATTTCGCTAATGTTCGGTAAAGCATTTACCATAAACATTACAAAAAACATGACATTCCAGTTACGGTTTTGCCCACCACAACAGTCGCTAAATAGATTTAGCCTTGTAGCATGGTCAGGAATATGATTCTTCATGTACAAATACAAGCACGACGTGACTTCTTGAGATCCTCTCGCTCCGGTAGTCTCATACCACAGGTTCATTATACTCGTTCTCCATCATGCTGGTAAGCATGTATGCCAAAATTAAGCATGTTAAGCTGCCTCAAGTAATATACTTCTCCTGTATTTAAATGAGGAAGTGGAAGGGTCCTTTCTAGGTCGAAAGTAATCAATACTTCAGCACTCTGAGGTGAAAGACCGGCTTGTTTATGCATATTTAAAATCTCTCTTGCTTTTCTAGCCAGATTTGTATGTGTATCCAATTTTTGTCTGATTTCCAAACACTTTTCAATATCATTCTCTGCAGCTATTTTAACTTGGAATTCATCACGTCTTACAGGTATCCTTCTTGGGTATATAAAAGTGTAAGTTGAATTCTGTCCTGAACACCTTTTCATACAAGGATTGTTTCAATATTTCCTTGCCTTCTGCTTGGCTTTTCTCTACAAACAATTTGTACATTTTACTGAGGTTCAAATTTGGCGCTAAATATTCGCGATCAGACGATCTCTCTCCATAAAATGGCTTCTGAATTTAGGGAAAGATTGTATGTGCTCTCTTATCCACCCATATTTCTCCTCATTCACTTTATTTCCTGGTATTTTACATCCTCTCTGATCTTTAGCTGGAATATTAGAGTTAGATGATGTTTGTTTTACTCGCAAAGCATAATCTATGCGATGATTACTGATTTGTAGAACATTTAAAAATAATGTTTTACAAACATGTAAGTTGTTGAGGGTAAACTGGCGAGTGTGTTGCTTGCGGCTTGGTGACCGATTTGTCGATCTTTTTCGAGGTCGTCTCGGAGCTGAGATGGTTACTCCACTACATAACCAAACAGTTTGACTATCCCAAGTGCCTAAATTATAGAATTTATCATGGATTTCTTTTTGAGTGGAGGAGGGTATCTTTTCACTGCATTTCAGTCTACATGTACATTCCACAGCTGCAAATACCTTGGCTGGAACAGTATTACCTCTCGTATTGACATATTCCTTCCCAGTTGATCTGCTTAATTTTCTTACATTTTTTCCCCAAGTGTGCTCATGCCTCTGCCTCTTACGCCCTCTTGATTGATTGGACACGGTAGCTGGACTACTCTCAGTGCTTTCTCCTAAGTTTTGCATATTGTTAGATTGTATTAAGCTATTATGTATTGCAGCCACAGTCTCTAAAAATAAAAATAAAATTATCTAAAATCGTCTTAAATAAAACTAACAAAAAGTCTCTAAGGTGCATATACGAGTACGTACCTTCATTTTCACTCGAATTACTGTCGGAAATATTAGGCACATACAAATCGCCATCACTAGTAGCGCTAAAATCAGTTTCCGAGTCGCTCGATTCGTAATTTCGAGCCATCGTAGCTATGTGTAGCTAACTATTTTAATAATTTATCACAAACAGCAGGTAGAATCACAAAAGTGGTAGTTAACTGATAAAATTTCAAAAATATTATCTTACGTTACAATGACATTACTGAAAGCGCGGTAACTTTTTTTTTAATATTTGTTACTTTCGGAACAGGCTATTGTTTTATGAACATGATGCCTTGTCATCAGTTATTTTAATTATAATATGTATTTGGATGAGGATGATGATGATGATAATGGTGAGCTGATGATGATTATGGAATATAAAATATTATACCGCGACCGTCCATTCAAAACAAAACTCCAAGCGCGGTAGCGACATGTACAAGGTGTTATCGGTAAAAAAAAGTAGTAATATTCTCTAACAGTATAGTATATTGGCGTTTTCTTTTATATAATTTAATCTCCTTATTACGTTTAACTTAATTTAATTATTCCTTAACTCCACTTAAAAATTTACCAACTCATTAGACTGAAATGTTGCTTAGACCAGTTTAGCTTTGACAAATTTACACAAAATATAGGTCTATGTTGCATACTGGTGGTTAGACCACTTTAGAATTATTATTTTTTGCATAGTTAATAAATTCTAAAGTGTTATGTTAATGATAACAGGTACTTTGGTGACAAATGGACATCAGACCACTTTTCATCGGATTAATTTACTTTTTTTAAGTTCAAAAATGCTCATAAGTGGATTTAGCCAAAAATGTTACATGGACCACTTTAGTTCCAGGCTAGCTATATATTTATATTGAAAAGTAATTATTTGTACCTATTATTACTTAATTATGTAGCTAACTAAATATTTGTAATTAATTTGATAGTGGTGAAACAGTTGTTGGTCCTTGCGTGAAGGCTCGAGGTGAAAGTGTAAGATCTTTTGAAGAATACATGTACCTACACTTGTACAGTCACCATCATAGTCACCGCAGCGGACAAGGTGACAAAAAACTGCTCGGAAGTTATTGGGTAGGTACCTTGTCTGCTGCGACACATCTGATTTTCCTCGAATTTTTTAAATATTAATTTCAAACAGTTAAGCAAGTTTCGAAGCTGAACTTGTAACGTAATCTCTGTGACAATTGTTATCCTATGATCTAAAAGCACGCATTACTTCAAGATTGATTAGGTTACTTTTCTGGTTATGTTTTGTTTATTTCAACTGTTTATTTATTCATAATAAATATGTTTTCCATCATGTGCATGGACATCTGTTTCATTAGTGCCTTTTATTGATTGATTAGTACAACCCTTTTTTTTAAAGAATGTTAGCAACCGAAATTAAGAATATTCCCTCTAACCCCTCCAGCTAAGCTAAAAATTGCTTGTGTTAGGAGTGAGTTCACATTGGTATTGTAATGATCAGAATTAGAACCTCTCGTAAATCTGATTCCTTAATCACTAAGCAACCGATGTTATTTAAGTTTAAACGCTCAAAAAGCTACCAACCCGACATACAGTCAGTTGGGCCAAAACGGCAAATCAAAAAATCTGCAGTTCGCGGACGCTCTTAGTTTAATCATAATTTAATTTGAAGGCATTCGTGACGCCCATCCAACTTATTTGTCGGCCGATACCAAAACGGTGTAGTGTGCGCATTTTCATATATTAGGTATATGTTCATACTGATTAAAAGCCCGATTTCAGCCTTTATTTCCACTAGTTCAGTTGACTGAACTAACGGGATTATTTTTCTCACTTGTCCAGTTAATTGAACTAGTGATTTATTTTTCTCACTTGTTCAGTCAACTCTGAATACCTATTCCACCAGTTGAACTAATAGCACCAAAAAATTCCAATATTTCAACTTAGTGAGACTATCGGCTGATAGGAAGTCTGCAGTTTGCGGGGGCTCTTAGCCACTAATTTATACTTGACTGCCTTCTCACCATATAGGTGATTATGTAGTAGGTAGGTATATAAATTAATCTCAACGCAATATCACTGACAATATTGCCAATTAAAATGTTTAATAGTATTATCTAAAGGTGCGCAGTAAATTTAATCTTAAAACTTGTTACGAAATAGTTATTGCATAGTTAAAATTGATAAAATCGAGACTGTGTAGCGTGTATGTGTACTTACTCATTATAAAGAAATTTATCCGAATATGGATACGATATAGGTATATAATTATTACAGTCACCAGTCACCAATCTCCTGTCCAAAAAGGATTCAAGGTATCCTACTTCCTGCCAATACTATAAAAGTTTGTGAAGATTTTTGTTATTCAATCACGCTGTAACGGTTGAACGAATCTAGCTAAAATTTAGTACATGGTCTCGATTCTGCTAAAGCTGAACCATCATACCACGGAGACTGCAAAAAAATCCATTTAATTTTATACTTTAAAGTAATGCAATTAAAGTCTAAGTACTAGTTTTGAAATTGTTGGATCACTAACCAGCACTGGAACTTAATACTTACCTACTTAACGAATGTTTTGGCTATGAACCTCAGCCTCGCCGCTTTAATCGAGCTGCCAAAAATCACACTTTCCTCAGAGTACCTTCAAAGCAATACCTAGCCACGAGGTAGAAAAAGATAATCACAGTTGTACTAACATGTTTATATTTATAAAACTTCAGTCTCACATTGAAAACTGTTGTCAAAATCTAGGACTGGCAATAATAGCTTGCAGTTCTTATAGTTTCCTAGTCTTGAAGCCTCTTTAGTTTAAGCCACACGCCTCCTTCTGCAGCGTATACTAGCGACGAATTCTTCACTTTCATCGGCACGTTTGTCCGTTCGTCTATCAACAACTCGTACTTGTGCAGCACTTTGATCAGTGCCATCTTCGATTGTATGTAACCTTGTCGTACTCCTGTAAAGAAATACTGTACTTTAAAGACGAGCATTATTTATTATTATGTGAAATTATTGAACAGTTGCTGCTATTCAGTGTAGTTCTTTATATGGTGTATAGGTCCTGAAGAATAAGTTGGGATCTTCCGATGCATAGCCCTGTTTGTGGGGTGAACCTTAGAGCCAGCAATTTTTTTGTATGGTTGACAGGCTCACGTTTAACCACTATTTAGTAATTGACGATGTGATCAACGGTGGAGCACGCTTGTCTAGAAGTAACCTATTCACTGTAATCTTGAAAATCCACCCAAGTTATTACTATCCGGCAACAAAAATTCGGGCAAGGTATTCCACTCCCTGGCAATACGCATGATGAGCGTACGCTGAATCGTTTAGTGCGTATGAGTGGGAGTGCTATATCGCAATTTTGCGACGTCCACTGTGCGTAATATCTGTCAGGGTCATGAAGGGATGCAGCACGGTATCCTTTCTACGCGAGCAAATCGTGTTCCTAGCCGGCATCGACAGGTGTATCGTTATTTTGCAGATGCCTTAAACCACCCTGCCTCGAAGATCATAGCGGGACCCCATACATTTTCACATGTTGTTTTAATAATATAATTTTCCTATTATCATACACCTATGTTTATGTTATCCTTTCATCGTTAACCTTGACCTGCGAGGTCGCAACAGGCTTACGTAACACGAAGAGTCATTGGCTTCGGCAAACAAACATTGCAACTTAGGTGTGGTCTCATTGACCGCGTTTCAATTGTACGTATGGTATTATTACATTATATTAATATTAAGAAATAACCAGTTTTTACGTTAAGATACGATTCTACCGGGCGTTATGGTGAAAGAATACGTATAAACCCAGCTTAGCAAATGATACAGGTAAAGACTTATGTGTATGTGAAAACCCAATCAGCTTTTTTATTACAGTTTTACCTTGTTATGCTTAGGCAATAGGCAAAAGAACGTTTCTAGTTGGGTGTATTTAGGAGTCAAGTCAATCTGCTAACTATGTGCCTGCCTATCTCCTATATATGTAGGTACCTACTACAATAATAGGTTAGGTACTGTTTTTTTTTAATTGTAGACACACTTATGCCTTAACCTAGGCGTTCTGTATCACTTCTCACATCCGAATATGGTAGATATCTGAATTGAACTGAAATGGATTGCATAATTTGCATACCTCAAACTGATTTCATCATGATACAGGATTGTGCCCAAAAATCTACCTGCGCGTGTGGTTAATTATACCTACCTACTTATTGTTAATTAGCTACATGGATTTCCGGTTTATTATACACGCTATAATAAATATACCGTTATTTTCTGTTTATACCGTAAAATGAAACTGAGTAAACGAAAACCTTTCAAAAATGGTCTGTACGTTGTCAGAAGAGTTTGAATTTTAGGTTTTTTTTTTCATACCAGTTAGGTTGGCTGACAAGCACACGGTCCACCTGATGGGAAGTGGTTACCGTGGCCTATGAACGTATGCTACACGAGGGGCGTTACATTCGTGCTGCCGACCCTGAAGGATCCTTCTAATGCTTGGGAAAAACCACCGCAGGCGTTAAGTATATTTAAGTAAGAATAAAATTTACGCACATAAGCTGTAAATAAATAGGTAGGTAGGTACTGCAAATAGCATAACCGTGAGTTGCATGTTCACTTGGTGACGTAAGGTATGCAGAATTACTTTGTGTTACTCGTGTCCAAATATGTAGCTAGCCTAGCCTAGTAACTTTGTATAACGCTGTTACTATGAAATTATTAGGTAAGGAATACAAAAAAGTGTTAAAATTATCAGATATTTTGCACTAAAAATTAACAGCTAAGACAGAGTTTTGGTGGATGAAAAGTTTCAAAACGGAAGCCGATGGAAATGTTATTAATTTATTATTTAATATATTATAATTTAAATATTTCTACTGCGGCTTCCCTCCGCAGAGCAAGCCAGCAGGAACCGGGTTATAGGGACCCTTTGCCACTGATAGCTAATCCAACATTCAAATCATTCCGTGTCTATTCAATTAATCCTGTCTCAAGTTAATCGTAGGTATTATCGTATCGTGTTTCGCCTCGCTTCTGCTAATTATAATTAGGTACCTATGAAAACAAACATTCCTAAATGCCAATAAAAGATAAAACGCTTTTCAATTATTAACACTACAATCATAAATCTATTATGTTATAACTTTTAAACGGCCTCAATTTGTTTAATCATCTTACCTCACTTGCAGCTTTGACCTCTAAAGTTAATAAGAGGTTATTATATAGAACCAAAACTTCATAGAATGTTAGGTCAATTACAACGCTTGCTTACAAGGATAACCAAAACAAAAGACAATCTAGGTCATTAACACGTTAAGCGTAATTGTAGAGAAATAAGACTCAACGTAACCCCCCATTTAAAACGCACTGCGCGCATCATGCGAAGCACCTTCTAGCTTTTTTTTAATACTTTGGTCGCAGTCAAACATACGGCCCACCTGATGGAAAGTGGTTACCGTGGCCTATGGATGAATGCAACACTAGGGAAGTCACACTCGTGCTGCATACTCTGAAAGAACAGAGAGATTCTGTGCCGTCAGCGCAGAAGACAAGCAGGACGAGCCTTTGGTCTTCCCACTGACAGAAAAAAACCTCTCCAGTGAGCTCTGGCTACCCTACTTACATTACATTACTGACATGAAACCAATTCTAACACAAGTAATTTTAGCTTAGCCACTTAGGGCTTAACTGGGGCAATATTAGTTTTTCCAAGCGACTACAATATGGAGTTCTTCTAAAAACTTCCATCACCGAGTCATATCTTGAGCATTCCAAATTCTCCAATACATAACTATCTTACAGCATAACTATCTTATCTCACACGATGCGTTGCCGCACCGCAGAAATTTCGGCCAATCGGCGGCCATACGAGTGGCCCCGCACCGCTTCTGTGGCCGCCGATTAGCCGAAATTTCTGCGGTGCGGTGACGCAACGCATCGTGTGCCCCCGCTGTAAGATAGTTATGTATTGGAGAATTTGGAATGCTCAAGATATGACTCGGTAGCTCAGTGATCAGAGCATTCCCCCTGTAAGGGACTGTTCGCGGGTTCATGTTCCGCCTGAGCGTTTCACTGTTTTCAACCTTAATCAATTCCTACAGGATTGATAGAACGAGAGTGACACCCATGGTGTACGGTAACCGCTTTCTTTTAAATGCGCCGTGTGTTAATCTGCCATCTAAGTGGTATCCAAAAAAAAATGAAGAAAAACTGGAAATAACATTACCTAAACATTTCTTTGGACCCTCGCCAAACGGCATCCAGTGACATGGATGAAGAACAGCTTTGTTCTCTGGTGAAAATCTTTCTGGATTAAACTTCTCTGGCTCTGGAAATATATCTGGGTCCATTTGTATTGCCTGTATGGGTATGAAGACCATTGTCCCTTTTTCTATGACCAAGTCGCTGTTGGGTAGTTTGTAGTCTTTGTTGCATCGTCGGAATAATGCTCGCATGGATGGGTGTATCCGCATCGTTTCTGGAATCAAAATTATCCAAACAATAATGAGCTTGTCCTGTTTGCTTTCGGGTTGTGTCGGTCACCACCGCAGCTTTTTGCCTACTAGGAAGAAATCAATGTAATGAAATCTTAAAAAAAAATGTAGTTTACATAAGTATTTTTCTACTTCAAAACGTCAAAATTCTAAGTATAAAATTTAACACACATGATAATAATGAATAATTACAACAATTAGAAATACCAACACTTCATAATGTTTTTATTACAATGCACATACCGAATTGTGGTATGTGGTCTATATTATGAACCAATATGCATGTAATAGTATTCATAGAAACAAGGTTCTCGAAAGCAAGTGAAACTATATTTTAACAATAATTCACAAAGTACCGTCTTTTTGCATGATAGGTGACTTTTTTAATAAGTCAACAAGAGATCGCTCTACAAAGTCGTAAGTGGATCTTAGCCGGTGTCTCACTCTACTAAATCTCACGCTACGCGAGCAATGAAAAACCCACAAAAACTACAACAGTTATTACAGTTTTACATTTCGGCTTTGAATGACTAATTTTCCTTCCAATTTAAGAGAAAAGCTGCATCAAATCACTCACCATCTAACACCATATTCAGATACACCATCTCGTTCTGAGCCTCGTAGGTGCACTCCCCGCCATAATTAGCTAGAACCCTGACCACTTCCTCTCTAGCTTTCCTTTGGATATCAGGGTTCAGAGCTAGTTGGTAGGCTGCGAACTGTCCCGTTGTAGCCGAGGTCTCATAACCCGCGATCATGTATAACATGGTGTTAGCTCCTACATCGTTCATGGAGAACGGGAAATCTGCTACACATTTCACGTTACCTAAAAATTAATAACTTAGTTATTTGCCCGTCTCGGGTCGCACAGGTGGTCATTTTATTTTCATTATTATAGTTTAAGAAGGCATCTCTATTTTCGTTTCTGGAAATAACTATAGCCTATGTTCCTCAAGGAAGCTAATAGCGAAAAAGTTTTCGTAATCTGAAATAGTTAGGTACCTGTCTTGACGCAATTCATGATTCAATCACTTTTCGTTCTGTGATGGTTTAAGATTACGACAATTTTCCTGTTCTCTGCCAATAAAAAATATAAACATCCGAATTGAGAATCTCCTCCTTTTTTAGAAATCGGTTAAAAATAATTTCATTCGATTTGATTTTACGCTTTGTACTTATTACAATTTCTTAGTAACCAATAAAACTGTTTTTACTAGAAATTTACACCGAATATTTTTCAACGTAAAATTCTACAAGAGTTTAATTTGTCTTACATACCATTCTCATCAACGACATGTCCATTTTTTAGTTCAATAAGCGTTTGTAGAAAATCATTCCTTTTCAGGGAATGCTTCTGACGATATTCGACAGTAGTCTGCACTATTCCATAAAAGAAATCTTCTATTTGAGCGCTGATCCGCTTGATCTTCAATTTGTCAAAGGTGTCGGGAGCAAAGAATGCGAACGCTCGAATTATTCTCCTAAAAATATAAACCACTGTATTTCCTATATTATAGAGCAGTATCTACTTATGTTAGTATTGGATAGATAGGGGGCCCTGTAATTTTAATAATACACCGTACATTCAAATACGTTCAGGCATCCAAAAATGACGATAGAATAATGAATCTCACATCTCACATAATTATCTACGTCCTTATTTTTAGGTAGGAACATGAATCCTGATAAAAATTACACACCTATTTCGGATGTCGTTGTGAAAAAAGTACCTAAATAATTTATTGGACAATATGTATCTATATGATTTGTAGATAATGTTTGTCATGTTTATTTGTTTTATCGGTTTTCCGATATTTCAGCATTGTCAAGTTGTTCATGTTTTGTCATGGATGTTCCAGAGTTCTGCGAGCTAGTTAGGAAGAAGGTAGACCGATGAGGCTTGCCTACAAACATCTGGCTCTTAGAACTCCTTAAGTAGATTTACCAAGAATACTATTAACCATCTTATTGACCCAAGTGACTACTCCGGTTGCATTCAAAAACTTCTCCACCTCACACGTATAGGGACCAGGGTTCGCTATTCTATAATTCCTCCTTATCACATTTTATTGAGTTTATTTTGGCTTTTATGGGAAAAGATGTCGTCTGACCTACACGTCCTATTAATATTATAATTTAAACTTTACTACGCTAATTAACTGAGCTAAACTAATTTACGTATTTTAAGGCTGCCTTTCCTACGTAGGATGTAAAGCTATGAAGTTTCATAGCTACATAGCTACGCTACATAGCATACCATTATGCTATGCTATGTAGCGTAGCGAATAAGATGTGCTATGAAACTTCCTACAAATATTCAAAATTCGAATCTATTCTCCATCCATAGCACTAGAGATCAGCGCATAACGAGTAGTACTCTTTTTTTTTTTAAATATAAAAACATGGCTTAGCTGAACTCCTTTTCACTAGTGTTATGCTATGAGGACTTATTCATTGGAATATGATTGGTGGATATGAAACGCATTCATAGCAATATACTGGTATAGTAAAGTTAAAATCTCGCTGCAGATTCGGTCATAAATCATAATAGGCGTAGGGATGTGCGCTAGTTGACCGACGGCATCTGTGGTTCAGTGGTAGAATGCTCACCTATTGATTTACAATAAAACACGTAGGTATATAAGATTTTATACTACTGTAAGAGAACGAAACACTCGAATGATTTATGATCGAGTCTGCAGCGAGATTTTAACTATACTATAGCATAGCATATCTCTTGTGGACAGGCAGTGTCTAAAAGTGGGTTTATGAATTAGTTGACCTTTCATCAATTAAAATTTCTTTACCTGATCGGCTTACCTAACTCGTCAGTTGGTCGGTAGTACCAAGGTTCGAACTAGCGGCCTCGTGGTCATCAGTCTGCTACCTTAGCCACTAAACCTGACGTAACATATCTACTTAATTATAACTGACGGCAAGTTTTGAGACAGCCACAATCTTGAGCAATACAGTTGGCTAATAATATTACAATAACTCCAGTTTTGTAGTAACTTTATTTATGGCCTGGACCTCGAAACTGCTAAAGCAAAACCACTGTCATACCACGGACACTGCAAAAATATTTCATTTTATTATTGACTTCAAAGTAATAATTAAACGGCTTTTCGTAGAGTAAATGCAAAAGTATAATGCAACTCGTTTCATAATTTTTTTTAGGTCTTAAATTTAATACCACTTTTGGTGTCTGTGGTATGACACTCGTATTGCTTTAGCAGAATTGAGGGCCTGATATGTACCTATCGAAGCTAATGGATAGGCGGATGTGTCGGACTCGAACCGACTCAATCTGCACGGTGGTTTCTCACGTCGGCGTCGGTATGTATTGCCGGGAAGATAGAGTTCTAAAATCTTCTTAGACTACATAACTAACGTCATTTGAATTGTTTGTTGTATACCTACCAGCTACCTACATTCAAAACGCATTATCTATAGAAATTAGTGCACCTAGGTAGGTATGTGCGTACATGATTTATTGGTTGAACAAAAAATTGCTAATTTAGTAACATGGTTACCAACAGTATTATTTTTATTTATTAGTATTAGGTATATTACCTATAAACCCTTTTATCTAAGTTACGTTCTTGGAGGATTTGAACCTGTAATCTATTGACAGCTAATCTAATGACTTAACCACGCCACTAGCCGGCACTTTAAAAAAACTGAATAGAATAACATTCACTTCCACTTACCAATAAAAGGACTGATGATCAAAATATTCATGTCCTCGTATATAAAACTCCGATCTAGGATTCGTAAATCCGTTACACTCCACACCAAAACCAACATTGCCAATAATTTCCATCGCATATTTAGAGTAGAATTCCGAAAAATTAATGATTTTCTTCTTTGGATACAAAACATCTATATAACTTAATGCCTGTTTAGCAATATCTTCTACAATCGGGTACATTGTCTTCAGTTTTCCTGGCGTGAACGTCGGAGTCATCTTCAACCTTAAACTCCTCCATCTCTTACCAGAAATGTTAAATAAGTTTTCAGCTAAAGGGTCCCCAACTCCTCCGGCGTAGGTTCCACGCGATTGAAAGTAATCAAAGTCTTTTATCAATATACACTTTGCTATCTCCGGATCGTGTATCGATAGTACGGGCTGGTGAAAGGAATACATGCCGATATACGGCAAATGTTTATATTTGAAGTAATTATCAATGTATGGCTGAAAAAACTGTGTTTTTCTTGTTATTACATTTCTTATGTTTCCAAAAAGAATTTCAGGCTTGGGCCCAATAACTCCTCGTTTAGTCCAGTACTTAAATTTGTATCGGAACCATAGGATAGTGTACACAAAAACTACGATGGCAAATGTTAATATTTGAGGGCTAAATATATGCGTTATGAAAAACGACATTTTATAAAAATTTATAAAAAGTTCATACACACAAACACATTTGGCACTAAGATTTGGTACTTATTCAGAAATTTTATCACTTTAGTATTGTCTTGAAGTTATATTATTTAAAACACTGTGCAATCGTAGTCAGTAAAATCTACGACTCTCGCGGCACCGATAGCAAAGGCTGCACACCCAACACTGGAGTCGTTTATTTCAAAATATAAGCAAACTGAGGTCACACATTTCCCTATTTCAATGAACTTGAGTTTTAAACATATCTAATTAATAAAAATTAGTTGGCTAATCTATAATAGCAGAATAAATTTCGGCAATAACCGCACTGACCTTAATTTAGAAAGGCTTACATAATTTTTAGCAAAATATTACCTCTAAACAATTAGTACGAGAGCCCACGACCAAAACCATGTCTCATAGCAATACGGCAAAAACCCTATAAAATCGTTAGATTGTATGATTCTGAACCCGACTAGGTGTGTAGTAACGGTCGAAAGTGTAGCAACTGCGTGGGAGGCCATTTCTGCTGTGTCAAAAAAAAAAGGCAGTCGGTATTATAGCAATACGTCTGATAGTGAAAATGTACATAGCTTTTATAATTGTATTACGAAAAAGTTTGTTTTCAGACATTTTGTGCGTAGCACATAGCCTGAGCGCATTTTTGAAAATGTCAACAAATTTAGCCGACCTGTATCATAGCAATACGGATATTTTTTTTTTAACTTTTCGTATTGCTGCCATGATTACCAAAAACCTGTTTTCAGACACTTTAAGTGTAGCATATACTCCCAAAAACGAAAATAAGTACGAAAATGTTTTTTTTAAATTTACAGCCTTCATAGATATTCAAGAATCTCCCTTGTCTATTATATGTACTTTGACAGATGTCATTACTTATTTCTTTTGTAAAAGTTATTTTACAGAAGAGGACGTTGAAGATCTCCCGAGCGACGTCGAGAGTGATTTCGAAGACGACGATTCCGAATCCGACAGCGATTGAATACGAGAATATTTTGTAACTTTGAATAAACCGTTTTTTTTTTTCAACTTCATCCCAGTTTCCTTTTGTGCGATTTATTTCAGTCCTTCAACTTCAATGTTACGGTTTCGGGTAAATCCTTTGTTAATTATCATGTAATAAATTCAGGGTCGCAACGTATTCATTGGTTTGTAACAGAGAATTCAAGATGCCTCAATACGATTTTTAAATGATATCTATAGAGATCGAAAAGTTGTCTGATAGAGAAGATGCTACACTTAATTTATCTGATATAAATTTTTTGCACATGTGGACAACTTATTTTATCATGTCCAACAATTTTCAGAAATATTGCTATGATACCGATCGGTAAAATTTGTTAACATTTTCAAAACGGTCTCAAAATTTAATGCGTTCACATTTCCGTCTGAAAATTGTTTTGTTCGCATCAAATAACCAAAATTTACTAATAAAAAAGATTTTCAGACGTATTGCTATTAGACATTTTTTTTGTCTCATTTTTAATTTTTTTAAGTGATTTTACGGGTTTGCGCTACACCACTAACGTCTGAAAAATATGTTTCCGGTATCTCAGAACTATCATTCAACTACAGTCTGCAAATCAGACATATTGCTATGATGCAGTTCGGTAAAATTCTTTGACAATTTTGAAAATTCGGTCAGATCAAACGCTACGCGGAAAATGTCTGATATTGGTTTTTTCGAGTTCAGGATAATCGTATCTATCGATTTGATGCGGTTTTGGCTGTATTGCTATGAGACAAAAATTTTGGTCGTGGGCTCTCGTACTAAATGGACAGATTGATGATTTTCTTTTTCATTTATTAAAACCCTTATTGATAAAAATTATTACGTAAAAAATATTTTCAAATATTGCATAATGCAATTACATTATAAAAATATTCGCAAAATGATATTAATTACTACACTTATAACCAAGTACCTAAACCAAGAAAAGTTATTCAGTTTTTCAAGTAGATAACGATATTATTTGGGAGATTGTCAGGTATCTTGCCGCCCCTTTTACCCTAGAAGAAATAGAAAGAGGGTAAGGTGAATCTGTTAAGAGAATCTGTTCTGGATCTGCAGAGGGAAGAGGGTCTCTCACTTCACCTCTGCAGATGATAACACGCGACCACTTTGATGTTGCTAACACAGCCCGACACCGATAAACCGCCTAACTATAAGTAGCCACCTCGTATGTCCGTAGGTATAATAAAAGGCCTTACAATCAGATGGACTGTGTTCTTGTTTGCTACCCAAGTATTTGCTATCTAAGTAAGAGAAAAACTTGCCATATAAGGGCTATCCTTATATGGCATTGAGGTAGGTAATCTCAATGTGGAAATTTTCTTCATTACGTAGTACGTACAAGTTCCCCCATATTTGGATAAAATAAATGCTACATTTCTTTGATCCTCCCACCTGTCTCATCACTTGACTGGGTCAATGGGACTAGTGAGATTGCGCATTGGTGTATACCACGACTCATTTGTTTTCATACTTGGTATTCTCCTAGCATCTATTTGGTAACGTGGTTCAGTAGCTTACATCTATTCCGTATTCGTGGTTGGTAACGAGCAGTATACTCGTATACACATGTTCCTATTGTGTACAATGGAATGTGCCTAGTTAGGTTAGAAAGCTTAGCTTTTTTACTGTATCACAGTTACGTAAGAGTTAGTTTGAATTGACAACTAACTAAAATCCAGATATAGGTATTTAGTACCTAACAAATAAATGAGCATAAGAGATTTTGCACTTCCGTCTTTCGTCCAACAGTCTAACATCGATTATGAACTTCGAAATTTTAATAATGTAATGTAATCACATATTTACCTCAAATCCACTCTTCCACTCCTTATAATTTGGCTTACCTGTGTACTGGCTTGCTACATACAAGCCAGTTGCCAGTCAAAATAGTTGACTTGTGAGCGCCAGAGATCTTGATAGGCTATTTATTTCAAAAAAGTTTTCTTCGTCCACAGTTGATGAACTCAAGATTATGATTGTAAAATTGTTGATGATAATTCAGGGTAATTCTAATGACGAGGTCATTTTTCTAGCCAATAAGTGCTTTTCAGAAAAATGTACTAATGATGGTAGGTACCTACCGTTGAAATAATTAATTACCTACTTTGGTTTTCTCCCTAGAACGTTATCAATATAGGTCAGAAGAGTCAAAATTGAATCAATATTTATTATGATATTGCAAAAGTTATGTTGACTGGCAAGAACATACATCATTTTCATTTTATTGTTAGCTGGTATTTAATACGAAAATACATTTGAGTGTTTAAAAAATTAATACTTAATATAGGTATTAGTCTACTTATGTGATACATCTAAAGAACTGTCCGTGTGGTCACTCTCAGCTTTAACCACCTCTCTTCGCATCTGTACCAAATGCTGCAATAATTCTTTTGGCCTTCGAACTGTAGCATTCGTTCCTTGTAGTTTTATACTTTCTTTAGAACTTTCTAGATATTTTTCGTATTTATTGACTGATTCTTCCATACTGTTGCATGAATCGAATATTTTGCGCTCAATACTCTGAGCTCTACTGTTATTGTACAAAGGCTTATTATTCACAATTGGCTTGCGGTAATGACATTTATATTCTGGTATGTTTATTGTTTCTCGGCTATCGCTAGAACTTATATTATCGTTAACATTTTCAGTTGATACATAACTATGTAAAGGTTTTTCTTTTTCATCTTCAGTTTCTTCAAACCCTAAGAACTCTTTTAGGACTCTTGCTTTTGCTGTTTTATATTTAGGACCTTTAAAAACGGGTACATGATTGTATCTGATAGGCCTTAATGTTTTACTTTCTACTCCGTTTCTCCATATAAATGAATCAGTGTCTGCTTTACTAGATTCTGTTGAATCTGATAATGTGCTCTCATAATCATTAAGTACTGAAAAATCATTAGTGAATACTTTTGTATCATCTGCACAATTGCTAGGTGTAACATTATTACCGCTTTCAGATTCAATTTCGGATTCAGTAGCGACAACTATATTCTCAGTTGCGTCAATATCCTTAAACTTTACTAGCTTTTTTGAATCCCTTTCTCGTGGCGGAGAAAGTACAATATTATAAGGATACATATGTTTGTTACGCCCAAGTATCATATTTTTCATTTCATTTTGATTAGTTTTTCTCGTAGTATTGGGACTCACTTTTGGAAGGAATAAATCATCTGTATTAGGAAATTCTTCGTTCTGCTTATTTGAATCTAAAGACTTTGAGTTATCATGCCTAATAGCTGTCATTGTATCGTCAGTTACATGTACTGATACACTTATTGTGTCTTCTCCAATTTCAATAATATTTGGTGTCTCGGTAGTACTGTGGTTTGTCAATAAATCAGGAGTCGATGCAGCTGCTGAGTGTACATTTCTTTTGACTAATTTCTCTGAGTTATCATCAGAACTTTGAGATTCTGAGTCAACAGGATACGTTTGCGATATGTTAATACTTATAACTGGAGGGGTAGAACATTCGTTAGTGAAATTACGGGACTCATTATTACAATTACATTTCGATGAATTACCTATACGCTTTTTCCGTCTAGGTGGTGGCACCACTGGGGTTTGAGTATGTCTTTCAGATTTAATCGTACTTTCAGTCATCATAATAGAGTTCTTACAAATTATCGATTTAGTTCCCGTAGATCTGTCACTAAAATTAAGTGATCCGGTGGGTCCAATTGCTATTTCCTTACAGCGCGGTGTCATAGGCACTGTTTCGGTAGCAGCATCCTGATGAAAAATGTAAGGACGTCTTGAATCTAGGGCGTACGAGTATAAATCAGTTTGGACGTCAATAGCTTGGTCTCTTACACGAGTTACTATTCTTTTAGTCTGTGTATGCGCTGGTATACCAATCTTCCTTCTATTTCTTATAGCTTTTTGACTTAGCTCCATTAATCTTTGACGTGCATTGGTACAAATCTTTAATTCACTTAGCGGTTCTGTAATTTTCCTATCTACAATCGACTCTGTTTTGGCCAGAGCACTTTCTTCTTTCTTTTTAAGCTTTGAGTACAGTCTCTCAGTGACAGAGGCTACGATCTCTGCTCTTTGATTGTCATGGAGAACGGTAATTTGAGGAACTTTAAGTTTTTCAGTGTTAGGCAAATTATTTATTTCTACTTCATTTTGATTTGGTAAATTATTTGTTAAATTATGGGTTGTATCTGCATCAATGTTCTCATTAATCGCTAAAACTTCTTGAGATCTGTATTGTCTCTTTTTATGTCTAAGCGGAACTACCAGTTTTAAATCGTCACCGCTGCTTGTTCTTTCAAATGTGGGACCGAATAATTTGTCCATTTCTTTATTTATTTCATTAGTAATGTTGATATTTTTACCCATAGTATTGATAACATCCGAACTGCCGCTAGCAACAGATGATGCGGTTGATTCTGAATTAGCGTCAGACTTCGGACGCGCAATATTCATAATGTTGCCTATTGTTGCGATTTTATTTACAGCATTATTTTGAAATTCATCTTTACGCTGTTGCCAATGTTGTTCTTCAAACGTTATGCTTCCTGTTTCAGGAATCTGTAACAATATTTTTTTTTAATGCTCTACTTTACTTACGCTATTCATTTTATATTTAGATGAAATGAATAGCGTGGACTCCTATGTGATAAATACATACATATCGAATGTGGTGCTTAGTGAGTTCGGCAATTAACTGGTTAAACTGCGCTTGTAGAGCCGCTCTTGAAGCTATGCCACAGTTCGTGTTCGTGGCGCGAGGGGTCGGTAGTTGTCTAGCTCTGGCAGCCCAACGAAGAGTTGAAGCCGACTCACCGTAACATGCGGCGCTTGGGGATATAGCTGCCAAGTAAATAAGAAAAATTTGGAACATCATGCAGTTAAAATATTCGCTTCATTTATTCTCTGAGCCTGTTCCCAACTCTGTTGAGGATGAATTTTCAGTCTAACTGTGATGCGACTGAACTTCGATATTGCACTTACTTATATTGTTAGAATTCTTAGTAGGTTATAGCTCGTTCTGACTTCGAAATTAGAAACATTTGATTTTGGAACGCATAGAGGCCTTCTGTTGTGCTAACTATAGTCATCATCTACTTACTAGCTATAATAAACGTGTTGGCGCCTCCCGTGAAGCAGTCCTTCAACAGCCAGGTGAGAGCAGAGTCGCGATACGGAACGAACTTCCCTCGTACTGCACCTCCATTGACTATGAAACAATAACAGTACATCCAAATTTTTGTATTCTCTACTACTTCTTGAAAAGCATTTGAAAGAACAAAGTTAAGTAATACTAGGCGGGTCACTCTTAGGATGGGTGACTTCGTGTCTCGGAGGCACATGTGATAGTGTTCCTCTGACACATTAGTTACTCTATATAATCGATTTTATGAAGAAAAAGTATATTTAACAGTAATATAAAAAGGTGATTACTGATCCCTGGTTGACGCATTTGTTGACATGCAAATACATGATTAACCTTAATGCTGTAAGATATCCTTCATTAATCTACCACATAATTATTATGTAGATACCTAACTATGCTATTTACTTCGAATAGGTATAAAAGATTAGATATTAACGTTTTAGTAGTCTAATGACTTTAGCGAAAATCTTTCAAACATTACACTAAATTGACATAAAAAATAATGCAATCCCTACTTTCCCTACTAATATTATAAATGCGAAAGTAACTCTGTCTGTCTGTCTGTCTGTCTGTCTGTCTGTCTGTCTCACTATTACGACTAAACCGCTGAACCGATTTTGATGAAATTTGGTATAGAGGTAGGTTAGGCCTTGAGAAAGGACATAGGCTATGTTTGGTCGCGATAACCGACATCTACGCGGGCGGAGCCGCGGGCAAAAGCTAGTTAATATCTATAAAAATAAGCTAAACTAGCCCTTATAGGTATCAATTACTTGCTTCAATTCAACAATTCCTTTAAGGAGATCTTCTAATCTGAAATTTTCAGATTTTTGTGTATCACAAAGTTAATGTTTCCATTCTGATAGAAAAAAAAACATAGAATGCGTCAGTTGCATATCTTCTCCAACATGGGACAGAATCTGCCTGGCGAACTATAAGCATAATATCTGCCTGTGCTTACTCCTAATAGGTATAGGTGTGAGTGTATGCAGTGTTATTGTAAGTACACAACAATAAGATTAACTTACCTAGAGCAGATATAACGTTACTGAGAGCTACTAAAGACTTGTTTATATTAGCACCCTCCTTCTGTCTTCCGCCGCCACAGCCTTCCCAGCTTGCTTTCTCACTGAATGGAAAGAATCAGTCCATTATAATATGGAATAGCAAAAAAAACTGATATACCTAATGCTTTCGATAGTAGCGCTCATAAACGTACGGAGACGATGAGTAACATAAAATGCACACAAGTACTAATAAGTACTCCTACTGTAGGCGGCCTACAAAGTCTAGAAACGTAATCCAATTGATAAAATTAGACCACAGAATTGGAGGAATCTGTGAATTAGACTCTCTTTAGACACCGTACGACATAAGACTAAAAATAGAGTCCGCAAAATCTACCCCTTATGCATATTCCTTCAGGATATTATCCAGCCGTGAAAATGTATCCATTATTCTAGTCTTTTGGTAAATCGTTTTATTGAAGTAATAATAAAAACAAACGCGTTCAAAATCCATAATGGATATTATCCATACTTCCATACTAATATTATAAATGCGAAAGTAACACTGTCTGTCTGTCTGTCTGTCTGTTACACTTTCACGCCTAAACCGCTGAACCGATTTTGATGAAATTTGGTATAGGGGTAGTTTAGACCTTGAGATATATAGGCTATGTTTGGTCGCGATAACCGACATCCACGCGGGCGGAGCCACGGGCAAAAGCTAGTATGTATAAACCCCAAAGAACAAAAAAAATACCTAATATACACCCACTTACATTAAAATCGTGCTATTACTGTAGGTATAACCTTTTCAACTGCATATTTACCTAGTAAGGCTTCATCAGTCCATGTAAAGTATATTTGTGGCAGAAGCTTAACCTATTCAAGGTATTAAGTACATGCGTCTGTATTATTTTTAATCTTCTAAGTACATAATATAATACTACTACGTGGGTAGGCCAACATAATTATGTCAATCAAATAGAGGACATTTTAAAGAAAGGCCGTTCGATTCAGATTCGGCAGCACAACCGCGTAAGGCATTGAATCGTTCCCCAAAACTGTCCCCAGACAACACAGTGACAAGTGGAATAAGCTGAAGGCAAAGTCTCGAAAAAAGAGGGACCACCATTATAGACACGTACAATGTTACAATGGTGGCACTCAGCTTGACGGTCTCGTCAGATACTTTTTCACGCCCCGCTTAAAGGACCCGGGACTGTAGCAAGAGGGAAACACGTGAACTGGTAAGGAATTCCAGGTCTTAATGGTGCGGCAGAAGAAGGAGTCACCGAACCACTTGGTTCTAGATGGAATATTCTGCACCGTATGCGGGTGACGTCTAAGTCCTGCACGTGTTGTGCTATATAGGAAAGCAAAAGGCTAAGTAGAGGCTATATGTTTCCACTTGCTACGACCCTACAATTTGATTTTGACTTCAACTAGCGAGTGCCCCACTTTTCTCAAAAACATAATTGGTATACTTTTAAAAATACCTTCAGTTATCTTATCAGTCACAAGTTTAGTTACATATTGTATAGAAAATAGTCTACCTCAATACTTACTGTCCTAATTTATGGATGACGTAGGTTTTTGCCATCCGCAAGTTCTCAACAATCTGCGACCGAAATAACAGAGTGTTTTCAAATATTAATGTTGCGTGTAGTCTAACTATGAATGCGGAGTATTTATTGTAATGTCTTACGAATAACGCGCGTGTAAACGAAGCTTAGATATGTAAATTGGTCTTTATCGCTTCAATTTCCAATTCAAATCAATAACTTTATACTACACGCCAAACTGATGACCGCCTGGTAGTTAGATTTTCTTTTCAAGATAATTTCTGATTATCATATTTAACGTTGCTTCAAAAATGAAAGTAATATGTATGACCTTTAAGATGTCTTTAAGGCTGTTTATATACAGGGCCCTTACTAATATTATCTGATGGCTCCATCCATTGCTATGCAGATGACAGCACCGGTGACACGTATTACACGGGCCGTGCAAATATGCCTAGGTCGGAAGTGGAGGAGAGTCGCGAACAACTTGTGTCCGAAATTGAGACTACTCTCTCTGGAGTATCCGATTGGGGACGACTAAATTTAGTCCAATTCAACCCTACCAAGACACAAGTATGTGTATTCACCGCTAAGAAGGCCCCATTTGTTGTAGCGCCGCAATTCCTGGGCACACCGCTCACCATCTCCACAAGTATCGGGATTCTTGGTGTCGATATCTCCAGCGACGTCCAATACCGAAGTCATCTGGAAGACAAGGTCAAGTTGGCATCAAAGAAACTTGGGGTGCTCAACAGGGCAAAGCAGTACTTCACTGCGGGGCAACGACTACTCCTTTATAAGGCACAGGTTCGGCCCCACATGGAGTACTGCTGTCACCTTTTCGCCGGAGCGCCTGCGTGCCAGCTTGACCCTTTCGACTCGGTACAAAGACGGGCGTTGAGGCTTGTCGGCAATCCCATACTCACAGGCGATGTGGAACCACTCAGTCTCAGGAGAGACTTTGCTTCACTGTGTGTGTTTTACCTATAGATGTAAAAATCCCGAATAATTCGGAATTATTCCATATTATTCGGAATTATTCCCAAATATTCTCAAATATTCCGGAATTATTCCCGCTAAACTCACCTACAAAAAATGAAATAACTGTGCTTCCACCTACTTACTAAACGAAAACTTAAGTACAGACCTGTGTAGGTATTGGTATATAGGTAGGTAGATACCGGAATATTATATATCTTGACCTCAGTGACGTCACAAAATGTACCTACTTATATGTATGTATATCTATGCATTATGTTATCTGTGTATTATGTTATCTGTGTATATGCGCAGTAACACGCGTTTTTTGGATGTCTTTTGTGGATTAGGTGGATTTGAGATTCTCCGCCACCATGGTACCCCGTGTACCATGGTGACGGAAAAGCTCAAATCCACCAATCATAGACCTTAACAAACCAATACGAGCATCTCTCGCGACTTGGAGTCAAGATGTACGGTACCTACTTATTTTATTATAATATGTAGGAATATTATATAATTTGAGTACAACTTTCACACAGATACTAAAACAGCGACTGTAAGCGACTTTCGACCTTAATGACATTATCTTAATTACGTGTCTTTTTGCGCTAATAGATGACACTGATTACGAATATAAGAAAAAAAACTCGATTCTATGTCATGTCATTAAGGTCGAAAATTGCTTGCACTACGTTTTTTAAGGTTTTTTATCCCTAGCATCCTTAACTAGTCTGTGCTATGGAGCAAATAGCCAAATCGGACCGATTTTATCGGATATTTATATGAAAACAACATAATAAATGGTGTCGGATATCGGATGTCGGCCATCGTCGTCCGATACAGATATCGGATGGTGTGAAAACACTCATAAATAGTTTAAAAGTGTATAAGTAGGTACTCAGTTATATCCCTAACTCGGTAAAATCCGTAAAATCAAGAAAATGTTGCTATAATTCACCACTTCATTCGTTTTAGCACGGTTGGTATAACATCGGTATTAATAAGAATACATGTAGACTGTATGTTCTTAATTATACCGATATTATACCAATATCTATAACCGTTTATGACGCTAATCATAAATGCATTTTGAGTCATCAAGAGTCAAGACTACATTTTTTCTTAATGATACCGAACCGAACCGACCGGAATAATTCCGAATTATTCCGGGTCATTTGGGAATTATTCGGGATTTTTCGTTTTATCCTCACGGAATATTTGGAATTATTCCGGCCTTACATCTATAGTTTTACCGCCTATACAATGGTTTGTGCTCAGATGAATTGTTTGACATGATGCCCACAGCTACATTCTATCATCGCACTTCTCGTCATAGGCGGGAAGTTCATCCTCACACATTGCGACCGGAAACGGTGCGCACTGTGCGGTATGAAAGGAACTTCATCCCTCGCACACTCAAGCTGTGGAATGAACTCCCCGCGATGGTTTTCCCAAGCGACTACAATATGGGGTTCTTCAAGAAGGGCATTAGAAGGTTTCTTCAGGGTCGGCAGCGCGAGTGTGACGCCCCTGGTGTTGCATACGTCCATAGGCCACGGTAACCACTTTCGATCAGGTGGGCCGTGTGCTTGTCTGCCACCTAAGTGGTATAATAAAAAAAAAAATAACTGCCAAAAGTAACTGTCTATGTAAATGTCTGTTAAGTAGGTTTTCACATTTTAACGTGATTTTTAGGTACTGCAGATGGCTAGCAAGAGTTAAAATCCGCAGTAACAACTACTGTATGAAGGTATGATTCTGAACTCTGCAGCAAATAGCAGCGTTGCACGACTCTATTGGTCCCCATTTAATCTCTTATGAGTTTATATGAGATGACTGATGGCTACGCAGCAATGTCGCTGTAGCTTAAATCTTAATAGGTTCTCTATTTTTATTCCTACAATTTTATGTCATAATTTAACATTGCATAATGTTACTTGTCCTAACATTATTTACGCATAATACTCATTTGCCATAACTTTTTAATCATAATTTTTTTAATCCTATTTACTATAAGCATAATATTTTATAAGCATACTGTCCCAAAGCATAAGTTTACTTAAGCATAACGACGCGTAACCACAACTATTTTAAGCCAGAATGTTCATTTGACTAAATAAAGTTCTACATGGTTATAAAAACAAATAACCACGAAGGCCTAATGCGGGAGCTTCGCTCCGCTCCGCTCCCGCATTAGCCTTCTAACCCAATCTATCCAAGTCGGAATCAGGGGCTTTCTCAATAAATCTGCCAAATAACTATTAGACAAATAGACAATATGCTTTAAAACTTTATGCATATCAAAGTTATGAATAAAAACATTAGGATATACAATATTTATGCTTAATAACATAGTATGCTAAAAACAGTAAAAACCAATTATGGCACACTATTATTATGACAACTTGTTATGACAATTTAAATTAGGACAAAAACCATTATGAGAAAAAATGGGATCCCATCTTAATATCTTGTTTTATTGTCGCACAGAACCTGATCCCCTTTTACTTGACTCTTTCATCACGCAGGTGCTTAGCAGTGCGTGGAACCTTGAAACGGTACAGTTAGTATGTTATAGCAATAAATATGTGAGGCTCTTGGCAATCCCCGCCTCCGCAATTGAAGTTATGAACCGAACCGAACTAATTTGAAGCGGACTTCCCACGGTGAAAAGGCAGTCAATTATTCATCCTCATGGCGACTTCCCAAATGCACTTTAAGGTCCACTCTATTTGTTATTTTAGTTGGCATGTTGACTTTGACGAAAGCAACTGCCATCTGGCCTCCCAGCCCAGAGAGGAAAGTGCGATGTTGGCTTGGCTTGAAAGTGTTACACACCACGGTGTAGAGTCAATGTAACGTGTAAATAATGATTAGTGATTTTATTAGAAAAACAAAGCAGACTAACAAAATAACGAATAGACCAAGAATAGCACCTATACCTACATAGATTTCATCAATGGTATACAAAGATGGCTATACAATGTATAGACGCAATATCTAACAAAATGCATCAGAAAAGTTTACTCGAAATATGCGTTATGTTTATGTTATAATTATGTGTAAGTAAGCTAATTTCAATAATTGTCTTTAAACTGTCTATCTATTATATTATTTACGCCGCATTGTAGTGGTCATTACTGTGTCCATAGAGTTTAATATTATGGTCTAAGGATGTATAATAATGTAAGCTACCTTCCAGCTAGATCGGCGAGGTGCAGCGTAGCATGAGAGGTGGCTATTTCTAGAAGTGCGTGCGAACGCGAGGAGGTGCTGTTGCGTTTGGTGGCTGCAGTTCGACGACGTCTGACTCCTTCGGCCACTAGAGATAACAGTGCGTCTACGTTGTGGACGGCCACTCGGCGAAGATCTAGTGCAGAGATGAAATCGAAGACCGTTGTAACAAATCAATTTACTAAGGGGCTGTCCATTAATCACGTGAGGCTCAACAGTTCGGAAAAAATTACGAAATATCACCAGGGGGAAGGGAGGGGTAAATTGAGATTTCACGTGTATTTATTTTTCCTTATAACTCGCGATTTTTGTCACGATTCTTAGTTTTCTAGCATTAAATAATAAATCAAAAAATACACGTGATTTTGGCTAGGCGAGAGGGGGGAGGGTTAGTCTAAACCTCACCACGTGCACCATTGGGGAGGGGTTTGAAAATTGCTAAAAAAAACATCACGTGATTAATGGACAACCAAAACTAACAGCAACAAAAAACAATTAACAACAACAATGTAAAAAATGGTGGGCTTGAGTCCGCATTAAGCAATCACCTTTACGGTGAAGGTAGGTTTACTAACATACTTAGTTTTCTCCTTAAAAAATCATTGAAATTATATCTCATCGTTAGTAATAATTGCCATTTGTCTAGGGTGGCTGCCCTTCTGGACAAGTGGAAATTCTTCGGCCGTATTTCGTCTACCAACCCGTAGTCTATTCTATTCTATTGCCACTTGTCTAGAGGGGCTGACGAGGCTGCGCATCCCCGCATTTCAAACCCATTTAATTTTTCTTTCTTCTTTCTTTCTACTTACTTACTTTGTACATAAGTCCCCCTGTGTGGATGTTCGCGAACACGCAGGTCTTTCCGCGCGTTGCCCTTACGCCGCGGCAGCGAGTGGCAGGTTGGTAGAGCCGCTTCACCGCACAAAAGATCATGCACGCGCTCGTTGTATATCTCCAGGAAACTGGTAACAACATAAGTCATCAATCATCATCATTCATCATCTTCATCATCAACTTAGCTTTGTTCCTAATTTTATTGTATTCGAGGCTTTTACTTCTCAGCTCAGGGTCCGCTAGTTTCTCATTCTCCCCATATTGGTTTGAACTTTGACTTATGTGGGTTTAGACTGCATCGTTTTTAGCCAGCCTAAGTTGTAAACCACATTATTACAGTATCTACTTACTCTAAGTAGTATGTTTTACAGGTGTTGCTTTAAAAGAACGACTATTGCAAATAAGTTATTTTTTCAAAAAATTTGCTTAGGTATGTTTATAATGCACAAATAAGGTAATATGGTAAAATTGTAAAAAAAATCGGAGATACATAGGTATACATAAAGTTACACATATTGATAACGCATTTGTACTTTTCCACCTTTGAGAATGCCGTAAGGCGAAATCTGTCAGGTTCAATAATAAATATCGTGGAAAAGTACAAATGCGTTATCACAATGGGTTCCACCAAATGCTATCAACAGTATAAATAATATAAAAAATTGTTTCAGAAACTTAGCTACTATACTCAAATCCCTTAAACCTATTTAGCTGCCACGTCGATGCTGTAACGGCCGGGGTACGAACCCGCGACCGCAGTAGGTATATCCCTCTTTGACAATAGGTTATTATAATGATTAATGGTGCTAGGATAAGATTTTTCATCAACGGATGGGGTCACATAACTATAACCAATAGCTACACATTTCTTTCTGTCGCTTCCGCTACGTGACAAGAAATGACATACGATATGTAGATATATCATTCCTGTGCTTTACCACAAATGAACCGATAATGCCTTTGTTTTATTGCATGTTAACATAGATTTTACGTTGCTTTATCTAATAAAAGCAAAAAAGGAACTTAATTAGTTCTAGTTTGATTGCGGAATCTGAGATTGCGATTCTTGGCATGTAGACGGCATATCAAAAGTGACAGGTAGGTATGCAGGCAACTAACGAATAAATTGCTAATTATTCACGTGACATCGTTACAGTGTGCGCTGTAACTATTATGCGCGAGCGCAACATAGTAAGACGTGCAATGACTAAACCTTGACCACATAGTACACTGTATATGTTACCGTCAATCTGTATAATACAGGCATTCTATACAATGCCTGCTATTCCATCAGCGCAATGTGTGAAATAAATAGATTTTGCTCTAAATTTGCGGATGGCTTTGCAGGAATTCTATTTCTGGATGGTTATAAAACAAATTACCACTAACCTATAATCTATCCAAGTCAAATTGTGCGGTGTGGATACTGCGCCCCGACTTGGACAGATATAGGTTAGAAGGCTAAGGCGGAAGCGAAGCTCCCACATTAGCCTTCGTGATTGTTTTTTTTGGAACCACCATTTGTGTTTCTTGATAATATTTCATACATTGCCTGATGCGCACTCAGTATTTCATTTCATACATTGCCTAGGCATTGTACAGAATATCGGATTATAGTCATTGCCGGTAACATATACACAGTCAGTAGGTAAATGACCAAATGGTAAATAGTTGTCCACATACCGACCTCTTTTTTGACTGCGCTTTGTATTAGGTATTACATTTTGGTTGTATTATGTAATGTAAATATAAGGTTTTTTAATGGTTACTTATTTTGTTATGTATTACAAATTTATAATTATAATAATATGCTAGGAAATCGTACAGAGCGCTACCTAATGGAGAGGGACTCTTTTGTCCGCACTTAGCCTCTTTTTTGGGCCATTGTGCTTGAAGAGTGCTGGCTAGAGCAGCCAGCCTAGCTCTGCCCAGAAGCAAGAAGCTTACTGGGGACTTGACCGGCTTCACGGAACGAAGAGCGCTTCCTAGACCCAGAGTCTTATTCCCAGACATCCACAACCCATTTTTCTCGAAAAATAAACTTTCATATATTAGTTCCCCCTACTTCCACGACAATTAAAATAAAAATATCAAATAACTATTATTTTCTTTCCTACGACATCCATACCATACACAAGCTTTCAAGTATGGTCAGGAAGAAAATCAGGGAAAAAAAGATTTAAGAACCACTGAGTTAGCCTGATTAGCTAGATCAATGTAAAAATACACATTATACCCATACAAAAAAAAGCCTGTTTACCATTACTTTTGCACTGTACCTACGAATTTCTTTCGATTCCTCAACTCCCTCTTGCTATGCCTATGTTCAGTTAATAAAATATAATATAACCCTATATAATATATGTATATATATTTCCATTACCCTACCGCAAATTCAAAAGTTAGACCTAGAACATTGGTTACATAGTTAAAACCAAAGTTAGGAACATAAGTAGTTTACCATTTGGTAAAATTGTTAGCTGATTTATTAAAACATAATTAGCGAAGTCGTGACTGAACGCTGTTAACAGAGCCACGCAGGCTTAACTCAGTTTTGGTATTGTGACACTTAAACTAGATGAAAATTAGATCTACAGATAGATTAAACTTTATTGCGTAAAGTTAGCACATAACCCTACCCTATTCCTTCCCTCTGAAAAAACAGTGCCTGTCACTATTATGGCTACAGTCTGTAAAAGCCTTTCTTATTAAGAAATTAAGCGTGGACGTGTAATAATTTATTTGTATGCAAGTATATAATGTTAGTTCATGCAAAATCCAAATTGAATGCATAAACAGAACTCATAAGCATTATCCTACTAATATTATAAATGTGAAAGTTTGTGAGAATGGATGTGTGAATGTGTGGATGTTTGTTACTCTTTCACGCATAAACGGCTGGACCGATTTGGTTGAAATTTGGTATGTATATAGGTTATACCCAGGATTAACATATAGGCTATATATCAGCTATGAACGGGATCAGAATTCCACGCGGGCGGAGCCGCGGGCAACAGCTAGTAAGTTATATTATAACGCTGTTATTTTAACGTTACAAACAGACAATTTTATTTATTCGCGGGTTCGAGAAATGAATAATGAAATAATGTTTATTTGCGTTGGTCAAGGTGTTCCTATCTATAAAATTGAAGTGTCTCTTTGTAATGTTAAAATAACAGCCTTTTAACATAATTGCATATTAGTATGTGGGTATTACTTACGACACTTATATAAAAAAATTGTCTGTCTGTTTTTCTGTCTGGGCCGATTCTGACGCGATTTTTACTGTAGTCATCTGATATTGTAAGACGTAACTTTGGCTACTTTTATTTCAGAAAGATAGATAGGCTTCCACTTGAAAACCATGGAAGTTAGATCAGCTACTTTCACATATATTATCAAAATGAAATTACGAAACGAAATAAAAAAACGAAAAACTTAGACGGATGGCTGCTACCTATAGTCGGGTCGCGTCGGGGCCAAACACCTTGCGATGTGATACAGCCACAATAAAAGAACTCAAAACTTGGAATGATCAATAACATCACACCATTTTTGATCATTCTTGGTGTTCATTCTCATGTTTTTAAAATTTACAAGTAACCAACTCATTTTTAGAGATACAGTTAAAGGAAACGCTTATTAGGATCATTATGGGAACGTTTATGTTCGTTGCCCATCTGTCTATCACGACTTTTTTCTCGAAATGGGGTTTGATTCAATTATAACGTTAAATATGTTCTATGAGTGACCACGATATGGATTTTGGTAGGTTTCACTTTGAGACCTCGATTTCGGCTTAGTCTTACCTAGTTAATAGAATTAGAAAATAATCATGACATGCACTTGTGAGATGTAAAATGATAATTAATCAAAATAATTAATTCCTTATACGTATTTTAATTTTGGAAGCCAAAATACTTATAAATACCTATTAGTAGACTTTGAAATCAACCCTAACCAGAATAAAAAAAAGGTCTTACTACGCTTACCAACATTATTTTGTAATTCAAAGCTGGTATTCAAAAAGTCTGGAAGTAAGTATGTACTTACCAAAAATATTTTCTAAAACGGCTAACTTTTCACAACGTAAGTACTTGGGAAAGCGGTAAGGCGGGCGGATCGCGACACGTCACCGCTATACCTTTGGGCGGCGCGGCGCGTTCGCGGCCTCTCTGGCAGGACTGAAGCCTTACTGAACGCAAATCTAACTGACACCCCACACACCACTGTGAGCTACCTAATGGAATAACAATACGATATAGGAATTAACCACTGCAAGGGTAAAAATGCTTATTTAGAATAGGTAATATTAATATCTCATCTTTTGCTTTTGATCGATGTTCTTGAAGATCCTTTCAGTATTTTTTTTTATCATGGACATGCCACGCACAATGGCCCAAAAAGGAGGCTAAGTGCGGAAAAAAGAGTCCCCTTTCCATATCATGGACATGGTCATGTCATGGACAAGGTCTTAACTATAACCCTGACCGAAAAGAAAGATAGAAAGGGTAGCACTTAAGGCCTGCGAAGAAAAATATCACCCAAAAAGGCGTATGTTTTAACCGTAAAGGTAGGATTCCCGACAGAGTAGAATTTGGGCCACCCCATCTCCTCCCTTGCGGTGTCGTACAAAGCGACTAAGGGATAGGGATATCAGACAGATATAATATACAGCCCAGGCTCAGCCTCAGATTCTCAGATATATGGCTAGAGTCAACAACACCCCCTATTACGTGGGAACTAATACAATGATTGGTGAAATGGGGGTGTTAATTCACCTCTGCCTAACCCTCCAGGGATAAAGGCGTGATTGTATGTATGATTCCGTAGCCGACCGCATACGTAGTTCATTGCAACTTCTCAATAGTTCCGTTTATCCGTGTCGGAGTTTAACAAGTAATGAGTACCTACGCTGTATGTGCTGCATGCGTCGGCAGTTGTCGTATGCGGCTACGGAATCATATCTTAAGCTACGAATTATACATTACCATCTACAAACAATTTGTTCAAAGATGGTATTTACTTTATATCAAAAAATTTACTTTTCAGTCGGTCGAATGGTACTGTGTCCGACCGACTGAAATAGTTATTTGTTATACAAGAGTGCAAAGTTGCTTTTTAACCGCGTGCTCATTTTTGATGACCGAGCAAGCGAAAGATTCTAAATTTGAATCACGAGCGTAGCGAGTGATTCACAAATTAGAATCTTGAGCGTTAGCGAGGGAATCAAAAGAGCACAAGGTGAAAAATCTTTGCACTCGAGTGCAACACGTAACTTTTCATCCCACCTCAGCGAGGAAATAATGAAATGCTTCTCCTTCCTAGCGTTAATTCCCAGTCAGCATTCGAAGCTTTCACCTCGGAGTCCGGGGTCCGCTTTACCAGTCTTAACTGCGGATTTGGCTGGACCTCGTTATTTGCCGTGAAGCGACTGCCATCTGACCTCCACAACCCAATGATGACATTAGGCGATATCGAAGCATTGCAGCCAGACCGTTGTTGTTGAACTTTTTAGGGCTCCAACTACCCGTAACGACTGCCATAGATGTTCGTATGGCATCCGTGACCGACGGCTTAACGTGCTCTCCAAGGCACGACCAGACCAATGCAAATACCCATTTTCATGCATAAAAAATATTTGCACTGAGCGGGGATCGAACCCGTGCCTCCTGCGTAGCGGCCGCGTTCAATACCACTACGCCATGGAGGCTGTATAATGTGTATTAATACTAGTAATAAAATACAACAAAATAAAAATTCAACAACAATGTCAACAATATGACGTGAAAAAAATTGATGCGCGCAAAGCAAATTAAAAAAAAAGTACACCAAGGAGGTTACAAGTCTGAGTTTTTCATGAATTAAAAAAAGTTGTATGATAAATTCGGCACCATAGAGGTAGAAGTAAATAGGTTTAATGATGTTTTGAGTCCACAAACCTAGTACACACGATGTTCTAAATTCAAATTCACTTTACCTCTCTAGAGGATAAAAACGACTTTTACGCTCAGTTATCGAAGAGCAAAAATAGTCTTTCCGAGATGGTGGGATGAAATAGTTATTTGTTATACAAGAGTGCAAAGTTGCTTTTTAACCGCGTGCTCAGTTTTGATGACCGAGCAAGCGAAAGATTCTAAATTTGAATCACGAGCATAGCGAGTGATTCATAAATTAGAATCTTGAGCGTTAGCGAGGGAATCAAAAGAGCACAAGGTGTAAAATCTTTGCACTCGAGTGCAACACGTAACTTTTCATCCCACCTCAGCGAGGAAATAATGAAATGCCTTTTCTTCCTAGCGTTAATTCCCAGTCGCATCCGAAGCTTTCACCTCGGAGTTCGGGGTCCGCTTTACCAGTCTTAACTGCGGATTTGGCTGGACCTCGATATTTTTCGTAAAGCGACTGCCATGTGACCTCCATAACCCAATGGTGACATTAGGCGATATCGAAGCATTGCAGCTAGACCGTTGTTGTTGAACTTTTTATGCATACAAATATTTGCACTGAGCGGGGATCGGACCCGCGCCTCCTGCGTTGCGGCCACGTTCACTACCACTACGCCACGGAGGCTGTATAATAATTATGTGTAATAATACTAATAATAAAATATCAACAAATAAAATTCAACAACAATGTTCAACCATAGGACGTGAAAAAAAAATTATGCGCGCAAAGCAAATTCAAAAAAAAAAGTAGGTACACCAAGGAGGTTCCGAGTTGAGTTTTTCATAAATTAAAAAAAAGTTGTATGATAAATCGGCACCATAGAGGTAGAAGTAAATAGGTTTAATGATGTTTTGAGTTCACAAACCTAGTACACACGATGTTCTAAATTCAAATTTACTTTACCACTCTAGAGGATAAAAGCGACTTTTACACTCAGATATCGAAGAAAAAAAGTACTCTTTCCGAGATGGTGGGATGAAAAATATATTTGACCATTGTACTCGCGACAATCGGCATCTCTTCGAGATTGAGCGCACTCGAGGTAACAGTGAGATAAATATTAGATGCGCTACGATAAATCATTGCGATTTAATAATATAATTTAAGATAAGTAAGAATATTTTAACTGCACCGATAAATCATGCGTGCGTCATGAAACCTGTAGTTTTAGATTTTTCAGGCACATTCCTACATTATCATTTATGAATATTACCTACAGCTGTTCAACGGTACAGGGTGGCCACCCATAATATCAGAATGTGGCTGTTCATTCACGTCTGTCTGCGTTGCCGGAAAAGCAATTTCACCCTGATGAAGAATTTCCTATGACCCCAACGGGCATTGGCCGCCAGTTCTGGCGAAAATTACTCGTTATGTGTATGTCAATTTCCCCTCCCCTATTGACGATGACCTTGTGACAACTTTTAATACTAATACTATGTCCCTGGTTATGTCTGTCAATTTCATAACAATAACTAATGTTATAACTTATTTGAATAATATTTATATTACACAAATTTAATATTAGCATAATATTCATATTACACAAATTTTGTTAGCATAATATTTATATTACACAAATTATTATTTGCATAATACCTATTTTTGTATTATTTTAAAAGTTATTTATAGTTATTTACTAAATATCTACCTTTTGAATTTCTTTACAATTATACTTCTCAAATCGTCGTAGACCTTTTCATTGCTGGCAACATACGTAGACCTACTTACACTCATTTCATATAATAACTGATCTAAAATAAAAGCTAGACATGGCTGCATACAGTATCAGACATTATTACAGAAAAAGGCTGTAAACCTACATATAAGGTCATTCAGTTAATAAGGTCATTCAGGCAGGTATTACATCTATCACCATGATCAATATGATCATGTTGTTGCCAATTTCATTTAAGGTCTCACCTCTGGCCCGCCTTACTCCGTCTTCTCCTTCCGGTTTGCCTTATACGGCTTTTATGGGCACGACTGTCGTCTGACCTCTCAACCCCGAGAGGAACACCTGGGCCATAGTAGTATTCGTCAATCAACAGGTGTACCAGCTTTCTGGTAAAGTTGTGAACCCTGAAGATCTTGGTAGGGCCTAAAAACACCCCTCACCCCACCATATCCCCTGATCTGCTATTTCCACTTTAATTTCGAATGTTATTATATCATATTACATCTTCATTGCAAGTAATAATCAGAGAATTACCTACCTCTAAATATTGCATTTTTTAATAAGATTTTTAATTAGATTTTTAATGTTGCTACTGCCCACGCTACTGTAACGGCTAAATATATTGTAATGGATTATGTCGCAGCCAATTAATGCTAATTGGCTGCGACATAATCCATTACAATATCCATTACAGTTAACAGCCTAGGCTGTTAACTAAACGGCACCGTTCAATTACTGCCAGAATGATATTCAGCCATTTGATTAAACAGCAGGTAAATAACTTGGATAGATAACGTTTAAAGTGTTAAAAGAACATTAACTGTCTTCTCTGAAGTAACTATGCTATTTTATTTTTGTGTACCTGTTGTGTAGTATATATTTATGGATGCTGCGTAGTATAATTAGTATATTGTAAGTATTATGTATTGTATTGGTATATTATATTGACACGCTATGTAGTATATGTATATATTTCAATTATATCTAATCTGTGTATAACAAATATTGTACGATACCCTATCATCTCTTATGGTTCTATCCATCCAAAGGTTGCCTGGAAGAAATCGCTATTAGCGATAAGGCCGCCCATTATGCATTGTATGTGAAAATTATTTGTTATCTTTTAATACTTTTATGGTGTACAATAAAGAATATCTTATCTTATCTTATCTTATCTTATCTTATCTTATCTTATCTTATCTTATCTTATCTTATCTTATCTTATCTTATCTTATCTTATCTTATCTTATCTTATCTTAATTACTTGCCTAGACATTTAATCAAACAGCTAGGATAAATAGGTAAATCTCTCATTTCTGCAATTCTTAATGGTTACAAGAAAATAACACAAAGGCTAATGTAGGAGCGTCGCATTAGCTGTCTAACCTAACCTATCCAAGTCGGATTACGCTGCTCATCTCAATAAACCTATCACTAACTTTCTGTCTTATTTCTGGGTACCCTATCGTACGAATGGCCTAAGCCTTAGCCAGTCAGTTTGGTAAATGTTGTAACAAACAATATAATGCAGGCCGTTATTTGAACGGCTGATTAAGGTATATAGTTAGCTGCGACAGATATATGTATTTCAAATATCCGTTTGAATGGTAAGCGGCAAATCATAAACTAGTACCTAACCAAAGTGCCTTCCATAAAGTGTATAATCTTCATTCCGCATAATGGTCGTTCCATTTACAAATAGATTCATTTCCAATCGTAGTTCCACCTATAAAACTGACACATGTTCACGAGCAGGGAGATATTAGCAAAGATAAAACCATGATCGTACGGTGTTAAAGGCTCGCGTGTCGTTTCAACCTTGACGTCAGGAAGTCATGGTGGCTCTATATTACCATTCAAACTTAATCGAATGCGTACAACTGCCAATATATTACCCCAGTGTTGGAACAACAATAAAAAAAGTTTTGGACAAACCCTTAAGCCGATAAACCATCAAAGCTAATTTAAAAATAAGTTTATTTTTTTAAACAGTTGCGGAGTTCAAAAGAGTGATATAAAAAGTTTTTTATTTTTATTATAACAGAATAATTCTGATTAGTTTTGGAATAACAAGGTGGCGGCCCAATCAAGGCTATATAAATAGATGTAGCCTCTAGGTGAGGTGTCGTAAAACGCAACAAGCTAAATAGGACATAAATATAGCTATTACTTCTCTAATGCATCTCCCCGCCAGCCTATCGCCGAATCGTAAACTATTGAAAACCACATGATTAAGACGTTTTATAATATATTTATATATATTTTAATATACAAATATATTTCTTGTTGCGGTGTTCTCTTGATAAGGTGTGGCTATACCGTCCATAAGAAAGTGAGCATCTTCCTTTAATCTTGACATTCTTGAAACTTCCGGCGGTTGCGGAAGTCACCCAATAACGATAGATAACTGAATGGTTTTGTAATGGTATTCTTTCTGACAACCATAATACTTAATACAAATAAAAATAGGCGAGAGGTCTTGCCATCCCCGTGTCCCAAGAAAATGTATGAGGAGTTTTTTATTATCAACATACCTCTGTTTCATCCAGTATCAACACTGTGATACGTTGGGATTTTTTTCCCACTAATACCAATATTTTGCGATGTTACTCGTTGCTCCTTGGGGCAATAAGTGTTGCATCCAGTAAAACCTGTGACACGTTGGGAATATTTTTGCTAACCAGTAACAGTGTTACTCGTTTAGTTGTTTCTGGATGGGAATATACCAAAGAAAGTAGGTAGGTACCTACCCTATCGCATGATCATGCATGACCTATTTCCAATGTTAAGATTAAAGATTTCATTTTGTTTCATTACGACGACTACGACTAAGACGACCTTGTATTAAATTTACTACTTATTAAGAAGTGTCTGCTTAATTATAAATTATTGATTTAAAAAGAGTTTGAAATTACTAAATCTATAGTTTTTTTAAGAATTAACACAAAATCATAAAAAATCCTCACAACACCACAGAATCATCTCCAATATATTATATTTTTATTGTAAACTTATTTAAATAGTCCATTCTTTCGCCACAGTCGTGAAGAATGTCAAATGGTCCTTTCTGAGACGGCACTGCACGTGTGTTTATTGTCTTGCACAACAAATTCAACGCAAGGCAGATACAGATTGCCGTTTATGCAAATGAACCTGACCGCAGCCAATATTTCGCAAATAGGTAATTATCTGAACTAAAAGCTTGTGTAGTGAACGTCCATAGGTGTTCGAACTTGACCTGTTTGGTAAAATTGTTAACGGTTAAATAACTAACTACTTTAATCGTTTATAATATCTATCTATTTATATTTTATACTATTATATAATTGTAAAGTGGTCGTGATATTACAAAAATAATTGGGTTGTTCTGTTATATTAACGATAGATACTAAACATGATTTTTTTTTTAAATTTAATATTCAAATTTATTTATTTGCTTATTTATTTGGTATATAAGGTAAAGCGCGTAAAGGTGAAGCCGCGGGAGTTAGGCTAGTTCTTAATAATATTGTAAGACGCACTACAGACCACTATGTAGTCCCAAAATGAGGATTGCTTATCTATAGTTCGCAATACAAGTTCTAAAATACAGGTTAACATACGTAGGGTATACAGTACCCATAAGGCAATTAAAGAGTAAGCGAGTAGGGGTATTACCTATAGAACACCTAGTATCTACTAGGTTCACGTGTTAGTACTGTCTCATTTCCCTACTCCCTTCGCCCCTCAACTTTCGGTACAGCATAACCTAAAGGATATCTATCCCTACCAAGCAATAACAATATCAAATATTTATCAAAATAGAAACACAAGCGTCTCTACCTAAAAGAACCGGTCGATTGCGAGTCAGACCGGGCACTGTGGGTTCCGTAGGTACACAAATGAATTAAGGGGCATACCTACCTACTTACGTCTTTGTAAAACTAGAGTTACCATAGATTAGTTAACTTCAGTTTTCTAAAAGCAACGATAGCAACTTTCGAATCGCAGCAAACTGAAGTGACAGCCGGCTGACCACATCTGCTGCATCTCGTTTGCAGCCATCCTGTAAACGAGTCCTGGGGTGGAGATCGTGAATCGGTAAACGGATGGTAAGATGTCCACAACAATCTAACCTGACGACCTGAAAAGGTTGCTGGGGTAGATTTGATGCCAATGGACTCCTGTTATATAATTACTTGAATGCGTATATAAATGCTTTCCTTTCTGTATTGCGTTGACTTTAGAGTGATTTTTTACAGCTGTAATAGGTTGCAGACCTGATTTATTATTTGATATAAATTTCAACGTAAACCTACACGCGGTCCTGAGAAAAAAGTCTTAAGAACAAGGTATGGGCCTAGTTTGTTTCTCTTCGAGTTACGGATCCCTAAAAGACGCTAACGCACAATTTTCAATGTCTGCAATCATTTACCGTAGAAAAATTGGCGGCTATGAAATAATGATGAGACACCCATTTCATTTTGACAATAGCATCGCGTGAGCTCACACCTATGGTTCCTTCACACGGAATGCATAAATGATACAAACAATTTACTTTCCTAAAACAAACTGCTTTTAGAAATGGACGTCGGGATTGCAATGGTAGGAAAACAAAACCACTTACTGTTTTGTCGAATTCTGAGAATCGTATTGAATAATTGTGTTTATACGTATGGTTATACTTACCTAATACCTAACTGTTTGTATGTTTACTATTTATACGTAGATACTAGATGGTTACTTCAACTTCAAGCATCTACTTCAACGAACCTCTGCATCACGTCACCCTAAGGTTGACTGTCAGAAAATGCCCGTGGCATTAAGTCCCCCTTTGTACACTTATTTTATAATGTATTTGTGCAAAAATATTAAATAAATAAATTTAAAAAAACGAATGAAGCTTGATTCATACCTAAGATTTAAATTTGCTAGAAGGTTGTAATTATTATTGGATTACGCAAACATTACAAGAAGACATGACAAGGACTTTTTACATGTATACCTCTACATAAGTACCTATGCTTACACCTATTTGACTTCGTTAAAGGCAGGTAAGTCAATCAAAAGGAGAACCAATTAAGCGGATCCCAGACCCCAAATTGAAAGCCTCGGATAATCATATTCTGTCCTCCGTGCCTCGGATGCAATCATCATCAACGCTAAGGTATACTTAATATAGGTACTTAGCTAACTTAGAGAACCTTTATCATCCTTTCAGCTTTCTCCCAACTCAGTTCTAACTGTGAAGATTGACATGGTTGCATTTCGATATTTTCCATGAAACAATTGCCATCTAACCTACACAACCACACCAACAAAGCCTATAACTTACTTCAAAATTAGAATTTTAAGTTTAAAAGAATAACTAAGTACTTACCTGATGGTATATTCAGAGCTTTGGCATTGCTGTTCATACAATGCTTTGCACAGCCTCGGTATGAGTCCGGGTTGGGCCTCAGTGCCCATCATGGTATGTGTCTTCCCAGTAGCACTCTGTCCGTACGCCAATACACACGCTGAACATCCTTGCGAGACGCTGGATATGACCGACCGACCGATGGTTTCGAAAACCTATCACACATAAAACATATTTGAAAGCTGAAAGTATAATTTTGGAAAATATATCATCATAACACTCATGTAACAAAAATTAATACGTGCAGAACAATCTTTGTATTCTTTATAATAGTCCGAGAGCCAGCAACAGATTATAATGACCGATTTCCTTTCAGATATCTCGTAAACTAATTCAGAGAGTGCATAAATGAAGTTCCATGATTGTCAGCTAATGATTGAAGTGGTAACCTCCCACGAACGTCAAAAAATGTTGATCAGTAATTTCCTTCCAATTAAAATTTCGTCAAACTACAACTAACCCAATGTCTTGAAGGAAAAAGTCTGCTGACGATCATCATAATGCAACTCTCTGAAGCATTTTACGAAATACAATTATCGTTTACTTTAGAAAATGGACAGACAAAATGTGTCTATCTTTAAGGCTTACTTTCTCTTGAGAAGCATAAGTTGACTGCGTGACAGGACAAGAGCTATCGAAGGTGTAGTCAGCGTAATACTGCCGTATGCGCTCGCGACTGTCGCCAGCGCCTGACAGACTCACCTGAGCAAAGAAAAACAAAAAAAAAACAGGTAAATATATACATAGATACACCCCATAGTCTCCCCATATACCCATAAAATACGATAATTATATCTACTTAAAACTAACACTGAGTTTTTAAGACTTGCACTGCAAGTCAGACTTGTTGTGCCAGAAAGGTTAGGTACCTTACTTAGATACAACCCACATTTGAGATATCTCGGTATTTTTACCTTTAGGAGAGAAATTCATAATAATATACTTAGGTATATACAAACAACCAGACACACATTGGCCAAATTAATACGAAACCAGCGGGCTTGCATGAAAGGGTCCTTTAAGCGGGGCGTGAAAAAGCATCTGATGAGACCGTCAAGCTGAGTGCCACCATTGTAGCATGGTACGTGTCTATATTGGTGACCCTCTTTCCAAGACTTTGCCCGCAGCTTACCATCAGGCAAGGCGAAGTCAAATTGACGTGTCCTATATTAAAAACGAACCCGCGACCTGAACAAACTTAAACAGCACACCTTATAGCTAGGAAGATAATTTAGAAAAATTATTTACTTTGATATTCGTTATCGTAACAGTGTTATCGTCTATAACTCCCACCACAGGTACACGATCCTTTTCAGATCTTGATTCCCTGAAAACGGAAAAAAATATTCACAGATCACACATAAATAAATTGTAGATAAGGAATAAACTAATTAAAACATACTTTTCTGTAAATGGTCTAACTCTTATCGCTAATTTCACGTTTGACATTGTTTCACACAGAGATTAATCCGACCTTTTCTTAAAGAAACTAATGTATTAAAATTTCACACAAAGTTGTCTTAATATCACAGGTAAATGTTACTACTGTATGTAACCACAGAACGTGTGCGAGATGCAACAATCGTTACCCGTAGATGTGTATCGAATGCAGTCAAAAGTTCAAGACCCGTGTTGTTGGACAAAGCTATTTTGAGATCGACGCCCCCTTCCTATAGTTCCTGCAGGAAACGTACCTAATATAAAAATAGGATCACTGCCGTGTCCACAGTAGGTAGAAATTCTGGTATTGGTGTGATAGATAGGTAATCACTAGTTGTTGCCCGCGGCTCCGCCCGCGTAGAATTCTGATCCCGTGTCCGTAACTCATGGAAACCTTTACCAGGGTTAAAAGTAGTAAAGTGCAACTATAAGTAATCTCTTTCACATTTGTAACTTGTACTTTGCCACGATATTTATTATTAAACCTAAGGTTTGCGACTTTTGAGACCTTTAAGAATGCCGTAGAGTGAAACCGGTTAGGTTCAATAACAGATATTAATAATGTGTAACCATAAGTTCACCCAAGCGCAATTAATCAACAGTATAAAATAGTATAAAATTTTCTTGTCACTAAAATCACTAAATTAATAAACCGACATAAATTAAATTTTGCACATGTTTAGTAGGTATGCCAACTTGAGAGACAGGATAATTTTTATCCATCAATCAATTTGCATATAGTATAATAAAGTAGGTACATTACAGTGATAGTGAGTAGGTACAACATATTCTGCTATATAGAGTGCGCAAATTTTAATATACCTATCAGAGATCCGATTCTCAGCACTCCATGCGCCGCCGGGTCCATAGCGTGATACAGAGAGGAACACCGTGGCGGCGACTGGGACTTGCGACCCAGATGTAGGTTTCGGCCACCTTGTGATGCATCAGCGCTCACCTCCACCGTCAGTAGTGTCCCCCCCCCCCCCCCCTCCTACCTATCCAAATTTGGTAAGATCCTATCAACGCCGCTTTTGATATTCGATTTAGTAAAGAGCTTACTGAAGCTCTTGGCAATCCGAGGTCTTTAAGTAAGGGATTTAGCTGGAATTCCCCTTGCTCCTACTTCTACGGCGGCGGCGTAGAGTTTAACCACGTAGCCGTTTTTGGTTAACTCGTTAGTCAAGTCAAAGTATCCGTATTCCGTATTTAAAAAAAGCCAATTCGTAGATGACCTAGGTGCCTACTTAGGTAGATACTTTCGTCAATATCCTGAGTGTTTACTTACTTATTGAAAGTTAGTTAGCCTAAGTTAGGTAAGTACATAAATTTATGACGTAGGTATATATCTCGTTCCAAGCTATCCTTACTCCTACATTGTCCATGAAATATAAAGAAAAAAACTTACCAATTTCTACTATGACTACATATGACTATTATAAATAATAATCAACTGATCGCTAATCAATTTTACATTTTTTTAATAAATTAGGCAATAAAGCTACACACTCTTTTTGAAGTTTCCCGCGCTTTTCCATCCTTTGATTTCTTTTTTATTAGTCATCTAACGACCAAGGATATAAGTCCTTAAAGCCTAACTTTTGGTGACTTACTGTTGCGGTACAGTACTTAACAAGGTAATTCATAATAAGATGCGAGAGTGCATGATGTAAATGATTAAATAATGTTTGTTTTGTACCTATTTTTGGCATTTATTTGTCAATTTTTAAATACTACTAGCACGTCAGTAAGTTGTATATGAAGAGAATCACGAAGAGAGTACGTTATCTTTTGAATAAATATTATCTTAAATTGAAACTCGAAATCACATTGATATTAATCCTAAGATTGGATTGAAGGACCTGTACCTGCATCCATGGATATTATTTTTTTAATAATTACTGTCAGTGTCAGCTGTCACAGTGTCGCTGTCACTTTGACTTATCCAGATCCAGTCAAGTGACAAGTGACAAGTGACACCTGTCTTGTCTACTTTTTATTCTGGAAATCTGAACGGAACACGGGAACATGATATATAATAAAAATTGAGATTTGCAGCGTTTTACTTATTTACTACGCTTATATCCAGAAAGGTACGATTGTTATTTATTTTTGAGTTTGCACTTTAACCAGTAAACCTTATTTTGAATTCGTCTGTTAAAAAAAGCACCGTAATAGCTTACGTCGTAGGATAACGTTATTTCGTTTTACTCTATCCTAAACTGATTGCAAGTTCCAAATTTAATAAAAGAACCGGTTTCGTGACCTATTTTGGGTCAACTTATTACCTTAAATTGAAGCAACCGATCGGAACTGGAATAGTGACTGTCTAGCTTCACCTAGAAGTGACCAAAATTGTAACATTATTTACAATTACAATGTTTTTATGGTTGCAGTGAACTAGCAATGAAAAATATTTAACCTTATCAAGTTAATAAGTCATTAGTATAGTCTAGTATCATTATTTTGTGCTTTCATAAACATGCGACAATACACATTCATTGACCTACGTACCTACACTTACTACTTTAACATTAAAAAAAAAAAAACAATATCAGTGGTCTTATCTATGTATTTCTTATTGATGTATTTTCTATTCAAAACTTATCTGATTGCACTTTGTAAGTCATACATAAAATATGTATGTAAATGGATAAAACTTGATTGTGTTTTTGTTGAGGCAGGCAGATTGGCATCTGTCCTATTAGCATTTAAATACCATACCAGTTTAAATATCTACCTACTATTGTAGTTCAAGTAGCATTTCAATGTTCATTATCCTTTAGGTTGTCAAAGATGTTGGTCCGAAGATTTACACGCTCACTTTGGAACACGGTGCGGGTAGAAAAAAGACTTTTAGCTTCTGATCCTGTTAAGCCTAAAGTAGAGGATGCTGAGGCTGTGGATGCTGTACAGGTAAAATAAATTTGTAAATTATAATCATTATTTTATTCTTCAACTGTTGATATGTATTATCTTTTATTGAATAAGAGTTATCTCTTTGTGCCTACCTTTTTTTTATTGAAGAAGAGATAATATCAACAGTTGAAAGGCCAAAGGGTGCATAAGGGATCTTCAGCTCATCAGAAAATCTTTGTGCTGTAATAATCTATTACCACTCTTAGACTGGAATTCAATAACGGATCTGACTATTCTATAAGAGATAAAACTCTGTTTTATGAAACAGATTTTCACTGGTGAAATCCAGCATTAGAATTTGCTGTGGCTTTCTTAAAGGTTTCCAGTTTATGTATTGTACATTACAATACTGAGGATGGGAAAAACAAAGGAAAACTTGAAATAAAATTCTGTACCTACCAACCCATCTAGCCAGTATGGAAATAGTAGGCCAAAGCCCAGACATTGGGAGAGACCTATGTCCAATAGTGAACTACGATAGGCTTAGGAATTAATTGAGGAAAAAACCCTTAAGCCTACTTTTTTTGGCCTATCCATATCTAATAAAACCAGAGACCCAATTAATAATATTTAAAAAAAAAATTTAGAGATTGACAGTGAGATTCTGTATTTTGTTACAGTTGGAAGCACTCGACAAAGACATATGTTTATTAGTGGATGAGAAAGATAACTTCGTAGGAACTGCCACCAAAAGAGAATGTCATAAAGTTGGAGACGATGGAAAAGTGTTACTGCACCGGGCATTTAGCGTGTTTCTCTTCAACAAGAGAGGAGACATGCTACTGCAAAGAAGGTCACCTAATAAAGTAAGTATTAATGTCCTTTTTTTAGACTGAGTACTTCCTACAAAATATTAAAAATGTGAAAGTTTGTGAAGATGTGTGGATGTTTGTTATTCTATCACATTCTAACCGCCATGCGGACTTAGCTGAAATTTGGTACAGGGATAGAATAAAGTCCGAAATAACACAGGCTTATTTTATCCCGGGAATAGATTCCGATGGGTAGTGTAGTGGATCAATATTGGATGCAGGCGAAGCTGCGGGTATTAGTTAGTAAATAAAATAAATAAAATTTAAATTTTATTGGCGTCAAAAATTATAATATAGACTAAAACGCATAGAACTAGTGCGTGAAGCTGCATAAGTAATACTAAAATAGTTTCGTTCTCATCCTTGTTACTTCCACGCACAATGGCCCAAAAAGGAGGCTAAGTGCGGAAAAATGAGTCCCCTTTCCATTCCATTCCATTCTCATCCTTGTTTACACGCACGAGTGCGAGTGAAATGGTAATAGGTACTTTAGTATTACTTTTAGTCTGAGTAGAAAAGAATTTAGCTTTAGCCGATTTTTTGAAATTTACTTTTGCAAAAGACATTTAAAATAAACTCCTTAAGTCGCGACGCACGTAAAAACACAATCTTGTAACCAACGCTTTAATAAGCCTCACGGTCTCTAATAAGGCCTCTATCTGCCCAACAAATATTTTAAACTACATAGCAATACCCCATATTATTTCTTATATCTACTAGAAGTCTGTGATGCAAGTCTTCTTCATCCTAGCGTTAATTCCAGTCGCATTCTAAGCTTTCGCCTCTTAGTCTAAGATCCGCTTTTACCAAGCTAACTACGGATTTGGCAGGAGGTTGATATTTGTGTGCTGTAACGTGATGCAAGTTATGTTACATAATATAAACAGTGGTTTCTTATCTTTCCCTATCTCAAAAATATAATACAAATATTGTTTATTGATAAAAGGTCTAGAACAGATTTGGCATAGTACCTACCTATACCTAATCATTTTTAGACAACACTTTCTTGCTTTTTTTTAAATCTTTGTTTTGGTATGACGAATGGTTATTTCAGTAGCCGCAGTACTTGTTAGCCACATGTCTCCTATAACTACACCTACTACGATTATGGTTAGGCCAGGTGTTCAGATAAAGCCCGTCAGAGTTAGGCCTTTTGATTGCATGTCCGGCCAAAATAAACCGTGCCCAGCTTTTGTTAAGGTATGATTCCGAAGTCAACTGCATATGATAACTGCAGAAGCATGCAGCAGAGCGTACCCAGTACCTTCTTCTCTCTCAATTGGAGCTTTTCGGCCTGGCTCGGCTGTTAACTACAAGTCAAATTGTTTCAGCCTATATTTAGCAGATTATAAGTTATAAATAATCAGCTGTTACCCGCGGCTCCATCCGCGTGGATGTCAGTTATCGTGACCCAACATAGCCCTATGTCCTTTCCCAAGCACTAACCTATAACCTCATCTTCAAAAAAAAGATTTTATTCGCGATTTGTACACTGAGTCCGATCTCAAGCTCTAGTCCATCTCTGCACCAAATTTCATCAAGATCGGTACAGTAGTTTAGACGTGAGATCGTAAAACAGACTGAGAACTTGCTGCCCATTTTATTAAATGTTTTAACATTTTTCAGGTAACTTATCCAGAGTACTACAGTAATGCATGCTGCAGCCACCCTCTTTACATAGATGAGAAGCCCGAGGATGTGATTACAGCTGCCAGGCGCAGGCTCAACCATGAGTTAGGCATACCTCTTGATCAGGTAATTGTTAACGCATTACTTTGCAATGTTTACAATGAGCCACATTTCCCTGATTGCATCCGTGGTGAAAATGACCTCGGAGCTCAGGTTCCGCCTTCCGGCTCTTCCTCCTCCACTTAGCACGATCTTGGGCGTCCATGGCAGTGAGACCATTTGCACGCATGTCACCCTCCACAATGTCAAGCCATGACTTCTTGGGCCTACCGCCTACCCTACTTACAAAAGAATGATGTTTACCACTGTCTGTACACTTAGATACGGTATTTTCCATTAGGATAATTTAATTTAGATCGTTTACGTTTGTTATTATTATACGTGAATAGTAAAGATGATAAGAAAAGTCAATGTTTTGCAAAAAAAGTCAATGATTTGCAAAAAAATACAATGTTTTTTAAAGAAAAATTGGGTCAGTTTCATTGTTAACGCTAGTTAGAGTAATTAGTCAAATAATTTTGCGTTTTCATTGTTAAAAACGTGAAAGGTAATTTAAGGTGAAAAGTGCATTTTTTGTCAATTACGTTGATTGACAAAAAACAAGCATATTTACATTTTCCTTTTTCCGTGTGTTAATTTTTTTACTAGCTTTTTTTCTTGTCTAAACCCACGTTAGTCGTTATTTATTACTCTTCCTAGATGTGCATTGTCTCAAGGTAAACTTTTTATATTTTTTAGTGCATAAAACATCGTGATGAGTGCAATAATTTCTCAGGCGCTTTTTACGCAGTATTTTGATCTCTCTGACACGCAGTTCCTATAGGTTTCACAGACGTGTAAAAGGGCAGTAGTAGTGATGGTTTTACAGACGGCCCTTTAGCCTAACCTTGCATTTTGGGGCCAAAAATGATCCAACTTGTTCTTCATCTTAGCGTTAATCCCAGTTGCATCCGAAGCGTGCACCTTGGAGTCTCGGGTCTGCTTTTGCCATTCTAACTGTGGGTTAGGCTTAACTTCGATATTTCCCGTAACGACTGCCATAGATGTTCGTATGGCAACCGGGACCGTCGACGACGGCTTAACTTGTTCTCCGAGGCAGGACCGCCAAAACAGACCATGCGGGAAGAGCCGCCCATGCATTTGCTCTGGCGCACGGCCTGACCCAACTGGTACACGAGGTCACCAGGATACCAAGAAGGTCGGGCCTAGCACCCTCTCTGCTGGACCTTCTGCTGACGAGTCAACCAGACCAGTACAGTGTTTCAGTGCGAGCCGCCTTAGGCAACTCCGACCATTGTCTGGTTTGTTCCAAGGTGCCAACTATAGCGCCCCCACGACCCGAACAGGGAAAGCGGCGTCTCTGGCACTACTCGTCAGCGGACTGGGATGGGATGCGTGAGTATTTTGCATCCATCCCGTGGGTTGCACGTTGCTTTGAAGGTAAGAACCCCTCGGATAGTGCTACTGCTGTCGCCGGTGAGATCAGCTTGGGTATGGAATACTATATCCCCTACACTGATGTCACCGGTGCCCGCAGAGCGCGCCCTTGGTTCGGCCGCGAGTGCGCGGAGGCTGTTAATCAAAAGCAGTCTGCGTACCGCGCCTGGGTAGGGGCGCGCGCCACGCGCGATCCTAACGTGGGTCACTTCAAGGCAGCGTACAACAAAGCCACAAAGGTCTGCAAGAGGGCTTGCGTTAGAGTGGATGCCCAGCGCATAGCGCGGCTTGGCCAAGAGCTTGCGGCGCATCCCACGGGTAGCCGTGGCTACTGGCGATTGGCCAAAGCCGTGCAAGCCAACTTTTGCCAGCCTTCGCTGCCCCCGTTGCGCAAACTTGATGGATCCCTGGCCCATGAGCCGCAAGAGAAAGCTAATTTGTTGGTTAATCTCTTTGCGGCCAACTCCCGGATCGATGATTGCGGTATGCAGCCACCGACACTGCCCTTTTGTGGCCATGCGATGCCTGATATCCGTATCAGGCAACGCGATGTCCGTGCTGTATTGCGGTCACTCGATGTCCGGAAAGCCAGCGGACCGGATGGTATTCCAGCGGTGGTTCTTCAAAAATGTGCAGCGGAGTTGTCTCCAATGCTGGCGCGGTTGTACCGGATGTCGTACATCTCGGGTACAGTGCCTTCGGCTTGGAGGGAGGCGAATGTACAGCCGATCCCCAAGAAGGGTGATCGCTCGGACCCTACCAACTATAGGCCCATAGCCGTCACCTCAGTACTGTGCAAAGTACTTGAGCACATTATCAACAAACAGCTCATGCGTTACCTAGAGGATCACTCCTTATTCAACGACCGGCAATATGGTTTTAGACCGAAGCGGTCAACGGGTGATCTTCTAGCGTACGTTACCCATCTTTGGGGTGAGGCTATGGACAAGCATGGCGAGTCGCTGGCTATAAGTCTTGACATCGCCAAAGCGTTTGATAGGGTCTGGCACAAATCGCTTCTTTCCAAGTTACCAGCCTTTGGTCTGCCTCCTAGACTGTGCGACTGGGTGGCTAGCTTCCTGCAGGGGCGCCGTATTCGCGTCCTCTGTGATGGTCGAACTTCGGAGTTCTTGCAGGTAAATGCTGGCGTGCCGCAGGGGTCCGTCTTATCACCCACTCTCTTTCTTCTGCATATCAACGACATGCTGTCCACTGGCAGCATTCACTGCTATGCAGACGATAGCACCTTACACGGGAGTTATCACGGACATCCTGCGGCCAAGCAGTCTGATATCGCGGAAAGGAGGCAGCTTCTTGTCAGTGAACTTGACCAGACTCTGAACCTCGTTTCTCAATGGGGTTCTGAAAACCTGGTTGAGTTCAATGCCAAGAAGACGCAGGCATGCGCGTTTACAGCAAAGGTATCTTCTTTCCTTCCCCTTCCAACTCTTCAGAGCACGCCACTGCCACTGCAGGACAATCTCAATATCCTAGGTATGGATGTTCGCTGCAAACTGAACAACAAAAACTACATCGAGAGTATCATCAAAACAGCATCGCGTAAACTCGGAGTCCTGAACAAAGTGAGACGTTTTTTCACGCCGGAGCAGCGGTGTCTTCTCTACAAGACACAAATTCGCTCTTGCGTGGAATACTGCTCGCATCTCTGGGATGGCTCCGCAAAGTACTTACTAGATGCTCTCGACAGGTTGCAGCGACGTGCGGTCCGCATTATTGGGAATCCTGAGATCACTTACACCCTTGAGCCTTTGCAGTTGCGTAGAGATGTGGCATCTTTGGCGGTATTTTACCGTCTCTACCATGGTGAATGTTCTGATGAGCTCTTCCAAGTAATCCCACCCTCTCCTTTCCTATATAGGACAACACGTGCAGGACTCAGATGCCACCCGCATACGGTGCAAAATATTCCATCAAGAACCAAGCGATTCGGCGACTCCTTCTTCTGCCGCACTATTAAGACTTGGAATTCCTTACCAGCTCACGTGTTTCCCTCCTCCTATAGTCCCGGGTCCTTTAAGCGGGGCGTGAAAAAGCATCTGATGAGGCCGTCAAGCTGAGTGCCACCATTGTAACATGGTACATGTCTGTAATGGTGACCCTCTTTTCAGAGACTTTGCCTTCAGCTTACCATCAGGCGAGGCAAAGTCAAATTGACGTGTCCTATATAAAAAAAAAAAAAAAAAAAACCCATATTCATGCATACAAATATTTGCACTGAGGGTGTTCATTACCGCCAAGCCACAGAAGCTGTCAAAATGATCCAAATACAATATTTTCTTTGGAGGAACTACAAACTAACCTCCCAACTCGGAAAGGAAGACATGCTCCAAAGCCTCTTCCGTCAATCACTATAGGTCCGGTACACCTTAACAGGTAAGGTTAAGGTCCGAAAATCTGGATGTGGCCCCCAAAAACCTTGTATATTTATGACCATAATGTAACATTCTGCTGTCTATAGATGGATCCGGAGCAGTTCACGTTCTTGACGCGCGTGCATTACCACGACCCCGGTGACGGCGTCTGGGGAGAGCACGAAATCGACCACGTGCTGTTCTTCCAGAACGACGTCAAAGTGAAGCCTAACTCTAATGAAATCTCTGAATATTGCTTCGTGCCTAAAGCAGAGTTCAACTCGTAAGTGAAGAGGAACACTCAGTTTTCAGCTAAGTACTCACATTCAGCATTCATCTATCGAATGACGTGCGTCGTATGAGTATTCACCAAAACATTCACGGCTCGCTTCGAGTAGGCACATGTGCGAAGGAAATGACTTTTAGATTTTGAGATATTGGGACTTATCGTGATTAATTATTTATTATTAGGGAACTTGGGTACCCTCCGTTGCATAATGTACCTTTCGCAAAATGCACCCCATGCGATGTTTCGATGTTTCGGGTGCGTTGCAGCACCCGTGGTCATGACTTGACTGTTCTGCGAGCGTCGAGAGGAGCGTCGGAGACGTCGGTGGACACACCGAAGTGGTTGCACCATCTGGCTGCGGGTTATCATTCAAACTCACTGATAGGGAAGTATCTTTATCTGTCGTCTCCGACAACTCCTGCCCCGTTGCATCTTCAAACGTGTCGTCAGCACCGCTACCCGGGGGACGTAAGTAAAAGGCGGTGGTTAACAGCTAACTGGTTTATTAAGGAAAAACACCTACCCACATTATTCGTATTCTAAACCCCTGCATCTTTCCCCCTTAAATATGCACCTTATACCTACTTATACTACTATGCTTACACACCGAAGTGGTTGCACCATCTGGCTGCGGGTTATCATTCAAACTCACTGATAGGGAAGTATCTTTATCTGTCGTCTCCGACAACTCCTGCCCCGTTGCATCTTCAAACGTGTCGTCAGCACCGCTACCCGGGGGACGTAAGTAAAAGGCGGTGGTTAACAGCTAACTGGTTTATTAAGGAAAAACACCTACCCACATTATTCGTATTCTAAACCCCTGCATCTTTCCCCCTTAAATATGCACCTTATACCTACTTATACTACTATGCTTACACACCGAAGTGGTTGCACCATCTGGCTGCGGGTTATCATTCAAACTCACTGATAGGGAAGTATCTTTATCTGTCGTCTCCGACAACTCCTGCCCCGTTGCATCTTCAAACGTGTCGTCAGCACCGCTACCCGGGGGACAAGTAGTATCCTCCCTCCGTGAGGAGTTAGCCTTCGGCCTAGACCAAGAATATCTGTTCCTACGGTCTACGGGTATCACCTGATCCTGATGCCTACGCCATTCTAACCCGTTGCCTACATCAACTTTATATGAGACCGGCCCGGTTTTATGTGTCACTCGCCCTTCTACCCATTTTGGGGTTTTATCTGAGTAGCCACGCGTGAGCACTGAGTCTCCTATTTGGATATTGCGATCCATCCCCGGCTTATTTATTATTTGGCGATCTTGTGCGGCACGAACAATTCGCCCCACGTCCGGCCGCAGAGCGTCCAGGCGCCCCCGCAAACGGTGTCCTAACAAAGCCACTGCAGGTGCCACATTAGTTGTCGCATGCTCCACATTCCGATATTGGAACAAAAATTTACTTAGGGCTTGCGGCACATTTTCCCCCTCATGAATAGCTCTTTTGATCGCTTTCTTAACCGACTTGACGGCATTTTCTGCTGCCCCGTTACCTTGCGGACGGTAGGGCGCTGACGTCACGTGTTTTATACAATTTTTTTTACAATAATCTTGGAAAGGTGTCGACAGAAAAGGTGGACCGTTGTCGGTGACCAACATGGTAGGTAAACCGAATCTCGCAAATATAGACCTAAAAATAGATATAGTGGAATCGGCATCCGTGCGATTCATCGCCACGGCTTCGATCCACTTAGAATGGGCATCCACTAAAATCAAATACTTCTTACCTCCAAATTCCGCGAAATCGGCGTGTATACGTTGCCAAGGATTGAGAGGAAATTCCCACGGGTGCAAGGCGGCGCGCGGCGGTGCATCGCGCACCGCGCGGCACGCCCCACACGACCGGCACACGTTTTCTATATCTTGGTCCAAACTGGGCCAATACACATAATTACGCGATATATTTTTCATTTTATTTACTCCCAAGTGACCTTCATGAATTTCCTTTAAAACGTGTTGACGTAAAGGCGGAGGTATTATTACGCGATATTTATAAATCAGGCAACCCAATTCAACTAAAATTTCGTGTTTTCTCGCGTAATACGACTTCATTTCCTCTTCGCAATTAGTCACCGACTGCGGCCAACCGAACATAACATATCCTTTAACTTTAGACAAGACATGATCTCTAGAGGTAGCTTTGCTAATTTCTTTAAAATCGACCGGCATATCACCGTGCACTAGGTGTACATACGTGATCGGTTCCTTATCGGCGGGGCGGCACTCGCGGGGCAGTGGTAGTCTCGATAACGCATCGGCCGGTCCGTTATCCTGTGACCTTATAAACTTGACTGTGACGGTCTGAGGGATCCCACCCTTTTCACCAAAAATGTAACTCAACGGTTGATGATCCGTGCGTAATTCGAAACGCCTACCAAACAAATATTGGTGATGCTTAGTGATCCCGAAAAAAATCGCAAGCGCTTCTTTATCAAGTTGACTATAATTTTTCTCTGCTGAGTTAAGTGTCCTTGAAACACAGCTGACCGGTCGCTCGCTACCGTCGGCGTAGACGTGCGCCAACATCGCGCCTAGCCCGTACGCGGAGCTATCCACCGACAGCACGAGTGGCCGCCCCTCCTCATAATGTGCGAGTACTTTATCACACAATAATACTCGTTTTGCCTCATTAAAGGCGTTTTCACATTCAGAATTCCATTTCCAATCAACCCCCTTTTTTAGCAATGCATGCAGGGGATGCAACAAAATGCTGAGGTTTTGAATGAATTTACCATAATAATTTAGCATGCCGAGAAAACTCTTCAGTTGTGTCACATTAATTGGTTGGGGAGCATTGAAAATGGCTTCTGTTTTCAACGGATCGGGACGTAACCCGCTCTTATCAATAATAAACCCTAAGTATTTAACACTCTTCTGTAGGAAAGAACACTTATTTAATTTAACCGTAAACCCCATCTTACTCAACCGTTCAAGTACCGCTTTAAGATTGTCGAGGTGACTTTGGCGGGAGGATCCCGTGACACATATGTCATCTAAAAATACAACAGTATTAGGCACACCTTTTAAGGTTTCCTCCATTATTTTTTGAAATTTCTCGGGAATACAGGACAACCCGAAGGGGGTGCGGCGATACACAAACGTACCTACATGAGTAGTAATTGTAGTATATTTCTGTGAATCCTCGGTTAACAATAATTGTTGATAACTATTTTTTAAATCAAGCTTAGAATACTCTTGTCCCCCACTGAGGGTCGCAAACAATTCTTCAATTTTCGGTAAAGGGTAGGGATCGCGTTTCAGTTTCGGGTTGATTGTGATCTTATAATCACCACAGATTCGTATATCCCCGCACTCTTTGATAACCGGTACAATGGGTGTGCCGTAATCGGAGGAATCGACCCGGTAAGTAGTCCCCTCGCGCTCCAACCGTTCTAGCTCCTTTTCGACGGCGAGTCGTAATGTTAGCGGCACGGACCGCGCGCGGACGTACACCGGTGTCTTATCGGTCAGCTGTAATTGAACGGTTTTTTTACACGTCCCGAGTTGAGACGTAAACACCTGAGGATACTCAGCTATCAATCGGTTCACAAATGGATCGTTTAAAGTGTCGTTGACTTTATTGTTTATTTCATTCAATTGAATTTCTATATTATTTATTTGCAGGGCTCGAAGCCACTCCCTCCCGAGTAACGGGCGACCCCCGTTACGAATTACGTGTAGCTTACAATGTTTAACTGTGACTTTTCCCAGTGCTAAATCTACTGGGATCCAACCCAACGACTCAATTCGTGAACCGGTATAACTGCGTTTAAGTTATCAGGTTTTAACACTTTATGAATAAAATTACGTTTATATACATTCTCGTTAATCGTCGAGATTCTACTTCCGGTATCGACCTCAAACTCGACGCACTGACGATCAACTTCTACTGTAATAATATAGGGTTCGTCACCTGTACCGTTCACTCGTATGTTGAAGAAGTCCTCACCGTCATCGTCGTCACTCACGTAGTTATGGGGCCCGCTCGTTCGGCCCCCCGAACGCGCTTCCTTGCACATCACCTTCAAATGGCCGCGCATACCACATTCATCACAATTGTAGTGCGCGAACCGGCACCGATCCGGACGATGCGGCTTGCCGCAGCGCCAACAAACGCTCGTGCCGCTCCTCTCCGGCCGCGGCGCCCTGGAAAGCGCGCGCGCGCCCGCGTCGCCGCGGCCGCCGCCGCCGCCACGCCTGCTGGGTGCGCCCCGTGCGCTCGCCTGGTGCAAACCCTCGCTTGCGTCACCGCCCGCGCTGGCGGCGCCAGCGCCTGCCGCCGCCGTAGCCCCGCTCATCTCGGCGTGCTTCTCGGCGGCTTCTAACGCCAGAGCTAGCTCCACCGCCTCCTTATACAAAATATTTTTTTCTGCAAAAATTCGAGAACGCATCGTTTCACTTGCCAAGCCCGACACGAACTGGTCCCGTAAATTTTCTTCTAACGTTGCACCGAAATTGCAGGTGGTCGCAAGATGCTTCAAATTTTGCAAATATTCCGTCAGTGTTTCGCCGCCATTTTGTCTACGCAATCGAAAAATATGCCGCTCCGCTATTTCGGACCGCTGGGGCTCCAAGTGAGCTGTCACTAACTCCACTAATTCATCGAAAGACTTCCCTTCAGGATGCACAGGGGAACACAGATCACACATTAGCGAATACGTTGCTTCTCCGACCACTGTAATTAATAACGGCACACGTAACGCCTCCGCAACACCGTTCAAAAGTATATATTGTTTTACGCGGCGAATATACACGGGCCATTGTTTAGAACTAATATCAAACGGTTCCAGTTTCCCGATAGGCATTATTGTCACCGTAATTTTACCCAAAATTACACAAATCACGCGTGAAATCGACTCGTCGCCAATGGAACGTAAGTAAAAGGCGGTGGTTAACAGCTAACTGGTTTATTAAGGAAAAACACCTACCCACATTATTCGTATTCTAAACCCCTACAGTACCCTCTTTTTTTTTCCTCTTCACGCCTGACTTTTATTTAATTCCATCGAGCGACGCGAGCGAAGGCTTGATTTTGCGAATTTTGCGGTCCACACTTTGATTTTTACTTGTTTTGGAGTAAAACTATCGAGTAATACTGAATGTGAGTACTGATCATTACACAATAACTGTATACTAAACGTGCTGTATGCAAAAAAACTGAATAGCTAAAAATGTAATATCCTTTTTTTTAACTAGGTACATACCAACATTGGAAGGCCCTGTTACACCGTGGTTCAACATTATACGTCGCCACAGACTCAAACTGTGGTGGGACAATCTGCACCGTATAAAGGAATTGGCTGAACCAGAGAAAATACATAAGTTTATAAGCGATAAATAATTATGTAAATAAGCACCCATGGCCTTTAATTATGGTTATTTTATTAATGTTTTTCGTTTTATACCAAAGGAGAATGGGATAAGTGGTACCGTATTGCTCTATCAAAATATTATCAATATAAAAGTAGATGTTAATGTTTTATGTACATTGTGTTTTATTCGCATGACGTGGGTTTCGGTCTCTCGTAGAGATTCATACATTAAAATGAGGGCGTCTACTGCGTCCGCTGCCTGCTTACATAGAGAAACAGGTACCTGCTACCTGCACCGACAAGTTTCCATAGCAACGTCAGAATATCCCTTTCCCAAAATTTCCCTAGGTTTTAAATAGTCCCTTTCCCGAATTCCCACATTGTCAAAAAATCGCAACGCATTTCGCGGATTTTTAAGACGATTTGACATAATGGCAACACGGATAAGTTTGCCCGTACCGGTACCTTAACCTGTTTCTCAATGTAAGCCACAGAGTACTATACATATACTGAAAATGTAAGCTCCCCCAGTCACGAATGCGGGCACCCGCACTGCATACTTTTAAGTGCATAGTTATTTACAAGAAATTCCCATCATATTATTTGTACTTGCACGAAACGGACGTCCGCATATTACACAAATAGAGAAACTGGAATGACTTCATGGAACCTGTTTTGGCTGCCCTTAAGTTGAGCAGTAAAGCTTGCTCTTGGTCTTGCTCCTCATTTCCTTGGGTTTTTTTTTTGCATTTACTTTATAAATTAGTCCCCACGCTCCTTTGTTTCATTATTATCAGAATTTATATTATGATTTGCAGCTGTTAGCGGTTATTACAGTATAATTCATTTATCGATTACAATTTTTCACAACAAATCTTAAGAAAAATCTTTTAACTATTGAGTGTTTCGAACGAGGATTTCTTATGGTGCTAGATTAACTTAGCGAGGTTAAGACAAAGATGGAAATTCTATGTAGTACCTTTGATAGAAGATGAAATAGGAATACATTGCAGGTACTTACCTATGTTTTCGTAACATCAGAATTCATGAACCCTACCCTGTAAAAAGTCGATTACCTACAAATTTTATAAGAGCAGACAAATCGCTATGTACTTCTACTTAGTTGAATAAAAAAAAACTGCAATAAAGGTCAATTTTGTTTAAGTCTTCGGAAGAGAATACTTCCTTCCAATGATTGAAATGTTTATTGTGTTTTTTGATAAAATGTAAATAAAACAGGATTATAAATTTCGAAAAATCAAAGCATAGCAATGTTTTATTAAATTACATATAATTATAGAATAGAAATAAAAGTATATTTATGATTAAATTCAATGTTTTTATTTCCGGATCCCCTTGACACGCAATTTTTTAGTCTTACCGCCTTCGCTACCTCATGCGGGGCGCCCGCATGCATGTCGCACGTCGCACGCCCTTCGTGCAAATTGTATAGACTTGCACCATTTTGCACAAGTTCTTCTTCCTCCTAGCGTTAATTCCCAGTCGCATCCGAAGCTTTCAGCTCAGAATCTGGGCACAGATTAATAAATAGTTACTACGGTCTGGGGTCCGCTTTACCAGTCATAGCTACATATTTTGCACAAGTTATCTATACGAAATTAATTCAGTATGATTTGCCCGACGCAAGCACACGCATGTAGGTACATGTACAAATTGTACAACTCTGCATGATGCGATGAATAAGTATAAGAATTTCATAGTTTAGCGTAACGAGTTTCTAAAGACTCATACGAGTACCTACTATAGCATTGCATATACTTAGTATAGCAAGATGCGTTAGCACCCTTAAAAATCACGACGTCATGTGCTTGTAGCGCGTAGTGCAAATGTGTGAAGTGCAAGAGAATTGCATAATTATCTCGGTCTACAAATGGTATTTATTATGAAAAGTTCTTCCATCATCTATTTAATTCTATCTCGCTCGATGAAATCATTTTTAATTTTTCTTAACAACATTTAGGTAGGTACGTCAATCTTCCACACCAATTCGTGAAAATTCTTCTTCTGTTATTAATTTAATGTCACTTATTTTTTCATTTGTTACTAACATTTTTGCTCTGTAACTTGACTTCACCTAAGTTGCATTAAGTACCTATACCTCAAATCATTTCTTTTGCATTCGAAGTGTGTTGTGTTTGGCAACATTGTAATAAAGATAAATAATAATAGTAGCCTTTATTTTCGGACAGTGCCTATTACATTTTTTTTTTTACTGTATGTGTGTTTTCTCGTATAGTTAATTGCTTGTTTATAATTTATTTATACAATCTGTCCGCGTGCCACAGTTGACAAAGGCCTCCTCCAACATTTTCCACTCCGCTCTGTCCCTATCAGTCCTCGTCCACGTGCCTCCTGCTACGGCTTTAATGTCATCCACCCATCTTAAGAGAACACACTTTATATCGGTTGACATTTCCCTAACCGAACAAAACAAACAAACAACTTTTTTTTTATTTTTCTTTATTACATTTTGGCCACCACAACGAGCACGTGACTGCCAAACCTTTCGTAGTAACAGGTTACAGGAGTCGGAAGTCACTCGAAACTACCGGGGGGAGTAGCAGGTTTAAGTTTAGAGGGTGTGCACGTTTTCGTTATCGACCGTTCCGTTAAAAAAAATATAAAAGCAGTCAATACCGTGCGGTCGGTCGCTTCCTGGGGTGGGGGAGGGGGCACTTTTTTAAATGGGAAATTCCTTCAGAAAATACCTCTTTAGAATACTTTTCAATTAGACGTGCATGATTTGGGGAGGGGGTGGTCATGTCCCCTGGGATCCCCTCCTAGGGTTGCCAACCATACTGTTTAAAACAGTATTATACCGTTTTACACCCAATTATACTGTTTACTGTTCAACAAATAAACAGTATCCAAAATACTGTTTTCAGCATCAAAATGCATAACACTAGGTACAAAAATGTGCAGCAATTGATACAATTTTAATTAATTGGGCACCAATTTGCAATTATTTTATAAGTTTAGGTGTTGATTGTCCCATGATAATCCAAAATTTATTAATGATGAATCATAATATAGAAAATAATACAGTTCACAGCTATCTTCTATTTGCCAGCCATATATTAAATCTTTTAATTAATCCACCGGTGGCACACACCAATGACTTTTCGATGCTTTTCGAAGTTATGTGTGTATTTATCGCAAGTTTATACGTGCCCGCGGGCTTATTAGCTATCTTTTCGCGACCAGCGAGCGATGAGCAGTAAGAACGAGATTACTGCGCGATGGATCGTGAAACATCAAAAAAATTGGTATTACGTAAGGCTTTGCGATCAGATCGCCAAGAATGTACTTTTTGCTACGATACTAGCGCCAAACGCGAAAAGGTAGCGATAAGAGGAACTATGTTGCCTCAATGGAAAACAATGTTCCTAAGGGGTCCATTACACGGTAGGTTTTGCTGTCAGTTTAACCATCAATCACGCCGTGATTGACCAATAACTTAACATAAAGGGGGTTCTACACGGTCGGGTGGTCGGGACCGACCGACAGACTAGTTAAGGATGCTAGGGATAAAAAACCTTAAAAAACGTAGTGCAAGCAATTTTGGACCTTAATGACATGACATAGAATCGAGTTTTTTTTTCTTATATTCGTAATCAGTGTCATCTATAAGCGCAAAAAGACACGTAATTAGGAAAATGTCATTAAGGTCGAAAATCGTTTGCAGTCGCTGTTTTAGTATCTGTGTGAAAGATGTAGTCAAACCAAGTTCAATAGCGAAAAAAATGTTAATTTTCTTTCTAATTTCAGGTTATAATACAAGAAATCTAGGGAAAAAGTCGCTAAAGGGGCAACACTGCTTATCACGCCTCTTTCGCTGATCGCTTGCTATCAAATGTGATACGTAATACCAAATTTGTAACTCACCAAGGAAATTTCGCGATAACTTTGCGATAAAATACACTTTTTAGTTCTCCTATTGTAAGGTAGAGGCAGCACGGTCGATTGTTTTGCTTTCGTTTGGGCTTTGAGTTACGTAATACCAATTCGCCGATTTTGCGCGATTATCGCGCAAATTTTGCTATCGTTTTGCTATCGCGAGTTAGCTAATAACCCTGCCGGTTAATGGCAATAGGCTCGCCACCTATTACATTGGGACCTAAACATAAACGGCTATATGTGGGTGCTAGCACCTCTGCCTACCCCTTCGGGGATATAGGCGTGAGTTTATGTTATGTTATGTTTAATTTATCCATAAAAAAATTGATGGGAACCATATTACCATTTTAGATTTTACGAAACCATGCTTTCTTTTAAGGCAGACAGACCTAAGGGGGCAAAATAGGTGACGAACCGTTGTATGTAAAACCGTATTTTGTGAAACGGATTTTATGATCTTTGTTTTGATTCAGGGAGCCAGAATAGGATGACAGGATCAAGGGAGTCAGGATTGGATAACAGGATCTAGGGAAATCCTCAAAATGATGGCAAAACACTGTTTTTGCTGTTTTAATTTCAGTATTTGCATTTAAAAATTATCTGCTCGTGATTTTAAGCTGCTGATGATAGGAACCTAAGCAAAGGATGGACGATGGATCGATTATAACTCACTAAAAAGAGAAAAATAAATTAAAAGCCTCTCGGGCTAGGCTAGGCACCGCAGTTATTTTTCGCTTTTTAGTGCCTCTTTTTCGTTTCTTGAAGTCGGTTAAACTTTTTTGTTAAAATTAATTTATGTAATTGTAAAATACTGTTCTATTTTCTAGAATACTGTTCAATTTTCTTCTCAGACCTAAATATACTTTTTTTCTCGAAAAAAGAGTTGGCAACCCTATCCCCTCCCTCCTCGGACCGCGCTTGTTGAGTATTACTCGTAAATAGGTTTTAATAACTCGTCTGAGCTGGCATCTGAAGCCGACGAAGTGTATCGTTTATGTCCACGTCTATACGAGACAGAGACCCATTGCAAAGTGCGTGCTTGATGGAACTTCTTCTTGGTAAACACTTTCTTCCTAAACGGGTGCTTAGGTTGTTCTGTATTAGATACAGACCGCAATAAATAAGCTCGGCACGTAATGCGATTACCAATATGTAAACCGTTTCTGTAGGCTGTGTGGAGATATCTCACAGCAACAACTTGCATGATCTGTAGGATATAAAGAATAATTACTTATTAACAGGTGCATACGCTAACAACGTGGACCTTAGGTCGGGCTGATGTGCGTAAAGATATCTTGTGCAATTCCATGAGACGGTTTTTGGTGATTTTGACTGGATTGGTCCCAGCAAGCCATATACGTCATGTATGGCACCAAGTATCCATTTCCTCGATGCCACTGGTGCCAGTGTTCACGCGTCGACGTTCGTGCGTGAATGCGTGATCATAGGGCCTGGCGTTACTTAAGTGGTCGTTGTATGTAAAGACTAAGTAACTGTGTGAATAAGTTAGGTGTTCTGTTTCCATTAGAATATAATGTTAAAAATTATCATGTACCATTGCAATTATTATAAGAGCCATGACTGCAATGAACCGCATTGAGACGGACATCATTTCACTGATCAATTTCTCCTCACAGCCCGCATTCCATATGGTCAATTGCGTCTAAAACAATGCCGTAGGGTTTACTTCAACTATCGAGATAGGTAGATCAATAGATTAATTAATTACGTGAGAACTTTCTTTGAATTTTTTTATAAGAAATGCCTTTTAATTTTTAAATTCCTTTTGAAAAATTCTTGCTCTCCAACATAGACTGATTGAAGCAGGCAGTTGGATGGTCGGAATATTGGTACCTACACTTTGTATTTATCATCATCATCCAGTAGGTACCTTCTGAGAACGAATTAGCGGTTAGCCAGTTGTATATTTAACTGGGTGGGAGCCCCGCAGTCTGGTACCTAGGCACGGTACTCACGGTAATGTATTGTATATTAACTAACTAAGAACCTCACCGCACTTGCCGTACCTGCGTGTCTACGTCTATTTTTACATTTTTTATGTATGGGAGCCGCATAGGACCCGGTTTTAGGTACCTACGAGTATATAAAAGTCGTATGTATGCAGCTAGTCGCAAGTGCATTGTGCCGTTAATCAAATTAAAACATAGGTTGGTACATACCGCAGGATCATACTTATAAATAGTGCCCATTTGAGTAACACCATGGTGGATGCAAGGGTACAGAACGTCCATGGAGCAACAGCTGTATGGTACATTGTCAGACACATACTTGTGATCTGAACTGTAACGGAAAACAGAAAACTGTATCGCTGCTCGTCTTTTTTTATACTACTTAGGTCGCAGACAAGCACACGGCCCACCTAATAGTAAGAGCCGACCCTGTAAAGACAGAAAGATTCTGTACCGTCAGCGCAGACGATAAGTAGGACAAGCTTTGGTCTTCCCACTGACAGCCCAAATCCTCTCCAGTGAGCTCTCATCTACGCTCACAACCACAAAACCAATCGTCCAGTGTCGTATTGGATGCATATCTAACAATGACGTAACGGACAATTTTTAATTCTACCTTAGGCAGGTATAGCTTAGACTACAGTGTTAAACTAAATGATTTGCCCATTTTGCCATTGACTTAGGTACCTATTATCTAGGTAGGTACGTGTAAACACTACCCGTGGTTCTAACCAACTTTGTACATTAGGAAAGACATATCTCATACAGTCCTGACAGCCTCTGCGGCGTAGCAGCCGTGAACGCAGCCGCTACGCAGGAGGCGCGGTTTTGATCCCCGCTCAATGTAAATATTTGTACCTATGCATTTTGCATTGGGTCTGGTCGTGCCTCAGAGAGCACGTTAAACCGTCGGTCCCGGTTGCCATACAAACATCTTTGTCAGTCGTTACGGGTAGTTGTGACTCGTTCGGTGAGTCGTTCGTGAGCCCTAAAAAGTGATCAAGCTGCAATGCTTCGATATTGCCCAATATTTGTTGTTGTGGAGGTCAGATGGCAGTCGCTTCACGAAAAATATCGAAGTCCAGGCAAATCCGCAGTTAGACTGGTAAAGCGGACCCCAGACTCCGAGGTGAAAGCTTAGGATTAACGCCAAGATGAAGAAGATCCCATTCATTCCGATACTATGGCGCACAACGATAGTAAACACTAGGTAGGTACGTACTAACAATGTTTTATCATCGATGCGTTCCCCGTTGGCATACCAGGGAATGTAGAACCATTCTTGAAAAGCGACGCGGCCACAGCAATGGAATCTAGTTTGAAGTCTATCTATAGCAACTTTAGATGGCAGATGACTTGAATATCTCAGCATAGCCTTCGTAATGCCACCTTTTATTTTGGCTGTGTTAAGTAAAATAATAAGTAATATAGCTAGGTAGTTACTTAAATACATAAATCTATTTGAATACTTAGATACCTATCTGTCTTTAGTGGGCAGTATTATAAGCATTAAAAGCTCACGATTAAAGGTCTTTTCCGAAAGCAAACAAAAATACTAAACCTCTTATTATGGTCGACTGAAGTCCAGAGTAAAACATAATGGCGAGAAAAATAATTATAGTGATTATAAGAGCCCACACATAATAAAACAGTCCATTCGTAACATCATACTCTTTTTTAGGAAGACCAGCCCTGAAGAGCTGATACAACCCATACAACTGAAAAGGGTGACATAAAATATAGTCAGTACCTAATAAATCATAATTTTTAACGATATTACTAATATCTATGAGTAGGTAGGTATAATAGCTTACCTCTATAACAACAGCTATCACGGCACCACATGTAATAATAACAGGTATAGCATTTCCATCAGGCCAACATACAAGGTCTAATAAAGTTCCTTCTTCACTACGTATACCTTCTGAAGTATTCACTAACCATATCAAGTAGAATATTACAACAGGCATACAAGCCATCATAAGCATTCTTAAATTGTTGAATGAAGCCCAGGTTAAATACATTATGGTAACTTTATTCTTATTCCCATGGACGTTTTTAGGTTCATATTTATTCCATTATAACGACATATTAAAATGTCAATTCTTTGGCATACTTATTTGAACAACGCATGTATATTGACCCTAAATAGGAACTTCGCAGATTCAGGCCCCGTCCTGCATGTGGACTTTTTCCAAATAATATTTAAATTACTTCAAAGTCCATCATCCACCTTATACAAAATACAAGAGCAATGGACCGATCTAGGGTAAAAATAAAATGGCAGCACTGGACCAGTGTCACTTTAAAGCAAAAGACATGTATCCATGACCGTTATTTTTTTTTTAATGCAGCTCACTCATGACAAATGACATTGACATTGACAATTTCGATCTATCAAATTTTATTTATTGTTTTTGTTCTGCCTGGATTTAACTAAAAATGTACAAGAAATAAATCTTACAACGAAGTGCAACACATTTTTCAATGATTTTGTTTTGGTTTTTATTTTTAGTTTAACAAAATCAACCAAATTACTATGAATGTACAAATTTTCCGAAAACTATGGGTGATAAAGTTCTGTCTAAAAGTTGTCTATCCAAAGTACAACTACTACACTTTCCTTGTATTTCTTGCGATAAAATATAAAATTCGGTGTCAGAAAAGATACCATAATCTTCCGGCTATGGATACCTTCGAAGTAAAAACTATTCCTTTGAACATCGCCAAACTACTCGTAAATGAAAGGCTAGAAGACAATTTTCCTGTTCTTATTAGCAAATGCATTATAATATCAAAAGAACAGTTTGTGCAACTAGCCAGTGAAAATCTATTTTATGTAGATAATGGAGCACTTTGGCTAGTTATGAAATTAACACCAGAAGAGAAAAGAAAAAATAAAGAAAAGTCTAGTAACAACATAGAAACTAAACATAATCTTCACTTTATGACGTCAGAACTGCACAAAATGCTCTGGACTGATAAAACTATAAGCAATATTGATAATATGAGAATAGTACCCGTAGTTGGATCTAAGTGTGTTTCAGAAAACATAGCTTTTACTAATGAGAATGAATTCCTTAATATGACATCATGTTTTGGTTTAAACATGGTTAAAGATGTGACTGTGAGCTTTCATCCTATTCCTGATTTGGATAGCTCTCCAAAAATAGCTGTATTAGCTGAAGTAAGCTTAATCGTGAATGAGTATGACTTAGCCAATGACTTCATAAAAGAGGTTTTAAACAACCATTTTGAAATACCAAAACTAGTGAGCATAAATGACATATTTAGTATAGATCTCACTCCAGAAGTTACAGCGAAATATCACTACCAATACCTAGACTTAGTTGAATCTGCTGGAAGACTTTATTTCAAATGTAAAAAATTGTCTAGCGATCCTAATAACATAAATAATGAAACAAGGGATAATATGGTACCGGCATTTTTTATTATAAAAGGGATAACTCAGTTAACGTTAGGTGAAAATGTACATAGTCTTAAGCCAAAAGATGAATACTTTAAAAAACTGCACAATCAAAACTTCCACTTGCTACATCTGTGTCCGGCTGGGTTGAGACACAAGTTTAACCAAATGCAAGAAACTATTCAACCTTTTATATCTGGAGAAATAAGTAAGGCAATATGCTTTAGTTTACTAATTAATGTAAGTTGAAGACATATCACCTAATGAAGATAATTCTGGGTATCCTGGTCCAGTCCAGGTATCTCTGCTGGTTGTAGTTTTCACCCTAGAAAGGGACTGGTCATGGGCTTAAGCCCCATCCTGGTTGATGTAATTTTTCTAATTTAAATTATTACAAATGAATTTATTTCAATAATGGACTACAATATGGGGTTCTTCAAGAAGGGCATTAGAAGGTTTCTTCAGGGTCGGCAGCACGAGTGTGACGCCCCTGGTGTTGCATACGTCCATAGGCCACGGTAACCACTTTCCATCAGGTAGACTATGTGGTTGTCTGCCACCTAAGTGGTATAAAAAAAAATGAAAATGTTCCCTAAATTCTCTATTATGAAATCTATTTTTTTTTATTGAATGCTTCAATATGACTTCATCTCGCCTGATGGTAAGCCAGAGTTACCACTACAGACACCAACAATGTTACAATGGTGGCCATATAGTTTTAACTATCTTACTGTAAATATGGGACCACAGCTAATACTAGTCATGGGTGTACCCTGCTGTCTATAAGGGATGGAGCAAAAGTGAAATCAAATGAGAGGGGGATACTCATGTGTAAACAGTTTTAAAATTCTTAACTTCGGACAAAACTGAGCAGGGTAGGGTGGGTGCCCCACTTGCTCCCGCTGGGTACACCCATGATACTAGTATATGAATAAGATACAATTATCTTCAATCAATCCCTATGATAATAAAAGTTACTCTTTTTTGCTACTCAATCTTCTCTTATTTCCTTTCAATAACAAGTCAGTATGTTTGCTTCAGATGAATTATCAGCATCAATGTCAAGTCCAATTATTCCAATGCTTCTTCTCACTGGTACCACTGGATCTGGACGACATTTACTTGCAAAAATTCTAGCTAAGTACAATGGTATGTAAGTATGTGATATTTTAAATTTTGATCTATACAATGACAGATCATAGACTGCACCTATAAATAAATCAATGGCCCTGGGTCGGCCAGGGTGCGAGGGATATGGCTTCTACAATCTCACCTCGGGCAACCAATGGCCCACAGACGGCGTGCGTTTTAGTCGGTTCGAGTCCGATATAACCTCCTCCTCCGGTTCCGGCGGGGGAGATACCCGCGGCGGTTTTTCGCACGATTAAAAAAAAAGTAACTAGGTAAGTATTTAGATTTTTTCAAATTCATTCATATGTATTTATCGTTGCAGTTTGAACAGTACAGTGTAATCATAATTATTTCTCACAGGGTGGTTCCTGTTTTCTTATGGATGGGTCCAGCCATAAGAAGCATTTCCAGATAGTTGACTAATATCATTGATATTTGTTATTAGGACTGAACTGCCTTCCAACAGACTGCAATGCATTGCAGAGTTCAACTGCAAAACAAACAGAGAGTAAGATTAATGCAACAATACAAAAGGCAAAAGCTTCAGCACCTGTCCTCATACTGTTGGATAATTTTGAGGTGAATTATATAATAATATAATGGTCTTTATTAGTAATAATTAAGCATAGATTTACAAGAATGATAAAATGCCTCAATAAGTTATTGTAATATGTGTATTGGGTAAACCTACATGTGTACCCTAAAAATAAATGAAGTGCAAAAATGGTTGTGGCATTTTCTGTACTTGGACATTTTTCGTACTTGTGGTATTTTTCGTACTTGTGGTATTTTTCGTACTTGTGGTATTTTTCGTACTTGTGGCATTTTTCGTACTTGTGGCATTTTTCGCACTTGTTTCGCGGTTTGTGAATTGAGTCTAGGCTTATTTATGAAGAATTTTACTGCATATTTTACAATGAACTAAAATATATTTACAGGTATTCGCAGTAGATCCTGAAAACAATGAAGACTGCAGAGTATTAGAATATTTCATGAACACAATCACAGATTTATATCAAAACTATACAAAGCATCCCATCATCTTTATCGCAATCACAGAAAGGCAAGACTTGAAGCCAAACATGCTTAGAATGTTCTTAGAGAAATTCCATATACCTCGGCTAAATGTCCAGCAGAGATACGAAATGCTAGAATGGTTTGCGAGTGTCATGCAGTTAAATATAGATGGTGAAGAGTTGCCTTCAAACCATTTGAGTACCAACAAAGAACTGGACTGCCTCAGTAAAGCTGCAAGAGAGATCTTACAAAGAGTTGCAGCGAAAACTGAAACATTCTTGTATGGTGATTTAGATACTTTACTTCATTTTGCGATAAGAGAGTCTTATTTGAAGCAGCATAATAGTTATAATCAATTGCCATCTGATCCTGACCTACATTTGGTGCATGAAGAGGACTTTAATTCAGCTCTTGGTAAAATTTATTATTCTTGTCATATCTTTAGTGTGTTTATTGATAGTTACTTATTCTTAAGCCACGGCACGGCTTAAGCGATTAGTTTCTTTCCTTGCTTATTGCATCTTCTCCATTCTAGCGGTAATCCCAGTTACATTCGAAGCTTTCAACTCGTCTGGGGTCCACTTTACCAGTCTAACGGCGGATTTGGCAGAACTTCGATATTTTACGTGAAGCGACCGCCTTCTGACCTCCACAACCGAATGGCGATATCGAAGCATTGCAGTTAGATCAATTGTTGAACTTTTAGGGCTCCAACTACCCGTAATTAATTATTATTAATGGCAACTGGGACTGACGGCTTAACGTTCTCTTCGAGCTACGACCAGACAAATACCCATATTCATGCATACAAATATTTGCATTGAGCGGGGATCGAACCCCCGCCCGCCTCCTGCGTAGTGACCGCGTTCACTACCGCCACGCCCAGAGGCTATCTATCATTTTGAATGTCATTCTGGAAACTGTTAGGGTTGTTACGATAATTTGTATTTCTATTCTTTTACACTTAACAGACTGATATTTCCGATATTTGTTACCTTACCTCACAAAAAAATAAACACCATTTATCATTTCCGAGCACTAATTCAATACTGTCATGCGTTTCACAGAATCTATTCGGACGCTACAAAGTCAACATTTAGACGCACCCAAAATCCCAAAGGTATACTGGGAAGATATTGGCGGACTAGAGAAGCTGAAGAAAGAACTGCTAAAAACAATAGAATTTCCTATCAAATATCCTCATTTATTTAAAAACTCCAGTTTAAAAAGATCCGGTAAGAATAAAATTAAATTCCAAGCGCACTGCAATTCACTAAGCGAGCACAACGCTGTGCTCGATAGAGATTGTCATTGGTCGGATTGGGTCACTTCACTGAAGATCGACCAATGACAATCTCTATCGAGCACAACGTTGCGACTCGCATCGTTGTGCTTGCTTAGTGAATTGTACAGCAGGAGTATGATGTGTCTGGTATTGCACACGTCCATAGCCCACGGTAGCCACTTTCCATCAGGGGTCCCCTGTGCTTATCTGCCGCCTAAGTAGTATAAAAATATTGTATGGAGTTTAAGGAATAACTGTGTCAAAAATGTTTTTCAACAATAGTTATCTAGTGATTGATGGTATGTGAGGTACAGGTCCAGTGACATGTCCTCTTCTCAATATCTAGAGTAAGTCTTGAGGTACTCTTTTCTTTAATCTTCTTACACTTGGAAATGTTTCGTCCATAAGGTGGTGTGCCAACATGGTGGTAAGCTGAGCAGATGATAACTTTCACATATATGTATACAATGTTACAGGTATATTGCTATATGGACCACCTGGTTGTGGCAAAACGCTTGTGGCCAAAGCTGTTAGTACAGAACTGAATGTGAGCTTCCTAAGTGTAAAGGGGCCGGAACTACTCAACATGTACATTGGACAGTCTGAAGAAAATGTCAGAAAAGGTATGTACTATTATTTACTAGGTTGTTATAACAAAATATCGGGAACGTTACCACAAGCGGCATGCGATGTGGAGGAATTCCACGACGCATTTAAACTTTAGTTTTTCATGGGCTCAACAGTTCTTTTATTTTGATGAAAATTGGAACTGAGATAGATTAGACCTTGGGAAAGAACATAGGCTATGTTTGGTTGCGATAACCGACTTCCACGCGTGTACTCTACTGCTACTATACTGGGTGATACTTCCAGACGCTTTCGTAGACTTTTGCTATCGAAACTGTGCTCAAAATCTTTCGCTCCGAAACGACTACAAAATCACCTTGTATAATATTGAAACTGTCACAACAGAGATTTAAATGAAATAAATTAAATCCTACTAATATTATAAACGCGAAAGTTTATAAGTATGGATGGATGTTTGTTACTCTTTCACGTAAAAACTATTGAATGGATTTTAATGAAACTCTACAATAATATATCAGAATAACACAAAGACTACGTTTGTTCGCGATAACCGACATCCACGCGGACGGTACCGCAGGCTAAGCTAGTAAATAATATACAGGGCGTCCCACGGCGATGCCACATGGAGGGAAAGTACCTTAAATCCTTAAGTTAGCTCATTTTACTTAAAGGAGACATCATTTTATTTTTAAAAAGAAACAAAACAGCATTCAAAGATTTTTAAAAATTCGCTTGCCACACCCGGTAATCGAACCGACTAAAATCCGTAAAAGTAACATCCTGTATTTTTATGGCATCAATCGATAGTGTCAATCATAAGGATCAAATCTCTCTAAGAAACATGGTAAATTAAATGAAAGGAAGTCCTTGAAATCTAAAATTATAAATTCAATTAGGCAAAATAAAACACTTTAATCCAAAGTTCATCCATCCATCTGATACCATATTAACAATAAAATTCCATATTTAAACTGCTTTTCTTTTTTTATCGTGCTGACCCTGACAACGCTGCTGGTCACAGTAGTATTTAGGTATGTCGAACTCAAACCGACTAAAACCGCACGCCGTCTAAATTAACAGGTTATAAGTTGATCCATAGGGCAATTCTCTTGCCATTTTCGTTGCACAGGGTAGGTACACCACGTGCAGGTTTCTAATCAAGCACCCAAAAATAACTACCTACCCTACCTACACATACCTCATGCAGTTACCCAATAAAGTTACATTCTAAACAGGTAACAAAGTTCATTCATTTAGTACTCATTTTACTAAATAAATTTCATCAAAGATATCTCTAGTGTTGATACCTTGTGAGAAATTCTTACAAGGTATCAACACTAGAGATATCTTTGATTTGATTAGAAACCTGCACGCGGTGTACCCTGTGCAACGAAAATGGCAAGAGAATTGCCCTATGGATCAACTTATAACCTGTTAATTTAGACGGCGTGCGGTTTTAGTCGGTTTGAGTTCGACATACCTAAATACTACTGCTGACCAGCAGCGGTGTCAGCACGATAAAAAAAGAAAAGCAGTTTAAATATGGAATTTTATTGTTAATATGGAATCAGATGGATGGATGAACTTTGAGATAAAGTGTTTCATTTTGCCAAATTGGATTTATAATTTTAGATTTCAAGGACTTCCTTTCGTTTAATTTACCATGTTTCTTAGAGAGATTTGATCCTTATGATTGACACTATCGATTGATGCCATAAAAATACAGGATGTTACTTTTTCGGATTTTAGTCGGTTCGATTACCGGGTGTGGCAAGCGAATTTTTAAAAATCTTTGAATGCATTTTTGTTTCTTTTTAAAAATAAAATGATGTCTCCTTTAAACAAAATGAGCTAACTTAAGGATTTAAGGTACTTTCCCTCCATGTGGCATCGCCGTGGGACGCCCTGTATAATACTGTTTTTACTTGTGTGTTAGTATTCGAGTCTGCACGCGCTTCGTCTCCTTGCATCGTATTCCTGGACGAACTGGACGCGCTAGCTCCTCGACGTGGGGCGGCGGGTGACTCGGGCGGCGCTTCCGACCGCGTCGTCAGCCAACTGCTGGCCGAGTTCGACGGTGTCACCAGCGCCGAAGGTGGTTTCACTTTTCCTATCTTAATCGATTTATAACATACTAATTGCTTCAAAATTTCATTAAATCCTACTTCTTCGTCAACTCAATGGCTCAAAAATTTTATATTAATATATTTTAAATTTTGTCGGCCCAATATTTGGCCACGGCTACAGAATTGTCCGTTGCCCTACACAGGTCTTCGATAGTACAGGTGGAAGGGCACAGTGGGTAAGAAAGCAGACGCAGCATGGACTGGGATGGGGCTCCAAAGTCGCAGGACTCTTGCGACTGGTCTAAATAGCCCCATTTTATCAAATTTGCATTACAGCGGCCAACTTGGGTCCTACTGATATCCTAATAAGCGTCGGTAATTTAGTGGTTAAGTGGAGTTCGAATCCTTTACACTACCGACGCGTATCGGATACATGAGCGCCTGTAAATTACACCTGCGCAGCACTTATGTCGTATTAAGTCGACTTTTATTTCACATGGGGTAGGCAGAGAGAACAGCCCGCCATTTTACTCTATCCTTACAAAATGTTTGTAATTTCACATGAACAGTGTATTTTTTATGAAATATTGATCTTCATTATTTAGTAATTTTTACTATCTATAAATATGATTTCAGATGCAGACACGTCAAGTTTTGTATTCATAATGGGTGCGACGAATCGGCCCGACCTTCTAGAACAGTCTCTGCTGCGCCCTGGACGACTCGACAAGATGATCTACGTTGGGCCCTACAACGGTCCACAAGAAAAGACTTGCGTATTGAAAGCGTTGTGCAGAAAGTAAGTATATTTTGTATTGGTTTCAAATAACGAATACCTCGAATAACGAAGCTTAAACGGTGTGTGTTCGCGCAGCGGAATGTTGTTGAATTTAAAGATTTTAATTATGCAGATATTTAGCACATGACGTCGTGTAAATGCTTATGGTAAAAAAAAATTTGTGCATGCAGCCATTGTGGAGAAATTCGCTAAAAACAGATTCCGCTGGGCGAACGTTGTCCTGGCGGCACTTTTTTTGAATTCATGGACTTAGAAGAAAAAAAATGTGTCCAAAAATTAGCGTGTATTTGCGTGTAATTGTGTATGTATGAATAAAATTAATGAATGCATAAACTTCGGAGAAATTCAAGTTTCCGCCACGCGAACGTTTGGCCATTAGCTAGTTTTCATATAAAGCGCTTATATAGAGAGCTGTAGATTTTTACATACGTTGTTTGAATTTGCTTATATTTGTTTAATAAAAAGATTTAGAAAAAATCGAAGGGTTTAACAGATAAAAATATAAACGTAAAATACGCTTATTAGGTCTTAGTTCGTAAAGTATGCACTTTGGGGTCTAGATTTTTACGTTTATACAAACCTTGTAAGTGTCTGCAACATGTTGCCAAGTATCAATGATGTTCCGCTAGTAATTAAAGAGCAATAGGACAATTTACCATGTATAGACCACTGTTTACAAAGCAGTCAAATATCACGACGTTCTAAAGGAATTGCATAGTAAAATATATTCTAATAATTAGCTTACTGATTCAACTATTCACATGCAAAATTTCATCTCATTATATTCAGTAATTAAAGATAAACAATGAAAATACTGACAAAGCATCGAAACCCTACATAACCCGACCAAGTTCGGATGGCTACAAAAAAGCGGCCGTGCAATATATTTAGGTAACATTCTAAAATTTACAGTATAATACCGGTATTGAATTGGTACAGGTGATAACACAATTGTTATTTCGATTTAATTTATAGATCATTTATTTTTTCTACACCTACTTTTTTAATTGTATTTGACTAAGATTAGTAAGTACTATTTACGTAGGCGGTAGGTACTTTATTTAAGTAAGCGCTTGAGACTTGCGTCAGTCTCAGTATATGATATTAGCGTTGTACCTACTGGTACGGCAGTGACTTATGTATGTGAGCGTGTTCCCGTGCACCCCACCAAAATATGCAGAATTATTTTGTTCGAAGCGGTACGCTTAAGGCTAGACCTTTGGTTAAATAGTCTAAGTATAGTAGATATGAATTGATCAAAAATATTAAGCTAGAGAGAAAAAATAGATAATTTGCCAATTTTTGGGTTTCTACGTTTCTACGTTTCCACATTTTGCCAATTTTTGGGTTTCTACGTAACAGGTGGCGAGAAATAAATTGTAGACGGATATTTAATTAGAGAAGTACCCACCTACTTGTTAATTGAAGATTTATTTTTATCGTAGATAGTGGCGTTATTAATAAAAAAATATTTTTCATTCAAGAAATGCAATTTATTGTTTTATTTTTCCTAACGCTTGTGTATGCAACTGTACCATATTAATGAATACTATACTGGAAGGTTAAGAACGTTACTTAGATATATGGTACGGCCGCTTTTTTGTAGCCATCCGAACTTGGTCGGGTTATGTAGGGTTTCGATGCTTTGTCAGTATTTTCATTGTTTATCTTTAATTACTGAATATAATGAGATGAAATTTTGCATGTGAATAGTTGAATCAGTAAGCTAATTATTGGAATATATTTTACTATGCAATTCCTTTAGAACGTCGTGATATTTGACTGCTTTGTAAACAGTGGTCTATACATGGTAAATTGTCCTATTGCTCTTTAATTACTAGCGGAAGATCATTGATACTTGGCAACATGTTGCAGACACTTACAAGGTTTGTATAAACGTAAAAATCTAGACCCCAAAGTGCATACTTTACGAACTAAGACCTAATAAGCGTATTTTACGTTTATATTTTTATCTGTTAAACCCTTCGATTTTTTCTAAATCTTTTTATTAAACAAATATAAGCAAATTCAAAACAACGTATGTAAAAATCTACAGCTCTCTATATAAGCGCTTTATATGAAAACTAGCTAATGGCCAAACGTTCGCGTGGCGGAAACTTGAATTTCTCCGAAGTTTATGCATTCATTAATTTTATTCATACATACACAATTACACGCAAATACACGCTAATTTTTGGACACATTTTTTTTCTTCTAAGTCCATGAATTCAAAAAAAGTGCCGCCAGGACAACGTTCGCCCAGCGGAATCTGTTTTTAGCGAATTTCTCCACAATGGCTGCATGCACAAATTTTTTTTTACCATAAGCATTTACACGACGTCATGTGCTAAATATCTGCATAATTAAAATCTTTAAATTCAACAACATTCCGCTGCGCGAACACACACGCTTAAACGAATGAAATATCGGTACAGGCACCACAGCCCTTGTACCTTTTATTCACGCGGAAACCACTCCCCGCCGGCCAACGGGGTGGTTATGTCGGACTCGAACCGACTGAAACAGTCTGCGTCTCGGGTCTTAATTACCAAGGAATAACGCGACACAATAAGGCTATTTACTCGCACTCCGGCTGAGCGTATATACCACTTAGGTGGCAGACAAGCACACGGCCCACCTGGTGACCGATGGAAATTGATTGGCCTATAGACGTGTGCAACACGAGGGGAGTCATACTCGTACTGCGGTCCCTGTAAGAACCGGTAATTGATTTCTCCGATGATAAGAGCTGCAATCAAGTGAAAATAAACCACGCCGTCCCGTTTTGCTTACTGAAACTGATACTGATGTAATAACTCCATTGTACAGTTCCAAGTTGCGCGAGGAGGTGGACCTGGAGACGGTGGCAGCGGCTTTGCCCGACAGCTGCACGGGCGCCGACTTGCTGCAAGTTGTCTCGACCGCGCGGTCGGCTGCTGTCCGCGGTCTCGTCGCCAAGTTACATGCCGGTAAGCGCCTTGTATGGAAGTGCATTTAGTATTAGTATACCTCGGGACATCTATCTTGGACCTAAAGTGGCCTTAAAAAGTGAGTTTGAGTCACTCCGGGACCATGGCTGCTGAAAAGTAGCCGAAACATCGGACTAAAAGTAGTCTGAGCCCGTACTATGAATTCTTAAAATAGGTCAATAATTGAACGGCTGTCATACTACCAACTGCAAATGTAACTTTGTAATCCTATACATTTATATGGGATGATAAAGTTATTTCTGCAGTCGGTAGTATGACAGCCGTTCAATTATTGACCTGTTTTAAGAGTTTATGGTAGGCCTGCTGGTGGTAAATTCAAGTATCGTCTTGTAAGTTAACTTTTTCTTATCTTTAGTATACTGTTTCAAAATTCCATTAAATTTATTACTTTTCTCTACAGGTCTGGTGAAGGAGAGCGAACTAAGTCCGGATTCAGTGATACTTGGCAATTCAGAAATGTGGGAAGGAGTAGAATCATTCCGACCATCAGTGACACCTGAAGAACTGCAGTACTATGAATCGTTACAATCGCAAATGTAGTCTTAAGTTTAATATTTATGAAATTGTTGGGTAGATAAATAAAATTGTTGAGTTTGTAAATTTTTATGGTACTAGAACTAAATATTTAATGAAATCAGGTATGGGGCCGTTCAAATATTACGTAAGCAGATTTATTACAATTATTTACCCCCACACCCCCCCTATACTTTCCGTCTTAGGGGCGCCGGTGGAGACATCTACCGATACTCTTACGAGAAATAAAATGTCCGTATGAATTGAGGAGCCACTTCAGATTTAAAAAGGAAACTCGCCCCCTTATTTAGTAGGGAAGTAAATAATTTTGTAGGCCGAATTCTGAAATTTGTAGTAAAATATGTCTAAAGTTATATCAATGTGAATGTGGCTCCTCAATCCAAACATCTGAATTGAGGAGCCACCTGAAACTCGGAAAGTATTTCATGTACATTTTTGAAAATTTTGTATCATTTAGTAGTAATTGTGTATAGTGTCTACTAAAAATCTGAGCCCAGTACTGTTTATATTCAAGAATATACAATACTTTTAATGTGGCTCCTCAATCTATACATAAGAGCGTGAATTTCCATGAAAGTTATTGGTCAATTTATATTCCACTCTAAAGACATTTAGTAGTAAGTGTGTTCGAATTTGTAGTATATGTACAAAGTAGTAGAACTGAGTGAATTTAATAAATAAACGCATTTCATTTGGCTCCTCAATCGTGACGTCTGCATAATAAATAATTGACTGTACCTACCTGAGATCAAAACGGAATAAAATACCAGAGATACTAACATTTAGTATAAATGTCTACTAAATACATATGCACAGATCAATATTGTATATGTTCGGTATCTGAAAAAGAAATTCATTCTGAATATTCCTTACAAATTCGCTATTATGGGTGACCATGTTATATGAATTAAACTAGGTGATTCATTTTCCCCCCCGCCCGGATCTCGTAACCGAAGGACGTGTTTATTGTGCGCTCTGCTTTGAAAAATATTCTAAGTGCTTAATAGTAATTTTTTCAGTGATAAATCTAACCCAATTGATTCACTAAACTCCAGGAAGAGCAAAACAAATGCTATTTCTGAGCAAAACACAACAATTTAAGAGAAATAATGAAATATAAAAGTTAAATTCAGTGACTAGTGAAGTGTCCTTGTTTATGAACTACCTACAACACCAAAAGCCGTAACTACTACATAAATCACACTTTGTTTGTGTCAAACATACTACAACAACAGAACGACAATTTCAACTAAAGTCATAAGTGTTGCCGTAACCTAACGGTTAAGGGCGCCGGTCGCACTAAGGTCGAACACACAAGGTTGTGGTTTCAAATCCGAGTTGTAAGTGTTTGTCTTTTTGTGAAGATTATCATTTCTCCAAGAAATAGACAGGTTTAATTGTCTATTACGAAGTGACTATTAAATATAATAATTATACAACATAATGCCGCGTGGAGCTCGCTCACCGAAGGCGGGTGCGTCCGCGTCGTCGACCAAAGAACAAAAACAAAAACGTATAACCACTACTCCAGATAACAACACCATTAATGTTGATAACGAACACGTTCCATCAAACAAATCACCGAGATCTAAGCGCTTTAGACCTGATTTTTCACCTGAACAGGCAAGCGAATTCAAAGCGTTTGAACATAAAGTCATGACTATGCTAACGGCCTGGAAAGAGGATCAAGACATTGCACTCCTAAAATTGACAAAGGATATTAATGAGGTTAAATTACAAAATGCGGAGATACAAAGGATTCATGTTGATATAGAAAAATCTATTGAGTTCGTAAACATGGCATATGAAGACATGAAAAGGATGGTGGAAGAATTGGAGAAAGAGCGGCGGGAACAACGTGCCTGTATCCTAGAATTGGAGAGAAAGATTTTGGATCTACAGCGAAGTACAAGGTCTAGTTCATTGGAAATTAGGAATGTCCCTTATAAGGACAACGAAACCATCGCTGATCTTACAGCCCTGATGATGAACACTTGTAAGGCACTCAATGTCCCAGTGTCACAGTCAGATTTACGTGACATATATCGTATGCCGGGTAAAAATGGTTCAAATAGACCAATCGTCGCGGAGCTTCTGACTGTACCTTTAAAAGGAACTGTACTTAGTGCCTCCCGAGCCTTCAACAGGGGACGTTCACTGGCGGAGAAACTACACACTGGGCACATTGGTCTTATGGGTGAGCGACAGTCGGTCTATATAGCTGAGCATTTACCTACCAGCCAAAGACAGCTGTACTATGAGGCCCGCAAGTTCGCCAAATTGCAAAATTATAAGTTTTGTTGGACTCAAAACAGTAAGATTTTTCTCCGTAAGCTTGAAGGTATGGAAGCTATCGTTGTGTCATCAGTCGCATGTCTTGATAAGTTATCAAAGTAGCAATAGCAATGAATATGTCGGCTTTCAATTAAATCTGTATCTGAGGAGTATATTGACACTTTCATCTGAAACTTTTGCACTGCTACTGTTTATTATTCCGTACCACTATAGTATAGTTACATTGGAAAGATATACACTGTATTATAGTTATATATACCTGTATAATATAGTTAATTGTATACAATACATGCCTACCACTCACACACAATGCATATACACTATCTCAACTAGATGGTACCTACTGTATTTTAACGGGCAATTGATAGTTAAGAAGCATATTGCCCTATTTTTGGTTATTATGATTGCGTTACCTCAACTTACAATTCTGTTTCCAATACCAATACTTATTGAGGAAGACACTTCTCAAATACTTGTAGAAAATACATATCTTGCGAAACAATTTTACACACAACACAATCTAGGTACACACAAATACAACATATGTACACTACTACTTTATTTTCACGCAATGTTCTTTATTAAAACTTTTACAACACTATATTTTAAATATAATCATTGTATTATTCAAATAAATAATATAGACCTAACTAAAGGGAAGCGTATCGATATTCATAGCATGCTAAATTTGGCAGCCATTGCCTCATGTGTGCGTATTGTTTTCTTGCTTCGTGTAAATGTGGTGCCACATGTGTGCGCGTTATTAATGCTCAACAATGACTGACTTAAATTATATTTCAAATGAACTCGACGCAACTGGCACATCCCATACATTTGTTTGCAAACAGGATCAATGCAGGAACATGATGCGCAACATTAATAATTCAATTAAAGTGCTGCATATGAACATTCGCAGTGTAAATTGCAATTTTGACGATCTTATTGTGTTCTTGAAGGAAATAGAAATTTTACCAGACATTATAGTTTTATCTGAATGCTGGTTAAATACAATGTCAAATACAAAAATACCATCCCTAGAGACTCACAGAAACTACCGCACAGAAAGTAACATGAACCAGAATGACGGTGTTGTTATTTATGTGGCAAATTCACTGCGACACTCTGTCACCGAGACACACATTTTGGGTGCTAGTTGTTTAATTTGCAGGGTGGATGACCTTAACCTTGCGGTGGTTGCACTGTATCGTCCTCCTTGTAGCCGTGTTACAGACAACTTCTTAAATAAGTTGGATGAAACACTTGCAATGGTATCCAACTGCAAACATGTTGTCTTCATAGGGGATATTAATATTAATATTATACCAAATGAATTAGACTCAAAGGCAGATGAATACCTTAATATGGCGGCTTCTCAGGGTCTGCTACCAACTCATAGTCTGCCTACTCGTGGGCATAGGTGCCTGGATCATGTGTTTTTGAAATCAGACCTACAAACTACAACTTTGTTAATTGAGTGTTCCATTACCGACCACACACCTTGTCTTCTGGGTATTGATATGGGTAGGAAGCTACCGATTAAATCTGCAAACACTACCAAAATTGACTATCCGTCGGTATTCATAGACGTATCGAATACTGACTTTAGTTCAGTGACTAGCATGACGGACCCTGACGCTGCCGCTGAGAACTTGGTGTCAGTTATTGGTTCGATAGTAAAATCGCACACAAGAATAATTCGTGTCCCCTCTAAACGTAGAATTATTAAGCCATGGATTACTAGTGGCTTACTACGATGTATACGTAACAGAAATGATATGTGCCGTAGGTTGAAGATAGATCCTGATAATTATATTCTTAAAATAACATATACCAGATACCGCAACTTTTGCAATAAGTTACTTAAGAATCTTAAGCATGCCTATGAGAGGCATGAACTGCAAAAAGCGCAAAATAATCCAAAAGCCACCTGGAGAGTTATTAAGGATATTATTCATACGGGCTATTCGAAAAACTCATCTACGGATCTTCTAAAGATCGGATCTGATGAAACAGAATCTGTGAACATGGTTAATGACTACTTTTCAAATATAGGTCGGGACTTGGCGCACAGTATTAGTCTCCACTCACAGATACGCGATGGAGTGCAGCTACCGCAAGATAACATTGTTGATAATTCTCTTGTGCTCATGCCTGCGGATGAGTGTGAGGTTGGAAAACTAATCCATGGTTTGCGTAGCGATGCCGCGGTTGGTTGGGACAATATATCAGCACTTCTATTGCAGAAATGCTCACATACCCTCACTCCAATTATTACGCACATCTGTAATATTTCAATGTCCAGTGGTGTCTTCCCTAAGTGTCTAAAAAAGGCCATTGTCCACCCGGTTTATAAGTGCGGGGACAGAGACAGTGTCAGTAATTATAGACCAATATCCGTACTACCCGCTCTGTCTAAAATACTGGAGAGACTGCTTAATAACCGTCTTATAAACTTTTTGACCAAAAATAATATCTTAGCTCCAAACCAATTCGGGTTTAGATCGGGAATGTCAACATGTGATGCCGTGGCTTCTCTTGTTGACGAGATAGTGGATGGCCTGGATCGTAAAGAAAAATGCTTAGGCATTTTCTTAGACCTCAAAAAGGCTTTTGATACCGTCTCTGTCCCACATCTATTGCAGAAAATGGAGAGACTGGGTATTCGCGGATATGCACATCGGATATTTGAGAATTATCTATTGGACAGATTGCAATGTGTGAGGGTGGACTCTTATGTGAGTAATAGCGTCCCCATACACTTTGGTGTTCCTCAGGGCTCGGTGCTGGGCCCGACCCTCTTCCTTCTCTATATAAACTCCCTATGCAAACTCTCGCTACCGGAATGCTCAATTTTGGCCTATGCGGATGATACCGCATTACTTATCCGTGGTAAGAACTGGCCTGAAGTTTTTAATCGGGCTGAGGAGGCTCTACGGCTAGTGATGCAGTGGCTATCTGCTAATCTTTTAACACTAAACCTTAGTAAAACGACTTACATGACGTTTTCTCTCTTGAATACTACACAGCCAACATCAGACACTTTCAAATTAAGGGCACATTCCTGCTTTCATGATACCCCTTCTGCACCATGTCACTGTCCTGAAGTGATTAGATCTACTCACATCAAGTACCTGGGTGTATACATTGACAACCATATCACCTGGAAACATCACCTACAATGTCTTACAGGTCGAGTACGCAAAATGATGTACATATTTAGAAAGATACGCCACTCTGCGGACGATGGCACTAAAAAGATGATATACACTGCACTTTGTCAATCCATTCTGACCTATTGTATTTCGGTCTGGGGCGGAGCAGGTAAAACACATTTTTTACCCCTGGAGCGAGCACAGAGAGCTGTGCTTAAAGTAATGACCTCCAGGCCCTTTAGGCATCCCACAGACAAACTGTATAAAGAATGTCAGATTCTTACCGTGCGACAGCTCTTTGTCCTCGATACCATCATTAGGAAACATAGGTCTATATGTTACAATGCCAAAAATGAGAAAAAGCGTCGCTCTTATAGGATTTGTCCAACCCAGAAATTTAGAACTACACAAGCTGAAAGGCATTTTAGGGTTCTGGGTGGTCATCTTTATAATGAAGCAAATAAAAACTGCAACATTTATCCACTCCTCAGATCACACTGTAGAAGGGTGGTTACGGAATGGCTATTGAACAAGTCCTATCTGGAAACTGAGGACATGTTAAAACTTTCAGTACTATAACACACACACACACACACACACACATAGGGAGCATGTTTGTTTAATTGCAATTTGTTTTTGACATTCAGAAAATAATAATATTATGTAAGTATACTTTGTTCTGATTGATACATAAATAGGATTTGTTTCCTTGATCGAAATGATTACTTTGACGAGGTACTTGTTGGCATGTACAAAGACTCATGAACACTTAACTATTTGTATCCTAATTGATTATTATCGTTTGTAAAATACTTGTAATAAGTTGCAGGATCTCTGGCACCCTAAACACAAGTTTAATCTTAACTCGGGTGCCAGACTTCATCAAATTATGGCGTTAACCTGTACTAACTCGTATTGTAATGTGTTCACTAGATTGTAAATATTCGAATAAATGAATTTTGAATTTTTTTTTTTAATTTTTGAAATTTAATTTTTCGACTATATTCGGTACAAAGATTCTTCATAAGTTTAGGATATTTAGTACCGAGTCAATTTCAACATAAGTTAAAGAATGAATTAATATTGGTTGGTCGGTGCTTTTAGGAATATTACAGTGAGAATTATAGTCGTCATAACAAAACATCTCATCATTCGCTGGGTACATTTATAGTGGCCCATGCCAGCTTCGCTAATCGTAGGGATAAATTCTATAACGCCTATTAAAGTATAAGCTACTTGAAGTCATTATAGTTTCTGGTACCAGAAATGACTTATGAAGAATCTTTGTACCGAATATAGTCGAAAAATTGAATTTCAAAAATGAATCATCCTAGTTTAATTCATATAACATGGTCACCAATAATAGCGAATTTGTAAGGAATATTCAGAATGAATTTCTTTTTCAGATACCGAACATATACAATATTGATCTGTGCATATGTATTTAGTAGACATTTATACTAAATGTTAGTATCTCTGGTATTTTATTCCGTTTTGATCTCAGGTAGGTACAGTCAATTATTTATTATGCAGACGTCACGATTGAGGAGCCAAATGAAATGCGTTTATTTATTAAATTCACTCAGTTCTACTACTTTGTACATATACTACAAATTCGAACACACTTACTACTAAATGTCTTTAGAGTGGAATATAAATTGACCAATAACTTTCATGGAAATTCACGCTCTTATGTATAGATTGAGGAGCCACATTAAAAGTATTGTATATTCTTGAATATAAACAGTACTGGGCTCAGATTTTTAGTAGACACTATACACAATTACTACTAAATGATACAAAATTTTCAAAAATGTACATGAAATACTTTCCGAGTTTCAGGTGGCTCCTCAATTCAGATGTTTGGATTGAGGAGCCACATTCACATTGATATAACTTTAGACATATTTTACTACCAGAATTTGGCCTACAAAATTATTTACTTCCCTACTAAATAAGGGGGCGAGCTACCTTTTTAAATCTGAAGTGGCTCCTCAATCCATACGGACATGAAATAAATACATCAAAATTAATTCAAATACAAATGTATTTTTTTATATATTATAATAATTATAATTTAAAAAATAAGAAAATAGATCGGGAATCCCCGAAAATGCGTTTCGTTTTCAAACATAAACAATGTGAGGGTTGCCATTCATGTAAAAAAGTAAGTAACTACCGATGACTCCCCTACCCCCCATGTCATCCAAAATAAGCAAGGACCCCCACCCCCCATAGTGCTTACGTAATACTTGAACGGCCCCTATAGCGTTTGTTTGAATTGAATTGAATTAGAGCTTGCAGTATATAAAGGTAAATGAATTGTATTTAACTGTGTTTAATTGTTTAATCACCTTCACCTTACACAAGAAGTATGTTCCACTATAACTAGCGCAGAGTCGAAGCGAAATTCTCAATATTACGCCAACGCATCGATCAGTGTTCTAAGGAAAGTTCTCTAAATAGTAAATACTGGAGATAGCTAATTTCACTCAAAGGAAACATTCCTTTATTTTTATAAAAAAATAAAACTGCATTCATAACTTTTTTTATATTCGCTTGCCGCACCCGGTAATCGAACCAACTAAAATCCGAAAAATAACATCCTGTATTTTTATGACATCAATCGCAAGAAAGTATTATTTCTCTAAAGTGCCAAATAAAATAAAAAATGTTGTGAAAAACCATTGTAAAATGTTGCGAAAAATATGAGCTATAGCTGCACCTTTAGTGAAAATGTTACGAAAAACATGAGCTGTAGCCATACCTTAATGATACCGAATCGAATCGAGGAAAAATTAAAGTTGAAAATCCCAAGTGAAGAATATTTACGCTTAAATATCCTTATTTTCTTATTTTCTAATAATAATTCTTTTAATATTCCGTAAAAGTCTATAACGTGATTATGGAAGTTTCTGAACGAAATGACGTAATGTCAAAATTAGTTGACTGAATCATAGACAATAAATAAATAGTCCTTGATCCGTCATTCCGTCAACGTTCTTTCCGGTTTCAAGATGGTGAGTGAATAAGCTGTGATCGTAGGAATATAATTTTTAACTTTAGTTTTGCGTGTATTTTATCATAGTTTTCACTTTTTACATTACTAAATTAATTAGCTTAAATAATATTCTAAAATTTAATTCAATAGTGTCTGTCATGGAAATAGTTTCAAGAACGTTTTGCATAGGACCTCGTGGCGAAGCTTGTTGTCTTCAATGTTTTTGTAATTTCAGCCGCCCAAGAAAGACACCAAGGCTTCGGCCAAGCAGCCCCAGAAAACGCAGAAGAAGAAGGAGGGATCCGGTGGCGGCAAAGCCAAGAAGAAGGTAAACATTTCATACCCTAAAAGTGAGGTTATGTGTGCGCGATACAGTGTGTCAGAATAGTGATCAGTGTGATATTTATGTTTATTTGGCCAGATTTGTGAGAGTAAGGCTTCAAATTAATATAAATGAAATAGTTAAATAATAACATACAATTATAGCGATTTCATTGAACATGTTATTATACAATACATTTTTATTGCCATATGATTATCCATTGAGACTTGAACTCTGTGAGAGTATTTACTGATATATTGAGGCTGATGGCATCATCTAAGAACCTAAATATATTCGTTTTCCGTTTTCATTGTTATTGACACAAATATATTGTAAATTGCAGAAGTGGTCCAAAGGAAAAGTTCGCGACAAGTTAAACAACCAGGTGTTATTTGACAAAGCTACATATGAAAAATTGTACAAGGAAGTGCCCCAGTACAAGCTGATCACTCCCGCTGTAGTCTCAGAAAGGTTGAAGGTCCGCGGCTCGCTGGCGAGACGAGCACTTGTTGAACTTAGAGAAAAAGGTATGTCTACCATTTTATACATTGTAATCCCTATTGTTACATTGTTGACTTGTGATTATTTGTGATGGAAGTTGTTTTCATTAGAGATATGCTAGGCAGTTATACAAAATAGCCACATAATACCTGCTGATTCATGGGGCTAGTAAAGTGAAGTTCAGTGTAAATTAGTGGGTTATAATGTATCATGTTTTTATTCACATCTTGTATGATAGGCTACAACATACTAACACTACATGTTTCTGTTTTAAAAGTAAACAACAACAGATAACAGAAGACAGAGTGTTTTGGAATTACAATATTAATCATATTGTCACAAACATAGAACAATGGCGCTTGTGACTTTTGACACATGTGGCCTTTTTTTACTAAATAATATAAGAAATATTTTGTATTACTACTTACTACAGGTTTATATAAATAGCAGCATATCATAATTTGAAAGTAATTATCAAATTAATTAACTGTCTTCAAATATAACAACAAACATAGATTAATAACTTTAAGGTGCTCTCCTATAAGGTTCGAAAAGTCATATCCATCATTGTTGTACAACTGCGACAATACTGCTACAATTTAAGTGTTTTTGGGCCCTGAAAAGTTCTTCAGAGCCAACCAAATACACCAGCCTGCAAGCTGACACACCAGCTGATTTGGCCATGAGGTTATGGTGCAGGCTCTCCTCTCACTGACCGCGCATTAGACAGCAAAATTGTTCTTTCACAAGTAAATGATTAAGTAAAAATTAGGAGTGCATTTCCTGGGCTATACTGGGCTTTGCATGCAACCAGGATTGAAGAGCCTTTGTTGATCATTTGTTTCTCCATACTGACTGCGTGAATTTTAGAACAAATTAAAAAAGGAAGAACATTGAAAGGTGCCTACAGGGTTAGCAGTGTGACACCCCTGGTGTTGCAACCATCCATAGGCCACAGTAACCAATTTGCATAAAGTGGGCCATGTGCTTGTCTGCCACCTAGATGGTTTTTTAAAAACACCTCTCATTTAACTTTTTAAAAGCACTTCTAGAGAACATAATTCACAATAAGATAATTTATTCTTCAAACCTGGTGATTATAATAATAATTTAATATTAAAACATTTTGGTGGATTTTATGAGTAATAATAGATCCATTCAAAGTCCTGCATAAAAGTAACAGATAGCAGATTTTCCATACTACATTTGATTTGTAATAATGTCTTAATTGTATCATATATATAATCACGCTTTTATCCCCAGAGGGTTAGGCAGAGGTGAATGAAAACCCACATTCCACCGATCATTATTCGGTCCCATGTAATAGGGGGTGAGCCTACTGCATTTCACACAGTATTGTCAACTCACGCCATGCATCCGAGTCTGGGCTGTTTATATCTGTCTGTCTGTCTGTCTGTCTCACATGGGAAGAGATGGGGTGGCCTAAATTCTACTCTGCCAAGAATTGCAACCAGGATTATATTGCCTTCTACTGGTTTACTTCTGAGTATCATTGAGATGATATTGTGCAGTAATTTTATTTGATGCTGCCGCAAATGAGAGTTCTAACAAAGTAGTTTTCATATGAAGGTCTAGATTCTGTAGATGTAGATATCCACTTAGGTTATTCATCAATGAAATTCAGTAACAACTTGGTTGTGAGACTCACTGAATTTATAAAGTCCAATCAATTAGCCTATTGCAGTCCATTGCTGGAAATAGGCCTCTCCCAATGTGCGCCACGTCTGTCAATCCTACGCCTACCGAATCCAGTCTGTCTGTCCCATCCACCTTTTTCAGGTTGTCAGTCCCTTTGGCTAGGGTTCAAGTTTAAGTTTCATTTATTGGTAGTATAAAATATTCTTGTTTCCTTTCAATTATGTTGTGATGTTACTCTTTTCTGTATTATACCATGACAGTAAAATCTGATATATTGAGTCTGAACAAACACACCTCACTAATAAATTATTATTTTTTATTTACATTATCATTAATATATTTTTTTAATTGTTACAGGATTGATCAAACAGGTAGTACAACACCACGGACAGGTGATCTACACAAGGGCCACCAAGGGCGATGACCCTGTCGCATAAGATTATGTATAAGTAAAAAATAAAAAAAATCTACAAAAAAACTTTTTTTATTTATGACTAGTTTCCTTTTCACATATTTACATCCTTATATTGCATCTCATCGTGTGCTGACTTTGTGTTTGTCGTCCAAGTCTGTGATGGCGAATCTGGCTGAGGGATACTGATCGCTTAGGCGCCCTTTCAACTTGGACGCGTTTTCTTCGTTCGATGTCTCGACCACGATGTTAGCCTGATAAGTAGGATAACATACTCAGTTAGGGAGGAAACCAGTTATTAAACCATATTCTCAATCTATTTAGATTATTATAAACTGAACGCCCAAGACGGGACATGAACTCGCGAGCAGTTCTTTTCAGGGGGAATGCTCTGAGCTACATAGGCCACGTATTGGTCACTCGAAATTCTCCTATGCAATCATTCTACGAACTATCGGAAACACTTCCTGTAAGGAACTGGTGGCGGGTTCATGACGTCACCAATTTAATCAAATTATGGAAAAGATGTTGAAGCGGACCCCGAGCTTCAAAGCGCAAACTCCAGTCAGTGTGAAGACCAAAGGCTTGTCCTGCTTTGTCTTCTGAACTGACGGCACACAGAAACTCGGTTATTACATGAGATGGTCATAGGCACTTCCATACATACCCAAGTAGTGGCTACGTCGCTATGCACCCACATCTGTTCGGTGACCAGACTCTTGAGTACTGCGCTTTCTTCGGCTATAGTCTTAGCGAGCTGTTGCAGCCCATTGCGCTGGTCAGGCAAGGCTACTGCAAACCGCATCAGTCGGCCGTTAGCACCCAGACCACGCTGAATAGTCCGGGCTAGTCGACCGGAATCGATGTTACCTCCACTCACAATGCACACCGCTCTATCAAGAAGAATATAATTTTATTTAACGCCATCAGTCTCTTGATGAGTATTTTTTTTATACGGCAGCGTTGCTCAACTAGATAGCACCGGGCCACGTATTTTAGATATCTTTCCATTTGCAATGAAGGCAGTACCTTTTGTATTTGAAGTTTGAAACCCGCAATAGTTTGTAACACTGTGTTTTTGATGCCTGGAAGAAATCACTTTCAGTGATAAGGCCGCCCATTGTGCATTTAACTGTAACTATCTATTAGGTACAAGAATCTGTTAAATATTGATGTACAATAAATAAATTATCTATCTATCTAACAACCTTTCAATTTAAGAAGAACGCGTTCCTCCGTGTGCGCAGTTTGTTATCCAATTGTTCTTCCAAACATTACCTATGTTTAATTCGTGCAATGACCTTTATTAGGTACCTAGGTATATACTTACTTTTCTCATTACTAGGAGGGTTTCAAATACCTACTAACTAATCACTAACTCACCGCTTCCCCCTTAGCTCGGGAACAAGTCCCTGCATCACCGCCGCGACAGCACACACGCCGGCTCCGTCTGCCACTAGTCTTTCAGACTCCAACATGGATATCAAAGCGCGGGAAACGTATACTTCGTCTACTAGCAACTGCAATGTAATGTATAGAATATTAGGTGGTTTGCAGATAGGTACACAAATAGGTGCTTACAAGTAGACCACAGTCGCTCCCGACAAAGTCATAAACCAAATGATGGAAAAGGGGAATAGAAGAGCAAACCTCGAACTCAAAAGCGCACACCTTATGGTTTTAGTTGGTGTAATGCTCACGGAAACCCCCCGGCCGGGCAGTGAGGTGGTTATGTCGGACTCAAACTAACTAAAACCGGCCGCAATCTCGAGTCTTATGGCGGGTGTACCTAACGTGAATGTGACCCAATAAAGCATTTCCCTAGCACCCCGAGCCGTGCACACCTTTTATCGTACCTACGGAAATCAAATACACTACACTTAAAAAGGCTTAAAAAAAAACTTAAATAGGTAGGTATCTATCGTAAAAAATGAAGTTGCAACGAAAAACAAAACCTTCAAGATACTTATATTTTATTAACAGTCTCACCATTCGGTCAAGTCTGCCTTTGATAGTAGCAAAGGCATTTGCTCCAGCGACGGAGGCACTGAGCCCGTCAGCAATAGACGGGAGGACGGTCACATTGACAGGTTTCCCGGACTGCAAGGCCTTCGTCATCGTTGGCGTTTTCGCGCACTCTGCGCCCTGTGGTGTGTAAAATACTTTATTTGGCCATAGGTATACCTTGGGACATATATCTTGGACCTAAAATGTGCTCTATACGCGCATAAGTACACCTTACTTGGGTGTCTTTTGAGGATAGCACGGGATGCTACGGCGATGGACGACCAAATTCACCAAGCATAAATTGTTTAGTACCTACAAAATAATCTGCGCACGCCAGGGCTTCGTTTGTCTCGCGACTTAAGATATGATTCCGTAGCCGACCGCATACGACAACACATACGGCAGTTGTCGTTCGGCAGGTTCAAGATATTTGTCTCGAGATAGGTATGAGTGCAGTAGAAATGCAGTCCTGTCTGTCCAGAGAGTAGGTACGGCAATATCCGCAAGTCATGATGCATCTACTGAAGGATAGAACTTACGAACTCACATAAACGAGGCAGGAGCACTTCAGTTTCTTGCAAGCGACGAGCACACCGGCTAGCAACGCACCACTAGCGACAGGCACGATCACCGCGTCCGTTTCAGGCAATTGTGTAATGATCTCTACACCTATCGTGCCCAAGCCAGCCATCACGAATGGATCATCAGGACTGTAAAATAGGCCACAAAAAAACCGCTTAGTTTTTTCTCAAGGTCTACGTTAGGAACCGGTATTGGCGGTATTTATTCGATATTTTGTAAGTGCCGTTTAATAATTATACCAACGTCTCTATATATCTTTTTTTTTTATCGTGCGAAAAAATCCCCACGGATACCTCCCCCGCCGAAGCCGGAGAAGGAGGTTATGTCGGACTCGAACCGACTAAAACGCACGCCGTCTGTGGGCCGTCGGTTGCCGGAGGTGAGGTTGTCGTAGCCATATCCCTTGCATCCCGGCCGACCCAGGGCCACATCTTTCGATCCGGCCGTCATCCGGTGTGGGGACCACGGAGTCCCCAACTCGCCCCCGGGTATGGGGAGGCACGCAATGCGCGCCGCCGCCGCGGCCTGCTTCTGCTAGGGTGACAGGCGGCTCCACCCGTCATCCTCAGGCCCGCGCTCATGGGGGACGGAGGTCATTCTGCGACCTCCGACGCCCGAGTTGCCGCCGCTCGTTGCGGGCCGCGCGGTTAGCGATTCTCCTCCGCTCGTCACGGGCCGCAATGTCTGCGATTCTCCTTCGCTCCCGCTCGGCTGCCTCCTTCACAAGCATTACTTGCTCGCAGAAGGAGGCGCCGGCCGCCCACGTATCCGCGCAGCGAACCATCGCTGCGAGCAAAGAAGCGAGCGTGAGAACTCTCACTCCCAAGGTCGCCACCAGCTCCCGTCTCGGCGTCTCCCACGCCGGACACTCGGTGAGCGTGTGCAGCGCCGAGTCCTCGCTCACGTCGCAGTGATGGCACTCGGACGTTGGCTCTTTCTTCGCAACGTCTCTATATATCTACCTACTGCTTAGCTACAGCTGCCAGCTGCTGTTGCTGAACAAATCAAGACTACTTAACTCACGTTATCATTATCTGATGACTATCTCGTTGCACTTTTTTTGCATACGATACGGAGTCGAGAAGCGACTCCCCAACCAGAACAACATCGGCGCCGAGCTCTGAGCAGCGCTGCGCGTGTGACGGAGGAGTATTGTCCGGTAACACCACCGTCACCTGAAATAGTGCAATAAGTTAGGCAGATACCTAAGTAATATAGTGTCAGTCAGCAAGATCTGCGAGGTCCAAACTAATCTCATTTTCAAGCTGGTAAACCTTTTGATTGATGGACAAGGCTGACGCTCGCGCAATTTTATTTTATGCGGGTGACACCTCTCCGCCCTGTACTGTTTTGGGTAGGAAAGGAGAGGCTGGGTTCATCGGAACTTAATGGGAATTTCCTTTGATTTTATACGTCATGGTGGTCACTAACGACCAGTAGGTAGATCTTTATATATATAATATATCGATACCTCGGGGCTCAAAGGGCGTAAGCGCCAAAAGTCGATTTTACAGGAGAGCAAAAAAACAAAAACAAAATTTCTTTTTTCGGCATAACTTTTTCGATTTTTGACCTAAATAAACCATTCTAAGACCAAAAGTCTTAAATTTTTGTGATGCAGGTCACTGTAAAATTATATTTCGAATAAATTTAAAAGCAACGAAAATAGCTTTCCCATACGCCCTGAAAATTTGTATGTTTGGGGTGTTTACACCCCAAAAATCAATGGATGTATGATGTATGGGGTGTTTACACCCCAAAAATCAATGGATGCATGATGTTTGGGGTGTTTACAACCCAAAAATCAATGGATGTATGATGAGTGATGGTTTATTAGACAAAATTAGACCGAGTGGGAAACCGAGTAGACATTTCAGGAAATGACGCATTTCAAGCACTTTCACCGTTTTTATCAACTCTGATAACGAATTAATCAATCAATTAGCCTATTGCAGTCCACTGCTGGACATAGACCTCTCCCAATATGCGCCACGTTTGCCGATCCTCCACCTTCCGCATCCAGTCCGTCCCAGACACCCTTCGTAGGTCGTCAGTCCACCTGGCTTGGGGGTGTGTCCCACCTTACGTTTTCCTTCTTGCTGTCTCCACTCTAGGACTCGTCTGCTCCAACGGCCATCAGTCCTTCGACAGATGTGGCCAGCCCACTGCCACTTCAGCCTGCTTATTCTGCGAGCTATGTCGGTAACTTTAGTTCTATGTCGGATGATCTCGTTGCGAATTTTATCCTTCAAAGAAACTCCAAGCATAGCTCGCTCCATAGCCCGCTGCGCAACTTTTAGGTCGTGGACTAATCCCACCTCCAGTGGCCACGTTTCAGCACCGTAAGTCATAACAAGTAGGACGCACTGGTCGAAAACCTTTGTTTTGAGGCATTGCGGTAGGGGCGAGGAGAAAACCCGACGTAATTTGGCAAATGTTGCCCATCCCAGTTGGATCCTTCTGGCTATTTCTTTCTCGAAGTTCTTTTTACCAAGCTGGATAACCTGCCCCAGGTAGACATATTTTTGAACAACTTCGAGTGTCGCCCCTTCGATGGCAATCGGTCTCGGTGTAACATGTTCGTTGAACATAATCTTGGTTTTCTCCAAGTTTACACCGAGGCCGACTTGTCGAGAAGCTCCATTCAGGCTGTGCAGCATTTTGCCCAATTGTTCCAGCGACTCCGCAAATATGACGATATCGTCAGCGAACCGAACGTGCGAGATGTACTCACCGTTGATGTTGACGCTCCACCCAATCTAATCCAGAGTCAGAGTCCAATGCGTTGGTGAATAGTTTGGGAGATATAACATCTCCCTGTCTCACTCCACGCTGGAGGCTAATGGGTTTCGTCTTCTGGTCTTGGAGCTGGACGAACATTGTGGCAGTGTCATATTAGCATCTCAGTACTTCGATGTATCGCCAATCGACACGGCACCGCTGCAGGGCATACAACACTGCCCAGGTTTCGATAGAGTCGAAGGCTTTTTCGTAGTCCACAAACGCCATACTCAGCGGCTGATTGTACTCTTGCGTCTTTTCTACAATCTGCTGAACAGTATGGATGTGGTCCGCGGTGCTATAGCCTTTTCGAAACCCGGCTTGCTCGCGTGGCTGGAACTCGTCGAGCTTACCCGAGAGGCGATTTGTGACGACCCTTGAGAACAACTTGTAGACATGACTCAGGAGTGAGATGGGCCTATAGTTCTTCAGCAACGAATTAATACTAATAATTATTGATTTACCTGTACCTAATTATGTTACTAGGTATGTCGTTTACTACCCTCAAATTTATTGATCAATATGAGTGATTGCTCTTACGACCCAAACCTAAATATTTTATGATGTAAAATGGTAGGCGTAAAAACATTTGTATCATCTACGTTGTCGCTTACTACCCTCCCGTTTATAAACAGTAACACTGGTTGCTGTTACGGCACAAAAACTAAAAATATCTGTTTTATTTCCTACAAAAAATGGGGTCGTAAAAACCATTTTTTTGCGAATTGGAAGACTTTAAATACACAGATCGATAGAGGAGAAAAATATAAGTAGGACTGCATTAAAAACTCAATTTCGCCAAAATGGTGGTTACGCCCTTTGAGCCCCGAGGTATCGATATGTGTGTGTGTGTGTGTGTGTGTGTGCGTATGTGTGAATGAAAATTAGAACTGGTACCTACCGCTATTCCGAGGGCACTACCATGGTATGCAGCTCCGAGAGCCATGTTCCCGTGAGACGGCACCAGAACACCACGCCCCGCTATATTGCTGCTATATGCAATTAGCGCGTTGCGGACCCCACGTTCTGCGCAACTGAAAAAGATCTAATCACTTTTAAGATCAAGACATGACCTATTTCCGACTATCTTTCATCCGACATGCTGTCACGACATTGTTTTAGGATGTACTGGGGCTGGGGATGGGGCCTCACCAAAATCTTCGGGACACAACACAAGAAGCCGATTGTCGGACGATGCCCTGATTTACTCAGAATTTGAAGCCCTCTCATAAAAAATCAAACCAATAAAAGGAGGATCAGAAGAGGGAATCCTGGGCTGAAAAAGCGAGCTTTGGGTACAATTGGGATTGGCTTTGGGAAAAATACGATATTGTATTTCCTACGCAAATCCTACTAGCTATCTGTCAGTGACTTGTTACCAGGCTATAGTGGCGCCCAACGTGGTACCAATCCAAGGTACAAGAAATTACTAACTTAAAGTACCTAACCGATTTCTTTTTTACTTGTGGTGTCTCTCAATATTTATTCTTCTTCGGATTACTTAGGATCTTATTTTTATCGCAATTACCTGCCAGTGTATTGTAAATTTTCACATTTCAGATATACATTATAATCCATGAATTTACTCAGCTTGGCTTCCTGAAATAAACAAGAATAGATGAGAAAATCTATAATTACAGTGCCGTTTGGTCGACGTACTAAACCAGTGCCTTTCAAAGCTACCATCAGTATTTTTTAAGCGTTGAAAAATATTTGCCGTATTTCTCTTCAGTGCAACGTAAACAGTAGGTAAAAGCTAACAAGATTTCAAGTTTACGAGTAAAAGATATTCCAGGGAAGGGGGGAGGGGGGTTCAAATGAGGCCCCCGCCCCACCCAGCTGGGCACCACCATGATTAGGGTTAAGTAATTTCAATTGGATTAATGAAAGTTAAGACTACTCACGCAAAGAGGCGTATGAATAATGCCATCTTCAATTCTATCTGCAGCTTGTTTGATTTCACTGAATGTTAGAACATGTGGTTGTTCAGCTTGCGACTCTTCTTGCTATACATTAAATGTGAATTGTAAATTGCCAAACCTTAAGTAATTAACAAATAATTAACTCAATATGACTCGCGCGGTTAGCGCGCTTTTTTCCGGTCGCGCGGTTGATTTATTGGTCCGTAGTAGCACCGTAGTGGCAGGTGCTACTATTAGATTTTAGTAGCTATGGTTGTTTTTCCCGTATGGGTATTAGATTTTAACAACAACCAAGCATTTTAAAATATCGGTTTGTCCAATTTGCACCATGCTCATAAATGAAATGATACCTTACCATATTTGCTTCCTTATTAATTACGAAACTACCGAATTTGGAAACCAAAGTTAACTTTATATTTTAGATCCCAGTTTACATAGTTTTGACAATGACAGTTTTATTGACAGGCAATCAACAAAAAATAAGGTCCCTGAAATAATGTCAAAACAGAATATCAGTCAGCCAGCAAGTTCAAAGAAAAGAGTGAACGGAAGTCTGGTCGCCGCCGCCGGAAATACCTATATTATTTTTTTACTCCCTGTAAACCACACTGTAGAGCCCCCTAAAATCCAACCACACGTCCTGGATCGACCACCTGAATCTCGTGGGGGGTGGACACACGCAAACAAAGTAACTGTCGTGGCTTACGTGGCTCTGGTATCTTCTGATATCTTGAAAAACTTGACATAGGCGTTTCGCCATTAATAATTTTATAAACATTTACAATTTACTTGATATTGGCAAAATTGCGGCGATTTGCTGCAGAAGCCATTAAGAAGAAGTTGAAGTTGAAGCCACACTGTAGACACGATGGACCACAGTAAGGCAATGTCCGTGTCCGTACCTACGTAGTATAATACCTACTTATAAGTAGGTATATAGGAACTTCAGGAATTCAGACAAACTAAAACTTTAGGTAGCTGCTGCTGCTGCTGTGGTAAAAAATTGTAAACTGCTTTATCATAAAGGTGGATAGCAAGTGGTGTTTATAAACTTTATCTACCTTCTATCTATCATCTGAAAGCATATGCACACTCGTGTACATAACATCATCAAACACTCAAACATGTTATTGATTGATTGCATTTATTTATTTGTCAGTGGAAAAAAAACAGACTTTCGAGTTTCCTCTATTTACTGTCTATAAACATTTCATGTAAGTCTCTTGGATGTACTCTACGATGTGCTCGTCGACGAGCACATCGTAGTATACTAAAATTAAAGAATTGCTAATTTTGAAATATATTAAATGCGAAAGTAACTCTGTCTGTTACGCTTTCACGCCTAAACCACTGAACCGGTTTTGATGAAATTTGGAATAGGGGTAGATTAGACCTTGAGAAAGGACAAAGGCTATGTTTGGTCGCGATAACCGACATCCACGCGGTCGGAGCCGCGGGCAAAAGCTAGTTTAAAATAAAACAATAATATATTTAATTATATAATAATTTATATTTAATCATTGCAGTTTTTACAAATCTTGAGAGTTACACGTACTATTACAAATCTGGCATCGGCATGACACTACAACATGATAAAATGTGAATGCGGATAGTCTTTTGTTAATTTTTTCTCCAAATCTTTAGCATGATTAAAGTCACTTGTTTCGAGTAGCAAATTCGCCTGCAATGAAAAAAAAAAACCATGCAGGTAGATAAATGGATAAAAAACCTATCGATATAAAAAAATACTGATGTGTGTGTTCGAGGACCGGTGGGAGTCCCCCCTGTTGCAGCACTTGGGTGACACACACGAGGTAGTGTTTGATCGTTATTTATATTTAGGTATATTTATTACTAACATTAATTCTTAAGTCACATTGCTACAACACCATAGTTCTCTGGTCTGAAAATGAAGGATTTTTTTTTACATCTAAACCCAAAAAAGAAAACTGGCATGTTTCACTTACAGAAACAGTGAAGATATCTCGTCGCATCCAGGCTCGTTCTGGGACGAAGCTCCTGATATCGGCTCCCTGTTCAGTGATCTTGTACAGGAGCTTGGCCATCGCGCCCGGCACGTCGGGCACAGTCACACTAAACTTCACCAGCCGGCCCACCGCCGCCATTCCGCGGTCGATCACTCGAGATATTCGGCTGTTGTTAATGTTGCCCCCCGTTAGGATGCACACAACGCTAGCAAAAAGAAGTGACGTTTAAAAAAATACCCAAGAGTTACTTGATTTGAATATTTGGGAATAAAATTAGATGTAGGTAGGTAATGGGTAAAGCTACGAGTTGGCAGCGGACGACATGAGACAGCAGCGGACGACGTGTCGCAGCGAAACTACTGGTTTCAATGTATTTCCTATTTCCATTAAATAGCTGACGACAAGAGGCCCTGGGCTCTATTACTTTTCTGTATATCGTTCTGTACTTCCCTGTAAATCGTGTGCGTATAAGATTATAAGTAGCAATTACTTTTTGCCCCGAAGCTCTGGGACTTTTCCGGACATGAGAGCAGCTATAGGACAGGCGGCTGCACCCTCAACTATCATCTTTTCTCGCTCCAATATATCGATGATGGCACGCGAAATCCACGCTTCATCCACCGTTATCTACAAATTAATAAAGTACTTAATAAGATAATGGATAGATCGATACCTATTAATAATGTTACTTTGGCAAATAATTTTCAAGCATCAGGGATGGACGGACGGTATGTTTCAAGTACCTACTTGCATTTGTGGGCAACACAACACAATGCTGGAAACATACTCAACTGTATATAAATAGACAGTAAATAGAGAGGACAGTCCAGTATAGTTTGGTGTACTCCAAGGAAGCATTTTGGGTCCTACGCTATTCGTAGCATAATATATTGATGACTTGTGCCAATTTCTTCGTGAGGTACGTGATAGCTTATGCAGATCACACGGTATTGCTTTTCATTGCCTAGTCATATTTACGAAAGCGCCATCACTTAAAAGAGTATGAAAAATGACTATCGAACAAAAACATTACTTGGAACGTCAAAAATACCAAATTTAACTCCAGAGACAACCGTAATAGATGACAAACAAACCATTCTATCCAAATAACCTCTTAGGATGTTGAGAGCGTTGTTGCTAACAATGCTGTTTGCTAGGCTGTCAGCAATAGTTGAATTCGATTGGATCAACACTGGCCTCTTCTCTTGAAGCGCTTTTGTCATCGCTGGAGAGGCAGCACTTTCGATACCCTATGAATCAGAATCGATATTTTCCGTGAAACGATGCACAGCCGATTGGTAATATCGTGATATTGCAGTTAGACCAATTGTTGAATTTTTAGGGCTTCAACTACCCGTAACGACTGCCTGGCAGACTGACTGGATATTCGTATGACGATCGACGATTTGACTATTGACTTCACAAAAAGTCATTTAATTTTCGACTTTAACAACATTACCTACTTTAAAGTCTAAAATTAAATGAGCAGTTTTCCAGTAGGTATAATAATCAGTTGGTTTTTAAATCATCAAGAGATGGCGCTAGCATAGCTTTTGGTAATTTTAATGTACTCTGTGGTTTATTTGTGCGATGTTGCCAAAGTTTAATTTCATTTACCCATATTACAATAGATAAAATATCATAAAACGCTTAATTCTTTTCGCGTCACTGTCTGTAATTTAAAATAATATTATATTTAAAATAATTTTATCAAAAAAAAATGTCAAAACATTTATATAAAGTAAATCATTACAAAACCGAAGAACATTTTTTCCATAAATTAGGGAACACTAGATGTGAGACCACACTCTACTTACCAAAAGTGCCGGCTGCGCCATCTAGCTTGTCTTTAGGAACGCTATAAATACCTACTGGAAAACTGCTCATTGAAATATGACAGTGGTTTTGCTTTAGAAGAATCGAGGCCCTGGAGTTGACTTTTTCGGATAAATTTATAGAAAAGATTAATATACCTAAGAATGATTTCAAAAAAATTATTGAATATCATGGAGACGTTATAAGACATTTACCAGATTTAAAACGACATAATGTAAAATTAAATGAGCAAATCATACGTAAATCAGGCAGCTTGGCTTGAGGCTCTTGACAGCGAGTACAATACTGGCAACGAGGCTTCCAGTACCCACCGGGCACATTATGGCGTCCATCTTGTCCATCTGACTGAGGATTTCTAGGCCTAAAGTACCGTATCCAGCTAGCAAATCCAGCCGATCTGATCTAGATGTTATAATTATTAAATTAGGTAATGACGGATAATGATCATATAATTGACATTTCCTTATCAATCAATTCTTCCTTTCATAGATGTGTTAGGCAGGCCCCATCAAAGCTTTCGAGGACCGAGCTAACCTTACCCGCAGTCCACATATAAGTGCCTACAACTTACAGTTGATTGACGAATAAGATTCGGGCGCAGGTTTTCCTCTCGGGGTTGGTTGGCCAGACGGTTGTCACCATGGGCGTACCCAGCTTTCTTTAAGGGATGGAGCAAAAGTCAATCGGATCACTTGTGTTATCGTGTGTTTTAAAATTCATGACCCCGAGCAGAGTCGAGCAGGGTGGGACAAGCGCCCCACTTGCCCCCCTGGGTGCGCCCCAAACCAAAAATAGGAAAGAAGAGTAGGGGAGCAAACCCCTGCCGCCATGTTGTATTATTCTGAGGTTTAAAGCTCCACGCGGGTAGAATCGCGGCGCCAATTATAGCTACCAGTAAAACAAAATAGACTGGAAAAAGCGGACCCCTGACTCCGAGGTGAAACCTCCGGATGCGAGTGGGATTTACGCTAGGATGAAGAAAAAGTACCTAACTACCTACTAAATGAATATGAAAGAGAAACAAGAAAGTAGCTTACCCGTGAATGTAATTTGATCCAATCTCATCAGAGTACGTAAGCGCATGCAGATTGGCATCATTAAGTTCATTGCCGTACATTTTAATTAAAGCAAAGTTTTCTTTGTATCTCTGCTTGTCGGCAATAGGGCAATCTTTTGGTAGAATGACGTTTATCGGTACGGACTGTTTGTAACCATAATATGTTATGGCATAGAGGAAATTTCGGCTCCCAGATACCGTGCACCCTCTACTTTTATCAAAAGGAGACATTGCACTTAGAACGTTGCAAGAACCGCGAGCCTTGAAACTGTAATTTTCAAATTATGATATAAAGTTATCTCCTATGTACCTAAGTACGCAAGTAAAATAAGATTTAAAAGTTAGAAAGAAAGAAACTAGAATGAAAGAAAGAGAGAACGTGTGTGAACGAATCATATCGCGGCTGGATTGCACCCCGCCAAATGCCATTGACCTACCAAAGCAGGAAGGAATTCAACAAAACAAACAACCGATCCCAATTACTGAAGGGATTTTAAAATTTGAAACTACACCTACGTACCTTCCTGTATGTTGTAAGTTCTCACATTTCAGAAAGACTTTGCAGAAGTCTTTTGCTACATATTTGGCCTCCTGAAAACATTCCAAGCAATCAACAAACACCCTAATGGTATCCTACGGTCTATTACCAGTAACCACGCTTGTGGAATACGATTTTGTCCAATTTATTTAAAGGCATACGCTTATGGACCGCGTGAGGAACTCCCGCATCTGCGGCAGACTTCATATCATTCTGTGATATCGTAGATAAATGCAGGAAAGTCCACTTCGAAGGTGAGGCCATGTTTTGCGGCAAATGCCTGATTATGTGGGCAACATATTTCTGGATATGTGCCTCCATCGGGTCCCGGCGAAGTGCAAAAGGAAAAGCCAGAAAGCGAATCCCCAGCTCCAAGGTGAAGGCTTCGGATGCAATGGGGATACCTACACGCAATGCAGCCGACGGATCAGGCTTCAAGGAAGCCGAATAATGATGTAACTATAATGTTACTTACAAGAATGGGAGTCATTACAATTTCATCTTTTATTCGAGTATGTGCATCCTGAATGTCTTGTAACTTCAATGTGATTTTGCTTATATTTTCAGATGGAGACTTTTTGCCGCATGCCTGGGTCAGGAAAATTAGGTTGAGAGTGTCTAAATATGTAGATATGCACCTAGGTGTATTAGAGCAGAACTCAAGGGGTTTGTTTGCTATTTAGTAGATTATTAAAAGTCCATTTACAGTTAAAATATAGGTACTTATCCAATACCCAACTAATTACCTACCTACACTACATTCTATTTCCGAATTACCCACACAGAAAGAAAATTCAAGTCACTAATAATTTATACTGCATAGACCATTAAAACGGAACTTACAAAACGTCAAAATAAAAAGATATGTATATTCAAGGCTAGTTTAACGAATGGATGGCTTTGAAACGCGGCCCCGCCCTATTTTTGTGAACTACTTAGGTCGCAGACAAGCACACGGCCCTCCTGATGGTAAGAGGTTACCGTGGCCTATGGCCCTGAGGAGATAGGTACCGGGTAGAAAATCAGCGGGCATTCTTTTGGTGTATTTACAAACATTTACTCATTGTAGTCTACTTGGTCTGTATCAATGTGATAATCAATTGGAAGACTGCTTACTTCAAACATTTCTAATTGCCTTTTCCACCTGTTCGTCTCAGTATCATAGGTGACGTTATCATAATTGACTTGCTCATAAATTTTTTGTGCCATGCTTGCTTGATATCTTTGTTACTGTGGCATGAGTCCTTAATATAAAAATGGAGTTTTTATAATTCGGAGTGAAATAATTAGATTAATTTATTGATGTTTCTTTTTACATTGTTTTTGTGTACGAATGAACGTATTTTTAATTTTTAACGTAATGTCTGCTGTGTTTGATTGGTCTGACAATTTTTTGACATCTTGGCTAGAATGGATCGAAGTTTGTGAATTATTTATGGTATGTTTTAATAGAAGCAAGAGGTTCGAATTCGGTCGCTATCGTACAGACTGCCGGCCCTCATCTACTGGATATTTCAAGGTATAATATACGGTAGTAGCCCTACTAGGTGGCGCTATACTATGAAGTTGTAGCGCCACCTAGTAGGGGGTTTGAGAACTACAAGGATGTCAAAAACGGTAATGGTAACAGTGTCGCGAGTTCAATAGTTTTTCCCATCTCAAAAAGCCCAATGCATCCAAATAAGATTTTGTAGGTATATACTAATTGCTCGAATGCTCGCTTTGTAACATTTTCATATTAAGACATTTCATGCTGGTCTGTACGAACCTTAATTGTAAATTACCCTAAATTACCTAATTCAGACAGCAGCGTTAGCACAATTTTTAAATTAAATATTTACCTAAATAAATAAGTACAAAAATTACGTAACATCGGCTTTGACCCAGTCTATAAATCCGTCATACCAATATTATATAAGTAAAATAATCACGCCTGTATATCCCCAAAGGGGTAGGCAGAGTTGTATCAAACACCCACATTTCGCCATGATTTTCGATGTCGGATGGAGAACAGCTCTATCCCTTTCTCGCATTCTACGACACGAAAGGGAAAAGATTTTCTACTCCGGGGCTCCGTTAAGGATACTTAATTTTGATAAACATCAACATTAAGTATCCTTAACGGAGCCCCGGAGTTACTGTTTAGTAACTACATAATATGGACAATATGCGAATGTCGCGATTTCGATTCCCATTCAGTACAAAATATTTGTATGCATGAATATACGTGGATACATTATATATATTTGCATTGGCGTTTCATATGTATGTATATACAAAAATATATTTCTGTATGTTTAAATCTTATCCACATTCTAGAACCCATAACACAAGCTAGTTGAAATCAAAATGATGATGATTATGATAGCCGATTTGTGAGTACCTATGTTCTTCAGTTATACATTAGACAATCACTATTACTTATTAAGTGTTGTGTTATTAGCTTATTTATTACACTGTTCAAGGAAACAATAACTAGCAAGCGTAAAATAATTGCATTTTTATGAAGAAAGTCAGTGAAGTCATACTAGTGAAGGTGATAACACTGCTCTGTGATTGCAAATTTTATCAGATAGTTATGGAGAAATATTTGAGATCTTCAGAGGTATTATTTATATTTTATTTTATTTCTACACAATCTATTACAACAGGAGTTGGTTATTGCTTGAATTATACTGTTCATTAAGACGGAATTCTACCTGTGACGTCCAACTTAGCAGGTGAAAAATGCCACACAATATTCTTAATTTTAGCGTTAATCCCAGTGGCATCCGAAGCTTTCCCCTCGGAGTCTGAGAACTGAGTTTTATGCAATACTAAAACACCTTCATGTAGATAGAATACTTTTATTAGAAAACTTCTTATGTAAACTAATTAATTGCTAATGCATCATTTTGTGCTTCCTGCGCTAACTGTACCTGCAGATTTAAAAGTTTATTTTTTAATACTACAATACCCATGAGTACAATATTTTCTGGCTTGAGCGCTCCGGCTGACTCCACATTGTAGAAAAATTTATTTGGCTTCGCTTCCCAATTGAATTCCCCTTCATACTGGTCCTCGTCCAACTCTGTATGTTCGCTCTTAGGCCATTCGTCTGGTTTAGGGTACAGAGTATGCCTCATGATGTTATCGGGATCATACTCAAAAGAAACACCTGCCGTGGGATTCCATTTCGCATGTTCCTTTCCAAAACCTTTCTTTGCATAAGCCCTTAGCTTCAGTTCTTGCCCTTTACGAAGTTTGATGATCAAAATCTCGTCAGTTTCGCCATAATCTGCTTGATCTTCATCCCTGTGGCGTGACGTCACAGGTACGACTCTGGGGTCACTAGACTTTAAGTCGGCGGTTGTAACATGTCGGGTCTGGTCTCCAGTACACTTCACGTCGAGGGTGAACTCCACACTGCATTCAGAACAGAAATCGGCGCACATACAATCTCGGGAGTAACGGATTTTGTCGACAACGTCATCTGATATGAGAGGGATAAGGCCGATGCGGTGAGCTAAGAATTCGTCGCTAAGAACAGTCGAATTTGCTTCTAATTGTACCCAGTCTATAGCCATTGTTGGTGTTTCTGCTATAAAAACTCGTCTCATACTGTTAGCGACGCTTAGTTCTGTGTCTTCGACAACAAACTTTACGTTGTCGTCTGTTAGCTCTGTTATATGTACAGAAGGCTGATTTGCGTACGGCATTCTTGATGTACACTTAGCACACGATTTTTAATATAATATTACATTAACCTCAGCAAGAAATTCACGTCAATAAGATAAAGATAAAAACATCAATGATGCTGATGCTGATGCATGCCGATCCGATGCCGATTCGATTCATGGCAATTCATGCGATTTGTCAAACAAGTTGTCAATTTTGCTGACACTGTTGACAGCAATGACATTCGCACAGATTAAACAAGAACTAAAATGATTCGATTACGTTTCGTTATTTTATTAGGTAAGTATATTGATGCACAATATTTTGTTTAATACGGAGTACTTTTAAGTATTTAGTCAGTGTATCTTTCGGATGACATTACACCTACCTCGAATTTCGATTTAGGTCCAAAATATGAGATTCGAGGCTCGAAACACGTATTTTGGACCTTAATTGCGAGATAAACGAGGCCCTGGCTGCAAAGAGTATGGTAATATATAGGAGAAGAGTGGCAACTCTATGCAAAAACTTGCATGTATGGAAAGTAATTTCCGGCGGTGCGCCCATATCACTAGAGCTCGCTGTAAAATTTCATAATTTTACTTTGTTCTAAGTGTGCTGCCTGCCTGGCACGCGCGTATTGTTTTGTAATAATTCTATGCTTATTGAATTTGAGCTCATCCACCGCAGTAGCAACCCACGACAGCTGCGTGCATACCCATACTGCGCGATCAGTGTATCTACTGCGCGTATAGAGCACATTTTAAGCACATTTTAGGTCCAAGATATATGTCCAGCAATTCCAGGCCAGCAACAGCTATACGTAGTGAAGAAATCATTAACAGAAATAAATAAAATAATAATTCTAAGACAACCATAATCTATCCATCCATCCATCTATCTATCAGTAGGTATACCTACCATGCATAAATTCCTGACATGAATTCATGCATTTGTTATACCACGTAGGTGACAGACAAGCACTCGACCCACCTGGTGGAAAGTAGGTAGGTATACCGTGCCTATGAACGTGTGCAATACCCAGGCAGGACCATTACACTCGTGCATGCATGGTAGGTACTCTTAACAGAATATCAATTTCATTCACTTTTATCTGTCTGTTTGACTTATTTTATGCTATGAAACGGCTTCGCTGATTTTGTTGCGAGCTGATATTCTGAGGCGAAAGTAGGCTACCCTTAATTTTAAAAGAAAACTAAAATTCCGCACAAAAAAGAATTAAGCAAAGCACAGATATGTAAGTTCACGCGAAAAATGTCGCAAGCACAGCTATTATGATATAAAAACTATGGAAAAGATTTTCTTCTCTTTCTTATAAATAAAAATAGAGGAAAAGACAAAACTCAAGAACAGCTCGAAGAGTAAGCTAACTTTTTTTCGTATGTTCCAAAAGTTTCACGGAAGGTTTTAAAACAAAGTTCGCATGGGTCATGGGTCACAGGAACAGGAACAAAATATCACGTGGCCGAAGCCGCGGGCAACAGCTAGTACCTAATGAATAATTATCTTGCCTTGTCAATTCGCTAGAATACGATAGTACTTACCTACTCTTCTATATTCTTTTGTTATCCTTTGCCTACTGCGGTGCGGAGGTTTATTCAAAAACGACAACAGTCCCAAGGGCCGGTCGCAGCTTGAAGTTTTGGGGGGGGGTCACTTCGGAAATTCCTTAAGAAATTTAACCCCCCCCCCTCCCCTCGTACTGGGACTTTTCAATATGACGTGCATGGTTTTGGGGGGGGGGCGTCATGTCTCCTGTGACCCCCCCCTCCCTCGGACCACGCCTGAGTCCCATCGTCGTATTGACCATTCTTGACTAACTATATCCCTCCAAATATTCTGTCATTGTTACAGTAAATGAAAGGTCATTAATTTTGCTGCAATACAAAAACCAATGAGCCTATCCTGACTGTCCCAACCTGAAGGCTGTATCCACCACGTGTCTGCAAAGCCTCAAACTGGGTCTCTATTTTTAAAACGACAACCTGCTCGTCCCTCGAAAAGTGTATATTCATACCTTCTCGAAGCGAATCGAATGATGGCCCGGCGTTCCCGGTACAACCAGGTAATCTGGGTGTTTTACAGTGATTCTATACTTCGCAAATAAAAAAAAGGCCTGTTCCTGTCTAATGAGTAATGACGATTACGAATTAGTCAAATAAGTACCTAATCGTCTCGCGTATGTCAGACCATGTCCACAGCCCACAGCTGAATCTAATTAGAAATCGGCGAACTCTTCGTTTCTCTTCATAAAGGAATCAAGGGGGACCCAAAATGAAGGCAATTTACGATCCACTAAATATGAATCAAAAATATTGCCGTTGCTCAGGGTGCCGATATATTATCTACCTATTTATTCATAACAAATCTTCAAAACGCCACCACAACCACCCCCGTCGTCGGTTAACTGCGGTGGTTACTTAGGATTCGAACCGACTAAAACGGGCAGCCTTTTATAGGGCCGTTCCCGCCTCGGCCGGAATGGGCCGTCGACGTTCCCCAGGGCGCACCGCGTAGAGGTTCCGGATCAAGCACCTCTTGGCATAAAGTATTTTACTTGTACCTCGCGTGACCTCAGATATAGATATATTTGTATGTTGTGCGAACTACGTCCGCGTATTGCGTCTTAAGTAATAACTACGTAACATTTGTTAATATTATGAGATTCAACTTTTGATGGATTGATGTAAGATTTGTTTACATTTTGATAAAAAATAATTTCATACAGCTCTTTTTAAAAATGACGTAGACTCTTTATTATCAACTAAATGTGCTATATTAGTTATCAATCCGGCCATTGGTCGGTTAAACTTCAACGCAGACACTCGATAAAATTGTATTAACATTTATTTTAGGACAAGCCTTCCACTGTAAATATGGAGTGCTATAAGCTCGAACCTGCAGTGAGTACAGTCAATATTATCAGACAGTTAACACACATAGACACAATACTATGATATTATTCCATCACCTTTATTCACCTTTAACCCTCGCTCCACTCTAATGAGTGGCTTATTTAGAAGTGATAATGATAATGTGGCAATTGTTGCGAAGCAGTCATTCCTCAGACGGTGAGCGAGAGGGGCTGCGGCCTGCATGGGTCAGGTTAATTCTGCTCTGGTACTAAATAGTTAATCAAAGAACATGGTATTCCAGACGGTCGAGTATGACCCTATGTGCGACAAGGAGCACCCGCAAAAAATAACATTTGAAGATGTTTCGGCCGCAGCTTTCAGAATCCAGAGTGAGATTAGAAAAACGCCATGCGTGGTAAGATTTTTTTTTCATATACCTAATACCTGTAATTTCATTTAACCACTTGATATAATGTTAGAATATAATTCGGCACAAATGGCGTAGATATATATATACACGGGCACAAATTTTACGCAATACCCCGCTCTCCTTTTGTCCCATTGCTAGGTAAAAACCATCTCAAAATTTATATTTCTTTGTCTCCAATATCATAATAATCCCTCAATCTCATCCTAATGGTTTTCTTGCGCCTTTTTCATTTTGCCGGCCTCTAGCTAGAGTCGAATTAAATAAGCCCATTAGTTATGCTAAGAGTTTATGACAAAGGGACTTATTGAGAGAGCCATGTTCGCCTGAAAACCACAACCTCGTCTCCAATTCTAAGGCCACAACAGACATTTCATTTTAGCCTGGTGCATTCTTCACGAAATATTCAATTATTTTCAGATGTCTCACATGTCAGCTACTTACGGAATGAAGATTTACCTTAAAAACGATTTCCTGCAACACACTGGCAGGTAGGTGTCGTAGTAAGGTAGAACAACGACTCTATAGAGAACGGAAATAAAATACTACTATAAAAATTAATTTCGGACTTACAAAGGGCTACTCGACACTTTGATCAATTTGACATTTTACCTACGATCATCCACTGAAAAATCAGTAGGTAGGTAGGTAGGTAACTAATCAAATCTTTGAAAGACTATGACAACTCAACAATTAATACAAAATATACAACTGAAAACATACAAATTAAAAAAAAACATCCGATCGAATTGAGAACCTTTTCGGAAGTCGGTTATAAAAAACGAATAGGTACCTAATGTTTTTGACGAATAATTATAAACAAAATGTTCAATAAAAGGTATTTTTACGAGTGGTAAAAGGTTTATGGTGGTAGATACCCAATCGTGAACGTGATCGGATAGATTCGGAACGAAATTCCCTACTTGTTCGATGTTAGGCAGAAATTATTAAAATGGGTGAAATAGTTATGTTACCTACCCATGTCTTGGTTGTTGTTTGTCATAATGTCAATAATCTCTTTCAGCTTCAAAGAACGCGGTGCAAGAAACGCGTTGTTGTTGCTTTCAAAAGACAACAAGGCCCGAGGAGTTATCTCTGCATCTCTTGGTAACCACTCCCAGGCTCTTAGTTACCACGCGAACCATTTAAAAATCCCCACAACTGTTGTGATGCCCAATGTGGCGCCCATCATGAAGATAGAAAAGTGTCGTTCCTTTGGCGCCAACGTCATAATTTATGGTTCTGATATGAAGGAAGCAAAATATCACGCCATGTCCCTCGCTAAGGAGAGGGGACTGACTTACATCAATGGGTAAGCACTAAAAAGTCATACAAGGTCATTGAACTTTATTCTCAATCCATTTGGGACTTTAGCATGATAAATAATTTGTAATAATATTTGTTCAGATTTGTGCCTGATATAAAAAGAAGGAAATTATTTTCATCATCATTGGCTTTTTAGTCTATTAGTTTTTTGCAAATACAGCCTGCTTTGGTAATTCCTCTATTCTTTAATATCATTTTAACCACCCAGGTATGACCACCCACATATCATGGCAGGCCAGGGCACGGTGGGGCTAGAGATTATCGAACAGGTTCCTGATGTGGATGCGGTGCTCGTGCCTGTTGGAGGCGGTGGATTGATTGCTGGAGTCGCCACTGCCATTAAGCATCTCAAACCAGAAGTGCTTATTTATGTGAGTACCTAACAACTAATGATCCTGTGTGACACTAAAGTCATTAATTCAGATAGAACGTAATCTGGTAGAGCTCAACTTAATTAACCTAATGCTTCTTCTTATCATAAACTATTTCAAGCGTGGAGTAAGTTAAGATTATCTTGACTGCAATGATTTTTTCGACAAAGTATTTCATCGCTTAATGGAATATTGCTGAAATTACATATTCACGTATTTAATACTATTAAATATTGCACCTGACTGATACTATACCACAATTGTACGACTAATGTGAAGTAATCCTCAATAAATTATGTATGATTTGATTTAAATGAAGAAATTGTTCAAAATAAATTATACTACTTTATGGACCTACTAGTTAAACATTAACTATAATATTTACATGAATTACAAAGAGATATAAAGCTAGGGGCAAAAAGATTCCTCCCCATCGATGTCGACTGGTAACGTGCCCAATTTACAAATTAAATAGAACTCCGCGTAGGTAACTCTAATCACTTCGCGCGAGTTCAATATCTTCGTTATTCGTATTTTTTCAAATCATTGCCGAAAAACACATAACATACGTGTTATGTGTTTTTCGGCAAACTACGGTTTTGCGGATTACTGCAGAGGTTATCTCAGTTCTGGGCCTTATCGTGTGGACTGATGTGCACGTGTTGCGAATGAAATAGGCATGTTATGAAAACAGGCGATCGACGTATCTAACTATTAAACTAAGATTTGTGAATAAACAACCACACATCTGACTTTTATCATCGGTACTTTACACTAAATTGCTAATCATATACTATATTAAACTGGGCTTCGAAATTCGCGCTGCGCCACGAAATTGGCGAAGATCTCTAATTTTCTTTAGTGAAGACATTGCTTCGGCCGCCTAAGTAATATTCATCCAGAAATTACCTAGGTACGTATTGGGATGCTCTGTTTCCCCACGTGTCTCTCTGATGGATAATCAGGGGGCGAGTATGGATTTCAGACTAGTACACCAGCTACGAATATGGATTTTTTCCAAGACAGGTTTACTTTCGAGCAGGACTTACGCTAAATAGTGAAAAGGATTCTCCATGGCGATATCTGTTTTATTTTAAAGTTTTTTTTTATACCACTTAGGCCAGAGACAGGCACACGGCTCACTTAATGAAAAGTGGTTACCGAAGCCCATGGACGAGTGCAACACAAGGGGAGTCACACTCATGCTGCCGACCCTGTAAGAACAGAGATATCCAAATCCGTATAATTAACTACTTTTTTGTCTGTAGGGAGTGGAAACTGAGAAATGTCCGAGCATGAAGCGCGCGATGAATTGCAACGGTCCAGTGTCGGTGCCGATTCGGTCCACCCTGGCGGATGGTCTGGCCGTCCCCACCGTTGGCTACAACGCTTTCGCCACTGTCGAATCTATGGTTGACAAAATGGTAAGTCACTTTAATGTTTGGATGCCCTTGACTTACTACACAAATCCTAAGTAACATGGGTAAAGCTGAAAACGATGCACAGAAAAAATTTTTGGTAAAAACAGTACCTACAATGTCTTCAGGATACTATTGGGGCTGCCCGCTGCCTCAGTGTAGTAGCGCATCTGGCATGTTTGCGGAGGTGTACACAGGGATACTTCCAGGTTGTGGTGACGCTTGGTGGGGCTGTTTCAAGCAATAAATAAATGAATATGAAAACTCTGCACTGGTGGGGTAAAGTGGAATGATAAAAAAATGGATATCCAATTTTCCCCACTAAATTCATTCTGGTGGGGAAACGTATATCAGCTGATCCTAAGCGTATTTAAAGATAGGTGGGAGTCATCCTTGCTGGGTCGCTGGGTGAAGCCTCACACAACATTTAAATGTACAGTTTTCTTTGTAACTAAGTATATGGACTGTCGTCTACAAAGAATTATTTGAATTTGAATATCAGGTACTTAAGTGTAATTTATTGAAATTAATTTTTTATCCTTTTTCAGATAACTGTCAACGAAGATTGGATTGCTCGGGCAATCCTGCGCTTAATTGAACAGGAGAAGTACGTGGTAGAAGGTGGAGGAGCAGTATGCGTTGCCGCCATAATGGCCGGATTGGTCCCAGAATTAGAAGACAAAAAGTTTGTTTCTACTCGTTTTTTAATAATGATTTACCTGAACATAAGAACAGACCTAATAGTTTAATATGCTATATTTGTAACTCTTATATTCAGCCTACAATGTAGCATTCGAGGCTACTCATAAATGATGGTCTTTTCGCTATATAAACGTCTCAAGAAATAGGTACAGTGAACTGCAGAATACTTTTGCAGTACTTTTGCAGCCCAGTGTTCATATAGCCAAGTAGACTATTTTATCACTTTATCGAACACGGTAATGAAAATTAAAACTAGGTACGTTCATTCTCGAGAAGTCATCAATTATTATGAACAACACAGCACTTGAGATGTTACGCTAATTTAAGATTGAAATCTTACAATATCAAAAGAGATTGTAAAGTAAAGTCAGGTAAAACATAATAAAAAATCAAATCCATATCCATATCCATACTAATATTATAAATGCGAATGTAACTCTGTCTCTCAGTCTGTCTATCTATCTGCCTCTTCACGCCTAAACCACTGGATCGATTTTCATGAAATTAGGTACAGAGGTAGACCTCAGGAAAGAACATAGGCTATATTTGGTCGCGATAACCGACATCCACAAGTGCGGAGCCGCGGGTACCTCATAAGGATCAATATTTTAATAAAGAAAAGTAATACAGAATAGGACAAGAACCCTAGGTACCAATTTCATAAGCTTGATGTATCCTTCAGGGTGGTGTGCATTTTATCTGGTGGTAACATCGACACCACAATACTGGGCCGGTGTCTGGAGCGAGGTTTAGCCGCGGAACAGCGTCTCGTGAAGTTCAAGGTCACGGTCAGCGACCGGCCTGGCGGAATCGCGGAGTTGTGCAAACTCATCTCGTCCGCCGGAGTCTCCATCAAGGACATTATTCAAGAGCGTGCCTGGGTTCACGGCGACATCTTTAGTGTTCGGGTAAGAATCTGTAGATCGATAACCATTGAGCATTTTTCTCGAACTCAGAACACATATTTTCCGTGAAGTGACTGCCATCTGACCTTCACAACCCACTGGCGATATCAAAGTTCTGGAGTTAGAGCCTTTTTAGTACTCAAACTGCAACGATTTCCATTCATACGCTCTTCGTATATCAACCGGTACCGGCAGTTTAACGTACTCTCTGAGGCACGGAATGGTAAAAATTAGTAGGTAAACTATTTAGTCTTGACGTCTGAGGCAAATCCATAGTAAAAGCTGATTATGACAAGATATCTACTAAAATTTTGACTTTACAATTGACTTTCAATTTTAACTTTGACTTTGATATGGTTCTCATGCATTATTCTGTCTATTACCAAGAAACGAACTACAATAGTTGTTGTTTTTTTTCTTGACATAGGTAAAAGTGGTCTGTGAAACACGTGGCCCTGAGCACTTGGAGGAGCTGCGCGCTATGATAGCCAGCGCGTACCGCGAGTGGGACTTCGCCGGCGAGTACGACGCCTTCACCCGGAGGAACAGCACCGAGTCTCTGGACGACGTCTCTCACTAGCTACCCGTTGTCATCAAGCAGTTAGTCTTCTTCTATCGTGGCGATGGCGCCTCGACTTTCCAATTGTCTTCCCCAAATGTGCTGCTGCTTGGATGCCGTTCTCGGAGGCACATGTATGCGATCCTTCGGTTCAAATGTATATGGGCATGTAGCACACGTTAGCGGGGCTTCGATTCTGCTTAAGCCTTAGAGTATCTATCTTACTAGATACTCTAAGGCTTAAGCAGACCCACAAAAAATTCAATTTAATTTTAGACTTTATAGGAATGTTTCAAAGTCTAACATTAAATAGTTTTTTATCAAGTGTCTGTGGAGCTCCACATTCACATCGCAGGTCCACCCTACATGAGAACCCCCACCTAGCTCGTTCATCATCATCAAGATCGTCATGATAAGAGCGGGTTCTACAAAACGTTGTCATGAGAGAGATGACTTTCTATATAAATGTTAAAAAATATAGTTGGTTCAAGATTACTGTCGTTCATGCTGGCGTGACACAATACCTAATTCATTGTAATCTGATATGCGTCTTCAAAAATTAACGTAAAAAGTAAAAAAGAAAAATAGGGAGCAAATCATATATAGTTGGCTACCTTATAATCGCGAATACCCTCTAGTTACGTTCAGTATTACTCATTACTGAACATTCCACAAAGTGATTCTATTAGCGATAATGCCCGTGGAAACGTTCAGTATTTAATAATACTGTATAGTTAATCATCATAAATGTTTCTGCACAAAGGAAAAATGGACTCTTTGTAACTGGTAATAAAATGTTTATTAGATTGACTAAATATCTACCTATTATAACCATCAAAGTATCACGTAATCAATGGATACATGATTACGTTATCAATGGATAAAGGAATATAAACGGATTCGCTTCGAAGCGATTCCGTTAATAGAATGTCACTTTGTCTACAGACGTAGAGCCGCTACAGAGCTACAGCTACGACAGCTACGAGCCGTAGCATTTTTTGTGCCAAGTACAATGCAAAAAATTATTATTAATTTTAAGGAAATGCTGGTTTTTTGTAATTTAGGTTCTTCTACCCATAGGCGTGATCCGTCTTTGAATATATAGGTATAATGTTTAGGTGTATAGTATTTAGTTATGTGTAGGTACTACTTTAGTCTTAGCCGTAACTGAGGAACGGTATTATAACAAAAAGCCTTAGACTAAAAATATATTTTGTATTTATAAGTACACTGCGTGTATTACAAAAAAATGTTAATTATGATTGTATTTAATAAATAAACATAAGAAGAGGTATTTCATTTACATCTTAAATGATATAGAGATCCTATAAAAAATAAAAGAAAAACCCTAATGTGTTGACCTTAATTGTGTCTTAAGATGAGATTGGAACTCACTACGAAGGTGGACAATCATTGAAGAAGAACATGATTCGTCTATTAACTACTACCGTTGATTCTTCGAGACACGTATCTTGGACCTAAATCGTAAAACAAACGAGACCCTGGCGCTGGATTGCTTTGTAATAATCTGTGATTGCTGAATATCTTCCTCCTAGCGTTAATTCCCAGTTGCATCCGAAGCTTTCAGCTCGGAGTCTGGGGTCCGCTTTTACCAGTCTTAACTACGGATTTGGCTAGACCTCGATATTTTCCGTGAAGCGATTGCCATCTGACCTCCACAACCCAATGTTAACATTAGGCGATATCGAAGCTTTGCAGCTAGACCGTTGCTTTTGGACTTTTAGGGTACTAACTACCCGTAACGACTGCCATAGATGTTCTTATGGCAACCGGGACCGACGGCTTAACGTGCTCTCCGAGGCACGACCAGACCAATGCAAATACTTATATTTCATGCACACAAATATTTGCACTGAGCGGGGATCGAACCCGCGCCTCCTGCGTAGCGGCCGCGTTCACTACCGCTACGCCACGGAGGCTGTCGAATATATATTTTTGGTCCAATATTTATGTCCCGATTATACCTTTTAATATAGAGAGTGTAGTATTGCTCGAGACATATATCTTGGACCTAAAATGTCCCCTAATGTGCACGCAGTATACGTTTCTTAGGTGCCTTTTGGGAATAGCACAGGGTGCTACGGAGGACGAGTTCAAATTCAACAAGCAAAATTGTAACAATCTAGTTACAAAACAATCCTTGTACCTACTACACTTCTTGGAGACTTGGACTTAGGTTCAAGATAATATGTGTCCACGGTACATATTATCTTGGACGTAAGTCCAGACGTAAGTACATGTGAATGACTCTGTGCCATCAAAGGAACAGAACCTTTGTTTTCCAAATTGTGTAAGTTGTTTTGTGAATGTTTAGTCCATGCTAGTTGAGCATGCTAGTTGATGTCAATGATAGAAGCAAGACTCTTAAGCTGCTTCTGCTTCAGAAACAGGTAAGTTACGGAAAAATCGTAGCTACTTACCGGTCCCCTACCCTACCCCAGTTGAGGTCTTTCATCTAGCTAGAGGTATGTGGTCCGCTTTTTCCGGTCTAACTGCGGGTATTGGATTAACTTCAATATTCAACATGTAAAACTTCCTTTCATGTAGTAAAATCATAAAAACGAAAAGCAATAAAAAAATAAATATCAAATTGTCAAGTGAAATGTCACTGTCATCGTTAAGTTTTGAAATTTCGTATCTTTTTTAACATAATGTCCCCCCAAAAATCAATATGAAAAATTCTTTGTGATAGCATTTCTACAGACAAAAAGTAACCAACGTTAAGCAATAGAAGGAATTGTAAAATCAATACAAAATGAATAAGGCTGACGTTAGTATTTACTTTATGAATGCCTACTTATCCATACTAATATTATAAATGCGAAAGTAACTCTGTCTGTGTGTCTGTCTGTTACGCTTTCACGCCTAAACCACTGAACCGATTTTGATGAAATTTGGTATAGGGGTAGATTAGACCTCGAGAAAGGACATAGGCTATGTTTGGTCGCGATAACCGACAGATTTTATTCCAGACTATGATCTATCGCTATACCAAATCTCAGCCTAATCCATGCACCCGTTTGAGAATGATTAACATATAATTTATCTCAGGAAAAGATTCCCATGGGTTACGGGAACCTGATCAAAATTCGACACAGATTAAGCCGTGGGCAACAGTTACTGTGGAATTATAATTGGTGATTTTCGGACCCATGTAATCCCCTACATGGGTCCGAAAATCACCAATTACCGTCAAGCGGGCACTTAGTCATGGGCTGTATGTTTACTGTCGGATGGAGAACAGCCCAATCTCTTAGTCGCCTTCGGAAAAGATGATGAGTTAATTAATTAACTATAGCTAATACAATTTTCTAGGATCCAAATTTCGATGAACTCTGTGACGAAGACAATCCACGGAGGATTGAGTTTGATGCAGTATTAGCAGCGAGTCGTCGAATAGTGGGGCAAATCATTCGAACACCATGCACGGTACTCACTGCATAATTATGACACTTCTGTGAAGTTTACACGCGAATCTCACTCATTGAAATAAGTAAAACTTCTTAATAACGGATTCTATCGCGTTATCGGTTAGAAGTAAATAACAACAAATATATCGCGATAGAATCCGCAGGCTTATTAGCTAACTCGCGATAGCAAAGCGATAGCAAAATTTGGGCGGTAATCGGACAAAAACGACAAATTGGTATTACGTATCACATTTGACAGAAAGCGATCAGCGAAAAAGGCGCGATAAGAAATGTCATCGCGATCACTCAAAAGGTCCTTTTTTAATGGCCACCATTGGGAAAATATTAAATACAGAAATGTTCATTGTAAAAAACCAGTGGTAAATCAAGAAACACATATAAATTAGTCTTAGAAACAAAACTATCGCTATTTTTCAGTTCCGCAGCATATAATTGTTATGGCGATCTGATTGCAAATCCTTACGTAATACCAATTTTTTTGACGTATCGCGATCCATCGCGCAGTGATCTCGTTCTTGCTGCTCATCGCTTGCTCGCTGGTCGCGAAAAGTTAGCTAATAAGCCTGCCGTTCAAAAAGTAGTTTTTTTTTTTCAATACGACACTTCTACTGAATGTTTTGTTCAAAATACCTACTTATTATACTGTTTTTTTAGAAAGCTCAATTATCTTCGGTCCTGGGGATGGATGTATTTTTAAAACAGGACTTCCTTCAATTCACTGGAAGGTTAATATTTTTTTGTATTTGATTTTTGACTTGCTGATATCGATACCTCGGGGCTCAAAGGGCGTAACCGCCATTTTGGCGAAATTGAGTTTTTAATGTAGTCCTACTTATATTTTTCTCCTCTATCGATCTGTGTATTTAAAGTCTTCCAATTCGCAAAAAATGGTTCTTACGACCCCATTTTTTGTAGAAAATAAAACAGATATTTTTAGTTTTTGTGCCGTAACAGCAACCACTGTTACTGTTTATAAACGCGAGGGTAGTAAACGACACCGTAGATGATACAAATGTTTTTACGCCTACCATTTTACATCATAAAATTTTTAGGTTTGGGTCGTAAGAGCAATCTCTCATATTGATCAATAAATTTGAGGGTAGTAAACGACATACCTAGTAAGTAGTAACATAATTAGGTACAGGTAAATCAATAATTATTAGTATTAATTCGTTGCTGAAGAACTACAGGCCCATCTCAATCCTGAGTCATGTCTACAAGTTGTTCTCGAGGGTCGTCACAAATCGCCTCTCGGGTAAGCTCGACGAGTTCCAGCCACGCGAGCAAGCCAGGTTTTGAAAAGGCTATAGCACCGTGGACCACATCCATACTGTTCGGCAGATTGTAGAAAAGACGCAAAAGTACAATCAGCCGCTGTGTATGGCGTTTGTAGACTACGAAAAAGCCTTCGACTCTATCGAAACCTGGGCAGTGTTGGATGCCCTGCAGCGGTGCCGTGTCGATTGGCGATACATCGAAGTGCTGAGATTCTTATATGACACTGCCACAATGTTCGTCCAGCTCCAAGACCAGAAGACGAAACCCATTAGCCTCCAGCGTGGAGTGAGACAGGGAGATCTTATATCAAACTATTCACCAACGCATTGGAGGACGTCTTCAAGACTGTGGATTAGACTGGACGGGGCATCAACATCAACGGTAAGTACATCTCGCACCTTCGGTTCGCTGACGACATCGTCATATTTTCGGAGTCGCTGGAACAATTGGGCAAAATGCTGCACACAGGCTGTGCAGCATTTTGCCCAGCTTCTCGACGAGTCGGCCTCGGTGTATACTTGGAGAAAACCAAGATTATGTTCAACGAACACGTTACACCGAGACCGATTGCCATCGAAGGAGCGACACTTGAAGTTGTTCAAAAATATGTCTACCTGGGTCAGGTTATCCAGCTTGGTAAAAACAACTTCGAGAAAGAAATAGCCAGAAGGATCCAACTGGGATGGGCAACATTTCCCAAATTACGTCGGGTTTTTCTCCTCGCCCCTACCGCAATACCTAAAAACAAAAGTTTTCGACCAGTGCGTCCTACTTGTTATGACTTACGGTGCCGTAACGTGGCCACTGAAGGTGGGGTTAGTCCACGACCTAAAAGTTGCGCAGCGGGCTATGGAACGAGCTATGCTTGGAGTTTATTTGAAGGATAAAATTCGCAACGAGATCATCCGACATAGAACTTAAGTTACCGACATAGCTCGAAGAATAAGCAGGCTGAAGTGGCAGTGGGCTGGCCACATCTGTCGAAGGACTGATGGCCGTTGGAGCAGACGAGTCCTAGAGTGGAGACCGGAAGAAGAAAAACGTAAGGTGGGACACACCCCCAAGCCAGGTGGACTGACGACCTACGAAGGGTGGCTGGGACGGACTGGATGCGGAAGGCGGAGGATGGGCAACGTGGCGCATATTGGGAGAGGCCTATGTCCAGCAGTGGACTGCAATAGGCTAATTGATTGATTAATTCGTTATCTGAGTTGATAAAAACGGTGAAAGTGGACCAAATGGTCCACTTTCCTGAAATGTCTACTCGGTTTCCCACTTGGTCTACTTTCTCTAATGGTCCTCTTTCCTGAAATTGACGGTTACAACCATCACTCATCATACATCCATTGATTTTTGGGGTGTAAACACCCCAAACATCATACATCCATTGATTTTTGGGGTGTAAACACCCCAAACATACAAATTTTCGGGGCGTATAGTAAAGCTATTTTCGTTGCTTTTAAATTTATTCGAAATATAATTTTACAGTAACCTGCATCACAAAAATTTAAGACTTTTGGTCTTAGAATGGTTTATTTAGGTCAAAAATCGAAAAAGTTATGCCGAAAAAAGGAATTTTGTTTTTGTTTTTTTGCTCTCCTGTAAAATCGACTTTTGGCGCTTACGCCCTTTGAGCCCCGAGGTATCGATATATTTCTTCATTTTAACCGATGATTCATTAGTTACAAGGAACGTGGAATACGCAACACGCTTTTGCTGCTGAATGAGGACCAGAAGAAATACGGTGTGGTGACCTCCAGTACGGGTAACCACGGTTGTGCCACGAGCTACCATTCGACGCTAATGGGTGTACCCTGTATTGTCGTCATGCCTTTATCTGCACCAGTTACGAAAGTGAAAAAATGCGAGAAGTTAGGTGGCAAACTAGTGTTGTACGGACAGAACTTAAATGATGCAAAAAATCACGCTATGGCTTTGGCAAAAGAGAAAAAAATGCTGTATGTTAACGGGTTAGTTGTTTACTGTCTTCTTCATACTAGCGTTAATCCCGAAGCTTTCACCTCGGAGTCTGGGGTTCGTTTTACTACTCTCACTGCGGATTTGGCTGGACTTCGATATTTTACGTAAAGCGACTGCCATCTGATCTCCACAAACCAATAGCGGTATTGGGCGATATCGAAACATTTTTACTGCACTTTATAATGTGGTAATTTTTTGTACCAGTGTTAAATTTTCCTCTTGAGTAGAACTTTTTGGGTTCAATCGAGTAAAGCAAGAATCTTTCTAGTAAGTATTACTTGACTCTTTAGGAAGAATATTTGGAATATCATTTTGTTATAGGCAAGCACACAAAAATATAAAATCATGTTATGATCTTAGAATAAAGATATCGGAATTATAAAATGAAATAGCTATAAGAGCCAAAAGTGTAGATTCTGGATAATTAAATAGATATGTACTCGCATTATGGTTTAGTGTAATTATAGGCAAAATCGAAACAGAAAAGGAATTTAATGAAAATTTTATTTCTCATTTGAGAATTCAGCGGCTTCTGAACTGCTTCATCGTAACACAACAAAAAGGCTGCAAACTTCCGCGGAGTTAGATCCTTCCCAAGAGGATCAACGTGATTTTGAATTTTATGCGATAAAGCACTGCGGTGTACCTTTTTAATATTAAAAACAAATAGTAGCACTCCTGGAGTGGAGACAGAGGTGTCATAATGAATTTTCCCAATCGGTGAATCATCACTGTTGTATACGGGACGTCAATCAAACACGGAGGTTTAAAGCGCACTGTTTATTCAAGTACCGACATTAATATGTAACACTTTTCCCTCCCAAATGGAGTACTTAATTACTAGATTAAGTTACTAAACCTTATATCTATAATTATGTTAATCAAACAACAACAAAATAGTGACTATGAAAGAACCGTTGAATAAACTTATATACTATTAAAACCATAGACCCAAACCATTACCTACCGGATAGAACACACGAGACTCGAACATAATTATGTTAGGTATTTAAGATATCACACAGTGATGAATGCAAAGGAACTTCGATGATAATTACGTAATGTCTTTATTTTTACCTATTATGCAATATTATTAGAAACTTACATTTGCTTCATTTTTTCAATACAACGTATGGCTGCTTGTCTTTGAACTCGTGTATCACTAGGAAGTGACTGTTGCGGTTCCGTCTCTGGGTTATTGTTAATAACATCAGCCGTTTCCTCGCCCACACTGTCAAAAAATTCTTCCCCCTCCGCGCGGGATGTTGCCACCGTGTCTGGGAATTTATTCTGAACATTTAAATCGTGCGTTTGGCTAGTATCTATACCTACACTTACATTTGAGGCCCTACCCCGTGAATTACGTTTTTTTACAATCATTTGGTCAATGTGTCTTTTATGTACTTGGCCGTTATTCAATTTAACTTGATATGATACCGGACCAACTCGTTCAGTTACTACACCTTCCGACCACCTGCGCCCTGTCTTTGAATAATCCCGGATGATGACTGATTCCCCTTGGTTAGCGAGACGTACGGGTGCTGTATGTTGTTGTTCGGTTCTAAGTTGTGAGGTACGCACTCGCTCGGCCGTATCGGGACGTAAAAGATCTAAACGCCCGCGCAGTCGTCTACCTACCAGGGCTACTGCTGGTTCTACACCAGTCGTACTCTGCTCGGTATTCCTATATGTAAACAAAAATCGGTGTAGTGCTGTATTTATATCCTCCTTCTCTAATACTGCCTTTTTAAGGACACGTTTGATCGACCGTACTGCGTTCTCCGCAGCGCCATTACTCGACGGATGATAAGGCGGTATCAGTGTATGCTTAATACCGTTACGTTCTAAATAAGTAGCAAACTCATTTGATGAAAACGGGGGGCCATTGTCACTCACAATACGTTTTGGCAAACCAAAACGAGCGAATATTTCCCGTAAATAGTTAATCACTACTCCGGCCGAAGTGTTATTAACCGATTTCACCTCAATCCATTTAGAATGAGCGTCTATCACAATAAAATAGTATTTATTGTGGAAAGCTCCTAAAAAATCTACGTGCAAACGTGACCAGGGCTCCGCGGGCCATGACCACGAGTGCAATGGTGCAGCACTAGGCATTGATCGCATCTCCTGACATGCTATACATTCACGAGCTATACGTTCTATATCCGAATCTATATATTCCCACCAAACGTAATTACGTGCGATTTGTTTCATCTTAACCATGCCCGGGTGGCCCTCATGAATTTCTTTCAACACTATTTCACGCAACGAGGACGGTATTACAATTTTGTAACCATACACTATACAACCCTGATCCATATGAAAACTGTCCTTCCGATTATAATATATTTTTTCTATATTGTTAAGAGATTCACTCGATGGCCAACCGTACATAATAAACCCATAAATTTTACTTAACAATATATCTTTTCCGGTTTCAAGCTTAACCTCCTTAAAGCTAATAGGAAATACATCTTGTGCGTAATTTAAATAACTGCAACCCTCACTAATTACGCCGTCATTAAATGATTTTAAAGGTAACCGAGATAAAGTATCCGCAAAACAATTTTTTTTCGACGTTATAAATTCGATTTCAAAATCGTACGCAGCTAATTTTATGGCGTAACGTTGTAGACGGCTCGCAGCTGTTACTGGTATTCCCTGGTTCTTACCAAAAATGTAGCTTAATGGACGGTGATCACTACGCAACGTGAAATGCCTACCGTAAAGGTATTGGTGAAATTTCGTAACTCCGTAAACAATCGCTAACGCTTCCTTATCTATTTGTGAGTAATTACATTCGGCCGGGTTGAGCGTGCGACTTGCAGCGCAAACCGGTCTCTCGACACCGTCTGTGTCCCGCTGAATCAGCACTGCGCCAAGTCCATACGCGCTACTATCTACTGCACATATAGTGTGTAAGTTTGGATTGTAATGCGCGAGTACCGGTGCACTTGATAAAACTTTTTTAATTCTCTCAAATGCCCTACTGCATTCATCGCTCCATGACCAATTTGTATTTTTCTTTAACAAACTATATAATGGTTTAAGTATATCGCTCATATTAACGCAAAATTTGGAATAAAAATTAACTAATCCCATAAAACTCTTCAATTGCGTGACGTTACATGGCTGGGGCGCTGCTACAATGGCGTCAATTTTATTTTGATCAGTATGTAAGCCCAATTTATTTATTTTATAGCCTAAATAAGTTACGTTATCTTGAAAAAATTTACACTTACTAAAATTAATTCTCAGACCATTTTCTTTTAATCTTTGCAGCACCGCCCTTAGGTTCTTTAAATGTGTAACTTTATCTTTCCCAGTAATACAAATATCATCAGCAAAAACCGCAGTTGAATGCAAGCCATTTAACGTCTCTTCCATGATTTTTTGGAAGTTTTCAGGTATACATTTGATTCCAAATGGGACACGCTTATACACAAACGTCCCTATATGCGTAGTTATAGCTGTCATTGGTTGTGACTCTTCATGTAATATACATTGTTGGAATGCGTTAGACAAATCAAGTTTAGTATACTGCTTTCCACCTCCTAGTACCGCGAACAGGTCCTCGATCCGTGGCAGCGGGTAGTGATAGTCTTTTAATAACGGATTAATAGTAACCTTATAGTCACCGCATATTCTAATACTACCGTTTGACTTGACTACCGGCACAATAGGAGTTCCATAATCAGACCGCTCAACTTTATAAATAACGCCCTCCCGCTGTAAACGTTCGAGTTCCCGTTCCACAGGTTCTTTGAGGGCTAGGGGTAAAGACCTTGCCTTAACAAAAATGGGAGTATTATCTTTTAAGTACAATCTAAATTCTGATTTAAAAGTGCCTAGTCCCTCAGCGAACACTTCAGGAAATTCATTTCGTAAAGACAAAGCAATCGAGTCAATATCGGCTATGTTGTAGCATTCAACAATAGCCAATTTTAAATGTTTTATCCACGTACGACCCATTAAAGGCGGACCGCCGTTTTCTATCACGAAAAGATTTAAAGTAGCCTGATGTTTACCACAACTTACATTAACTACAACATATCCGAGTGTCTCAATAATATCGCCTGTGTACGACTTCAAAGATAACATTTTACTTTGTAATGGAATATGAGAAAGATGTTTATCATAATATTTTTTAGATATAACTGAAATTTTACTTCCGGTATCTATCTCAAATGTACACAAAATGTTATCAATTTTTAAATTAATGCAATAAGGTCCGTCACCTTCGCTCTTAATATTTAAATTATAAAAATTACTGTTATCGTCTGACTCGGAATCATTTAAAAAAAACTGATTCTTCTTCGAGTTATCTTTGTTGTTAATGGACACACTCGCGTTATTAATCGCTTCTTTATTGCACACTGCCTTTAAATGGCCCCGTTGACCACACACATCGCAATTATAATGTTTAAACCGACACTTGCCTTCTGTATGACCGGGTTTACCACACCTTGGGCACAAACGCTGGTCGTTGGTCGCCCTGGCCTGGGGCGCGCGGCCCCCGCCGGCGCCGCCGCCGCGAGCGCCGCCGCGCGCTCCGCGGCCTCCGCCGCCGCCTGCGATCCGGTGCAAGCCGTCGTCACTGGACGGTGTGCAGCGCACGGCCGAGCCCTGGGCGCCCGGGGCGCACGCCGTCGCCGCGTGCCGCTCCGCCGCCTCCAAAGACTGTGCCAACTCCACTGCACGTTTATAGGTTACGCCTTTCTCCGCGAAGATTTGCGATCTCATGGCTTCGTCGTACAATCCCGATACAAATTGATCGCGTAAATTCACCTCTAAACAGCCTCCGAAGTTACAAGTTTTAGCTAAATGTTTTAATGCTTGAAGGTAGTCGCGCACACTCTCGCCTTGTGCCTGCGTTCGCTGTCTGAACAGATGTCTTTCGGCGATTTCAGATGTTTCTGGTTCGAGGTGCTCCCTGACCAGACTCACCAACACATCGTATGCTTTGGATTCCGGTTCAGCCGGGGCACATAAGTCGCACATTAATTCGTAACACTCCGCACCAACTACCGTCACTAATGTTGCAACTTTTAACGAATCATCGATGCTATTTAGTCTAATGAATTGATTTAATCGCCTCACATATGCATTCCAATTTTGATTGGCAATGCAAAATGCATCCACATGGCCGATCGTCATTATTTTTTATTATTATAATATGATTATAATGCACTCGCGTTCGCGTTCGAACAAACTCGTCGCCAGTGTTGTATACGGGACGTCAATCAAACACGGAGGTTTAAAGCGCACTGTTTATTCAAGTACCGACATTAATATGTAACAATCACAATCAGTCACAACATGGTTTAGGTATCTAACGATGTCGCGAGTTCAATGGTTCTTTCTCATCTCAAATGTTCTACGAAAAATACCCAAAACACCTAAAGAGGTCTTCACTTCTACTTATATCGTTTATACTTGCAGTTATGATCACCCGAACGTAATAGAAGGTCAGGGTACGGTAGGTATTGAAATAATAGAGCAAGTTCCCGACGTCGAAGCAGTGTTGGTGCCATGCGGAGGTGGCAGCTTGCTGACCGGTGTTGCTGTAGCTGTCAAACATCTGAAACCTGACACTGAAGTATATGTAAGTTTTAAAACGAAAAATAAACCTATGTTATGGTAAAACACATAATACTTTAATTGGGTGGTACCTCGGCACATTTCGAAGTCATAATATCCAATCCAATTGTCAAAAAGTAAAGGTCGTTATGATGTCCTTCAAATTTGCAAAATTCTCAAGACTCGGAAGAATGATGAACCGACCCCATAGCAGCTCTAATGGGGCTGGTTCTTCATACCCCGAGCCTACACTATGCAAATTAGAAAATCAGTTAGTCTAACAAAGAATTTCGATATTTTTCGTGAAATGATTGCCATTGATTTGTCAAATTTTCAGGGAATAGAAACAGATAAAACTTGCAGTATGACGGAGTCACTGAGGAAAAACGAACGACTATTTTTACCTATTGAGTCTACTATCGCAGATGGGTTAGCTGTGAACCAAGTCGGAGTGAACACTTTTCATACGCTCAAGTCGGGGGGACTTATAGATAAAATGGTACGTAGTCTATAAACCTTCTAGATGATGCCAGCGACATCTCCCGCGAGGTGTACTTAGTTTTCCCGTCCCCTTTCTCCAAAGGTATCTATTTGCGGCATGAAAATTATCCTATGTATTCAGGCAATGGTGTATATGATTCTGTGTCAATTTCCATTCACGTCTGTACAAACATCTTTATAGATTTTCATTTTTATGATATTAATTAGTAGGATTAATATTCTAGGTAAAACTTAAGTAGTGAACCTTTTTTTGTTGTTTATCAATAGATGTTTGTTGATCAAAAGAACTAAACTTACTTTCTTGTATAAATAAATTTATTAATCTGCGTAGGTAATTATATTGCATTTTCCATACTACAAAATTTTATGTCCGGTCGTATACGTAAAGACAGGGCTGTATTGGCAGATTCAGTAAGCAACGACGAGAATACATATATTGGTTACCTACCTAGTCTTCTTAATTTTAATCTGATAATTAAATAATTCTTCCTTTCATGAAAGGTGGTCGTAAAAGAAGATTGGGTAGCACGTGCAATCACACAAATTGTAGAACTAGAAAAGTTTGTTGTCGAAGGAGCTGGCAGTGCCGGCATAGCAGCTCTCCTGGCAGGCCTGTTCCCTAATCTAAAAGGAAAGAAGTGAGTTTATTATGATATTAACGAAAATATCTTTATGGCCAAATATGTCTTCATAGCCGAAAACAACCTCGGCTGTTGATTCACACCTATTATATTTGCATTAAATAGTTCTATGATTATGTTATTACGAAACTACATTCTATCGTCGCACCGCTCGCCATAGGCAGGAAATTCATCCTCACACATTGCGCACTACGCGCTATGATATGAACTTCATGCTTCACTCCACGCACACTCAAGCTGTGGAATGAATTCCCTGCTGTAGTTTTCCCAAGCGACTATAATATGGGGTTCCTCAAGAAGGGCATTTGCAGGTTTCTTCAAGGTCGGCAGCTCGAGTGTAACGCCCCTGGTGTAGCATACGTCCATAGGCCACGGTAACCACTTCCCATCAGGTGGGCCGTGTGCATGTCTGACACCTAAGTGGTATAAAAAAAACTAGACTACCGATGCATCTATAAGTACAAATCCATAATGGCTTTCAGAGTGGTGGTTATATGTTCCGGAGGCAACATCGACACTACTACCCTGACGCGTGCGTTAGAGCGAGGTATGGCTGCGGAAGGTCGTCTGGTCAAGTTCAAAGTGACGACCATCGACCGGCCAGGCGGGATGGCTGACTTGTGCGGCCTGCTTGCTAACCTCGGTGTTACAATGCGTGATTGCGTGCCTGAGAGGGCGTGGGTCAAGGGAGATGTGTTTAGCTGTGATGTAAGTATATAAAGAAATGGTAAGAATAGCGAAACGTTTTATAGATGATTGAGGTAGATGAAGAGCTTGAGGTAACACCACTTATGTTCTGATTAACCTATTCAGTCAAAACTACTACTTCCTTTTTTAACCAAAAGTACTTTAATGGCTTAAAAGTCTTGAAGCACATGTATTGTATAGATATGTACGAATATGAATAGAAATTGACCGAACTTTCATCAGTTGAATCCAAATATGGTAGGTATAAAACGGTAAGTATTAGCTACAATTTATATTTTCAGCTGAAAGTAATTGTTGAAACAAAAGGGTGGGCACACACGAAGGAAATGGTAGAAGCAGTCAAGAAACACTTCAAAGAATGCTACTTCCCAGAGATGAGTGAGAAGTCAGAGAGTTCGCCGGGCACGCGGCGAGGACCTTGCCTCGCACCTAACCCTGTTTGCATGCAGAAGTGAACCACAGTTGCTTACGGATCCAGTTAATATTTTGTGAGTTACAATACCGATTTCTGAAGTTGTGTCTCGTTAGCGTCTTCTACGCACAGTGTACAGTGGGTCTACCATGCCTGGCGCATTATTCTACTTGAAATGAGTTTTAATTGTAGGTAGTCGTAAAGTGAGTAAACGTTGGATATAAATTGGTTAGCAAAAAGGATAGAACTGGCGTCAAACTAATCAACTTGAATGTGTTGACTAACACGAACGCGCATAGTTACACTACGGTTGAACAATCTGAATAAGGGTCCAGGGTCTTATTGAGAATGGGGGACATAGTTATATAGCACGTATAGCCCATCTTCTGTTCTCCCTTGGAACACGGGCAGCACGTCAGGATATGTCCGTAGTAGGAAACTATGCATAACGAAGCGTTGACGTTTCTCAATTCAGAAACCGTCCAAAAGTACCATGATCGATATGATTTGATAAAAGCTATTGAATAATATTTCATATTTTTGACACTGACAGGATAGAAGAGACCCGATGTCCTTGAAATTGTAATATGTGTGTTGTAAGTATATTTATCTTATATTTTAGTACCTATGCTCCCTCTGGAATCGGAAATCAAAACATTTTGAATCATTCTATCTCTCCCTTCACCAGTAGCCCAGAACAGCTGATAATATAAGTAGTTGGCCTATTATTGAACAGGTTGCTGTAGAAATAGTTGTCGAATATGTATTTTCTCATTTTTATTGTTGATATTTTTTAAAAATTGGATGACTACCTCGTGTGGCGTAGCAGTAGAGCGTTCAACTGCTACGACAGAGGTCGCGGGTGCCGATTCCTGCTCAGTGCAAATATTTGTATGTTATTTGTTTACAAAAGAAAATGTGTCTAAAGTACAGCCGCATTCTAGAACCCGTATCACAAGTTAGCTGAACTACGCTCACTTTAGTTAGCGTTGTGTAGAATTTCAATAAGTATTTTTGAACAATATATTTTTTTTAAACTCTTTTTTCTCCAGATAACCTTGATGTGCGCATCTCGCGGTTTCCAACACTTGCATGTGCCAATTTTCGGAAGCACCCTCAAGTGGATTAATGCAGTATCATATAATACTGCACTTACTCAGTCACTGGTTTTCAAACTTTTATAAATGAATAAAAAAATTGGAAAATTAAATGTATTGACTTTGTTTTAATTGTAATTCCTATTGTTTGAATTGATGAATCATGGCAAGGAAGGAGGCAAATGTCAAGAGTACCCGAACCAGCAAGCATGTATGAAAACAATTATGAAAGTAAGTAAAGATGCTAAAAATTTATGCCAAGATAGAGAGAGAAGTAGGCCATGGAAAACTGTAGTCTTTGCCTACCCCACCAGAAAAGAGGCGTGACTGTGTGTACATGTATGTATGTATGAATCATGGAGCATAAAACCATATAAAACCGCTCGTATCACAGTCAAACGTATACCGTTTCATTGAACATCAATTAGCAAATTGAAGCGACAGTGACGCCATGCTTCAGTTCACAGACTTATTAAGTGTTCTCTCTCTCTACGGTACGACTATTGAATGCATCTGGATTCTGGATTCAGGGTCTATGAAAAGATGGAGAATGACATGTGCACCGACCCCACTGATCTCTATCATAGATCAGTGACCGACCCACTGAACTCTATTATCTATGATATCTATGGACCGACCCCAAAGATAATAGAGTTCAGTGACCGACCCCAAATGAGACAAGAGCAGGCAGATGATGAAAATCTATGGGACTACTTGCATTACCTCCTTTCATCCCAAGAGTAGGAAAACCACAAAGAAAAAATAAATAAAAATAGACATAATATTATGTAAAATTGACAACTTAACGTCAGTTAGACTTTAAAATCCTTCATATTGTTTTTATCGCCCTCCAATCCAAAAATCAATATGTGAAATTATCTGTGAAACCTTCTCTACAAAGAAATAGATTAATCGACGTTACTTAGGCAATAGAGAGAGTACTAAAATCCATGCAAAATGAGCAAGCCTGGCGTAGGCGTAAGTATACTTACATCTTTCGATATCACTTCACAAAGAACCCTATAAAAGTAAAGAAAGAAATAAATAAACATTCTTGGATATTCTACACAGAACTATACATAGCTTAACTAGCTTGTATAATGGGTTCTTGTTCTAGAATGCAAATAAAGAAAACCATGTAGATTTTCTGTAAATACATATGCATTACAATACGTATTATACAGTAAGGTATTAAATGGGCTACGGCTGTGGAACGATATCCCTGCTGTGCCTCCAATAAGGCGTTTTCCAAGAAGATTCTTACATGAGTATGACGCGCCTGGTGGCATAGAGGCACGATACGGTCACTTCTGATCAGATGAGCCCTGTCCTTGTCTACTACTTGATGGTAAAAAAAGCCTAGACCAATGCAAAACGTCTGACTTAACAGTTGAACGTCCTACCGCTACGCCATCGCTACAGGGGTAGCTCGTAACTTTTACGAAGTACTGTAAATTAATTACTGTTAGAAATATAAGGATTTGGAATTTCCAAACTTTCGGCACTGTTACAAGCATCAAGATCACGCGGAAAATGTTTAAAATTTTCATTTATATTTTAGGACATAGATTACGACGAAAATTGTGATGCGGACAATCCACGTAAAATAGAATACGAACAAGTATTGGCTGCTAGTCGACGAATAGTGGGGCAAATCGTTCGAACACCATGCATGGTAGTTACATCTTATTAACGAAACATCGATGGAATATTTTGTTAATGCTTTCTTATTCATACCTTCTTAGAATCCCTCTCTTTTTCTGTAGAAAACTGAAATGTCGGAATCTCTGGGAATGGACCTGTACATAAAAATGGAATTCCTTCAATTCACTGGAAGGTAATGGTTTTCTCTGTTCTGTTTTGTTTCTTTTTCAAAAAATAAAGGAATGTCTTCTTTAAGTAATGAGCCAACTTAAGGATTTAAGGTAGTTTCCGCCCTGTTTATTTGCACTACGGATATAGTATTATTATATTGCATGTTCCGTGTTGCCGTGTACGTCCCCGGTATATAGAGAATAGGGCCACCCCATCTCTTCCTATGGATATCATAAAGGGCGACTAAGGGATAGGACTGTTCTCCATCCGACAGTTAGATGCTGCACCATGACAAAGTGCCCGCTAGACGGCAATAGACTCGCCCCCTATTACGTGGGACCGAATATAATATTCAGCGAAATGTGGGTGTTAATACGCCTCTGTCTACCCCTTCGGGAATTTACAGGCGTGGGTATATGAAGTATGTATCTAAATGCATTCGGCAATGCAATGCGGGTTTCGAAAAGGCTGTAGTACCGTGGACCACATCCATACTGTTCGGCAGATTGTAGAAAAGACGCAGGAGTACAACCAGCCGCTGTGTATGGCGTTTGTGGACTACGAAAAAGCCTTCGACTCTATCGAAACCTGGGCTGTACTGGATGCCCTGCAGCGGTGCCGTGTCGATTGGCGATACATCGAGGTGCTGAGATGCTTGTATGACACTTGCCACAATGTCCGTCCAGCTCCAAGACCAGAAGACGAAACCCATTAGCCTCCAGCGTGGAGTGAGACAGGGAGATCTCTTCAAGACTCTGGATTGGACTGGGCGGGATTTTAAACCTCAACGGTGAGTACATCTCGCACCTTCGATTCGCTGACGACATCGTCATAGTTGCGGAGTCGCTGGAAAAACTGGACGAAATGCTGCACAGCCTGAATGGAGCTTCTCGACACGTCGGCCTCGGTGTAAACTTGGATAAAACCAAGATTATGATCAACGAACATGTTGTACCGAGACCGATTGCCATCGAAGGGGTGACACTCGAAGTTGTTCAAAAATATATTTACCTAGGGCAAGTTATCCAGCTCGGTAAAAACAACTTCGAGAAAGAAGTAGCCAGAAGAATCCAACTAGGTTGGGCAGCATTTGGCAAATTGCGCCGGGTCTTCTCCTCCCCCCTGCCGCAATGCCTCAAAACAAAGGTTTTCGACCAGTGCGTCCTGCCTGTTATGACCTACGGTGCCGAAACGTGGCCACTGACGGTGCGGTTAGTCCGTGACCTAAAAGTCGCGCAGCGGGCTATGGAGCGAGCTATGCTTGGAGTTTCTTTGAAGGATAGAATTCATAACGAGGTTATCCGACAAAGAACCAAAGTTACCGACATAGCTCGCAGAATAAGCAAGCTGAAGTGGCAGTGGGCTGGCCACATCTGCCGAAGGACTGATGGCCGTTGGAGCAAACGAGTCCTAGAGTGGAGACCGCGCGTAGGAAAACGGAGGATAGGACATCCCCTAGCCAGATGGACCGACGACCTGCGAAAGGTGGCTGGGACGGACTGGATGCGAAAGGCGGAGGATCGGCAAACGTGGCGCACATTGGGGGAGGCCTATGTCCAGCAGTGTAGTAGGCTAATTGATTGATCTAAATGCATGATTAGTTTCAAGGAGCGTGGACTACGTAACACCCTGTTGCTGCTCACCGAAGAACAGAGGAAGTACGGTGTGGTGGCCGCCAGCACAGGCAACCATGGCTGTGCTGTGAGCTATCACTCGACGCAGATGGGCATACCCAGTATTGTCGTCATGCCTGTGTATGCAGCACTGACGAAAGTAAACAACTGCGAGAAACTAGGTGCTAAATTAGTAATGTACGGGACAAGCATGGCTGAAGCTATACATCACGCTATGGGCCTGGCAAAAGAGAAGAAAATGGTGTACATTAACGGGTTAGACATTTTGTTGATGTTGAATGAAATTTTAAGGCATTTAGTATGCTAATATAAGTATTCAAGTCGATTAAGATAGTAAAAAGCGAATTCAATTCAGGCGGACTCTAGCCCGCGATATTTCCCTTACAGGGGGGGATGCTCACCGCGCCTTGCCTGAAACTTATCAATTTTTTTCCTATACATCCGTCTTGGGGTGATTAGAGCTGATTTCGCTTTTTCCTATTTTAAACTATCGCGGCATAAACTCGTACTATTTACAATCTGTCAAATCAGCCTTAGCATGGCAGCGTAGACATAAATCTCTTCGCTTCTCTTCGACCAAAGAAGTTGATGAGATATTATGACATCATGACGTTTTGGTGACGTGATACCTTTTTTCTACGATTTTATTGGTCGAAAAGATGTCTCAATTTTATGGATGTCCGCCATGCTGAGGCAGAGAGAGGCAGATTCAGGGCTGTGTGTCGTCCTAGAATACGGGTCTAAGACTTAATAAAATCGTTATCAATCTGATGATGATCACCTGTTACTTACTCTACTACTAATACTCTGTCATACTTGCAGTTTTGATCACCCGAACGTAATAGAAGGCCAGGGTTCTGTAGGTATTGAAATAATAGAGCAAGTACCCGATGTCGAAGCAGTGCTGTGCCCGTGCGGCGGTGGAAGCCTTTTGACTGGCGTTGCTGTAGCTGTTAAATATCTCAAACCTGACACCGAAATATATGTAAGTTTCGAAACTGCATACTAACTTTTTGAAACGAAGACTTGCAACTTGAACAGTCTCTTTCATTTCAAAGGAACACAACTACATACTCGAAGATATAAGTAGATTGATTATTTCACCTGTTCATATTAACTACTAGAACTACTAACTAACTAGTTATGGAGAGAAGTCAGTTCGATCGAGAACTCTATTTCACGCAAACTGCACTTCTGTCGAAGGCTAGTATAATTATAAAATTAATAAACAGTACGAATATTTTAGCCAATTTTTTTTTCAGGGAGTGGAAACAGACAAAACTTGCAGTATGACGGAATCATTTAAGAAAAACGAAAGAGTATTTTTACCTATACCCGACTCAACTATTGCTGATGGATTAGGTGTAAATAGAGTTGGAGTAAACACCTTTAATACTCTCAGAGAGGGGCTGGTAGATAAAATGGTATCAATTTTCCAAGTATTTAGTTAAATCATTGATGTTCTTATAATAATAAAAAGCCAATTGATGTAGTGACAATTCAAACTCTATCTAACACCTATATGTTATATATTGGTGTTAGAGACTTGGATACTTTTTCTGCGTTATGGGAAATTGGAGACCTAAAAAATTTCGACAATCTGATCTAATTATAGAACTACATTAATGCCAGTGGGGAGATGGCAGTCGCTTCACGGAAAATATCGAAGACTCACATCTTCTGTTCGCCCACGACATTATCATAGTTGCGGAGCCGCCGAAGCAGCTGGGTGTGATGCTGCACAGTCTAAATGGAGCCTCTCGACGCATCGGTTTTGGTGTGAAATTGGACAAAACCAAGGTTATGTTCAATAAGCACCTCACATCCAAATTGTTCAAGAATATGTATAACTTGGTCAGATTACTATTGAGAAGAGGCTAAGACTAACATTAATATAACAAGGTTTATATACCTAATTGTTTGTTTAAATCAGGTAGTCGTGAAAGAAGAATGGGTGGCACGAGCAATTATGCATTTGATAGAAAAGGAAAAGTTCGTTGTGGAAGGAGCTGGAGCTACCGCCGTAGCGTCCCTCATGGCAGGGCTTCTCCCTAAACTCAAAGGAAAGAAGTGCGTACTAACTCTTACCTTAGTTAGGCCTCCAAATATGTTACGACCTCACGACAATTTCATAAGGCAACTCAACGCTGTAATTGATTATGCGAGTACTTTATTTCAGAGTTGTGTGTGTATGTACTGGGGGCAATATCGACATAACGACGATGGGGCGTGCATTAGAGCGAGGCATGTCTACGGAGGGGCGACTCGTGAAGTTTAAGGTGACGGTGCAAGATCGACCCATCGGATTGGCGGACTTGTGCGCGCTCCTTGCTAGTATCGGTGTCACTTTGCGTGACTGCGTGCCGGACAGAGCTTGGATCAAGGGTGACGTGTTTAGCTGTGAAGTAAGTAAATGTATCTACCTAAAACATCCTCTTCATTCTACCGTTAATTCCCAGTCGCATCCGAAGCTTTCAGCTCGGAGTCTGGGGTCCGCTTTTACCAGTCTTAACTACGGATTGGCTAGACCTCGATATTTCCCGTGAAGCGATTGTCATCTGACCTCCACAACCCAATGTTAACATTAGGCGATATCGAAGCTCTGCAGTTAGACCGTTGTTTTTGGAATTTTTTAGGGCTCCAACTTCCCGTAACGATTGCCATAGATGTTCTTATGGCAACCGGGACCGACGGCTTAACGTGCTCTCCGAGGCACGACCAGACCAATGCAAATACTCATATTTCATGCACACAAATATTTGCACTGAGCGGGGATCGAACCCGCGCCTCCTGCGTAGCGGCCGCGTTCACTACCGCTACGCCACGGTGGCTGTCAAGTCAGGAGCTTCATTATTCTAATATACATGTTAGGTGACGTAGAAATCATTTACCGATATTCATGAGAAACCGTAAACCGTTACCTATACAATTTTATCAAAGGAGTTTTTAACAAGGGTTCCTTAATTTTTTCAGTTAAAAGTACTTGTCGAAACTAAAGGGTGGCCACACGTTGAAGAACTGATGGAGGCGATCAAGAAACATTTCAAGAACTACTTCTTCCCAGAAATGACTGGTAAACCAGACAGTTCGCCAGGCCCGCGGCGGGGACCTTGCCTCGCACCTAACCCAGTCTGCATGCAGAGATAACCTCATCTTTCTGAAGCACCTTTTATGTAGTTTTAAAAGAGTTATACAAAATGTAATGTATGGTTCCAATCTTGTTCATATTTTAAGTGAAGTCTACTCACCACCGGTGGAATAAGGAATAGTATTTTAAATCGCTAGGTAAATTATGTTCAGAAGTCACAAGTTAATCATGACAAAATTGTTAATAAATTATTCATTAACCTACTCGACTATTTTTCTTAAATACGAGGTCCCTCCATTTGACATTCACAGGTATATCATGATCACGACTGTTCCAGGTGAGATAAAATGACAGAATATACCCAGTATACCCACGCCATATTATAGCCCTATCCTTTCTCGCCTTGCCTGTAATACGAACGCTTCAACACGTGATGGTATAAGCCCTCAAGTCAGTGATTTAAGTAGATAAATACTACAGATATTCTTTAACCGAAACTGAAGAAGAACTTTGAAATAAACTCACTCAGTATTATGTAATGTAAGCCCTATACCTAAGTAATTGAAATAGGGTTTATCCACTTAGTCATACTATTAGTAGTTATACGATATAACTAAATGGACTGAAAAAGTCCAAATAGTTATACTGCTCAGTATAACTATATGGATTCGATTAATTGGAACGATTTAGATGGGGTGGATATAATCACTCATTGGAACCAATTAACCTACTCGCCAATTACCAAAACCCGAGTATTTTAAGCGGGGCATGAAAATCAACAGTCGAGGCCGCTTTAGATAGGGTAGGCCGTTACCGTCATTCTAGGAAAAGCCCCCATAGATAAGTGGGGCTCGTGTTCGTAATGTTTTTCGGGTTAACTTTTTAAAAAGAACACTCAAACCACACGCATTTTCGTTACCCGGCGTATTGGGGAATAGAAAGACGAATAGGACTTGACGTTGTTATACGACATGCGTTATTCTATTGTACAATACGCCGGCTGACGTATTGCCACTTGTTTAGGGGGGCAGCATATGATGATACGAGTATGGTCACTATTCTTTAGATTGCACCTCGGCTTACCATCAGATAATAGAACTAAAAAAAATTGGTAGTTATGAAAGGTTAAAATTGTATAACCCAGAGAGAAAAGTAACAGGCCGTTAGGTTCTGCCATCACGCCACAGAGATCATCAAAATTAAGTAAACATGTTTATATAAACAGCCCTGATAAAACGCTGATACTGATGTGATTACCATCTAAGGACAAAAAGAAAACCTGCACCTGCGCCAGAGCCTCATCCTTCAACCAACAGGTGTACATAAGGATGTAAATAAAGATAAAAATCATGTATATGGGTGCGGGTGTTTACAGAGAAATAGGTTACTGTCTTTACGGGTTACGGGTATCATCATAATCAAAATGCAGTAAAATATGACTTACGAATAGTTTATTGACGAATGCTTACACGCTATCACCGCTATCACCGCTATTATGTATTGAGATGTTACTTATACCTGTTACAATGTATAGATAGCGGGTCTCTATCGTGTTACATAATATATTAATGTCAAATACTGGTCTCAATATTTTGCCGAATTGTACAACACGTCGTGGGTAAACTTAACTTATTTAAAATGTGAACAGGACCAAGACCCAATATCTATATTTTGTTATAAGACATTTTAATAAGCTCCCTCCAGGGCACGCCTCCTCACCTCTTCATGCAAACGGGATTAGGTGCAAGGCAAGGCCCCCGCCGGGTACCTGGTGTGCCCTCCATCAATTGATCATACATTTCTGGGAAGTGGCATTCTTTGAAATGTCGCTTGATCGCTTGTACCAATTGCTGAGCGTGTGGCCATCCTTTAGTTTCAACTATCGCCTTTAACTGAAAATAAATATAAGTATACTTTCTTTTTGGAGAAAAATTAATATAACTATATAGAGACATAATATCGGGTCCACTTGATGAACATCAATAGTTGAAAGACAGCATATTATGTCAAAGATAACACAGACGTGAAAGTAAATTAGTTATCAATAAGACTTCGTTTTCAAAAAGACCTGGTGTTTAAGGATGGATCCATATACTCCAGATGCCACGGTAACCGCTTGGTGGTATGGTATCAAGGGCTGGTATTCGCAACTCCACATCAAGGGGCGGTTTTTGCGTAAATCGAATAAATTACCCACTAATTCGATTTCCCATCACCTCATCAGGTGGTCGGTGTACTTGTCTGTCACCTAATTGGTATAAAAAAGGATCTAATGCTATACCTGGAGACACGTATCTTGGACCTGTATCGTGAGACAAACGAGGCCTTGGCGCGCGCAGATTGTTTTGTAATTATGTATGCTTGTTGAATTTGAACTGGTCCACCGTCGTAGCACCCCGTGCTATCCTCAAAACACATCCAAGAAACGTGTACTGCGCGTATAGAGCACATTTTGAGCACATATTAGGCCCAAGATATATATTCCGAGCAATAAACATTAACAGACGGAGGTAAGTAATTGCATCTACACCACCGATTTGACATTTGCCATCCGCAGACTCCAAGTAGATATCTACTTATTAAGATGTCTTCCTTTCACTTACTTCACAGCTAAACACGTCACCCTTGATCCAAGCTCTCTCAGGCACGCAGTCACGCATGGTGACACCGATGCTAGCTAGAACACCGCAAAACTCTGCCATGCCACCAGGTCGGTCTTGCACCGTTATTTTGAACTTCACGAGCCTCCCCTCCGCAGCCATACCCCGCTCTAAAGAACGCGCCAGAACCGTCGTGTCGATGTTGCCTCCGGAAATAACACACACAATTCTGAAACAAAGTATAGTGTAGGTACTAGGTACAGTACGAAACCCGGTTGGGAACTGGTAATACACGTACCGATATGGGAGAAGACATTAGGCAGGCACCAGTGGCGAAGGTTGAAAATTTTTTTTTTTTATCTTTTCTTATATACGACACGTCACTTTGATGTAACCTTGCCTGATGGTAGGCTGAAGGCAAAGTCTTGGAAAAGAGGGTCACTCAGCTTGACGGCCTCATCAGATGCCTTTTCACGCCACGCTTAAAGGAACGGAAAGGACCCGGGACTATAGGAAGAGGGAAGCACGTGAGCTGGTAAGGAATTCCAGGATTTAATGCAGCAGAGGAAGGTGTCGCGCAACCCTTGGCTCTTGAAGGAATATTCTGCACCATATGCGGGTAACATCTAAGTCCTGCTCGTGTTGTTCTGTGTAGGAAAGGAGATGGTGAGACTAATTGAAAAAGCTCATCAGAACATTCACCATGGTAGAGACGGTAAAATATTATTTACTCACTTTTTTCCTTTCAGATTGGGGAGGAGTCCCGCCAAGAGGCATGCTATGGGTGTAGCCCCGGCTCCTTCGACAACATACTTCTCGTGTTCTACGATATGCATGATGGCACGTGCCACCCAGTCTTCGTTCACAACCACCTGGATAAAAAGTATAAACTTAAAAATTGGAGTAAATGTTCATATTCAAATCGATTTAGAAAGTCATGTTAAACATAATACGAATTATTCATCATTATTAATTTCTCTGACAGCAGAAACTATTTTTACCATTTACCATATACTAAGTACTTAGCTTATATATAGCTGATGATGACCTTATAACTCAGTTTATTACCATTTTATCAACAAGCCCGCCTTCATTGAGTGTATGAAAAGTGTTTACACCGACTTTATTTACACTTAATCCCTCTGCTAATGTTGAATCTATGGTCAGGAAAATTCTCTCGCCTTTCCTGAGAGATTCCGTCATACTGCAAGTTTTATCTGTTTGTACACCCTGTAAATAAAATATTGTTAATGTAAATAATAGATAAGATTAGATAAGGTAAGGTGAGGTGAAGAGAGGAGAGGAGAGGAGAGGTGAGGTGAGGTCAGGTGATGTGTGAGATATGTAAGATGAGTAAGAGACCGGAAAGAAATGGAATTTCTTGTCCTCCCGATGTAAACACTTGTCGTGCTCTCTACGTGCTTCCCTCTCCAAAATAAAACATTGTATAGGTACTACGAGTACAACGAGAACGTTACGATATTTTTTTATTCACGCATGTAAACTAAGGGCCATAAATAAAAAATAAAAAGGGCAATAAAACTACTCGACAATGTAAGAGTATGTCGTCTAACACGGGTGTACAGACCCTATCAACCTTCGGGGCCCATTTCAAACTCACTCGCTACACGAACATACTAAACATCAGACGAAGCTCTGGTGAGCCTTTCCACTCGGAGCTGGGAGGGCAGATCTCCAAAAAGACAACAAATCAATCAAAAATAATAAGCGGTGTTCGCTCTAAAGTCCAAACTTTGAACTCAACCAGCAAATTGCTATGAGGATCATGATCTCTCAGTCACTTCTCAGACACACTCAGTCTCTCTCAGTCTTCGTTTAACAAAGATTAAACCATCATCATCATGTTCTTTGCGTAGGTCCCAGTCACATCCACGGCCTTCATCTTAGAGTCCGGGTCCAGGCTCCGCTAACAAAGATACTAGTTATTAAGCTTACGTATATTTCAGTGTCAGGTTTCAGATGTTTAACCGCTACAGCAATACCGGTTAGAAGGCTGCCACCTCCGCATGGCACCAACACTGCTTGGACGTCAGGTACTTGCTCTACTATTTCAATACCTATCGTGCCCTGACCTTCTAATACGTGCGGATGATCAAAACTGAAAATGTAACGCAAATAATATCCAATGTTAAAGAGATAGGGTGCTTATATAAAGAAACTAAGCTAGTCGGACTTTTGAGGGCTCTAACTACTCGTAACGAGTGTCATAGATGTTCGTATGGCAACCACCATCGACGACTTAACGTGCTCTCCGAGGCACGACCAGATTAATGTAAATACCCGTATTCATGCATACAAATATTTGCAATGTGCGGGGATCGATCCTGCGCCTCCGTAGCCGCCGCATTCACTACCGCCACGTCACAGAGGCTATATACCTAATACTTAAAATATAGGCGTATAAAACACATATCTGAGTGTATAAAAAAAAATCTAGGTAAGTATATTATGTCATACCCGTTAATGTAGGTCATTTTCTTCTCCTTGGCTAGGGCCATAGCGTGATGTTTAGCGTCAGCCATAGTCGAACCGTGCATTACTAATTTCGCTCCCAACTTCTCGCACTGGTTCACTTTTGTTACGGGTGCATATACAGGCATGACTACAATACTGGGTATACCCATCTGCGTTGAGTGGAAACTGACTGCACAGCCGTGGTTCCCAGTGCTAGCCGCCACCACACCTATCTTCTTTTGTTCGTCACTTAGCTGCAAAAGTGTGTTCCGCACTCCACGCTCCTTGAAACTAATCATGAAAATAAATTATTCAGAATCCATGTACCATACAAGGCAGCTTATATCTGGAGTCACCTTTTTTGGTGGGGTCCACCAAGATCTTCAGCGTGTCGTTTCTTATTAAGTTGCTAGTTTATATAAAAATGGAATCAACGAAACAAAATCAAAGAACTCTCACCTTCCAGTGTATTGAAGAAATTCCTCTTTTAAATACAGTTCCATTCCAAGGATTTCCGATAGATGGGCTTTCTACAGAAACAAAGCTTGTGAAATTATACGTTGAAATAAAGTTTAGTATTTATTTAGTAGGAAAACGGAAGGTGGGACATCCCCTAGCCAGGTGGACCGACGACCTGCGAAAGGTGGCTGGGACGGATTGGATGCGGAAGGCGGAGGATCGGCAAACGTGGCGCACTTTGGGAGAGGCCTATGTCCAGCAGTGGACTGCAGTAGGCTAATTGATTGATTTATTTAGTAAGTCTAAGTAAAACAGTAGTCACTACCGAGCAAGGTGTCCGAACTATTTGTCCCACTATCCGTTGATTCGCAGCTGTAATGCCCTCAAATTCAAGCTTACGAGGTTTGTCTGGGTTACATAGTTCGTCGAAATCTGTGTCCTAAAAAAAAAAATTTTCTCTTTTAAGTTTGTAGTTTGATTTGTTGTTCATTTCATAGGCAGGTTATTAATTTGTACATTAATATCACCTTCAACGTAAATAAACACCTTATACAATACACAATTATTATTCATTTTTACTGGATTAGATAGCTGTACACAAAAAAATAAAGAAGGCAGAAGACTGAAGGAACTGTGTAGTAATTCAAATAATACTGGAGCAATATCGACTCGTGTCTCGCTCGCGTAATTATCATAAACAAAACTTTCCTATGTTAAGAGAAGGTTAAGAGGATTATATTTCTGAAGAACTTCAACAATAATGATAGGTTACTTCTCTACCGGCAGCGTTCGGTCAATTTTGGTGTGTATCCTTATAAAATAAACATTACCTTTTAGATCTCCCTGTGTTTCTTTAGGGACCTTTAAAACTTCCTTGAGACGATAGGGTTGATAAAGTAGATACTTACGTCACTATTGCCCATTTTGTGTTAATATTATGGTTTCCTTAATTACTTAATGATGGTCGGCTTGTTGTTTATGGAGATGGATATAATGGTGAATATCACATAATGATTTTTGGTTTGTGCGGACAAAAAGGACAAAAATATAAATATTTAGTGAAACTTCATGATCGGCATAATGTAACGGTTTGACAAATATATTCTGCGTTTGCTTTTTCTTTTTGTGATTTCGCTATAGGGATGGTCATGGAATAAGGTTATATAGCCAAATGAAATCAAATTTATTTATTTACAACAATATGGTACAAAAAGTGTTATGTTTCTAAATACTCTGCCCCATTATAATTAAATAAAAACAAAGCTTTATTATTTAAATCCATGCAAATAAATTACAATAAATTATAAAATAGATGCGGAAAATTTCACAATATACTTAGAACATAAAAAGATTAAGTATATTGGAATTTCGAAAGAATGAATATCTTCTTCCCTATTATGAATTCTCGTTTTATTGAATATTCGATTTATTAACCATGTATTTATGTTCTGTGTAAAACAAGACCGGAAGTGTACGATATTGCAAACTTCTTGATTTGCCTTGATTTGCTAGTGTTGAGCGGAACTATTATACTACTATTATTATTATTTATTATTAATAAAGGCAAAGAAAAGTCAACATTATCTGTCTTCTACACCAGAGAGTCATCCAAAGAAACTGACCTTTCCGATGTATTACTTTACTCCATAGATGAAATATCTTTACTCTATGAAACTGACAAATTTGACAGGTTCACAGCAGAACCAAACACCCAAACACGCCCAAACAAAAAGCTGAAACATTATATCAAAAGTAATGTAACGTATAAACCAAAGTAACTTATTATGTTTCAAATGAAAATTACAAAGATCTAATCTTCTGATCATGTAAATTGAAAGTAACTGTCAATCACAACGACCATCTCTATCATCATCATGCCGAAGAAGCCTCACGGTCCACCGACACCACCAGAATGCGGGAAGTCATCACTTGGCTTATCACCGGCAATACTTGCGAAGCGCGGCAGCCTTTACAAAGAGAATGCTTGGTGTCCGGTAACTCTTCTATACTATTATATAATTGTAAAGTGATCGTGTCTGTACATTGGGGATATTTAAAAAAAAATACTTGGGTTATGTTATGTTAACGATACTGAACACGAAAATATTTGTTTTGAATTTCCTGTCTGTTTGTCTGTTTGTCCGCGATGGACGCAAAAACTACTAGACGGATTTTGATGCGGTTTTTCTTGTTAGAAAGGGCTTATTCAGACTTAAAATCTTACGTTTGTTTGATCGCAATCGGTTGAGTACAACCGAAGATATGAGCAAAGGTCGCGTTAACCGAGATGCACGCGGGCGGAGCCGCGGGCGGAAGGCTAGTTTCTTATATCTATAAATATAAGTTACACTCAAACTAGTTAATAAAAATAGTTCATATTGTTAAAAAAATAAGAAATAATACAATCTTGAGATAAATAACCATATCACTTATAAGACTCCCAACTACGGGAGTGTCGCAGGGGACTCAAATAAACTGCCTGTGAACTTAGGTATAATATCAAAACACACGATACAGTAGATGGCATAGTGTAGCAAGTACAGTTAATATACATAGAGCTAAAAGTAACTTATTTTTCAGCCCATTACTCCGTTTATGGCGAGAGTAGATTACGACCACTGGTGTGACCCCCACAAACCAAAAACCATACTGTATAAAGACGTTCTCAGAGCTCACCGTGTTATCAAAGAAACAATACCCGATACTCCACTTTTGGTAATAGTCAAACCATTAATAAGTAATTCATAGAAAGAAAGTATTTCTATGTACCTATCACTCGAATGACTGCGGCATGCCCCAAGGTAGCATATTAGGACCATTGTTATTTAGATACTTTTTATAAATGATTTATGTAGTATCGATGTACACAAATATTAGAATAATGACTGATGAGACTACCATCAGCATTCATTCAGCAAATCAAACCTGCATATTCGTGGGTCATTGAACTGAATGATTTTTCATTCAGTTTAATTCTGTTTCCATTCGATTTTTAAATATAAATTATTGTTTTGAAATTCGGAAATCGCACGTTTTAGAAACGTACTTTTACGTACCATCATTAAGTAATCTGACCTCAGCATTCAAATTTTTCCATTAATTGAAGCTCGTATAAATACCGTAAAATGGGGCGAATAGATACAGTTTTCAACTTCTACATAGATTTACTCAGATATTTTGTATGCAAGTGAATATTAGAGGATTGTGATTATCGTGAGTCACGTTGTAATTTTGAACTTGACGTTAATTTGTGGGTGCTCAGCTTATAGAAAAAATGTTGCCGTGTAATAAATCATAGAGAAAAACATTCAATAAAAGGCTACAGACAAACTAGAGTTAACATTATCAAACTCCCGGATTTTTCTCTATTCACCCCACGATATCTATTCACCCCATTTTACGGTAATAATGATGATTTTTCTTTCAGTTGTCTAAAATCAAGTGTGGATTTGACATGGATGTATATTTAAAATTAGAAAATGTACAAAGCACAGGAAGGTAATAGCGTATTACACAAGTATTTACAGTAAACATTTTCATTAAATACATTTTCGCTGAAATAAGTAGTCCGACAAGGGTATGACCAATTACCTACTACGTATACGAAATATCACATCCACCAACTCTTGCAATAGGCTTGTGTCCTAAATTTGAAAAAATGGTTAATACAATACTTCTATACCTAAATGACCCCAAAAATATATTATTTTGATATAAAACAATCATTTACATGGTTTATTTTGAGATTTAATAAGTCGATTTGAATTTATGTCAAAAACACTCCAAACTGTAATGGCGACTTTTGTTACGTCACGCCGTGTCCCCGTGTCAAAACTGTCAAACAAGTTCATGTGTAGTGCATAGATTAATATAATATACTGGTACGTACCACGTATCGTAAACAAAAATAATAACGCAAACGCAAGCAGTGTTGTGTTGCCAACCACGCTCGGCCTAATATCGCCGTTTTTCATTCCCAAAGTAGCCTAAAGTAGCCCAAACGCCAAAATATCAGTATATTAATATAAAACGTTTTTTTTTTTCAAGTTATCATCACAATTTGTTATTTTACAGTTAAAAACTGTAAACAAATAACTAAAAACTTAGTTTTTTTTTTTACTTTGACTTAGTATTATAGACTATTTTATGTATTATAATTTAAGTTTATAGGTATTGTTTTGACTTCACTCCAGTTATAAATTTATTAATTTAAAGAACTGTTTTCCAATTTTCGTCTAGGCCTACATGGCGAAAAATCACCTACGTTGTCAACACAGGGCGCAAGGCGTGACGTCACGCTCTCTGATTGGTGTTTGATGTCACGTGACTGAATGTCTAATTTCTCTAAATTTATTTTATAAAAATAAAAGTAATCCTTATTTTATATACCAAACTATTATGCTTTTTGCTATCTTTATAACAAGAATAGTCGCTAGGAACATACATCAACCCGATTTATTCTTAGTGGACACAAGCCTATTAAACAAACAACAAGCCGCGCGCGATGTTGCGCGCCAGCAGGTAATATCGCGCGTTTTTGTGCGACGTTGCACATCGTTTTGAGCTTCATTTGTTATGCGTCAATCATTGCCTAGTAGTGGATATGAGGCTCAAAGTAATAATTATGCATGAAATGAGGGCTCGAAACTAGCATTGACTTAATTTAAAAAACTTTCTATTAATCTTGAATATTTTCAGTTTTCATGAACGAAGCGCAATTTACGTAATACACATGTTAACTATTGAGCAACGTGAAGATGGTGTCTTTACTGCTTCGTTAGGAAACTGGGGAATGGTAATTATTAAAGAATTTATTTTATAATCCTGTCAGTCCTTCTACATGTGCAGCCTTTGGACGTATTGCACTCTGTGGGCATACTGCGACCTACGCATCCGGTATAATAACGCTTTCAGGATGCTGTTGGAGCTGTCGCGGAGATGCAGCGCGTCAGGAATGTTCATAGAGACTCCCTCGGACGATTTCTATTATATTGTTAGGAAGGAACTATAATCAAAGTGGTCCAGCGGGATATTTGGGATATTTTGGTATCATTTATACAATCAATTGTACTAGTGGGATAAATCTGTGCCAATTGTACCATCATGGTACTGACTAATGGTACAAGTGGTTCGGCGTGCACGTAAACTATCAATCAATTTGTATCACGCTCGAATGTCTATATACATTCGTAGTTATTGGAATATACGAGTATATCAATAGACATAGGTATCATCATTTTACCATTTATCCTGGATACAATATATGTTCCTGGGTTTCCATAGGAGAGGTTTTATTCGTAGTTTAATGGTAGGCAAATTTGCAGGCTTTAGCGCATGTAGGAAAGAAAATGGATGTTAAAGTAACTGTGGTGCTACCCGTGAATACAAGTGTTGACACAGTGAGAAGGTGCCAAATGTACGGTGCTAAAGTGGTGATTTCTGGACTGAATCTAAATGAAGCCAGACTAGAAGCATTTAATTTAATTAAACAACGAGGAGCCGGTACTTATATAAATGGGTAAAAAACAGATATGTTTTTCTTCCTCTTTCATCCTTGGAGATTTACCTACTGTCTACCCAGTCGCAGAATATTCTAATGCATGTGATGCACTCTCAAAGGGAATGAGACGTGACCCCTTCTGGAAATTATTACTTATTTTAATATCTCACCTTCAGAGACAATGTGAATTTTGTGAAATCGGATCTTGAGTTTTTCTTTTTAACATTGAAATTAGTACTTAGTAATGTCTCATTTGAAAATATTTAACCAACCAACATAGGTACATGCATTCAAATATGGTTAGTGTTATTGTGAGTAAAGACAAAGACCATCATTCTCTCTTCTATAATACTTAACTACATTACTGTGTTTTTGTTACGTAAAAACTATTACAATGAAATGCAATGAGTATCGTCACGGATAGTGCACACACGACTGACTGAGGTTGACTGCTTTATGCAATCTGTTGGGTTTAAATTGGAAAACATTCTGAGTAAATGTCTTCAAAAATAAAATGTAATTTTTTTGTACTAACTATGTTTTTTTTTTGTTTAAACTATCATACTCACATTACTATTAAATTAGAGTTATCGGGATATTTACTATGTATCGTTTGGAGTTTCCAATATTTCGGCGCTGTTGCAAGCACCATGATCACGGAGGAACCAGGAAACTCCAAACATACAAGGTAAATATCCCGATGGCTCTAATAGTAGTTCATTTTTGTTTTTTGACGTCTGCACTTATTCAATGGAGCTCCATTAGTTTCTGGGCCAAGACAACCTCACCTGCAAACCGGTGAGCCTGCTGATTGAATGAGGCTCGGGTGAAGATTTTCCTATCAGGTTTAGGAATTCAGACACCACAGTAGCTTCCATAAAAGCCGTTTAGGTCAAATTAAAAGAGAAGGAAGGAAAGGAAGGATAAAGCCCGGGGTCCGGCTCTGAGGTGAAAGCTTTGGAAGCAACCGTGAAAAGCGTTAGCGTAGATAATGACATCGATAATATTAATTTTTGTTAACGTTTTAGATACGATCATCCGGACGTAATTGCTGGTGCAGGCTCCGTCGGTATTGAAGTCTTGGAGCAGTTACCAGACGCTGATGCAATCCTGATCCCTGTTGGCGGTGGTGGACTGCTCGCTGGCATTGCTACAGTAGTCAAGACTCTTAAGCCAAATATACTAATTTATGTAACTAACTATTGCAATATAATTAAAAACTCCTAATGTATGCCAAGTACGGAGAGGTGGAGATGTTACAATAAAAAGTGGATGCTGAAAAATCTGTTGCTAAGCAAAAGATTGAGTGGGCTTACATCATTGAGGTAAGAGAACCTCAATGATGGTGAGAAATGTCCACTCATTCTTTTGCCTCCTCCATGTTATCCTTGGGGTTATGGTAAAGAGATTTTTCAGGGCCTTTAGCATAAATTTTTGATAATCAGTTGCCAATAGAATGTTTTCAAATAAACACGAGTAAGTATTATATGAGTAAGTAATTCAAAAAAGATAATTTAGGCTAATATTTGTCAATTCAAAAGACATGGCCAAATAAATCAGTTAAAGTTCAGTCGTCTTGGACTGAACTTTAATTGATTTGTTTGGCCATGATCTTCAAATATACAGCTAAATCTTAATTAAAAATTGTGTTCCAAAAAATATAGGTACCTAACAATGAATTAATTGTTATCTTACTAACAAAATATCACGAGAGGTTTAGATAACCTTTTGTCCTTTGATACCAAGTCACGTTTTTACTTCAACAGATAATTATATTTTTTGTGAGTACATAGATTAAATATTTCTTTTTTTTTGTTAGGGCGTAGAGACATACGAGAGCTGTTGTTTTTTCAAAGCTCTTGATAACGAATCACCATATGCAACAGATTGTATGATCACCGCACCACTTGCTGTGCCAACTGCCGGATATAATTCTTTTCATACTGCACGCTCTCTTGTTGATAAAATGGTATGTTGTTACAATTTGTAAGTACAATTATATGTATACGTAGGTCCTACCTCTACCTATATACTGTCATAAGAAATTCACCCCATAAAGTTTTGAAGATGTGATTGGAGAGTAACCGGAAAATCTGTATTTTATATAGGTACCTATTATGTCCCCTACAGTTTTATTGCACACTTGTTTTTTACCCTTTTATTGCGCTTTTTCCTCTATCCCCCAAAGGTTTGCTGGAAGAAAACTCAATACTGAGTGAAACTCGCTTTTGTACATCAAAGTGTGTTTATCACGATCCTAGATGTATTAATTTCACTGTACAATAAAGAATTAAGCATAAGAATAAGAAAGAGGTATTCCTGATCCATTACCCATGACGCTGAAATTGTTTGATATTCATACAGGTACTAGTACATGGTGGTTGGATAAACCAAGCGATTTTGCGAATGACAGAAGAGGAACGGTATATAGTTGAAGTGTCAGGTGCAGTAGCCTTAGCAGCCCTTATAGCTGAACCTTACATTGTCCCAGAGCTACGGGATAAAAAGTAAGTGGCCCTGCTAATTTATTAAATGAGTACCTAATGTTACTATTAGAGCTATCGCGATATTCATCGGGAGTACATGGTGTACTTCAATCAATTCAGTCAATAAGCCTATCGCAGTCCACTGCTGGACATATGCCTCTCCCAATGTTATTAGACTTTTGTCTACTGTTTCCACGCTAGCGAAACGGTTACAGGGTTTTATTTCGAGTTTTCCTTCTCTCGCAGTAATAGTAAGAGAGCTAGGATCACTAACTCCAGTGCCATCAGCGTACTGAATGAGATGTACATCATTAGACGCGCCTTTAATTGGAGAACACGAAATGGCTATGCTGCAAAGTCAAAAACCTGGTGGTGATACCAAAAATCAATTTTGAAAATGCTAAAAAAATCGGTACTTAATATTGAAAGATTACCAATTTTCGTTTGTTCCTGGCAATAGAGGAGATTTAGGACTATATGATAGTGCAGTGCCGCAAGCCTCCATAACTGGCCTTGTCAGAGGCAGCACCTTGCAAAGTGCCGCCTGAAAACAGGTATCTGGTACGATCGAATTACCAAATAAAACCGGGCTCATCTGAAAGATCATCAAATTCTGAGTATGAAAAACTGGTGCTGCAAATCTTAAACACTGGCGAAGGTGGTTGCAGCAGCGATTGAAGATCGCGAGTTGCGCGTCTCGGTTTGGTATTTTCACATTTATACGATCGAGTTACCAAAAAAAAACAGGGCTCATCTGAAAGATCATCAAATTCTGTGTAGGAAAAACCGGTGCTGCAAATCTTAAACACTGGCGAAGGTAGTTGCAGCAGCGATTGAAGATCACGAGTTGCGCAACCCGGTTTTGTAATTTTCACATTAGTACGATCGAGTTACCAAAAAAAACAGGGCTCATCTGAAAGATCATCAAATTCTGTGTAGGAAAAACCGGTGCTGCAAATCTTAAACACTGGCGAAGGTGGTTGCAGCAGCGATTGAAGATCGCGAGTTGCGCGTCTCGGTTTGGTATTTTCACATTAGTACGATCGAGGTACCAAAAAAAAACAGGGCTCATCTGAAAGATCATCAAATTCTGTGTAGGAAAAACCGGTGCTGCAAATCTTAAACACTGGTTTTTTGGAAATTCGATCGTACTAATATGAAAATCAAACCGAGTCGCGCGACGCGCGATCTTCAAACGCTGCTGCAACTACCTTCACCAGTGTTTAAGATTTGCAGCACCGGTTTTTCATACTCAGAATTTGATGATCTTTCAGATGAGCCCGCTTTTATTTGGTAATTCGATCGTACTAATATGGAAATACCTTTTTTTTTTTTTTTTTTTTTTTATCGTGCGCAAAATCCCCACGGATACCTCCCCCACCGTAGCCGGAGGAGGAGGTTATGTCGGACTCGAACCGACTAAAACGCACGCCGTCTGTGGGCCGTCAGTTGCCGGAGGTGAGATTGTCGTAGCCATATCCCTCGCACCTCGGCCGACCCAGGACCATATCTCTCGATCTGGCCCTCTTCCGGTGAGGGGACCACAGAGTCCCCAACCCGCCCCCGGGTATGGGGAGGCACGCGATGCGTGCCGCCGCCGCGGCCTGCTTCTGCTAGGGTGACAGGCGGCTCTACCCGTCACCCCCAGGCCTGCGCTCATGGGGGACGGAGGTCATTCTGCGACCTCCGACGCCCGAGTTGCCGCTGCTCGTTGCGGGCCGCGCGGTTTGCGATTCTCCTTCGCTCCTCGCGCTCCCGCTCCGCCGCCTCCTTCACGAGCATTACTTGCTCGCAGAAGGAGTCGCCGGCGGCCCACGAATCTGCGCAGCGAATCATCGCTGCGAGCAAAGTGGCGAGCGTGAGAACTCTCACTCCTAGGGTCGCCACCAGCTCCCGTCTCGGCGTCTCCCACGCCGGACACTCGGTGAGCGTGTGCAGCGCCGAGAATTTGGAAATACCTACCAAATCGAGTCGCGCAATGCGATATCTTCAAACGCTGCTGCAACCACCTTCACCAGTGTTTAAGATTTGCAGCACTGGTTTTTCTTACGCAGAATTTGATGATCTTTCAGATGAGCCCTGTTTTTTTTTGGTAACTCGATCGTATAAATGTGAAAATACCAAACCGAGACGCGCAACTCGCGATCTTCAATCGCTGCTGCAACCACCTTCGCCAGTGTTTAAGATTTGCAGCACCGGTTTTTCCTACACAGAATTTGATGATCTTTCAGATGAGCCCTGTTTTTTTTTGGTAACTCGATCGTACTAATGTGAAAATTACAAAACTGAGTGGCGCAACTCGTGATCTTCAATCGCTGCTGCAACTACCTTCGCCAGTGTTTAAGATTTGCAGCACCGGTTTTTCCTACACAGAATTTGATGATGTTTCAGATGAGCCCGGTTTTATTTGGTAATTCGATCGTACCAGATACCTGTTTTCAGGCGGCACTTTGCAAGGTGCTGCCTCTGACAAGGCCAGTTATGGAGGCTTGCAGCACTGCACTATCATATAGTCCTAAATCTCCTCTATTGCCAGGAACAAACGAAAATTGGTAATCTTTCAATATTAGGTACCGATTTTTTTAGCATTTTCAAAATTGATTTTTGGTATCACCACCAGGTTTTTGACTTTGCAGCATAGCCATTTCGTGTTCTCCAATTAAAGGCGCGTCTAATGATGTACATCTCATTCAGTACGCTGATGGCACCGGAGTTAATGATCCAAGCTCTTTTACTATAATATCGTGTGCGTATTTTTCCGAGTCACCTCTTACGGATGAGATGGGGTAATAAACCTAAATAGATTTTGTAATTTTTCAGAATGTAGGAAAAGTTGTTTTTATAATTTTTTCCTTTATATAAGAAGCTGACAAAAAATTCACGCAACTCCAGTTAGGAATTGCGTCATGTGAAGGTATGGACCCTGGATAGGAGTTGCCAAGAATAATAGCTCCATACCTCTTTCCCGCCAGCCATGCGGCCGGATTAATGAGGCCGCAGCATGACATTTTTAAACTTTTATTTTGGCATTAAAGGCAACTGTATATTTTACTGATTCCAGAGTGGTCTGCATTCTAACCGGTGGCAACATCGGGAATTTCCCCTTGTCGCGAGCTTTGGAGAAAGCACTAGCAATAGAAGGGCGATGTGTTTCTATAAAAGTATTAATTCTCTTAATAATGTATTTACATGTTACTAAGATGTATTTTGCGAAAGAGACATTCTGCGAAAGAGACGTTTTACGACCAGGGGACATTTTGCGAAAGAGACGTTTTGCGCCTGAGCCGTTTGAGAATGGAACGTTGTGGCAGGGTAGAAAATGTAAGTAGTGCCCAAAACAGAGAAAGGGATGCTTAGTTGGCTTGTACACGTAGAGAGAAAGGAGGAAAGATGATTAATCTATCGATTAATCAAGCAAGGGTGAATGGGCAACCTGGCTAGGGTCACGCTAGACATACATACCTATCAATGTATATCTGTCGCAGCCAACTAGCTTAATCAGCCGTTAAATTAACTGCCTAGGCTGTTAAGTAAACGGCGCCGTTCAATTAATGGCCTAAATAAATAAATAAATAATAAATAAATATTGTAGGGCATTCTACACAACGCTATCTAGACCCATGGTAAGCTTATTTATTAGCTTGTGTTATGGAATCTAGAATGCGGATATACATACTTAGATACTTTTTTTTTTTGTAAATACATACATATTATACATAGAAACACCCAGACCAATGCAAATATTTATATTCATCCATACAAATATTGGCACTGAGCGGGGATCGAACCCGCGCCTCCTGCGTAGCAGCCGCGTTCACTACCGCTACGCCACAGAAGCAGTCATAATAACCTGAACGACTGGTTATGCTAGCTGGCTGCGACATATCAATCAGATCGAGGGTATATTTTAAAGAATGGACAGGTTAAGAGTAGCCGCATCTAGCAAGCATGTATGGAAACTATTATGAAAATAAAAGAAGCGAAAGCTGGATACTCGGATCGTAACAAATGGAAACATGTGAAGTCTGCCTACCCCATTCGGAAAGAGCCATGAATGCATGTGTGTATGAGTGTTATTATCTTTTGAAATGGCTAAAACCAAAATTATTATTATTCCAGGTGTCGATCCCAATTGCTAAACCCAAGGAATGTTTCAAAGTACTGAAAATAATCGCTAATTTAGGATGTAATGTTCTTTACTATGATTCTGATAATATATGGTGCACCGAAGATGAAATATATGATACTTACGTAAGATATCCAAGCAAATATATAAATATAACATTACTAGTTGACCCGACCCGGCTTCGAAACCTCGCATTACCTCTTTAAAACATATTACTTATATGCCCAATTTATTAGTGTTCAAACAATGTATGACAATTTGCCAATATTTTGAAACCCCGTATCACTCATTATAAGTCACATACATATGCCCGCGTTTCATTAATTTACTAATTTTCAAAGAATGTAGGTATGGGAAGTAGCACAAAGTAAAGGGTCGAAAACCGTAAATATGTAGCTACCCGTACCGTACTGCTACCATAAATAGGTGGATTATGGTCATCTGACAAGCTATGAAAGCTATATTATCAGGTTCCAACATCCATATTCTTTATATTATAAATGCGTAATAACTCCGTCTGTTCGCTTTCACGCCTAAACTACTAAACCGATTTTGATGAAATTTGGTATACGGATAGATTAGACCTTAGGCAAGAACATAGGCTGTGTTTGGTCGCGAATACCGACATCCACGCAGGCGGAGCCGCGGGTAACAGCTAGTAGGCTATATATCATCATGCTACTATCACCGATCACAATAAAATTCCACATGTGCGGAGCCGCCAGCAACAGCTAGTTAATAATAATAATAATAAATAAAAAGCTTTATTTCGGACCCTTGATCCATAAAAATACGTAACATTAACTTTATCTCTTGTATTGCAGATAACCGTAATGTGTGCTACTCGGGATTTGGAGCACTCCTGTACGTTGAAGCGCGTTATGGATAGGTTGTTTCCTAACAGATGCACGTTTTCAGAAGAACCATTTTGTGGAAAAAAGAAATGTCCGTGTTATCCGAAGCTGTGGGTAATATGACCATACACATCACCTGACTCGAATACAGGTCGCTCTTTTCAAAAATAAATAAAAAAAATCGAAAAAGGAAACGAAGTATACAGAATTTACACTTGTTTTATTTTCTTCAACCCCCTAGTCACAGCAGTGTTGCGCAGTAGTGCTGCACAGCAGTGTTGCACCTCCATTTCCCTTGACACTACTGCACGACACGACTTTAACTAGTAGTGTCACGGGAGGCACAGTAAGTGCTGCACAGCAGTGTTGTGCATTAGTGCTGCACTGCAGTTTTGCACTGTATATTGCTGTACAGCAGTGTTGCACTGTAGTGCTGCACAGTAGTGTGTGTTGCACTATTCGTGGTGATGTGCTGCTGTTTATTAATTTTCAGTTGTTAACGTTGCTGCGTAGCTCTGAATGTCGTCTCATATAAAATCACAAAGATTATATATGGGGACCAATAGTGCTGTTGCTGCAGAGCTCAGAATCATACATCAAAATGTGAACTACCACCGCATTCGGCTGCCCCGGAGACAACGCTGTTTTTTCATAAAGATTCTTTTTAAGCAAAGTTGAATCCAAAGGAGGCATCCACTCATTTTAGGACCCGGATTCCAGAGTCAGTTCAGTACTCTTTCTAAATTTGGTCTATCATAGCTTTGTACGATGGCTGTATACGGCGCGAGCGATCGCTGTCTGATCTCCAACTCCGAGAACGAAGCAATCAGAGTCATTTCAGCATAGCGCATGTGAGGTTGAGGTTTGGGCCCCGCTATCTTGAAAGCAACTAAGGCATTACTTGGTTTCCTTTTTCTTTTATATCATGCTTAAAAAGAGAGATGAACAGCGCAGCTTTACTTTCCGAGCTGACTCCTTGGTCCCACGATCACAATTTCTCTTAACGTCTGTGGGTAAAGTAGACATAATATTCAGAAAGCTTAACTTTTTTACTGTGGACTCTATGGATGGTGGCAAAATTTAAAAAAATACATGGACCACTGACTGACTGACATGGATCTCATGTCATAAAATCTTTAAATATTTATTTTTAAATAAACTTTACATTTTGTAATAAAAAATCATAATATCCAAATACAGAACTACTTTACTTTCAATATGACCCGACGAAATGTAAGTAGTTAGTCATTTTGTATTTTTATCTTATTTAACATTATATCACAACATACACGACTGAGTAGCGTCAACCAACCCACTAGCAGTACTGTACATGTATGTATATGTTTAAGCGCCTTCGCTGCATTAAGCGGGTGCGGGACATAACTTCAGTTGGAGTGTCCATAACGGGACGTTATGAAAAAGACGACTAAGAAAATTTTCAACCAAAAATCTTCACATCATAATTTTATTATATACTGTGATAAAGATGGGGAACCACCACGGTGCAATACCCAGGTCATTGACCTTGAGCTGAGGTCGAGGGCACCGAAGTCAATGTAACCAAGACCAAGGTTACCGTATCAAGGTCAAGGTCACTGAGGTCACCAGGCGTCTGATTAACATTTTAGGTAGGTAACTATGTTTTCATGAGAGAGAGTAAAAAACGTTAAGTACGTAAAGACCCTTCCTTTCTTGTTCATTGCCGGTAAGAGTCATGGATAGACCGGTGAAAATATGTTTCATACCATTACACACACAGGCGACAGGGCCAATCAGAGAAACCACGCAAATCTATATAAATAAATAAAATAAATAAATAAATATTGTAGGACATTCTACACAACGCTATCTAGACCCAAAGTAAGCATAGCTTAACTAGCTTGTGTTATGGGTTCTAGAATGCGGATAAACATACTTAGATACATTTTTTTTTGTAAATACATACATATTATACATGGAAACACCCAGACCAATGCAAATATTCATATTTCATGCACACAAATATTTGCATATCTAACAGTTTTAATGTAAACTGCTGTCCCCCTCCCCCTGCTCTATCCAATCCCAATCCCATGTGTTCCTTTCAATCCCGTCTGTTTGCCTGTTTGTTCGCCAAGGATGCAAAAACTACTGAACAAATTTTGATACGGTTATTTTTGTTTGAAAGGTCTTGGTCATACTTAATCTTACGTAGTATGTTTGATGGAAATAAATTACGTAGAATAAGTATGAGCAAATCTCTCTAACACCAACAACAAGTACCTACCTAAGTAGCAACAACGCGGGTGGAACGCTTATTAAATAAATGATGGTGATATAACACACTTTCGTCGAGGTCGTCCCCTTACGACTTGGATAAGTACCATAAATAAAGATATGCTGACGATAGGCGCAAGCCTTGAAATGACGCAAAACAGGCAAGAATGGCGCAAGTTGATACGGAGAGCCGACCCCAAATGAGATGGGAGAAAGGCTAGGATGGATGGATGGTGATATAACACACTTTCCGATTATCCAATTTAAATGAATTACGAGAACAAAATGATTGTTAAGTGTGTCGTTTTTCTAATTCAGGAAGATTTCGATGAATTTTGTGATCCTGACAATCCCAGAATCATCAAATACGAGGATGTAGTGCATGCGGCTAAATTAATAAACCCTTACATTAAACAGACGCCCTGTATGGTAAGCTCTTAAACGTTCCAATTATAAATGTTCGTTGTTGTGGCGGGCATCAGTCCAAAGTGTGTGGGAGTTGTCGGGTTGGGAAGTTGGGGGCACCTGTGACGACTGGTACCTATACCTATTGCAATCACGTGAAAAACGGCCGTGTGTCGATGAGCGACTTTTTCACTCCAATCATCCTAAGATATATTTTGGACCAGATAGATCCATAGTAGAAGTGAAGGATATTACAAACAGCTTGATTTAATAAAATGTTTATAATATAACCATATCCATAACCGTATTACAAAGCAGTTTTGATTGCAGGCAGCACATACCCAACGTGAATTTGGAATATACATCCACTATAAACTGGAATTCTTACAACACAGCGGATGGTGAGAAGTATTGTAATATTTTATTATCATCCTCCAAAAATCTTCCGTTCTTCCATAAAAATGCCGGGTTCCCAAAGAGCCGGGAAAACTACAATAAATGATTCGATTTTTGTAACTACTCCTACCCGCAAATATGGCCACTGTTTGACTACATAATATGTAATCAAACTAATCAAACATACCTACTCTTTCTACATAATTTCCTAAGGATCACTCGAGGCTAGTTTTGAGGTGACCACTTAATCCACTGCATGCATCATTCCTCCTCCAGAGATACCGAATGATAATAATGAAATAAAAAATGATATACAAGTACCTATCTGTATTCACAAAAAAACTAGAATTAGTTGTTTTTTTTTTTCATATTTCTACATCTTTAATTTCTTTCAGTTTTAAAGAAAGAGGAGCTCTTTATGCCCTTCAAAAGTTGCCAGCTGATAAAAAGAAAATTGGAGTGATCATTGCAGCAACGGGTAACGAAGCAGTTGGTCTATGCTACCATTCAAAGAGGTTGAATATACCGACGACTGTAGTATTGCCAGTGTCACTTCCAATATCAAAATTACAAAGAATCAATAATTTGGGTGGCAAAACAATTTTACACGGCACCACCTTTGCGGAAGCTCTGAAACATGCTCGTGTTTTGGCGAAGGAGAGAGGTCTCACGTATATAAACGTGTAAGTTTTTCGTTTCCATATTAGTACAATAGGTAGGTAGGACATGACGTATAGGCAGGAGCAAACCGACTGGTGAAGTACCTCCGACCTACAGAGTACCGCGGTTATAATATCCTCGTGTTGTGTTCTCGGCGATGACTAGAGTAGCCTGAACTCACTGGAGAGGTTTTGTGCTGTCAGTGGGGAGACCACAGACTTGTCCTGCTTGACTTCTGCGCTGACAGCACAGAATCTCTCTGTTCTTACAGGGTCGGCAGCATAAGTGTGACTCCCCTATAGGCTACGGTAACCACTTTCCATTAGATGGACCGAGTGCTTGTCTGCGATCTAAGCGGTGTACTTTTCACTTGGCCCCATGGGCATACCCAGCTTTCTTTAAGAGTTGGGGCAAAAGTGAAGTCGGATCTGTACATTAAAAGGAAATAATATTTCTTAAACATTATCACAGACGTGATCATCCGCATGCCCTTGCTGGTTTCGGCACTCTCGCTTTGGAGCTCCTGGAGCAAGCACCGTTTGCCGACGCCATACTACTGCCAATAGGAACCGGTAGTTTAGCTGCAGCTGTTGCCACCGTTATCAAACACAAAAAACCATCCTGCCTTGTTTATGTAAGTTTTAGATATAGGTATCTAATAATAGGTAACATTTTTATACGTAAAATCAAGTTCCAAGTTAGGTGCCTAAATAATGTCATTAAATACAAATAAATAAATATTCTACGACATTCTACATAGCGCTATCCAGACCCAAAGTAAGCATAGCTTAGCTAAACATTATTTAGATTTTAGTAAATACGTACCTTCGTATTGTACATAGAAACACCCAGACCAATGCAAATATACATATACATGCATACAAAATATTTGCACTGAGCGGAAATCGAATCCGTGCCCTGTGTAGCAGCGTTCGACTGCTACAGTCGAACTCGTAGAGCGCTACGCTACAGAGGCCACCATCCAAATAAAATGTTGCTTTACCTATCTATAGGTATTGTACATCGACGCAGAGCCTAAACACCTAAAAATTGGTTATACCTAGGCATGAACTTTTTTTTTCTCGCAGGGTGTGGAGCCTGAGAACCTGGGTCTAATGACCAAGTCATTAGACAACGGAGAGCCGATAACTAACCCTACAGGAACGCTAGGAAGCCTCGCCGGCAACGCATTGAGTGTCAATGTCGTTGGTGTCAACGCGTTTGCTAATCTCAAATCTCTATTGGACAAAGTGGTACATACTATTTTCATTTCGTCAAATTTTTAAACTCTCTTTTTTGAGTATTAAATCGACCGACAGTAGCTTTTTTTGTTTTCATTATCTGTTTCGAATCATTTTTATCTTTCTGTACTTACCTACTTTAAAATGCGCACGAGTTGGGGACAAAAAAGATCGAAAAATGTTAACTCGCTAGCGAGTTCCGGATTAGCGAGTTGATGAATGACCCAATCTGAAGTGCTCAAATATAGCCGTCTATAGCCGAGCATGTCTCTGTATAGTAAGAGATCGTTTAAGGCGGTAAGTAGCAGTATTTTAGTTGGTTTTAAATCCCATATTTCACATAGGATTCATCTTAAAATTATAGATAGTATTGGATGAAATGAGGCACATTCCTGGTTTTAGTGTGTACAAAACTAGAAAGCTGTAATACAATTATTTTAAAAGTTACATTTATATTTCATAGCTTCTCGTAAAGGAGGATTGGATAGCTCGTGCAATGTTACACTTGGCTGAGCGGGAGAAGTTTATAGTGGAAGGCACTGGAGCTTGCACATTGGCTGCTATCTTAGGAAGTCTCGTACCTGAACTAAAACTAAAGAAGTAAGTATTCAAATAAATCCTAGACAAACTTACTGAATAGCACCGGACCGAAGAAGATCCCTAAAAACACCACTTTTATGCGACAACCTCCTACTGTTAAGCCTTTGAAGACATCAGTCTTAATATGCATCCTGCTTTAATAATTTTATTTTCAATTTTCAGTGTGATCTGCATTCTCACAGGAGGCAATATTGATAGTTTAATGCTTAATCGCAGCCTGCAAAGAGGTTTAGCCGCTGAAGGACGCCTGGTAAAATTCAAGGTAGTTATAATAGATTATCGATATTTCGAGAATTCTCCTCTATTTATAAGTCTTCTCTTCTTCCTACTCTCCTTCTACTTTACACTTCTGTGGTACGAAGACAGAATTATGTTAAAATGCAATTTGCTACAGGTTGGGGTATACAATCAGCCAAATGCTAAATCAGATTTGATGAAGTTAATAGCAAGTGGAGGTTACAACGTTGTTACCCACTTTATAGACAACTTTTGGACGGAAGGTGACACCTACAGATCTGAGGTAAACTCTATTAACTATGTTTCATCATTAACTATAGCATCTACATAAACTGTGCACCGCTTGTCATGTTGGTTCCTGGTGGAGTAGAATAAGGTCACCCCATCTCTTCCCATGGGTGGGTGTCCTAGAAGGGAATAGTATAGAGCTGTTCAGGCTATTCTCCATCCAACAGTTAACACTGTTGGATGGAGAACAGCTCTTACAGCCCATGACAACAGCATTCACATTCATACAGCCCATGACAAACGATAGTTGGTGAAATGAGGGTGCTAAATCACCTCTACCTACCATGACGGCGATTTACAAGTGTGAATATGTATCTATGTAGGTATCTACATAAATAAAAACATACAATAAAACAGTTGTATTTTTCAGATGAAAATCGTAGTAGAATCAAAAAATTTGGAACATTCATTGGAATTAAAGAGAATGATAGAAAAAGCGTATCCACTATCCTCCATATTCGAAAGCGAACCATTCAACGACAAACGGACGTGTCCATGTTATATTGCCAAAAGTAAACAGTAATCTGGATATTATGAATAAAAACAAAAAAAAGAGTTCTAACTGTTTTAAAAGCACAATTTAAATAAAATGTCATGAAATAACAGCTTAAATTTTTTGAATAAAAACTAAAAAGTATCTAACAATTTATCTTAATGCGAATAAAACGTTTTAAAAAAAATAAGTACCGTCCTATGAGCGAATTTAGCTCAACCCATATAGCCACAAGATACCATGCTAGGTACCTACCTAAGTATCTACTATGTAATTCCTCAAGATACCTAAGTAGGTATGAGTTGTTGCTTAAAAGACCAATCTAAGAAAATAAGTAAAGTAGCACCTATTTTCCTGGGTCATTCATCAACACGGAACTCGCTAGCGTGCGTGCGAGTTAGAATTTTTCGATTTTGTTTTATTTTTTTTGACATTAGGTATCTCACGTGCTTTTATATGCACAATAAATTAAAATACCTAATTATTGTGTCGTATATTCTTGTAATCTTGTATCTTTCTCAAAGCAGCACTCAGGGCCCACTCACATCAGGCATAGTACCTATGGCACAAGGTAGGTAGCTTTAGTGTGGTGAGAACCCCACAAACTCGTTGCGAAAGCACATGACATGCGAATTGATGTGAGTGGGCCCTGAGTGATGCTTTGATATGACATCAAGGGCCCACTCAGAGGCGTGTAAACGCCTGAAGTATAAGGTCTATTAATTTGCTATTTCAAGTTGGCAGGCGCTAAACAAAGTTACATGAAAAATGACCCCAAAAACATTTTTTTATTATTATTTTGTTACTCAACTAAATGCGATCAGCATTCAGTTGAATAGAACCGACAAAATGATTAGGTACTTTTCGGAGCGGAAACCGATTTCCATTCTACACGGGTAGAGCCATCAGTAAAATAAACCATCAAGTCACCAGCTACAATACTTAGGTACTGACCGATTTTTTCCTCGTAACTAAAGTAGTCTCAACGTAAGAGGCCCACTATGACATTTGTCATTTGGACGTAACTAGGGATGTAACCACACCACTCGGTACACGATACTCAAGATAAATCGATTCAAGTTTGTATGCGTATTTGATCGATTAGAATAGGTATGTATTGTATTGTAGTGTAAAGTTCATTGGCTTAAAGTTCTAATTAGAAAATTTAATCTAAACTTTGATATTGTAGGTATTTTTAAACAATACAATACTGCGAAAAGTCAATTTTCTTTCATTTAACATTTTTATTACAATAATATTCACTCAATAATAACCAATAGAAATCGCATGAAAATGAATCTTTAGTAAATCATTTTCTTGATACCTACTGTCTGAATTTTACGCTTATATCACTTAATTGAAATGAAACCACTTTTTAACGGCTTCTATCGCGATTTATCTGTCACTATTTACTTTTAACCCTACGTCGGCTACTTTCTAGCATTATGGTGGTGGTTTAATATACCTTAAAAAATAATTCTACTGTTTGATAAGTTTATAAAACAAAAAAATGTAAATAAAAATTCATTAAATGGTTTTTCTGTGAAATATGTTTCATTCTGGTAAATTGTCTTTGAAACAATAATATTAGAAATAAAAATATAAGTACCAAATATTATGTGAAACATTTTCTGGGAAACGAAATTCTATGAAATTTCTGTCTGCGAAACAAGGGGCTCCCAGTTGGAACCCTATAAGTACAATCTAGTCTAGCTGCAGTGCTTCGATATCGCCCAATATCGCCATTGGGTTGTGGAGATCATTAGATGGCAGTCGCTTCCGTGAAGAATATATATATATTCGAATATATATATATAGATATATATATATATATATATATATATATATATATATATATATATATCACGGATTTTCAAACGCTTCCTTTTATTTGTGCTCTATGACCTTGCTTCGTGTCACATTTCAGGATTCTCGCTCAACGAGGAGTACCCTAAAATCAAACTTCTAATTCAACGCAATCAAAGTATTGCCGGTCTTGTAGTATATTGCCGGCCATGTAGCATATTGCCAGTACTGTAGCATATTGCCGGTCATGTAGCATATTGCCGGTCATGTAGCATTAGTTCGCACCACAATTCAGTTTCGTGAGGAATCTTTAATGCGCAAACACGAGTCGTGTTTGCGCATTAACACACGTTTTGCACTTGACCGGATTTTTACAGATAAGTGTACGATCTTTAACTTTGTCTTAGACATTTTTATGATAAAATTAAAAAAATATAATATTAATCGATTTATTTTTACCATAACCAATTTATTAATAGTCTGTGGAGAGTATAAAAAACTCGTTATGGACAGCACTGAGCGGAGTGGGCGGTACCCATCAATGAAAAATGTCATTCTACGTTTGAAAAATATCATTGTTTTACGTTCTCAAAATTGAGAACTTCATGGACTTGAAATGTCCAAACGGGCTTTTGACATAGCGATTACTTTAAGTGTCTACAACAAACTTGGTTACTATGTGGTTGTGGATACGAGGAAATGTTTACCGATTCGTTGGGTTTTACTTTGAGTACCTAGGTACCTACATCATTTACGTTGAAAAAGGTGACATACCTACCTAGGTACCTACCTACGTCACAAATTAGTCATCGATTTTTTTAAATTAGGCAGCTACTCACATGGATATAAATAGGTACCATACGTTTTGTGTTTGTTAGTTAATTAATAAACCCCGTGCTATCCTCAAAAGATACCCAAAATAAAGTGTACTGGGTGTGGGTGTATAGAGCTCATTTTAGTTCCAAGATATGTCCCGAGCAATATTATATCCTACTTCCCGCATTCAATAACCATAATACCCAGAAAACCGGATTCAAAAATCCTAAAAGCACAAAATGTTTAATACCTAACCCTAGGCAGTAAGAAACCCCGATAATACAAGGGTGGAGTTCTGAAGGGTATTGCACTCGTCCATAGGCCACGGTAACTACTTTCCATCAGGTGGGCCCTGTGCTTGTCTGCCAGCTAAGTGGTATAAAAAATATATTCCATACTACACAGAATTAAGAATTTCCTTCGTTTTCGGGTTAAGGCTACTTGAAACGGTGGCATCGCCGCGTCGTGTCACAGTCCCGCATCGTCGCGTCGGTTACATACCTACTACTATCTACTACTCGTAGATATTAGCCTGATAGCCACTCCGACTACACTAATTATTTGCTTTAGACTAGTGTCCTCATCGGTATTGAAAATAATAAGGTTCCTAACTGCTTAGGTATGACAAATGATATTAAAAGGTTCTGCCCTAATCTAGACTCACACTGAGCACACTAGCTTGACTAGCTTGTATTATGGGTTCTAGAATACGGAAAAACATTATATTAAAGGTTGCAAACACGTGAATATTATACATAGAAACACCCAGATCTATTCAAATAGGTACAATATGTGCACAGAACGGGAATCGAACCCACGCACCTATGAGTTAGCAGTCGAACGCTCTCGTTATCACCTTTCTAAAAAACAAACATTAAACTATCTAAACCGTAACATACCTATAATCGTTTTAAGTTTTTAACGGCGCTAATTTCGTCGCTTGATCGACTAAAACCGCATGGCCGTCTCGGTAGGTATTACCAAATGCTTGTTACTAGCGTGTGCGCTGATAGAAGAGCACCCAACCCGCAGGCAACAACCTTGCGATGGCTATGAGTACGGCAAAACCTGTTCCACACTGTCAAACACTATCAAGACCTGTCCCTGCCGCTCGCAAGAGAAAGCAATTGGTTGTGGAGGTCAGATGGCAATCGCTGCACAGAAAATATTGAAGTACAATCGCGTTGCAGTTAGACTGAAAAAAGTGGACCCCAGACACTGAAGCGAGGGTTTTGGAAGCAACCAGAATTTACGCAAGGATGATGATAGCAATGATTTGACAAACCAATATGGTTTCTAACAATACCCCTTCTTAACAATGCGACTATAGTTTGGGGTTCTTCAAGAAGGGCGTTAGAGGGTTGTTAAGTAGTCGGCAGCGCGAGTATGACGCCCCTGGTGTTGCACACGTCCATAGGCCACGGTAACCACTTCCTATCAGGTGGGCCATGTGCTTGTCTGCCACCTAAATTGTATAAAAAATGTGGTATGGTTGTGTTGGCATTGTCGGCCAGCCAGACTACAGAGAACTGCCAATTGGCAGGTTGTGATCATGAATGAAAATAAAGCACAAACTTCACAAAGTATATTTAACTACACATTAAGACAAAAAACATTAGTATACAATATTCATAGACACATTCTCAGACACTTAAAAATTATCGAATAGTATGCAGCTAGAAATTCTTATCATATAAATAGGAGTCATCGATAATATTGTTTTAAAACAAACTTTAACTAAAATTCTTATCCATAAAAGTTGCCATTTTAATATCTCTTTTGCTTAATCCGTTGCAATCATGAGAAGACAATGTGACCTGGAATGCAAATTACTTCATCAATAAATTTTATAGCTGAAACAATTTTTGCATCTAAAAAAATAACATTCATAATAATTGTTAATTCAAGTAAAGGACACAGAATGTTCTTAGAATTTATAAGTAGCTAAAGTTATACAGCATTCTACAAAATGTTTACTAACAATGATGCAATTATGCAATTTTGATATCCAAACAAGTTTTGATGATTGCACAAGTTACAAGACCTTTTTATAGCTACTGAAGATTGAGACAAATGGATGTTATTTAAACAGTTTTTTACAATTTAATAATTATAATAAAACTTGTATTATATTTACATACCTGCAATTTATTGTAAACATTAAACCATTCTGGGTGATGGTCCATTTTCTCAGCAAGTAGGGCAACCCTTGTCATAAAACCAAAAGCATGGTTAAAATCCTTAAAAATGAACTCCTTCTCAATAGCATCCCGGTTGCTTTGAACTTTCCAGCCAGACTGCATAAGTGGCTGAAGTAATGTATCGCGCTCTTCTTGGTTTAACTTGTCTGCCTATAAAACAAGCATTCAAAAATAAAAGGAAAACACAAGAAGTACTTACAAAAATATTATAACACTTAAACAAACCATTTTCCTTTTATTGGGCGAGGCTTGTACACTAGCGTATCGAACGGCTAACCGACTGGCATTGAACGCACTGAGCGCAGGCTTCGCTCGCCCAGCTGACCCTGCGGGGTGAAAGTGTATCGATACATTCGCCGCCGCACGAATTCCTTCGGCTATTTGTTTTATTACCATTGGTGCAAGTAAGGTCAAGCACTATTTCTAGGTTATGATATTATTTGTCCTAGTAGGAATAGATATAATACTTAATTTATCAATAAATCGATGTTTAAACCTATGTCTTGAATTCTTTGCAAACGCAAAACCCAAAACAGTACACATATTCATTGACATTGACACTTGACAGCTTGACATTGTTGACAGATAGACCAAGGGAATGTTCGCAGAGTTAGCTTTCAACAATATTGCCAAATCACAAATCAAGCAACAATACTGCAATGCCGCAATGCCGCATATACACTTCTTTTCGTTCGATGCTTGCAGAGGCTTGGAGATATTAGATTTCAAGACTCTCAATAGTCCCAATCATGCATCTTTTGTAATATCATTCTTGATCCTTTATGGGAGCGTACCATATACTCTATGGAGCGTACCAGCATAGGTGATGGGTAGTTCATAGAAGTTAAATTAAAACAGATTACCGTTTGTTTCATTCAATATGCAAGAGAGCCGCCTTCGCTGGTGCAGCCAGTTCTTGCGGCAACCGCCAGGATACGGGAGTAGTAAATGCTGGGGTGGCCTTACCTCCTTAGGGTAAGAGCAAGCTACTCCCCCGGGCCCTACCATTGCCACGATGTCTCCAGCTAGAGTTGCTCGGAGGAGTTGTTGGCTCCGTGTTCCTCCCCACCCTAGACGATGGAACATCAAGGTCTCTTTGGTAAAACTAGAGTGGTGCGAAGCTTCAAGTTCAGGGTAGGGCATCGAGCCCGGGTTTACTCGACTCGAAAAAACCCGGGTTTTCCGAGTTTTCGGTGCGAAAAAAAAACCCGGGTTTTTTAATCAAAACCCGGGTTTTTTCGGGTTTTTTTCTTTTCATTATTTGATAAGTAATTATGAGTATAGGACGCAAAGGGTTCGGCCGAGTTGCTTTTTACCTACAAGATTGGGTAGGAGAAGACGACGGGGGCATCGCGAAAGAAGAGAAAAGCTCAAAAGGTCGGATGAGCAAGGGAGGAAGGGAGGTTTTGAAGGGCATCAAAGAGTTCGCTTATAGTAAAGGGTGGGTCATTATCATAATGACTCCCATCAAGATAATTACGCATCCTTACTCGAGCGAACTCTTTGATGCCCTTCAAAAGTTCAATCCCAAGAATGCTCCGCAGGGGATGGCCTCACTGCACATATATCTGCACCATTGAGAACCGCTTGCTCTTCGTGAAGCTGCTGGATCAGTACCTTCACTACTTTTC